>CM048751.1:302165648-303595648 GCA_026315105.1 Locusta migratoria
AAGTTTGACCCCATTTTTAAGCTGGTGCCCAGCGACTGTTTTGTACACATCTGTAGAGAATGTCACCAATCAGTCGCAATTTTTGTTTATATTTTCCAGATCTACATAGATTTCGTGCACAGTTTGGCTGTTCTCAATGCTTTGAGATATATTTACATCTATACTGTCATGCTGAACGTTACTGTCATCATGACGGTTTAGATGTAAGCAAATAAGTGCTTCTAAGTAATAGAACGCAGTACGTTGTTCTCGACGGCGAGTGTTCATCAGACACGAGTGTATCGTCAGGCGTGCCCCAGGGGACTGTGATAGGACCGCTATTATTTTCTATCTATATAAATGATCTGATGGACAGAGTAAGTTGTAATTTGCGGCTGTTTGCTGATGATGCTGTAATGTATGGGAGGGTGTCGTCTGTAACTGAATGTAAATGCATACAGGATGACTTGGACAAAATTTCTAGTTGGTGCGAAGAATGGCAGCTAGCTCTCAGTGTAGAAAAATGTAAGGTGATGCGTATGAGTAGAAAAAAAAAACAATCCTATAATGTTCGAATACAACATTAGTCGTGAGCTTCTTGATGCTGTCGCGTCGTTCAAATATCTAGGCGTAACATTGCAGAGCGATATGAAATGGAACGAGCATGTAAGGACAGTTGTGAGTAAGGCGGACAGCCGACTTCGGTTTATTGGGAGAATTTTGGGAAGATGTACTTCACCGGTAAAGGAGACCGCGTATATAACGCTTGTACGACCACGTCGTGAGTATTGCTCAAGTATTTGGGACCCGCAGCAGATCGGTTTGAAGGAAGACATAGAGGCGGTTCAGAGGCGAGCAGCTAGATTTGTTACCGGTAGGTTCGACCAATGCGCGAGTGTCACTGATCTACATAGATCCGGCAACTCAATTGGGGATCGCTGGAAGAAAGACGACGTTATTTTCGTGAAATACTGTTGAGGAAATTTAGAGGGCCGGAATTTGAAGCTGAGTGTAGTACGATCTTGCTGCCGCCTACTTACATTTCGCGTAAAGATCACAAAGACAAGATAAGAGAAATTAGAGCTCGTACGGAGGCATATAGGCATTCTTTTTTTCCTCGTTCAATTTGGGAGTGGAATAGGAAAGGAAATGCCTAGTAGTGGTACAGTGTACCCTCCGCCACGCACCTTACGGTGAATTGCGGAGTATGTATGTAGATGTAGATGTAGATATTTACGAGCCTTCAGTCAGGCCACACGGAGGCCGAAACCTAGGTAGAAATGAAAAGTAAAAACAAAAATTGCTATTGTTTGCTGACGTTTCCTACAGAGTTCTTTAAGTAACATTCCACAAACGATTTGTAAAAAAAATAAAAAATAAAAAAAAACTGGTGGGGGGGGGGGGGGGCTAGAATTTAGCAGCTCGCACGGAGCGGCACTTGGGCTTGCGCCGGCCCTGGTGCTGTAATAGGCAAACCTAAAAATTGTTGAAAACGGTAATATTTTAAACAAATACACATCAGATTAGGAAAATCAGAGTTCAGTTCTTCATGTTTCTATTAATGCTATGTCGCGGTATTTCCCACAATCGAATGAAACACAAACAATTATCATTCTATCAGTCCGCGGTCAGACAGTTTGTTGTATTTCAATGATTTGGACTGTACCCACCTCTACGCAATTGTTCCCCGATGTTAACGATTGCGGAAAGAGAGAGAGAGAGAGAGTAGATATCATTTCCTGGTACTATGAGACCCACAGAAATGCTGAAGAAGCTCGTCACAGGTATGCTACACTTCCATTTTAGCCGACTACAGCGTCATTTACCATAAAACGAAAAAAAAAATGTTTGATGCGAAAGTTACATATTTTATCACGAAGAATCCAAATCTGCAATATAAAGTAGGCGTTCCTTTAAATGATTTGAATGTTGCCTCCCACCACCCATCACAGGTTTCGGTAGGGATTTGGGGGGGGGGGGGAGTGTAGTGTCATTTATGCCCCCCTCAACTCCTTAACATTTGCCGGTAACTGTTTCTTCGTTTGCTGCTAATTTCTTGAGATATTTGGCACGGTCACTATCGATATCTCGGAAACAGCGCAAGATATCGATTTTTGTTTTATTAGCATTCATTTCTTATTACAATCTTAGACACTGATGTAGTAGCGATAGTCCAAGTTACAAACCCAACATACGCCACTGTATTCGATCGTGCTAGAGTACAGCCCTCACTTACGTACACTTGACAGCAAAAAAAGTGGATCACTGCTGAATGCAACCCAACTAACGTAGCTGTGTTGCGGGTACTCCACATTCAAAACCCCTGTAGAGTACAGTCGTTAGACTATTCACAATGGGTACCAAAGAAGCAGTAGAGAACATTGCCCCTTATGGCAGTCGGTCTACATGTAATTAACATTAGAACGTAAATTCAATTTAATTACAATAAGTGACAAATCGGGTACTTTATCAAACTCATTCAATGACACAATGAGTTTTTGTACGTACTCTGAATTTGAACACACTGTTGACCAAAAAAGCTTGTGTTTCTGATCGAGACTAGATTAGGCATGAAGAGACGTAAGATATTGACGTTTTCATTAGTATCGGTTTACAAGGCCAATGTCCGAACTCGGTTAACTTTAGCATTGCACCACGAATGGCATGAAGTTCTAATTGTTTCTGAGAGTTAACCACTAAAGGTATATAATACAGTGCAACTCACAGGTGTCAAACGTCATAAAATTGTGGAATAGAACGCAGTACCTATATGAATCCTTAACGAAGCATGATCACACGTCAGATATTAAATAAATTTACAGATAGCGCTATATTTGAACTTGAAATGACGATACAATTGACTTCTTTCCCGGCAGGGACCCAACCCCGGCTCTATTCGCTATTTATTATATATACGCAAAGAGATGAAATAGTTACTGTTCTCACTATTAGCGGAATATGCATATGTTCGGCTAGAAGTAGCGCAAGCCGCGGCTGATTAGCCGTGCGCACTGGAGCGCCGTGCTGCGGTACTTGCGGCTGTTCGCCGTCGGGTGTTCGACTCCCCCTGCGAGCCTGGGTGTTTATGTTGTCCTTGGGTTAGTTTACCTTAACTTAAGTTGTTTGTAAGATACGTACTAATAACCAAGCAGTTGAGTCCGATAGATTTACATACATTTTGAAGTAGCGTAATAAATAACGTTGTGCTGCCTGGGACTCCAACCCCGTGCCTGTCGTCAGCGTTGACCTCAGTTGACTAGGTAACAACTCTCC
The DNA here is from genome assembly GCA_026315105.1 of Locusta migratoria. Lineage (NCBI taxonomy): Eukaryota > Metazoa > Arthropoda > Insecta > Orthoptera > Acrididae > Locusta > Locusta migratoria. The sequence goes on from CM048751.1 coordinate 302,168,901, forward strand.
CAATCTCGTATACTAGTAATTAAGATCACGCCGTTCGTAGAGACCTGGAGGGGTTTGGCATTTTGAAGAAACAACGAAAACTAATCCAACTTTGTTCTAGTCAGTAGCGAATGGACACGTGTAATGTGATTTGAAAGACGCCACAGTCCTAAATTCCTTACTTGCCGCTATTGGAGGTGGAGAGGGGGATGTCTGCTATTGTTAAAAACTGTTTCCCCAGCAGGAATCAAACCATATCTTAGCCGTTACAAGATGGCATCAGCCTGATCAACTACCGATTTTCAGATGTGGAGGAAGGAGGAAGGACTCGAACCACCGACGCGAGCAGAAGCCCAATTCAAGACATGATGCCTTAAACCGCGCAGCTACTCTGCGCGGCGCTCAAGAATGTGACATAGCTAGTACCACAATAAATGAAATATTACGCATCTTAAAAGTAGCAAGGAGCATCGGTTACGCATTAGAAAATGGTTTCTAAAACGGGAATTATATACCATGTGTAACGATATAGTATGTTGGGATGAAAGCAGAGGAGGTCAATCGAAACACCAGAGCTCTGTATTTCACAGAACGAAGAATTTATTATAGGTAAGGGGGTATGAAAGGACACGGTCTCATAGAGAGGACTGATATACAGTAACGAAAGCATAAATTAAAAGAGAGTGCATGCTGTCAACGGAAACCAATAGATTTTGTCACTGTATTGCGAGGGAACCGACCAGAAGGGTAACTGAGGTTATGATGCAAGAGCGGCGACATCGAGTGAGAAAGAGAGAACAGAAGAGAAATTAACTATTAATAAATGCAGGACCGTTTGCATATTTTGTGAAGGACAGAGGGTGTATTAATTGATGGAGGGGAGGAGAGAGACGTATCTGAAATAACAAAAATTACTTTGACAGTGTCGATCTAAACGGATTACTCTGTTTGCATGGAGGCTGGGTATGAATGTAATAAAAAATAGGATATTGAGTGAAAGGAGAAGCATTGAATTAAAATTTGTATCATAGGGAGGAATCGAACCCAAAACTCCATACTGACTTTACTTCAATGCGTCTCCCTTCATGCAATGTCTTTGACATATTGATACGGAAAACTAGCACGTTTAGCTTAGATTCGTGAACTTACAATCATTTTTTAAATATTTTCTCCGATCGTGTGCGCAAATGTGTTCTCGTTTTTCAATTCAGTGATTTCCAATAGATAAACGCGGTGTGTGCGATTGTAGCTGCAGTTTGATAACAGCCCGATATGTTAAAACCTTTTGTGATCATGTGGCGGTGTATGAACTCGGTGTAAATAGTTTCTAGCTTTGTGGGGCCCGATTTCTAATAGGTGATATATTCATTTTATACAGTGCATGCAAAAATTTTCTCATCATTTCCTTCCGTGAGTGATATGTGTTACACGTGGTTGGTTCATAGAACAAAGCCTTCAGCTTCCACTCTTGTTTGTTCCATGCCCATCAGGCAAGTAACTGTGTGGGTACCCTTCTGATTTCCACTAATATTTCGCAATCTTCTCTCCCCGCCTATTTTAATCTTGCTGTTTCTTCTCCGATTGGAAGTACGCACTCTGTCTATAACAGTAATTCAAAATGTTCAAATGTCTGTAAATCTATCGAACCAAACTGCGTCGTCATCAGTCCGTAGCTTACAAACTACGTAAACCTAGGTAAACTAACCTAAGGACAACACACACACCCATGCCCCAGGGAGGACTCGAACCTCCACGGCGAGCAACCGGCTTTGTAATTATTCCACTTTTACGAGTTTTGGAGACTGGACTTCATTCGTCTCTATAATCGCTCCTTATCGCGTGTAGCTGTATTTCTATAGCTTTTTGCGTAATTCTGAACATTTCTATGGATTGCATCTCTTAATTCTTATTTTATTTTTCCGACTGTGTAATTATTTCATTTTTGTGTTTTCTTTTAGACTGGACTTCATCCTTCTCTTCTAATCGCCCCTATCGCTTGTAGCTGTATTTTATTTGCTTCCTTATATAATTCTAAGCATTTATATTGTTTGTATGCAGTACTTAATTTTCTTTTTTTTCGGTATCTGAATTTATTCAATTTTATCGGTTTTCGGAACCACGTGGGTCCGAGTTCAGACTTCCGGGGTTTGCATCTTGTCGCTTGAGTTCACGCCACTTCTCATATAAAACCAGTACCTAGATCGATTCCTAATAGACTGAATTTTAAGAATACACCGTGATTTACTATAATGAATCCGATTTTCAACCACTTTACCTTCAGTGGAGTGCGTTCATGTAACGTAGCCATGTGTCGCCGTTAACGTGTTTGCTCGCGGTCCAATTCTGATGTAATTTAACATGGCTATACACACGCACCATCTCCAAACAGGCACTACAGAGCAGTTTTTGTATATTGTGTTTTGTGCTAACTCCGACTTGCTGAATTTCGCCTACGATAGCGGTGCCTGCATCCGCCCCGTCTCAGCACGCTGATTTTGACGAGTTTCGCTGTGGCATTGCGTGTGTGTGAGAGAATGGGTGTTGTTTGTGAATCCTTTCCCCCAATAGCGTTAAATCATGTAATTTTTCTTTCCCCTCCCAGTGGATGAATGTGTGAGATTAGCAGCGCACATTAATCGATTTCATTTTATGTTTTCAGCACTTGTGTGTTTTTGGAAGGCTTATTTTATGTAATTGTTTTTGTAAAAAGAGCACAGCCACAGTGCATTGCGTGTGAAGGTTTTAGTTCGTGTTTTGATACGTGATTTTTTTGTTAGGCTAATTTTTGTTTGTTACTTTTGTTATTCTAAATTAAATGTGGACGCGATCGGAAGTGAGGGCAGGGGCGAACAAAGCAAACCACATACAAATATGCCGGTTTCTGCTACTCCAAACTAGTTCCACCAGTGTTACTAGGCCCATGTGCGTTTTTGATACGACACTATGTGACCTCATGTCTTTCATGAGAGAACTAAAAGCAGAAATGAAAGCAGAGGTAGGCTTCATAGAGGAAGCGCAAACTGCTTCTGTTCTGGAATTAAAAACAGGGAATGAAGCGCAGAATGCCTCTGTTCAGGAGTTAAAAATAGGAAGGGAATGCTTCTATCCGGAATTAAAAGCAAGGATGGAAGCGCAACTTAACGAGGTTTCTGCGCAGTGCAGGGAGGCGCAAAGTGACACCGTTCAGATTATTAACAATAATCTGGATGGGCTGCGCACCGATATAGTGCGGCTAGTTCAGGAACAGCATGAGGTAGCAATGAATGGTAACACAGAAAATGCGACAAAAACTGCAGGGAATGCGGAAGCTATATCTGCCCTCTCCGACCGTGTAGACACGAATATCCACTCTCTGGAGGAGAGATTTAAAAAGACAGTGGATTTGGTGGACGGTCGGGCAAAAGCACGCACCGATGAACTAGGCGGACGCACAGATGAACTAGGCACACTCACCGATGAACTAGGTGCACGCACCGATGAACTAGGCGCGCGATTTTGAAGAAGTGTCCACCTCGGTGGCGCAGCTTCTACAGCTCGGTGAGACGGCGGCAGAAAGGGCAGTTCCCGCAGTTGTAAAAGAATCGGACGAAGTTCGCGACTTACTCCGATTCAAGGAACAACAGTGGGAAATTAACCGTAGGTGTGGTGATGTAGCGGCTGAGTTAGAAGAATGTGTCACCAGTCTGGAGCAAGTCTCCGTTCCACCCCCGCCTCCCCCGCAAGTAGAAAACGTCTGCCACAGTTTGTGTTGAGGTCGGCCCTGTCGTTCTGAACGTGGAGATGATTCGGCTTTGGAGGAGGAGGACGAACCTCTGCGTGCCCGTCCTCCCATAAGAGAAGGACCGAGTCGAGTGCCTGTGCGAGAGACAGTGCAGGCATTTGATTATAACCACTTTCTCACTGTAAAAAAGTACCAGGTCTTCCGAAACTCTGCAAGCGAGATACACCCGCGTGCGTGGCTAGAGCAATTCGATTACTATCTGCCTCCGAACTGGCAGGTATGTGCGGATATCTAGAGGGGGAGCCCGCCACGCGAATGCGACCTCTCTTAAGATATTGCCGCTACTACGATGATTTTAGGGAACATTTCCTGTCTGCCTACTGGTCGGAGAGGCAACGTAAAAATCAGCATTCTAGTGATGCCCCACTTTGCTAACAGCAATTGCAGGAGTCTCGGAGAATTATTAGTGTGACATGTTCAAGTGCCTCTGTTAGTTATAAGGCTGCCTGCCACGCATAGTCCCTTTATTTTTGTCCATGCTTTTATCCTTTTGTTTCCATCGTGAGGATTGATGGTGCGTAATCTATGTTCTCTAGGCCATGTTAAGTATTTTATTGTGTATATTTTGTGTATGACTTGTTTATGATAATTTGTGTCCCGATATATCATTTAAAGTGTTTGTGCTCTTCTTCACTGTGCGTGAAAATAACCTTGTTTAGCAAGTGCTTTAGTTGCCCCCTTTACTGTAAATTTTATATCGGCAATCTCCTCGTTAGGTAGCATGTTTATAAGACGCCGTGGTAGGCGCCAACGCCGTAATTCATAGCATTTTTAGTTGAACGTAGATGCACTGTGATGTTGACGTTCAGGGGTCTAGATAATTTTGTCTAGGGATTGTCCGCTTGAATAACAGGAGGTTTGCGATTCGACCGGAAGACGGTCGCGGCAGAGCATTAACGAAGGGGTTCACCAAAATTTAATGAGACAATATACACCCTGGCTTATTAATAGAATCAACTTATATTTTTCAGATAAGTTTTGCAGGGAAATCTTGTAAATTAAAGGACGGAGCGTGATCACAGCTGTGACGAAATACAAACAAAAGTAAAGGAGCTGAACAAAGGCAAGCTCCACGTCAAGGAACTTTCCTCCCCACAAATACTATGAGGACACCTGAATTTCTAACATCGGTAGGACAATAAACCACTAATCACTTTTTTTAAGCACAAGTGATGGTAAGGCTACGTTACATTGTAAGTCAATCTCACCTTAGATTATGTTATAACTTAGGACTGTTTAACTTGTTTGGATTTCTAGTGTTTATTTTATGTGTTTGTGCATGTGATCATCTGTTTCTTTTGTCTAGGATTTGTAGTGTTTATTTTATGTGCTTGCCTCTTGAAAATGTTTTGCCTTTTTTATTTCCAAGACATGTTTTCTTTTGTGTTAATATGTGTCATGGTTTTACCTCGCCTCTGCGTTAGAGATTTGTGTAAGGCTGTTTCCAGGCCCTAACCACGAATTTGCGGCGTTAGAACCAGAGCGACGGGCTCAAGAAAACTCCCTCCCCCCTTTGCGCTGTAGTTAGTTAGTTAGGTTGCGCCCGGGCAGTAGTTAGTTATGCAGTATTTAGTTTGCGTAGCGTTGCATAGAGCTTGGTAGTTCGTTTTTTGTTTTGCATAGCGCTGCATGCTGTAAAAATAGCTTTGCTTCACTAACACTAACCCTGAGAGTCCTGACTTAAAGTTTAAGTTATTTATTATAAATATATTATGCTCAATATATTAAGTTAGAGGATAAACTATTATTCTCCTATTATTATGTGTTATTTCAATGTAATATGTCAATTTTTGTGTTTCGCCCTTCAATTCATGGGAAGCAGATTTTCTTTGTATATATCTATGAACACTGTATGATTAATGTTAAAATATTTATTAAGGACTAAAGGCCTAAGCGTTCTGTTAGCCATTGGATAATTTCAAATGTTCAATTGTTTGTATAGCTTATGGGACTTAACTATGGGGTCATCAGTCCCTAAACTTACAAACTACTTATGAACTAACTAATACTAAAGACGGCACAAATATCTATGACAGAAGGCGGATTCGAAGCCCCGACCGTAGTGGCCGTGCAGACCGTGACTGGAGCGCCTCAGTCTATCGGCCACCGCGGCCGGCTTGGATAATTTAAGTCAATTTTGTGTAAAATGTTTTTGTATGAACCTCAATCGAGGTTATTTGTATTTGTTAAATGTTTTGTTTAAATAAAAAGGCACTCCACGTTTGTGGAGTTCCACATAAAGTTTGTCCTGTGGTAACATGGTGCACCAAAGTGTTGTTATATATGTGAGGGTGTCTGAGGCCAAGACAGGGGCCAAGACAGAGGCATGCGTCTGTGGACTTTACGCCAGCTTCACGCAAGGCAGCGGTGCGAGACCGACCTGGGAGTATGCAGGGTCCACGGGGAGACGGAAGACGAGCGGCCACCCTACCAAAACTGCTAACTGCATCCGATCGAGCGGTCCCAGCCGGGTACAAAACGCTACCGACCCTCAGTGCGCACAAAAGAGTTGTGTGATTAGCAGCTACACACAAGCTGCACGGCCGCCGCTGGTGCGCAGCCGTCCTGATCCCTGTCGCTGGTGCGTTAATCTCTTCCGATGGCGTGCCTCTCGCCATCGCCCTGCACATGTCAGGCCGCCTGTCACGCGTACAAGGGGCACCAGGCCATGTGGAGAGGTGCACTAATCACACCCTCCTACTCACGACAGATGCAGTTGAACAGCTGAGGAAGAGACACAAAAGTAAAAGTATCTTCTTATGTGTGCGGGTTTCAGATTCCTCCCAGTACCTTCTAGAAGATTGTCTCCCTCCCTCTTCAAAGACCCTAGTCGACGGTTTGAACTAATGAGAGCAGTGTTTATTGACTTAAAAACCAGTGTTGAGTGGACGATAATGTGAAGGACAGCATCAGGTTGAAAAGTGGTGTGAGTAGTAGAAACAGTGGACCCTCTGAGAGTGCAAAATACGATTCACCTGCTAAGAGGCCCTTTCCCTGTAGCGACCATGGTCGCCCTCAGCAACTTGAAAAAATCTGTCATGAACATGAACATACTGTAGCTCATTTTCCTAATTTGGAGTGATTTCAAAAACATTTATTCCATTTTGTTTTTATTGAGGAACTGTTTTAGCATAACAGGACACATTCAAAATTGTGATTTTTTTTCAACCTCACGTATGTTTTATATTTATGATTTATCTGTCTATGTTTCCCTGTAGATTTTGCATTGTTGTACATGTTGTCCCAATCCCAAGGTCTCTCCAGCCACATCGGCATCTCCATTGTTTTAGTTTTTATGGCAATTGTTATTTTTCAATGTGTATTTATTTTGTGTTGTTATTGGATTTGCTGTTTCTGTGTGACTTGCCCCAGCTGTCTATGTCGCCCATAAGGCAATCACATGTTAGTTTTGAAAAGTTTGCTGTATATGATGTAATATAATTACCTCAGCCAACATCAAAATTTTCAATTAACGAAATGGTGATGAAAGACGACCGTCTCTCGTCTTCCATATATTTTTGTCTGATTCTGTAAAGGTATAATATTTTTAATATCGCTATACAATAATTTTGTTAAAACTTGAACGCCAGTCTTTTCATGGCTTGAGGAATAGTATTTTTATTTCATGTGTTAAAATTTTAGTTATTATTGCAAGGTTTTTCTTATTTTGTTGTGTTAATAATTTATTGTTATTATGTTAAATAATGTGGCATAAGTACGGCTTCTCCGCTACACCACTGCCCCTGTGAGAATGTGCAGTTGTTTTACTTTTAAGTGGGTGCGAGAATCTATGGCTGTCTAAATGTGGGGAGTGATAGCTCGCTTTGCATCGTTCTCTCTGGCTCAGAGTCGATAGCTGCTGAAGCTACCAAAGAGGTTTCTACACCATTTGGTTACAGGCTAGCTGGCGATCCTTACCTCCAGCGCGAGTGTCGCTGTCCATCCCAAACACCGCTGTTTTCATGGATTTTCCGACTTCCGGTGGCTTCCCACGTGCGGTAGCCGTTTCCCGCCTCATGACCGCTGGATCTTCATTCTGTTCTGGGCGTCTGGTGTGGTGAGGTTGGTTCTGCTCTTGTTTCTGGAGATGGGAGCGTTTCATTGACTAGCATGTTTAGCTTACATTCGTGAACTAACAACCATTTTTTAAAAATATTTTCTCTGATCGTGTGCGGAAATGTGTTTTCGTTTTTCAGTTCAGTGATTTACAAAAGATAAATACGATACGTGTGATTCTTGTAGCAGTTTGATAACGGCCCGATATGTTAAAACCTTTTGTGATCATGTGGCAGTGTATGAACTCGGTATAAATAGTTTCTAGCTTTGTAGGGCCCGATTTCTAATAGGTGATATGTTTATTTTATACAATGCATGTAAAAATTTCCTCATCATTTCCTTCCGTGAGTGATACGTGTTCCACGTGGTTGGTTCATAGAACAGAGCCTTCAGCTTCCACTCTTGATTGTTCCATGTCCATCAGGCAATTAGCTATACAGGTACCCTTCTGATTTCCACTAATATTTCGCGGTCTTCTCTCCCTTCCTATTTTATTCTTGCTGTTTCTTCTCCGATTGGAAGTACGCACTCTGTCTTTGTCAGTAATTCTCTCTCGGCCTTGTACAACCTCCTACATAGCTTACTTATGTAATTCCAAACATTTCTATGGGTTGCATGCAGTAGTTCTTATTTTTATTTTTCTGACATTTAGTTATTTGACTTTTACGAGTTTTAGAGACTGGACTTCATCCGTCTCTGTAATCGCTCCCTATCGCGTGCAGCTGCATTTCTTTCGCTTCTTCGTGCAATTCTGAACATTTCTATGGGTTGCGTCCCTTAATTCTTATTTTGTTTTTTCAACTGTGTAATTATTTCATTTTTGTGATTTTTTTGAGACTGGACTTCATATTTCTCTTCTAATAGCTTCCTATCGCGTGTAGCTGTATTTCATTCGCTTTCATTCTAATCATTTCTATGTGTTGCATGCTGTAGTTAATTTTCTTTATTTTTCGGAAACTAAATTTATTCAATTTCCTCGGTTTCGGAACCACGTGGGTCCGAGTTCCGACTTCCGAGGTTTGCAGCTAGTCGCCTGAGTTCACGCCACTTCTCATATAAAACCAGTACCAAACTCGATTTCTAACAAACTGCAACATAAGAACCCACCGTGATTTTGTATAATGAAACCGATTTTCAACCACTTCAGCTTCAGTGGAGTGCGTTCATGTAACGTAGCCGTGTTTCGCCGTTAGCGTGTTTGCTCGCGGTCCAATTCAGATGTAATTTAACTTGGCTATACACACGCATCATCTCAAAACAGGCACGACAGACCAGAGGAGTTTAAATGCGGAAAAAGAATTTTTTTTTCCGGTAATATGCTTCATAGCTTAGAAAAAGAACAAAACAAATACTTCCCTTGCAACAATATATATTACCAGTGAGAGCGATATGTGTCTTTGCGAGCGTATTGCACAACCTCTGAAATCCTTCCATCTCTAAGCCTGAAGAAGACATTTCATCACTGGAACTGCTATCTTCAACATTTATGAGTAACCGATCAACAGCTCAATCTGTGAATCCATCCAAGCACCACAATTTTTCTTCTTCTTTTATGACATGTTGTTCGGCATCCCACCAGCGTTCGTCAAAAACTTACGACCAAATTTCGTGCTTTAATTTTAGGACGTCCGGTAGATTAAAAGTTGTATTGATTCGTTCGACGTAGCCTTTAACTTCGCTCCTAATTAGTTCTATGGGTGGACGACGTTCCCTCAGAACTACTGAAGTCTCTATGAGAGGCAGCCATGACAAAAGTATTTCACCTGGTGCGGAAGATGTACGAGACAGGCGACATACATCTACATCTACATAGATACTCTGCAAATCACATTCATGTGCATGGTAGAGGGTTCATTAACCACTTTCATAACTTTTCTCTACCGTTCCATTCTCTAATAGCGCGCGGGAAGAAAGAATACCTAAATCTTTCCGTTTTCTCTTAGTTTATTGGGATGGTCATATCTCCCTAAGTAGGTGGGTGCTATCAAAATATTTTCACGTTCAGAACTAAAAGTCGGTGATTAAAACTTCGCAAACAGATCACGCCGCAATGAATAAAGTCTTTCTTTTAATGATTTCCACCCCAATTCGTGCAACATTTCCGAGACGCTTACCCCCCCCCCCCCCCCCCCCACCGTAAAGTGATAAAAAAAAATAGCTGCCCTTCTCTGAACCTTCTCAATGTCTTTCGTCAGTCCCTCCTGGTGACGGTCCCACAAGGGGCAACAGTACTCCAGGAGAGGACGCACAAGTGTGATGTAGCCAGTCTCTTTGGTGGAGCTGCTGCATCTTCGAAGCGTTCTGCCAATGAAACGTAACCTTTGGTTCGCCTTCCCCACAATATTTTCTATGTGTTCTCTCCAGTCAAAGTTGTTCGGTAATTGTAACTCCTAGGTATTTGCTAGAATCTACGACCTTAAGGTTTGATTGATTTATCGCGTAATTGAAGTTAATCGGATTTCTTTTAGTGGTCATGAGTATTACTTCACACTTTTCTTTATTTAGTGTCAATTGCCAATTTTCGCACCATGCAGAAATTTTGTCTAAATCGCTTTGCAGTTGCTTTTGTTCCACTGTTGATTTCACTAACCGATAAACGACAGCATCATCCGCGAACAGTCTAAGGGAGCTCTTCAGATTGTCTCCCAAATCGTTTATAAACACGAGAAAGAGTAGGGGTCCTATAACGCTTCCCTGTGGAACGCCAGGTATCACTTCTGTTTTACTCGATGACTTACCCGCGGACTTTAAGAAAAATGTTATAATCCCCATTCCAAAAAGTCCAACCGCAGACAGGTGTGAAAATTGCAGAACCATCAGTTTAATAAGACATGGTTGCAAAGTTTTAACACGAATTATCTACAGGAGAATGGAAGAGCTGGGCTGGTAGAAGCTGACCTCCGGGAAGATCACTTTGGATTCAGGAGAAAGGTAGGAACACGGGAGGCAATACTAACTTTATGGTTTATCACAGAAAATAGGTTAAGGAAAGGCAAACCTACATTATAATCTTTTGTAATTTGGAGAAAGCTTTTCATAATGTTTATTGGAATACACTCTTTCAGAACTTGAAATCAGCAGGAGTGAAATATAGGGAACGGAATGTTATTTACAACTTGCACAAAAACCAGACAGCAGTTATCAGAGTTGAAGGGCATGAAAGGGATGCAGAGGTTGGGAAGGGAGTGAGATACGGTTGTAGACTTTCTCCAATTTTATTCAATTTGTACATTGAGCAAGCTATAAAGGAAAGTAAGGAGAAATTTGAAGGAATTAAAGTTAAGGTGAAGAAATAAAAACATTGGGTTTTGCCGATGACTTTGTAATTCTGTCAGAGACAGCATAGAACCTGGAGGAGCAGTTGAACGAAATGGATAGTGTGTTGGAAGATGAGTATAAAATGAACATTAACAAGAGCAAAACGAGGGTAATGGAGTGCAGTCTAAGAAAATCGGGCGATGCTGAAAATATTAGATTAGGTAACGAAGCAATGAAGGTGGTAGATGAGTTCTGTTACTTGGACAGTAAAATAATATGCGATGGTAGCAGTACAGAGGATATAAAATGCAGAATGGCTATGGGTAGAAAATCGTTTTTAAAAACGAGAAATTTGCTAATATCGAATATTAATTTAAGTGTATGGAAGTCTTTTCTGAAGGCATTTGTGTGGAGTGTTGCCTTTTATAGGTGTGAAATATGATCGGTAAACAGTGCGGACAGGAAGAGGATAGACGCTTTTGAAATGTGGTTTTAGAGAAGTATGCTGAAGATTAGGTGGGTGGATTGCGTAACTAATGAGGAGGTACTGAACAGAATTGGGGAGAAAAGGAATTTCTGGCATACCTTCACTAAAAGAAGGGATCGATTCGTAGGACACACATTCTTAGACATCAAGGAATCTTGAATTTAGCGTTGGAAGGAAGTGTGTGGCGAAAAATGGCAGAGGGAGACCAAGAGATGAATGCAGTAAGCAGATTCAGACAGATGTAGGTTGTCGTTCTTATGTGGAGTTGAAGAGGCTTGCTCAGAATAGACTAGGGTCGAGAGCTGCATGAAAGCAGTCTCCGGTCTGAGCACCACAACAACAACAACAACTACGGGATTGATCCTGCAGAGTTACGTAGACTGCGCAGTCTCATCACTAACATACTGATCTACAGCGTAAGCTTCAGCTCGTTTCAGTAATTCAACCTAGATCGCAGTAGTATCGACATGTGTTCCTTTCCCATCAGCCAATTTACAAAGTCTTGCTTTGTCTATGATTTTTGTGGCCTACCCTCAATCTTAACACTATTATATGAAGCATTGTCCATAATTATAATTTTGCTGTGCTCTAGCTTGGGTAGAATATCTTTGAACAGCTGTAGGAACACTTCCCCATTCATGTCTTCACGATAATCGCCAGACTTTTGATTCAAATACCAATTCAGCACCCTCCACAGAACCACAGTTGCCTCCTATATGTGCTATTATTACCGTTTACCTTTTTTAACCCCTGCAACAGATATGCAACAAAGGCTTGCCTCCTATTAGTCACTGTTTTGTCAGTCCACACTTTTGAGTGACATGTCGTGCATTAACCTATGTTTCGTCCGTTTCTCACGTCTGAACAGTTTAATCTGCCGAAGATAACGCCTCCTCCACAAAGCAATATCCTCTCTGTCTTTTATTATGCTATTTTTTTTTCCCAAATTTCGAACTGAAAACCAATATCTTCTATCATTTAGTAAAATGCCCTTCTTTTAAAAGTAGACAAGCCATCGTCGTTATTTACCGCCTGTAGCATCTAATTTATTCTAGGCGTCTCGTTCGTGAAGAAAAAAGGGGAAAAGGTTTTGATCGAACAGCTTTTTTTTGACTAAATCGTCACATTTTTCTAAAAACACGATTCACGTTTTCTTGCCTTTGCTGGAGTGGACAGCTTACGACTATTGACTCTCTCTTCGCGCGCACACATTATACTTGACACCGAAACACTGGTGGGTTCGGATGCCATTGCTGCAAGTTCGATGACCGGTAACGACGGATGTTTCTCAAACAGCTTCTCAAAAACATTTGGTACTATCACTATTTCGCCATTTCTTATTGGCTTTCGTCTAATAGGTTTCACAAAAGAACACGACGGAGTTTCAGCCACGATGGTAACTTAACAGCCATATACAATCGCTCTCTCAAAGAAAGATCTGTACCAAAATGATTGGAAAGTTGCACAGGTCACACTAATATTCAAGAAATGCAGTTAAAGTAACCCACTAAACTATAGGCCTATTTCATTGACGTCAATTTGCAGCAGGTTGTTCGAACATATCCTGTATTCAAATATTATAAAATATCTCGAACAGAATGATCTACTAACACAAGGTCAACACGGATTTAGAAAATATCGTTCATGCGAAACACAACTAGCTCTTTACTCACATGAAGTAATGAGTGCTATCGACAAGGGTTCGCAAATCTATTCCGTATTTCTTGATTTGAAGGCTTTTGACACCGTATCTCACAAACGGCTTTTAATCAAATTGCGTGGTTATGGTATATGCCCCAAATTTGCGACTGGATAAGTGATTTCCTGGCAGAGAGGACACAGTTTGTAGTAATCGATGGTAAGGCGTCGCCTAAAACATAAGTGATATCAGGCGTTACACAGTGTAGTGTCATTGGTCCTCTGCTGTTCCTTATTTTCATAAACGAGATTTGGAGAAAATCTAAGGAGCTATCTTAGGTTGTTTGCAGGCAGGAAGTTTCATATCAGCGCACACTCCGCTGCAGAGTGAAAGTTTCATTCTGGAAACATCCCTTAGGCTGTGGCTCAGCCCTGTCTCCACCATATCCTTTCTTCCAGGAGTGCTAGTCTTGCATGTTTCGCAGGAGAGCTTTTGTGAAGTTTGGAAAGTAGGAGGCGAGGTACTGGCGGAAGTAAAGTTGTGAGGCGGCATCGTGAATCGTGTCGGGATAGCTCAGTCGGTAGAGCGCTTGCCCGCGACAGGCAAAGGTCCAAGGTTTGAGTCCCGGTTCCGGCACACAATTTTAATCTGCCAAAAAGTTTCATATCAGCGCACACTCCGCTGCAGAGTGAAAGTTTCATTCTGGATTTTACATATTATTCACGAACAATTCATCTTCTTCCTGTGTTCGAAATTTCAATTAAAAAATTGGTTCAGACTTGTATCGAGCTCACGACCTACGACACCAGTCTTTCACGTTATTCACTGCACCATCACGTAAATTTTGTCATTGACATTCTAATACAGTAATACTGCACTACATGTAGCAGATATATCAAGAAGAACATGAGAATTTGTGTTGTGGAACTTCATGTTCAAAGGAGAAACTGATCTCGTATTTACAAACAAAGCCAAGATGTACCCAAAAGAACTCGTCATAACGCGTGCTCAGAATTGTTCAGAGAAAGCGACTGTGCGCTGTTATTTGATCCAAGAAATGGCGTAAGCATGCACCATACTAGTCAGCTAAACCCATTAATGCATGTTAATGCTTTAGAACGTCTTAAATTTCCATTAGCGATGGCATAATACTAAATATCTAATACATAACTAGGGTCTGCTTCCCATGGCGTAACAACACTCCTGAACCTGTGCTACGAGCACTGACCAATCGCTGCGCACCTCAACGCAAATGTTCCTGTACATCAGGACTCTTCTAGTGACGAATCGAGTATAGGTGTTGGCATTCCTGGGCGGGTATACAGATCGTACTCTTCTAGATGCACGTTTTCCATACGAAGATGTTACACCGAAGATCCTGTTCAAAAATGTTCAAATGTTTGTAAGGTTTAAGGGACTTAACTGCAGGGTCATCAGTCCCTAAACTTACAAACTACTTATGAACTACCTTATACTAAAGACAACACAAACATCCATACCCGAGGGGGGATTCGAACCCCCGACGGCGGACTGCCCGGCGCACCGCAACACGGCGCTCCAGCACGCGCGGCTAATCCGCCGCGGCCGAAGATCTTTCCACCGAAAACAACAAAATATTGCCAACCCCTTGATGTTTACTTTCTTCGTCAATACGAACTCTATATCAGAAGGATTACTGATTTTGTAAGACTGCGAGGTGACAACCACAAGTGCAGGTACATTGTCGTTATTTCATCGTGAAACTTCAATCTGTGATATACAATCAATTTGCTGCACCTATGTATAATCCTATGTTGCAATTTGCTTGGCGAAAGCCAGTAGACTTGCGCATAATAGTTCGTTCTTTTAGTTCGTCCGCTTCCAGCGACTGCTGAGCGGTGTGGTCTGCGCATGCAGGTGGAGGGAAAAATTCCCCCACGTAGCTGCTTCATGCGCTTGCTGTGTTAGCCGCTAACGATATCACGCAAACCAAAAGAAACAGTTTGTGGATAATTTCTCGCGTTTAAGTTTAAAGTTATCTCTATATCTTGGCATTAAGGAATTTATTAGTCAGATATTGCAGAATGCAGAATGCAGAATACTTCAAAACAGAAATTTTGTAGCACTGAACTATGTAATCTAGCAGGCAGACGCTCACCTCGAAATGGTTCTCATCAGCAGAAGGCAAACACGTGATTTTTAATTCTACTACGCGCACTCTCGCTATAGCCCGTCGGTCTTCGGAAAAGAATCTAACGAACTAAGAAACGAGATACGTTTGGCATAATAGTTCGCGACCGGTAACGCATGTTTAGTTCGCGACCGATTGCGCATATTTTTGTCCGCGACCGTTCGCGCATATCTTAGTTCGCGACCGATCGCGCATATCTTAGTTCGCGACCGGTAGCTCGGCCGCGAAGTAGGTCGCTCTTTTTGGCTTTTGCTACCACTACTAAAAGAGCTCTTTCTTTTGTTACGACAGCTTTTTTATATATAAAATGATCAGTGTTGCTCAAGCGTTTGCTATTACCCGTAATTTTGGGCAATTAGACATCATACTTAAGCAAATATAGCAGTTATTTACACGAATGGTGATACAATGGTATTCAACTAGTTTGCATACAAAGTACTCGTAGCATTTTATTTATAAAACGGATTTCCTTATTTAATAGGTCATTGAAGGAACATTACCTACAAATCACGCGATGCTGCGCGCTCTAACGTCCTGTCGGTGTTCCCCGTCAGTCTTCGGAAAAGGAGCGGACCAACTAAGAGGCGAGGGATCTGTGAACTAGTTCGCGTAGTTCGTCTGTGGGAGCGCTCTTCCGAACTAGTTCGTTCGCGAACTACACAAGACGAAAAGGCAGGATATGACACTGACATACCAACATCATCATTTGAAAATGTAATCAGTGTGGCTTGTGATATTGGACTACGTGAATGCGAAAGTGATTTGGAATGCGAAACGAGGCTTTAGTGCGGTGTGCATATTGTTTTCTCTCACATTGTTTTAAGCACTTCATTGAAACCCCGAATTTGCTCTTTGAGGACTAATAGAAGCTCTTTCAGGTGTGTGGCACTGCTGTTTATGCGTGTTTTGCTCTATTATAAGTACTTTACGCAGAGAGGTTTTGGCGCTGCTGATTCCATATGCAATGATACACTGACGCCACTAAATGAGATATAATTACCTTCTTACGGTATTGATATCTTGAGGTGCAACGCAATGTTTTGCAAGGAAATGGCGCTGTTGGTATTTTCGTGAACAGTGAACTGAACTAATGTGTAGGTCTTGTTATAAAAGTTCTGTGGTGAATGTTATATGTTCTGTGTTAGTTGTAATGTGTCTGTTGAATGGATGGGAACACATGAATTAAAATAAAATACATGTTCCTAAATAGTGTTTCATCATATTTTGTTGTGTAAATATATAAACCAACAGCCGCGGCAGAGCGGCCGAGCGCATTGAGGCGCTATGCCACGATGTGCGAGACCGTTCCCCATCGGAGGTTCGCATCCTCCCTCGGGTATGGATGTTTGTGCCGTCTTTAGTCTAAGCTAGTACATAAGTAGTTTGTAAGATCAGGGACTGATGACCCCGGAATTAAGTTACAAATACTTGAACATTTTTTTATAAACCAGCAGACACACTCCACTGTTGTTCCAAGAATGGTTTGATGCGGTTCCGAGCGTTGAGGTCGAAGGTGTTCCTTGTGAGTTAAAATAGCCATACGTCCGATGTCAACGACTACAGCCGCATCTCACTTCTGACAGCTTTATCCAAATTTTTTGAAATAGTTATGTAATCTCGAGTTGCTTCACGTATTACTAAAATTAAAGTTCTAATAAAATGTCAGTTTGGTTTTCAAAAAATCTTTTCATCGGAAAATGCTTTATATACCTTCACTGATGAAATATTAAATGCTTTGAATAACCAGGCATCGCTAGTTGGAATTTTTTGTGATCTCTCAGAGGCCTTTGATTGTGTAAATCCTGGTATTCTTCTAGATAAGCCTAAGTATTGTTGTATGAGTGGGACAGTGCACAATGGTTTAAAATATTCTTAAATGGAAGAGTGCAGAAAGTTGAAATAAGCAGTTCACATGATACAGAAGAAACAATTAATTATTTTAACTGGGGAGTTAACAGGAATTAACTGACGAAATTGTAAATATCTTTCAGAGAGTTGTTAAGTGGTTCTCCACAAATGGACTCTCATTAAACATTGATAAAACTCAGTATATACAGTTTCATACAGTAAATGGCATGAAATTATTAATAAATTTAGACTTTGAACATAAATCTGTAGTTAAGGTAGAATATTTAAAAATTTTAGGTGTTCTATTCACGAGGGATTGAATTGGAAGAAACATATTGAAGGTCTCCTGAAACGTTTGAGTTCAGCTACTTATGCTATCAGAGTCATTGCAAAATTTGGTGATACACGTCTCAGTAAATTAACTTACTACGCCTATTTTCATTCATTGTTTTTATATGGGCTCATATTCGGGGGCAATTATTGAGTAAAACAGTATTCATTGCACAAAAGCGTGTAATCAGAATAATTGCTGGAGTCCACCTGAGAGAATCCCGCAGACATTTATTTAGGGATCTAGAGATCTTTACAATATATATATTCACTCATGAATTTTGTTATTAACAATCCGACCCAATTCAAAAGTAATAGCAGTGCGAATAGCTACAGCACTAAGAGAAAGGTTAAATCTACCTTTGGCTCAGAAAGGGGTGTATCATGTTGCCACAAAAGCCTTCGGTCACTTACCAAGTGGCATCAAAAGTCTGAAAGATAGCCAACTAGTATTTAAAAAGAAATTGAAGGAATTTCTGAATGGCAACTCCTTCTACAATGTTGAAGAATTTTTAGATACAGCTTAAAAAAATAAAAATAAAAAATGTAAACAAAAATCCTTAAAATATTGATTGTCATGTATAGACAACATTTTCTAAACTGACACGTTCCACATCATTACGAAATGTTGCATATAATTTTACGACGCTTCTCGCCGGGCTCCAGTGCTTATGTTGGCAACAGATGAACAATGAAGTGTAGAATTGCGTTAATATTTTTTCTCCACGAGTTACAGTGTAAATGTTACTGCTGTTCGTATCACTCGCAGCAAAATTAATACTGTACCTGCTCTATGGTTGATAGGTTCTTGTATGTACCCTTGTCCGTTCAGAAAAAAAGTAATTTTCGTTTTAATTAAAGTTGTCACAAAAAAAAAAAAAAAAAAAAAAAAAAAATATTGGTCATCTGAGTTGCCGTCATCACCATTCGTGCCAACATAACCACTGCAGCCCGGCGAGAAGCGTCGTACAATTTAACCTGATCTATGGAACATGTATTAATCTAATCTAATCTAATCATTGACTTCTAACGAACATTCAAAACCCCAATCGCAAAGAAACCTCCAAAACCATGTTACCTTTACATGTCTTCTGTTCCAACGACGTCCGATGGCCTAAACAATAGCGCCGTGGCATTTGTTCGTGTTGTCCACTCGGAGCAGTGCCTACAGGCAGCCGTGGACACCTCTGTCTGTATGAGAGCTGTGGTCCTTCCGTTGCTGGGCAACGGACGGCGGCGAACAACAATGGAGCCGCGTCCACCAGCAACAAGCGCCCTCGCGGAGGGAGTAGCTAACGTGTAACAAATAACTCACCTTGTGGCAAGGCGCAAAATCGTTCCGAAAATCTCATTCGCATCACCAAAAGTGTGTAATTATTTATTTACGCAACATTCAACACTACAAATGCATCTCATAAATGTATGACAACAGTTTACGATACACTCATAGGCGTAGTGAGGATATGATTTCTGGATGTGTTTTCAATGAATGGACATTCTAACTACGTGCATTCTTAATAGAATTGTCGACGACACTAACATTGTACATAGTGTATTATATTTCATTCCAAACGGCTGTATACTGGAGAGAAACCATGCTATAGAAACAAACTTCTTTACGTATCCTCCAAAATAGGAACCAGGCAAATTATATCATGAAGATAAACGAATGCGGATCGAAACACGGATCGCAGTAAAAAAGGCATCGTGTGAAGCTTTCAGTAGCTTTTGAAGCATTATCAGAGAAGAACTGCCTAAGTTAAATTTTCGCTGTTCTTGAAAGCTGTCAGTGGAAAAATAGTGTAATATTCTATTAATGATGGAAATTCTCCACAGAGATGATAAATTAATTTTAAAAAGAGATAGATTGGCTGTCCAGTACTTACCTTTTTGCTGTACCGCCCATAGTCACACACAGAAAGAAAACAGGACGAAAATAAAACAAGCTTTCGGAACAGGCTTCCTTCTTCAGGTAAGAGAGAACGGAATAAAAAAGGAAAGGGAAAGGAAGGAGAAGGTAATTCACGACCTAGGTCATGAGGATGGTGTTTGAGGTCATGTATTACCTTCCCCTTCCTTTCCCATTCTTTTTTCCCCCTTCTCTCTTACGTGAAGAAGGAACCCTGTTCCGAGACCTCGTTTTATTTTCGTCCTTTTTTTCTTTTTGTGTGACTACCGGCGGTACAGCAAAAAGGTAAGTACAGGCGATCCAATCTATCTCTTTGGAAAAAAAAAAATTGTAAGATATTCATTGACTCGACAGGAACATTGATACCTTTATCCAGGAAATATTGCCCACTGACATTGTAATATGCAACTGACATTATAATTACTAATAGTGGTTAATTGAATTAATTGATTTTTCCGTCGGTACTTGACAGAACATGATAATAATATCAAAAAGGAACAACTTCCTGATGTTCTGCAAAACTTTCATATTGGTCACAAACCGGCTTTCGGCTTCTTAGGCCATCATCAGGTGACAATTGAATGTAGTACACATGTTTTCAAAAATGTTAAGATTTACAAAGATGTTATCACAGACAATCGATACTTCACAGGAAAGTTCATCGCAAAAACTTATTTATGAGACTTATTAACATTTATATAAATATATAATAAATATGTGTAAAGAATCAAAACTAATAGGATTATTTTCGTTGAAAAGGAAGGTTGAAAATAAAACTTATTTCAGTAGAGGCATAAAGGGGAACTGGATCTGATCGTTTAATACTAAACTAGCATCCTGAGCCAAATGTTTATTGATTTCCAATATTTCCAGTAGTGTCATCTTTCTGCTTTTCTTCAGGGGATGTAGAATCTCACAGTTTACATAATAATCATGGCCTTCTCTGAGCAGATGTTCAGGAAAGGTTGAATCTGTCTTTTTTAACCTCCGGCTTCTCTCATGTTCTGATAATCTAATAGCAACAGCCCTGCCAGACTGACCACCATACAGCTTCCCACAATGTTTGCATGTGATCTTGTATACACCACTCAGTGATAGGGGTTGAATTTTGTCCTTACTATTGAATAAATATTTAAAAATGTTATTAGTATTGTAAAATGCAGGCCTGTAATTTCGAGATTTTAACTTTCTACCCATTTGATCTGAAATTTTGCCTAAATATGGGATGACACACCAGTTTTTCTTACTATTAACTTGTTCTTGTTGGCCAGCATATAAAAATGTTCATTCTAATTTTGATGTATTATCACGCAACGAACTTAATACGTTGCAGAAGTTTAAAAACAAAATAATTTCAGATGATGTCATTGTTTCTAAAGCTGACAAATCAAACAGTTTGGTACTTATGAACAAAAGTGATTATGTCAACAAAGTGAACCAGGTTTTAAGCAACTACCTAAAGATCCTACTGTTAGTTTCAATGAACAAGTCAAAGGCACTATAAAATCATGTAACAGCATTATACCTGAAAATAACATCCGAGTGCTAGTGAATATGAACCCCTTGGCTCCTAGATTATATGGTTTACCCAAATTACATAAAGATTCCTGTAAGGCCAGTAGTGTCATCATTTTCTGCTCCTTGTTACTTATTAGCAAGAGAGCTAGATTACATAATTAAAAAGAAAACAAGTTTTAAACCAAAATTTGGAATCAAAAATTCCATAGCTCTTGTTAACAAAATTGAAGACATACAGGTCCCACCAAATTCTAAACTTGTATCGTTTGATGTCACCAGTCTGTTTAAAAATATTCCCACTGATGAAAGTATTGGCATCCTTACTGATCTTTTGCACAAATGTAAAGTAAATCCTCTTGAAACACATGACATAATCATTGCTACAGAGACATGTGTGAAGCAAAATTACTTCCAATTTGAAAATAAATACTACAATCAGTCTGATGGCCCAGCTATGGGTTCTCCACTTGGACCCATTCTATCTGAGATCTTCATGGATCATTTTGAACAGATTTTCTTACAGAAGGAACCACTGAGGTGCAAAGTTGGATATTGGTTCAGGTATGTGGATGATGTGCTGTGTTTATGGACTGGTACCACCAGACAATTAGATTCCTTTTTACAACACTTAAATTCCCAACACAATAAAATTAAGTTCACTATGGAACTAGGAGGATCTTCTATAAACTTTTTAGACCTTACTGTTGACATTAGCACAAAGAAACACTTATTTAGTATTTTCAGAAAACCCATAGTAACAGATACAGTTATCCCTGCTAGTTCCCAACATCCACACAGCCATAAACATGCAGCTTTCCATTCAATGGTCCATCGCCTCAAATCTGTTCCATTATCTGATTCTGCATTTCAATCAGAATTACAAACAATCAAACATATAGCATCCAGTAATGGCTATAGACCTGCCCTTATTGACAGTATAATGAATAAGAAGAAAATCAGAAAAACCAGATCACTTTTATATGCTGGACAACAAGAACAAGTTAATAGTAAGAAAAACTGGTGTGTCATCCCATATTTAGGCGAAATTTCAGATCATATGAGTTGAAAGTTAAAATCTCGAAATTACAGGCCTGCATTTTACAATACTAATAACATTTTTAAATATTTATTCAATAGTAAGGACAAAATTCAACCCCTATCACAGAGTGGTGTATACAAGATCACATGCCAACAGTGTGGGAAACTGTATGTTTGTCAGTCTGGCAGGGCTGTTGCTATTAGATTATCAGAACATGAGAGAAGCTGGAGGTTAAAAAAGACAGATTCAACCTTTCCTGAACATCTGCTCAGAGAAGGCCATGATTATGATGTAAACTGTGAGATTCTACATCCCCTGAAGAAAAGCAGAAATATGACACTACTGGAAATATGGAAATCAATAAACATTTGGCTCAGGATGCTAGTTTAGTATTAAACGATCAGATCCAGTTCCCCTCTACGCCTCTCCTGAAATAAGTTTTATTTTCAACCTTCCTTTTCAACGAAAATAATCCTATTAGTTTTGATTCTTTACACATATTTATTATATATTTATATAAATGTTAATAAGTCTCATAAATAAGTTTTTGCGATGAACTTTCCTGTGAAGTATCGATTGTCTGTGATAACATCTTTGTAAATCTTAACATTTTTGAAAACATGTGTACTACATTCAGTTGTCACCTGATGATGGCCTAAGAAGCCGAAAGCCGGTTTGTGACCAATAAAAAAGTTTTGCAGAACATCAGGAAGTTGTTCCTTTTTGATACTAATAGTGGTGGTGAAAAGTAGCTCCAGTCTCTAAATCACAATGAAGCTACAAGGCCCGACAGGTATACTGACAATTTACACACGGAATTTCCGCCGTATTTAGTTCCCGTCATTATCATAATTTACCGTGGGTACCTGGGACAAGGAATTTTTCCTAATGTTTAGAATACAGTCAAGTCACACTCATGTACAAGCAACAGACGAATAAAATGAGACACTTTGAAAAAAAAAAACACTAAGTAAACTGTCCATTATTACAGTAGTAATCACTATAGTTGTTGATACATTCAACCCACTTTGAAAAAAGTAGGTCAGTTCCTCCGTTCAAAAATGTTTGCAGTTAGCTACAGGACCATGATTTTTACGCAGGTGTTCACTTCTTCGTACGAAACATACCGATGGCCAGGAATTTCTTCAGTGCACTAAACATATAGGAATGTATGGGGAGAGATCGTGACTGAATGGAGCATGTATAACGGCTTCTCAACTTTAGCAACATGTAGGCAGGATTTTTCCTGATAGAGAATGACATTTTTTCAACATTTCTGGAGAGGTTTGAACACCAGACACTCCTTTCTGGCTACGCTCATGCATTCAATGACTCGTAGTATACGATGATAGTACCTGTCAGAGTTATACGTCAGCTTACTATCAGTTTCTAAATTGAAGAGCTTTACGCTTTTCTTTTATGTTTTACGATTATTAACTACTGCATGTTCCTGAATTGCTAATCAAAATAGTAAAAAAAATTTAAAAAAATGCAAATTATTACTTTTTTACAGTTACGTAAACGGATTAGACACTTCGATAGGCATCTTACACCAAAATTGTTATATTTTCATAAAAAATTCTTTATGTATCAATTCTACCATCACATTTTTATCATAAAACAAACATACAGAATTGTCTAAAAGATAGTGTTGTAATAAAATGCTAGCCCCTTCCAGAGAGCGCTGTGGCTATATGTTGACATGTATTGTAATATCTTTGTCACATTCTCGTGTGAATTTTGGTTTTTGTGGCAGTGGCATATACGAGTGATCGTGATGCCTACACCTGAAAAAGAAATGAAGATAGCAAGCATATAGTGTCATTTTACTTGTTTTCATTATTTAGTACCTAGTTGAGAATTAAGCAACTCCTAGACGAGCGAACCCTAATGAGGATATTATTTTGTATAATTTTTATTTGCTTGAATTTTTAATATGGAATAAACTACTGATCACGCTGCAAAACAAGGTAAGTACCAGTATTTCATGCAGCAATTAATTCAGTCATGACTTCATGCAGATGTGAGAAATTGCAATAGGCTGCCGCAAAGTTAAAAAGGTGATAAGCAAAATGTCAACTCACAATAAACACAAGTGATAAATAATGAATGGCATCTTCAGGCTACTATTCTGACGCACTTTCATTTAGATTACATGAATTAGAATTTAGAAAACTTAACGGAATGGAAAATGCTCCTTTCATACGTTACCTCAGCTTGCACCACAAGAAGCAAAAGTGCTTGTTCACTTCAGTTTCTCACACGGATTGCAGTTGACGAGGGCTGGCGGATGGCCAACATATGGACAGGCGAAGCTCATTTTTCTCTCATGGATGAGGGGGACACACAATTGTCAGGTGTGGGGACATACACGTTTAGTCACTCTGCATCAAGTTCGCCTGTGTGGTTGACGTGTAACCGTATAGTGTGGATTCATGGCTACGTTCATCGTTGGCCCAGTATTTGTGGCGCTCAAGGACCAAAGCTGCAGTTTGACAGTACAGCATGAAAGTAGCTTGTTAAATTTTCTATGAAGATCTGGGGCAGTAGAGTTCTGCAAGTGCAAGTTATAACGTTCACTGATCCTCTAAATTACTTTACGAGTGGCCACAGTACTTGCGCAACGTAAATTTATCTGACTGCTCACTCCTTAAGGGAGCAGCCAACGTTTTAACAAACACAAAATTAATATTTAAAAAAAGGAATAGATAATTAAACACGGGACAGGTAGCATGAAATCATAAAACAGAGGTTTCATACTTTAAATTATTATCTATTCAATAAAATGAACAAGCAAATAAATGTGAAGGGAGACCAAATAATCACAATAAAGTACACACCTTGTACAAAAGTGAATTAAATCATAAAGTTACTGCCCGTAAATAAAATTGTTTCTGCCCCTTATGAATATGGAAGTAACGTGGGAGGAAATTTGGAAATACACAGTGGATAAAGGAAAGCACATTCATTCACTCACAGACATGCGCATAATGTTTGTTACACATTACTCATGTGGCAACACTTCATAGCAGCGACAAACTGAAGCGTTGGCAGTGTTTTGACAAGCTGGCAGGTGTCTTCAAGCACAATTAAAATCAAACTATGCTTCAAACGAACTCATGTGCGGGGGAGGCAGCAGCATACTATCCTTAAGTACCATGTGGTGTGCGACCACGGTGAATATAGAGGCAGCCAGCATACCTATATATATGCTTCCTTCTGCCTTTATGAAGCAACCGTGTGCTTTCAGACTCTTCTGGATACTGGTGCTCGCCATATTGGGCACCTTTTGTAGCAGTAATGGTCCCCATATGTAATGGCACGGTGTGGTGTACTGTAGCAGCTCTGTAGAAGCGTTTCAAGTGTATTGATACTGCATCATTTCTCTTCCCCATATCCTTGACATTCATATCATATGAGTACAAAACTTGGTGGCATGAATGTATAATTACTTTGGGTCTTATAACGAGTTAAATAGCGAAAGTTTGATTACAACCACCTGGTTTGAGCGATTATGTCAAAAAAAAATTTATTTTAATATTGTTCAACTTGCCACATAAATATCCCCAATTACAACTCTCAGTCTGGCAAGGACGTATTTTTTTTTTTTTTTGTTTTTTTTTTTTGTTTGTTATTATGAGTCGTTTTTTTATTGCCGTTAAGATATCATTCAACCATGATAGTGAGTCGGAAAATATTGTAAAATAAAAAAAGATTGCGAAGTCAGCTAAGGATTAGTGTTAATTGTGCTGAAACTTTAGCGTTGCTCATGCTTGGGCAGTCTTATACTGTCTTATTTCTTACCTTTGCCTTTCGGCGCAGCAGTAACGCTTGTCGTGTATTTCTTGTTATGGTAGGCCCTGAGGCAAGAGAAGTCCCCCATAATCGTGGTTAGCTGAGTTCTTATGCTGAACCGGTACCACTTTAGCCCCCAAATTCCCCAAACTCTTATTCTAAATGGGCCTGTTGGGTCAGGAATGGGTTTGTTGGTCGTCTAAGTGACACGAGAATTTTTTATAACACAAAATTACGATTTAATTATTTATGTAAAAAATAGAAAATGATTGAATATAAAAATTATGAACATATACACGAATTTCACAGGCGCTGATTAACATAATAAGGTAAAGGATAATGTTACATGAACTTAGGAAAACGTCTGATCTCGTGTACCTGTCACGAATTAATCAGTAAATTACAAGTGGAGTCACAGAACGCGGGTGTCGCAAACGAGTGAAAATGCGCGAAAAAACACGTCAAACGTAAGCTGAGTTCAGTGGAAGGAAGGGAGCTCTGAGAAATTAGGACACTGTACCGTGTGTGGTCTCCTCGTGGCTGCGACCTGCTTCCGATGGTGCTGCAAACTTAAAAAAAAAAAAAAAAAAAAATAATAATAATAATAAAAATAAAAAATAAAAACTGAATAACTTTGCAAAGACTGTCGTCAAACAGCCGATACGATCACTGCCTATGTTTCCCTAGTCTATTAGTAATTTGGCGTGGTACACCAGCTTCCACCAGTCCACCGTTGAACCCTCAAAATTTGCTCGCAAGCTTTAACTACTAGAATGAAAGTATAAAGTCCCAAAGACGATCTGCATGTATCGTAGCCAGACGAGAAGCGTCAGACTCAGCACTTGATACCGCTAGGCTTACGGCTCACACTCAGAGCACACGTAAGACTCGCTTATTATGCGGATCGCTATCCGTCGTTCCGTAATTACGGAAGTACCGCATGTAATGTAGCAACAAGTACGCTACAACGCCTGCAGACAAAAGGTCTATTTCTCCGACGCCGAGGTACAGTGCAGACGCTGAACCTCTAGATAGAGAGTGAGCCCTCCACGACGAGTCGCTGGGGGTATATCTATATGCTACTACGCCGTAGGAAATTCAGAATCACTCCCGCCAATGAGAGGATTCCACGTCGGCCGTGCTACACACGCCCTCCAATAAGCGTGCAGCAACTCCAGAACTCCTGTCGCCAAGTGGACGAGTCCTCTGTGAGGCCTCCCCTCTAAAAATCCAACGCGTAGAAGGCGAGTCCACCTCCCTGACACCCCTCGAGCCGCGCCCCATGCGGGCGGAGGAATGTGCGTTCTCTCAGCCAGGCGAAAAACTGACCAACAAAGGCAGGCCCGCTTATGTTACCGTATGAATTAATCCCAATAAAGTAAATGTCAGGGTGCTTGCCATCTTACAAAACTTAAAATGAAAAGCACTGCAATTGTTGGTATGTCACAAATACAGCCTCTGAAAATAAAGTTCGGTGAATGAAATAATAATGGTCTATCAGGAAGCCGAGGCGAATCACAACTCCGAACCTGCGTAGCGGCCGGAGTTGAGAACCTGTACTGACCCCACCAGTTTAGCTGAGCATCGTGTGTATACCATTTTACACCCAGAAAATTATAGATTTAAAGTTCTGTTTTAAGCCTGGCAAGACACCTGAAGAAACTCACGCGATGCCAGTACGTGTTTACGGGGACAAGCACTGTCCATGCAGTCTGTGTACCAGTGGTTCGCCCGTTTTCGAGGAGATCAAGAAAGTGTTCCTGACAGTCCCCGTAGTGGTCGACCAGCGACCGCCATCAGTGACGGAAACTTTGAAAAAGTGAGGACATTAGCCACGAACCATCGTCGATTAACTGTGGGCACAATAGCGGATGAACTGCAGATTAACCGTAAATCCGTGTTACAAATCCTCACCCAGAAGTTAGGGAAGAGGGAAACACGTTGGCCGGCCGCGGTGGCCGAGGGGACTGAGGCGCTTCAGTCATGGTCTGCACGGCCACTACGGTCGGGGGTTCGAATCCCCCCTCGGGCATGGATATTTGTGCCGTCCTAGTTCGTAAGTAGTTCATAAATAGTTTGTAAGTTTAGGGACTGATGACCTCGTACTTAAGTCCCATAAGCTTTACAAACATTTGAACATTTGGAAACATGTTGCCTTCTGCCACATCACTTGACTAACGATCAGAAGCAGACACGTTTACAGATTTCACAGAATTTTGTCGGAACGGCGGACGCGACGCACAATTTCTTGAACCGTATTGTCACCGAGGGTGCGACCTGGTGTCTCCGGTACGACCCCGAAACGAAACGAAAAAGCTTGGAATGATATCTTCCGACATAGCCGCGTCAGAAAAAAGGTCGGAGCAAAAAACTCGCGCATCAAAACGATGCCCACCACCTTTTCGATAGTCAAGGCATTATCTATAAGGAATTGCAACTTGACAGTACGACCTCGAACACTCTAAGGTACGTTCAAATTTTTACCCATTTCATGCAACGTCTACACAGGGTACGATCCAAGTACGCAGAACAGGGTTTTGTTCACTGCAACGCTCACCCACACACAGCCAATATCATCAAACGAGTCCCAGCAAAACAGGGGGAGGTGCAAGTCGAACAACCACCATACTCGACAGATCTCAATCCTCTAGACTTCTTCCCATTCCTTCGATTCAATTTCGCGTTGAAAGGAAAGAGATTTGACGATATTCCTGACATCCAATGAAATGTGACGAGGTAAAATGGAAATGAGCGTATGGCTTTCGTGGCCGGGAAATTCCTTAAGGGACTGTTCGGCCGCTTCAGTGTAAGTCTTTTTATTTGACGCCGCGTGGGCGACTTACATGCTAATGATGATGAGATGACGATGATTAGGACAACACACAACACCCATTCCCCTGCCGGGAATCGAACTCGGGCCTACTGCATGATAGTCAGCGACGCTACCGCTGAGCTACGGAGGCAGACCATGACAAAAGTGCAAAGTTTCCACAACATGTATCGCAGAGTGCGGCGTTGCATATTGTGTGAGGTGACTGATTTCAAGGACAGTAAGATAACTGTAGTTCATAGTTCTTATACAGTAATGTTACGGGACTATTCACCGAAATTTATTGTCACAGGGTCGCGACGGAGCTGCCGAGCGCATTGAGGCGCTATACTACGATGCGCGAGACCGTTCCCCGTAGGGGGTTAGAATCCCTCCTCGGGCATGGATGTTTGTGCCATCTTTAGTATAAGCTAGATAATAAGTAGTCTGTAAGTTTATGGACTGATGAGGCCGTAGTTAAGTCCTCTAAGCTCTACAAACATTAGAATTTTTTTTTATTGTCACAGGTTGTACGTTTGATACAACAGCTGCGAGGATGACTTTTTGTGGTGATCGATTCCAGGCTCACTCTATAATCTCGTGTAACTTGTTTGTCAAACTTTGTTGATTGATTAGAAGCAAGCGTACCTCCAAGTCGCCGATTCTGGTGCGTTCTTGGCTTGCAAGTTGTCTCTCTGGAGATTCTCCAAGCTCCGCTTGTAAGCTGTTGCACAGACGGACGAAACAGTCCGGTGGGAACTCACCGTGACGTTGTAAGTGGTCCGTGCTGTAAAAATCAGAGCGGGCAGTTCTCTGCCGCATGTATTAACATACTGATCAACAATGTTACGACATACACCACGTATAGCGATGGCTCTCTCTCTCTCTCTCCGGACTCGAGGAAAGGCTGTTCCTCCCTATTTCGAAACAAAATAAATATGGAAAAGATGGTCGATTAAGAGGAGTCGAATTACTGGTCTGAGTCAGTCAATTAGAATAACTTCATTTTAATACAAGGTTTTTCCTAGGGATACAGTGTCGTCGTCCACTGTAGCTGTACTTAGTTAGGTCCGTTAGCCTAATGACCCTAAAAGATCGGGCTGGATCTGTGAGACCCACTAGTTACTATTTTACTGAATTTACGTGCTTATATTCGCTGACTTGACTCGAACGCTCTGCTACTTTCCGGAAACATCCGAGACAAAGCGTTCACTTCACGAATTGTTTAGTTATTGTTTGGTAGTCATTCAAAAAGCGCGCGTGTGTGTCACATCCAGCCCGACCGTTTACGATACTAATTTCTACAAGTGCGAGCCGCGTTTTATTAGGTGTTTCATTCAGTTTTAATTTACTTTGTGAACTATTAGTGATGTCCGAACACCAAATTATCATTGTCGTTGTTTGCAATATAAAATGGCACGAGGAAGTCTTTCATACTGTGACATTTGCAAAATTTTATAGGATGATGAGAGTGAAATTAACGATACTAACGCGGATCCAGACTTAGAAATAAACAGCAATAAGTGGGGGGTGAAGGGGAAGATGCTATAAGTGCAAGGACAGTAAAACTAATACTTCTGCAAAGTTTGCAAGATATGGTTATACACTCCTGGCCATTAAAATTCCTACACCACGAAGATGACGTGCTACAGACGCGAAATTTAACCGACAAGAGGATGATGCTGTGATATATGCAAATGATTAGCTTTTCAGAGCATTAACACAAGGTTGGCGCCAGTGTCGACACTTACAACATGCTTACATGAGGAAAGTATCCAACCGATTTCTCATACACAAACAGCAGTCGACCGGCGTTGCCTGGTGAAACGTTGTTGTGATGCCTCGTGTAAGGAGGACAAATGCGTGCCATCACGTTTCCGACTTTGATAAAGGTCGTATTGTAGCGCATCGTATCACGACATTGCTGCTCGCGATGGTCGCGATCCAATGATTGTTAGCAGATATGGAATCGGTGGGTTCAGGAGGGCGATACGGAACGCTGTGCTGGATCCCAACGGCCTCATATCACTAGCAGTCGAGATTACAGGCATCTTATCCGCATGGCTGTAACGGATCGTGCAGCCACATCTCGATCTCTGAGTAAACAGGTGGGGACGTTTGCAAGACAACAACCATCTGCACGAACAGTTCAATGACGTTTTCCGCAGCATGGACCATGGCTGCGGTTACCCTTCACGCTGCATCACAGACAGGAGTGCCTGCGATGGTGTACGCAACGACTAACCTGGGTGTACGAATGGCAAAACTTCATTTTTTCGGATGAATGCAGGTTCTGTTTACAGCATCGTGAGGGTCGCATCCGTCTTTGGCGACATCGCGGTGAACGCACATTGGAAGCGTGTATTCGTCATCGCCATACTGGCGTGATGGTACGGGGTGCCATTGGTTACACGTCTCGGTCACCTCTTGTTCGCATCGACGGCACTTTGAACAGTGGCCGTTACATTTCAGATGTCAAAATTACTAAAAATTTCCGGGCTATTATTCCGTGGTCTAGTGGATTTATTATCGAAACCCAACGTTTCGTCCCCGACTGCGGAGGAAATGCTCAAGGGGGATCGTAGCACTTTCAATGTCCGATACACACCATGGCTCGCTACTGACTGAAGCCAAACTCCGTTTACGAGGGCTAGCGCGCAGAAGTGTGACGTCAGATGTTTGACATGCGCGCGCAATTCGTCGTTGCCGATTGCCGTCTTCCGTTGATATCGTCCCATGGTGGAAGACTGTTACATTTCTTCTGCAAAACCGGAATCCAGATTTCATTTAATTTCACGCCCAGCTCCATCCTATTGAAATTATTGGAGTGTTTTACAATTCCTATAGCGTCTCTGTACAGTCTTTCGTGGTATCCATTTGTGGCTGCTAAAACCTGAGTCTTATCAAATTGAATAAGGTGGTCCCCTGGTTCAAAAACATGTTGGGTTTCGACAATAAATCCACTAGACCGCGGCATAATAGACCGGAAATTTTTAGTAATTTTGACCATTCCGGCCGTGAAAGTTTACATTTTACACATTTCAGATGTGTTACGACCCGTGGCTCTACCCTTCATTCCATCCCTGCAAAACCCAACATTTCAGCATGATAATACAGGACCCCATGTTGCAGTCCTGTACGGGCCTTTCTCGAAAATGTTCGACCGCTGCCCTGGCCAGCACATTCTCCAGATATCGCACCAACTGAAATCGTCTGGTCAATGGTGGCCGAGCAGCTAGTTCTTCACAATACGCCATTCACTACTCTTGATCGTGTTGAAGCTGCATGGGCATATGTACCTGTACACGCCATCCAAGCTCTGTTTGACTCAATGCCCATCAGTATCAAGGCCGTTATTGCGGTCAGTGAGGTTGTTCTGGGTACTGATTTCTCAGGATCTATGCGCCGAATTTACGTGAAAATGGAATCACATGTCAGTTCTAGTATAATATATTTGTCCAATGAATACCGTTTATCATCTGCATTTCTTTTTAGTGTAGCAATTTTAATGACAAGTAGTGCACTTGGCGCATGGAGAAATACTTTGTAGCGGCTGTTGCGAAAAGTGATGATTTTAGAGGACATATCACACAAAGTATTCATTATATTCACAATTTTGATTTATATAACAGAAATTCAACACGTCTGCTATTTATTCTCATTTGTATTTGTAATTTAATCAAATTTACTTGTCTTTCTAGTGTACTTCCATTTATTACTACAAAGAAGTGTGTTACCCACTTTTTTTACAGTAATTGTTGGGAAATCCAGAAAGTCGAAATACTGTTCCTACAGCATTTAGTACGACCTAAACAAAATGAAAACTCGTTACATGATGTAAATGCACAGTCTGGAACTCGTTACAATTGTTTTAATTATTGGGTCCCACAGACCGAGCCCGACCGCTACAGAAACTAGTTTTCGACTAATCGTTCTAGGGTTAATTGTATCTTCTATGTGATTGCTGTTTCGATCGAGTTAGGACTTTTACGGCAACAAGGTGGTTGCCAGTCGCTCACAGCAATTTCCAAAGTTAAAAACTTTGTGGCCGGCGTAAAAAAAATCATATAAATAAATAAAATCGTAAAGGTTTTCAACAATAAAAATGTATCAGTATCCCAGCTGTTTGCACTGTATTCGAAATTATCTGTTAAACGAAAGAGATTTAATGATTATTCCTCCCACACACAACAAATAGCAATCCCCTCAATCAAAATTTTTCTTTCATATTTTTTCGTACATTGATCTAGGTATAAGCCACCAGATAGAGTGCACTTTTTGACTGAAAGCAAAGTTAAAAGCTCCGAATCTTTCATTTTCGAAATAAAAGAACGACTACCTAGATCATTTACGACATTTTTGGACGAATTATATGGCGGTCGCTAGACAGTGCACGCACCTTCCAGAGTCTTTGAAGAATTAGGTTGCTTGATTGATGGGTGGATGGGTCCAAACAGCTAGGTCATCAGACCCTCTTTGAAGAATTTACCTCACATGCACAAAACAGTTAAGAACGTCTGGTTCCTCTACAAAGTCATTAAATGTTGTAAATTTTTGACGTCGAGGGTATACAGTCATTTAACGCGAAGGCGCAAAACCAAAATTAAGTTGGCTTGTTAGTTTCGCATTATTTTTCTGCAAAACAATGACAGTCGAGACCAAAACTAGTAAACGAGAATAGTGGAAAATCCTTATAACAAAATTATTGTAATTAAAATTATTTTGACAAATAATGCATAGTCGTAAGAAGAGGTAGATTTCTGATGCCTGTCAATCTTTATGAGTTCATATCTGCTGAAGTACTTCGGACAGTACAATTACCTTGAAGAATAACTAATAATATGAACCATGTACATGCACTTCACGAGACTTTCGTAAACAACGCCCCCGATTATTTTTTTATTCCTAATTGGCATATGAAATTAATTGCGACATCTTATGTTTTTGCATTAACAATTAGAACATTATGTTTTTTTCGGAATCGGTACACACAGTTTAAGTGACGTAATACATCGAACCCTTATTACAACTCGCATGGGACGCAATTTTTCTGATAAATATAGACATGGCATAAAGAAATTTGGTGTAATTCTGCAGGTGGGTGTATTCTTAGTCTTGTATAACCTACGCACATTCATCGATCGTTATTTAAAAACAATTCTAACCAAACTCAACGTGTGTAGGCAAAATAAATGTATCTCTTTCTATAGATGATGCCTGCAACAGTCGACGAACATGTAAAAAAAAAAAAAAAAAAAAAAAAAAAAAAAAAAAAAAAAAAAAAAAAATTCTCTCCATAGAAAACGGTATGAACGATCTAGAGACGAACTTCGTTTTAAAAATAAAAACGCCCAACAGTGACGTGAATACAGCCGGATCTTCAATGCGATCACAAACAAACAGTGTTCTCCCAGAAAGCTACATAAAACAATTCTTACAGTCCTATCTATAAACATATGCTAAATGTTTAAACCAAATATCATAACGGTTTACTATTTTAAGGGTTCTCTATCCACGCTATTCGTTTAGACTCTGTTTGCAACAGCTGAAGGACATGTTTTTTCTATTTATTTATTTTTTTATAAAAAAAAATAGCGCACCTTAGATAATGAAAGGGATGTAGGGGAGACCGGGGCACGTTGGCCATAGGGGCAGGATGGCCCAGTCCAATTAGTTCATACAACAGACGACAGATCGTCTTTAGGAATCAACCAGAAAGTAGGTAGCACTGTCCCTATCCTTACACATGGCCAGTATCGCAGGCGACAAAGTTTTGGACAAGCTGTAGTGCTTAATTGTTTTTGAGCGTGTTTCAGTAAAATTCTACTCGTCGGTTAATTTGTGTTATTTAACTTTTGCTCGCTTTAGGCGCAACGGGGTGAGTAGTATAATAAAAGGTCGTATTTTAATGATTATTTATATATGGCATACATGCTTAATTGCTTCAGTGAGTTTTATAAGGAACAGAATTTATTGTAAAGATGGCGATGGGGCAGGTTGGCCCAGAGAGGAAGGGGCACGATGGCCAGCCGAGAGAACCTGTCACGTACTACAGGAGCTGTACTTCTTAAAAATCGATGAATGGTTTATTACTTTTAATGATAACAACGTTTATAATTCTTCTAGTTCATTAAATTATTAATATAATTGTCAAAGTTAAACATATTTTGATACGTTTCAGAAATCAAAAGAACGTCATATTCAGGAGATAACAAGCGTTGAATAAATGCCAACCCGTAAATTTTAATTTTAATCAGTGATCTGAGAAGTCAGAATCTCGTTCATTTCTTTCTTTTCAAAACGAGTTACGGGTCTGGTTTAAACCTACGTTTTATTTGTAGTATCATAAAAATTATCCGACATTATAAAAAAAGAAAGGGGAATGATTTCTGAAGATACGACGCTAAGAGCAGTTTTAGAAGTAAAAGAAAAGAAAAGATCTGTGAGGACTGTTTGCGAAGACTTTGGAAGTCCAAGAAAATCGTACTGGAGGTACTGTGCTAAGTACAGGCCTCATGTCAGTATGAACAGGTAATTGAAACTCAGGAAACTGAAACTGAATTTCAACCTTTCCCGTTGGACCAAAGCATTGGAAAGAAATACTGAACAAAAATTAGATCACAGGCTGGAAAAGATGGTGATAATGATGACGGCGAGGAAGAGACACGGTGCCTTTTTGAAATAGTCAACTGAAGAAAAAGGAATTCAGTTGACGAACTGTAAGCGTTTGGCTTTTCAGAGATGTGTGAAAAATGAAATCCGGGGACTATTTTATGAGTGTTAAAACTGTTCAGTACCTTTGGAGCTGGACATTGATTAAAGTTGTCTGGTTTGTATTAAGACACTATAAATCGTAATAAGTTTCACCTGTCCCGTATCATAGTCCTCAATGTTAAGCATTTAACTCAATATTCAACTTGATATTATTATGTACATTAAGGTAAATTTCTTGATAACTGTTAGTATTATTTTGATTTCCTAGTTATACTTACCAAAAGTCTACATGGGTCAACGAACCCCAGCCTCGGGGCCAACTTACCCCGCGGTAGGGACAGATTGTCCCACTTGACTTGTGTCCAGCAATTAATTTTTTCCTAATACTTTAACCGAAATTTTCAAGCTTAATAACTGCCATTCAGATTCAGTAAGGACCTATCTAAAATTTAACATTAATTTCATAAATTTAAATATGTCAAATAAATTAATATTAACAAAAATAAAAAATATGGCCAACGTGCCCCAGTCTCCCCTAACGGTAACGAACGCCACAAACTTGTATGTCCACATTAACACTCTTTTGGTAACACAACAACTGCAGCAGCAGAAGACATATTGTTTACAAAAGAATTCGCATTTACTGACGGAAATAGCGAAAATCGGCAAGGACATCTTATGATTCAAGAACAACGTCTGCATAGAAACTATAGATTTGGTGCACTGCAGCTTACACACACGCAGTATTTTACCGACCATCCACAACAGGCGACGACAGCCAACTCGGTGTCTCAAACGCCGCCATATCTGCAAGGAATGCGTCTAAATTTACATCTGCAAGGGATGTCTTCCTGGCTGGACTGATACAGAAAGTTAGGCTAACGACAACCTGCTCTCACGTACTAGTCAAATCAGTCGCACTTTGTGGCCGCTCTTAAAACAAAATTCATGCTTCGAAATCTAATACTCTCTCTCTCTCTTTAGCGACCATGCCCTGTTACAATATCAGACATTTCGAAAAGTACCAAGTCTTTACAACGTTTCCTCAGACAGACACAGATGTCTTATATTTCCTCCCACGGCTAGTATTTCGACAGGCACAGGGAAGGCAAGTTTTCAAACATCATTTCTTCCAGTAGTCCACCGCTTTTATGGTTTTAATATCCAGTTCCACCTCCATGAACCACAGACATTGCCGAGGTGGGGTGGCTTGCGTGCCTCAACGATGCAGATAGCCGTACCGTAGGTGCAACCACAGCGGAGGGGTATCTGTAAAGAGGCCAGACAAACGTGTGGTTCCTGAAGAGGGGCAGCAGCCTTTTCAGTAGTTATAGGGGCAACAGTCTGGGTGATTGACTGAGCTGGCCTTGTAACATCAGCTAATGTGGCTTTGCCACACGGTTACTGCGAACGGCTGAAAGCAAGGGGAAACTACAGCCGTTACTTTTCCCGAGGACATGCAGCTCCACTGTATGAAAATATGATGATGTGATGATGGCATCCTCTCGGGTAAAATATTCCGGAGGTAAAATAGTCCCCCATTCAGATCTCCGGGCGGGAACTACTCAGGAGGATGTTATCATCAGGAAAGACAATACTGACATTCTACGGATCGGAGCGTGGAATGTTAGATCCCTTAATCGGGTAGGAAAATTAGAAAATTTAGAAAGGGAAATGGATAGGTTGAAGTTAGATATAGTGGGGATTAGTGAAGTTCGGTGGCAGAATGCACAGG
Organism: Locusta migratoria; assembly: GCA_026315105.1. NCBI lineage: Eukaryota > Metazoa > Arthropoda > Insecta > Orthoptera > Acrididae > Locusta > Locusta migratoria. The sequence goes on from CM048751.1 coordinate 302,205,968, forward strand.
ATTTCCGGTCAGGTGAGTACAGGATTATAAATACAAAAGCAGTTGGGGGTATCACAGGAGTAGGACTGATAATTAATAAGAAAATAGGAATGCGGGTAAACTACTATAAGCAGCACAATGATCACATTATCATTGTCAAGATAGATACGAAGCCAACACCGACAACAGTAGTACAGGTTTATATGCCAACTAGCTCTGCCGATGATGAGGAGATCGAAGAAATCTATGAGGAGCTAACGGAAATTATTCAGACAGTTAAGGGACAGGAGAACTTAATTATGATGGGAGACTGGAATTCGGTAGTAGGAAAAGGAAGAGAAGGAAAAATAGTAGGTGGACTGGGCAGAAGGAATGAAAGAGGAAGTCGCCTTGTAGAATTTTGCACGGAACATAATTTAATGGTAACAAACACGTGGTTTAAGAATCACAAAAGAAGGTTGTATACTTGGAAGAGACCAGGAGACACCGGAAGGTATCAGATAGATTTTATAATGGTAAAACATAGATTCCGGAACCAGGTTATAAACTGCAAGACATACCCAGGGGCAGCTATAGACTCGGACCATAACTTGTTAGTCATGAACTGTAGGCTGAAACTGAAAAAACTGCAGAAAGGTGGGAAAATAAGGAGATGGGACCTAGATAAATTGAAGGAACGTGAAGTTCTGGAGAATTTCAGAGGGAGCTTTAGGCAACAATTGACAGAAACGGGGGGAAATAAAACAGTAGAAGAGCAATGGGTAGCATTGAGAGATGAAATAGTGAAGGCAGCAGAGGACAAAATAGGTAGAATGGCAAGACCTACAAAAAATCCTTGGATAACACAGGAAATACGAAATTTAATTGATGAAAGGAGAAAATATAAAAATGCAGTAAATGAAACAGGCAAAATGGAGTACAGACGACTAAGAAATGAGATGATAGGAAGTGCAAAATGGCTAAGCAGGAGTGGCTAGAAGCCAAATGCAAATCTGTATAAGAATGTATAAGAAGGGGCAAAGTAGATACCGCCTACAGGAAAATCAAAGAGACATTTGGGGACAAGAAAAGCAATTCTACCAATATCAAGAACTCAGATGGGAAACCAGTTCTCAGCAAAGAAGGGAAAGCTGAAAGGTGGAAAGAGTACATAGAGCAGCTCTACAAAGGAAATGAACTTAGAGACGATGTTGTAGGAAGGGAAGAGGAAGTAGATCAAGATGAAATAGGAGATACTATACTGAGAGATGAATTTGACAGAGCCCTGAAAGACCTAGGTCGGAACAAGGCCCCAGGAGTAGATGACATACCCTCTGAGCTACTAAAGGCTCTGGGAGAGCCAGCCATGACAAAACTATTTGAACTGGTGTGTACGATGTATGAGACAGGCGATATACCCTCAGACTTTAAGAAAAATGTAATAATCCCCATTCCAAAGAAATCAGGCGCAGACAGGCGTGAAAATTACAGAACCATCAGTTTGATAAGTCATGGTTGCAAAATTTTAACACGATTTATCTACAGGAGAATGGAAAAGCTGGTAGAAGCTGACCTCGGGGAAGATCAGTTTGGATTCAGGAGGAACGTAGGAACCCGGGAGGCAATACTCACTTTACGTCTTATCTTAGAAGATAGATTAAGGAAAGGCAAACCTACATTTTTAGCTTTTGTAGATTTGGAGAAAGCATTTGACAATGTTGACTGGACTACACTCTTTCAAATTCTGAAGTCAGCAGGGATAAAATACAGGGAAAGGAGAGTTATTTACAACTTGTACAAAAGCCAGACCGCAGTTATTAGACTCGAAGGGCATGAAAGGGAAGCATTAGTTGGGAAGGGAGTAAGACAGGGTTGTAGCCTTTCTCCGATGTTATTCAATTTGTACGTTGAGCAGGCGGTGAAGGAAAGCAAGGAAAATTTTGGAATAGGGATTAAAGTTCAGGGGGAAGAAATAAAATTATTGCGTTTTGCTGATGACATTGTAATTCTGTCAGAGACAGCGAACGACCTGCAAGAGCAGTTGAACGGAATGGACAGTGTGTTGAAGAGAGTGTATAAAATGAACATTAACAAGAGCAAAACAAAAATAATGGAATGCGTTCTTAGAAAATCAGGTGATTCTGAAGGAATTAGATTAGGTAACAAAACAATGAAGGTGGTAAATGTGTTTTGTTCCTTGGGTAGTAAAATAACATGCGATGGTCGCAGTACAGAAGATATAAAATGCAGAATGGCAATGGGAAGAAAAGCATTTTTGAAAAAGAGAAATTTGCTAACATAGAATATTAATTTAAGGGTTAGGAAGTCTTTTCTGAAGGCATTTGTGTGGAGTGTTGCCTTGTACGGGAGTGAAACATTGACGATAAGCAGTGCGGACAGGAAGAGAATAGAGGCATATGAAATGTGGTGCTACAGAAGAATGCTGAAGATTAGGTGGGTAGATCACATAAAAAATGAACAGGTACTGAACAGAATTGGCGAGAAAATGAATTTTTGGCATACCCTGACTAAAAGAAGGGATCGCTTGGTAGGACACATTCTTAGACATCGAGGAATCGTAAATTTAGCATTAAAGGGAAGTGTGTGGGGTAAAAATCGCAGATGTAGGCCAAGAGACGCGTATAGTAAGCAGATTCAAGTGGATGTCGGTTGCCGTTCTTATGAGGAGATGAAGAGGCTTGCTCAGGATAGAGTAGGGTGGAGAGCTGCATCAAACCAGTCTCCGGACTGAAGACCATAACAACAACAACAACAATATCCAGTTCTGCGCCTTCCGACAATTCTTCTAGATGACAGAATTCGGGTAGTTTAATATTACCTCTCATGTGTATTAAGAAGCAATTGCTACAGCAGTAAACGTCTTCTTGCGTATACCCATCTTGCTGAAACTGAACGTAGAAAAGGAAATCTATCTCTCTCTGTAACGACCATACCCTGTTACAATATTAAACACTGCAAACGATTCTTTTCGAAATGCTCCAAGTCTTTACAAAATTTATCTGACACAGGTCAAACCTGTAAATCCCGGAACCGAGCACTCCAGAACTCATTAAAAATTGTTCTTTCTCTACGTTTAAACGAAACTAAATCCTATTGTTCAACGGTATTTCCTTGGAGAGTTGCAACCACAGAACCGCAAACATCTCCCTCCCCCTCCCTAACTGAGAGGACATAAATGTAATACTTTACCTACCCGATAGCTGGCAAGAACACACATACAATAGATTTTTAGCTCTATATAGCAAGGTCGACCCACCCTTTACCCAAAATATAGACAGAGAGAGACAAAAATTTCTTACCCCAAACACAAATCAAGCTCCTTTCCTGTGTTAGCTAAGAGGTTCGAGTCCTCCCTGGGGCATGGGTGTGTGTGTTTGTCCTTAGGTTAGTTTACCTAGGTTTAAGTAGTTTGTAAGCTACGGACTGATGACCACGCAGTTTGGTCCGATAGATTTACAAACATTTGAACATTTTTTTGAAACTTATACAAAACAAAATTAGAGGTAGTTGTCATTATTTGCATTCAATTTCGAAGTGTCCATTGAAACCATCGATGTTGTCTTCCACGCTGGGATCATTTCGAAACGAGATTTCAAGTCTGCCAGTTTTTCTTTAGAAATCGGTTTTTCTCCTGGTCACAGTGGTATTACGTGTTCACTCAATTTCAATGGGTGAGAAGAAGGTCGCTCTCTACTTTTCTTTTACTGAATGAATATTTCAGATGCAGTCTCCTGGTGAAAGTCGCTTTTCATAAAAATACTTAGAGGTTTGTCCTTTCTCATTTCAATTTCTCTAGTCTTCACCCCAATTATTTTGTGGTTTTTTATGTCACATTTCCGGTTTGTTATTTGTTTTCCAGCATCTGACTTCCAACGCTTTTGTCGACTCTGTGAAGGACCAAACAATTCTTTTTACGACATATTCATTATACGCATAACATCATCGACGGTGTACAACCGTTGTTGTAGCTTCAGTGCACACTCTACGTCTCCAAAATCACTGTCATTGGACAAAACGTTGTGCCCTGGGAGAACATAGCGCAAAGTAATCTCTTCCAATGTGAAATGACTTTCCAAAACTGTTTAAAGTAACAACACTATCTTTATGTTACGATTTTGGCCTATCTGACAAAAGAATAAATTCTTTTGCAGTGACATTTTCCTCGATATGTTTTTTGAGGTAGGACTTCACGATATTACAGCACGAAACCTAGTATTAGTCCGTGATCAGTACATAGTTCACAGAGTAAGGTAACAAGGTGTTTTGCTAGATGGGTGTACACAGCAGACAGTGTGAACCAGCGCCGCCGCCAAGTTCCGTTTAGCATCACTAGACTATAAACGAGGAAGGTAGTGCTTGGTCTACTGTTGCAGAACTACAGTTTTGTTTGTCGCATATGGACTTGTGATGCAAAATTGAAAATCAACGATAGGCGAAGTTGCACTTAGTATTTTTTAATATATCATGGCAACCATTGCTTAGACGAGAATGGTGATTTTTATCCACATAGATTATAATGTTTTTCAATAGAATTTGCTCGAATCAGAAGATATCAATAAATGGCGCTTGATTTAGTGATGCATAACACCGTCGGTATGATCTCATATTTATTGAATTATATGATCTTAAATTATATAATTTTGCAATTATATATTCATTTGTAATAGTTCTGTATGTCGGTAAATCCGTTGCGAACAGAGCTAGTTGTAAAGAAGAAATAGATTAAAACGCGATGCGTGATGGAGCGGTTTTCCATGAACGTAATAGTTTATGTCCTTATATCTCACATCATATAGTACTGTGATACAATTTCTAAATTACATTCAGCTGTATGTGTGTATATTATCTGTAAAAATCCCTACGACTACACTTTGTGTAGAAATTATGAACTGTAACATCATACCGAATGCCGTAGTTTTGCTCCATGAACAACGGAAAAGTAGTAAGCCACTAACGTTTTTCCTTTCGTTATTTTGATGTGTCTGTCAGCGCGAAAAAGTTTAATAAAGGTTTGAATTTTTGTTTAAAGTTGGTTACAAGTCATTAAGTACTGTCATTGAATAAATTCTCTTCGCATTATGTGGCAGTTTCCTGCAACTTCCATTGTTTATGACGTCATATCTCCTGAACTATGTATCGTATGTGGTTCTTACCTCGACAGCATTGATACATCGCGGTAAGGAATGTGTGTACCAAATTTGGTTGACATCGGTCGTGTGTTTTAGGAAATAATGAGCAGCATTGTCGCTTAAAGGAGCTGTTTTTCGCCCATCGCATTTTTATGGCATTATATTTCGTGAACTATTTGTTGTACGTGATCGTTACACTTACGGCGACCATCCTCATGGATTTTAGTATACGTGTGCAAAATTTCATAAACATTGGAACAAAATTGTAGTTTTGTATGCAATAAGTACACACAACACACACACACACACACACACACACACACACACACACACACACACTGCTGTATATACAGGGTGAGTCACATAACACTTGCACCTCAAATATTGCGGAAACGGAAAGTGCGATGGATGTGCGGTTTTCACAGAATGGATTGGTAATCAGTGACTCGTATTTTTAGTCAACAAACATATTTTAATATTACTTAGAATGTGTATTTTTTATACATATATACAGTTTTTTAAATGGAACAATGCCTGTAGACATTAAGAAACTAAAAGTAGTGTTTGTTGCAGGATTTCGTTTACGAAATATCGTGTTTTGAAACGTTCCCACACCAACATTTGCGTGTGCCAGTCAACCCGCATAGTTGCTAGGTATGATGATGTTATGTTTGCTTACAGCGTGCTTGTGTTTTTCTTGAGTGCACTGCGGCTCGCTAAGCAGTTAGCGTGTAACAGTCCAAGCGGTAGGTCGTGAGTGTACGATGGGTTTTACCAATGCAGAAAAATGTTCAAATGTTTGTAAATCTTATGTGACTTAACTACGGGGTCATCAGTCCCTAAAATTACAAACTTCTTATGAACTAGGACGGCACAAATATCCATGCCCGAGGGGGGATTCGAACCCCCGACCGTAGTGGCCGTGCAGACCGTGACTGAAGCGCCTCAGTCTCCTCGGCCACCGCGGCCGGCACCAATGCAGAAAACGCCGACATGCTCATGGTGTATGGAGAGTGTAGGAAGAATGCCGTTCTCTCTTGGACGGTGTATGTGGCAAGATATGCCAATAGACGTCATCCATCTCGGCAATTATTCATCAACCTCTTCAACCAGTTATGTGAAAGTGGTAGTGTAACACCGAGACACCGTAACAAAAGGAAAAAAGTGACGACAGACGAGAGGGAAATTGATGTTCTTGCTGCTGTTGCAGTTGATCCGCATATCGGCTCCCATGCAATCGCACGAGGAAGATACTCCATTGTATCATGCATCTTGTTTAGTGATGAAGCCATATTCACCAATCATGGCCAGGTAAACCGCAAAAGCATGCACTATTGGTCTGCTGAGAATCCCTCTTGGCTTCGACAGGTGGACCATCAGCGTCCATAGAGTGTAAACGTGTGGTGTGGGATAGTGAACCGGCAGCTCATTGGCCCGTATTTCATAGACGCAACACTGACCGCGCACAGTTATCACAGCCTTCTTACAGACCGTCTTCCACGGATGGTAGAAGACGTTCCTCTTCAGATTAGGAGCAACCTATGGTACCAACATGATGGCTGTACACGAATTACTACAGCATGTCTTTTTGAATTGTTCCCAAATCGATGGATTGGACGCAGAGGAATTGTAGAGTTCTTTCTGCGGGGGAAGTTGACAGATGCTGTCTACAAGGACACACCAACCACACCCGATGATATGCAACGACGTATTACTGCAGCCTGCTCGGACATATCCGCTGAAATGCTAGCACGTGTGCAGCGGTCGTTCCATACGAGACTGACAGCGTGTATCTCTGCTGCCGGTGGTCATTTTGAACACAACCTGTGATGGTTTTTTTTTCGCGATACTGGTTGGAATCCACATAACTATTGTATGCACTCGTGTTGTTCTTTAGTCCGTGTTACCACAGGTACTGTACAAGTGTCGGTGTGGAAACGTTTCAAAAGACGATATCTCGTGAACTACTTGCACTAGATGCACCATACTTTTAGTTTCTTAATGTCTACAAGCATTGTTCCATTTAAAAAACTGTATGTTTGCATAAAAATACACTTTCGAAGTAATATTACAATCTGTTTGTAGGCTAAAAATACGAGGCCCTGATTACACATCGATTTCGTGAAAACCGCACATCAATCGCACTTTCCGTTTCCGCAATATTTGCGGTGCAAGTGTTGGGTGATTCACGCTGTATAAAGAAGAAGATTATTGCCGTTTGATTTCTGCAAACTGTTAACGCGGAGGGCGTAATCTTTAGTGCCGCCACCGGTCAACGCAAATGAGAAAAATCATTCTATTTTCGCTTCTTTATTTTCTTAAAGAATAAGATAACGCTGTATGTGGAAGTGGCCATCGTCGCAATTGGAAATTTTTGTACCCATAAATCATATTTCGTGGTCTTCTAAGAAACCGACGATGAAGAAATGTCGTTTTTATAGGTCATATTAAGCCCCTCCTAGACCACACGTACTGTGGAGTAGCAGAGGCGGAATATATGGCTGGTAAGTCTCGCCCTGCCAGGAATCCACGTCGGAAGTTAGGCTAATTGGCGACCTTGACCTTCAGTGACGGACGGCTGAACCTGCTCGTAGCGGACAAGTACCGGCCTATGGATTTCTGCGATTCGTCAGCGCTCCTCATTGTCCCGGATTTGAACCCCGCTGAAAATGTCGCAATCTGCCTGGCATCCCAAATGTTAGGGGCGCGAAGAACGAGTTCAGGAAGTGTGATGAATGGACACTTCAGTTCCACACAACCCACCACAACATCCTGTTCACGATTAAGCGAACTTTGGCAGTTACAGGAACGAGGCATAATGGAGTTGAAGCAGAGGACGACACACAAAAGGCCGAAATATTAAATGTCATTATTCGCAACTGTTTCACAGAGGAAGATTGCACTGTAGTTCCTACTCTAGACCATCGTACGAACGACAAAATGGCAGAGGGATAAAAAAAAAAAAAAAAAAAAAAAAAACAATGGAAGTCGCTTAAGGAAGGACGTTGATGACATCGACCACAGATGTCAACTTTCGATTTATTTTTTATCTGTTAGCACAACTGATGGACAATAAGTTCCCTAAGTTTCAGTGTTGAAATCACAAATTAATTAAAAGTGTGACGCGGCCTCCCTGCCGCGCCCACGTTATGAAGCAGCACTTCAGTACCAGCTCAGTAAACAACGATGCTGTGTATTACTTTCAACCAAACATGTGTGGCATACATTTAGAATGCCATGATACATACAATTTGGTTCTATAGATCATCTTTGACTGCCGTGGCGGAGCGGCCGAGCGCATTAAAGCGCTATCCTACGATGCGCGAGACCGTTCCCCGTCGGAGGGTCGAATCCCCCATCGGCCATGGATATTTCTGCCGTCTTTAGTATAAGCTCGTTCATAAGTAGTTTGTAAGTTTAGGGACTGATGACCCCGTAGTTAAGTCTCATAACCTCTACAAATATTTGAACGTCATCTTTGACTCTGTTCCGTATCTTATAAACAATAACAAACTAGCTGCACCGTTTATGAAGAAGCAATTCTTTTTTTGCCTTGTGTTACTGACGGAGATTTATACAAGTGTTCGATTCTTTCTTCATTCAGTTATGCCACGATCACAAAGAGTGTATAAAAACTGGATAAACTACGTTTGAATAAGTTGGTGAATAGAAGACGTGAGAAACAACGACAAACCAGCAATGAGGCTACGTTCGAAGTAAGAACATCTGCTTAAAATGTGAACTCGTCTCCTAGCAGAGCCAAGCGAAAAGTTAGTGAGGTGAATGGTGCATACTCTAGTGATGCAGCCCGGTTTCTGGCCGTTCCTGCACTTCTCAGAAAGTGTGTTCATGGCAAAACACAGATCCAAATGAGTCTCTAAATCCAGTCATATGAAAACGATGACCTAAAACCACATAACCATATTTGGATCTGTTACAGTTGTCAGAATTGGAACTTATGATTCAGTTCTTGTATGTAATGATGGGAACGTCGGGAGGATGAAAATAGAAAGAATGGGTTTCAAGATACGAAACTTCACTCAATTCATCCTGAGATAAGTAGGTTTACAGCGCGTCTTATAGCTGATAAGTCAGTTGAAGGCCAGGTAAAGTAAATGAGACAGACAACAAGCAACCAGAAGAGAAGCCTTGAAGGGAAATGCGACCCAGACTGATCTTCCCCAAGGTCGGAGTTCACGAGTATTCCCAATCGTCTGTAAATAATTCGTGTTAGTGTTTTGCAACCATGACTTGTTAAACTGACAGTTCTGTAATTTTCATATTTGTCTGCACTTGCTTTCTTAGGTATTGGAATCACTATATTCTTCTTGAAGTCTGAGGCTATTTCCCCTTCCTCGTACATCTTGTATGCCCGGTGTAACAATTGCGTCATAACTGGCTCTCCTAACGATAATAGCAGCTCAGATGAAACATCATCTACTCCAAGGGGCCTTGTTTCTACTCCAATCTTTTAGCGCTCTGTCAAATTATTCTCGTTCTATCGTATCTCCTATCTCATCTTCTTCTACTTCGCCTCTCATTTCTAGAATACTGCCTTCAATTTTATCTCTTTTGTACAGACCTTCTATATATTCCTTGCACCTTTCAGCTTTCCCTTTTTTGCTTAGAACAGATTTTTCATCTGCGTTCTTGATATTAATACCACTGCTTTTCTTGTCTCCAAATGTCTCTTTTATTTTCCTGTAGGCGGTATCTATCTTTCCCCTAGTTATACATTCTTCTGTGGTCTTCCATTTCTCCTCAAGCCACTCCTGCTTAGCCAGTCTGCACTTCCTGTCAACCTCATTTATCAGACGTCTGTATTCCTTTTTTCCTGCTTCACTTAATACATTTTTATATTTTCTCGTGTCGTCAGTTAATTTCAGTATCTCTTGTGTTATCCAAAGTTTTTTATTAGGCCTTGTCCTTCTGCCTGTATGATCCTCTGCGGCTTCCACTATTCTTTCTCTCAGAGCTAACCATTCTTCTGCTGTATTACTTTCCCACGTTTCAGACAATCCTTTCCTAAGGCTCCCTCTAAAACTCTCACTCACCTCTGGTTCCTTCAGTTTGTCCTGGTTCCATATGCTTAATTAATTAATTAATTAATTAATTTACTTTCTGCAGTCTATTAAGTTTTAATCTACAGTTCATAACCAGTAAGTAAGAGTCCGTATCTGAAGTTATAAGTACAAAATTTCGAATTTGGATACTTGGTTAGAATTTAAGAAACCCTTATCCTGGTATTTTTGAATTTTCAACCGATAAGGGAATGAAACATGCGATGTAAAAACTTCGTTTTTGAAAATGCGTTGCTATTGATGCGATTTTGACGCTAGAACTGCGAAAACTCGGATTTGGATTCTTTGCTACTATTTAAAAATATATGTTTTCATATTTTTTTTGAAATTCGTCTATTACAGGGGTGCAATAGGGGATGAAAAGATCTTTCTGAAAATACGTTGCTACTGAGACAATTTTGAAACTGAAATCACGAAAATTGGTATTTGATTCTTGGTGAAAAAAGGTAAAGCAGTCAACAATCCGAAGATTGGTTTGAACACCACAGTGCTTTACTAGGCATGGCCCTGTTTGGAGGTGGTATGCCGTTGCCTTCGTCAAACCTTCGAACTGACTTACCCAGCCAATTATAGGGGGACCTACAGTTTAACGTGGGTTTCGAACCACGGTGCTACTCGTTTTTTTTTTTTTTTTTTTTTTTTTTTTTTTTTTTTTTTTTTTTTTTTTTTTTAAGGATGTTTACATATGTCACTATTCAGTCAATTTTGAAGCCAGAAATACAAAAATTGGGATTCGTGGTTCGAATAAAAAAGATACGTGTTTCGATATTTTTGGAAATTCAGGCATTAAGGGGGTAAAATAACAGAGGGAAGTTTTGCTTTTAAGCATATTCTATTATGATTGCATTTCAGCCAAATTTATAAAAATGAAGAAACAGCCGGTGCTGGCTGCTAGGGCTACGCGCGCGAAGCAGCGGGCTTTAAGCTAGTCTATACACAAAGCTAAAGGAAATAACCGATACGAGTTCGTTATTACTTTGGCGGCGAGGGGGATTATGTAACTCTTTGGAGAAGCGAACAGCAAACTTGTCAGATGGTCATTGCGATCTGCAGCTTAGCAACGAGAGATTCATGTTACTTGAATATTATATCGGATTTTACGGAGAACATTAGACCAAGGATATGCGCTGCGATTAATCCCATACAATACCGATTTAATAAGATTATAACTGACGATAAATCAGTATTTTCTGCCATCGGGAATATTGTGTGTTGTATCCCGTTTCATCATCGTCCTTTGGAGGGCATAAATCGAACTAATCAGTCAGCGGTTAGGTGTCGGCAGTTCACCAGTCTCCACACACAAAAGGGAGGAGCGCAACAGTTTATACCTAAAAAAAACGAGTTCTACGTAAGGACACAGTGCTTTTCGCAAGATATATATAGTAATCGAACCCAAAACTGGAAAGCAAGAAATTTAAATTGTTTGTTATACTTCACAGATGACAAGTTTGTAAAAATCTATTACTTCAACAACAAGTAATAAGTAGGTTACTTACTCAGTGATTTTATACGCAGCCTAATGTAAAGGTATGTAAATAAAGTGTGATACTCGTATTTCTAGGCCCACTTTCACAAAACGAAAATAGTTATATTTTGTCTGATAACGTAAGCGAAATTCATAGTGAATGAAGCTCTAAAAACGTTTTAAAAGACAGTCATACAGTACACTATAATTTTTCAAAACAAAAATAAACTATCCCACTTATGATAGCACAAAATTTGCTGAAACATGTTTGGAAAAAAAACTAAAATTAAGTGTCTTGCACACAGTGGAATATCCTCACCATTTCTTTAAGCAAGCACAGAAGAAAGAAGAGCAGCAACATCAAAAATATTATTGTTTATAAATAAGAATACATTGCTTCGTGGCGAGTTATGTAGATAAAATTTTTTCGGGCTACCAGCAGCATCATGTGGTTTGCTGTCCACGACGTTTCGGCCGAGATATCCTCGACCATTGTCAAGTGGTTGACTGTAGTGTGATGGTAGCTGTTGTCCTGTGACATCACTGGTGCTCCGCGACATGACCACAAAAGGCAATGTTTTGGTCCGTGCCTGCCGCGCCCGCTTCAACCTTCCGATCGCCGTATTCCAAGCCATGCTCAGATGCACGTTGCTGTTTCTATTAAAAGTATTGTCAGCTATTTTGATCTCAATCAACTCGTTTATTACACTATTCCAGAAACTGTTCGTACTTGTAATTATGGATGCCTCGTCATACGCAATACGATGTCTGTTTTCAAGTGCATGCTCGACAATTGCTGACTTTTTGGGATAACGTAAACAATAGCATCTTTCGTGTTCCACACAGCGCTGTTCAATAGTGCGCACTGTTTGTCCTATATATTGTCCGCAACCACAAGATATTTTATATACTCCCGGTGTTCTTAGGCCTACATCATCTTTAACAGGTCTCATCAAATGACGAATTTTTGTAGGAGCCCTGAAGACCGAGTTGATCTTGTGTCTCTTAAGGAGTCGGCCGATCTTTCCAGTGATTAAGCCACAAAACGGCAAAAAGGCAAGTATCTTTGAGTCCTCCTCGGGGGTCTTCTGCTTACGTCTCTTCTGGAAGACAGCTTTCACAATCTGACTGTTGCTGTAGCCGTTGTCCGTAAAAACGTTCCGTAGGTGGCTCAGTTCCTTTTTTAGCTTTTCAGTGCCTGACACTACTTCCGATCGGTGCACCAAGGTCCTTAAAACAGACAGTTTCTGCGATGGATGATGATGGGATGATGGCTTGGGGCGTGCAGGTACCGGTCTCTCTGGGTGGGTTTTCTATAAACACCAAGTCTGAGATATCCATTTGCTTTACGGCTGACGAGGACGTCAAGGAACGGCAAGGCACCCTCTTTCTCCACCTCCATCGAGAACTGGATCTGGTCATAGATGCTACTTATGTGGTCGAAGAATTCACCGGGTTGTCTGGCCGAATAGACGTGAAAAACTCGGTGAATTCTTCGACCACATCAGTAGCATCCATGACCAGATCAAGTTGTCGATGGAGGTAGAAAAAGAGGGTGCCTTGCCGTTCCTTGACGTCCTCGTCAGCCGTAAAGCAAATGGATGTCTCAGCTTCGGTGTTTACAGAAAACCCACCCACACAGACTGGTACATTCACGCCACAAACCATCATCATCCATCACAGAAACAGTATGTTTTAAGGACCTTGGTACACCGACCGGAAATAGTGTCAGACGCTGAAAATCTGTCAAAAGAACCGAAAACTTCTAGGGACAACGGCTACAGCAACAACCAGATTATGAAAGCTATCTTCCCGTAGACACATAAGCAGAAGACCCCCGAGGAAGACTCAAAGAAACTTGCCTTTTTGCCGTTTTGTGGCTTAATCACTGGAAAGATTGGCCGACTCCTTAAGAGACACAAGATAACTCGGTCTTCAGGGCTCCTACAAAAATTCGTCATTTGATGAGACCTGTTAAAGATGATGTACGCCTAAGAACACCGGGAGTATATAAAATACCTTGTGGTTGCGGGCAATATATAGGACAAACAGTGCGCACTATTGAACAGCGCTGTGTGGAACACGAAAGATGCTATCGTTTACGTTATCGCAAAAGTCAGCAATTGTGGAGCATGCACTTCAAAACAGACATCGTATTGCGTTTGAGGAGACGTCCATAATTACAAGAACGAACAGTTTCTGGGATAGTGTAATAAAAGAGACGATTGAGATCAAAATAGATGACAATACTCTTAATAGAAACGGCGTCTTGCAGCTGAGCACAGCTCGGAACCCAGCGATCGGAAGTTTGAAGCGGTCGCGGCAGGCACGCGACCAAAACATTGCCTTTTATTGTCATGTCGGGAAGCACCAGTGACGTCACAGCCAGCACTGCAGCTAGATAAGAACGACAGCGGCAATCATTCGGCAGTCAACCACTTGACAATGGCTGAGGAGATTTCGCCCGAAACGTCGTGGACAGCAAACCAAATGACGCGGCTGGAAGCCCGAGAAAGTTGTATCATTGTTGATACGGAATCGCAGCAGACAGAAGAATAATCTATTCGTGAAGTAAAGGGAAGTAACCAATACCAGTTAGTAGTTTAAATGATGTTCATTTTTTTTTACTTTTAGAGGTGATACCACAATTCTTTGCAGAACTGCAAAGGAAACTTGTCCAGCGATTGTTTGTCGTGCGCGTGACAGAGTCGAAGCGCGGACTATTGTATCTTTGCGCTCTCAGATGCCGATGGGCCAGTGTTTCAGTGAGTGGGGTCCCGCATCACAGCTATCAAAGTACCGCGCTTGCGGTGATCACTGATGCTCGACTGTATGCAAACTACAGCTGCGAGTGCAAACCTCGGAAATGACAGAAGCGTTATCGGGATTTCAGCTCTCTCGACCGTTGCGAACTCCCGGGAATCCCAGAGCGGCTGTCTGTTTTGATTAACATTCTGGCTTTCGGCGCGAAGCCAACGCTAACCACGAACGAAACATTAACGGCACTCATTTGCGTCAACTGGGTCACTGATACCGATCAGGGAGTCGGGAGAAATTGATAGACTGGTGCTGTAATAGAGAAACAGAATAGAGGGGGGGGGGGGGGGGAGACTATACGCGATCAGGCGATGAGAGAGACCAACGTCAGTTCCTTAATAATTTCTTTACTGTCAGGAGTCACAGTGAAAGTTGTTTGTATACATTCAGATCAGATTGGAATTCTTTGTTGTTGATGTTTCTGACAGTAGCGACAATGTACATTGAGATCAGATTGGAATTCTTGTTGAATTTTTGTGACAGGGTAGCGATAATGTGCATTGCTTTGGTATGCATGCGGACACTGCCACAGATGCTGCACTGGTTGTTATTACATTTATGGAGTCTGGTTCTGTGTCAGACAAAGAACGAAGTGCTCGTGTTAAAATAGTGCAACACAAGAGTGCAGTCTTCCGCCGCGACTCTTAAATATATCCATCGAAGAAGCCATGGCGATGATAAAAAGAAGGTTAGAGAATGGCTTCAAATTTCATGGTAAACAAATACCAATAATAAGGTCCGGTGTTGATACCTCTATGCTGATTGAAAGCGAAGAAACATTGAGAGATCTGTTAAATGAAATGAATTGTCTAAAAAGTACCGATTATTAACTGAGAGTAAAGCGCAAAAAGACAAAAGTGATTATAAGTAGTAGAAATTGGAAGTCACGACTTAGAGTGAGTTAAGGACGTCTGTGATTTATTTATTTATTTATTGTGAAAGTCTAAGTGCCAGAATGAAACTTTCACTCTGCAGCCGAGTGTGCGCTGATATGAAACTCCGCTGCTGAGTGAAAGTTTCATTCTGGAAACATCCCTTAGGATGTGGCTCAGCCCTGTCTCCACCATATCCTTACTTCAGGAGTACTAGTCTTGCATGTTTCGCAGGAGAACTTCTGTGAAGTTTGGAAAGTAGGATAAAAGTATTTTACAGCTCTGGGCACAAGAATGATTTTTTCAAAATATAGTCTTTCGCTATAGTTGTATTTTTTAATTTGAACAACAGAAAATATTTTTATTCTATAGGCTAGTTATTATCGTTAATTAGAAAAATTATGCAGGGATTTTAAATAAGTATAAATGTCCGTTTTTTACATACCTAGAAAACAAGGATTAAAAATAGACTACCATTGGCTGATTTCGATATGGCGCCCTGTACGGTACATACCCTAAAAGACATACCCTAAAGTTTCTTTGTACCTTGACTTCTAAGTCATCCTGTATTTCCGAGACTGATTCTGTGATGGCCAAGTGTCAAGTAAACCCTTTACTTCTGACTGCGATTCCACACGAAGATAAATCAACGAAGCAAGACTTATTTCAAATGTGTTTATTTCCGGCAACAGTTGCACATATATTTTTTTAATTACATGTTTCGATCACTTGGACCATACCGTAAGCATGTTTTAATTATCTTACCATATTTTTATACTTATGCCACACACAGTTTTAAAATTTTTATGCTTCGACATATTTAAGAAACCCACGTTTAGGAAAATACTTATATAACAAACAGTTGTTCATTATAACGCTCTAGCTTATTAGGGCTCAAGCCATCCCTCCAATCCGCCCCCCCCCACCTACTCTTTTCCTCCCCACCACTACCTGGAAAGAAAGTTTAATTGCTTACATCAAATTGTAAAACTCAGTACCAATTAGTACTCAGCCAGACGAGCTGCGGACGTAACTATAAGGTGAAAAGAAAAATATTTCCATAATTTAACTATTGTTCAATTAACTTTCAGTTAGTTTATCAAATTGTATATTTTTTTATTTATGTTTTACATCCGAAGATGGTCCAAGTGATCGAAACATGCAATTAAACAAATATATGGGCAACTGTTGACGCAAATAAACACATCTGAAAAAACACAGTAGAGTTGCGGACACTCTCCAGTCGGTCATGTCGACTACAATAAACAGAAATAAGACTTTCGAAAAAAAAAAAAAAAAAAAAAAAAAAAAAAAAAAAAAAAAAAAAAAAAAAAAGGAATGCTGTTTCTTCCACGTGACTGTGTAAAAGGTTGAATGAAGCCCAATGTCAATTTTTTTCCACTTGTTTGGGTGTCCTACAACTTTACTCTGGTTTCTAGTTCCCCTGAAATATTCTACATCTACATGTGATACTCTGCAAATCACATTTAAGTTCCTGTCAGAGGGTTCATCGAACCACCTTTATACTATTTATCTCCCATTACATTCTCGAATAACGAGCGGGAAGAAAGAACACCTGCATCTCTCCGTTCGAGATCTGATTTCTCGAATTTTATTCTGATGATCATTTCCACCTATGTAAGTGGGAAACAACAATATATTTTCGCATTCGGAGGAGAATGTTGGCGACTGTAGTTTCGTAAGTAGCCCAAGCCGCAGCCATAAGCGCCGTTGTTCGAATGATTCCTATCCCAGATCCTGTATAATTTCCATAACGCTGTCTCCCCTGTATCGTGACAATACAAAACGAGGTGCCCTTCTATGGACTCTTTCGATGTCCTCCGTGAAACCCACCTGATAAGGATCCCACACTGGGCAGCAATACTCCTAAAAAGTACGGACAAGCGTAGTATATGCAGTTTCTTTATTAGTTCTGTTGCATCTTTTAAGGTTTCTGCCAATAAAACGCAGTCCCTGGTTTGCCTTTTCCACGGTATTATCTACGTGTTCCTTTCCACTTTAAGTCTGAAGCAATTGTAATTCCTAGGTATTTCGTGAAGTTTACGGCCTACACTTTTGATTGATTTATCTTGTGAACAACGTTTAACGAATTTGTTTTCGCACTCATGTGGACGACTTCACACTTCTCATTATTAAGAGTCAACTTCCAATTTTATACCATAGTGATATCTTTATGTAAATAAAGAACAGCAGAAGACCAATAACACTACCCTGTGGAACGTCCGATATCACCTCTCTTTTAGTCGATACCTTACCATCGATTACTACGAACTGAGTCCTCTCTGGCAGGAAATCCCCCTATCCAGTCGCAAATTTCGGGCGATATACCATAACGACGCAATTAGATTAAAAGCCGTTTGTGAGGTACGGTGTCAAAAGCCTTCTGGAAATCAAGAAATACGGAATCAATTTGCGAACAGTTGTCGCTAGCACTCATTACTTCGTGTGACTAAAGAGCTAGTTGTGTTTCGCATGAATGATATTTTCTAAATCCGTGTTGACCTTGAGTCTGTAGATTATTCTGTTCGAGATAATCTACATCTATAAATGTGAATGTCTGTTCGGTGTACGTTTGTCACGTCTGAACCAGAAAACATAAAGAGCTAAAAATTTCTACTGTTACTAATGTCTACTAGGTGAAGGCTTTAGGCACGGTTTTATGGCGATCGGATAGTTATTTATCTATATATATTAATGTGAATGTATGTTCGGTGTACGCTTATCACCTCCGAACGACAAGATGCAGAGACTTAAATATTTGTACAGTTACTAATTAATACCTGAGGAAGATTTTAGGCAAGGTTTTATAGCGATCTGATAGATATTTAGTAATTTGAAGACTATAATGCGAAATGCGGAACAATAATTACTCTTTGAAAATTATAGTTACTCTTTGAAAATGGTTTTATTGATTGCATTGTTGCTTGAGGGTTGATAATGATGAAAGGGTGGAGGATATTGGGATGAAAAGTTATCGGCTTATATAAAATTCTACGTGTGTGTGTGTGTGTTAATATTTCGGTCTGCAGCGAAAACTATAGAACGCAAACGAATGGTCTGTGTGTAATTGTTGTTCGAAGTCTCCTATTGTACACCATAGCAGTTCCATGCGGATAGCTGTAAGGAGGTGGAAGATATGGTGGTTGGAAGTCGTCAATTAGTAAAAAAAAATTCGGACTGAAGGCCAACGATGACGTTTGCGACTCTATAGCAAGGAGGTTACATACAGCGAAACGTGATTCCACAGACCATATCTTTGGTCTATGTGTGCTACAATGTCTTCAGCTCTTTCTCTGAAAGAATAAGTATACGAATAAGGAAATATAAGAATAAATAAACAAAGCAGTAAAAAAAAAAAAAATAAAAAAAAAATTTCTTTAAATACAACTCTTAAAAAAATCGATTTGATGTTTCGCGCATTACATCAAGTTATCGATCTGTGATATTATTACAATTATTATTGTTGAATTTCGTGATTGGATTCTTTGAAACGAGTACATTTTCACCTGTGATTTGATCTACAATACTTACTTTCCTGATAAACGGTAAGTGCATAGACTTCTGCAGTCCGCTTTATCAGCGACGTTTCATCAAAATTTAGTGAAATTAATTACATTAATTTAATTGTTCTAAAGAAGGTATTGTATTTCATTTCATCTTTCAAATCCAGTATCATAGCACACTACTGACAGATAGCTTATCTATCATAATCAACCAACATTCTAGCGGAGTTTAAGCTAGCTAATAATATATTTTCGCAATCGGAGGAGAATTTTGGCAATTGTAGTTTCGTAAGTAGCCCACGCCGCAGCGATAAGCGCCGTTGTTGTAATGATTCCCTTACCAAATCCTGTATCATTTCCGTAATGCTGTCTCCCTTGTATAGTGACAATACAAAACGAGCTGCCTTTCTTTAGACTCTTTCGATGTCCTCCGTCAAACCCACCTGATAAGGATTCCACAGAGGCCAGCAATACCCCAATAAAGGAAGACCAAGCGTAGTGTATGCAGTTTCTTTAGTAGTTCTGTTACATCTTTTAAGCGTTCTGCCAATAAAACGCAGTCTCCGGTTCGCCTTTCCCACGCATTTATCTACATGTTATTTCCACATTAAGTCTGATGTAATATTAATTCGTAGGTATGTCGTGGAGTTTACGGCCTACACTTTTTTTATTGATTTATCTTGTACGCAAAGTTTAGCGGATTTCTTTTCATACTCATGTGGACGACTTCACACTTCTCATTATTTACAGTCGATTGCCAAATTTTATACCATACTGATATCTTATTCAAATCGTTATGCCGTTGGTTTTAATCTTCAGATGATTTTACTAGACGGTAAATGACGGAGTCATCTGCGAACAACCTAGGAGAGCTGCTTAGATTTTCCCCTAAATCGTTTA
Source organism: Locusta migratoria (assembly GCA_026315105.1). Classification (NCBI taxonomy): domain Eukaryota; kingdom Metazoa; phylum Arthropoda; class Insecta; order Orthoptera; family Acrididae; genus Locusta; species Locusta migratoria. The sequence continues at coordinate 302,225,738 of CM048751.1, forward strand.
TGTAGATAAGGAACAGCAGAGGACCAATAACAGTACCCTGTGGAACGCCCGATATAACCTCTGTCTTAGTCGATGCCTTACCACCAATTAGTACGAACTGTGTCCTCTCTGACAGGAAATCCCCTATCCAATCGCAAATTTGGTGTGATATACCATAACTACGCAATTTGATTAAAAGCCGTTTTGTAAGGTACGGTGTCAAAAGCCTTCTGGAAATCAAGAAATACGGAATCTATTTGCGAACCCTTGTCGATAGCACTCATCACTTCGTATGACTTAAGAGCAAGTCGTGTTTCGCATGAAGGACATTTTCTAAATCCGTGTTGACCTTTGGTCAATAGATCATTCTGTTCGAGATAATTCATAATATATTCTTCGGTTAGCCAGTGATGCGAGGCAAATTCCTCAAGGGGATAAGGTGCGCTGGGGCGTTCACAATGGACGCAAGGCAACGTGAAGCCAATGCCCTGCAGCGATGCGTCGCGGTGCGATGGCGCGGTCTCGCCAGCGGGTAGCCGAGTGCCGTGACCCGGCAGGTGTCAGGGTATGCCCCCTGGTGCCTCGTGGCGCCTCCCCTGGCCCTGCACAGTGCGGTCGAGCGGACAAGTGGCCGGGAGCACCAGGCATTCCGCAGGGCGCCAGGCAGTGCAGAGTGCGTGGCATGCTGCTTCCATTCCGTGTCATCCCAGATACGACGGTCACACCCAAAGAAATGCACACATTGTATAGATACATCCTTTCTAACATTATTTTGATTTCTCCACATAATCCCCATCCCTCTCAACTTCCTTACGCCACCTTGGAACCAGCTCTAGTCTGTTCGTGAGGGCAGGATGCGTGGCATGCAGCTTCCGTTCCGTGTCATCCCAGCACCACCCTTCTGTAAGTGAACTCAATGGACAATATGAACTAATACAAAAGTAAATCAAATGTTTAATATACTTTTTGTACTAAAAATAAAGGATATACAATTTTTTTAAATTATCAAGTCCAGTTACTCCAAATTCTCAGTTTCAAGACTTAAACTATGATTTTATATATGGCTTCTTAGGACCATAAAGTATTCATAAAGAGTCTACAACTTCTGGAAATAAAATGTTCAAATGTTTGTAAAGTCAATGGGACTTAACTACGGGGTCATCAGTCCCTAAACTTACAAACTACTTATGAACTACTTACGAACTAGGACGGCACAAATATCAATGCCCGAGGGGGGATTCGAACTCCTGACCGTAGTGGCCGTGCAGACCGTGACTGGAGCGCCTCAGTCTCCTCGGCCACCGCGGCCGGCTTCTGGAAATAATTTGTACCCTAAAGTTAATCCAAAAAGGTTTCTAAATATGTCAGACAGCTTAATGCAAATGGTATTGTTTTTCAAGAAAGATATTTATTTCTGCTAATCACATGCATACTGTGTAATGTGTTGATTTCGTTAAAGAAGAAAGTCACTGCTTTGGCGGATGAAATAAGGTAGAAAATATATATTAGTGTTAAAATCCCGATTATAAAAGTACTCTACGACATTGCCATCTGCACTGAGTAGCCTCACCGCGTTGCAAAAAATGCCTTCCTTCGTTTCCCCCTTGCAGCGTTTGACATATAGCCGTCTCACTCCCACACACGTTGCGGGCATCGCAGTGGTGGGGGAAGCAGTGCGCCCATCAAAACGGCTCGCGCCCGAAGTGCGCCGGCGCCTTTTCAGAAGAACAGGAGGAAAATGCATCTAAAACCAATCTTTTTTGTCAGTTTTTTTATTTGTGTTTTAACAAAAGATATATACTTGTAAGAAGGAGACTCTATAAGCCCTTACATAAAAGTATTTCTAAAATAGCATATTTACAGGGTGTCCAGAAAAGGACTCCCTGATTTCAAAATTAAATATCTCGAAAACAAAGATCGATAGAGGAATGCAGTAAACGGTATGTGTATTGTGGAAGCTGTAAGAAGTTTATACAGCAGTTTGAAATAATATCTACAAAAGCTGCTAACAGATGGCGCTGTACGCTGTACAGTCCATATCAGCATACATAAGTGAAATAATCGTATGAAAACACCCTTTTGCAAACATCACAATATTTTCAAACTGTTCTCCATTGGCACTACAGAGGTGGCGCAAACGAAGAATTAAATTCGCCATCACATTTCCTAGTATCTCAACCGAATTGGATTCACATGCCACAGAGATCGCCGATTCAAGCTCGTCCAGCGTGACGGGATGCTTCGGGTAGACCATGTCTTTCACTGTGCCCCACGAAAGAAAGTCACAGGGAGTCAAATCCGGCGAATATGGAGGCCAATCCATGCCTGCACCAGTAAATTTGGGATATTCCAAAGCAATGACTCGATTCCCGAAGTACTCCTCAAGAAAGCGATACACTTGTTCAGTCCGATGCGGTCGGGCTCCATCTCGCATAAACCATTCAGTACCTGGTCGATCCTCTAACTCTTGCTTTGTGGTGACAAATTGTTCCAAAATTGCAACGTAACGTGCACCAGTGACCTTTTCTCGAATGAAGAAAGGGCCAATAATGTCTCTGCTGCATACTGCAGCCCACACAGTAACTTTAGGAGAATACAGGGGTTTCGCTTCACACCAATATGGCTTTTCGGAACTCTAAAATGACCAGTTCTGCTTATTCACGTATCCATTCAGGTGGACGTGTGCTTCATCTGTAAACCAGATGCAGCCAACATCAAATCCTTCACTATCAATCATTGTGAGCATCTGATTAGCAAAGGCAACCCTTTGTTGCACGGCTCAAACGAGTATGGCCTGCGTTTGAATTTTGAATGGAAACATGTGTCGGCTCTTTCTCTGTATTTTCTGCGTCCTGGAACGCTTCAAACCAGTCTCAGATGCAATTCTGCGGACGGATGACATTGGATTTCGCTGAATAATTCCAAAAACTGTGGCGATATTTTCAGGCGTAACTGCGGTTTACTTACGGCCAACATGCCCCACTAGATCATCAGTTACGCTGCCTGTTCGATGCAATTTTGCGGGTCCTTTCGGAACATTAAATCGTGCTTGAAAACTTGGCCTTGTTGCCGTAGGACTCTCTTATAGCACTAGAAAAAAGCATTGTTCAATGGAGTACATGGTTTTAATCTCTTCCTTCGGTACGCTAAACTCCTTTCACGTTTCAATAGTGGAACTGATCGCTCTGGGCTTCGGATCACTATTTATACTAGGCATTACGTATGGCGATTACAGCGCCATCTGTTAGCAACTTTTGTAACTATTATTTCAAACTGCTGTATAAACTTCTTACAGCTTTCACAATAAACATACCGTTTACTGCATTCCTCTATCGATATTTAATTTTGAAATCAGGGAGTCCTTTTCTGGACACCCTGTACGAGGGTCACTCCAAAAGAAATGCACACTTTAAAAAACAAAACAAAACAAAAAGTTTTTATTCTACATGTTTAAAAGTTATACAGTGTGTAGATACATCCTTTAGGAACAATATTTTGATTTCTCCCCATAATCCCCATCCCTCTCAACGGCCTTACGTCACCTTCAAACCAGCGCTTGTATACCCGCACGGTACAATTCTGGACCAACATGTCGGAGCCACTGTTTGGAAGCGTGCACAAGGGAGTCATCATCTTCAAACCTTGTTACACGAAGAGAGTGTTTCAGTTTCCCAATGAGATGAAAGTCACGTGGAGCAAGGTCAGGACTGTAAGGCGGGTGTTTCAGTGTTGTTCATCCGAGTTTTGTGATCGCTTCCACGGTTTTTCGAGTGACATGTGCCCGTGCAACAGCAAAACATCCTGCTTTTGCCGATGTGGTTGAACACGACTCAGTCGAGTTTGAAGTTTCTTCATTGTCGTCACCTATGCATTGGAGTTTATGGTGATTCCACGTGGCATGAAGTCCACAAGCAAGAGTCCTTCGGAATCGAAAAACACCGTAGCCATAAGTTTTCCGGCAGAAGGTGTGGTTTTGAATTTTTTTGTTCTTGGGTGAATTTGCATGATGCCACTCCACTGATTGCCTCTTCATCTCTGGTGAAAAATGATGGAGCCATGGTTCATTACCTTCCGAGAAATTCATCTCCACCATTCCCGTACTGTTCCAAAAGTTCACTGCATGCCGTTTGTCGTGGTTTTTATTTATTTATTTATTTATTTTTTAGCCGCTGTCAACATCCTGGGAGCCCACCTGGCTCGAACACTGTCAGTATTCTGAAAACAGTTCCTCCTCCTATCCCAACCTAGACTGACTATTGGTTCACCGTGATGCGTCTGCCAGCAGTCAGATGTTCAGATGTTTGTTAAGCTTATGGGACTTAACTACGGGGTCATCAGTCCCTAAACTTACAAACTACTTATCAACTACCTTATACTAAGGACGCCACAAATATCCATGCCCGATGGGGCTAAACTTACAAACTACTTATCAACTACCTTATACTAAGGACGCCACAAATATCCATGCCCGAGGGGGGATTCGAACCCCCGACCGTAGTGGCCGTGCAGACTGTGACTGGAGCGCCTCAGTCTCCTCGGCCACCGCGGCCGCCTGCCAGCAGTCACCAATTCGTTAACTCTCTGCACATTGGAGTGTATGCAGTACGAGGCTTCCCGCTGCGAGGACAATCCTCAATATTGCCGTGCCCGCTTTCATCACGTAACCTGCTTGCCTACCGACCAACTGTTCTGTGATCGACAGCAGCATGTCCATACACCTTTTTCAACCTCTTGTGGATGTTTCCCACTGTCTCGTTTTCACAGCACAGCAGTTCAATGAGAGCAAATTGTTTCTGACGAACGCCAAGTGTAGCAGCCATCTTGAAGACATGCTGTGACGGCGCCACTAAGTTGAACAAGCGGAAATGATGTGTCTACACCGGTGTTGTGTAATTCGCGAACGAAGAAATTCGGAAGAACGCTCCCACAGCCTAACTATGCGAACTAGTTCGCAGATCCCTCGCCTCTTACTTCGTCCGCTCCTTTTCCGAAGACTGACGGGGAACAGCGAGATGACGCGAGAGCGCGCAGAATCGCGTGATTCCCTTCTGCCAGTCACCGTCATTTCGAGCTGAGATGCAGCTCACCTGTAATTTCATAGTTCACTGCCACTGATCATTATAAGAAAATCTGTCATAACAAAAGAAAGAGCTCTTTTACTAGCAGTAGCAAAAGCAAAAAAGAGCGGACGAACTAAAAAGAGCGACCTACTTCGCAACCGAACTGCGAACTAAAAGGAGAGCTACAGGTCGCGAACTAAAATCTGCGCGATCGGTCGCGAACTAAAACATGCGTTGCCGGTCGCGAACTATTATGACAAACGTATCTCGCTTCTTAGTTCGTTGGATTTTTTTCCGAAAACCGACGGGCAATAGCGAAAGGCGCGCAGCAGAGTTAAAAATCACGTGTTTGTCTTCTGTTGATGAGAGCCATTTCGAGGTGAGCGTCTGCCTGCTAGATTACATAGTTCAGTGCTACAAAATTTCTGCTTTGAAGTATTGTGCAATCTGCAATATCTCACTAATAAATTCCATAATGCCAATATATAGAGATAACTCTAAACTTAAACGCGAGAAATTATCCACAAACTGTTTCTTTTGGTTTGCGTGATATCGTTAGCGGCTCAAGCAGCAAGCACGTGAAGCAGCTAGGTGGGGGAACTTCTCCCTCCACCTGCATGCGCAGACCACGCCGCTGAGCTGTCACTCGGAGCGGACAAACTAAACGAACGAACTAATTCGCGGCAGAGCTGCGAACTAAAGTGAGCGCTCCCGATCGCGAACTATTATGCGCAAGTCTAGTCTACATACTGTAAGACTTTCGAACATGCAGAATGAAAACTGTATTTAAAAAAAAAATTAGTGTGCATTTCTTTAGGAGCGACCCTCGTATGATCCATGGGATTCAAACCTGGACTCCAGGGTGGATGTCTCAGACATCGCCGGCCGCGGTGACCGAGGGGACTGCGGCGCGTCAGTCACTGTCTGCACGGCCACTACGGTCGGGGGTTCGAATCCCCCCTCGGACATGGATATTTGTGTCGTTCTTAGTGTTTGCTAGTTCATAAGTAGTTTTTAAGTTTAGGGACTGATGACCCGATAGTTATGTCCCATAAGCTATACAAACATTTGAACAATTTGAATCTCAGACCTCGGATCTCCCCGAAAACGCAGACCTGTCAGGTAGTTGCAAGGCCATATCTGGATGGTGATGGTCTGCGAACAGCCCGACACAGCCGCAGCCTGAAACTACGATTTACCCCAAGCACGCTACTGTAAATACGTTATTTGTTTCGACAGCCCTGTTTCGGCGTCAGGATAGTTGTACTACTAAATATAACTGGACAGTATCAACAGATACATATATTATTTCTACATACATTGGTTGCTCTTCCTCTACATCTACATAGATACTCTGAAAATCACATTTAAGTGCTCAAAATGTTCATATGTTTGTAAATCTATCGCACCAAACTGCGTGGTCATCAGTCTATAGCTTACAAACTACTTAAACTAAGGTAAACTAACGTAAGGACAACACACACACACCCATGCCCCAGGGAAGACTCGAATCACCTACGGCGAGCAACCGCGCGCTCCGCAGCAAGGCGCCTTTGACCGCTCGGTTACTCCACCGCGGCACATTTAAGTGCCTGGGAGAGGGTTCATTAACCACTTTCATAACCTTTCTCTACCGTTCCATTCTCTAATAGCGTGCGGGAAGAAAGAGCACCTAAATCGTTCCGTTTTCGATCTGATTTATCTTATTTTATTCGGATGATCATATCTCCCTATGTAGGTGGGTTGTAGCAAAATATTTTCACATTTAGAAGTAAAAGTCGGTGATTGAAATTTTGCAAGTAGATCTCGCCGCAACGAATGACGTCGTTTTTTTCTAATGATACCCACCTCTAATCATACTACATTTCCGTGACGCTTTGCCCCCTGTAAGATGATAAAACGAGCTGCCCTTCTCTGTATCTTCCGTCAGTCCCACCTGGTGAGGGTCCCACACTGGGCAACAGTACTCCAGGAGAGGACGCACAAGTGTGATGTAGGCAGTCTCTTTGGTGGAGCTGTTGCATCTTCGAAGCGTTCTGCCAGTGAAGCGTAACCTTTGGTTCGCCTTCCCCACAATATTTTCTGTTTGTTTTCTCCAGTCTAAGTTGTTCGTAATTGTAACTCCTAAATTTGCTTCTGCAGAACATAATGATTATAAAAAAGTAGATAAATTTGTTACTCTTTTTTCCTACTGCCGCTATTGACTATCCGTCTCAGATGTAGCCAGACATGGCCATTGGTTGTTTGGTTGATGTGAAGAAGGGACAAACAGTTAGGTCATCAGTCCCGTGATCTCTGAATGGAATGCAAGTAAGAATGTGATCCGGCTAGGGACATTCCGATAGTAAAATGGAAATTCTAAAATGGAGTTAAAAACAGTGATTCCAACAGGACTAAACCCAACAGGAAAGGCGGAATTCTGCGACGCACTTAATCATAGCTCTATAAGCCCCGTTCATGACGACGCGCGTCTACAGGTGAACAGTGTATGCTTCTAGAACAGTGGCCTAAAAATTGAAGAAGGAAACAATGTTAAAACCAAGGTAAATAATGCAAATAGTCGACTTCCGGGTGTGCGCTCCACCCCTACTGTTCGCAGGAAGAGCCGCAGACCCGCCCACCCTCTTCGAGCGTCAGAGATAAAATCCTATAGATGAGAATTAAACCGCTTTCACGGAGAAACTCAATTCGAGGATCATTAGCCAGAGCTATACGTAATGAGAGCGGAGTCTCGTGTTTGGCCGGCCACGGCCTTCTGTCGCGGTAGAGCGCCCGAGTGGTCATTCCGCCGGCAGTAGCGGTCGTGAGCGGACTCCGGCTGTGCTTCGCGCTGCGGCCGTTTGTTTACATCCGCAGGGTAAGTCGGTGCTATTGCGCGCGCGCGCGCGCGCGGGGGGTGTAGTAGTGTGTGTGATCTGTATGTGTTGAAGATGCAGAGATGGCTGAATTTTCTAGAATAGACACTCTGAAATTCACATTCGATCGAACTCTTATTCGACCTAAGTCCTTTGAAATCGAAGATTGGCTAGAGAAAGTGGTGAAAATACGCTCTGAAGATATCATAGGATATTACTTGTGTATTGTCCATACGGTTGTGTATTTGAAGATGATCAATCCTGAACTTTGTGAACAAGTTATGGAACGTACTGGCGGCATATTAAAGTTCACTCATAGAGATGGTAAAATCGGTGACGTAACAGTAGATAAAGTTGGACTTGGTATTCGAAAAATCCGAATATTTGAGTTGCCATTTGACGTCCCTGCCGAAGAGATAAATAAAGTAATATCTCCGTACGGTCGAGTTCTCAGTAATTTAGTTGAGAAATGGTCGACTGTCTACAACTTCCCCGTGTTGAACGGTGTGAGGCAACTTAAGGTGGAACTTCTGCGACATATACCGTCATATATCAACGTTTGTGGGTACAGGGGAATAGTCATTTACGACGGCCAACCAATAACGTGCTCAGCCTTTAATAAAACTGGTCACGTACGTTCTCAGTGCCTTCAGAGACGAATCGCACAGTTGACAACTGGTGAAACAACGAAGCCGCCACAGATGACCACCTGGCCCACAACTTACGCTGCTGCGGTACGTGGCCATGCGACGGACAACTCGATTAGTGAAGTACACATAGAAATTCCTCCCAGAGACACAACCCAAATCCAAACCGAGGTGTCGATGGAGACTTCTGAGACGCATGATGTATCAGTACCGGAGCCGAAAGTAACAGAAGTATCCCAGAAGTCGGAAGAACAACAAATATGTCTAGGTAACGAGATGAGGCAAACCGAAATGATAGACGAACCGCATTCAGAAGTGGAGAATGAATACCGGAAGGCGGAAAAACAACAAACTGATACAAGTTACCTGATTAGGGACGTAGAAATGCTGCACGAACAGCAGAGACCAGTAACCCAAAGTGACACTGCTGATTCCGATGACGGTCGTTCATCTGGAAAATCTCGTCGCCGAAGGAATAAGAAGCGAAGATTAGCGCACTAGGAAGTCGAGGAGGTGGCGGCGTCACTAAGAGAGAAGGCGAAGCAGGTAATAGAAAAACTACATTCCCCCGCATCTGGCAACCCACAGAAACAGACACCGACACAAATGAAGGCTGATGACAGGACAACCAACAATAATGAAGGCAGGGTGGAACTTATCGGAGGGACGGCTACACATCACGAACAACCTTCAAAAATGCCACAAGAACAGGTGCATCGCCTTAATGAACGGTTAAAAATTGCCAGCACATTTGACTGGGCAGCGGACGTCGAAAATGAACACGCGGACGCCGAGATGATGGATGTAACAGGCAGCACTAGACGCGACTCACACAACACTCAAGAACCAAAAGAAGGCTCAAGCATGGACACACAAGAAGACAACGACGAGGACTCTGAATTGTATTAAATAAAGAACAACTGTCTCCCGTATAAACAGCTCATAATGACTAACCTACAAGCTTACTGGATAGCAACATCAAATATAAATAAGAGCCAGTGTTCCCTCAAGCTTGACAACATTAAAGACTTCTTGTACGCCGCGGATATTGATATACTCTTGCTTCAAGAAGTAGGTGAAATAGATTTAGACCGAATTCCTGGATACAACGTCACAGCAAATCCGGGACGTGGTGCCGATTTGGGAACGGCCATCCTGTTCAAAGAAGGTATTGTTCTCCACGAAATAGAACGGCTAGCGACTAGCAGAGGGATTGCTGCAACCGTTAACACCACCAAAATAATAAATGTGTACGCTCCGTCTGGTAGTAACAACAGGAGACGCAGAGCAGAATTTTTCAAAGAAGATATCCTTCCGCTATTTTCAACACAGTATGACCAACTAATTTTAGCGGGAGACTTTAACTGTGTACTGCATGCAAAAGACCAGACTCCGCATCTTAACAAATCACTAGAACTAGAAAAGATAGTTAAAGATATAACGTTAACCGACACGTGGGAACACAAGTTTGGCGATAGGTCTGGATTCACCCACGTTACCAGCCACTCGGCTAGTCGACTAGACCGTATATATGTTTCAGAGAACCTTAAACATCAACTTTTACATGCAGAAGTCTGTCCAACCAGCTTTTCTGATCACGCTGCCTTTATTTGCACTCTAAATCTTAAGAGACAGGGAACATACCGCGGAAAAGGGCAATGGAAACTGAACGTCTCGCATTTAGCCGATCAAGCGTGTAGGGAAGCAATCACTCAGGCCTGGAATGAAAGCGAATCTAAGTTTACTTCTTACAAGTCAGCGATCAAATGGTGGCTCGAATGTGCCAAACCGAAACTACGGAAAGCTATGATACAATACTCGCGAGACAAAAACTGGTGGTTTAAAAGAAGTCTTGAATTCTACTACCAATGTGTCCGGAAATTATATACACTCGACGCCACAATGATTGACAATTGTTCGCAAATTAAAAAAATTCAAGCCAAAATTTTACTCTTAAAAAAAGAAACAACTAGAAGGTTTTAAAATCAGATCCAGAACTCCACATACTGTAAAAGGTGAGGAGCCATCCAACTACCATCTTATACGGGAGACCAAACGCACGAAAACAAAGATGATCACTGAACTCAAAGATAACGACGGAACAATTTTAACAAGACAAAGGGACATCAGAGAAGCTATTGAAAACAACTACGCTGACCTGATATCCAATACAATGATAGAAGACGCTGCACTTGACGCCTTGCAAAGGAACTTAACGACACGACGTAGCCCTGCGGATGCAGTAGCGCTCTCTACGGACGTAACAGAAGCCGAGGTGAAAGACGCCGTATTCAACAGTCCTCACAACAAATCACCGGGACGCAATGGTATCCCGACTGAATTTTATGAAACTTTCTGGCCGTTGCTGAAGACAAAGTTGACAGCGATCTGCAACGACCTACAGAAACCGGACTCGATTATTCCGCCGGAATTTAAAGAAGGTTTGGTAGTTCTAATACCTAAAAAAGCTAACAATAGCACAATCACGAACCTGAGACCGATTACGCTGTTGAACGGGGACTACAAAATTTTCGCCCGTGTCTTAGCTACTCGGATGAAAAATGTCATTAACGCAGTCATCGCGCCACACCAGACGAGCGTCGGAAGAAGCAGTGCAATATACCAAACGCTGGAGGATTACAGGGATATTATAGCCGTCGCAGACGCTTGTAAGATTAAATGTGCAATAGTAAGCCTTGATTTCGAGAAAGCATTTGATAGAGTCAGCCATCTGTATATCTTCAAAGTCATGGAGGCAATGTGCTTTCCCCTAGAATTTATAAGTACGATGAAGAACTTGATACAATATAGTACATCGGGGATTATAAAAACGGCCAAGCAGGCCGTGAAATTCCCATCAACAGTTCAGTCAGGCAGGGGTGTCCCATGTCAATGGCACTTTTCGCCATAGCTATAAGGCCACTACTCGTCACTATAACGAAACGCTTACAAGGTCTCAAAATAAGCATTCAGAAGATTGTCTGCAGGGCCTACGCTGACGATGTCGCTTTCCTGATCACTGACACACACGAACTAGAGATTGCTCTCCAGATAATAACCACATACGAGAGAGCATCCGGTGCACAGCTAAACCGTACAAAATCAGGAGTAATGAATGTTGGAAGAGGAATAGGCACACCACATGTCGGCCAAATAAAAGAAATCCATAAACTGAAATGTCTGGGCGTCGACTTCAGAAGTACAATACGGAAGACCATAGCAGCCAATTATAAACAACTACTCACGAAGATTCTTGCGTGCGTGCAGCTGCACAGTATCAGGAAATTAGATGAGATTCAGAAAGTGACACTGGCCAACACATACATAACATCGAAAATAAATCATGTAGCTCAGGTGCTGACTATCACTCCCGCCATCGCAAGTAATATGCTGTCGGCACTTGGACACTTTGTATGTCGTGGAAATATCTTTAAAGTAAAATATGACATCTTAACTGTCTCGCTACGGGATGGAGGACTCAATTTAATCGACGTGCACAAAAAGGCATCCACTCTTTACCTCGGTAAAACCTGCAAGTTATGGAAGACATCACCGAACAGTCTTACCGCGCGCTTGCTGAACGAAATCGCGCCGGCGGACCTCCACCCACCAGTTGATGTCCATCACATACCGTCAACGCTCTTCCACTTTCGACACTTTCTGATCGAGAATAGTTACATACATGACAGACTACCTGTGGCAAAAAGAACAATCGTCCGAGAAATATATAAGTCACTCACTGAAAACAAAACAAGAAATGTGATAGAACGAAAAATCCCGAACAAGAATTGGAGTGCAACATGGGAAAATGTTCACAACCCGCATATTCCATCAAACGTAACAGCTTCTTGGTATGTACTTGTTAATAGAAAAATCCCCACTAAATCAAGACTCCATAATATACATTTAACAGATTCCCCATTGTGCTCAATATGCAACCTCGTTGATAACGATGAACATCTTTTCGTGGGCGATGTTATGAAACATATATGAGACTATGTCCGGCAGATACTGGCAAGCATCAAAAGAAACTCAACACATGTCATAACGCCAGTATATTTTACGAACCCTGATGAAATCCCATTCCCGAAAACAAAACGAAATGCTGTCAACTGGATAATGGGTCATACTGTGTACTATCTTCTTAGTACAAAAGAAAAGACCGTGGAGGATTTTGTACTATACCTCACCATACAGCATCATCTTCTAGAACGGAAACGAAACTACAAGGATCACTTTGCTAACTTCTTGAGCAAGACTATACTGTAAATTACTCACCCGAAGAAATTGTCAAACAGAGGAAGAACTAACTTCGAAAAAAGAAAACCATTTTATTAAGTTAATTAATTTTGTTATTTTGTATATTTGTATAATCTCGCAGGAAATTAATGATGGAGTAATCACTGTCACCGAGATGAGAAGACACAAATGCGTATGTGCAGAGGCTTATGAACGTTTATTTTCCTACCTTCCTACTTTTATCACACGATGTGCGGAAAACAGGAAAACCGTGTTTTGTATTTCATACATCTTTCGTCAATTAATTTATTTCACGCCAGAAAGGCTGTTATGTTACTTTCATCACGCAGATTTCTAAATGTTTTCCGCAGTCAAGAGACGTTTTAAATGCCGAAATCGAAGTTCACTGGAAAATGCAGAAGAACTTTACCTTATATTTATCCCTCCAAAGAAAAATATTATTTTGCTTAAATAATGCCAACCACTGTATAAGCAATGGAAAATTAATGACGCACCACGGCAGCAGGAAAAACTGTCTATTCCTGCAACAGAAGAGGAAATTTGGTTCATTTGAAGGCCAAAGAAGCCTACGCCGAGGAAGACGAAATATGGCGAGCGGAAGGACGGGCTGTGAGGGGAGGGTGGAGGCTCGCAAAAAAAAAAAAAAAAAAAAAAAAAAAAAAAAAGAAAAAAAAAAAATTCGTTAAGGTACCGCTGGCCCAAAGCGGGAGACCCGGGTTCGATCCCCGGTCCGGTTCACATTTTCACTTGTCGAAAAAAAAAAAAGTGGTCTAAAGCAACACCACCTAGAAAGGTATACCAGTTTGGGCTTCTTCACTCTCATTGGATAGCTCTGTATTACGTCACTCGGCAGCAAGCCATCTTTTCTTCCCTCATTCGAATAAAAAAACCTTGCTTTTAAGTGGTGGAACACGCTTGTGATTAATATATGTGTATACTAACATACGAAGGGCTGAAAAAGAAAAGCTTCAAACATTAACAACTAGCTAACCCGTCCCGCCCCGCGACTTGGCAGGAGTTATATTTAAACGTCTTTAACTCGAGAGCAACTGAACTTATGATGATGAGGTTTGTTTTTAAATAGTAGAGCTCATAGAGATCTAAAATAAGTCCGTGAGAGCACATGTCTAACTTTTATAGATTTCCCACAATCACTATTTATGTAGTCTGAAGCCATACGGCGCCAGCGCCTTAAGAGAGAAAAATGGTACATATTCTTCACTCGTAAAAGTTACACATGTGCTCTCGCGGACATTTTTTAGACCTTTGTGAGATCTACAATTTAAAAGAAACCTCATCACGATACGTTCAGTAGTTCTCGAGTTATAAAAGGTTAAAGGGACAGACACAGAGAAAACGTGTTTCTGTTTTTTATAATAACTTCGTCGCGACGTTTCCTTTCTGTGAAAACGTTGCTAGTAACCTCTATGTTGCTAGAACTTGGAACATCAGATTTGTTTCCATGCCAGTTTGTAATTTTTTTCGATGGAACAGCATTCGCTTTAAGCAGTTTCTTTGTAGGTACCTAACAATTCATTCAGCAAGTCTCTTTTGTAATCGGCTTCAGAAAAATGTTCGGAATAAATTGTGGCATTTTTGGCATTTATCTCGTCTTGTCGATTACAGCGACAGATCCATATGCGCTGAAGTTCCTCATCTTTTGGAAACCGATGGTACAAAATGCCTTCCGTCTTGTGTCCACGTTATTGCACTCCGCAACAGCACGTCACGAAGTATTTCCTCATAATTACAGAAAGAATACGTGGAAAAATTGTTCCCTAATACAAGAAAGCTACTTTCTATGCAACACTTAACAGGCCACGAAACGAGCGAGCGCAAAACACAACTTGCTGCTCGCACATTTCATAAGGGTACTGAGGCAACTGCTCGACGCTTGCTGGCAGGTGAAGTCACAGAAGCATAGAGCGCGAGTCAAATTTAGACCCCCCTGGAGAGAAGGCCGCGGCGCTCCCGTGTGACGTCAGGCAGAGTAGGTTGCGCACGCATAGCTGAATGGGTAACCGCTGGGGCACGGCCCACTATTCCGAAGCGGCTACCCAGTCAGCTATGCGCGCGCAACCCACTCTGCCTGACGTCACACGAGAGCGCCGCGGCCTTCTCTCTAGGTGGTCGTGTCTAAAGCACCTTTTACACGATCCACTTTCTTGCTAAAATTGACTACTCAAAGCGTGGACAGCTTTTCTGCCGTCGTCTAAATCAGAAGCCAACCACAGCGCGGGTGTGACTGTGACGTCAATAATATTTCGATTGTGCAGAGTGTGGAGTTCTAAATTTTGGAGTGCAGTGCACACTGCGCATGCGCAGAAGCAGCGGCCGCATCGCCCAGCAGAAGATGCGAGGTACTGTTTTGTAAACAACGAAGGCACGTGTAAGAAGTATAGTACGGAATAAAAACCTAGTGAGCCATCACTGGCAATTTTACTTCACATTTTCCATCCAAATAATACAGAGCATGTTGATTGTGGATTACTTTTTATTTTTTGTAGCCATGGAGTGGACGAAAGAAAGCGTTAAGACTCTTATTTCGACTTATGAAGAGAAGAGAGCCCTCGTAGAAACAGAACATAATTTATATCACAATAAGGTAATTTTAACCGCGTGTAGTATTATTTGTGATTTTTGTGTGTTACGGTGACTGCAGATTTTGTGTCTCGTGTCCGCCGGTTGTCCTGGGTGTCGGTGGCCGAGTAGAGAGAGACCGACACAGGGAGATAGGATGCACGCGTGTGCAGGTACGGAGGTGACCAGCCAGTGGGACAGTAGAAACTAGAGACACTAGGATAAATTAGAGCAAGTTGTATATTTCGTAGAAATAAGATAATACTTATATTTTACAAAGTTCAAGACTGCAGAATGCTGATACATAGTTGAACTATGGAGAGGCCTGCCTACTGATGAGTCCTAGTGCCTATTCGATAGCCAAGTCTTAACTGGTGCCTATCTGATTCCCAAGTGACCGATGCAGCAGTCGTGTCCACGAGCGGAGTTGTAGCAGAGGGCGCTCGTGGCTGACGTCGTAAGAACGCCGCGCCGTGCGTGCATGGCGGCGCACGGCGAAAGTACGTGGCGCGCACTTCATATTTGTGCGACATCACAGCAGATACTCATTGAAAACATCGTATATTTTCTATAATACACGGACAGAATTGCTCAAATTAGTGACAAACAAAGTATCGTTTGCCCTAAAGTTACAGCTGAAAATTGTAAAACTAAAGTTGATACTCAAATGTTCAAATGTTTGTATAGCTTATGGGACTTAACTACGGGGTCATTAGTCCGTAAGCTTACAAACTACTTATGTAGTTAAGACTAAGGACGGCACAAATATCCATGCCCGAGGGGTGATTCGAACCCCCCGACCATGGTGGCCGTGCAGATCGGGACCGGAGCGCCTCAGTCCCCTCGGCCACCGCGGCCGGCAAAGTTGGTAGTCTACGGCCACATTACGGCGCGTAGTCAAGAAAAAGAAGAGGAAAACAGAAAAAAAACCATTAAAAAAATCAAGAGTGGGTGTGGGTGCATACGCTTCTCTTCCTGCCTCTGCGCTCTTTTTTTTTTTTTTTTGCTTTCCTGCAAAGCGGCGGCGATTGCTACCGTTGTTGCAGCCAGTACCGTTACATTTTCATCCATTTCACTGTGTTGGACAAAACGTTGTGATTAAAACGGAAATCAGCACACGACGTATTACGACGACAACCACAGCGCAAACACCGCACAGCAGACAGCAAACACACAAATGCCGAAGCTATCGTGTAAACGCAAACGATCACGGAAAACAAATGAAACACGCAACCACCAGGGCCGCTGCAGTCGATACACTCGCTTCGAGTAGTCAGCCGAGACTAGTAAGTCGCTCGTGTAAAAGGGTCGTGAGGCGCCTTGCTGCGGAGCGCGCTGTTGCTCGCGTCGGAGGTTCGAATCCTCCCTGAAGTATGTGTATGAGTGTTGTCCTTAGATTAGTTTAACTTTAAGTAGTTTGTAAGCCTTTGGAACTGATAATTGAACTAGTTAAGTCCCACAGATGTCGAGAAATTTGATCTTTTTTTTACACGGCCATTTTCAGCTGGTGTGTCGTGGACTGGGGCACCCTCATTTAAGCATCCACAATGCACCCTGAAGACGGTAGAGCGTGTGAAGCCGGATTCCTGCACAATGACAAAAGCTAAAATTCCCATTCGTCGGACTCCGACCACCATGCCCCATTTAAAAGCCGTCTGCCCACGAAGACGATCTACGTCACATAAATCTTCGACGCAGCCACCACGTCTCTAAATGTCTGCTAAACAAGCCGCTGCGGAGTGGCCGAGCGCATTGAGGAGCTATGCTCCGATGCGCAAGGCCGTTCCCCGTCGGAAGTTCGAACCCCCCCTCCCCTCCGGCATGGATGTTTGTGATGTCTTTAGTATAAGGTAGTTCAAAGGAGTTTGTAAGTTTAATGACTAGTGACCCGGCAGTTGAGTTTCATAAGATTAACAAACATTTGAACATTTCCCGCCGCGGTGGAGTAGCCGAGCGGTCTTAAGCGTCTCGCTGCGGAGCGCGCGGTTGCTCGCCGTGGAGGTTCGAGTCCTCCCTGGGGCATGGGTGTGTGTGTTGTCCTTAGGTTAGTTTACCTAGGTTTAAGTAGTTTGTAAGTTACGGACTGAAGACCCCGCAGCTGAGTTCCATAAGATTAACAAACATTTAGAACATTTCCGCTAAACGACGCCTGCTGGCGCATGGTTGCTATCATGCGCGAACAACAGCGACAGTAAAGAATTGGGCAATACATAACTTAAGGTAGTAAAAGGTTTATGGCTCGTTGTCTCTGTTGATAGGGGTGAGTTATGTATGTCAGCTTCTATGCCCTAAACAGCTACCCAAACGGTTTAAATAAGATCAATGATTAATCTGTAGTTTAGACAGTCTATCAATATGCTGACTGTGACGCGAAAAATATATTTAAACATGATTCTAAGATCATGTTTAGAAGAGATTTACTCACGAAGTAATTTTTTATAAATGGGTTTTTTACTCTTTTTGAACATGAAAATGCGGAGGTGATCCTACTATATACATCGGTAAATAAGTGAATATTTCCCCAACTATTGTTCATGAGAGCCACAATAAGTATCACACGCACTCGAGAGTGAAAGTTCCAAATTAGCACTCGTAAATTAATCAAGTCCATCGAATATTGCAGTTCCAATTTAATCCGCGATTAATTACAGTTTTTGTTATAAAACTCAGTTTGACATCACACGAGTACACGATTGCTGAATTATCACAGTTCCACAGCCCTCCTACCGTGCATAGTTCACCGCTTTTCAACCAGAGACTAAGTTCTGCAGTCACAGTCCACACATGGCTATCTTTTCAAAACACAAGTTCGTAACGCGGCTTCAGACCGCCCAGCGTCACAACCTTTTACCTCCACGTCCAAGTTACGAGTCCCCTCCCAAGCGTTCGAAAGCGTGATCTACCTGCTCCCAAAATTGTATCCTTCCGCGCATCCTAAGGCCTCATCATTAAAATACAATTTCCCTTCCAAAATATTATACATTTGAATATCACAGAATTAAATGCTTTGACCAGCTCCCTACAAATGTTGCTTACATTTAACAAACAAATATATATTTCATAATACTAAAAACGGTTAAGACTGAAACTCTTTGCTATTAAGCATGGTGTCTCACTGTTCAAATACGAGGCTCGTCCAGAAAGTACGTTCCGTTTGGTATAAAATGAAATTGTACACAGATACAGAAGAAATTTGTATTGCACAAAATTCTACAACTATTAAACCACTTTTCCACATAACTGCCGAAATTTTGCAGGCATTTGTCATAGCTTGGCACCAGGTTTTGTATACCTTCTTCATAGAAATCTGCCGCCTGTGTCTTCAACCGGTTGGAAACAGTTTCTTTCAGCTCGTCGTCATTGGTGAAGTGATGACCGCCAAGGAAAGACTTGAGATGTAAGAACAGATGAAAGTCATTAGGAGTTCTTCTGTAATCAAAGGTGGACGCCCACTTCGTTCTTCATCGTGCACATCACTACGCCCGCCATTGAACTGTCGGACCCATCTTCTCGCCATCGAATCACTCATCGCATTTAGTCCGTAAACATCGCAAATTTGCCGATAAATTTCACTTGGTTTCACTTTCCTCGCATTCACAAACCGAATCACCGATCTGATTTCACAGGTGGCGGGATTTTTAATCAACACCGACATTTCAAACAAGTACAACAAAGCGTACGTAACTGACAGCAATCTCCAAATGGCGCACGTTCTTCTCCTTGATACACATCGTCTACAGCGCATGTGCGGAACTACAGTCGCAGCGCTGCAGCGGAGATAAATTGAAACGGAAGTTACGTTCTGGACGCGCCGCCATCGAAATATATTTACACAATTAATATTTAATTAACCACGGCTTTTTATGCAAATATATTCAGTTCTTTTCCACAAATACATATAATTATGTATGTGTAAATTATCTGCTGCATATCTACTATTTTTAGTGAGCCATGGAATATTTAAGTCGCAGTTTATAACATAAAACGAACGTTACTAAGAATACAATTAAATATAATAAAATACTTATATAAATGTAATGCGCTTTGCTGGGTTCATGTTTTGCTTTTCTGCGGTGTAATCTATGTTCTGAAACAAGAATATTACTACCTCAACGAAAAGCAGAACAACATAATGTTCAAATGTTTGTTAAGCTTATGGGACTTAACTACGGGGTCATCAGTCCCTAAACTTACAAACTACTTATGAACTACTTACTAACTAGGACGGCACAAATATCCATGCCCGAGGGGGGATTCGAACCCCCGACCGTAGTGGCCGTGCTGACCGTGACTGGAGCGCCTCAGTCACCTCGGCCACCGCGGCCGGCGCAGAACAACAGAGTAGAACAAAGTTTATTGAAAGAATACGGAAATAACGTGGTGCGCCTTTTAATGTAGGTAGCGTGGTACAATGCTGCCCACTTTCTTCTTAAATTGTTATTGATAAGCACTATATATATCAATAATTGTAAATATAAATCTTATTATTATAACTGTACTGAAATTTATCGGCTTTTTTTATCTATAAGAGATATTGAAATTGTAATTACAGCGTTTGATTCTCCCAATTCTCCTGAATCCATTCATATTATTTTATTTGTCGTATGATCATTCCCTGATTTTATATGGAATTTTAGAATAATGTGTGTGGCCATATTGTATTTCAGTTGTAATTTGGGTTAGCCGCCCTCGCTCATCCAAGGCCGCCGATTCCTGTTTCCGAGCAGATTAGGATTTCGTTAAATCGCAATTTGCGATAATTTCCGACTTTAGCTGCTCCTCGTTAGTTGGTCTATCATTTTTGTAACATACGAAAATTTGTACCGGACCGGGACTCGAACACGGGTCTCCCGCTTTTCGCGAGCGGTCGCCTTAACCACTTCGCCACCCGGACAAGCTCCCCGGCCAGACTCAAACTTCCGTAGGTTACACATGTGTACTTCCCTTATTGCTCGCAAGCATTAAGCGTGACCCGGGTTCGAGTCCCGGTCCGGCACAAATTTTAATATGTTACAAAAATGATAGACCAACTAACGAGGAGCAGCTAAAGTCGGAAATTATCGCAAATTGCGATGTAACGAATGTATATTTAACATTTATAGCTGCGGGCCATCGGCAATATGTGTTCTTTAAGAACAGACGTATCATTGTAGATTATGATTTCCCTAACTACGTGTATTCTGTTCGCTAGGTCCAAACTGTTAGCCGGCCGGCTGGAGAACCCAACAGCCTGACAAAACCCGCCTTTCACAAGGAAACAGTCAGCTTCCCCCTGTATCTGTAGTGTCACATGCTGCACTACTCCGTGACATTTGCTGAATCACTGCGATTGCTGAGCACATTTGGAACAATGTCGATTTCCCTTGACCCAGTAAATTCGCTTCTACTATCTGGTTTCACAACGATCGTGAATGGGCGCATACAGGCAAGCAGAGGATCGGCGTAGGACAATTCCATCATTTGTACAGTGAATTGAGGAAACAGGATAATCAGTTCTGCAGTTATACGTACTTCAGCATCTACAGGGACATTTGATTAGTGTCGTATCATGCTAGGGACTGGCAGGTTCGAGTCCTCCCTCGGGCACGACAGTGTGTGTTGTCGTTGTGTAAGTTAGTTTAAGTAGTTTGCAAGTGTAGGAACTGATGACCATAGCAGTTTGGTCCAATAGGTTTACTGACATTTGAACATTTTTTGTTAGTGTCGTAAAATACGGAACACAAATTTTATCAAGGCTATTACCACTAAATAGAAAATTACTGTGACCATCGTGTGGCAATACAATATTAAATTTACGAAAATATATTTTCCTTTTACCGATAAGAGACACAACACTACCTTGGAGGCGGGTCCCGTTGATTTGTACGGTGTGGGATGCACATTTTGGTGCCTTCAATTGGCATGACACAGTTGAAGTAGGATCGGCCGACCATATCATGGTCAGCAATTGTTCCATTTTGCAGCCCTGGTGACTGCCGACAAATGCTGTTGTGTCCAACAACATACAACAAGTAACTCATGAAATTGTAGATAATGACTTTCAGAAAATCATTAAGTGGTTCTCTCCAAACGGACTATGTTAAATTTCGATAAAACACAGTATCCCTAGTTCTTTAAACTAAATGGCACGGCACCATTAATAAACTTAGACTTTTGACAGAAGCCCGCAGCTAAGGCAGAATATTTAATAATAATAATAATTGGTGTGTGTATTGATGACAAACTGATTTGGAAGAAACACACTGATGAATTGCTGCAATGTTTCAGTTCATGTACTTACACTATTACGGTTATTGCAAATTTTGGTGATGGATATCTCAGTAAATACGATATTACTCCTATTTTCATTCAATTGCCTCACATGACATCCTATTTTGGAGTAATTAATCACGCACAAAAGCGTGTAATCGGAATAATTGCTGGAGTCCACCCAAGCAGATACTGCTGACATTTACTTGAGGAACTAGAGATCTTCACAGTAACCTCACAATATATAGATTCATTTATGAAATTTGTTAGTAATAACCCAGTTAAAAAGTAATTTACACCTGCAGAGCTACAACGATAGCAGAAAGAATGAGCTACAAATGTTAAAATGTTTGTAGAGCTTATGGGACTTAACTACAGGGTCATCAGTCCCTAAACTTACAAACTAATTATGAGCTAGCTAAGGCTAAGGACGGCACAAATATCCATGCCCGAGGGGGGGATTCGAACCCCCGACCGTAGTGGCCGTGCAGACCGTGACTGGAGCGCCTCAGTCCCCTCGGCCACCGCGGCCGGCGATGAGCTACACTATTCAATGTGAAATGTAATTTTGGTACAGAAGGGGGTAAATTATGCTCCCACAAAAGGCTCTGATCACTTGCCAAATAGCATTTGACACATAATGAACTACCATTAAAGAAGAAATCAAAAGAATTTTTCAATGGAAACTACTTCTACTCAGCAGATTACTTTTTAGACCTAAATTAAAAATTTTACGTACAAAAATTAAGTAAAAATAAAAAATTGAAATAAAAGAGCGCATGTCTTCAAATATCAGGTAAAGATACTTGTTATTAAACTGACACGTTCCACATCATTACGAAATGTACCCATGATATATGGAACAAGCATTAATGTAATATAATCTGTTTGAAACTTGTTGGAAGGAGCTAATAGTGTTATTATACGGCAATTTTCCTTCCATTTCTGTCAAAATTTTTCAAGTATCTCAATGTTTATGATGTCATATTGTCGCGTTGAAATGGAAGCAGGCTTGATTTCGAAGGCAAGGTTGTCGAGTGAACACAGCACTTATACTGAAAGCAGACTCATTGCGAACTGAAACGTACACGCAGCACTGACTGCCTCTCGGACAGAGTGCTCAGCTATTCATACACTGACAGAATGTACCAGAAATTAGAAGAATAGTTAACATAAGAAACACATAGAAATTACATGTGAACATAAGAAACATATAGAACATTCTGGAAATGTCAATTTCAGAGAAATAAATTTTTGCCGGTGGACGGGATTGAACCGGCTACTTTCAGAGAGAGAGAAGAATTACAACAGTTTTGGCAGCCGGGACTATTAGACCGAGCGAGCATCAGATTATGGCCATGGATGAAAGCCCGGTAAGTCACGAGGGAGCCGACACAGCTGAGGAAGGGGTATATCAGGCAATAGCTCCCGTCTGCCCCGCCAATAGTACCCGACGTGAAGAATGGCGTCGCGCTGGTATGACTTACGCAGCAGCCGCTAAACGGCAGCCTATGAACCGGCCGACGCGGCCACAACCAACTCGCCTAGCAACAATGACGCCCTGCAGAAGAACAGACGTCTGGAGGACAGAAGACAACACGCCATTGTGTTTCAACTGTGGGCACCCTGGACAAGTCGCACGCAACTGCACAGAGAGGAGGCGAGTATTCAACGATTATTTTGACGCAAGACGTCAGCCATCAGAGCAGTTCTAACCCTTGCGCCTCGCTGGCAGTCAGTTAACGTAGGGTCTCGCGGCAATATCTTTTTACTATGTGTCGTACACTCATACCATTTTGAAGATAGGTTCTGAAGTAATTAGGGAAGTAATAAATTAAAATTTCCCGCCTGACATTCAATATTTGTAGAAATTGACTGCAAAATGTGTTGATAACAAATTTATTAGTTAAAAAATAATAAATTACAACATAACTGCAGGAGCAGGACTTTGATCGCTTCAACAGCAAAAACGTAGTAAGCGATAAAACTTCTTTCGTTTCACTATTTGTGAGGATGACATCAAGCAATAGTTTCGTAATGACTGGAAATTATATGTAGTTTGTTTGAAATAGCTACGTGGTATCATTTTCGACTAACGTATAAACAATCTTGGAATATTTGAGTGCCGACAGTTTCAACGCAAACACGCAGATTCTTTCTAATTATAATACTTGTTCCATCGTGTTGAACTTTGAGATCAATTTTCTTAATGAATAGACTATAACAGTATTTAAAAATTTTAAAATTGGTCGATAATTATACCAACTATGGAACATCTAGTTTTTCATTCTGAATGTAGGGAGCGTTTACAGCGTTTTAATAAGGGAAGTGGTCAGCAAGCGTCGTCTCCGAAAGAGTTTATAAATGTTTCTAAGGCGACTGACATTACTATTCACCGAAGTTGCATATTCCATATCGTAATAATGAAGAACGATGTGTTCCCCGTCTGTTGCAAGCAGACCAAAATCGACAACTGTTCCTTGGCGGTTTGCTCTCCAGAGAGCAAGACGTTTCAGAAGGAAGAGGAGTGTCAGAGAAGCGTACAAAAGCTACCTCAGCAGCCATTAAAGCGAACTTGTTGTGTACAACAAATCAGACAATGTATTTACAATGGACGTCAGTTGTATGTAACTCACAAGTAACATTGCACAAGTACTACCCGCCAATTCCGATACATTTCCAATACTTTTAGCCAGGTAAAAAAATAAGAGCCACTTTTTTTATATATATACACGCCCTAATGGCCTTTGAAATGATGCAAACCATCCCGAAGAAAATTCTGTTGTTATGCTTCTGAGCAGATATAGTCGACTCAGTGGGAGATAAAACGAAAATTTTCGAACATAATTTTCACGGTTGCTGCTGTACTTCACTACCGTGTAGTCACATACTTCAACATTTTGATATATTGCTAAATCCTCTCCTCACCACACAATTTGGTTTTGAAAAAAATTTCGCAAATAGATTTCGCCGTAACAAATAACGCCTTTCTTTTAATGATTTACACCCCAACTCGTGCATATTTTCTGTGACACTCTCTCCCCTATATCGCGATAATGCAAAACGAGCTGCCCTTCTCTGAGCTTTCTCTAAATCTTCCGTCAGTCCCACGTCCTGTGGATCCCACAATGTGCGACAATACTCCAAAATAGGACGCACAGGTGTGATGTAGGCAGTTTCTTTGCAGAACGACCTTTAAGTGTTCTGCCAATGAAACATACTCTTTTTTCGCCTTCCATACAATATTTTCTGTGTGTTCTTTCCAATTTAAGTTGTTCGTAATTAGTACTCATAGGTATTTAGTTGAATTGACGACCTGTAGATTTGATTGATATATAGTGCAACTGAAGTTTAACGGATTTCATTTATTGGTCATGTGGATGACCTCAAATTTATAACTATTAAGGGTCAACTGCCAATTTTTGCACGATGCAGATATCTTATCTAAATAATTTTGCAGCTGCCTTTGATCTTATGGTGAATTTACTAACCGAAAAATGACAGTATCATCCGCGAACAGTGTAAGGGAGCTGCTCAGATTGTCTCCTAAATCTTTTACAAAAATAAGGAACAATAGGGGCCCTATAACATTTTCCTGGGGAACGTCATATATCACTTCTGTTCAACTCGATGACTTACCGTCGCCGCGGTGGAGTAGCCGAGCGGTCTAAGGCGCCTCGCTGCGGAGCACGCGGTTGCTCGCCGTCGGAGGTTTGAGTCCTCCCTGGGACATGGGTGTATGTGTTTGTCTTTAGGTTAGTTTACCTTACTTTAAGTAGTTTGTAAGCTAAGGACTGATGACCACGCAGTTTGGTCCGATAGATTTACAAACATTTGAACATATGAACTTACCGTCAGTTTGAACGTACTGTGTCCTTTCTGACAGGAAATTACGAAACCAATCGCACAATTGTGGCGATATTCCATAAGCACGTAATTTGATCAGAAGCCGCTTGTAAGGTACAGTGCCAAAAGCCTTCCGAAAATCTAGAAATACGGAATATATTATTTTGAAATCTCTTATCGATAGCACTCATCACATCATGTGAGTAAAGAACTAGCTGTGTTTCACAAGAACTATACTTTCTGAATCCGTGTTTAAGATCGGTTAATAGGTCGTTATCTTCGAGGAAGTACATAATATTTGAGGAAAGTGTAACTTCTGAAATTCTGCTCCAAACGGACGTCAATGATATAAGCCTGTAATTCTCCTAATTTTTTGGACCACTCCTATTGCCTTTCTTGAATACTGGGCTGACCTGTATAACTTTCCAGTCTCTGGGTACGGATCTTTTGCTGAGGAAGCGGTTGTATATGATTGTCATGTATCATGTACTCATCAGCATACTCTGAAAGGAATGAAACTGGTATACAGTCGGAACCAGAAGACTTACTTTAATACTCCATGGATATATCTACGCTACTGGCCATTAAAATTGCTACACCAATAAGGAATGAAGATGATAAAAGAGTATTCATTGGACAAATATCGTATACTAGATCAGACATTTCATTACATTACATTTTGACGCATTTTGGGTGCATAGATCCTGAGAAATCAGTGCCCAGAACAACCACCTCTGGTCGTAATAACGGCCTTGATACTCACGGGCATTGAGTCAAACAGAGCTCTGATAGCGTGTACGGGTACAGATGTCCATGCAGCTTCAATACGATACCACAGTTCATTAAGAGTGCTGACTGGCGTATTGTGACGAGTCATTTGCTCGGACACCAATGACTAGACGTTTACAATTGATGAGATATCTGGAGAATGTGCTGGCCAGAGCAGCAGTCGAACATTTTTCGTATCCAGAAAGGCCCGTACAGGACCTGCAACATGCGGTCAGGCATTATCCTGCTGAAATGTAGGGTTTCGCAAGGATCGCATGAAGGGTAGAGCCACGGGTCGTAGCGCATCTGAAATGTAACGGCCACTGTTCAAAGTGCCGTCTATGCGAACAAAAGGTGACCGATACGTGTAACCAATGGCACCCCACACCATCTCGCTGGGTGATACGCCAGTATGGATATGACGAATACACGCTTCCAATGTGCGTTCACCGCGATGTCCCCAAACACGGATGCGACCATCTTGATGCTGTAAACAGAACCTGGATTCATCCGAAAAAATGAAGTTTTGCCATTCGTGCACCCAGGTTCGTCGTTGCGTACACCACCGCAGTCACTCCTGTTCGTGATGCAGCGTCAAGGGTAACCGCAGCCATGGTCTCCGAACTGATACTCCATGCTGCTGCAAACGTCGTCAAACTGTTCGTGTTGATGGTTGTTGTCTTGCAAACGCCCTCATCTGTTGACTCAGGGATCGAGACATGGCTGCACGATCCGTTACAGCCATGCGGATAAGATGCCTGTCATCTCTACTGCTAGTGATACGAGGCCGTTGGGATCCAGCACAACTTCGCGTATTGCCCTTCTGATCCCACCGATTCCACATTCTGCTAACAGTCATTGGATCGCGACCAACGCGAGCAGCAATGTCGCGATACGATAAAAGTCGGAAACGTCATGGTACGTATTTCTCCTCCTTACACGAGGTATCACAACAACGTTTCACGAGGCAACGCCGGTCAACTGCTGTCTGTGTATGAGAAACCGCTTGGAAACTTTCCTCGTGTAAGCACGTTGTAGGTATCGCTACCGAAACGAACCTTGTGTAAATGCTCTGAAAAGCTAATCATTTGCATATCACAGCATCTTCTTCCTGTCGGTTAAATTTCGCGTCTGTAGCACGCCATCTTCGTGGTGTAGCAATTTTAATGGCCAGGAGTGTAGTCCCAAATTTCGCACTCTGGCAGCTGTTCTTGATACGAATTCTTGAGTATTTGCTTCGTCTTCTTTGGTGAAGGAATTTCGGAAAGCTGTCTTAAGCAACTCTGCTTTAGCAGAACCGTGATCGGTAGCGTTACCACTGCTATCGTGTAGTGAAGGAATTGATTGTGTTTTGCCGCTAGTATACTTTACACACGAAATATCGGCGATATGGGCTTTCGGTTACGCTTGCTGACTGTGCGACAAAAACTTTACGCCCTGCTTGGACCGGTCAACACAGACGTTGCACTATTGATGATTGAATACCTGTTGCCTGGTCTGACGACTTTCTTTTCCAGTTGTAACGAGTAGATGGACGTGTGCGGTTATGGAGACAACCTCATCGTTCCACGGATCCTGCATGTCATCGGGGAACTGTTGAAGCTGGTGGAGGCTGTGTAATGATGTGTGTCGTGTGCAGTTGCAGTGATATGGGGTCCCTGATACTTTCAGATACCACTCTGACAGGTGACACGTACGTATGCATCCTGGCTGATCACCGGCATCCATTCATGTCCACTGCATTCCGACGGCCTTCGGCAATAGAATCCGACCAAAATATGATTTTTGTCCGAAACCGAATATTCGATCGGTCCTTAATTATTGAACATATTGAAGGGTGGCAGCACTTTATCGCTGTCACTCTCTTTGGCCAGAGAGGTTTAGTCGACAGTAGTAGCGAGAGGGAGACAGGGGTAAGTGTGTGGAAGTAGACAGACGGAGTTATGTGTTGGTTGTGAGCAATAGACTCCGAGGGAATTGTTGTAAGCCATTAGGATTGTTAATAATTCTCATTTTGATTCTTGTATTTTTTGTAATGGTCATGTTTATAAGGTAACAATAATAATAGTAACCATAACTTGGAATTTTTTTTTTTAAAGACAGCTTTATGTTCCCCTTTGTTTAAAGTAAAAGACCTTACTATTATCGCCAAATTGTGCTTCAGGCTTTAAACAGTAGGATAGATACAAGCTTTAACTTCGTTTATATTTCATTATGTACTTCAAGAGACCAAGGTGCTGTCTACGGATAAGAGCTTAGTGAACTTAAATTTCTCTTACATTTTTTTTTAAATACCAGAATCGTAGACAACTAGTTTATCAGATAGGTACTAATGTTTTTGTCAATCAAACCGAATTAATTATACCACCTGGTTGTTGTTTACCTTGGATCAGTCATTCAGGTTCAGTAGTTGAAGTCGTAACCAACTAGTTTATCATGTGGCTGCCGGCATTTGTTGTGTATTCCGAAACGCGCCTTCTCATGCAGATATTAATTACACCACTTGCTGACAACACAATAATTGGTTTGTTAATAAAGTTAGATCAGAAGGTGTCGGGACACATAATAATTATTGCCAGGCTCGCAAGTTAATGCATACTTAATCACATTTGGCATCTAATAAACTAAAGAATGATCTGTACTTTAAATAATTAGTCAATTACACAATTATCGATTCCTTTCATTGCTATCAGCTACTATTATAGTTTCTTTGTCATTCTACATATGAGTACATTTATATTCAGCATTACTTGGTATGCATCCTACTTAGCTAATGAACTATTTTGACAACACAACATTTTGTTTGTTATTGAGGAATAACAATCACCACTAAGTTCGCAATAGATGTCATGTTCAGTCTGTGTCACAGTAGTAATTTAAACTTTATTTAACAGACACATAATTGTCAACTTTAGTGTTTTTATTGTGTCACACCATTACGTCATTCCGCTGCTATCAGTCACTGTTCGAGATTGTCTATCACTCCACCCATGATCACATTTAATTTTGGATATCAAATTTGTGTTAAACATTGATCAGTACTTAATCTAATTATTGAATAATTTGTCTGTCCGATTAATGAATCGGAACGTGAGCTACAACCGGACTTGTCATTCATTGTTTAACCGGACTCGCGATCTGGATAGTTGAGCGCTTTAAGAGGGCCATACACAATGCTATCAGTCGATGCTAGGCTAATTAATTACAACGTTTATTCTTACTCGATGTTCAGGCATTCAGATAAGATTTTTCATTCACAGTGCTCTACCAATATAGATAGGTACTGTTGCATCTGTACAAAGCTTGCACACTCACACACGCTAGTTTCAGTCTCCGATCTCGACCGTAATATTCTATTTCATTTATTTCATTTAAACATATAAGTTTCAATATCTGGGATGCCTTGAAACGCGCTGTTCAGAAGAGATCTTCTCCTCCTCGTACTCTTAAGAATTTATGGACAGCCATTCAGGATGTATGGCGTCAATTCCCTGCAGCACTTCTTCTTTGCTTATCAACCCGTAGGTCGGTTTGCAGCATTTCTCCACAGGGTCCTGTTGCTTGCCATTTGTTTACTGTCCCGGCAGCTATTACACTTCGAATCGTCCATCACTTGTCACATATACTCTCCCTACCAATCCCTCTAAGATAACTTTTATCAATCGTTCATGCTTCAAGACATGACCAATCGAAATAATTGCACCTTTTCGCAAAGTTTGGGCCAGAGACAACCCCTCAAGAATTCTTTGCAATACCTGTTCGTTTCTTTCTTTGTCAATCCAGCTTATCTTCGACATTCTACGACACTATTTTCCAACCTTTCTGAATACGCGACCCTCTTCCAACCACAACACCGAACCAGAACACAACTATGTGTGTAATTTCAGGCAACGAATTTAATTTTCTTTTGCTGATGCAACTTTACTGTAAAAAAAAAAGTACAGAACTGTACATTATAGGATGCACTTTAGTCTATTTTTTTGAATGGAAGAAATTCTCTTTTATATGAATCACAACAGAAAAATGTATGTTGTGTAATGAGGTCTCGCATTGCAGTAAAGCTCAGAAGCGAATGATGCTTGTTCAGAAATGTCACCCTGTATAGTCCAGTTTCAAACAATCGAATTTCTCATACTTACTTACTGTATCTTGTAAATTTAGCAATAGCCTGGTACCTGAAAATAATTTGCAGGTTTTTTTAATACATTATTAAGGCGGTGTACTTAGCATAAAACAATCCTTTTTATATTCAAACGGAAATTGATGATCAACAAGGAATCGCATAATTTTAATATAAAATACATTTGAAAAATGTTCAAATGTTTATAGAGCTTAAGAGACCTAACTACGGGGTCATCAGTCCATAAACTTACAAACTACTTATGAAATAGCTTATACTAAACACGGCACAAGCATCAATGCCCGAGGGGGAATTCGAACCCCCGACGGGGAGCGGCCTCGCTCATCGTAGCATAGCGCTTCAATGCGTTCGGCCGCTCCGCCGCGGCTAAAATACATTTCTGTTTTCTTAGTGTATGTTTGCAGAACACCTGGTATTCAGATACGGTCTGGTCTGGTTGTTTTATGATGCCACTACTGTACTTTGTTCTGTGACCGCTAACCCCCGAAGAAGAGTTTATGACCCCCCCCCCCCCCCTGACGGTCCCGACCAAAGGCTGAAAAACACTGTTCTTCGGTAAACCGCATTTGGAACGCGTCTGTCTTTCGATGTTCCGGTTTTTCCATGGTCCAAGATTCACTTCCATACAACGTTACACTCCAAGTCTTCAACAACTTCTTCCTCAGAAGGATGTTCATGTTGTTGGATGTGAAAAGTTCACATTTCTTACTGAAGGCAATTTTCTGCTTGACGTTTTCTATTTTGTATGTCTCGTTTAGAGTTAGCATCTAAAGTGATCTTGCTACCCAGGTACACAAGGGCTATTATCGAAAATAATAGTTGCACGGGTTCCGTACTTGTTTACAGTTAAAATGTTAGTTTTGCTTCTGTTGCTCTTCGTTCCATTCTTGCCGCACTATTCAGCCGTTAGTCGAGTCCATGATCGCAGAGGCGCTACACGATATTACCAGTTTCCTTGGCACTTCAGAGTATATATGACTGCTGGGACTTCGAGAAGTGACTCAGTTATTAAAGATACTATTAGATTATCTACGCATAAAATTTATACCGTAGCAGAAATAATTTTGAGGTGAGGGTAGAAATTCAAAATGTTAAAAGATGTGATTGCACAGTTGTAAAGTTCAGCAGCAACCATGGAAATTGTTTCAATATTTTTGTTATATCTCCCGCTGTGTCGACGATATGTCCTGAGATTCTGGATGATTTTCATCACTTCAACGGCCGTTTTGGCACATATAAAAATACGAGTCTCGTGTTTTTACCTACACTGCAAGATATTCTAAGTGTATTGGAATAGGTGAGTGCCACTCGGCTAGTGTTGCATGCCGGACGTGGCACTGCACCAGACATTTTGTAATAGCCTTCTTATTTGCTGTTTTTTGTTCTTATATATATCGCGTTTCACAGCAAACAGTGAAAACGCTGCCTTTCGGTTTTGGCCCGTAACATTCCATTTAATTCCATAGTCGCCATATCATCATGGATAAAGCGTTCATTTGTGTAAGAGGTACTTTTATACAGCGGAGAAATGTGTCAAAAGGCTCTACACCAATCTGCCTTTGTATACTTGAAACAATGCATTATGTCAAATTGAATCGTGGACACATGGTGAAACGTATAATACGCTAATTTGCAGATTAAGTAATTTGATTGTTTTATTCTACCCGTGCACAAAATATATGCACCGCTTTCATCTATGTACACATTTTCTCCGTACATCTAGTTTTTCATTCATTAATTTATAGCACTCTACAGCAACACTACCTTTCCACGTGATGATACTTCCAGAACTTTCGCATTATTTGTATTTAAATTTTATAAACATCTGTGATTTGAATGTACAGTTTCAAAATATTCATTCTTTTTTTCTTGACGAATGTTCAGCACAAGTAGAGATCAATCCCTTATTAATAACATGTGCAAAGACGTATTGCAGCTCCCGGCATTCAGTGAGCATGTGTAGGTTTAGTTTGAGGAGGAGCAGGAAGAGTGAGAACGAACCTACTCAAACGAAAACTGTAACCAAACACCGAAATAAAATCTGTTGATTTGCAAGTATTGTCCTCTGCGTATGTATTACATCGTCGCCAGGGAGTAGCTGCGTGGTCTAAGGTATCATCCTACGGCCTGTTCTGCTGTCCCCGACGGAGTTTCGAGTCCTCCCTCGGGCATTGGTGAGTATGTTAGCATTAGCGTAAGTTAAACTGATTTTTAAGTCTAAGGTCTGATGACCATAGCAGTTTGGTCTCATAGGTTTACAAAAATTTGAACATTTAATTTGCATTGAATGCAGATCAGCTAGTGAACTACATTCGGAAGCCACTTTTGTCCCCCTAAAATATCCAAACAACAACAACAACAACATTCGGCAGCATTCTGCCCAATTCCGTGCACAGTAACGTGTTTTACACCTTCCAATTGTAACAACAGGACAAAACTGTTTATTTTATGAAAAACTAGCTGCTAAATACGGTATTTCTCGAGTATATATGAATTTTTCCAATCTTACATTAAAAACGAAAATAAAAGTTCGGAAAAGATTTCATCTTCATGAATTCATGACACCAATTCAGAAATCATGAAACAGTAAAACAATTAAATATGCAAATTTTTACAAAATTGTAATGCAGTATCCAAGGAAAGAAATATAGTAATTAAATACAAATTATATATAACAGTACTTCAAAACTTTACAATCAAAAATATTTACCCAATCTCGTTTTTCTTTCTGCCCATCGGCTTCTATCTTATTATCTGTCCATACAGATCAATACTTACGACATCATATATCCTTGACTATGTGTCCTACATTAAATAATTTTTTCAGATTTGTAGAATGTAATGTTAGGAAATTGACTGCGATGAATAAAAAGTGGATGAATCAAGTCTCGTATATCACGCGTCGCGTGATAGGAAAGTTGTAGTGATTCATTATTTACGACGTCATATATTGACGTATGTGTTGTAGGTTGTTTTAATCCCATAGTGATTGTTGTCTGATAGTAAGCAATAGACAAATGTGAAAATTACAGAACTATCAGTTTAATAAGTCAAGGTTGAAAAATACTAACAGGAATTATTTACAGACGAATGGAAAAACTTGTCGAATCCGACTTCTGGGAAGGTCAGTTTGGATTTAGGAGAAATGTAGGAACATGGGAGGCAATACTCACATTACGACTAATCTTAGAAGATAGGCTAAGGGAATGGAAACCTACGTTCTTATTATTTGTAGATTTGGATAAAGCTTTTGACAATGTCGACTGGGATACACTCTTTCAAATTCTGAAGGTATCAGGGGTAAAATATAGGGAGCGAAGAGTTATATTCAACCTATACAATAACCAGACAGCATTTATTAGAGTCGAAGGGCAAGAAAGGGCCGCAGAGGTTGAGAAGGGAGTAAGACAGGGTTGTAGCCTTTCCAAATTGTTGTTTAATCTGTATATTGAGCAAGCAGTGAAGGAATTCAAGGAGAAATTTGGAGAGGGAATTAAAGTTCAGGTAGAAGAAATAAAAACTTTGCGGTTTGTCGATGACATAGTAATTTGTCACAGACTACAAAAGATCTGGAACAACTGAATGGAATGGACAGGGTCTTCAAAGGAAGATATAAGATGAACATTAACACAAGTAAAACGAGGGCAATAGTATGGAAAGTCAATAAATCAGGTGATGCTGAAGATTAGGTAATGAGACAATAAAAGTAGTAGATGAGTTTTGTCATTTGGGTAGCAAGATAACTTCTGATGGCCGAAATAAAGAAGATATAAAATGCAGAATGGCTATGGGGAGAAAAGCGTTTCTAAAGAAGCGAAACTTGTTAACATCTAATATTAATTTAAATGTTAGGAAGTCCTTTCTGAAAGCATTTGTCTGGAGTGTAGCACTGTATGGCAGTGAAATGTGGACGATAAGGAGTTCAGATTAAAAGATGATAGAAGCTTTTGAAATGTGGTGCTACAGACGAATGATGAAAATTAGATGGGTAAATCACGTAATTAATGAGGAGGTGCTTAACCGAATTGGCGAGAAAACAAGTTTCTGGCTTTCACAGGACAGGATAGCGCGCAGAGCTGCATAAAATCAGTCTGCGGACTGAAGACCACAACAACAACAACAACAACAAGCCATAGGTATACCATGTTTAGTTGAAATTGTTCCATTAATTTAGGAAGATATGTCGAAAAATAGCGCATGATGTAGCAGTATTTGGAAATTTCATTGTTTGTGACGTTACATCTTCTGAAATATGTACACCGGGTTTGGTTGAAATCGGTCCCGTAATTTACAGGAGATGTGGCACATACGTACCCACATATCCACACACACACACACACACACACACACACACACATACACACACACACACACACACAGAGTCTGTTTTATAAAATATATAGATACACTGTTATTTTTTACTTATTCAGAACTAATTATTTTACAATTACGGTATCATTTTTGTCGATATTGAAGCTATTTTTTTTACCAACTTAGGTGTCTCCCTTGCCTTCCATCTAACTATTTGTTCATCTTTGGTCCAATTATTGTACAGTGTAAGTGCTACTTGTACTTACTCAGGTGCCGATTTTCGTACAATTTGTTGCCGATTTTGATGCCATTTTTGTCGATTTCGTTGCAATGTTTCGGCTGTTTCAAAGCGGGATGAAGATTGATGTGTGAGTAAATGATTAAATTTAGACGGCTCCGTAATATCCACCAGAGTTGACACAACCTCGTTGTTGCAAAGTTGATCCCAGTCAGCCGTGAGTCAGACATTGAAGCAATACGTTTACGCACGGTATGAGGCATCCAGGATGCCTAGGAGACGCTTCATACAGCCTACATCTACACTTACATACAAACTCCGCAATCCACCCAAAGGTGCGTGGCGGAGGGTACTCAGTACCACTACTGGTTACTTGCTTTCCTGTTACACATAGCCGGCCGCGGTGGCCGAGGGGACTGAGGCGCTCCAGTCACGGTCTGCACGGCTACTACAGTCGGGCGTTCGAATCCACCCTCGGGCATGGATATTTGTACCGTCCTTAGTAATAGCTAGTTCGAAATTAGTTTGTAAGTTTAGGGGCTGATGAGCCCGTAGTCAAGTCCCATAAGCTAGACAAATATTTGAACACTCCAATATAGAAGGAGGAAAAAATGAATACTTCCATGAATCCGTACCAGCCCTAATCTTTCTGATCTTATTTTTATGGTCTTTGACCGAAATGTAGTTTGGCGGCAGTAGAATCGTTCTGCAGTCCGCCTCAAATTCCGGCCCTCTGAATTTCTTCAACAATGTTTTTCGAAAAGAACGTCGCCTGCCCTCCAGCTACTCCCATTTGAGTTCCCGAAGCATATCGGTAACCCTTGCGCACTGATCCAACCTACCTGTTGCAAACCTCGCCGCCCGCCTCTGAACTGCCTCTATGTCCTCCATTAAACCGATTTGGTTGGGATCCGAAACACTTGAGCAGTACTTAAGATGGGTCGTACAAGCGTTTTATATGTGGTCTCGTTTAAATTCTTCCAATAAAGTGAAGTTGACCATTCCCCTTCCTCACGACTGCCCTTATATGCTCGTTTTATTTCATATCGGTGTACAGCGTTTCGCCTAGATATTTAATTGACTCGACTCTATCAAGCAACTCACTACCAGTGCTCGTATTCGAACATTCCGGGACTGTTTCTCCTACACACCTGCAGCTCCTTACATTTTTCTGCATTTAGCGCTAGTTGCCATTCCTCACACCACCTACAAATGTGGTCCAAGTCACCCTACATCCTACTACAGTCATTCAGTGACGACACCCTCCTGTACAGCACAGCATCATCAGAAAACTGCCGCATATTGCAACTCACTCTGTCCGTCATCACTTATATAGATAGAAAATAATAGCGGTCATATCACACTTCCCTGGGGCACCCCTAGTCTCTGATGAACACTCGCCATCGAGGACAACGTACTGGGTTCTATTACTTGAGTAGTCTTTGAGCCATTCACATTTTGGGTACCTTTTCCATAAGCTCGTAGCTATCCATTAACTGGATGTATTTTACAGAAGTCGCATTGTTTGTCTGCGAAGGCTAGTGTGATGGTATCGTGCAATAGCCAGGCACGTGGGCCATTCAGATGTTGGAATCAGTAGGTGCGTGAGGGCTGTCAGTGACGTCATAGAGGTTCAGGTAGGCCTACGATATCACCTCGAGAAAGGACCATCGTATGGAGCACCAACCGACGCAATACCCGCTAAACCCCGGCACCAACCTCTTGCGTACATGTGCTGGACACCTTACAATACCCTGTGAGTTTCCATTCACTGTCTTCACGTCTCTCATTGGGGTTCGTCATTATAAAACTTACATACAGTCATAACTGAGAAATAATTAAGAAAAAAGTTTACATAGAAGCACGCACGCAATTTAATACGACATAGTGCTAATCTTTCAGAGCTCTCGGTCAAGATTTATCTGAAATTTGACACTTTGAACGGAACACAAGAAAAGGCTCTAGGTTAGAGTTATCAGAGAAGATAAGAGGAGGGGGAGGAAATTGACATAGAGAAGGGGAAGAAGGATATGGAGAACGTGAAGAGAAGAGAGGCAGGAGGGCTTAGGAGGAGGAGATGGTTAGAAAGATCGAGAAGCAAAGAGGGGTGATGGGGGAAGGGAGCGGTGGAGAAGATGATGTGCTGGGAGAGTGGGGAGGAGGAGAGGGACGAAGAGAGGAGGTAGGAGGATATAGAGAAAGAAGGGGGCACAAGGAGAGGGGCAGAGAGAGGGGAGGATAGAGATAAGGGGAGCGTGGAATGCAGAATGTGTACACGCAATTCTTATTGACAGAGCGCTGTCAAATTACGCATGTTAGGAATGTGTGCTTTATGTTTATTTTTATTTTTTATTTTTTTATTATTTTTTTTTTTTTTTATTATTCCCGCATCATGTGATAGCAACGCGTCGCCTAGTCAATATAGTTACGTATGATTTCGTTCCTATGGTACTTGTTCCTTGTTCCTTTATTTCTCTACAGGGTGTTACAAAAAGGTACGGCCAACTTTCAGGAAACATTCCTCACACACAAAGAAAGAAAATATGTTACGTGGACAAGTGTCCGAAAAAAATTAATGTCCATTTTAGAGCTCAGTTTATTACTTCTCTTTAAATTACATTTATCATGGAATGGAAACACACAGCAAAAAATCGTACCAGCGTGACTTCAAACACTTTGTTAAAGAAAATGTTCAAAATGTCCTCCGTTAGCGAGGATACATGCGTCCACCTTCCGTTGCATCGAATCCCTGATGCGCTGATGCAGCTCTGGAGAATGGCGTATTGTATGACAGCCGTCCACAATACGAGCACGAAGAGTCTCTACATTTGGTAGCGGGGTTGCATTGACAAGGGTTTTCAAATGCCCTCATAAATGAAAGTCAAGAGGGTTGAGGTCAAGAGAGCGTGGAGGCCATGGAATTGGTCCGACTCTACCAATACATCGGTCACCGAATCTGTTGTTGAGAAGCGTACGAACACGTCCATACATCAAATGGGCATCTGTCAACTACGCATTTGTAAACATTGCACTGACTGCAAAACAACGTTCGTGATGAACACTAACCAGTTGATGATACGTACTGATGTGCTTGATGCTAGTACTATAGAGCAATGAGTCGCATGTCAACACAAGCACTGAAGTCAACATTACCTTCCTTCAATATGGCCAACTGGCGGTGAATCGAGGAAGTACAGTACATACTAACGAAACAATTGGGTATTTTGACAATTGTCTGCACGAATTATTTCAATTTACATTTAAAGAGGAATACTAAAATGAGATCTAACATGGAAATTAAGCGTTTCCGGACACATGCCCACATAACATATTTTCTTTCTTTTTGTGTGAGGAATGTTTCCTGAAAGTTTGGCCGTATGTCATTGTCGTATGATGCGACGTTCTGCATGAAATTGGAGCGAAGTGTTACAGTAAAGGTACGTTTACACTGGGATTTGTATCGACACATGTATGCGCGACATGTAAATGCGACTTCGGGACATGTATCGCGACTTGTATGAGCTAACAAGTAGCTACCTCATACATGTATGGGTGCGCGAATACACTGGTTAATTAGAATCAGTTCACGATGGCTTCCCATGACTATGTCGAAGATTTTACAGTTTTTTGTGCCGGTTCACTTGCTCTTTTGGATGTTGAAAGGAAAGAAAAGCGGAGGTAGTGTAGATGGTAGCAACGAGATTTCCTTCGCAAACGAGATACGCACGGCGCTCAAGCAATGCTTGTTCAAGAATTAACTCTAGAACTCGGCGCGTATTTAAAAAATTGTGATAGGATGAGGACGGAAGATTTCTGTGGATTGCCGTCTCTCGTGAATACTCTCATCTCTAGATCGAACACAAAATTTCGGAAAGCAATTAGAACAGAGGATGAATTGGCAGTGATAGAATGAGTTTTGTCCACTGAGAATTCCTTTTCCAGGTTAATGTACTTCTATATAATATCAAAAAGCTCAATATGCATATTATTCTTCCAGTTTGTGGCGACACTGTGCAAGTATTATCCCAAGAAGTGAAGGTAGAATTGATGTTTTTTAATTTGTGATAAGAATATATTATACTCTATTTAATTATCTTATTCTTGTTAAGAATCTTGCACATATACACTGCGCTATAAAATTCTGAAATGTTCTTAAAAATAGGATACTTTTTAGTGCTTTGGAACGATTGGCAAGTTTCTGTGACTAACACAATATGATAAATTTCAAGGCACCTTTCTGCACAAATAAGATATTCAACAACATTAATGCAGGGATGAGTCGCAGAGTATTTTGTTTTCGACCACGAACTCAATTTTATTTAATGAACAAAAAATCATCTCTGGCTACAAAACACAGTACACGGTTCAACAAAGTACTAGACGCAAAGAGATAGTGGTAGTGCAACTTCTTTTTCTTGTCAAAATAAGCCGCAGACGACGGGAAAGACCGGTACTGCGCATGCGCAACTTCTGCGACATGTCGGGTATACGACGAAAATGCAATGTACAAAATGTATGAGCGACATGTATGCGCAGAAAGGTCCTCATACAAGTTTGGTGAACTTTTGTGTGAGGAGATGTATAGCGACGTGTGATATTGGCATGTCACTCATACAAGTTGCGATATATCCTAGTGTTGGGACAGCTTTAGACAACCAGAGATGTAATTCTGGTTGTCAAAAGCTGTCCCAACGTAAATAAGTCATCAAAAATATTGCAATGAAATTAAAACAACATAAGTCATCAGAAATATTGCAATAATTACAATTGAAAGCAAATAATAAATGACTGACAGCAATTAAACCATCCGTGTATATGGATGTCAGGACCAACAGACATCACCTGACGATGGCGCTAAAAGTCGAAGTAGGCCTATAGTGAAATAAAATAATTATATTTAAAGCAGCATTTAGGATTTATTTCATAATGTCTTTAAATGACATTTATAGTGCTACAGGCCGAAGAGAAACTACTTCTCGAATGTTCAACTAGTCTTTCAAGCGTCTTTACAGATGAACTTGAGAGATCCTGAAATCGCCGCTGTACAGCACGCAGTAACGAGCTCACACCTGCAGCGGAGACGGCCACGCTTACTGCGCGCCCCCGCCTTGTACACCCCTCGACGGCAGCGCTGTGGTCACGCGCCTCCCGTGTTTACAGTACGTCTCTCGTTTCGGTGAACGGAGTATAGGTAATGAAGGTGTCCAGTGTCCGTACATACAGATGTAGTCCTCTCAGCTGTGGAAACTGTGTCAGTGAAGGGAGCGGAAGTGTCGGCTGTGAGGTGGGGTCTAAAGCGGTGCGTGAGCCACCGCGACCGCCGGCAGAGGGAGTGACAGCGGTTGACGCAGCGGCCACAATACAGCGGCCGCCTGATGATGACTCCTGGCGTATTCGTGGCCGGGCTGCGTGTGACCAGTCGGGAAATGCCTGCCACAGCTCGCCGCACCCTGCAGGTATCCGACATCGCCAGGGCGCGTCACACCGGCTCACAGCTGTCCAGCGCACAGCACGGAGAATACGAGCTGTAGCCAAGTTACACCACCCCAATACTGGCGACCGCTTGTCGGCCTCTGTTCAGTGGTCCAGAAATTCTGACATTACACTTCAACACATATTTTCTTTAATGTCGTTTATGTTGATAATGCAGGCTGTACATAAAGTCCGGGAACAACAAAACAGCCGGCCGCGGTGGCCGACGGGACTGAGGCGCTCCAGTCACGGTCTGCGCGGCCACTACGGTCGGGGGTTCGAATCCCCCCCTCGGGCATGGATATTTGTGCCGTCCTTAGTATTAGCTAGTTCATAAGTTGTTTGTAAGTTTAGGGACTTATGACCCCGTAGTTGGGTCCCATAAGCTTGACAAACATTTAAACATTTGAACAACAAAACAACAACAATCCAGCGATCACCAGCCCTGCAAACCACGCGCTGCTTCCACAAACTGCCTCCATTCCCTTCTGTTTTGCGCCCGGTTCCTCCAGGTGTCTTCAGTCCCCAGGGCTGCCAGGTCCTTCGCCAGGTCGTCCATACAGCGCTGCCTTGGTCGTCCGATGCGGCGTTTGGTGTTTGGCTTGCCTTCATATACAACTACATCTACATAGATACTCTGCAAATCACATTTAAGTGCCTGTCAGAGGGTTCATTAACCACTTTCATAACTTTTCTCTACCGTTCCATTCTCTAATAGCGCGCGGAAAGAAGGAACACCTAAATCGTTCCGTTTT
Organism: Locusta migratoria; assembly: GCA_026315105.1. Taxonomy (NCBI): domain Eukaryota; kingdom Metazoa; phylum Arthropoda; class Insecta; order Orthoptera; family Acrididae; genus Locusta; species Locusta migratoria. The sequence continues at coordinate 302,266,899 of CM048751.1, forward strand.
CGATCTGATTTCTCTTATTTTATTGGGATGGTCATGTCTCCCTAAGTAGGTGGGTGCTAGCAAAATATTTTCACATTCAGAAGTAAAAGTCGGTGATTGAAACTTCGCAAACAGATCACGCCGCAATGAATAACGACTTTCTTTTAATGATTTCCACCCTAATTCGTGAAACATTTCCGTGACGCTTTCTCCCCCGTAACGTGATAAAGGAAAACGAGCTGCCCTTCTCTGAACCTTCTCAATGTCTTCCGTCAGTCCCACCTGGTGAGGGCCCACACGGAGCAACAGTACTCTAGGAGAGGATGCACAAGTGTGATGTAGACAGTCTCTTTGGTGAAGCTGGTGCATCTTCGAAGCGTTCTGCCAATGAAACGTAACCTTTGGTTCGCCTTCCCCACAATATTTTCTGTGGGTTCTATCTAGTCCAAGTTGTTCGTAATTGTAACTCCTTGGTACTTGGTAGAATCTACGACCTTAAGGTTTTACTGATTTATCGCGTAAATGACGTTCAGCGAATTTCTTTTAGTGGTCATGTGTATTAATTCACACTTTTCTTCATTTAGTGTCAATTGTCAATTTTCGCACCATGTAGAAATTTTGTCTAAATCGCTTTGCAGTTGCTTTTGATACTCTGTTGATAAACGACAGCATCATCCGCAAACAGCCTAAGGGAGCTATTGAGATTGTCTTCTAAATCGTTTATAAACACAAGGAAGAGTAGGGGACCTATAACGCTTCCCTGCGGAACGCCAGATATCACTTCTGCTTTACTCGATGACTTACCGTCAATTACTACGAATTGTGTCCTTTCTGATAGGAAATCGTGGATCCAATCGGACAGTTGGGGAGATATTCCAAAAGCAAGCAATTTCATTAGATGCCGCTTGTGGGGTACAGTGTCAAAAGCGTTCCGGAAATCCAGAAATATGCAATCGATTTGAGATCCCTTGTCGATGGCACTTAACACTTCATGTGAATAAAGGGCAAGCTGTGTTTGGCAAGAGCGATAGTTTCTGAATCCGTGTTGACTATTGGTTAATAGATCGTTCTCTTCGAGGTAGTTCATAATATTCGAACAAAGTATATGTTCCGAAATCCTTCTGCAAATCGACGTCAATGAGATTGGCCTGTAATTTTGGGGTTCACTCCTATTGCCTTTCTTGAATATTGGAGTAACTTGGGCAACTTTACTGTCTTTGGGTACGGATCTATCGTTGAGTGATCGGTTGTATATTATAGCTAAGTACGGAGCGTGTGGTTTCTCGAGCGTTCTAGGTAATTAAGGTGTCCACTGTTCGTAGATACAGATGTAGTCCTCTCAGCTGTGGAAACTGTGTCAGTGAAGGGAGCGGACGTGTCGGCTGTGAGGTGGGATCTATAGCGGTGCGTGAGCCACCTCGACCACCGGCAGAGGGAGTGGCCGGCGGTTGACGCAGCGGCCGCCGGTCTGCCCAGGGTGACTCCTGGCGTATTCTTGGCCGGGCTGCGTGTGACCAGACGGGAAATGCCTGCCACAGCTCGCCGCACCCTGCAGGTATCCGACATCGCCAGGGCGCGTCACACCGGCTCACAGCTGTCCAGCGCACAGCACGGAGAATACGAGCTGTAGCCAAGTTACAGCAGCCCCACATCTTTTGTCAGTACTGGCGACCGCTTGTCGGCCCCTGTTCAGTAGCCCAGTAATTCTGACATTACACTTCAATACATATTTTCTTTAATGTCATTTTTGTTGATAATGCAGGCTCTACATAAAGTCCGGGAACAACAAAACAACAACAACAACAATCCAGCGATCAAAGGCCCTGCAGACCACGCGCTGCTTCCACGAGCTGCCTCCATTCCCTCCTGTTTTGCGCCCAGTTCCTCCAGGGCTGCCAGGTCCGTCGCCAGCTCGTCCATCCAACGCTGCCTTGGTCGTCCGATGGAGCGTTTGGTGTTTGGTTTTCCTTCGAGTGCCATCTTCTCCTGTCTTCCTTCTAGCATAGCATCCCAAGTATTTGGTGTACTCACTTAATCTCCAGAAATTCTTCTTGCTCTTGTTGTGGCTATGTAGACTTTCCCGGCTTATTAAAAGATCAAATTCTTCACGGGTTTCCAGCCGGATCATTCTGTCATCTGAACACAATATTTCCGCGGTCCAGCTGGCTGCCATCATCAGATGAGGAAGCTAAGTTGCTCTCGCCGTGACTGAGGGAAACTGTGGAACGGCTGGCTCTATATACGCAACGAAAGTAGGAAGACGCATGCGCTACGTACAGAGGGTATCAGTTTACTCGTAGCTGCTGACCCCTGGCGCCAGAGAAGTTGTAGCGCCTCCAGTGGTGGATACTGTCAAAAACGATAGATCTTTATAGATTGTCTTTCGTTGCTATTTGATGCCGATGTTTCTTTAGGTCTGATGACACAGAATTCCACGATTTACTCAGAAAATAACCATTGTCACGATTAATTGTGTTATCTGTTATTCTGATTTCAATCGATTCTTTCAAAACACAATTCCAGTAATGCGAGGTGTTTGCAACAACTTGTGTCTCGTCGTATAGCATCCTGTGTCCCTCTGAGAGACAGTGATCAGCCACCGCGGATTTTTCAGGCTGCATCAGTCGCGTATGGCGGTGATGTTCAACACATCTGTCACTGACGGTGCGAACAGTCTGGCCAATGAATGTTTTGCCGCACTCACAAGGTATTTTATATACGCCAGGCTTTCTTAGGCCTAAATCATCTTTAACAGAGCCAAGAAGTGCTCTAGTCTTAGCTGGCGGATGAAAAATACACTTTATTTTGTGTTTCTTCAAAATCCTTCCTATCTTGGCAGACACGTTACCAGCATAAGAAAGGAAAGCAACAGAACTGGAAGAGTCTTCAGCTGGTTCACGTGGTGGTCCGAACTCAAAAGCCCGTCGAATCTGCCTGTCTGTATAGCCATTTTGGTGACGGAACTCTTGGACATAGAGTTTACAGGAAACCGACGCATACTGATAGGTATTTACATGCGACCAGCTGTCACCCTCCTTTTCAACGACGTGCAGGAGTCCTAGGGACCTTGGTAAAAAGAGCATATGCCATCTCGGATGCTGAAAATTTACATCGAGAGCTGCAACATCTCAAAAACGTGTTTCACCAAAATCGCTATCCAGGCTACAAGCGCCACCATCTCTGTCACGCATGCACAATGAGTGCGTGAGTATTTTATACCAATCCAGGTTTGCATCAGTATTTAATTATATTCAGATTTATCTTGCTTCCCAGGACAGAACTGACGAACAGGTCTCCATGGTCATGGGGTAAGTCAGTACATTAGACTGTAACAAAGGAGTGTTGATTCATAAAATAAAACGTATAGCAACCTTATGCTACGACAGGTCTAAGTATAGGTAAAAAGAAACAACAACGATGTACAGAAATTAGCGTAATTTTTTAGTTTTTACAAGAGTTTTTCGACAGAAGTGGATCAGTATTAGCTCTTGGAATTCTTGCGGCATGCTACCGTGATCCTTTTCGGTGGCGACCATTTTGGTTGTAAAACGCGGCTGTAGCTGACTGTATTGGGATAATGTTTGTCACTAAAAAGTGTTAGTTGCTTATTGCAGTTAATGGAAAATTGCGACTGACTACGCAGATTATAGATAATGTAGCTGTATGCATTCTTATTGCAGTGTATATGTGATATGTTCAAATGTTTGTATAGTCTATGGGACTTAACTACGGGGTCATCAGTCCCTAAAATTACAAACTACTTATGAACTACTTACGAACTAGGACGGCACAAATATCCATGCCCGAGGGGGGATTCGAACCCCCGACCGCAGTGACATTGCAGACCGTGACTGAAGCGCCTCAGTCTCCTCGGCCACCGCGGCCAGCTATATGTGATGTGACTAACGATACAACCACAATTGTATTTGTGCAACATAATGCTGTACGTGTTTTCTTCTGGTATACAGGGTGCTACAAAAAGGTACGGCCAAACTTTCGGGAAACATTCCTCACACACAAAGAAATAAAATATGTTATGTGGTCATGTGTCCGGAAACGCTTAATTTCCATGTTAGAGCTCGTTTTAGTATTTACGGATGAGGCTTCATTCCAACGTGATCAAATTGCAAATTTTCACAATCAACATGTGTGGGCTGACGAGAATCCGCATGCAATTGTGCAATCACATCGTCAACACAGATTTTCTGTGAACGTTTGGGCAGGAATTGTTGGTGATGTCTTGATTGGGCCTCATGTTCTTACACCTACGCTCACTGGAGCAAGTTATCATGATTTCATACGGGATACTCTACCTGTGCTGCTAGATCATGTGCCTTTACAAGTACGACACAACATGTGGTTCATGCACGATGAAGCTCCTGCACATTTCAGTCGACGTGTTCGTACGCTTCTCAACAACAGATTCGGTGACCGATGGATTGGTAGAGGCGGACAAATTCCATGGCCTCCACGCTCTCCTGGCCAGCATCAGCGCATTTCCTGTAATAAAGTGTTTGAAGTCACGCTGGTACGTTCTGTTGCTGTGTGTTTCCATTCCGTAATTAATGTGATTTGAAGATAAGTTAAAATGACCTCTAAACTGGAAATCAAGCGTTTCCGGACACATGTAAACATAAAATATTTTCTTGCTTTGTGTGTGAGGAATGTTTCCTGAAGGTTTGACCGTACCTTTTAGTAACACCCGGTATATACTGTCAAGTTTCAATTCGGTATGGTATAGACGAAAGAGAAGCGAAAGTTTCTTGTGTTGAACTATCCGAGAACAAAATCTTAGATTGGATGTCGACTTGGACAGACATGAAATTTTCCTGGTGCGCGCGTTTTCAGTGATTCGACATTACGTAACTGGAGGAAATTTCGAGATCTGGATCTGTTTCAGACAAACGTAGGGCAGATCCTAATGTCTTAATTGCAATTAAGATGGGAAAGGTAAGAGAGATATCGGAAAAAGTCCATGAAAGTAATTGCGTTAAATGAGAAATTACGAAACTGAAATATATTTATATAAAATCATTGTATTATATTCAGTTATAATTACTTTGATTATTAATGTAGTCGAACCATTTTCATTATTTGGTGAGGTGTCCACTGAAAAAAAAGTATTTCCAAAAAATCTAGCAGTTATTTGCGAAATTACATTACTTTCTTTTTGGATGATCATAATTAATTAATATAATATTTATACCTTCACAAGTTATGAAAGCATTTTTCGCCAAGAAATCTTTTTCCGAAAAATGCTTTAGTGCAAAGCATACTTCTTCATCCAAACGTGCATTTACTTCTTGTATTATGGAATCGAAAACTTTTCATGGATATTTTTCTTTTACTGCGGTCCACACAGGGCACATATTTCAGAAATTTAAAACGTTCATCTAGCCGGTTGTTCTCGCGCAGTTGGAGTCAAATCTGTGAGAATCGTGTTGTGACCGCTCTTGGTAAGACTGAGAAATATAGGCTTTTTGAATTATCAGTATCTTATTACGAAACGCAAGAATATAATTTCTGGCTGAAACTATACGCAAACTGGCTGCCAGAATGATAACAATTCGCGAAAGTGACTGTTTTCTCTCCTAGCGATACTGTGCTGTATCGTCCGCTTTTGACCCAAAATGGCGGCAAGGAACTTTGGTGTCCATACCTGTCTTCTACAGACCTCGGCGGTCCGTCCGCTGCTGGAGAACCTTAGCGGTTTTGCAGAAGGATCCGCACTCGACTCAGACAGGTTGCGGTTCAGCCGCGGTGACCGGCGTGGCCCTGTACCTGCCTGGTGGCGCTGGACAGTGGTGCCAACTGTTCAGTCAGTCACTGGCAGCTCGCCTTCCGCCGTGCTGTAGAGTCTGCGCAGGATAAGTTGGCTGATGCGCAGATACGAGTTTTCGTCCGAATCGCCGGGCGAGTCCATTCCTACGTTCGGAAGGAAACCCCAGGGTTGCCAACTTGGGGGTTTTCTCCCCAGATTTATGGGGGAAACTTTTTTCAGGAGGAATTTAGAGGGAAAGAAATGTCAGGAGGATTTTCAGGGGGGAAAAGAAGTGTCAGGGGAATTTTTAGGGGGAAGAAGAGAATTTATTTATTTTTGCATCAAATGTGTAAGTAGCAATCAGAAGACTTTTGCCGTACTGACTGCATATGTTCATTGCCAACCGTTTTATTGTTTCTACAGTTCATGTTGCCTGCACTGTTTACTTACAGCGCACGGAGGCAGCACATATCTTCACTCTCTCCAATCCCCTCCTGTCGCTCAACAATGCCAGGTTTTTTTTTCTCTAGTAGTTAAGGGACTGGTATTTTCCGAGTACACTGGACTGAAATACCGCTAAGTCACGTGCTATGATCGACAGTTTAGTGCGTTAGCGATCATTGTGTTGTATTGGTGATCCATCATTATTTTTACATTAATGTCCAGCTCAAGTTGTGATGTAAATGCGCTGTTCTATTGGTCAAAATGGCTACCAAAAATAAGAGAAAGTATGTACAAAAGTATGCGAAGATCTGGGAAACGGACCCTTTGCTGAAAGGTAAGATTGTAATTATTTCTTATCATGAACTGGCTTTCGGTAGTGCACCCATACGTTCGTGCCTGTGGGCATGGCTCTTAATTTTTAATATATGGCGAGAGAGAGAGAGAGAGAGAGAGAGAGAGAGAGAGAGAGAGAGAGAGAGAGAGAGAGAGAGAGAAGTCTCAAAAACAAGAACTTTCGTTATTTTCTTATCGAAACCAGTCAGGCTGCACTCCTAGCCGCCACTCCCCCCATCCCGTACTCTTTTTTAGGGGGATTTATTCCGATTTAGAGCAAATTTAGAGGGAATCTTTGCGGCAGAGTTGGCAAATCTGTGGAGAGGCCCCGTCTGTCCAGTTCCGCCTGCCGGCCAGTGCACATCGAGTGAGCGCACCGCTATAAACGGCGTGGCAGCACAGTCTGCAACCGCTACAGGTACAGGCAGAGTTCTGCGTAGAGATTGATTTCAGTGTAATTAAATTTAAGTCGGAAGAGGAAAAAAAGGGGATAAAATCCCATTAAAAGTGACCTTGAAAGAGTGAAGGCTGCTAATGGTGTTTCACTTCGGACAATTAAAACAAAATTAAATATTCAAAATATCCACGGGTGTTCTGCCGGTCTATAGTGTCCATCGGGCACAATATTTCGGCGATCATACATGTCGCCATCATCAGGTGAACTGACGGACTGAGCTCCTGGAAACGCGCCGGCACGGAGATCCGCACGCTATGCCTGTTCGAAGGGAACTGGGTTCTAGCCCGGTTGCGGGCGATTTAAATACCTTCGGCCCGCGGAGCGAACCCTCCGCGGTCCGCGCCCCGCGCCGCGGCCGCGCAGTGGAACCGATTGCGACGGCGTCTGAGATGACGTCGGTGTGAGGGCTCTGTCCGCCGTGGTCGTCACTTCGTTACGTTTGCTAGATTTACTCTTAATTAACCCAATCGCTGGTTCCCAAGCTTTGCTAAGATTATAGCCACAGTCACGGTTTATGAGGTCGTCACTTGTGTGAATTTCAATGGTCTCTCTAACGACGCAGTCCCAATATCTCGACGTCTGTACCAAAATCCTAGTGCTTTCGTACTCCATCGCATGACTCTCCGACAAACAATGTTCAGCGACCGCCGACTTGCTCCGATACATCAATCGTGTGTGCCTCTGTGTTCAACGCATCGATACTCGACGGTACGCAATTATGGCGAAACAGAATTTAGACATAAGAAAAATTGCATCTGAGCTCGTTCTCAGCACTTGTGAAGAACAATATTAAATAAAAGAGGGAAGGTGCTCTAAAACTACAATTTATAGGCAACTTACGGATTATGCTGAACTTAAACTTGTTTATTCAGATAGAAAACAAGCAAAATGAGGAACCAATTTTGTTAATACAATAGAAATGCCTCTCTTACATGGATTAATGCCTAAATTATACATGATTTAACGCTACTGGGGAGAAGGATTCACAAAAAACACTCATTCGCTCACGCTCACGTGATGCCACAGCGAAACTCACCAAAATCAACGTGTTAAGACGAGGTAGAAGCAGGCGAAATTCAGCAAGTCATAGGGAGCACAAAACACAATATACAAAAACACTATGAAGCTGGCTCTTGTTGTCGTGTCCGTTTTGAGATGGTGCGTGTGTATAGCCAAGTTAAATCACATCTGAATTGGACCGGGAGCAAACACGCTAACGGTGACACACGGCTACGTTACATGAGCGCACTCCACTGAAGGTTATGGGCATGGAACAAACAATAGTGGAAGCTGAAGGCTTTTTTCTATGAACCAACCACATGGAACACATATCACTCACGGAAGGAAACGATGAGAAGATTTATACATCCCTGCACAAAAATGAATATATCACCTATCAGAAATCGGGCCTCATAAAGCTACAAAGTATTTACACAGAGTTCATATGCCGCCACATGATCACAAAGGTTTTAACATACCAGGCCGTTATCAAACTGCAACTAAAATCACACACACTGTGTTTATCTATTGGAAATCACCGAATTGAAAATCGAGAACACATTTCCACACACGATCGGAGAAAATATTTCAAAAAATATTTCAAAAAAAGTTCACGAATCTAAGTTAAACGTGGTAGTCAATGGAACGCTACCATCTCCAAAAACAAGAGCAGAACCAACCTTACCTCACCATACGCCCAGCTTAGAATGGAGATCCAGCGGTCATGAGGCGGGAAACTGCTACCGGATGTGGGAAGCCACCGGAAGCTGGAAAATCCATGAAAACAGCGGTGGTTGGGACGGACAGCGAGATTCGCGCTGGATGGAAGGTTCGCTTACTAGCCCACAGCCAAAGGGTATGGAAACCTCTGTGGTAGCATGAGCAGCAATCGATACTGATCCAGAGAGAACGATGCTAAGCGAGCTATCATTCCCAACATTCAAACAGCCATAGATTCTCGCACACACTTAAAAGTACAACAACTGCACATTCTGACAGGGACAGTGGCGTAGCGGAGAAGCCGTACTTATGCCACATTAATTAATATAATAATAAATTATTAACACAAAAAATAAGAAAAACCTAGCAATATTAACTGATATTTTAACACATGAAATAAAAATGCTATTCCTGCAATCATGAAAAGAGTGGGTTTCAAGTTTTAACTAAATGATAATCTAACAACATTAAATAAATTATAACTTTACATAAATATACAAAAAATGTATGGAAGACGACAGACGGTCGTCTTTCATCAACCCTTTGTTAACTGAAAATTTTGATGTAGGCTGAGGTAATTATATCACATCAAATACAGCAAACTTATCAAAACTAACATGTGGTTGCCTGATGGGTGACATAGACAGCTGAGGCACGTCACACAAAAACAGCAAATACAACAACAACACAAAATACACATTGAAAAATAATAATTGCCATAAAAACTAAAACAATGGAGATGCTGATGTGGCTGCTGAGACCACGGGATTGGGACAACATATATAACAATTAAATTTACAAGCAAAAATAGATAGATAAATCATAAATATAAAATATACACGAGGTTGAAACACAAACACACACAGTTCCTAAAAAAATGTATAAAATGTTTTTAAAATCACTCCAAATTAGGAAAAGTTGCTGAGGGCGACCAGGGTCGCTACAGGGAAAGGGCCTCTCACCAGGTGAATCGTATTTTGCACTCTCAGAGCGTTCACTGTTTACACTACTCACGCCACTTTTCAACTTGATGCTGTCCTTCACATTGTAGTTTACTCAACACTGGTTTTTAAGTCAACAAACACTGTTCTCATGTGTTCGAACCGTCGACTAGGGTCTTTAAAGAGGGAGGGAGACAATCTTCTAAACTGCGAGAGACGACCGTCTGTCGTCTTCCGTATATTTTTTCTGGCTTTGTGGGGCCCGATTTGTAATAGGTGATATGTTCATACTTGTGCAGGGCATGTATAAATCTTCTCATCGTTTCCTTCCGTGAGTGATATGTGTTCCACGTGATTGGATCATGGAACAAAGCCTTCAGCTTCTATTCTTCTTTGTTCCATGCCAATGAGGTATGTAACTATGCGGTTATCAGTCTGACTTCCACAAATATTTCGCGATCATCTCTCCCCGCCTATTTTTTTCTCCGATTGTAGCACGAACTCTGTCTGTGTCAGTAATTCTCTCTGAACCTTGTACAAAATTCATCAATAGCTTCCTTATGCAATTCTAAACATTTATATGGGTTGCATGCTGTAATTCTTAATTTTATTTTTCCTACTTTGTAATTATTTCACTTTTGTGGTTTCTCTGAGACGGCCTCATCCGTCTCTGTGATCGCCCCCTATCGCGTGTATCTGTATTTCATTCGCTTCTTCATGTAATTCTAAACATTTCCATGGGTTGTATGCTGTAGTTAATTTTCTTTATTTTTCGGAAACTGAATTTATTCAATTCTATCGGTTTTCGGAACCACGTAGATCCGAGTTCCTACTTCCGGGGTTCGCAGCTAGTCGGCTAAGTTCACGTCGTTTCTCATATAAAACCAGTACCTAGATTGATTGCTGACAGACTGCAACTTAAGAATCCACCGTGATTTAGTATAATGAATCCGATTTTCAGCCACTTCACCTTCAGTGGAGTGCGTTCATGTAACGCACCCGTGTGTCGCCGTTAGCGTGTTTGCTCGCGGTCCAATTCAGATGCAATTTACTTGGCTATACACACGCCCCATCTCAAAACAGGCACGACAGATCAGAGCCAGCTTCAAAGTGTTTTTGTATATTGTGTTTTGTGCTACCTCCGACTTGCTGAATTTCGCCTACGATAGCAGCGCCTGCTTCCGCCTCGTCTCTCCAAGCTGATTTTGGTGAGTTTCGCTGTGGCATCGCGTGTGTGTGAGAGAATGAATGTTATTTGTGAATCCTTCCCCTCCAGTAGCGTTAAATCGTGTATAATTTAGGCTGGGCACCGTCCGCATTAATCCGTATAAGAGATGCATTTCTATTATATTAACGAAATTGGTTCCTCATTTTGCTTGTTTTCTATCTGAATAAACAAGTTTAAGTTCACTATCAGCCGTAAGTTGCCTATGAATTGTAGTTTTAGAGCACCTTCCCTCTTTTATTTAATATTGTTCTTCACAAGTGCTGACAACAAGCAGCAGATGCAAATTTTCTTAAGTGTAAATTACGTTGCGCCATAAATGTTTCCTAGCAAACCATTCTAAGACAACTTTAATTGTGGTGGCTTGTTTATTAATGTTTGTGTGTAATAACGTGTTAGCTGCTGTGTATATTTACCCCTGTAGTATTAACTTCCTGTTATTGACGTAATTGCTTAGTTTGGGCCAGGGAACAAGGCTTTATAGTAGGGAGTAGCCTTCAGTTCTCACGGACCTTATTTGCTAATTTTTGTGATAAGACAAGCCTCTTCTTACGTACAGTGGTCGATTTTTAACGGTACTGGGATGAAGCTAAGCCCGCACACATTAGAAGATGCCTTTTTACTTTTGTGTCTCTTCCTCCGCTAGTGAACTGCATCCGACGTGAGTAGGAGGGTGTGGTTAGTGCACCAGTCTGCAAGGCCTGGTGCCCCTTGTACCCGTGACAGGCGGCGGCAGCGCAGCTTGTGTGTTGCTGCTAATCACCCAACTCTTTTGTGCACGCCTAGGGTCGGTAGCATTTTGTAGCCGGCTGGAACTGCTCGACCGGACCCAGTTAGCAGTTTTGGCAGGGCGGCCACTCGTCTTCTGTCTCCCCGTGGACCCTGCCATCTTCCAAGTCAGTCTCTCGCCGGTGCCTTCAACTAAGCTGGCGTGAAGTGCAATGGACACATGCCTCCGTCTTGGCCTCAGACACCCTCGGATATCTGCCAACACTTCGCTGCACAATGTTACCACATGATATATTAAACTTATGAGGAACTCCATCGTGTCACAAACCGGGAGTGCCTTCTTATTTAAACAAAACATTTAACAAAAATACAAATAACCTCGATAGAAGTTCATACAAAAACATTATAAAATTAAAACATTCAGTGTATAACAAAAAAAAAAATCACTTATTTAGCCATATGGCGAACAGAATGGCTAGACCTTTAGTCCTTAATAAACATTTTAACGTTAACGATACAATGTTCATAGACATATATATATATATATATATATATATATATATATATATATATATATATATATATATATATATATATATAAATTCTACTTCCCATCCATTTAAGGGCAAAAGAAAAAAATTGGAATAACACATAATAATAGAAGAATAACAGTTTATCCTCTAACTTATTATCACATTGAGCATAGTATATTTATAATAAATAACTTAAACTTCAAGTCAGGACTCTCAGGGTTAGTGTTAGTGAAAAAAGAAAAACTTCCAAGCTCTATACAACGCTACGCAAACTAACTCCTGCATAACTACCTACTGCCCGGGCGCAACCTAACTGACTAACTACAGTGCGAAAGGGGGAGGAAGTCTCTTGAGCCTGTCGGTCTGGTTCCAATGCTACAAATTCATGGTTAGGGCCTGGAAACACTCTTACACATATCGTTCACACAAGGCAAGATAAAACCATTACACTTATTAACAACAACAAAAATACATCTTGGAAATAAAAAAAGACAAAACATAGTCAAGTGTGCAAGAACATAAAATAAACACTACAAATTTACACATGTCAAGCAATCCTAGACAAAAAGAAACAGAGGATCAAATGTACAAACACATAAAAGAAATCCACACAAGTTAAACAATCCTAAGTTAATAAAATAATCTAAGGTAAAATTGACTTACAATGTAACCTACCCTTCCCAAAATTATGCTGCAAAACAAATAACGGAGATTAGAGTTTTACCGTCCTATCAATGTTAGAAATTCAGGAGGACCATTCCTTGACGTGGAGCTTGCATTTGTTCAGCTCCTTTATTTTTGTTTATCTTTCCTCACATCTGTGACTCTGCCCTCTTCTGAATGTGAGTCTGTTCTTTAATTTACAAAATTGCCCTGCAAAATTTATCCAATAAATATAAGTTGATTCTATTAATAAGCCAGGGTGTATATTGTCAATGAAATTTTGATGAACCCCTTCGTTAGTGCTCTGCCGCGACCGTCTTCCTGTCGAATCGCACTCCTGATGTTATTCAAACGGACAATCCCTAGACAAAATTATCTAGACCCCTGAACATCAACACCACAGTGCATCTACGTGCAACTAAAAATCCTATGAATTACGGCCTTGGCGCCTACAACAGCGTCTTATAAACAAGCTACCCAACGGGTAGATTGCCGATATAAAATTTACAGTAAATGTGGCAACTAAAGCACTTGCTAAACAAGACTACTTCCACGCACAGTGAAGAAGAGCACACACACTTAAAACGATGTACAGGGACACAAATTACCATAAACAAAACATACAGAAAATATACACAATAAAATACTTAACATGGCCTAAAGAACTTAGATTATGCATCACGATGGAAACAAAAAGATAAAAACATGGACAAAAAAATAAAGGGACTGTGTGAGGCACGCAGCCTTATAGCTGACAGTGACATTTGAACATGTCACACAAATAATTTTTTTTTTGTGAACAAAACTGAGCGTCAAGGTAACGTACCAGCCGACCAGATGGAACTGGCAAGTTGCTGTGGTGTTGTGTACCTTATGGTACACAAGACACACATACAACATGAAGATGCGTTATGGCAAAATGAAATTGCACAACAAACACATCCATATACAAAGGACACATATAACAAAATACACTTTTACAACAAACCACTTAAGGAAAACACTACAAAAGACATACAAAATATAGCACAAATTTACAAAAACAAATCACAGAGATGGTAAGAATATCACTTAATTTCACCTTAGGAAACAGAAAATTAAAGAAATCTTAGGATGTATATGCTCCTCTCCAAGCAGGTTGATCGAGTGACGATCAACTACAGCAAATTATTACTGGCTTGTGCTAGGACCGGGCTCCTTCAGTTTGTTATGGCGCGGAAAAGCGGACTTAATCTCAACATCTTCACTTGCCAGGTCATGTGGTTTTCGCGGGCCTTTATCGGGTTGGTAGCCCTTATTTCCTTTCCCTAACTTTCGTCGCTTGTCTTCTCTCTTACCACGCCAATAACCCTGCATGTTCCTCCGCTGCAGCTGATTTTCCGCATTGGAAGGACCGGACTCTGCGCTGCTACTGCTTTCCGCGCGGTTGTGCCTAGCACTCCTAGCGCTACGATTGCTTCTCCTTGAAGAGTTGCTGCCATCTCTGCTAGGTCCGTAATCTTCGTCGTATTCTAAGTCTTCGAGGTAACCCTGGAAGGACTCAATGTCCTCCTTGCAGCTTCCCGCAAGGATGGAATTGCGCACATTTTGTGGGAGCTTCGATGCGCAAATTCTTATCAATTCACGCGGAGATTATGGGTAGTCGAGGAACTGATTTCTCTGCATTATTCCTCGAAAGAATTCTCCGAGACTCCCCTGCAATTGCTGTAAGCAAAGTGGGGCATCACTAGAATGCTGCTTTTTACTCATTCCTGTTGCCTCTCCGACCAGTAGACAGACAGGAAATATTCCGTAAAATCATCGTAGTAGCGGCAATATCTTAAGAGAGGTCACATCTGCATGACGGGCTCCCCCTCAAGATATCCGCACACATACTCGATTTCATGTCCTTCTGGCCAGTGGAGGCAGAGAGTAATCGAATTGCTCTAGCCACGCACGAGGGTGTATTTTGCTTGCAGAGTTTTGGAAGACCTGGTACTTTTGTATGGTTAAAAAGTGTTTATAATAAAATGCCTGCACTGGCTCTCGCACAGGCACTCGACTCGGTCTTTCTGTTACGAGAGGAGGGGGACACAGAGGATCGACTTCCTCCTCCTCGAAAGCCGAATCATATCCGCGGTCGGAACGACTTCCACACAAACTGCGGCAGGCGTTTCCTACTTGTGGGGGATGCAGGGGTGGAACGGAGACTTGCTCCAGATGCGCGACGCGTTCTTCTAACTCGGCCGCTACATCGCGACGCTTACAGTTAATTTCCCACTGTTGTTCCTTGAATCGGAGTAAGTCGCGAACTTCCTCCGATTCATTTACAACTGCGGGAACTGCTCTTTCGGCCGCCGTCTCCCCAGTCTGTAGAAGCTGCGCCACCGAGGTGGCCAGATCATTAACGTGTGCACCTAGTTCATCTGTGCATCCGCCTAGTTCATCGGTGCGCGTTTTCGCCCGACCGTCTATCAAATTGACTCTCTCGTTAAATCTCTCCTCCAGAGAGTGGATATTCGCGACAACACTGTCGGAGAGGACAGATATAGCTTCCGCATTCCCTGCAATTTTTGTTGCGTTTTCTTCGATACCATTCATTGCTACCTTAGCCGTTCCTGGACTAGCCGCACTATATCGGTGCGCTGCCCATCCAGGTTATTGTTAATAATCTGAACGATGTTACTTTGCGCCTCCCTACACTGTGCAGAAACCTTGTTAAGTTCGGCCTGGACTTAAGCATTTTGCGCTTCCATTATGGAACCTACCTCTGCTTTCATTTCTGCTTTTAGTCCTCTCATGAAATCCATGAGGTCGCTTAGAGTCATATCAGAAATGAACACGGGGCCAGTAACACTGGTGGAACTAGTTTGGAGTAGCAGAAACCGGCATATCGGTATGCGGTTTGCTTTGTTCGCCCCTGCCCTCACTTCCGGTCATGTCCACATTTAAACAAGTCGTATTTTCAACGGGAACGCGGCCGTCTGTACTCGCTACATTTTCCTTTTGGGTCGCAAGATCTGACCTAGACGACTTTACAAGGTCCTGACTTTGGTTTAAACGCCTACAGCGATTGGAAACGGACAAGGCAGAACTATTCTCCATCGTCACAAGTAATTTTGAACAGAAGTAACAAACACAAGATTAGCCTAACAAAAACCGCGTAACGAAACACGTACTAAAACATTCACACGCAGTGCACTGTGGCTGCGCTCTTTTTATAAAAACAATTAAATAAAATAACCCTTCCAAAACAGACACAAAAAATACACCAAAACACATGTGCTGAAAACATGAAAAACATGAAAAATGAAATAGGTTAATGCGCGCTGCTAATCTCACACATTCATCCACTGGGAGGGGAAAGAAAAAAATTTTTTAAGAATATTCCCGCACGCAATTGAAGCAAAAAACTATTTCATTAAACAGATGACCCGCTAGAAGAGCGAATCCTGGCAGCGGTGAGCCAGATACAAGTCGACCACTGTACGAAACAAGAGCTTTGTTTTATCACTAAAATTAGCAAGTAAGGTCCGTGTGAACTACCGGTTATTCCCTGCTACAAAACCTTGTTCCCTGGCCCAAACCGAGAACTACCTCGTTTCAAATTTAAAGTTATCATAGAAAGGTGGCTAAGAAAATATTTATGGTGCAACAGAATTTAAATAGAAGAAAAATTGCATCTGAGCTTGTTTTCATCACTTGTGAAGAATAATATGAAATAAAAGAGGGAAGGTGCTATAAAACTCCAATTTATAGGCAACTTACGGATTATGCTGAACTTAAACTTGTTTATTCAGATAGAAAACAAGCAAAATGGGGAACCAATTTTGTTAATACAATAAAAATGCATGTCTTACATGGAATAATACGGACGGTGCCCAGTCTAAATTATACATGATTTAACGCTGCTGGGAAATTAACTTCAATCAGTGTCGCATACAGTATTTCGAAAAGTAACGTCACAGTTGCGGCTAATAGTATGTTTGATGTCAGTGTGAATTTACGGAAACGCAACGAAAAAAGCTGTTTGCCATGTGATCAATATTTCCAAAAGTCACAGTGGTTATTAAAAAAGGCCCTCGCTTTGAAAGAAATATTAATAAAACTTTTCAGCGTAACTATGTGATAACTCGTTCTGGCTGCGGCGGATTAGCCGTGAGCACTCAGGCGCCCTGCTGCGGAGCGCGCGGCCGTTCGCCTTCGGGGGTTCGAGTTGCAAGAACCCCTGCCAGTACTAAACCTATACTGGAGCTGTAGGCGTACTTAGCAGATGGTCTAGGGGGCGTGCGGATTTACCGGCCCACACTTCCCATCCAGGGTTTATTACGCTTGTTATAGTAATTTATTATGAAATACAGTCAGATCACCATATTCTCGATAAAACGTCTGTGTTGTTCATGAAGTACATGACATAAAAAATCAATAGTTCGACTAAAACTTTTGAAACGCATATTTTGATGTCTATTGCACATTATTAATACAGAAAACACTGAATTTTAATTTTTCCAAACCTGATTTCATAATATGGGACTGAAAGGCTTAACATACCGGGTAATCAAAAAGTCAGTATAAATTTAAAAACTTAATAAATAACGGAATAATGTAGATAGAGAGGTAAAATTGACACACATACTTGGAATGACATGGGGTATTATTACAACGAAAAAAAAGTATCGCTAGACGCGTGAAACACCTCTTGCGCGCGTCGTTTGGTGATGATCGTGTGCTCAGCCGCCACTTTCGTCATGCTTGGCCTCCCAGGTCCCCAGACCTCACTCCGTGCGATTATTGGCTTTGAGGTTACCTGAAGTCGTAAGTGTATCGTGATCGACCGACATTTCTAGGGATGCTGAAAGACAACATCCGACCGCAACACCTCACCATAACTCCGGACATGCTTTACAGTGCTGTACACGACATTATTCCTCGACTACAGCTATTGTTAAGGAATGATGGTGAACATATTGAGCATTTCCTGTAAAGAACATCACCTCTGCTTTGTCTTAATTTGTCGTGCTAATTATTGCTTTTCTGATCAGATGTCGGTCATTTTTTGAACTATTTTTTGTTTGTAATAACACCGAAGTCATTCCAAGCATGTGTGTCATATTTTTACCTGTCTATCTACATTATTCCGTCACTTATTAAGTTTTCAAATTTATACTGACCTTTTGAGCACCCGGTATATTGATCTTTCCGATCCCGAGAAGCGATTCTTGGTGTCGTAGCTCTTTGTAAGGCAACCATGGCGCTTCTTTGTGGTTGCTACTGTGTCCTTTTAAATAAAATCTTTGGTTACTATTGTTTGACGGTCAGTTTAGAGTAGTGAGAGAAACGAAACGATGCGTATCCGTAAGAAACAGTACTTGCTACAATCGTATCTTTACTCGTTACTTTAGTTACCAGTGCCTCCCATAAATACGGCCGCTACAGGGTATTTGAAACCGCGAAAAAAATTAACTGTTACTGTTACTAAAACTTCAAAATTTAAATTTGCCACATAGTTACTGTATGCCTGCTTTTTGAGGCAATTAGGTCTACACTACTGAGGAAAGGATTAGTGTAGTCGATTTCACGTGTTGATTAAATTACAATTGTTATACAAATTGCTCAAAACAGGCGAGACCCTCTCAGAACCTCTGTTTGAAGTAGGTTCTACATTTTACTTAGAGGTTTATAATGTCTGAATCAATCGGAATATTACGTGATCAATGCCATTGTCACTGATCATAGTATAGCACCTACATATGGAGCAGCGGGACAGTTGTACTGTATTATATGACATTAACAATTAAGATAATACCATCATGAATTAAAATGTGTAAATAGTAACTTTTGACTACTGTTTACAAAACTTTTTTATAGCCGACAAGATCAAAAACAAATAATTAACCATTAAACTGAAACATTTATTGGTAAAAAATACAATAAAACGAATGTTTGCTTTAAAAGTGGACGTCAGATCCAGGATTAACCTAAAAACACGGCCAAGAAGTATTATCCAAAATGTTTAAAAACAAAAATACCCGTCTAGAATCGTAGAGCTACGGAATATGTAGCTAAATTACTCATCTCATTATGAATAGTATCACAGAATATATGCATTCTCCATATTGGTTTGCATTACAGAGTTCGTATCGATACGGTAGATGCGAATGACGAAATGTATGCATGAGTAACGATTCAGTATTTCGTGTCACCCAAAGTATTTGTTACTCAGTACCGAATAGATCTAGTTTAAACGTGATCAATGTTATGCGCGACGCTCTAGTTTAACAAGCGTCGCGGAACTCTTAATTAACTTTCTGACTTGGAGTATTTGGGGAGATACTTAATCATGATTATGGTAGTTGTTATGTTGTTGCCGCTAACCCGTTGTGTCTGAGGATCAGGAAAAATGGGAAAGTTCATTCGGACGAAGTTGTTCATGTTTGGGTAGGCTTAAAAGTTGTTGGAGCATTCGAGAATAAGTTTAATATTCGGTGTGATATAACTTCCTAGGATTTTTATCTGTCACTTTCCACTGCATTCACCTCTGGCAGTGTTGCTGATGTGAAAAATATTGAGTAGCACCGTGGTTCGGAACCCACGTTAAACTGTAGGTCCCCCGATAACTGGCTGGGTAAGTCAGATCAAAGGTCGGAGGAAGGCAACGGCATACCACCTCCAAACAGGACCATGCCTAGTAAAGCACTGTGCTGTTCAAACCAATCTTCGGATTGTTGACTGCTTTACCTTATAACTTAGTATTATCATTGTTAATAAATATTTGTGACGCTTACTTTGACGTTCTGTCTGAAAAGCTGGCACGTTCAGGCTTCGAAGCAGAGAACAGACACGAGCAGCTTCGTGTACAGTATATACCGACTGGTAGTGCGATGTGCAGTTCCATAATTCGTCTTTAAGAATGGCTTTTGCATTAAGCGTCTCGAACCACCTAGAAAGTCGATACACGGTGTCTCTGCCGGTTTCGATACAGCGTGCATAGGGCGCATATAATGACGTGGTGCCAGGGCCGGCGCCAGCCCAAGTGCCGCCCCGTGCGAGCTGCTAAATTGCCGCCCCCGCTCCCGCCCCCGTTTCTTTTATTATCTTTTTCTTTTTTTTTTTTTTTTTCAAAAATTTTGTGAAATTAGCATGACGGTATAGGTGTAAACATAAATCATGGAGAATAGCCACACTATGATCGAAATCTATGCAGATCTGAAAAAACAAAAATGGCGACTGATTGGTGACATTCTCTACAGATTTGAACAAAACAGTCGCTGGGCACCAGCTCGAAAAATGGAGTGAAACCTTATTGATGAAATCTAGATAATTTTAATAAGCCTTGTGAATTTACAAAAAAAAAAAAAAAAAAAAAAAAAAAAAAAAAAAAAAAAAAAAAAAAAAGTGTTCAAATGTGTGTGAAATCTTATGGGACTTACATCCTAAGGTCATCATTCCCTGAGCTTACCTACTACTTAGCGTAAATTATCCTAAGGACAACCACACTCGTACATGCCTGAAGGAGGACTCGAACCTAATCACGCGCGGCAAGAATCTACAGTTAACGTAAATGAACATTTTTCAATGGTTGTGAACAGATAATGTATTCAAGGGAAAACGAAATATATTTTCAATTTAACGATAATTTGATTTGAACAATAATATTTACAATAACTATTCAGTATTGAATAAAATAAGAAACAACACAGTAAATAATCAAGACACTCTTCATAATATAAAAATTAAAAAAAAAAAAAAAATACTAGTCAAATCGAACCTTCCTGGCTTTTGCTTGGGAAAACTCTTTCACACGATCTGTGTAATTTAAGCCCTCTGCAATCTCGTGCTCAATTGATATTGTTGCTAGATCATTCAAACGAGTTTGGCTCATCGTTGATCGGAGGTGTGTCTTTATCAATTTCAGTTTTGAGAAACTCGTCTCTCGACTCGCAGCTGTCACTGGGAGTGTTAGGAGAATTGTAGGAGCAGCGTTAACATTAGGCAAAAATTATGTCTTCGTATAAACTCCAGAGTCCCTTTTGGACCTATTCCAGGTTTCAACAATGTTAAAAGCACTTTTAGTTCTTCCCTCAACTCCAGTGCATCAATATCGCTTGATTCATAACTTGCAAAATTAGTTGTGAGTAAACGGACGTCGCGTAACAGGCTGACAGCGCTCCACTCACAAAAATACTGGCGTGTACGCCAGACTGCTTCCCCCTCCTGCTCCTCCGGCGTAAACAAGACGGTGCTGCCACAGTGGCGACCAAGAAATCAGCCCTCCTCCCTCCCCTTGTTCAACAGGGGCGGCCGGTAGGTAGTCGAGGCGCCATGCCACAGTTTCCCAAGCTGCTGCCTCTGAGGTTGGGTTTCGTATCCCCTCTTGGGCATTAATGTTGAGTTTGCCCTATAAAAGGAAGAGGGACGGCAGATTTGCCGCCCCCCGGAAAGTGTCGCCCCGTGCGGCCGCACGTTTCGCACGTGCCTTGCGCCTGTTGACTACCGCCAGCCGCGTTGCCTGAAACAGCCGCGCAGCACCGCGACGCAGCCGTCTCCTCGGAGGCGTGACGGTGACGTCACCTTGACGGTGACGTCACGGTGACGTCGCCTGCCACCTGCTGCGAGCGAGGCCGCTCGCCGGGCCCCCGCGCGCGGCCAATCGCGGCCGGCCCAGTGACGTCACCGACTGGGGCGCGCCCCACGCGACGCGGCCTTGGCCAGCAGGCAGTGGCAGCAGCTGTAGAGGCCTCCAGCTAAAAATACCGCTGCCAGGCTGCGCGTCGCGTGCTGCGGGGTTAACCGCGACCGCGACGGGCAGCGCTGTAGCGCGTGGAAGCGCCTTCTACGAAAAGCTGGGGGAGCGAGGCGGAGCCGAGCTAAACTGCGTCCTGCTGCCGGAAGGGAACTCCCTCGGCGAACGTAGGCTGCGGGAGTACTCCTGCTGGCTGTCTGCCATCGCACGTTCCATTTCCTCACTTTCAGCCACATACCTGTGGCAACATCATTTACATATTTCTTTCTACTCTTTTGCTTGTACTAGCTAAACAGACGCACGCTTTCCTGTGGTTCACAACGAGTCCTTCCGGTCTTGGAAATTCATAAGGGTATTCACTCATTCAAAGTTTCAAAGCGCACTATGGGGAAGATTAGGGAAAAAAAAAAAATTAACCGCAGCTCATATCATCATCATCCGTTTTTTGCTTCATTAGAAGTTCCTTTGCCTCCTCATTTTCTGCGATCCATTGATTTTTTCTTAAGGCTGCTGTATGTTGTTCTCTTTGGGCACGATAACTTGACTATTTCCGCGGTGGCTGCTGGGAGCTGCATTATTGCTGCTGCGGGGAGTGAAGGGTGAGGGGAAGGCAGCTTGCTGCAGTGCTGGAATCGTTACTCTAACAATGCGTACAGTAATTTTTCACGTCAAGGACCATTGTACCGTTGGCAGCACTTGGAAATAAAAGAATAACTTTAAACGAGTGCTGTTATTCGCCGCTTGTGGCAGCACCAGCAAAATAGTCAAGTTATCGCGGACAAATAGTACCTTCCATAAAACCATCCAGTACTGAAATCTCCTCCTTCCTCGCTTCCGTTTCCCTTCTACATCACCTTTAAAAACTGTTTTTATCTGTCCGTCATTATTTCTTAATACATGCCCAATCCATTTGTTTTTCTTCTTTTTGTTGCATCCATTAACTGTCTCTTCTCTCCCACTCTTCTCAGTACCTCTTCATTTTTTACTCTATCCACCCAGCTTATTCTTTTCATCCATGTCCACATCTGTCTTTCTTCCTCAAAGTTCATGTTTCAGCACCATACAGAACACTCCATACAAAACATTTAATAAATGTTTTCTCAATTATCTGTCCAGACTGCTGCAGAAAATTCTCCTCTTCTTATAAAATACCTCTTTTGCCATTGCTATCCTTGTTTTAATTTCTGAACTGCACTTCCAGTCAGTGTCTATCCTGCTTCCAAGATACTTAAAATTTTGCACCTGTTCTAATATCTCTACGTTCAGCATAATTATTATTTCTTTATTTTCTCCTACTGCCAAAATTTTTGTTGTCTTTGTCTTAATTTTCGTTTCATATTTTTTTCCGTTAGTTTCAATGGTGTCCACTAACTCCTATCATTCTCTTTCCCTTGTGGCTAGAAGGACCATGTCATCAGCAAATCTCAAACACCCCACTCTTCCTCCACCAATTTCCACTTCTTTGGGACACATACTAGTCAATTCTGACGAGGAGTATGGCGAAATAGAGGAGCCAGTAATGTGTCTGACATCTATGCAGATGATGTGGTTTCGATCCTACCTCTAGGAAACATTTTATTTTCATTATTTCTTTAAAAAATATAACAATTTGTAAATGAAATTACTGATACAAGTTGTTATCAATTACATCATAAAGAACTTAATTTTATTTGCGAAATGAAGGTTGCAGCTAACGGAAATTTTAATTACAATATTTTCTTTTTAAAAAGTACAGTAATTCCAAATGCATTTTATAATTAATGTAGGCAATTTAAAGCGTCAATTACTATAGTCGTTACAAGTTCATTGCAAAATTGGCCTGTATTTTGCAAGCTGTGGAAAGACTGTAAGTAGGTATTCGTCGTAATTTCGTGGAACCGGGTTCTTCATGAAAAAGCACAGTAGACCTGTTGGCCTATTGCATTTATACAAACAGGTAGACGGTCGGAAAGCGTCAAATAAATAATGAATATTAAAAAAAAAAAAAAAAAAAAAAAAAAAAAAAACGTTTCTTGAAGTTAAATTCTAACCCTGAACGTCCACATGGCAGGAGTACCCGCTACCAGCTGACGTATTTGACCGTCTTTAGCATTTATTAATTATATATGTCTTGCGCTTCAAACTTCACAGCCCTTTCTCTCGGAATTGTCTGGATAGTGCGCGTTAGGACTTCAGTGAGTGAACACCCTTGAGGTATACTACTATCCTACGAAGTCCCATCCCGAACTGAATTTCAGAGACCTTAATGTCTCGTCAGTATGATACGAAATGAACGGGAAATAAATGGAAGAGTTCTTGCAAACATAGAATCACAGAAAGAATACACCAAACAGCCAATATTAAAATAGCTATTTGTTAAAAGGGTGTAACTCACATTTTCTCTAAAACCCACTTTTTTGACGATTTGCGTTCCCCTACCGTTTCATGTTAACAGGGCTTTGAAAATCCCATGGCAAATGGTTAAATTCTTATATCAAATTTGAGCGTTTATGTTAATAGGACAGAAGTGCTGGATTGATAATTCACAGTAGTGCGTCTCTTAAATTTACAATGGTCAAAGATGGTACCACCAACACTATAGTATACCATTTCAAGGATTGGTGGCCGAAATATTACCGAAAAAATCCTGCATCTGTTGAAAGTGTTCATGAGAAGGACTCTGCTAAGAGAGTACACTTTGGAATTAGTAACTTCTATTAATTTGTGTACGATAATCAGCATCAAGGGACTGTTCATTCATGGATTAATTGCCAACACGTTCATTCTTCGTCACAATTCCCATATCACGATTCACCTCCCAGATTTAGTGGTCTACCCTGAAGGAAAACTGCCACCGAAGAAAGAAAAAGTGAAGGACATGAAGAAAATTCTACCATACATTGAAGACACATACAAAAAATTTTATGAAGAATTAATCAATTAAAATTCTCAGCTCGGGAAAATTAAAATTGCACTTTGACAGAAGCTATATTAAAATTGACCACACAGTGTGTGTTCTATGTAGGATTATTTTCTTATGAATAATAAAATTGTAATTTACAAATTATATTAACAATAACTGTCAGTGGTCTCATTCTCTAATCCTTTACTCACTGTTCATTAAATTCTTAGCAATAAAATGTGATTTATGTCAGTTTCCAAGGAAGCATATTTTGTTAAACTCCATTATTATTTAAAAGGGCGTAAATCCAATAGCTAATTAAGATTGTGCGATTGGATTCACGATTTCCTATCAGAAAGGACACAGTTCGTTGTAATTGACGGTAAGTCATCGAGTAAAACAGAAGTGATATCTGGCGTTCCACAGGGAAGCGTTATTGGTCCCCTACTCTTCCTCGTGTTTATAAACGATTTAGGAGATAATCTGAATAGCTTCCTTAGACTGTTCGCGGATGATGCTGTCGTTTATCGGTTAGTGAAGTCAACAGAGGATCAAGAGCAACTGCAAAGCGATTTAGACAAAATTTCTACTTGGCGCGAAAATTGGCAATTGACACTAAATAAAGAAAAGTGTGAAGTAATACACATGACCACTAAAAGAAATCCGCTGAACTTCAATTACGCGATAAATCAGTCAAACCTTAAGGTCGTAAATTCTACCAAATACCTAGGAGTTACAATTACGAACAACTTTGACTGGAGAGAACACATAGAAAATATTGTGGGGAAGGCGAACCAAAGGTTACGTTTCATTGGTAGAACGCTTAGACGATGCACCAGCTCCACCAAAGAGACTGCCTACATCACACTTGTGCGTCCTCTCTTGGAGTACTGTTGCCCCTTGTGGGACCCTCACCAGGTGGGACTGACGGAAGATATTGAGAAGGTTCAGAGAAGGGCAGCTCGTTTTGTTTTATCACGTTACGGGGGGGAAAGCGTCACGGAAATGTTGCACGAATTGGGGTGGAAATCATTAAAAGAAAGACGTTATTCATTGCGGCGTGATCTGTTTGCGAAGTTTCAATCACCGACTTTTAGTTCTGAATGTGAAAATATTTTGCTAGCACCCACCTACTTAGGGAGACATGACCATCCCAATAAAATAAGAGAAATCAGATCGAAAACGGAACGATTTAGGTGTTCTTTCTTCCCGCGCGCTATTAGAGAATGGAACGGTAGAGAAAAGTTATGAAGGTGGTTAATGAAACCTCTGCCAGGCACTTAAATGTGATTTGCAGAGTATCTATGTAGATGTAGATGTAGATATGCACATTAATGAAACATGTTTAAAAACTGTTTCAACAACTATCTATAGGCCAAAACAAAATTTTAAGACCAAAAACAGCGGTCCAGTATCCAAAGTATTTGTGCAAAACAGTTTTTTGGATTACGCCCTTTTATCAAACACCGATTCATTTTATCGTAAAAGCAGTGCAATGACTAACTTTTGTGTTTGTCCGTATGCTACAGAAACATGCAAATCAGACGGTTTACCGAATCTGGATGCTTGCTGAAAACAATATATCCTCTCTACCTACTCCTCATCTTCTTTCTAAACTGCATCCTCTCTTCCTAACCTATCTACCCCCGACATTACCCCCCAAACTATTCGTCCACCACCATGATATGGTGATGTTTCCTGCACATAAGCAGGATTGTCACGAGTTTCACGTTCTCTCCAGATGACGGAACGAAGATTATGTGGGCCTAACGGTGTCGTGGTTTTAATGGGACACACACCATACACCTCCGTGCTTGGAGGCCACATTCCCGAAGAAGATTTGTGTTGATATTGCGGCTACTGTTGCTGCCTGAAGGGTGCATAGCGGCTAAGGCGCTTTCAGTTTTCTGTCTCTACGGGCTGGTAACGGAAGATGACGGTCATCTCTTGCTGATGTTACCCGTGGACGACATTGGGCTTGCCTTCTTTTAACGGTTCCTGCTGTCTGAAATCACACCCAGTTCCTGGAAATCACACTTTGGGCCACTCTATTGGCTGCAGCAACCTCTCACTGTGTTTGTCCCGCTTCTAACCTTCCTATGGCTCTCCATGCCACAGCTTCGGGTAAGTCGCGTTGTTGTTGCATTGCACTACCAACTCGCTAGACTGTCTGAACCCAACCGCTTGTGCTATTCGTTTGGTAACCACAGGTCAATAACAACTCTTTCTGCAGCAACGTTCTGTTATTAGGACCACTGTCTCGGTTGCGATAATGTTGTCTCCACTTTGTTGAAGCAACACAAAGACGTCGAACCATTTTAGTTGATTCTACCGATGACAGTACTTTAGAACCTAAAATAAATGTTCAAATGTTTGAAAAGCTTATGGGACTTAACTACAGGGTCATCAGTCCCTAAACTTACAAACTACTTATGAACTACCTTATACTAAAGACGGCACAAATATCCATGCCCGAAAGGGGGATTCGAACCCCCGGCCGTAGTGGCCGTGCAGACCGTGACTGAAGCGCCTCAGTCCCCTCGGCCACCACTTTAGAACCTAAATATCTCAACTGTTCCCTTAATTGTTTTGACCAGTGTAGATTTTAGACAATATCAATGGATGAGCCCAAATTAGCAAATAAGTCTAATGGTACTACAATTTAAAGAAGGGTACTGAGACAGCAACCATCCGTGAAACACTCAAAAAATACATAGCATCAGTTGCAAAGCTAGAGGATGACTACTTTACCAAGGTTTCGGCTTCAACTATGGAAGCCTTTATCAGAAGTACAAAAAAAAAAAAAATAAATAAATAAATAAATAAATAAAATAAAATAAAAAATAAATAGTCACGTATAAAAAAGTCAAAATTGTTATACAGGAAGCCATATAAATTTCATATCCTGAGATTTGACGAAGAAAATTAGATGCAATTAACAGACAGTGGTTTTTGAGCAACGGAGCTCACGTTCAAATTACTAATGTAAATTACAGGTGTCATGATTTAAAGAGTAGAACTTACATTTCGTGTAAGGAATGGTGCCGCTACGGGTCCCGCTTCTAACCTTCCTATAGCTCTCCATGCCACAGCTTCGGATAAGTCGCATTGTTGTTGCATTGCACTACCTGCTCACTACACTGTCTGAACCTGTGGCTGGCACCTGACTGACAGCCGAACACGCCGTCGACGCCACGACGAGAACGCGATATGTCGCGCCGTCTGGTATTAAATGATAGTAATTTAGCTACAAACAGGGCCGAGGAGAGCGGGGGACAGGGGGTCAAAATCCCCGGGGCCCGGGCCTTGGATGGGGCTAGGCTTCTGAACTAGCAGCTGTTGTCAAATAAATTTCGTAAAATATTGAGTTTTAGAATGTCTTCACAGATGGGAACATTTATCATGACAAATGTCTGTGTTCTGAAGTAAGCGATATTGTATGACACCCCCCACTAACATAAACTTCCACATGCCAGTTCAGTTTTAGATTGGCTGTTCTACGAACGAATGAAACAAAGTGTGCACTGAACGGGCCATCCAACTGCATGAACGCTACAAAGTGACAGATACAGTATATACGGTATTAGCGCAATAATGCTCACCGTTTCTAGCGTCATGTGACTATTGCTTGGAGGTGTTGCTAAAGGGACACTGCTTTTTGCGGTCAGCAGCATTTTTTTTTTAACCTCAATTGGAAATTATGTTGAAGCGGGAAATGCTTTCGTAAATAAAGCTACTCATAATGCGTATGTTCGCTAAGCAAAACAATTTTAAGAATGCCATTATATGTTTGTATCACTCTGACACTCTGAACTGGAGGTCATTGAACTTGTTATGGCAGCGATCAAGAATTGAGGGATTTGGTGCAAGAAGGAGGCAGCTCAGTTTGTTGCCTGTATTGGGCTGATTATCCTGTCACATACAGAAAAAAAATTCGCTTCGTTTGGTGAAAGGAGGAGGCAGTTCCACCAGCTAGTTCCAGAGGAATCCATGAGATGAGGAGCTGCCTGTACTCAGAGTTTGCGTGAAAACGGAGGCAGCTTCGGGAGCAGCCTCATTCTTCCCCCGAACGATAGCTGGGAGAGGAAGGAGGTCATGATACGAGGCGTTCAGCAGACCGATGTAAACATTACTTTACTTAAATGTGAAGGTCACTGACTGAGCAGTGTAATACTTGGTTGTCTGTTTAAAAGTGAAGTGCAAGCAATTTTTCTAAACAGAATTAAATGAAGCGAACAGACATTAACAAAAATAATTCGTTACTGAGTAGCATCTGAAATCTAACTTGTAAGTCGTATCAGTTTGCTCTCTCACCTTATAAGTCTCGGTCGAGCTATCACCGACTTCCTTAGCTGTCGTTGTCTTGGCTTCCTGAAATCTCAATATATATATATACTCTATATATATTACTGTATCTCTGTATTGGTTTCTAATGAGTGTATATGTAATGTTTACCTGATTGTGTTGTGTTGAAACCATGTTAAAGCTTCTTAAAAATTGTATGCTTCAAAAGTTTTAAAATCTTTAATAGAAAAATTAGATTTTTATAATTATATTACATGATAGTGATTATTTTTGTGTATTTACTGCGTTCCCTAATTATGTTGTGTTAAGCCCTTTAATGCCTGAATTAATTTCTACTGCAAGGAAAAATAATCGCCTTTTTGTGCTTAGCATCGTGATGTTTGCCGATTAATAATATCAAATGTAAGGCATACTTGGACTAAAAGAAACGACAGATTGGTACGACACATTCTTAGACATCAAGGAATTGTGAATTTAACGTTGGAGGGAAGTGTGTGGAGTAAAAATCGCAGAGGGAGACCAAGAGATGAATATAGTAAGTAAAATCAAATGGATGTAGGTTGCCGTTCTTATGAGGAGATGAAGAGGCTTGTTCAGGAAAGATTAGGATGGAGAGCTGCATCAAATGAGTCTCAGGACTGAACACCACAATAACACAGTATTAGGTGGCTACCTCTTAAATTTGTGACAACAGGTATTTGGGAAATAAAAGGCATACAACTCTTCATTGAGGGAAAATTTTTATTGAACATTCTTATAAACTTAATGCATGGGATAAAGGTTACTTTGCTCATGAAATCGTTCGAAACAATTTGGGTACTTGTTTTCAAGGGCGAAGCTTACATTTTGTACACATAACGACTGACTGGCTTTTACAGATGAATCTTTTGCATCTTTGCTTTTCTTTTACACAGGAACAGTGACCTACTTTATCAATAAGGGGAGACTTACCTGGGCCTAGTTTAGTTGGAGCACGACGCTTCTTGTATTGAAAACTGCAAAAACGTCAACCACAAACACAGTCTGGCAATGAAGAATGTTAGCACCAAAGATGAACGGAAATTACCGTACTTTCTGCATTTTATTTTATCTCTTGAATGCGCATATAAATATATCCTGATGATAGTAGTTTTACATAAACATCATTTTCGTGTCCACTGGAAGTTTGCCGCCGCGGAGCGCGTCGTGTCGCTATGGTGCAATGGGCGAGGCCGTTCCCCATCGGGCGTTTGAATCCCCCCTCGGGCATGGATGTTTTTGTTGTCTTTAGTATAAGGTACTTCAAAGGTAGTTTGTAAATTTAGGGACTGATGACCCCGTAGTTAAGTCCCTTAAGCTTCACAAACATTTGAACATTTTTGAAAGTTTTATCTACTTCATTACATCTGAAAGTGAATTGTAACAGGTAACAAAACCAAATATTTTCAGATTTAAACTTCCCCGTGTATTTATCTTTATCTCATAGAGAATGAACACAATCTCAGCTCTTTGTTCGCGATACGAGCACGATGAACGAGGGTCGTCGTACAAGTACAGTCAACGTTCAGTTAACGGCAGCAACGCGTCACACGCACTGGGCCCGTTCGTGTAGAATCTACTGCAGTCATCACTGGCTCTCGAACATACTTATTCTTCCACATTTAAAGGTTACAACGGTATGATGCGAATTTGCGACAGTAGGAAATAAAGCGTTAAAAACAACGTAAAACCACCTTCTTTAAAAAATTGACTGCTATATTTTGAGTTGGTGCACGATCTTGCTTCCTGCCCCGGGCCCGGTGCTGGCTCTCAGCGGCCCTGGCTACAAATGAAAGTGACAACTGTTACTAAACTGATAAATGCACATAGTACTCTGGATTCCACCAAACACCACCTAACATTTTCTTCTGAGGTGCAGTGAAAATAAATGTCTATTAAATGCGCTCCAAATCCACCCAAGAATTGAAAACCGCTATATCCACTTTCATTGGTTTTGTTACAGACGAAATGTTACAGCTTGTGTTCGGAAACATGATGCGGAAAATTTGTATGATGAAATGGATATTCAATAAATTAATAACTTGTATTTCAATGAGTTCGAGAAGTCGGTTCCATCAAGTTGTACCGCTCATTATTTATTGGAACCGACTTTTCGACGTAAGTAAATGAATAACAAGAAAAATTCTTTCGTGAAAATTTGTTCACATTTGCCAGTATCATGACTCATATTTACGCTCGAGCAAGTAATTCCAGTGATTTTTTGTATTGTAGGACACCACACAATCAAAGACTTTTCGCTACAAGCAAAATTATCTGCATAATAAAAATGTAAATGTCATGTATGTGGACGTGAACGGTCGTCTGATGATGAATTTTAAGGTTCGAAACCGAGAACGACACTATTTAGTAGAATAAATAGCGTAATAAAAAGTGGTTGGTTGCTGTCTTCTTTATTGTAAGAATCACCCTGTATTTCATACACAGTCACGGGCTCGACATGTTAGTTTTTGACAAAAAAAAAAAAAAAAAAAAAAAAAAAAAAAAAAAAAAAAAAATAAATAAAAAAAAATCGGGTTTCTTTTTCGAGGATCTCTAACAGAGATAACGAGCAATTTTGCGCACACCCATCTTTGCAGACATTGATCTATGTGCAACGGGCGCTGGAGAGCGCTGCGGACGCAAATCACGATGCGCAGCACGTTGCGTGTGATGTATCGGGTCGTTTCAGAGCGTGCAGTAGCTAAACAGAAAGCACGTCTGGCGTGCCCCACGTAGAACTACACGTGCCGTGTGAA
This sequence comes from Locusta migratoria, assembly GCA_026315105.1. Lineage (NCBI taxonomy): Eukaryota > Metazoa > Arthropoda > Insecta > Orthoptera > Acrididae > Locusta > Locusta migratoria. The sequence goes on from CM048751.1 coordinate 302,298,365, forward strand.
GGCGTCTTCAGCGGCGTGCAGCGTATCCGCGTTGCGTCGCGCGACGATACTTCAGAATACATTAACGGCCCGGTAAGGAAGGCGTGGGCCGCACAGTAACAGCTGGGGGTACCGTTCAGCCCGAGAAAGTGGCGGACCTGACGAGACTCAGAGCACTCCCACGTCCCGTCAACACCGTACTGAACGCAGTGACGGACTATGGCTGTCGGAGGCCCGGGGCGCCGGTAAAGCAAAATGTGGTCCTCCGTCCACTTGGAAATACATGTATTCACTTACTATAAAAAAGTAACTTTTGGGCTATGGAGACCCCCCAGGATGAGAGGCACCGAAAAGTCTAAAATAAATAGCTTTCAAGATTTGGAGGCCCCAGAACGAAAGGATAAGGGCCAACTCAAAAAAAAAAAAAAAAAAAAAAAAAAAAAAAAAAAAAAAAAAAAAAAAAAAAAGGGAAAACTCATGGGACGGTGACGTGCATACGTTCATGGATGTACCGGGTGATTGTAGTTAAGCGTTCCCTATTTAACACGTTATAGCACGGAAATTAATTACCGTATGATTATCAAAATTGCTAGTATTAACTTTCAAAGTATGTGTTGCGTGATTTCCAAGATTTTTTCTTCTTTACCGGCAATGCCTGGTACGTTACCGCTTTTAGCGATTTTATTATTTGTATGTGAGGATTTTAGGGAGACTTTCCCTTTACTCATCTCGCACATGAGACAGGGTATGGGCGCTGATTTCGGCCCGTTTCCCTGCTCACACTGTGGTCGTTAATCCTCGCTGTGAGTGCGCTGAGGTGCTGGGCATAGTTACCCATTCTGACGTCATTTCAGTCAGCTAATATCGATCGTGGGACCCGACATTATACCAGCAATGAGGCCGGTCATAATTGCAGAATGGTATAACTTTTGCTTGAAGTATTTCTCATGGGTGACGTTTGGAGTCCTGCTGTTCTAATCCACCGCCTGGCTCCGACAGACCAGCGGAGGCACTTGTTCTGCGCAACTTGAAGGGTCTTTGAGTGTGTTTCGTTTGTGGTTTCCCGGCAAGTAATTCCCTACAAACCTCAAGCTTCCACCGTCACTCTGAATAGTTTTTGACGTTGAGATCCCTGCTGCAGAGTAAGCGTGTCATGGCGTGAACCATTTTCATTAATTACTTTTTGTTCTCCTTCACCTGTTGGGTGTAAGGAAGTTTTTTTAAAATGTGCAAACTGCTTACGAACTAGCTAACACTAAGGTCGGCACAAATATCCATGCCCAAGGGTGGATTCGAACCCCCGACCGTAGTGGCCGTGCAGACAATGACAGGCGCGCTGCTGTCCCCTCGGCCACCGCGGCCGGTGAAGTTTCTTTTTTAATTTTTTTTTATTATGATTTTTTTATCTAGGTGGATACCCAGGTACTTGACCACATCTGACCATGTTAGCGGTTGGTTGTTCAGGATAAGACGCGTGTGAAGTGTGAAGGATGGGTCGTCATCAACTGGAGAGTACCGCCACCGCTTTTGTAATTTTCATTGTGAGCCCTTTCATATTGGCAGATACTGAACCTGGGCTATCCCATGGACAGACTAAGGTCATTTTTCTCTGACAGATTGGGCGGACACACAGAATTGCCGAGAGTGGTGATCTTCACCTACAGTCAGTCACTGTGCATCAAGTTCCTCTGTGTGGTGAACGTGTCGCCATACGATGTGGCTTCACGGCTACATTCATTGTTGGCCCAATCTTTTCTGAACAGGTTGGCACTCAAGGATCAGAGACGTACAATGTGACAGCACATACCCACCCTACAAGACAGAGACGCATTGTACTCGACAATGTTCCTGCAAGACGGTGCACCACCGCACATCGCTCGTCACGTTCAACTGTTTCTTGGAAAGAAATTTTGAAATGATCCAATTATCAGCCGCATGTGTGTGTTTCGGTAGCACAGTGGTAGAGTGAATGCAAAGGTCGCCGGTTCGATCCCCACCAGGTGCTAGGATTTTCATCTGTCACTTACCACTCCTTTCACCTCTGGCAGTGTTGCTGATGTGAATAATGTCGAGTAGCGCCGTGGTTCGGAGTCCTCGCTAAACTGAAGGTCCCCGTATAACTGGCTGCGTAAGTCAGTTCGAAGGTAGGAGGAAGGCAACGGCATACCACCTCCATATGGGCCAATGCCTAGTAAAGCACTGTTAAGTTCAAAACAATCTTATAATTGTAGACTGCTGTACCTGTTTCTGCCGTTTCCAAATACTTGGCCCACAGTATTGAAAGGTGGTGGTCCTATTACAAATTATTTTCTCCATTTTATTTGGACACCATTGTCTGGATTTATTCCGAAGGTATATCATTATTATTATCTTGTTTACACTCAATATCTTTCATTTGTCTTGTAATTATCAGAGGATAGGAGTTTGGGAGGTAAATTTATGTACACTGGGAGTATGACTCTGTTTTTGATTATTGTATCGCCGATGGGATGATTGTCTTCAGAGGCGGAAGGCGCTGTCGACACCAGCAGACCGGCACTTTTGTGCTTCCGCGAGGGGCGGAGGTTGCTGGCGGCAAGTTCTCTGATGTAGCTTCCAAGGCATTCTGCCGACACCGCCTGGCCGGCGAGCGCTGGCCGCCACCACCTGTGGCGAAACCACTCCGTCTGTAGATGGACATTTATATTTGGTCTGGGCACGTCTGTGACCTGAGGCCAGGTAGTCTGTTTTGCTGCTACGGTGCTGTATTGTGTAGGGAGGCTCTCTGGTCCCGATGCACCGGAAGGGCACTGGGGTACAATGAGCTGAGCCAGTGAAAGTTGGCGTCGTTCTGGTATGCACGTGAGCCCGAGTTTATGGAACACTGGGGGCGGGCGTCTGCGAATGTTTGCGTACATTGCCAGAGGAAATGTCAGAGGAAGTTATAAGGGCGCTCTCGCGACGGGACGCTGGCGTCTGGACGGCAGTAAAATCATTTTCAGCGACTGCAGACTAGTTTCAATGGTCCGCAATTTCTATGGATTTCTGGGAAATGCTGGCTTATGTCACAGAGTACAGAGAAGTTGTCCCCCCCTAAATCACTGTCCTACACTCCCCTCGTAGTTCCGTTAGATGCTAGCAGGTGTCAGGCGGTTCCCTGGCTTAGTACCGGTAGACCACACTAGAGACACTTCTGAAGGTGCCTCTCGCATGTCAGAGGGTAGCGTGGAGGGGAGGCTGAGAGGAGAGCTCGTGCCGCCTGCCACAAGGCCATGACTGTGTCCGGCGTGCCGGCGTTTGAGGGGAGGTGGTGGTGGGGACAGCCGCTATCTGACGCCTGCTCTGGCCAGTTTAAAGAGCTGCTTCTGACCACAGCGCCATCATGGGAAATCTTATGGAACTGCTTCAGCACCACCCGCCCCGCACCCCTGAGCGTGGGACAGGGCCCTTACGGAGATTTCCTGTCTGTATATATTTGTCTGTGCTTACGTGCAAGAGTGGTGAGGCCGTCTTATTGATCCCCTTCTGCAGCAGCAGTTGTAGCGGTATGCAACGATATGATGTATCATAGCAGCACATTAAAGGTGATTGTATGGAATTGTTCTGCATTATTCGTTTTCCCTATGTTCTTAACTTCGGATACTGCAGTTCGGAAAGCGTCAGACAATCAAAAATTCCTAGACATGTACTGTCATTGGTGTGCCAATGTCACCTTTTTTTTGGGGGGGGGGGGGGGGTTCTTGCCGCCCATTCATCGAAATCACAGCCTTAACGAAATAAACAAAACGAAAACTCCTAGAAATCAAATTCCTGCTTCGAGAAGGAAAACAAAAGCGGTTCAAACTTCATTCAAAAGAATTTCGTAACAGAACAAGTATCAAAAATATTCAGATGTTTAAGCTTACGGGACTTAACTCCAGGGTCATCAGTCCCTAAACTTACAAACTAGTTTATACTAAAGAGAGCACAAACATGTATACCCGAAGAAGGATTCGAACGCTGGAGGGGGAACAGCCTCACGCATCGGAGCATAAAGCCTCAATGTCCTCGGCCACTCCGCCGCGGCAAAGAAGTATCCTGCGAACAATAAGAACATCAGTAACTCCTGAGCTACTGACCGATGGTGAACTGGTCACAAGAGCAGGATACCAACTAGGTAAAGTAAAGTAAAGGGTCTTTCAGAGAAACCTTATATGTTACCGTTAACGCATTTTTCAACAACAGAAGGTCTGAAGAATTGGAGTAAAAAAAAAAAAAATGTAAGGAAAAGCCCACTATCTCCTGCTATGCCCTACCTTATAAAGTGTCAGTCGGATACCTTCATATTAAAACCGATAAAAGGATAAAAAGTGCTATGAATGAAGGAATTAAAAAAGAAAACAAAGCATGACGCCTACTATGCACTTTGGGCCCTGATAGCTACTGTATGCGTGATGACATCGATGTGTATAAGACTCGAATTGTGCCACGTTGTTTATCCCAGTTCCACCCGGTTTTTAATGCTCCCTTTCAAGTCCGGTTGCAAATTCATGACACAGAAGCAACCCAGGAATATTGGATTTTTGTATCCAGTTGTGAATTTGAAAAATAATAAAAATACTGGATTGGCAGCGTAATCTGTCTTGAGTGTCCAGTATGCAATACAGGGTTACACGTAATTTCGGTAGCCTAAACTTACGACGCTTAAAAGTTGATCACTGTACGAAGTAAAACTCAATTCTGGGAGGAGGTATCCAGATAAGAGTTTGCTGTTACAAAATAGTTTAATTTTAGCAATTAAATTAGCAAAAGATCCGTGTGACCTACCTGCTACTTCCTGCTGCAAAACCTTGTTCCCTGGCCCCAAATTGAGAACTGGTTCAAATTATTCTAATAACAACAAGCTAACGACACAGTGGCCAACATACGTAGAACCTCACACGAAATTACACACAGACATCAATAAAAAAACCACCACAATTAAAGTTATTTCATAAAGGTGGCTAAGAAAACATTTAGTGCGCAACGGAACTTATACATAAAAATAGCGTCTAAGCTTGTTCTTAGCACTGGTGAAAGATGATATTACATAAAAGGGGGAAGGTGTCTCGAAAACTACAATTTATAGGCAAGTCAAAATTATACTGAACTTAACTTGTTTATTCAGGTCGAACGCAAGCAAAATGGGGAACCAATTTTGTTAATACAATAAAAAAGCATCCCATTTACAGGAACTAATAATGACGATAATCAGCATTGAAATTAAAATAGATTACACAGAACTTAACGCTACTGGGGAGAGGATTTACAAACAACATTCACTCCCTCTCACACACGCAATGCAACAGCGAAACTCACCAAAATCGGCGTACTGAAACGAGGCAGAAGCAGGCGGTGTTATCGTAGGCGAAATTCAGCAAACCTGGAGGTACCACACAACACTATATACAATAAAACTCCGAAGGTGGCTCTGGTCTGTCGTGCCTGATTTGAGATGGTGCGTGAGTATAGCAAGGTTAAGTTGCACTTCACTGAAGGTGAAACGGTTAAAAATCAGAGTCATTGCACAAAATCACGGCGGACTCTTAAGTTGCAATTTGAGAGTAAACTATTTAGGCACTGGTTTTATGATAAGTGGCGTGAATTCAGGTGACTAGCTGCAAACCCTTCAATTCGGAGTTCGGACCCACGTCGTTCTGAAAATCGATAAAAATGTATAAATTCGATTTCCGAAAAATAAAGAAAATTAACTACAGCAAGCAACCCCTACAACTGCGTAGAACTTCATAAGGAAGCTACTGTAATGCAGCAACATGCGATTGGAAGCAATTACGGATGAAATCCAGTCTCAAAACACGGAAAAGTGAAATAATTACGAAGTCGGAAAAAAGAAAACAAAAACAACGGCATGCAACCCATAGAAATGTTTAGAATTTCATAAGCAAGGTATTGAAGGAGGTTGTACAAGGCTCGGAGAGAATTACTGACAAAGACTGAGTGCTTACTACAAGTTCAGGGAAGAAACAGCAAAATTAAAAATAGGCGGGGAGAGAAGGTCGCGAAATGTTAGTGGAAATCAGAAGGATACACAGATAGTTACTTGCCTGATAGGCATGGAAGAAACAATAGTGGAAGCTGAAGGCTTTGTTCTAAGAACCAACCACTTGGAACACATTCCACTCAAGGAAGGAAAATGATAAGAAGAATTTTACATCCCCTGTACAAAAATGAACATATCGTCTGTTAGAAATCGGGCTCCACAGAGCTAGAAAGAATTTTCACAGAGTTCGTACACCGCTACATAATCACAAAAGGTTTGAATATACCAGGCCGTTATCAACTGCAACTAGTGACACATACACCACATTTATCTGTTGGAAATCACTGTATTGAAAAACTAGAACACATTTCAGTGCACGATCGGAAGGAATATTCCAAAAAATTAATCTAAGTTCAAGAGTCTAAATTAAACATGCTAGGCAACAAATCGCAGATAGATGAGAAGAACCAAGCTTACCTCACCACAGTCCCAGAACAAAGTGACGACTTAGCGGCCAGGACGCGCGAAAAAGCTACCGGAAACTGGGAAACCCAAGACAAATGTTCAAATGTTTGTAGAACTTATGGGACTTAACTACGGGGTCATCAGTCCCTAAGCTTACAAACTACTTATGTACTAGCCAAAACTAAGGACGGCACAAATATCCATGCCCGAGGGAGGATTCGAACCCCCTGACCGTAGTGGCCGTGCAGACCGTGACTGGAGCGCCTCAGTCTCCTCGGCCACCGCGGCCTGCAAATCCAAGACACAGTGGTGGTGGGGACGTGAGACTCGCCCTGGAGAGGGCTCGTCGACTAGCTTGTAACCAAAGGGTTTAGAAACCTCTTTGGTCACATCAGCGGCAGGGGTTGGTAATGACTAACCATCGACTCTGAGCCAGAGAGAACCATGCAAAGCAAGCTATTACCACCCACATTCAGACAGCCATTAGATCCTTGCACATCCACATAAAAGTAAAACAAGTACACATTCTCACAGGAACAGTGGTGTAGCGGAGAAAGAGTACTTATTGCCACATTCATAACGACAATAATAAATTATTAAAATAACAAATGCTACCAATATTAACTAACATTTCAGAAACTGAAATTTTAAAGCATGAAATAAAAATGCTATTCCTCATGCCTTGAAAAGTGTGGGGTTTTAGTTTTAACAAAATGCTAATCTAGTGACATCAAATAAATTACAGTTTCATAAAATATATATGGAACATGACAGAGAGTCGTCTTTCACGCTTCATTTCGTAATTTGACAATGACTAACTTGTTATTGTGTTTACATAAGATATGAATGTCATTTTCCTCATTCTGTCGTGTTCTATAGCAAATGGATGAGACAGAAGGGCGATTAGCGTTTAAGGTACATTCGACTTCCTTGTCATTAGAGACGGAGTACAGCCTTGGAAATTTTTTTGTCAATGGTGGTAAAGGAAGTCGATCGTTCCCTTTTGAAAGGAACGATTGCGGCATTTACCTGGAGTGATTCATCGAAATCCCATGGATCAGGCAAAAGAAAAAATTAACTTTATGGTGAACTCTTAACAAACTAGTTTATTGGGAAAGTTGAAACGCATCCACTGAATGTGTGGTCGTGGTCCATTTTGATTTATTCTTTAACCTAAAATATTTCTGCACCATTGATGTTATCTACCTGTATGTTAATTATTTTTTATCAATGATCAGTGTCCCATGTTTATATATGTTTGCCCCATATTTATATATGTTTTCACCCATGTGATTGAACTTGTGTGTTCATGTGAATGTGTGCTGTTAATATTGACTGACTGCCGCGCAATGGCTTACGGTCGCCGCCTCCCGCTCTAGGCCTCGGTTTGCTGTAGTTGAGAACGCATGGCTTCGTTTGTTGTCTGCGCTAGCGTCAGCCGGGTGGCCAGAGACAAGCTTACTTGGCAAAATGGCGAGGTGGCCGTCTTCTTAGTGTCGTACCAACCTAATCTTGGACGAAAGAGATGACAGGAGACCTCTCTGGTAGCGGTTGTAGAGGGAATTGTCTTGGCCAAGAAGGAAGGGTTGGTAAACACTACTCTCTGAACGCACTCTGCGTTGCTTTTAACGCGCTCTACACGCGGTGTATGGCGGGGGGAGGTTTTTCCGAGGCCTTAGAGCTCCACTGGGTACACTTCATTCTGGCTCTGACGACTGTGGAAGTAAGTACTCCGCCGAATCATGCTGAGGGGAAGGCATGCTGTTAGGACTTTGATTTATTTGTCATCAGACAGTCTTGTTTTTTCAGTGATTCTCCTTCACTATGTGAGGCGAGCTGTTTCTTAATTTACAGAACTCGAGTAAATTCACTGTAAATTTATTATTTGCATTTTCATTCCAGTGATGATTATGTGTCCGGTTTTGCTCAAGTTAGAATACATGTGTATGGCCTTACCTTTTATGTAAATTTAGTGCGTTTGGATTTCCTTGCTTTTTTTTAACTAACTTTTTCACGTTGCGTCTGAATCCGCAAGGATGCTAAATATTTCTCAGGTTTTATGATTTGATTCCGTCTTTCCTGTCGTGTATGACCAATTGCACCACATGCTTTCGTAACGGTCGCTACTTCGGCCTTTCTTCTATACAGAATGTTGCGTGTGCTTTACTTGCTTATTGTAAATTAATTTCTGTTTGTAAATGCTATGAAATTCGGTCTGGTTGCACACCACGAGGTACTTAAGAATAGTGAACCGCTGCATCCCTGAAAATGTGTTTGTTCAGTGCACAGTATAATTAAATTTGTGATCATTACACCTGCCATCTCGTCAAGACTCCGCCGCTGCCTCCTTTCGCCGCTGCTTTCAATTGTTCCCAGAGAGTGATGTACTGCCTAGCTTTATGTACGTGTTTGTGTGTGAATGAATGTGTTTTCAGCTACCAATTGAGTGTTTGCAAATTCCCCCCCTCCCCCAATGTTACCCCGATACTCATAAAGGGCAGAAACAATTTTATTATGGGCAATAAATAAATGATTTAATTCACTTTTGTACAAGGTGTGTGCTTAATTTGGTCTTCCCACATTTATTTGCTTCTTATTTTTCTGAATAGATTATGGTTTTTAAAGTATAAAACCTCTGCTTTATGATTTCATGCTCCTCATACCATGTTTAATTATCTATCCATTTATTTCTTTACATTTATTTAGTGTTTGTTAAAACGTCGGCTGCTCCCTTAAGGAGTGAGTAGTTAGATAAATTTCCATTGCACAAGTACTACAGCTGCACACAAAGTAATTTAGAGCCGCAGCGAGCGTTTAAACTTACATTTGCAAATCTCAGCTGCCAGAGATCTTTCTTATTTTAATAACAGGTTACATTCAAAGTGCAAAAAATGTTTTTTCAAATGTTTGTATAGTCTATGGGACTTAACTACGGGGTCATCAGTCCCTAAAGTTACAAACTACTTACGAACTAGGACGGCACAAATATCCATGCCCGAGGGGGGATTCGAACCCCCGACCGTAGTGGCCGTGTTCAAAGTGCAAAAAATGTTGCAACTTATTTGAGATATAGAAATATTCTTGTGCAATTTTTTGATGGCGTAGACCGACTAAAAGTGTTTGTGTTTGTGAGTGAACAACTCATGTCGAAAACCGCATCAACATTTTTAGAGAAAACTATATCTGGTAGACGGTGTCCTTTCATGAATAATCGTTCTGGAGATGAATATTCATAACTAAAATTGTGCAATACTTTTTTGCAATCGCTGTCCACAGTGCAGCTGTGGAAAGGGTATTTTCCTAGTCAATTATACATTGCACTTATGAAAGATATAGACTTTCTGTATTGTGTGTACAGATATTGTTAATCGGCAGTTACAGGTACTAATAACACACTTATGGTTTTGTATGTATCTTGGGCATCAGTTATGTAAAACTTTTTTAATGAATTCATCGCCATTTGACTGAAACATTGTTCATTTCCAGATATGTACTCGTTCTAACGTTACAAAAGAAACTGGTTGACATAAAAAAACATGCGGGTACAAATGTAGAACCTATTTTATGTTAATGACATGGACTTACGGACTTGTCATAACGATTTTTTTCGATGACAGCGACTTAGAAAAAACCTGCTGAAGAGTTTTATAACTTGATACTGGCCTAAGGCCACCCCTATGAACCACAGACATTGCCGGTGGAGTGGCTTACGTGCCTCAACGATACAGATAGCCGTACCGTAGGTGCAACCACAGCGGAGGGGTATCTGTGGAGAGGCCAGACAAACGTGTGGTTCCTGAAGAGGGGCAGCAGCCTTTTCAGTAGTTACAGGTGCAACAGTCTGGATGATTGATTGAGCTGGCCTTGTAACATCAGCTAATGTGGCTTTGCCACACAGCTACTGTGAACGGCTTAAAACAAGCGGAAACTACAGCCGTTACTTTTCACGAGGACATGCAGCTCTACTGTATGAAATTATGATAATGACATCCTCTCAGGTAAATTTTCCGGAGGTAAAATAGTTCCCTATTCGGATCTCTGGGCGGGGACTACTCAGGACGATGTTGTCATCAGGAAAGGCAATACTGACATTCTATGGATCGGAGCGTGGAATGTTAGATTCCTTAATCGGGTAGGAAAATTAGAAAATTTTAAAAAGGAAGTGGATAGGTTGATGTTAGATATATTGGGGATTAGTGAAGTTCGGTAGCAGGATGAACAGGATTTCTGGTCAGGTCAGTACAGGATTATAAACACAAAATGAGTAGGATTGATAATGAATAAGAAAATAGGAATGCAGGTAAACTACGATGAGCAGCACAGTACTCGCATTATCATTGTCAAAATAGATACGAAGCCAACACCGACAACAACAGTTCAGGTTTATATGCCAACTAGCTCTGCCGATGATGAGGATATTGAAGAAATGTTTGAGGAGTCAAAGGAAATTATTCAGACAATTAAGGGAGAGGAGAACTTAATTGTGATGGGAGAATAGAATTCGATAGTAGGAAAAGGAAGAGAAGGAAAAATAGTAGGTGAATGTGATCTGGGCAGGAGAAATGAAAGGGGAAGTCGCCTGGTAAAATTTTGCACGGAACATGATTTAATCGTAACAAACACCTGGTTTAAGAATCAGAAAAGAAGGTATTATACGTGGTAGATACCAGGAGACACCGGAAGGTATCGGATAGATTTTATAATGGTAAAACATAGATTCCGGATCCAGGTTTTAAACTGTAAGACATACCCAGGGGCAGATTTAGACTCTGGCCATAACTTATTGGTCATGAACTGTAGGCTGAAACTGAAAAAACTGCAGAAAGGTAGGAAAATAAGGAGATGGGACTTGAATAAACTGAGGGAACCTGAAGTTCTTAAGAATTTCAGAGGTAGCTTGAGGCAACTATTGACAGAAACGGGGGAAACTAAAACAGTAGAAGAAGAATGGGCAGCATTGAGAGATGAAATAGTGAACGCTGCAGAGGATAAAATAATTAGAAAGCCAAGACCTACAACAAAATCCTTGGATATCACAGCCAATACTAAATTTAATTGATGAAAGGAGAAAATATAAATATGCAGTCAATGAAACAGTTAAAATGGAGTACAGACGACTAAGAAATGAGATTGACAGGAAGTGTAATATGGTTAAGCAGGAGTGGGTAGAAGCCAAATACAAATCTGTAGAACAATGTATAAGAAGAAGAAAAGTAGTTACTGTCTGCAGGAAAATAGAGACATTTGGGGAAAAGAAAAAGAGCTCTACGAATATCAAAAACTGGGATGGAAAACCAATTCTCAGCAAAGAAGCGAAAGCTGAAAGGTGCAAAGAGTACATAGAGGAGCTCTACAAAGGAAATGAACTTAGAGAAAATGTTGTAGGAAGAGGAAGTAGATGAAGATGAAATAGAAGATACTATACTGAGAGATGAATTTGACAGACTACTGAGAGACTAAGTTGAAGCAAGGCCTCTGGAGTAGATGACATTCCCTCAGAGAGATGAAGACTCTGGGTGAACCAGCCATGACAAAACTGTTTCAACTGGTATGTAAGATGTATGAGACAGGCGAAATACCCTCAGACTTTAAGAAAAATGTAATAATCCCCATTCCAAAGAAATCAGGCGCAGACAAGTGTGAAAATTACAGAACCATCAGTTTGATAAGTCATGGTTGCAAAATTTTAACACGAATTATCTACAGGAGAATGGAAAATCTGATAGAAGCTGACTTTGGGGAAGATCAGTTTGGATTCAGAAGGAACGTAGGAGCCCTGGAGGCAATACTCACTTTACGACTTAACTTAGAAGATAAATTAAGGAAAGGCAAACCTACATACTTAGCTTTTGTAGATTTGGAGAAAGCTTTTGACAATGTTGACTGGAATACACTCTTTCAAATTCTGAAGTCACGAGGGGTAACATACAGGGACAGGAGAGTTATTTACAACTTCTACAAGAGCCAGACCGCAGTTATTAGATCGGAAGGCATGAAAGGGAAGCATTAGTTGGGTAGGGAGTAAGACACGGTTGTAACCTTTCTCCGATATTATTCAATTTGTACATCGAGCAGGCGGTGAAGGAAAGCAAGAAAAAATTTGGAAGAGGGATTAAAGTTCAGGGTGCAGAAATAAAAACATTGTGAGCAGTTGAATGGAATGGACAATGTGTTGAAGAGAGCGTATAAAATGAACATTAAAAAGAGGAGAACAAAGATAATGGAATGCAGTCTTAGAAAATCAGGTGATACTGAAGAAATTAGATTAGGTAACGAAACAATGGAAGTGGTAGATGAGTTTTGTTACTTGGGTAGTAAAATAACATGGGATGGTCGCAGTACAGAGGAAATAAAATTCAGAATGGCAATGGGAAGAAAAGCATTTTTGAAACAGAGAAATTTGCTAACATCGAATATTAATTTAAGTGTAAGGAAGTCTTTTCTGAAGGCATTTGTATGGAGTGTTGCCTTGTACGGGAGTGAAACATGGACGATAAACAGTGCGGACAGGAAGAGAATAGAGGCTTTTCAAATGTGGTGCTACATAAGAATGCGGAAGATTAGGTGGGTACATCGCAAAACTATTGAAGAGGTACTGAACAGAATTGGGGAGAAGAGGAATTTTTGGCATACCCTGACTAAAAGAAGGGCTCGATTAGTAGGACACATTCTTAGACATCGAGGAATCGTAAATTTAGCATTGGAGGGAAGTGTGTGGGGGTAAAAATCGCAGAGGGAGGCCAAGAGACTCATATAGCAAGCAGATTCAGATGGATGTGGGTTGCCGTTCTTATGAGGAGATGAAATGGCTTGCTCATGATAACAACAACAACAATGGCCTAAGGCCGAAACCTGGTTCTGAAAATAAACAATATTTCAGTCAAATGGCGTGAATTCCTTTAAAAAAGTAATATCACAGTGGTTCTAAAAATTTGAAAACATCAGATCCAAGAATGAGCTACTCAAGAAGGTCCGAAGAAACGAGAAATATGCTTTTGTGAGAAAGTAAGCCATTTTGTCTCACATAAGGATTGTTTGTAATACCCTCGTTTTTGGCTCACTCTAGGTTCCAGTGGTAACACTAAAAGAGGGCCTTTGCGATCGTCTTTTGAAAATAACGGCTTAACCATTTATCTGGCACGAAAATTGAATAACCGATTTCGTAGAAGAGAGTATTCTCTACAACTTTGCTCTCTTATGTTTTTATCATATCTCGTATAGTTACAGATATATATGCAAAAATAACGGTGATTTTAGGATGTCTGTCTGTCTGTCTGTCTGCAACGTGTTTCCTGTTTTTAACACCAACCGTTCAAACGATCAGCACCAAATTTTACAGACATATTTGTAGGCCGCCAGAGACTAGAACCTCCCTTTTACAAATTGTTCGGACAAAAAGTACGGTAGTAATATAAAAAAGCCGTTTGTAATATAATTGTAATTGCAAACGAACAGTTTATCTGACCCGAAAATTGAATTACCTAATTGGTAGAGGGTAAAAATGTCTACAACATTGCTCTATTACGTTTTTTTTCATATCTTGCATCGTTTCAGAGATATTTGCAAAAATAACGGTGATTTGACCATGTCTGTCTGTCTGTAACGTGTTCTCACGTTGTAGATCGAACCGTTCAACCGATCGGCACCAAATTTTACAGACATAATTGTTAGCTACCTGAGACCAGAACCTCGGTTTTTCATATATTTCGGACAATAAATACGTTAGTGATACCAAAAAAGCCGTAACGTAGTTTTAATTGCCAATAAACCTTTCATTTGACACAAAAATTGAACAACCGAAGTTCTAGAGAAGAAAAGTCTCTACAACTTTGTTCCCTTACGGTTTTTTTTCATATCTCGTATCGTTTGAGAAATATTTGCAAAAATAACGGATATTTGACACCCTCCATTGAATTAACGAAAACCAGCCGTTCGGAGAAGTCAAGTGACATTCATCGCCCAGAACTCTCTCTGGCATACGCCATCTTGCGTTGCGTATTTGATGATTTTCTTATTGTAACTTACACGTCACACACTGCCCCGCTCATTTTCGATAGCGACAAGTCTGGTGATGTGACGGAGCAGGCGAAAAGACTGACACGCTGAGACACCAGTGAGACACGTGTCTGTGCATCAGCATTTGGTCGAGCATTGTCTCGCTGGAAATTGGTGTCTGGGTGTCACAGGATGTCATTGGTGTAGCTCAAAGAGATCGCAGTGCCTTGGACACCAAGTATAATCCGTGGTAGCACCCAATAGCAAACCCCACACCACAAGCCTTTCAGTTGGCGTCGTGTACGAACACCTGGTCTGTGATGCCGCTCATCTGGTCTGCAGCGAACCGAAATGTTTCCATCATTTCCCAATGAACATGACCTGGACTCGTCGAAAGCAAAATCTGATGCCCTTCCAGCCCGCAGTTCCATTCACCAACGACGGCTTACGTGTTTCAGCACGTAAGTCAAATGTAGGTGGCGAATTGGGCGAGGGACACGTCATGCATGCTCTGATAGCGTATGTTCTGTTCCACTGTGGCGCAATAGTCGAGAAGAACGCACGTCTGTCCTGCAGTGTCATTGGGATGAGGTGCCAGTGATAGTCTGGATGGTAGGACATGACTCATCATGCATCACATTCTCTTATTACAATAATGCGCCCTCTTTCCAACTCACCGATTTCTACATGAATCTGCATGTATACTCCGCTAAGCACATTTGAGCGCATCGCGGGGGGTTCATCGAACTACATTTATGATATTTCTCTACCGTACCATTCTCCAACAGCGCGCCGGAAATAGGAACACTTGCATCTTTCCGTTTTCCATCCGATTTTTGTTATGTTATTATGATGATCATGTCTCCTTGTGTAGGTTAGTGCTAACAAAATATGATCGCATTAGGAACAGAAAGTTGGTGAACTATATTTCGCAAATAGATCTCATCGCAACGAGAAACGCCTTGTTGCTAATGTTTTTCAACCCAAATGCTGCAACATATATGCTACTCTCTCCCCTGCATCGCGATAATAAGGAACAACAACCCTTCTCTGAACTTTGTCTTATCCTCCGTCATTCCCACCTGCTGAGGTTGTCGCTATTTGCAGCAGTACTCAAAATAGGATCCACAAGTGTAGTGTAGCTAGTTTCTTTAGTACAACTCTTGTATTTCCAACCCAGTTCGAGCATCTTTTCTCAGACTCTTTGTCGCGATAATACAAAACGAACTGCCCTAATTCGGCGTCCTACGTCAGCGAACCATCCTGTACATCCGCTGAAGTCACGTTAGGGGTACAGCGACAAGGAAAACCGCAGGCACAGTGCCCAGTAGGAGGTGTTGCGGCCCCCATGTAGATGTTGTCCTTGAAACAACGGCCTGTCGTTGCTCAAATGCTAATCACTCCTGCCGCACACACTAATAAACACAATTACTACAACCGACATCCCTTTGTACGTGCTGATCGTATTTATCCTTCTGCAGTTGTTTACACCTATACTATTCTTCGTCACTAAATTGGTGTCCCTTTTGTCTCCTAGAACATATCCTGTTAACCGATTTAACTATTTAGTCAAGTTATGCAACAAATTTGTTTTCGCCATTAGAATATGGAGTAGATTCTCTTCGGTTACGTGAGCTGCCAAATCATCAGAATTCTTCTGTAGGAACACATTTCAAAATATTCTATTCTGTTCTTATCGCTACTGTTTATCGTCCGTTTTTCTGAGTTCTGACTGAGTCCAGTCTTTGTCACCCAAAGCATGACATGATAGTCAGTGGTGTCTGCAGTCACGGGCTGCACCGCTGCGGTGGCAGCAGGTGGCTAGCCACAGCGTGTGAAAGGGGCGGTGGCTCTCAAAATTTTCAAACGTTTTTTAAGCTTATGGGACTTAACTGCGGGGTTATCAGTCCCTACAGTTACAAACTAGTTATGAACTACCTTATATATAGACGACACACATGCACGAGGGGGCATTCGAACCAGGCGCATCTCAGCATAGCGCCTCAAAGCGCTCCCGACTCGACATCTACATCTACATGGGATACTCTGCAAATCACATTTAAGTGCCTTTATAGTATTTATCTCCCATTGCATTCTCGAATATGGAAAATTCAAATGTTACTGATCAGCTATGATGTGATCATATTTTCAAACATATAATAAATATTGCTACTCGATTGCAATGTATCAGTTGTACCAAACAAACAAAAATGTACTTGAAAAAATTATTGGTAAACTGTGGAATTTAACTATTCTGTTTCCCCTCCAAAATAGTGAAAAGGAATGTTCTTAAATGAAAGACGATCTGCTTATAATCAATTTATTATAATTAAACATCATCATGATCATCATCATCACTAGAAACTGATTATGCCTTTCAGCGTTCAGTCTGGAGCATAGTACCTCTAATAAAATTCCTCCATGGTCCCCTATTCAATGCTAACATTGATGACTCGTCTGATGTTATGCCTTTTACTTCAAAATCTTTCTGCACCGAATCTAAGTACTTTCTTCTTGGTCTACCTCGACTCCTCTTACCCTCTGCTGACGAGCTCAAGAGTCTCTTAGAGAACCTTGCTTCTCCCATGCGTGTAACATGACTCCACCAACGCAGTCTGTTCGCTCTAACTGCTTCATCTATGGTGTTCATTCCCAGTTTTTCTTTGATTTCCTCATTATGGACATCCTCCTGCCATTGTTCCCATCTATTAGTACCTGCAATCATTCTTGCTACTTTCATATCTGTAACCTCTGTCTTATGAATAAGGTAACCTATATCCACCCAACTTTCACTCCCATACAACAAAGTTGGTCGAAATATAGAGCGTTGCACTGCTAACTTAGTCTTGGTATACAAAAAATAAATTAGATGACATTTCCTATCATGTAAAACAGATAATGGTATTCAAACAATTTTTTTTTATAAATGTTAAAATATTGAGTCACAAAAATGACTGGCTGAGTCAAAGGTCGGAGGTTTTGCAAAACAGAATGCTATTAGATTGGCACACAGGGGGTTGAAATTATCGTTAGCCCTAATCCCCCCAAAGTAAATAGGCAGATTTCAAAAGAATAAAATAAGGGACAGAATCCAATAAGTCTGATTCCTATAACCCCCCAGCAAGTGCGTCACCTTACCCACACAGATGATCATTGACGGCAGCATCTCAGGCTCGCAGGCAGCAGGCGGTGGGAGCGGATGAGCTGAAATTTTTATCCGACCGTAATTGCTGCGACCTGTTAAGCAGGGTCGACATGTAACTTAACACAGCGTCACTGGTGTCGGCGTCGCTAGGCAGTTGCTGTGCGATTCTATCACGCTAGCAGACTAATCAATATTTTGCATAGGTGACACAAAGGCCACTTGGAACCAATCGATCAGTCACTTGCGTGATAAGATCTGTAAAAACAATGCCCGATTGGCAAAGGCGCGAATGCTCAAATAGAGACTTCAGCAAAACGAAAACTAAACTGTGGCCGCTCACAGCGTAACCACAGGACAATGTAACGTCCGTGAAGTAAACACATGTTCTACAAGGTCCGAATCTTCGGAATCAAACACAAGTCTAACCAGATGACCGTTTAAGACGATGTCCTCCCCGCGAATCTAAACGGAGTATTCCGTGTCTCCCGAGGTCCGTAAATCTCGGACGCTCAAACCGGAATCTTCCGAGGTCCGTACCCCTCGGACACACAAACACGAGTCTTCGTGCGTCCTCGCGCTCTGCCGCAGCTCACGGCAAGTGCCGGGCGGCCACCCCCACGCGCGAAAAGTGTGTCCTCTGACAGGACGTCCCCTATCCAGTCACAAACTTAGGTCGATATACTATAACCATGCAATTTGATTAAAAGCCGTTTGTGAGGTACGGTGTCAATAGCGTCTGGAAATCAAGAAATACGGATTCGATTTTCGGACCCTTACCGAGTAAGTAAGCGAGTGAGTAAAGAGCTAGTTGTGTTTCGCTGCTCTCTGTGCAGCGGACGCAGAATGGGAATACACTCTCTTCCTCTATGGCTGGAACCAACAATGTTTAACTATTTAATAATCTGTTTAATAACTCCAGCACTAGAGCAGTGCCTGTGGGGGTCGAGGTTGCAGGGGGATGCAATAGCGACATGTTGAATAGCAAACCTACGTTTCGTGACGTTCGGCTACTGTGGCAGAAGTACCCGACGAAAGTGACAGGTTTCGTAAAAGTAGCTTAATTAACAAGTCATCTGCAGATGGAAAACTAATTTTCTGGGGAAACGTTTCCTGTGACCCTTAACGAGACATCAAAAGTGTCACAGCTATAAGATGTACTTATGGCACATTTCAGTTTTCATGAAGGGCTGACGGAAATGCGATACAATGACGCCATTTTTACGACTCATGACGACTTGTTAATTAAGCGACTTAACAGCGCTTGTGCAGTATTGCTGCAGCTATTTAAAATTCTCGCACTCTTATTGTATGTCACATGTTCATTGTTCATTGGTATGTAGGAAAAAACAGTTAATCACTAACTTAATATTATTTTTAATCAATTCATAACAATACATTTTTACAACAGGATCATAGTTGTTTGCAGGGGTAAGGGGTTTTCAGTGAAGTATTATTTTTACTTAACTAATAACAATACCATTTTATCACTGGATCAGAGTAATTTGCTGCAAGTTAAGGGTTTTCAGTATTTTTTCGAAGAAATCCAAAGTTTATTTGCATCCTAGAGGTATTAAGGAGTGATGCATCAGCTTTGATGGTTTCATACTCGAACATGACAAGACGGGACCACAAATTGATCAATGAGATTATTCATGACAGCAAAACCTTACATCAAATACTTTTTTTCACTTTTCATTCGTTTCCGCAACTACAACTTTTATCAGACGTTAAGAATTGCGATGATCTCAGATTTATCTAAGAAATAAAATTTTGCCTCTGGGATCACTGACATGGCTTTATTACGAGCCTGAGCGGTGCCAGACATTTTTACTCGCAAAGGGGGAGCCGCAGATTCAAAAATGTTGAAAAACACTGCTGGTAGATAAGTAGGATTTTTAGCCAAAAATGTAATAGTTATCTGAAACAGGGTGTTTTTCCTGAAATATGCTAATGTTAAACCACTGCACAAAGTAGGGGACACATCTGATGTCAACAGCTACCGTCCAGTCTCGCTTCTGATAGCCTAAATTCTTGAGAAAGTAATGTATTCTAGAGTAGTTTCACACACAGGTAAAAATAAAGTTCCAACAAAATGTCAGTTTGGTTTTCAGAAAGGCTTTTCAACAAAAAATGCTATATATACTTTCACGAATGAAATGTTAAATGCTCTGAATAACCGGACATCACCCGTTGGGATTTTTTGTGATCTCTCCAAGACTTTGATTGTGTAAATCATGGAATTCTTCTAGGTAAACTATTGTGGTATAAATGGGACAGTGTGCAAATGGTTTAAATCATACCAAACAGGAAGAGTGCACAAAGTTGACACAAGTAATTCACATAATATGCACACACACACACACACACACACACACACACACACACACACACACACACACACACAAAAACAGCTGATTCGTCAAATTGGGGAACAATCAAAAATGGGGTGCCACAATGTTCGGTCTCTAGCCCTTTGCTGTTCTTAATATATATTAATGACTTTCCATACTATATTCATGAAGATGCAGAGCTGGTTCGTTATCACACCTGACAGACAAGAACTAACTGAAGAAATTGTAAACAACGTCTTTCATAAAAAATTTTAATTGTTCTCAGCAAATGGACTATCATTAAATTTTGATATAACACAGTATATACAGTTCTATACAGTAAATGGAACGACACCATTAATAAATATAGACTTTGATCAGAAATGTGTGGCAATGGTAGAATATTCGAAATTTCAGGTGTTTGCATTGATGAGGGGTTGAACTCATTGAAGATCTGTTGAAACGTTTCAGTTCAGCTACTTATGCTATTAGGGTAACTGTAAATTTTGGTGATATACGTTTCAGTAAATCATTTTACTATGCCTACTTTCATTCTTTTCTTTCGTATGGCATCATATTCCTTGGGCAATTCATCATTGAGTAAAAAAGTATTCATTGCACAAAAGCGTGTAATCAGAATAATAGCAGTGTACATAACTACAACACTAGGAGAAAGAGTGAT
The DNA here is from genome assembly GCA_026315105.1 of Locusta migratoria. Taxonomy (NCBI): domain Eukaryota; kingdom Metazoa; phylum Arthropoda; class Insecta; order Orthoptera; family Acrididae; genus Locusta; species Locusta migratoria. The sequence goes on from CM048751.1 coordinate 302,318,959, forward strand.
CTTCACTATTCAAGGTAAAATCTAGGTCTGCCACAGAAAGGGGCGAATTATGCTGCCACAGAAGTCTTTGGTCACCTACCACACAGCATCAAAAGTCTGACAGATAGCCAACTAGCATTTAAAAATAAATTAAAAGAATTTCTGAATGGCAACTCCTTCTACACTATAGATTAATTTTTAGATAAAAATTAGTAAATCTGAAAAATAATATATTTTTTTGATTTGTGTCATGCAATATTTAGTACGAAGTAATAATTTGTAAAGACACCTTCCGTTAACCTGACACGTTCCGCATTATTACGAAGTGTCGCATTAATGAGCTATGAAAAAAGTACTAATCTAATGTAATCTAATCTAGTCACGGTTGCAGAAGCCATACCAAATTTACAATTATTTAAAAAGTAACATTAACTGAAACTTCAACTGAGTACTAATGAAATTCTTATTGTACGCTGAGATTGAGCCAATGGCGTGCAGGCTTTTGAAATTCAAGCACCAAGACGTTACGGTGAGCTAGCTAGCAACCAGTTGCCGGCGGTCCTCGGTGAAGATGCCACGTAACTGCGTTATGATGAAAAATAAAGTAGAGAATTTGTAAAAAGTAATTTTATTACCAGCATTTAGAACTATTTCCTCATTGTGCTATATTCTAGTAACACACACTGCGGTCTGCACATCGTTTAAGTCCACGGTCTAAGGAGAAGAGTTTCTAACGGGACATATAGAACTGACAGCAGGTAAGCAATCCTGAACTGCTTTGATGAATGAGTAGGAGAGGGCACACGCCACGGTGAGCTAGAGAGAATTAGCGACACTGACCTTTATTTGGTGTGTGTCCACAATATAGCTGCACGTGGCAAATACGTTGGTCCTACACGTCGCAGATATGCATCTGCTGGGCACCTCGTGAAAGTTACGTAAGTTGAAACTTGGGGTCTCTCAAGACGCTAGTTGATTTTACTAAAGCAGTTTATTTATTGTTGGGTTTTGTTACCATTTATTTCTTGTAACATCACTTTGGTTTTTAAATCATATATATTAATAGAATAAATTGAAACTTGAATACAATGAAATACTACTTCCAGCTTTATTGTTCTTGGAAATAATCATGACAACATAGCCTCCTTAGACAACTTCATCACATTCTATGCACATTATAATCGGAGATTAATGAGCAACTTATAAAAATTTCCCACAGTTGATACATATTTTTTTCTAGGTTTCTCTGACAAAAAGAATACCTTCGTCTTTTGTTGGTGGGTTGGTAATCCACTGGTGCACCGTGTCCTCTCGGCTCGTAGTCATATCCAAGAGCAAAAAAACCACTTTTTGCTCCCTTCTGAAGGCACCTTCTATCAGGCACGTTTCCGTTTATGTAAGGATGGACAAGTTGTTTTCTTACCTGCCACAGGATCAGCCGCCTCTTCTGATGTGAGGCTAAGGTCTCTTGTGAAACTTACTGGCAGATTAAAATTTTGCACTGACGGAAGTAAAGTTGTGAGGCGGGATCGTGAGTTGTGTCGGGATAGCTCAGTCGGTAGAGGGCTTGCCCGCGAAAGGCAAAGGTCCCAGGTTCGAGTCCCGGTTACTGCACACAATTTTAATCTGCCAGGAAGTTTCATATCAGAGGACACTCCGCTGCTGAGTGAAAGTTTCATTCTTCAAGCTCTTTTGTGTTTATGGTAATGCTCTATTAGTTAAGGCTTCTTTTCATCACCAACCACAGTATTTGATGACTGAAGAGAGGAGACAAGGATAACTGCTGATTATCGTTTTGGTACGTATGACACTAGTGACATGGAATCAGTAAATCCAACAAGAAACGAATGTACTTCGCTTGAACGATGTGGTTGCATCTTTAGGAATTTCAATTTTTTTTATTTTATTTTATTTATTTTTTTTTTTTCCCACAGAGTTCCAATATATGCGGTTTTCAGCAATTCACTCGCTAAAGGTGTGCTACTGAAATAAATTGTCAGCTATAATATACGATATGAAATATCTCTAAATACAGCTAACGTATCATCAAGCCTACGCGCCGCTTTTGTTTCCTTATCGTCGAATCTGAGAAAACGTGTGACAGCTCGAAACCTTTTTAGGCGCCCTAAAAAAAGGCGTGTCATGTTCCTCGTTCCACCGCTCGCTCAAGTCTTGTTTCCCTGATCTATAGGCTCCAGAAGATATAAGCAAAGCAATGTAGGCCTCTAATTCTTCCCCATCTAATTCCTGCCATATCTTAGGTCGTCTACTAGTAGGATAATGTACATTCCCCTTATTGTTAACTCGTCTAGGCTATCAGTTAGTTTCGCTTCCTACTACTGAAATTATTTCTGGGGTAATTTGAAGCTTTAGGGCTTCTTTCATTGAACTAGGAGATGCTAATTTAGGCCCACGTTTATTCCGAATTGAATTATAAGATGGGGTTTGGAACTTCGTTGGAGGTTCTTTTTAAGAAATCATTCCATTTTGCCAGTGAAGTATTTTTTCATTGTGTTGTCAGTCACTACGATTACATCGTCATTGTGAATGACGTCGTCTTCATTATCCTCCTCTTCCAAAGTATCACCATCTTCCTCCTCTTCACTAAAAGCGGGAAAGTATTCATCATCATACACATCAGGAGTACTTTCATTATCACCATCAGCATCATCAAACATCTGAATAAGTATCTTATCAGCATCTTCAGAGTGAACAATTTTTCCAACCCATGTGTATATTCTAACATAAGTTATCATTCAATTATTTTTTCTACAATCTGTACAACTTTCGTAATTTTGTCCTACTTGCTTTATAATAAACGTAGGTTTCTTCCTTTTTTGGAATAATTTCATATATATAGAAAAACTGTAGTATTTGAAAGAAATACTTGCCTATCTTAATAAAGCCAGGCATCATCCGCTTCCTTCACGTCAACAATACTGTCTGCAGCTCAAAAAACGAGTAAGCTTCACTGTCATTAAGTTCTGCCAACTTCAGAGGTTTTCTGAGAATATTGAATATGCTATGACAGTTGGGGTCGTTGAATGGCCAAGTACCCCCTTCCGAGTTGATCTCTAAATTAATCCATCATAAAATAAATAAATACACAATTACTGATAATTTTGCTTAATATACACTCAGATCACAACTACAAGAGAGATGTCAGGGGACCTTGAGCCTTAAAAGATAAAAATCTAACGAAATGCAAAACAGAAAATTGGTATGGGTCTCAAAAGGCCACATGTGCCCAGGAGAAGGGTAAAGGCGTCATTCCTTTATTAAACTGACATCATGATTACATGATTAGCAGGACATGACGTGGGACTCTAAAATGAATTGATTGGAGAAACGATGCAGCCCCATTTCAAGAAAGCCGCCCGTTCGTTATACTGCCCCTCCTCTTCCTTGCGAGTAGTGGTAGAGAATTCCAAAATATCTACTAATCACTCAGTTAGTTCAGTTTTGCAGGGAAATTAAGGTTTAAAGATACTTTAATTATTAATAAAGTTAATTCTGTTGAATATTACTCATGTATTTAAAGTTTTTGTGTTTATTTCATGTCGAGAAACAGCGATGCAGTGATACTTAGTGAGCGTCTTCTACATGTGGTATACCTGGCCGCTGACTTATTAGAACTTATTTTTCTTATTTCGTTGACGTAAACGTGAGAAACGTTCAATGGACGACATCTCGGCACACGTTAATGGAACGAAGAAAGAAAGGAGATTAGGACTTAAAGTCGCGTAGACAGAGTGGTCATTAGAGACGTAGAACAAGTACGATTGTTTTGTTTACTGGTTGGGAAAGAAATCGCGGCATTTTTCTGGAGTGATATACGAAAAACAAAAAAGAATCACGCCACACAATGCATTCAACGAAATTTCATGGCTAAATATTTCCATGTTTCGGTCACGTGATCGGTGTTGTAGATCGTTTCATAAAAAAGTGAAACCTAACGAGTAATCATAAAGTGGCGTTTAATGACGCTGTAGGTTTCGATTTTCCAGTTATTAGAGCAAATTAGAAATTTCAACGGCATTTTTCCACACATCAGATACAAAGGATTTTCATGGTAGTAGAAATTCTTCTTGAAACACAAACAAGTGTAATTTTCAGAATCAAATTTTCACACTGCAATGGCGATTGCGCTGATATGTAACTTCCTGGAAGATTAAAATTGTGCGCTGTACACGGAATTCGAACCTGCGACCTTTGACTTTCGAGGGCAAGGGCTCTACCGTCTGAATTATCCCAACACGCTCCACAGTCCGTCGTCACAACTTTACTTTTGCCTGTTCCTCACCTCCAACTTTCCAAACTTCACAGAAGTTCTCCTGCGAACCTTACAGGACTACGACTTGTGGAAGATAGGATTTGGTGGAGACATGGCTTAGCCACAGCCTAATGGATGTTTCCAGAATGAGGAGTGCTAGTCGTGTAAGGTTCACACGAGAACTTCTCTGAATTTTGGAAAATAGGAGGCGAGGTATTGGCAGATGGATGGATTAATGTTAAAGCTAAAGCAACCTGTATGTACCCTGAAAAATCGGAATTTTCGTGTGTGCCTCTATGACAAAACGAGCGCATCATATATAGTCAAAAATGGCCTACCAGAAGGATCTGTCGTAGCCCCACTGTTGTTCAACTTCTATGTAAGTGACATCTCACAAACTGTATCCGGAAAGTTCTTTTGCGCAGATGATACGGCCATTACATTTCAGAATAGAGTTCTACAGGAAGGAGAGCATGCGCTCACACAAGATCTTAGAGTACTTGGTGACTACTACAGAAATTGGAGATCGTGCCGTAACCCTATAAAAACTATAGTGACAGCGCTGTCCACTTGAGAAAATGCTTAGCTACGTTTCATTGACAGAACAGGTAGAAGGTGTAACAGCTCTATTAAACAAACAGCCTACACAACACTGGTGCGTCCAGGTTTGGAATGTTCCTGAGCATTGAGGGGCCGCGCTAAATGAGCCTGATGGATGATTTAGAGGAAGTTCAGTAAAGGGCATCTCGTTTTGTATTACCGCGATATACGGGAGAGAGCGTCACGAAAATGATAGACGAGTTGGGGTGGAAATCATTAAAAGAAAATCGTCATTCGTTACGGCGGTATTTGTTTGAGAAATTTCTTTCGCCAACTTCCTTTTCCGATTGCGAACTTACGAGGGTTGGAGCTTAAATAGAGGCAACTATTTATTCACAACGATACCAAAGCGTTACATGCTTCTAGATGTTATTGTCCTTCAAAGTAGTCACCAGTGTTGTGTAGAACCCGTTGCCAGTGATTTGGAAGGCGTAGTATACCGTTAGCAAAGCCTGTTCTGTTGATAGTACGACTGTAGCGGTTTACTGCTTGTCGAATCTCTGGAACAGTTCTGAAGCTAATGTCAAGAAGTGTTTTCTTCATCTTCGGAATCAAATCAAAGTCACAAGGACTTAATTCCGGGGAGTATGGTGGATGGTACAGTACTTCCCAGTTCCATCGTTGACAGAGCAGCCACAGCTTGCGCTGTATGCGCCCGCACAATGTCGTCCATAATGATGGTGGGGTTGCGCAAAAAGTGTTGCCGCTTCTTTCGGAAAGCTGGTCGCGGGTGATGCTCCAAAAAACGAACAGTAGTACTGTGCATTCACAGTGTGCTGTGGAGGAACGTGATACGTTATGATAATACCGTCACAGTCGTACACGAGAATCACCATGACATTCACTACACTGGGGCTCTGACGCACTTTCGGCTTTGCGGCGACCCATAATGACGCCATACGTTGCATTGCCGTTTCAGTTTTGGCTAGAACGATGTAATCCACGTCTCATCCAGTGATTCGATACGGCGTAAGAAAGCCTCTCCTTCGCAGGTCATAGCGCTCCAGGCGCGTATGAGCAGCGTCGTAACACATCCATTTCTGCATATCCGTCAATTCATGCGCAATCCATCGTGGTGCAATTTTTTGCATGCCCATGCGTTCCTTCAGGAATGCGAAGCGCAGTCGTATGCGCTAATCCGGTTTCGTGGGCGAGCTTACGAATCGTCTGGCGTCGATCACTGACCACTTCCGCGTCAACAGTACGCACTTCTTCAGAGACGCTAGGACGACCTGCCCGATGCATGCCTGTCACAGTTTGCCGACCTTCGCTGAAGGCTTTCACCCATCGTGTCGCTGTTCTGTACGGCAATGCCGATTCCCCGCACGCCTCTTGAAGACCTTGATAAGACTGTAGTGCTGTACGAGGTCTGGCACATTCAATCTTGATCTAACTCTGTTGTTTCTGTTCCAGAAACATGGCGACACCGTTACGTTAGACCGCTCGCTCACAAGTGACTGTGTTTCCCTCGGTTTTGCGCACGCTGGTGACGTGGGACGGGCGAGTCCATTTTCTCGGAGGTGAGATAGGTCGACAACGTGTACTATGATCGACAGTAGTAGATTCCATTGCACAGTGTCTTCACAGCTGTGTTGACATTGTTTAAGTTCCAACCCTCGTATTTTGTTAGCACCATTACATAGGGAGGCTCGATCATCATAATAAAATGAGAGAAATCAGATCGAAAACGGAAAGGTGTCCTTTTTTTCCCGATCGCTATTACACAATGGAACTGTAGGGAAATATCATAAAAGTGATGAACTCTCTTCAATGCAGTGTGAGTTGCAGACTATTTATGTAGATGTAGTAAATCAGTCAGTAAAAGTTACCTTTTGTAAAAAATCAGTTAAAAACAACCCTCACCCTAAGTCTCTTGGAATCACATTTGACCGTTCACTAACATGCAGGACTCGCCTCACATCAACTTGGAGTTCAGTTGGAGAGCAGGAAAAACATCATCCGCAAAGGGCCTGGAACGTCATGGGGGGGCTCAAGCTGACATTGTCGTACAGTCGGTGGTTGAACTCTGCGCACCAGAGTGCAAGTGAGTGAGGTGGATGTCCGCTAGAAAGACAGCTGAGAATCGCAACACCCACCCTGAGATCAAACCCACTAGCCTGGCTCTCCGCCTTCAATAAAATCGCCCCACCACATATGAAACGACAAGAAGCAGCCATTCGTGAATGGGGAAAGATTATAACGTGGAGTTTCCCCAAAAACTACGTTTATTTACCAGCACTAATAAACATTTCATTTTGATGATATCCTGGATTACCTTAGCGTTATGTTTAATAATTCAAATTATTACAAGTTTATTCTTAACCATAAGTAACGCACCAAACATTGAAATAGCATCAGAATAGTAATTCACATATATCAAGAGGTAAATAATGGTTGAATAATCCGAACATTACATGAAAATGAATCACCAACATTCTTTATCTGTATTTATTTACATGTAGTACTAGGACTTCATTAGGGATCATATGTATGCCTAAATACATGAATAACTGGAACAATAGTTATGTTCATAGTAATAGCAACAGAAATTGTAGGATACGTTTTACCTTCAGGGCAAATATCATTATGAGAAGCAACAGTTATTACAATTTTTTATCAGCTGTATCTTATATTGGTACAATACATACAATGGATATGAGGAGGATTTGCAGTTGAAAACGCAACACTTCATCGATTTCACACATTGCATATTGCGTTGCGATTTATTGCCATTGGTATATTTATAACACATTTATTTTTCTTACTTCAGACAGAATCAAATAATCCAATACCACTAAATATAGAAACATAGATAAAATTCCTTTTCGCTCACACTTCACATACAAGGTCATAATTAAATTTATTATTTTAAGACTAATTTCAATCATTCTATGCCTAACTGAACTTTATATATTAAGAGATCCAGGTAACTTTGTACCAGTTATTCCTTTAGTAAAATCAATTCACATTCAACATGAATTATGTATTTTATTGGCTTATGCAATTTTACCATCAATGCCTTATAAATTAGGAGCAGTTTTTGCACTAATAATATCATTTAGAATTTTAATAATTATACCATTTTATAATAAATCGAAATTCCGAGGAATTCAATTTTACCCAGTAAATCATATTATATTCTCAATCATAGTAATTGTAATTTGCTTATTAACATGAGTTGGAAAATGACGAGTAGGAGAACCATATATTATAAGAAGACAAATACTAACAATCATTTACTTTTTATACTTCTTAATTAGTGTACATATTGCAAAAATGTGTGATATACTCATTAGAAAGTAAGGTAATTAGCTTAATAAAATCAAATGTTTTGAAAACATTCTTCTATTAACTTTAAAATTATAAAAAAAAGTTTAAGTAAGTAAGTGAAAGAAATATAACGCTTAAACCAACAAAAATAAATGCAAAGACAGCGGCAAAAAAACTTTTTCAAGCCCATATATATATATATAAATAAATCAAGTGTAACATCTTGACGATTTGCCAAACAGAGCATTTTCACACACACATTGCACTTCACTGCTTGTTTATAACTTTAACTTTTCACGTAATAACATTTATTTGAAATTTCACTGTTTATAATTTCATGATTTTATTTTGTAATTATATTCGTTAGTTTAGTGAAATACCCAAAGATGGTAGAACTGTTTTTGACGATTTTATAAAAGAAATTTGCCGAATTGGCTCACGACCAATTGCTGGTGTGATGCTGTGTTGAGAAGTTGTATATCCCTGTGTTTAGTAAACAGATATACGTGACCAAAGCACTAACTAGAAAGATGTCACAGTTTTCTTATGTGCTTTGCCCAAGATGGCACTTGTTTCAGTTTTATTCTGTTTGTGATACAAAGTGAATAAAGTTACTGTTGAAACGAGCACAGATGAATATCAGTGATAACTACGTAAATTAGGAAACTCGTGTTACACCCTATTCGCATACTACGATGGCTTTTCCAGCCGAGTTCTTGATATTCATACAGCTGCTTAACGTTTCTGAAAACGTCTCTCTAATTTTGCTTAGAGTGCCCTTAAGGGTTCAAGGAAACGTTTGGGAACGGTTTTACTCGGAAGCAGCTAAGTCGTATTACATCAGACAACGAGGACCAAGACATGAAATGCACCGTTCGAATTGCGTCAGACGTCCTGCCGGCTAGTACGTGGGTGTCCTTATGTGTGTGTGTGAGACAGAGACGGCGTTAGTGCTATCTCGTCTGGAGCGGAACTTTTTTTCTAGAATTCCGCCTCCAAGATTCCCGTTGTGGACGGGCCGTTCAACCTTAACCTTGTTACCGCGAGGGCAACTGGGAAGATGACTCCAGCGTCCTTAAGACGACCCGACTGGCCACAGCGCGGTACAGCGTAGCGCGTAGCATCCTACCAAGGACGACGGTGGAAAAAGCAAGTTTAAATGTTTCTCGTGCACTTCAGGTTAGCAACACTAAAAGTGGTTCATTTGCGATGGCCTATTCACAGCACAAAATTTAATTGCAAGGAAGGCTTCATTCCATGACTACTGTTTTCCTGTTTTTTTTTTTTTTTTTTTTTTTTTTTTTTTTTTTTGTAAAATGTGGTCAACAGTCAGTCGCAAATCTTTTCTTTATTACTAGATCTAGATTTTGATGACTGTGTGATCATTAACAATGCTTAAAACAAAAAATTAAAACATATCAAACGTACAAAGAAACCGCACAACGCATTTGCCTGAGTCGAAAAATGAATGAACGGTCTTGTAGAGAGAATTCACTACAACTGCGCTGTGTTATATTTTTCGCTTATATCGCACAATTTCAGAAATTTGCCGGTATGTGATTGAGTTATTGTCACTTAAGTTCAAGGCAACATTTTTTTTTTTTTTTTTTTTTTTTTTTTTTCAATCGTCTTTCTGGCCAGCTGCGTTATATACAGTGGCGGTCTAAATAATAAGAGTCAGCTGGGAAAGGTTTGGAATAAAGTGCGCATTTATTACTAGAAATGCCTGTATTATGATGGAAAAAAAAGTTACGTTTCGCAGGAACCAGGACAACAGACGTAATGGACGTGAGGTCGTGGTTGTATTACTTAATTATTTTGTCAAACAAGTAGGTTCAACCACAGATATCGTGTAAAAACACTAAAATATGACGCGTTTCAAGGGTCAAGCCCTCATCATCAGATAATTTGTACAAGAATCTTAAAACATGAAACCTCAAAAATATATTTTAAAAAAATGGTACGGGAAATGTCAAGAAAGTAATGGTTCCATATTTTGGTAATCTATCTCAGAAAGTGGCCAACATACTAAAACCTTTTAAAGTCGAAGCTGCTTTTAAAACTAATAATACGTTACGTCATAAATTACGGAATAACTTAACCCAAGAGACTGATAAATATGGCAAAGCAGAAGTTTATAAGATACAGTGTCATAGTTGCAATGCCAACTACATTGGTCAGACCGGTATATCGTTTAGAGTTAGGTAAAATGAACATATGGACACCTTCCGTCTTAATAATTTTGACAAGTCCGTTGTAGCTACGCATATGCGCGAAACTGGTCACCCTTTAAAGCGGATTGAGAAGCCCTGAAGATAACACAAAACGCTAAAAGCGACGCTTCATTAAATGGACAAGTTCAAGGCAATACACAGAACTTAAAAAAAAAAAAAAAAAAAAAAAAAAATGGACCTATTATAATAAGTCGTTTATTTTAAATTTCAACCTCTGTCTTATTGTGCATTTGATTTCGTGACAACTGGATGTACCCACTAGCTCGTGAATGATCTTTGGAATTTAGAGGTCTTTGTTTTCAAGTGCATACGTGCGCCCCACTCGTGTTATTGAGTCCGTGCATTTCGCTAGTGCTATGCGCCGCCATTGCTGGGGTCTGGTTTGAATTCTGACGTAGCACAGTATGCTGATCACCTTTCTTCGTAGACACGGTTACAAGGGAAGTAACCACGTTTTCTTTTATTACGTTTTATATTTTTATGGTTTCATGTTTTAAAATTCTTGTACAGATTATCTGATAATGAGGGCTTGACCCTTGAAACACGTCATATTTTACTGTTTTTACACGATATCTGTGGTTGAGCCTACTTGTTTGACAAAATCATTACAACAGTCACATTGTACCACAGTCAGTTTATATCACAAACAAAACAGTCAATAATATTCAAAGAATACCAGACCCCAGGGTCAAAAAATTAGAGCCAATTGACAAAAATATTTTGTACTTATCTTATTCTTATCAAATTTACAGGGGCAGTCTTTTTTTGTATAGGAGTGCATTAGTACTTCGTGGGGTAACCCTTCATTTTTAGGATTGCCCTGCACCTCTTATCTATAGCCTACTAAACGCCTGCATTCGTCACTACTAATCGCATACCAATCTCCTTGGATATCTTCCCAAAGTTTATCTAAAGATGTAGCTTTTGAGCGGTTAAATCTCTTGTCTATGATCTCCCATAGTTTCTCAATGGGTGATGCCTAAGGGGATTGTGGCCACCCTAATACTTCGATACTGTAAGCTTGAAAAGCTGCCTATGATCCTTGCAGTATGCTTTGGATCGTTATCTTGGTGAAATTTCTGTTTCAGCGGCATTTCCTCTTCAGCATAAGGCAGCATCAGATTTGCCAAGATGTCTTTGAACATTTCTGCATTCATTGTACCGTTTATATGGTATATTGGACGAATGCCGTACCATGAAAAACATCCCCATACCATAACACTTCTGCCACCGTATTTCACAGTTTTTAAAGTATACTTGGGATTAAATTCCTGGTTTGGTGGGCGGCGCACATAGACTTTTTCGTTTGAGGCAAACCTACTATACTTGGATTCATCGGACCAAAGGATGTTCGACCACCAAATATTAGGTTTTTGTTCATTTCGCCGGGAAAAGGCGAAAGGGACTGATGACCACGTCGTCTATTCCCCCTCTAAACAACAACAACAAAAGGCGAACCTTTTCCGAACATTAGCGTTTGACACGTGGCGTGTATCTCGCAATGCGCCCACTCAATGTTGCTGATTCAGTCGTCTTTTAATCGTTGAGGTTGATGGTTGAATATCATGTTTGTCGCTGAACAAAATGGCTTTCACTCGTGGTGTTGACAAAATGGGTCTTTCTTTACTTCCCTAGTGATTTGTCTGTCTACACGAGCCGTAGTTGCACGAGGTCGCACCCTGTTCTCCACATGCGGGTTTGTTTGTTTAGATCGTCTAACGGCGTTATGGACTCGTTTTCGCGATTACTATACGCTCTTCATCACTTGTATGCTTTGCTCTAGAAGAATGTAAACAAAACCAAACGTCAATTTACATACAAACAACTAAAACGGCGCTATTATTTTGAACCATAAGATTCTTACCGTTAGGATTCTCTTCGCACGACTTGCTCAAACGCTTTCTTTCTCACGGCTACAGATAGCAGTGACGTCTTCCATGATGTTTTCTAAAACGGACTGACAACAAAGCACTCGTGGAGACTTCGCGTACTAATAGATATCCTAGTTCTTAATCTTGTGTTTTTACACTGTTTTTGTTCTCGCTTTCGGGTCGCGCCGTTGGACCGATCGGCGCCGAATTTTACAGACGTATTTGATAGCCGCAAACGACAGGAACCTCCCGTTGGTGGAATAACTAGAAGGCGGCACTGTGTCTAATGTTGGAAAGTTCAACTGCTTGTAAGCTATTGGATCAAACTGCTATGATAATCAGTCCCTAGATTGAAAAACCATTAAACCAACTTACACTAACCACAACACACACACACACGACACCCAAGCTCGAGGGAGGAGTCGAACCTCCAGCGGGAACGCCTTAGACCCAGCGAACACAGAATAAGGAAAAAATTACCAACTTTTTCACGCAGACAGATGAATACTGAAGGAATGCAACAGTGTTCTTATCAAGTACAATACGTACTGTTTGCAAACGTAGGCTTCCGCGGCTGTTGTGAACTATGTATAAAATCCTTGCGGGTATGAGACCGCGTCGTCATTTTATAAACTGTACCGACGTTTCGCCCGCTGTTGTAGGAGGCTTTCATCAGAGTCTGTGTCAGACACAGACCCAAACCCTGATGAAGTCCGCTTGCAACAACAGCCGAAACGTCGGTACAGTTTATAAAATGATGACGCGGTCTCATACCCACAATGATTTTATTAATAATACGTATTGTGTTTGTATAAAAATAAAAATTGTGACATGAAAAAGTTAGTCACCTGCCACAAATTTTCGTCAGCGAGAAAGTTGTAGATAATGAAATGAACTTTCTTTTTATTCAGACAACTTTTTTATAGCTGCCCTGGTTTTCTCTCAAATCTGGATACAATAGAGCGGTGGAAATTTTCAAATTCTACTCCTTACTTTCAGCGAGCTTATCCACCAGCGAGCACAATTCTGTTGCCCACTAACTTTGTACTTTGTGACCAAAATTGATAAACATATGTAATTTGGCATACAATTTTTAGTATCCAATAATTATGACTTAACACTTTTTATTTATTTCATTACTAACTACCTGAGCCGCTCCGGCTTTGTATGGGTAATCTTTGAACTTCTTTAACTCGAGAACTGCAGAACATATCGTGATGCGGTTTCTTTCAATTTCTTCGGTATATTCCTGTGTTCAACGTAGGCTATATTAAATGCCAACACGAAAATGAGAAATAATCGAAATTAAAATAATAAAGTAGAATGGTTTACCACTTCGGCACTTTCGTGAGCTTTGTAGCGTAAACTGAGACCTGCGCCAAAGTACATAGTGTAGAATTATTTGATTTAAATAAGGAAAAAAATAAAATGACAGCGAGATCATATGTCTAACTTTTTCAGATCACCCACAATCACTTTTTTTTCCTTTTTTTCTGTAGATGTTTGTCAGTTATGCAAGTTTTGACTGTGTACACTTGCATAGCTGTTATAGTTTAGGCTCCAGACCTGACTACAGTGCAGAAGTGGTAAATTATTTTAATTTGATTCTTATTTTAGGTTTTTTTCATATAATCGTATTGACATTAAATGTAGCTTAAGATTATCCCAGGATTCTAAAGAAGAAATTAAAAGAAATCGCATGATGATATGTTCGGTACTCTCGAGTTGTAAAAGGTTAAAGGCACAGGCAGAGGGAAAACGTGCTTCTATTTTATATAATAGTGTGATTTGCTATCCCTGGCTTAAAATACAAGAAAAAGGAATTAACAGACAGTGAACTCAGTAAACTACCCCGTCCTTGCTGCAGTGGCCGGCTGGCGCTCGGCCGCCATGTTGGTTGGGTGTCGCGCTCTCAGCCGGCTTCATTTCACGTCATTGTAAGGCCTCTCTGTTATTCTGTGCTCGATGCTTAAGCCGGGTTCATACGCGAAACTAAACTAGGACAACAACGCGTGCCTTTCTGCAGTCGCACTGTGATCTATCGTTCACACAGAACTTCACAAAATATGACTTAGTTGTGCAGTTTTCAAAATTGCGTCCGCAGTCTCAGCTGATTGCGATTTGCACGGCTGTTTTCATTCGCGGCCAGTCGACCGTTAAACTTCGTTCCATAAGCACACGAAGTGTTTCCTTAATTGATTCGACATTTTAGCCGCAAAGAAAGACGCCAAAACGTAAACCTAGAACGTAAACTCACTGATACGAAGTAAATGGTTCCAAATACCCCGCGAAGTGACATTCGAATGTCGATATTTGGAAAGAAATGGGAAAGAAAGTGTCGAAACAAAGTAGAACCAAGTTGAACTTTTTGTTGCATGGAAAAAGTAGTGCCTGTTAAGTGGCGGTACTGAAACCAGGAAGTTCACATTTGCTACTGAACTTCAGCTTCACTATGCAAGTAGCTGTTGCACGCCAGCAGTTGTTTGTCTGAACCCGGCTTTAGACCTCGCGGCCTACCCGCGCGCCACCGTGTCCTATATCGGCTATTGTGCGTCGGATGAGAAAACAATTCAAGTATAAGTTGTCAGAATTTAATATCGAGAAACTTTTGTTTGAAAATTTTGTCAATATATTGACATTGGTCTGTCATCGTATTGTTTTGCCGTAGGTCATGTATTGGAGGTTGATATTTAGTCTACCATTGAATATAGAGCAACAAAATAACTTTTTATATAGAAAAAAATTAATTAAAATAGAGATAAAAATCGAAAATTAATTGCAAACTTTATGCAAAGTACATGAGTCATCATGACTTACAATCTGGTATGTAATATCATTATATAACTGTAACATTCTAGGCGTATATATTTATGTTGTTTTAAGGTCTGACTGATGAAACTTCATTTTTCATATGATGGTTCATCATGCGAACGATATCAATAGGTACATTTTTTTGTAAAATAAATATTCCATATCGTCCACCAAAATGAAACTTCGTGTTTTAATGCAATGTTGTGGTGGGCTGGCACAATCTCCATTATGGAATCAAATTACAAAAAAATAAAAAAATAAAATTCTAAAAATCGGAGATTTAGAAGAATTGTTTCTTTTCTCTCGTCTCTGTCTCTCTCACAGTCTTTGCCTCATTAGGAACTGTTTTGAGGGTTATGGCGACCTGCGACCCCATATCTTCTTCATGCCCTCCTTGATTCGCCACTTTGGTTGAGCGGTAACAGCCATTGAACCTTACCAGCTCTCATGTTCACTGGACAAGTGGGCTGTACTATGACTCCGAGTCAAAGTCACTCACTATGTCGGCCGACTGGAAGGAAGGCCATGTTTTAAGACACGAATAAGCTACACGAGTGTCCATCACAAATCATCCCGAATATTAGTTACTGTTATAGCATGCATAGTCACCTGCTAGGATATCTACATGGGATACACTGCAAATGACATGTAAGCGGCTGGCAGACGGTTAATCGAACCACCGTTATAATATTTATCTCCCGTTCCATTCTCGAATAGCGCGCGGGAAGAAAGAACACCTGAATCTCTCCGTTCGAGATCTGATTTCTCGTGTTTTATTCTGATGATCTTTTCTACCTATGTAAGTGGCAGTCACCAATATATTTTCGCATTCGGAGGAGAATGTTAGCGATTGGAGTTTCGTAAATAGCCTACGCCGCAGTGATAAGCGCCGTTGTTGTAATGATTCCCATCCCAGATCGTGTATCATTTCAGTAACGCTGTCTCCCCTGTATCGTGACAATACGAAACGAGCTGCCCTTCTTTGGACTCTTTCGATGTCCTCCGTCAAACCCACCTGATAAGGATCCCACACTGGGCACCAGTACTCCAAAAAAGAACGGACAAGCGTAGTGTATTCAGTTTCTTTAGTAGTTCTGTTGCATCTTTTAAGGTTTCTGCCAATAAAACGCAGTCCCTGGTTCGCCTTTCCCACGACATTATCTACGTGTTATTTCCACTCTAAGTCTGACGTAATAATATTTTCTAGGTATTTCGTAGAGTTTACGGCCTACACTTTTGATTGATTTATCTTGTAAACAAAGTTTAACGGATTTCTTTTCGCACTCATTTGGACGACTTCTCACTTCTCATTATTCAGAGTCAACTTCCAATTTTTACACCTTAGTGATATCTTATTCAGATCGTTCTGCAGTTGGTTTTGATCTTCAGATGATTTTACTAGACGGTAAATGTCAGCGTCAACTGCAAACAACCTAAGAGAAAAAAATGTTTGAATGTTTGTATAGCTTATGGGACTTAACTACGGGGTTATCAGTCCCTAAACTTACAAACTACTTATGAACTAGCTAATCCTAAGGACGGCACAAATATCCATGCCCGAGGGGGGATTCGAACCCCCGACCGTAGTGGCCGTGCAGACCGTGACTGGAGCGCCTTAGTCTCCTCGGCCACCGCGGCCGGCCAACCTAAGAGCGCTGCTTACATTTTCCTCTAAATCCTTTATGTAAACAAGGAACAGCAGAGGACCAATAACACTACCCTGTGGAACACCCGATATCACCTCTGTTTTAGTCGATACCTTATCATCGATTACTACAAAATGTGTCCTCTCTGACAGAAAAATCCAGTATCCAGTCGTAAATTTGGGGCTATATACCATAACCACGCAAAATGATTAAAAGCCGTATGTGAGATACGGTGTCAAAAGCCATCTGGAAATCAAGCAATACGAAATCGATTTGCGAATCCTTGTCGAAAACAATAGCCATTACGCCCGTCCTCTGCAACGCTTGTTAAATAAGTGCCATTGCATACCATAGCTTTTTTATAGGTCTACATCTAGTTATATATATTTTTGTCCAAAATACTTGCAGGAAGTGGGCCATAAAACACACCAGTACGATTTTTTCTAGACTTGTGCGCCAAAGCTAAGCACCGACGTGGCGTTTTCTTGCTGATTAAAACGGCGTCATATTTGTTAGTTTTCTTTCAAATCAAAAAATGTTCAAATGTTTGTAGAGCTTATGGGACTTAACTACGGGGTTATCAGTCCCTAAACTTACAAACTGCTTATGAACTAGCTACAACTAAGGACGGCACAAATATCCATGCCCGAGGGGGGATTCGAACCCCCGACCGTAGTGGCCGTGCAGACCGTGACTGAAGTGCCTCAGTCCTCTCGGCCACTGCGGCCGGCTAGTTTTCTTTCTTCACAGTTAATGCTAGCCTAGTATCTCTTAGAAGAAACATATTTGGTTGATCGCGACTACTCAGTTTACTGATGTTGAGACAAGTTATGGAATAGTTCAATCCATTTACAAAACTAGAAATTTAAAAAGAAAGTACTCATCTTTCGACTTAATAAGTGTAACCCCAACAGCTGTTGCAAAGAAGAGTACTTCAACTGCTTACAAATTCAGTACATCAAACACAATAGCGACATGTCAGCAAATACTAAGAAATTTTAGATATCCGTCAAATCTATGAACGAGTTTAAAGTACATGGCCCTGACACACTGTAAACGTAATGGAGTTAAAACAAATGATGGCACACAAAAACTCCGAAATGATTATGGACGAAAAATAGAAGACGTTAAAAACAAAATGTTGTTGTTGTGGTCTTCAGTCCGGAGACTGGTTTGATGCAGCTCTCCACCTATTCTGTCTGAGTAAGCATCTGCATCTCCTCATAAGACTTGCTACCTACATCCATTTGAATCTGCTTACTGTATCCATCTCTTAGCCTCTCTTCGCAATTTTTACCCCACACACTTCCATCCAACGCCAAATTCACGATTCCCTGATGTCTAAGAATGTGTCCTACCAATCTGTTCCTTCTTATAGTCAACGTATGCCAGAAATTCCATTTCTCCACAATTCTGATCAGTGCCTCCTCATTATCCTTGCGTTTTGCTGATGAGATTGTAAGTCTGTCAGAGACAGCAAAGGACCTGGAGGAGTAGTTGAACGGAATGGACAGTGTGTTGAAATGTGCGTATAAGATGAACATTAACAAGAGTAAAACAGGGGTAATGAAGGGCAGCGTAAGAATATCAGGCGATGTTGAAGAAATTGGATTAGGTAAAGTATCAATAAAGGTGGTAGCTGAGTTTTGTTACTTGGGCAGTAAAATAACATAAGATGGACGCAGTACAGAGGAAGTCATTTCCGAAGGAGTGTTTCCTTGTATGGGAGTGAAACATGGACGATAAACAGTACGGATAGGAATAGGATAGAAGCTTTTGAAATGTGGTGCTATAGGAGAATGCTGCAGATTAGGTGGGTTGATCGATCATTACGTATCTATCTATGTGATCAACTGTGTTCAGAGAAATGGATTACTCCTATAATATTCGATAAACTGTAGCATTAATTATTCAATCATGTTTCCCGCACAATGCAATTTAATTCAAAGCGTATCGATATATAAACGGCAAATGTGAACACTGAAAAACAGTAATTATTCCTCCCTGAGGCTGTTTCCAAAAACACTGTGAACATCTGAACAACCAATATTGTCAAACCGGACATGGGCCCATCAGTACTGTATGTCAATATTTACAGTATTGGCAATAAGTCAATACCCACGCACATACGTTCAATATATTGGCGCTTTTTCAATACACCTCTATACTTATGAGACGCATTTGTTGTCTGTCTGTTTGTTCTCTTATAACTCAAGATCGAGACAACCAAATAACGTGAAATTTGGTACACGTACACAAAATTAAATGGGGAAGGTTCTTAAACAGGTTTCGTTCCATTTTTTGGAAAACCAACAGGAAAGTTTGAGAAAAAGTGAAAGAGCGTTTTTAATGTGTCGGTATAAATCTATATCTTCGCACTGATCTTAATGACATTTTTCATATTGACTTTCAAAACAAGACGAAGGGCACAATCTACATAAAATTTCGTTCAGTTCATGGTGCAGGATACTTATGGATTTCACCAAAATCCACAGTTTTGCTCCGATCTTGAAAACAAGCTGAAGGTTACTGTCTACAGAAAATTTCGTTCGGTGCATGGTGGACAGTACTTTACTTACAGACTTCGATTGCAGTCTCTATACATATAAGACTTATTTGTTGTCTGTTTATCAGTTCCCTTATAATTCAGTATCCAGACAACCAAATAACGTCAAATTTGGTACACGTACACAAAATTACATGGGGAGGTTCTTAAATAGGTTTCGTTCCATCCCAATCTCACTCTGGCCACGTGCCTGTTCTAAGCCGTCACACTTTCAGGGTCTGCAGGATAATTTTGAAAACAAGTTGCTCCAGATTGGAGATGGTAAAGTTCCTGAAGATCCTTCAACAGGCCTCATCATAATGCCATGTGGTAAAATTTTCAACTCTCATTGCGAACGTCTGTCAAAGATCTGATTTCACTAGCGGCGGCATTTTCAATTACGGCTGACATTATAAGGAATCACAACAAACCACACGTCGGCAGCAGCGCTCTGAAAATGGCGTACAAATACAAACGGAATTTACTTTGTGGACGACCCTCGTGTGTACAGGTTCAAATGTTTGTAAAGCTTATGGGACTTAACTACGGGGTCATCAGTCCCTAAACTTACAAACTACTTATGAACTACTTACGAACTAGGACGGCACAAATATCCATGCCCGAGGGGGGATTCTAACCCCTGACCGTAGTGGTCGTGCGGACCGTGACTGAAGCGCCTCAGTCCCCTCGGCCACCGCGGCCGGCGTGTGTACAGGGTAATCGGAAATGTCCGTTACAAACTTCTAGGACTTGTAGAGAATAGTGAGTATATAACATATTGAATAGGAATCCATGTCAGGGAACATATCGTTTCCGTTCTAAAACAGTTTTAATTCTGATGTGTAACTCCTCAACGTACGAGTTCTGGCCGATGCACAAGACATTGAAAAGACACCAGGTAGGATGGAGAGAGTATACAACCAGAACATGCTTGGCAGGTTAAAAGTGTGTAACGAAGTTGTTGGTCGCCACATCGAGCCACTGTTGTAACGCAACAGTAGCGGCTGATTCCGTAGATGTTAGTTTCTTACTGTTACCGACTAATGTAAACCATAACGTGTAAGTTGTAATAAAAATGCGTGAGTAATAACGGAACGATTCAGTAGTCTTTTCAAATTGATTGCAACAATTGTACTGGGTCACGCCTAAATACATTCCTCAAGTAGCAGTGAATGAGATAATAATCTAAATTGAAACCGTCGTCGAGCTGTGCACGCGACGTTAAACTCAAGCTCCCTTCCTTGAAACCGTCGTGGAACGGAAACGATACGATTCCGGACATGGGTTCCTACTTAAAATGTCATGTACCCAATACCAGCTACAAGTCCTAGAAATTTATAACGTGATTTTCCGACCAACGTGTATTCAGGGTGGTCCTTTGATACTGCCTGGGCCAAATATCTCACGAAATAAGCATCAAACATAAAACTACAAAGAACAAAACTTTTCTAGCTTGAAGGGGGGAAACAGATGGCCCGCTAGATGGAGCTGCCATAGAGCAAACGAATATCAACTGCATTTTTTAAAATAGGTACCCCCATTTTTATTAAATATTCGTCTAGTACATAAATAAACATGAATGTTTTATTTGGAACACTTTTGTCGCTTTGTGAGAAATGGCGCTGTAATATTCACAAACATATTGCTGACAACTTTAGACGAACAGTAGGGAACAGGTAGGCTTTTAAAATTAAAACACTGAACGTAAGTACCTTTGAACGTTATTTCGGTTTTTCTAATATGATTCAGGTACTTTTGTGAAATTATGATACATTATGAGAACGCATGCTGTTACTGCGTGATTACCTGTAATTACCTCATGACTTCAATAAATGCTCAAAATGGTGTCCTTCAACTTCGGTGCATTTGGCAATACTCATAACGAATTTCCTCTCAACAGCGAGTAGTTCGTCTTCAGTAATGTTCTCACATGCATTGACAATGCGCTCACGCATGTTTACAACAAACGATAACAAATATCCTTCAATTACCCCCCCCCCAAAAAAAAAATCTCGGGATATAAGATCTAGTGAATATGCGGGACAATGGTGTGGTGCTTCTACAACCAATCAACCTCAATTAAAGATTCCATTTAAGACCGCTTCAACTACACGCGAGCCATGTGCCGGACATCCTTTACGTTGAAAGTACATCGGCATTCTGTAATTCAGTTAAACATCTTGTAGTAAAGTCGGTAGAACATTACATAACAAATCATCATATATTGCACCATTTAGATTGGCATCGATAAAATAGAGGCCAATTATCCTTTCTCCCATAGTGCCGCACCATACTGAAACACGTCCACTGAATGTGTGGTCGTGTTTCATTTTGAGCTATTCATTACTCTCAAGTGTTTCTCCGCCATTAATGTTGTCTATTTGTATGTCAATTATTTTATTCCTTTATTAATGATCAATTTCCCATATCTACATATGTTTCCACCTGTGTGATTAAACTTGTGTGTTCGTATGAATGTGGGAGGTTGCTTTTAATATTGACTGACTGCCGCACAATGGTTTACAGTAGCCACATCGCGCTTTAGGCCTCATTTACTTTAGTTAAGAACGTAAAGCTTCGTATGTCGTCTTCACTGCCGTCTGCTGGGTGGCCAGAGACAAGCTTACTTGGCAAGATGGCGAGGTGGCCGTGTTCTTAGTGTAGCACCAAGATAATCATGGACGAAAGAGGTGACAAAAGAAACCTCTCTGGAGCTCTAGTAGAGACTATTATCTGCTTCAGGTAGAGAGGGTTGGTAGACAGTAGACTCTGAACGTGCTCTGCATCGTTTTGAGTGCGCTCTACAACCGGTGCATGGAGGGGAAGGCTTTGAGTGTGGCCTGAGGCACTACTCTTGCAGCAACCACCGAAGTGAGTATTTCGTCGAATCATACTGAGGGGATGGCATGCTATTAGAACTTGCTTTCTTTGTGATCAAGCAGGCTTGGTTTATCAATGATAGTTTTTTTTAGAATAATTCTTTCACTATGCGAGGCGAAGTGTTTCTTAATTTACAGAACTCGAATAATTCAGTGTAAATTTAGTATTTTCATTCCGTTGATGATTTTGTGTCCAATTTTATCAAGTTACAATACACGTGTGTGGCCTTCAGTCTTTGAGTAAATTTAGTATGTTTGAATTTCCTTGCTGTTTTTAACTAACATTTTTGCATCGTGTCTGTATCCACGAGTATGCTAAATTTTTTCTCGGATTTTCTGGATTGATTCTGTCTTTCTGTCTTCGTAGGATCGATTGCACAACGTGCTTTCATAGCGGTCTTTAGTTCGGCATTCAGCAATCGTTTTACTGATACTAACTTACTTCTATATGAAATTTTCCACGTGTGCTTCACTTGCTCATTCTAAATAAATTTCTTTTTGTAAATTCAATGTAATTCATGATGATCGCACACCACATGGTATTTAAGGATAGTATGCCACTGCCTCCCCATACATGAGTTCGTTTGGTACATAGTTTGATTTCAATTCTGCTTGAAGACAGCTGCCACCCTGTCAAAACACTGCCGATGGTTCGTTTGCCACTGCTAAGAAGTGTTCCTACATGAGAAATGTGTCTCAAGCATTATGTATGAGTCTGTGAGTGAATGAATGTGCTTTCCTTTGTACACTATGTATTTGCAAATTTCCTCCCACTTTACCTCCATATTCATAAAGGACAGAAACAATTTTATTATGGGCATTAACTTTTTGATTTAATTCACTTTTGTACAAGGTGTGTGCTTAATTGTGATTAATTTGGTGCCCCCACATTTATTTCTTGTTCATTTTATTGAATAGATCATGATATAAAGTATCATACCTCTGCTTTATAATTTCGCAGTCCCCATACCATATTTAATTATCTATTCCTTTTTTATCATTAATTTTGTGTTTGTTAAAACGTTGGCTGCTCTGTTAAGGAGTGAGTAGTTAGATAAATTTCCGTTGCGTAAGTACTGTTGCCAGTTGTAAAGTAATTTAGAGTAGCAGTGAGCGTTTTAACTTATATTCGCAGATCTCTACTGCCCAAGACCTTACATAGAAAATTTAACAAGCTACTTTCAATACATTAACCCGCTAAGGTTACTGATGTTCCACTTGTCACAGCCATTGTGGATTTTCCGTTGCCCAATAATGCATATTATACCGTTTTACGTTACCTGTGTTTGTGAATGACGCTTCGTCACTAAACAGAACGCGAGAAAAAATCTGTTATCGTCACGTAATTTATTTTGTGCCCAGTGGCAAAACTGTACACGACGTACAAAGTCTTCGCCATGCAAATACTGGTGCATAGAAATATGGTACAGGTGAAATTAATGTTGATGTAGAATCCTCAACACCGATGTTTTTGAGATTCCCGATTCCAGCTCAATTTGTCTGCTACTGATGTGAGGATTAGCCGCAACTGCAGCTAAAACGCTTACTTGGGCATCATCTTTTCTTGCAGGTCGTGGTTGACGTTTCACTTGTGGCTGAACATTTCCTGACCATTTAGATGACGTAACTATCAGACGAAAGGTCCGGACACTTAGTTGATGTCTTCCAGGATAACGACCAAACATACATAGCACACGCCCGTTGGGCATTTTGATCACAATAGTCATACATAAATAGTATATCGTCCTTTTCTGCAATTGGTAAACTGTCCATTTTAACACGAGTAATGTATCACTAAGCAAATACCGTCCGCACTGGCGGAATGTTACGCGATACCACATACTTACATGTTTTTGACTATTACAGCGCCATCTATTACAAAGCTAAAAAAGTGTTCCAAATAAAACATTCATATTTATTTACGTACTAGACGAGTATGTAATAAAAATGGGGATACCTGTTTTAAAAAATGCAGTTGATATTCGTTTGACCTATGGCAGGGCCGTCTAGCGCCATCTGATTTCACCCTTCTACTAGCAAAGTTTTGTTCTTTGTAGTGTTTTCGTTTGATGATTATTTCGCGAGATATTTGGCCCGTCACTGTCAACTGTCAATGGATCACGCTGTGTTGAAGTCCCGCATCACGGCGTTTGCCCGCGATGAACTTCGGAACTACTGAACTGATCTTGCAAGGAGACCTTCAGTTCTCCGAAATACAGTTCGGGATGGGACTTGGCAGGATAGTCGTATACAGTACCTCAGGGCCGGCCTTAGGCGAGTGCAAACTGAGCAGCCGTGCAGGACCCCGCACAGCTAGGGGCCCCGCGTGAAACATTACAACCGATCGACGACTCAGAAAGCTGCCTGCCCCACTTGGGACCACGAACGGCACGTCTCCCAAGCTCTTAAGGAAGGACACCTGGCGGCTATACAACCAAATGTCTCCTCTCGACCATGGTTTTCTTCGATGAAGCTCATTAGACGTCATGCAACGTCTCTCATTCGGATGAGACTGGGACACGGATGTTACCCTGCTCACTTCATCATTAGTCGATTTACTCATTGCTGAGAGTCATGACCTCATTTCCTCATTCATTCTCAGATAGTTGAAACTTCAGTCAGATGTCTGCATCCACAGCGATCTTCAGCCTTTCTTAATATGATGTGAAGGGGTAGGCTGGTGATCTTCTTCACTTAATCCAACCATCTTCTTGCTGCTCTCTCTCGTGGTCTCATGCCTTCAATTGTTTTCCCTGCAAGATGGTCTTCTCTAAATTGTCCCATTTCTTTCTCAAGATGTGCCCAAAGAACTGAAGGTATTTTTGGCTAACACGAGAAGATAACCTTGTGGTGATGTGTAGTTCTATTATTGAAGCATTTGGTCTTCTTTGTGTCCATGGTACTCGCAGCACTTCCTCCAACACCGCATCTCGAAGGCATCAATGCGACTCTCATAACTACCTTTCACGGTCCAGGTCTCGCATCAGAATAGGAAAACAGGAAACACCAACGCTTCCACCAAGCGCATCTTTGTTGTCTTGGATATTGTCTGATTCTGTCAGATCTTGGTGAGTTTGACCATCGCGGCTCGGCACACTTCCCTGTGCAATTGATCAGATAGTCTAGATATATATAGTCACTCACTATTTCAAGATCCCTTAAACATCCTGTAAATTAGTTTTGATCCAAGCCTTAGCGATTTATAACCATCAGTTTAGTTTTTTTCATGTTTATCTCCAGACCAAAATTTGTAATAATGCCTTTCACTCTTGAGAGCAGATCACCAAGTCCTTCCTCAGTTCCTGGTATGCATGTAGTACCATCCGCGAAGCGTAAATTGTTGATCTTCCTGCCGCCAATTGAAATCCCACCGTTGCAGCCATCCAGCGCTTTCCCGATTACATACTCTGCATAGATGTTGTAGAGCTGAGGTGACAGTATGCAGCCTTGTCTAACGCTATTTCTTAAATCGAAAAACTCCAAATATTCAGCATTTACTTTCATGGTTGCGGTGTTGCTATTACACAGACCTTTTAATAAGGATACCATGTGTTTTAGAACCCGATACTCGGTGAGCACATGCCACAACTTGTCCCACAAGACACAATCAGAGGCCTTTTTATAAATCTAGGAAACGGACGTATGCATGGACACATAACTCATGACATTTTTCAGTCATCTGCCTTAAATTGAAGATTGCCTCTCGAGTACCCTTGTCAGACACAAAACCTGCTTGTTCTGCGGAAATGTGTAACTGAAGAAAATTTATAGGGCGTTGATTGAATTTACTGGCATGTACTGTCCACCTACACCGTTTGAAAATCATCGCTACTCGACACCGTGACGAAGCTCCAACGGCAGTGGCGGATCTCGACTACATTATACTGGCATGTACCAGGTACACGGCCGCACAAAGTGTATTCTACAGAAAGCTGGTTGCGAGGGGTTACGCCTCCCCACAAGTGTCACTGTCTTACTCCATCGACTCGACACGTTTAAGGACAGTTTACTCGGCATCCAGCTGTAATCTAAGAGCTGGTGTAGCTCCCGTGTTTACCATGAACAAGCACAGCTTGTAACTGTATGAGGAATTTTGTATTTTATTTTATATTTTGACCTTCATTATGTCCTTGCAACTCTCATTTTGTTTTGTGCTGTTTGCACTTCCGTTGTAAGACGTCTGTCAACAGTACTGTTAAATATGTATTGTTTTATATCTTATCTTGCAAATGTAATGTTTTTAATTTTATTGAAAGGCAATATGATGTTAGATACCGTTAATATTGTGATATATATTGCAAGACTTTCAATGATATTGTAATGTTGCCATTTCAATAACTGCTGGCTATATGATCACTGCAAGCAAAAGCCATAATAAAGAAGAATTTAAAAAAATTAAAACGTAATTGGAAAACTGTAATCCATTATTTTGTTCCTGAAACTGGTTTTAACGTAACGTAATTCAGGTATATACCAATTGTGATAGGAGTAACAGCACTGCAGTGTGTCTCAGATTTAGAAAATTATGTCTGTATCGGAGTCAAAGGAACCAGGGGTTATGATACTGATGCGCTTCTGTAATATCCAGGGTCCACGTATGCCTGAAGCTCATGCTTAATTAAGAGGTAGGCGTTTCATTGTTCCTCAGCGCTTCTCCGCGTCCTTTCTACTCATTGTTGTGACTGATAATGAAGCTTTCAAAACTCAATGCGGGACATTTCGAGGATGTGAAGGAGGACTAAGATCACATGACTCATTGTGCCATTCTGAACCTAGAAAAGAAATTTAGACGAGTAAAGTAGGCCTACTCATTTACTTTTGAAGTAACATATCTAACATAAGTGGCGTTTTATTCTTAATTTACAGTTCAAAAATATTTTCAAATGCTCCTATTTTGAACTTTAGAGTCTGACAATTTTTACATTTTGTTTCTCTGTTACGTTTTTCCGACCATGTTCCCTGTCTGTACTACTAATTTTTATAAGACTCTTGGAGCATCGTGCTCCACACATTTTGATAACCCACAGAATTATGTTTTGAAACAACCTCGAATTAAATGTCATAAAACTACTTTTTAAAACTATTTGAAATACTCTATTGTAGACGTTCTTTCAATGAAGTGCACAGTTTAAATGCGTCTTACTACAGCAGAGTCTCCATTATCGATCTTCGGTTATCCAACCTTCCGTGTTATCCGCCTCATTAACTAGAAAGACGTAACTTACGACGAGGACCAATCTTAAGAGAGTGTTGGAGCAATTCTCCAGAGGATGAAAATCTAAATCAACAGACCGTCCCAAAAATACTACTCTGCTTTCATTGTTCCAGAATGTGCCGACGCCACAGAAGATGATGTAACTGAATGGATTGTCCAAGATGAACAATTTGAAATGAGAGATGAAGATACAGTCAACATGGTAAACGAAAAAGAAGAGGACGATGAAGCAGATGTAGTACAGTAAAGTGCGCCCAAGATTTCTAAGAATGATGGACACAAGGCCTTAGAAACTGCTTTAAAATATTACAGCAAGTGGAGGAAACATCGTCTACAGATGTTTTTCTTCTTAAGAGACTACGTCATGTAGAGAAAAAAAAAAAGGCACCCAGCAGGCATACAAAAGACACTAACTTCTTTACACAGATTTAAATACTTAATTGTAATTCAATCAAGTTTTTCATCAACACAGTGAACTGCTAGACTAAAGTAAATAACTATTCAGTCTAATTTCATTTGTATTATATTAAATTTTTAACTCATTTGGCTTACTTTAGTTTGATTTTCGTATACCGTAATATCTTATCATTTTTCTTTCGGTACTATGTAATGTATTTGAACGTTATATTCAGTTCTTGTTCACGTGTATAATAAGTTTTCTATGTTCAATTATTTTTTTGACATTCTTTATGTTTTTTTATTACTATCCGTGTTAACCGACCTTCCCCCATATCCGAGCCTTCCGCAACCGGTTTAGGTCGGATAATCGAGACACTACTGTACATGCAATGCTCACTTTCGTTGTTGCATTTTCAGAATTTCACCACCTTTTTATTCCTGAAGGAAGTAATATAAGTGCTGATATTGTATTTGCATCACAGATTTGAAATACGTTTATACAAATTGGTATTATATCATGTTTGCCACCTTCAGCACCGAAAAATATTCCATTACGTTTATAGAAACGTACTTTAGAAGGCACAAAAAATATTCCGGAAATAGAAATTTTTTATATCATTCTAATGCCAAATGCAGTACCAGCTTAAAGAACTTCCACTGCTAGCGTATTTATCATTTTGGAAATAGTCAGATGATGTGTAGCGATTTTTTCCCTTTTGTATTTAACGTAAGGAGACTGTCATGTATTCATAGATGATGCATTGTGACGTTGACTTGCAAGCAGTATGACATTTTCAGTAATGATCCCAAATGATTACAAATACGGGACTATCCCGCAGAATCCGGGACGGTTAGCCGCCTTACACTTCACAGATGGCGAGGCGAGTTTTTTCTAGGTGGCGTTGGTTTTTTGCGCTCGTCTGTTGTGCCTTACGTGAGCGCCAAGTTCCTATGCGTAGCTGCTATGACGTAGCCACATTCTGCGTCAGGGAAATAGGAAATAAAACGATCGTCTGGCAGTTGTTGAGTGGGATGTTCTCATCGGATCTGGGCCGCCTACTGCAAGACATCTGATTGACGCCACTGCTGTGGCTTGCGTCTTGATCACACTGATGACGACGACAGACACACAACACCCAATAACCTGCCGGGAACCGAACCTGTGCCTCTTGCATTGCGGGTGGGGAGCCTTGAAATTTTGTCACTGATAATTTACAGAAACAAAGACAATTTAACTACCGATATTTTTTAAATGAATTAGAACAAACTTGAGCCCATGGCGTTGAAAGAATACTCGAATTCATCACATGATTAAAAATTTAAAGTGGCATTTATACATACCACCACTACTGAATTTCTAAGCTTTTAGATGCGACAACGCACTCCTAGAATCTCCCCCCCCCCTCCCCCGGCCACTAGCACTTTCATTCAGTGCAAAGTTCCTAGTGATTGGAGACAAGCGCAGCTGACTTCCGTTTATAAGAAAGGAACGAGAACTGACCCACACAATTACAGGCCAATATCGTTGACATAAGTTTTCTGTAAAATTCTGGAGCATATTCTCAGTTCGAATATAGTAAATTTCCTTGAAACGGGAAAGCTTCTTTCTATGAATCAGCACGGGTTCAGGAAACATCATTCATGTGAAACTCAGCTTGCCCTTTTCTCACATGACATCTTGCGAGCCATGGATGAAGGGTAACAGACGGATTGTGTTCTTCTCGACTTCAAAAAGGCGTTTGACGCGGTGCCACACAGCAGAATACTAACGAAGATACGGACTTATGGAATAGGTTCTCATATTTGTGACTGGCTGGAAGACTTCCTAAGTAATAGATCGCAGTACGTTGTTCTCGACGGCGAATGTTCATTGGAGAGGAGTGTATCGTCAGGCGTGCCCCAGGGGAGTGTGATAGGATCGCTAATATTTTCTATTTATGTAAACGATCTGATAGACTTAGTAACTTGTAATTTGCGGCCGTTTGCTGATGATGCTGTGCTGTATCAGAGGGTGTCATCTTTAACTGTAACAGCATACAGAATGACTTGGATCAAATTTCTAGGTGGTGTGAGGAATTGCAACTAGTGTTACATGTAGGAAAATGTAAGGTGATGCGCATGAGTAGGAAAAACAATCCCATAGTGTTCGAATACAGCATTAGTAGTGAGATTCTGGATGCTGTCGCGTCGTTCAAATATCTAGGCATAACATTGCAGAGCGATATGAAATGGAACGAACATGTAAGGGCAGTTGTGAGTAAGGCGGAAAGACGACTTCGGTTTATTGGGAGAATTTTGGGAAGATGTACTTCATCTGTAAAGGAGACCGCTTATAAAACGCTTGTACGGCCACGTCTTGAGTATTGGTCAAGTGTTTGGAACCCGCAGTAGATCAGTTTAAAGGAAGACATAGAAGCAGTTCAGAGGCGAGCAGCTAAGTTCGTTACTGGTAGGTTCGACCAATGCGCGAGTGTCAGGGAAATGCTCCGGCAACTCAATTGGGGATCGCTGGAGGAAAGACGACGTTCATCTCGTGAATTTCTGTTGAGGCTGTTGAAGCTGAGTGTAGTACGATCTTGCTGCCGCCTACTTACATTTTGTGTAGTGATCACAAAGACAAGATAAGAGAAATTAGGGCTCGTACGGAGGCGTATAGGCATTCTTTTTTTCCTCGTTCTATTTGGGACTGGAATAGGAAAGGAAATGCCTAGTAGTGGTACAGTGTACCCTCCGCTACGCACCATACGGTGCATGGCGCAGTATGCATGTAGATATAGATATAAGAACTATGAGTGTAGGATTTCAAATAGTTCTTTGGTACCGGCGCAGCAGCAAATTGTAGTTACGTTGCGATATAAAAGACAAGTACAATTTTAAATGTCTGGTGCTGACTTTTTCCATTAAATTACTGTAATGATTAAAAATATCGCTAGGGGGAAAGCATTTCCCGCGTGTTCCGGCCGAAATTTTTACGCCGCACAGCAGTATTTTACATATTGTGAAATAAAAGAAGTCACTCGTATGAAACTGCTGTAATAAGAAGACGGAACAAATCATCAAACTAATTTACATAACTACGTGTTCAATGATAGAATATTATATGATTTGCAAATTAAAACACAAAAAGTGAAAATAAAAACTAACAAAGTGTTTGTGTTTTGTTATTTATAAATCACCGACTAATCTGCATATAAGAAATTACAATCCTACCATTTTAAACAAATGATGCAAACTACGCAAATGAAAATCTTACTTATCATTTTCTACTCTTCCTGTGGCAGCACGTCACAGTTGGGGGGGTTGTACACCCTGCATCCTTCCTTCCATGCCTCAGCTTCCTTGTTTTTATTTGAGTAATCTGTTTTGGAGGAATCCCATTGTGCTACCCACGTACAGGGTAGCTAAGGAGGTGGACAGGGAAATAGGAAAATTAATAGCGTACTGTTATTGGTCTTATAAAATTTACTTTCTTGTCATTATTTCAGATCCAGCATTCGTAAGAACGCCTGTCTTCTCCTGCCACGTTATCAGTGAAACACGGCGTGACTTCAGAATTCAGTTTGTAACCTATTATTGACGAATTTTCTCGTCAAAATCAAGCAAAAGATCTTTTATATCAAGTGTGTAGAGCAGAAAACCCTTAGTGTTTATAATATATAACTAATTTAATTTCTTGTAGCGCTGAAAAAAGTATATATCCCGAACAACACTCCCGAACATTTTTAGATTTTGAATTTCATTAAATTATGGGGATTCCGATTGCTAAGTTACTTTTTATTCTTAACATTTTGGTCATTTTCATGCTTATGAAGATTTTTTCACTAGTTAATTGTTTTCCTATCATAACAGTAGTTCTGCTGTAGTAGTTATGTCTTTTGACGAAAGTGTGTCACATCTGCCGGAATGGTGGGGAGGGGACGTTGCGGAGAGCCCTGCGTAGAAGTTTTGCCCAAGTTAGGGACTGCTCCATAAGGGTTCCACTCACGGAAATGCTAAAGCACACTATCCAGAAAATTCCGAGAAAAAGGGCACTAAAGTTTTAAGTGCAGAACTTATAGAAGTAATAGACTACTACGGTCAAATAACTCAGGCGATAGTTTATATATATATTTTAATTTGTCTAACATTTTCTGACAGTTGTGACGTTACTGCTGTATCGTCACATTGCCTTCTCAGTCAATAGCCACTCAATTGTCATCATGCTTGCACTTTAAGTAATTCGAAATCTTTGTCAATTCAAGTAATGTTGAGTCCTGGGACTATTATTCTGAGTTACAATTTAATTTTTCGATGTGGTATGACATGGAAGGGGAGATGGTACAGGCGTGTTGATTTATTTCATCCTACAATACAACAGTTCATGTCACACGCTTTTCCTTTTCCTTCCTCTGAGTGTGAGAATGGATGAGTGCAAGTAGTAACAGCTTACAGGTAGCCCAAGGTAAGGTATGCATGTTTGTAGCAGTAGTATAGAGATCGTCTGCTTCTGCTGGCAAAGATGAGGTAGTTAGCTAGTGGGAGGTTCAAAGATGTTCAGTTTGTGAGTGGCTGGTCGATATTGGACGAGTAGGGAGTGGGGAACCGAGCGAAGGAATTCGCCCTCTGGGGCCACCGCGTTTCGCCAATCAGAGCGCGAGTTCAGGGGAAAGTTGGGACGTTGGCGGTTGGCGAGGGAGTAAGAGGTCGTTGCCTGCCTACCACGAGGTCCAGACGCGTTTCTGAGGGTGCTGTTCGCCTTTGCAGTTAAGTGGTAAGAAATTGCGCAAAATTGCTATATTCGTAGGGAGAAATGTTGATAGAAATGTAGTGTGTATCGGGGGTAACGAAATTGCAACAGCAGAAATTTTATCGATTGGCAAATTTCGCTAGGAATGGCGGGCGACGGACTTGGAAGATTTCCGTTAGTCAAATAGGTCATCTTCCTCAAATTCTTTCAGTGCGTAACTACAGTGATAATACTTAGATCAAGAGCGTTTTCCAATGTATAGTTTGGGGAAAAAATCTTATATTTGGAACAATTCCTTTTGCTGCTGGACTTAGATGTTGGCGTGGTGTGGGCCACACAATAGCACCTCCTCGAAATTAATCCCTCACGCTCTTGATGTTGCTATGATTTCATTCTAAATTAAATTCGCGTCAGTTTAATGTATGATTCGCCAACGAACTTTAGGTAGATTTTAAATGGGGTTTGTAACGGTTTTGGACTTAGTTTCTGGCGTGACGGAGGCCACACAATGGACTGTCGACAGATAACGGGGCCCAAAGCCTCTTCTATTACCTGCAACTGCTGTAGGATTAGAAATGCTTAAATTTTATATGTACTTTTGTTAAGGAATTTCTTCAGGCTTCGCGACTTTTCTTGTACCATTGTGAGCATAGTTTCCGAGTGAGCAGTAATTATAATTCCACACTGTGCATGGGGCCTTCTGAGTAAATATAAGAAGTGAAGTTCGTTTTTTGTAGCTTAGGAAATGCTTGTGCACTGCATGCTTAATTTTGTCTCACTGCCGTTTATGGGAAGTAATATTTCCAGTGTGAAAGAAACCTATCCTTGCCGTGCTTCTATGTGTGGCGATGAACTCGGACAGAACAGTTAATAATGAGACCAAGACCTAATTTTTACTAAATATTTAATTAGATGTCAAGAAGAGATAACTGGTAGTGTGTTGATCAGCCGTTCTAAGTAATGGTTAGATGGACAAATTGTTTTAGCTAAATAAATATATAAAGATGATAAATTTTGCTCACTAAATACAGTTAACCTTCCCTTCTTGTTAGTTGGCCATACTGGTTCCGTTGCCTCAATATTATCCGTTGCTTTAAATTAATTATCAGTGGCTATATAGTTCGGTTTCTTAATCAAGTGGTTAATACCTATATTTTCGGAACCAATATGAGAAGCTAGACAAGATAAAGCCTACGTGTAAGCCAACCATTCCACAGTATTCTATTAATTTTTGGGGTTTGTGGGAGCCCGCTGTTTAGACAGCGTTGGTGTAGGCGTTCCAGGGCAAGAAATGATTGAAAGATATACTCCCAATGTCAACCAATGGTTCTGCAAAAGGAAGAAACAAATAAAAAAAAATATTAAGGGGGGGGGGGTTACACAGTCTGTCTGATTCTATACATACAATAGGGGAGTAGCTCTATTCCATGAGGAATTCGGTTCCTGAAAATTAGAATGAAAATTTATAATCTTTCCCCCGTTTACAACAACGCCTAATTTTTCAATAATGATGTAATCACAGTAGTGTCTGATGCTTTAATCAAACTACATTAATTGTAAAATATATTTGGATTATTGGACTTAAGAAATTGTAATAAAATTTTATTAGCAAAAGCCGACATTTCGTAAATACACTACTGTCCATTAAAATTGCTACACCAAGAAGAAATGCAGATGATAAACGTGTGGTGTCGCACTAGTCTAAAGTGCGCGCCACGTACTTACACCGCGCGCCGCCATGCACGCACGGCGCGGCGTTCTTACGACGTCAGCCACGAGCACCCTATGCTGCAACTCAGACTGAACAGCATCGTTCACTTGGGACTGAGATAGGAACCGGCTAACACTTAGGAATCAGATAGGCACCAGTGAAGACTTGACTAGCGGATAGGCACTAGGCAGGCCTCTAGCTCAACTATGCATCAGCATTCTGCAGTACTGAGCTATGTAAACGTTAAGTATTACTAAGTCTCTAAGAAATATATATCTCGTTCTAATTTACTCTAGTGTTTCTAGGTTCTGCTGTCCCACTGGCTGGTCACCTCCTACCTGCACAAGCGTGCATCCTTTATTCCTGTGTCGGTCTTTCTACTCGGTCACCGACACCTACGACGGAAACGAGACACAAAAGCGGCGACGAGGCTGGGACACACAAAAAACGGGTATTCATTGAACAAATATATTATACTAGCATTACATTTTCACGCAGTTTGGGTGCATAGATCTTGAGAAAGCAGTACCCATAACAACCACGCAATTTGGGTGCATAGATCCTGAGAAATCAGTACCCATAACAACCATCTCTGGTCGTAATAACGGCCTCGATAGGCCCGGGAATTGAGGCCAATACAGCTTGGATGGCGTGTACAGGTACAGATGCCCATGCAGCTTTTACACGATACCACAGTTCATCAAGAGTAGTGACTGCCGTATTGAGACGAGACAGTTGCTCGGCCACCATTGACCAGGCGTTTTCAGTTGGTGAGAGATCTGGAGAATGTGCTGGCCAGGGCAGCAGTCGAACATTTTTCGTGCCCAGAAAGGCCCATACAGGACCTGCAACATGCGGTCGTCCATTATTCTGCCAAAATGTAGGGTTTCGCAGTGATCGAATGAAGGGTAGAGCCACGGGTCGCAACACATCTGAAATGTAATGGCCACTGTTCAAAGCGCCATCGATACGAACAAGAGATGACCGAGACGTGTAACCAATGGCACCCCATACCATCACGCTGGGTGATACGCCATTATGGCGATAACGCATACACGCTTCTAATGTGCGTTCTCCACGGTGTCGCCAAAAACACGGATGCGACCATCATGATGCTGTAAACTGAGCCTGGATTCATCCGAAAACATGACGTTTTTCCATTGGAGCACCCAGGTTCGTCGTTGCGTACACCATCGCAGGCGCTCCTGTTTGTGATGCAGCGTCAAGGGTAACCGCAGCCTTGGTCTCCGAGCTGATAATCCATGCTGCTGCAGACGTCGTCGAACTGTTCGTGCAGATGGTTGTTGCCTTGCAAGCGTCCCCATCTGTTGACTCAAGGATCGAGACGTGGCTGCACGATCCGTTACAGCCATGCGGATAAGATGCCTGTCATGTTGACTGCTAGTGATACGAGGCCGTTGGGATCCAGCACAGCGTCCCGGTATTGCCCTCCTGAACCCACCGATTCCATATTCTGCTAACAGTCATTGAATCGCGACCAATGCGAGCAGCAATGTCGCGATACGATAAACCGCAATCGCGACAGGCTACAATACGACCTTTATCAAAGTCGGAAATGTGATGGTATTCATTACTCGAGGCATCACAAAAACATTTCACCAGGCAACGACGGTCTACTGCTGTTTGTGTATGAGAAATCGGTTGGAAACTTTCCTCATGTCAGCTCGTTGTAGGTGTCGCCACCAGCGCCAACCTTGTGTGAATGCTCTGAAAAGCTAATCATTTGCATATCACACCATCGTCTTCCTGTCGGTTAAATTTCGCGTCTGTAGCACATCGTCTTCGTGGTGTAGCAGGAGTGTGTATTTCCTGGAGGTAGGATCGAGCAGAGATCATTTGCATGAATGTTAGCCAAAATACTGCTTGAGATACAACTCCTGGAAAATGAAAAAAGAACATAATGAATTCGTCAACCCAGCAGAGGGAAATTTTATTGTTACATTCTTAGGGATGTATGCAACACGGTATCACGCAGACAGAGCCATAGGCATGTGGGTACAGCCACCCGAGCGAGCGCAGTGTCAACGCTTGTACCGTGTTCAGCTTCCTTCTGCAGCGATGCGAGCTGCTATTCTCCAATGGAGACGATCGTAGAGGTGCCGAACGTAGTCTTGTGGAATGGGCTACCGTGCCTTTTCCACCGGGTGCCTCACTTGCGCCATCTTTCGTGCCGGTCGTACAGGCCGCCCAAGATGGCGTTTCATCCGGTCCCAAACATGCTCAATGGGGACAGATCTGGGGATCGTGCTGGCCAGGGTAGTTGACGTACACCTTGAAGAGGTATACATGGTATACATGGGAACGTGCATAGTCGTATTGGAAAAGCATAACGCCTTGTTGGTTCATGAACGGTGGTAAGACAGGTCACGATCACCAGAGGAGAACGGCCAGTGTAGAATACGACTCCCTCCCCACACAGTAATGCCCGATCACGCGTGCCGTTGGGCGTCTTCCGGTCACGCGCTGACATATTTCAGCCCACCTCCAGTGATGTAGCGACAGGTGCTTATTCAAGGACGAATGGAGACGTGTCGCCTTCAGTGATAAGTGTCGCTTCTGGGTCGGTGCCAATGACGTTCGCACGCGTGTGTGGCTCCGTGCAGGGGAGAGCGGAAATCTGGATTGTATACGACTGAGGCACTCGGGACCCACACCCAGCAGCATGGGATTCGTATCCTTCACTGGCCGTTGTGCACTGGTGATCGTCGAGGGATCATTGATAAGTGAACGGTACACTGAAACCATCATACAACCCGTCTTGCTACTCTTTATGCACCGGCAAGGCGATATGCTTTTCCAACAGGACAATGCAGATCCACATGTATCCCGTGCCACCGAGCGAGCTCTTCAAGGTGTGCGTCAACGCTCCTGGCCAAAACGATCTGCCGACCTCTGCCCCATTGAGCATGTTTGGGACCGGATGGAACGCCATTTTGCGCTGTGTGCATGACCGGAAAGAGATGTGCCCCAAGCAGCGGCGGACTAAGGTTGTCGGAGGCCCGGGGCGGTGCCCAAAGAAAAAAAAAAAAAAAAAAAAAAGAAGAGGCCCCCAACCTCTTGGGTACATGTATTATTATTAAAAAGGTAACTTTTGAGATTTGGAGGTACCCCCCCCCCCCACCCCGAGGACGAGAGACACGGAACAGTCTAAAAAAAACATAGCTTTTCAGATGTGCAGGTTCGAGAACGAAAAGCCAAGTGCGTAAAAAAAAAAAAATAAAAAAAAATTAAAAAAAATGCTGCTTTCGAGGTATTTGGACCTCCTCAGACGAGAGGCCCGGGGCGGTCCGCCTCCTCAGCTCCTCCCCCCACACCCGTTTAGTCCGCCACTGGCCCCAAGGGAGGCACTATTTTTTGTATCCCATCCTCGTCGCCACTTTTGTGTCTCGTTCGCCGGTTGTCGTAGGTGTCGGTGGCCGAGTAGAAAGAGACCGACACAGGAATAAAGGATGCACGCTTGTGCAGGTACGGAGGTGACCAGCTTTGGCAAAGCTGTTGCTAATTACGAAAAAATATAAAGGTTTCTTTAATTTAAAGTTTTAATGTAAAAAGCTGTATAACACCTGACAGTTAAAGCAACAGTTACGCCAGATGGTAACATTAATTAACGTGCAAACATCGTAGACGCGCTTGAGAATGACAAACTGTCGAAACAGCTGTAGCAATATTAAATAAAACATAAGCAGCAAGCCGGAACTTTATTACAATGTCTTTCTACGACATATATGATGCTGCAGGCCCAACAATTAGAAAAGAACTAGATATATATTTCATGGAGTCTTGGTAATACTTAACTTTTACATAGTTCTTGACTGCAGAATGCTGATACATAGATTAGATAGAGGCCTGCCTACTGATGATTCCTAGTGCCTATCCGATATCCAAGTCTTAACTGGTGCCTATCTGATTCCTAAGTGCTAACTGGTTCCTATCTCAGTCCCTAGTGAACGATGCAGCAGTCGTGGCCACGAGCGGAGTTGCAGCAGAGGGCGCTCCTGGCTGACGTCGTAAGAACGCCGCGCCGTGCGTGCATTGCGGCGCGCGGCGAAAGTAGGTGGCGCGCATTTAGACTTGTGCGACACCGCACTATTGTGCAACATCACATTCGGCACCCCTACCATCGCCTCCATGGGAGAATTACAGCCGGCCGCTGTGGCCGAGCGGCCTGTGGCACGCCAGTCACAGTCTACACGGCCCCTACAGTCGGGGGTTCGAATCTCCCCTCGGGCATGGATGTTTGTGTCCTCTTTAGTATAAGGTAGTTCATAAGTAGTTTGTAAGTTTAGGGACTGATGACCCCACAGTTAAGTTCCTTAAGCTTAACAAACATTTGAACATTTTTGAAGAATTACAACTTGCAATGGCGTATAAGGAGGGTATACACGTTACTAGCGTCGACAGTCACGAATGCTCTGGTGACTGAACTCACGTGCATGTTGCTCTGGCTGTGTCATCGTGTGTTGTATACATCCTCATGTATGCGTCAAGAAAATTTCAGTCCGCTGGATCGACGAATTCATAGTGTTCGTTTTTCATTTTCTAGGAGTCTGATAATTTTTTGTTCTCAGGTAGGTCAATCAATAATTTACGGCCGTTTGTTTGTGTTCTCGGAATATTTTGGGTAGTGGGTATTCCGTCTGTCTGAACGTTTCACTATATTTCATTCTAAATGATAATAAGTTGTAAATAAAATCAGTTTAGATGCGCTGAAACTAAGTCTGCCAAAATATCGTGTAATATCGCTGATTATTGCGCCCGAGTTTTACGTACAAATAAAAGGAATAGTCCCTAACACAAATATTATTAAATTAGTTCAGAATTTTAAGAGTTTATATGTATAGCTGATAATTATTATTTAATTCTGAAATGAAGTTGATACTGTATATTTAATGAACCAAGGCCACATCTGTGCAAAATCTTGTTACTGTCAAAGACAAACATTGATGTTAAAAAATGCTTTAATTTAACTGACCATGAAAGATGGCGTAATATAGAATCTATTTAATTTAATACTGGTCATAAAATAATTTGTGAACTTTTTTATTAAAAATAGATGTGCTCCACGTAATGACAGCGCTTCAGTAACGGTCGTCGGTGTTCCTTTGTCTGAGCTGAAAATGTTTAAACTACGTATTATAATTATGACAATGACGGAGTTAACAAACTACGAATATAATATATATAATATCGATATTTAACTGATGTATATTTTCACCACACGTACCTTTTGGTTACAAATAGTTCGCAAACTAATTACGCAGATAATACAATCCGTGACATTGCTCGTCACACCTAGAAGATAAAATATTTATACGACAGACCAAAGCGAAAACCAGAGAGAGAGAGAGAGAGAGAGAGAGAGAGAGAGAGAGAGAGAGAGAAGAATATGATCATACAATCCTTGATATAACAATATAGAGATGTTTCTCTCTCATATACTAAAATTATATATCTACCATAGGATACTGTCTTCCTGTTTTTACAGAACTTGAGAGTCTTTTGTGTTCTGCTTTT
Source organism: Locusta migratoria (assembly GCA_026315105.1). NCBI lineage: Eukaryota > Metazoa > Arthropoda > Insecta > Orthoptera > Acrididae > Locusta > Locusta migratoria. The sequence continues at coordinate 302,358,653 of CM048751.1, forward strand.
TTATAAAATCATTTTAATAACAAATGTCTTGCTTGCGCCATTAGACGCTATATGGGATTTAAAATTGCTGTGACTGGACACCTTTGCCTGGTACTACTAACATGCGAAGTCTCATTTCAAACTTGATTTCGTTAGTGTGTGAGATTCGTTAAAGTTAAAAGAATGGATAGCTTTTTATCTCAATTAATTACCTCAATATTATTTTTATTGCAAATCAAATATTTTCATCTAGTTTGGCTAAGAATGCAATAAACAGCGGTGGTGATTTTGTCGTACCGGAATTCTTAGCCGCCCGCGGTGGCCGAGGTGACTGAGGCGCTCCAGTCACGGTCAGCATGGCCACTACGGTCGGTGATTCGAATCCCCCATCGGGCATGGATATTTGTGCCGTCCTAGTTCGTAAGTAGTTCATAAGTAGTTTGTAAGTTTAGGGACTCATGACCCCCGTAGTTAAGTCCCATAAGCTTGACAAACATTTGAACATTTTTGAGCAGTCTTCACTAATAAACACTGTATTATTTTGTACACGAGGTTTGAAGGGAAGTCGTTACGCATCCTCCTTCACCCGATCTCCAGCCCCCATACTTTTTTGTTTTTTCCTGCTCTGGAGAACTTAAACGACACATACAACGCAGCAGTCCCGAAACACTATTGAAATAAGAAAAAAATAAATAATTGTTGCAACGAGTCAGTCGCATAGCGGCAAATTTTGGAAATCAGTGTTCCATTCCGGATGGTAGACAGTGTGCGCAGCGTTTTAACGTCATGCTGAGGAGTTCGCTGTGCATTCGCTTGCGCTTCGCAGACGGCTGTTGGAAAGCAACGTCAGCGTTTCGCTCACCCGTGACTTCCGCTGCCGCTTTAGGCGCTGCTTCTGGGAAGCTCCCAGCCTGTACAAAGAGCGCGGTCTGTACATGCGACAGACGCTAAAAACTAGTGCTCTGCTTCCTGCTATGAAAAGGTCGCACGATGATCCTGCGACATTCTCAGAACGTGGCAGGATAATCCTGTGTGACAGCCAGGCGCGCTTCCCCGACATCGGCCGACCAGCGTAGGGAGAACAGAAGTTCGAATCCACGCACGGACATCCTCATTTAGGTACTTCCCTGATTTCTGAAAATCGCTGCAGAAAACCGCATGGACGTAGTGACGTTACGACGACGTACAACGACCATTTGGAGCGCAAAGCGGGCTAGTTTGACAGCGGAGAGCGTCGAAAGTTGCGAGGACTGAACAGGCAGTCAACCGCTGCGATGAGGTGAGACTCGCCCAGATTCCATTACCGGCGGTCGGAGTGCACGCGGAGAACACGTGACGTCATGTCCACCTACCATTTTCCCGCCGAAAAACGGCATTGTCTTTAATTTTAGACACTACACTGACACTATTAGAGCTACAGATTAGCACGGAGATACAAATGAAAGAGGAGAATACCGCGATTCAGATGATGTATTGACATCATCTCTCTATATATAAAAATATTGTGTTGGTTTGTGCGTGTTTGAAAATCTCAAAAAGTTCTTCACCGATTGCATTGTAACAGGGGAAGGTTCTTAGACACCTATTTGTGTAATATATATTACTCATAACCTATATACAGGGTGTTTCACTAAGTGTGATTGCCTCTGTAACTTATAAAATAATAAGTGACGGGAAATTTTAATGCGGTAGGTCAACACACGAAATGTTACACTTTCTGCTGAGCTATGAACATAGTTTATTGTATCATTTTCCAAAGAGTTACAGCACAAAGATATAATTTTTTTAAATGGAACAATAGTTTTTTTCTATCGTGCATTGGATTCGTTGAAACAGCTGCGTCCAAATCAATTTAAACTACATTCCTATTACTGTTAGTTTGGGAGCTACAACCCTTCAAAGTTTCAGCGCTAAATACCACAAACGCAATGCGCCTTCTAATGTGGTGAGGTCGAACCCCCCGACAGTAGTGGCCGTGCAGACCGTGACTGGAGCGCCTCCGTCCCCTCGGCCACCACGGCCGGCGACCTGCAAGAAGTGAGAAGACGGAGGTGTTTGTTTTAGCTGCACTACACCACGATCGTCATGTCAGCTTACGAGTTGTTGCTGCAGTCGCTGGTGTCAGTCTCACATCTGTGTGGCGTATAGTACACGGACACAGGTTTCACCCGTACCGTCTGTCACTGACCAAGGAACTGCATGGGAACGATTTCCGTGCAAGAGTGACAGTCTGTGAGTGGACCATGCGTAATTTCACGCTCTGATGAGTCCACGTTCACAAATTACGGTGCAGTGAATCGCCATAACATGCACTACTGGGCCGCAGATAATCCTCGGTGGGTACGACCTGTCGACCGTCAACGTAGGTGGTCTATTAACGTGTGGTTTGGAATCCTTGGGGATGAAATGATTGGTCCACACTACTTCCCAGGTACACTGACAGGTGAGTTATATCGCGCTTTTATAGCCGACAGTTTAGGTGGTCTTCTTGAACATGTGTGTCTACACACGAGAGTCCATATGTGCATGCAGCACGATGGTCACCCAGCCCATTCTGCGCATGGTGTTGTGGAAGAACTAAACAACAGGTTTGCAGGAAGATGGTTGGGGCGCCATGGTCCTCATTCATGGCCCGCAAGGTCGCCCGATTTAACAGCAGTAGATTTCTTTTTGTGGGGATATCTAAAGGATCGTGTTTATGTCACTGAGCCCACATCCCCACATCCCCACGGCACATCGAGGACGCATGTCGCTCCGTCACACCGGCGATGTTACATCTCGTCCTTGCCGGCCGCGGTGGCCGAGGGAACTGAGGCGCTTCAGTCACGGTCTGCACGGCCACTACGGTCGGGGGTTCGAATCCCCCCTCAGGCATGGATATTTGTGCCGTCCTTAGTCTTAGCTAGTTCATAAGTAGTTTGTAAGCTTAGGGACTGATGACCCCGTAGTTAAGTCCCATAAGTTCTACAAACATTTGAATATTTGAACATCTCCTCCGCAGATCCTTTCGACGGCGCATTGCATTATGCATTGAGGAACATGGACACACATTTGAACATCTCATGAAAATCAACTTCCCACCGCCATAATATCCATCACCCACCACACAGCCATCTATTATGTACAGCGAGTGGTATCTGGCCCTGAAACTTTGAAGGGTTGTAGCTCCCAAACTAACAGTGATAGGGATGTACTTTTTAATTGATTTGGACGCAGCTGGTTGCAACGAATCCAATGCACGATAGAAAAAACTATTGTTCCATTTAAAAAATATATCTTTGTGCTGTAACTCTTTGGAAAATGATACAATAAACTATGTTCATAGCTCCGCAGAAAGTGTAACATTTCTTGTGTTGAACTACCGCATTAAAATTTCCCCTCACCTATTATTTTGTAAGTTACAGAGGCAAACACACTTACTGAAACACCATGTGCATGCCACTTTTGCGATTTTTTGTCTCAACGTTTCCACGTTGTAAAATTTATAGCCCTACAAATTCGTATGTGATATATATATTTAAACAATACGTATGTAAAAACATCCGCGTAATGCAGTAGTACGTTGCCTCAATATTTCAAAGTATTTGGCCAAGATCTTTCGGAGATATAAGATTTTGAATTTGAGACTAAAAACCATTCTAAGTTAGATTTCTAAGACGAGATACAGGAATGATAGGCAATCCCGAAGAGGGGAGGGGAGATATACACGAACTTTTGTAAATGTAACCAAGACTATAAAAATTAATTTTTGTAGATCAGATCGCAAAACTAGCTCAATAGCAGCATTTTTCAAAAATCTTTTCAACACCTATTTCACCCTCTTAAAGGCTGATTTTCAGAGAAAGTTGAAAGATGCCTTTTTTCAATTCTAACCAAGAATCCGTATACCAATTTATGTACGTCTAGCATCAAAATGACTTGATAAAAGTGTATTTACAAAAAACGTTTCATCCCCTATTTCACCCCCTTAGGGACGGAATATCGAGAAATCGCTTTTTAATCGTCGCCAGCAGCGTAAGATGAACAGTATCTGCAAATTTCAGGTTTTTATCATCAGTGGTTTTGGCTGGACGATGATGAGTCATTCATTTAATCTGTCATTCAGTCGGTCACTCGGAACATTGCCTGTTATTTATAAATATTATGCGTTGCAAGCTGTTGTGATCTCTCTCGAAGGTGGTCTATGCAGTGTTTCCTGTTATATACTGACTATTACCTAGCGTTGCGCATTTGGGATCCCCGTTTGCCCCACTATCAGCTTGTCTGATATTGGCTGAATAGAACCGCGACTCTTTATGGGCCGGATCTCAAACAGCCCGCTCCACTCCTCGGAGTAGAGAATGAAAAGAATAAGTTTTTTTTTTTTTTTTTTTTTTTTTTTTTTTTTTTTTTTTTTTTTTTTTTTTTTACCGTTGCGCTTGTCGAATACCGCGCTCACGGGTGCTGTTCCTCTAGGGGGATGCTTGTCCACTGTTGGTCGAGCTGATCTCCACGAGTTTACGAGAGTAATTCGGGCGTCCGATCCTTGATTGTCGTGAGTACACTCGTGCTTTTCCGATAATCCATTTATAGTCTGGGACAACGTCCCAGAGATGAATCAAATTGGTCCTAATCCCCCGGTTCCGACCAAGGTTTTCGGGAGGTTTTCCTTGGCTGTAGGCGAATGCCGCAACTGGTAAGCCCCTCACACTTATTTCCAATTGGAATCTCCCCTTTGCCCCACTATCAGCTTGTCTGATAATTGGCTGAATAGAACCGCGGCTCTATATGGGCCGGATCTCAAAGAGCCCGCTCCACTCCTCGGAGTGGAGAATGAAAACAGTAAGTAATTTCTGTAGGATTAACATAAGCCCCCCACAACCGAGCGCCAAATAATAGCCCCCCCCCCCCCCCCACAATAGTGCAAATAAACGTCAGGGATATGGACACACAGATATAACTTCGCCAACCTTACGGCTTTGAGCCAATGATTCCATTTATCCCAAGGTGGCGGCGCAGCTTGCCAATGTTGGCAACGGTACTACCCCTCAACCAGAGCGATAACTGATTCATTGACAGTGGTTCGTACAGGAGCGTATTAACAACAGAGCAGAACTTCATAAATGGTTATTTTATGGTTAAAACACGATTCATTGAAACTATTCATTCTGATAAGGATCTTCTTCGAATTACCACTGCATTTTAGAGAACAACATTCCCGAGTAACACTCGGGAACCAGATACTTTATTATAATGTTTGCAATTGAAGTAGCCCGTCCTCTAACGATATATATCGAATATGCGCTTCTAAATCCCTGCTGACGAAAAAATGGACATTTACTATCGTAGAATTAATTGGAAATGAAGGGGTTATATTACTTACGGCAGCTGCGGCATTCCGTGCTAATATAATACTTCATGGTAAACTCGGAACTTTCTCAGCCTCGTTGTATGTAATTGAGTTTTAAAACAGCAGTTAAGAGATTTTGGCAACATCAGCCCCTGCCGAAATTGAAATTTTACCGAAATTATACAAATACATGAACACGAAAAATGACTATCGATTTTCGTTTATAATTTTACAAGGAGGCCAATAAAACTTACACAATTCAAAAGGCGCTTTGCCATAGATGCGTGCAAGAAGGAAATCACGTGTATACGTAGCCATTAAGAGAGGAAAAAGGAATCAGATGTTTTCATACTTATATCTCTGATCACGCTTGTAAGTCTCCAGCTGCCAAATATAAGTGAGCGTCGAAAAGTGAGGTGGTACCAACTTTTGCCTTGCGTACTGATCAGGTGCTATAGTAAAAATGCGATACTAAAGTAACGACTTTTCGTGCCAAACGCATTATATATACGTTCATGTTTAATGGTAAATTTTCAGTAAGCTAGATCATGATATTAGTAGTAGAAATCAAAACACCATAGAAACGAATTCTGAACAAAACATTGTTTATGGGCGTCGTTATTTCATTTTATTTTATGTAACAGTAACTTTGTGATTGTTTCCAGCAGATCAAACATAATTTTAAGCGATTCCTTAATTTTAATTTCTTCATTTTATATGGGTACGACGAGCAAAAGACGAGACCTGTATAGATGAACTGGAGGAGGAGATTGAAGATGGATGGAAGGAAAGGGAGTGATGAACAGAGGCCGGGGATTAGATAGAGGGATGATGAAGAAGTATTTAGTGGGGAAGCAGGAAACAGACATAGCCGATGCGAAACAGATGGAAAGAATGTAGAAAACAATAGCTTTTTCTAAGATGAATTACACGTCACATGGTCCACAGTCGGTAAACTGATCTGTGTGTTTGTGGAGAAAACGAACGACAAACAAGTAATCTATCTTAGGGGTTTAAAGTAATGTGTATCTGTGAAACTAACCTTTCGTTTTACATACTATACTATCGTTTTACGTAACCACTAGAACCTAACGAACGAACGATATTGATACGATTGAAGCATTCTCTCGGTGAGTCTATGTTCACATGAGTTGCAGTATTTCCTTTTCTATTTATTTCATATGAGAGTGAGCCACATCGAAGCGTGGCCGGCTTTAGCTGGTTTATATTAATTTTATATCAACAGTTATTAAGAAAACTAACATTAATTCACTTGGAAAAATCCAGAATCTGAACTAATTGAAATAAAGTAGCGAGCGAGGGCTCCAATGAAAGATCTCATCGAGAGGCAAAGTTTAGTGTAATCATAGCAGCTGCAACATTTATATTGCGCATAATAATGCACTTTTAAGGAAAAAATTATGATTTGTTAATAACAAAACGAGACAGATACACAAACAGCGAGGCAGTGATAAGTTGCAGGTGTCGTAAACACACATTATGACATGTTATGTGTGTGTGTGTGTGTGTGTGTGTGTGTGTGTGTGTATGCTAAATTATTTTGCTTATCGATCGTGATTTGTTTAAATTTATAGGCACAGTAATTCGAAACATTGCATTGGAAAGGGGACTGGAAATTCTACCTCAAGAACGCTTCACGTAAATAATTGCTTAAATATTCATTGTGCGACGGCCGAAAGAGTTATTTATCGGTCATACTGAAAATATTCATTTGTTTGAAATTAAAATTATAGGGGTGTTATTAGTGTTAGAAATTAAAGTCAAGTATGTATTTGCATTAGAATCTTAGACCACATCTAACGATGGCGTCCTATCAACATTTCAATCATTATATAAATAAGTTTTATATACTACTGCGGGAATAACTAAATCTTGTTAGGTGACGTATTACGGGAATGACGTCACGGATCGTATGTCAATGACAGACTGGAGCAGTTCAGTCTTGATGGCCGACGTGTGTTGTGAGTGCAGTGGAATCGAGTGGGAAGATAGGTGACGAACATAGTGGCAGAAACCGCAGCGCTGGACTCTGAAATATTTTCGGACGTATGTCGACTTTGATTTTGAACAGCAGTCGGGACATCGTTTTCTGTCTTGGTTTGTTTTTTGGTAGAACAATGAACGTTAATAGCTATCATTTTAGAAACATTATTCCGGTGATTAAATATTCATATATCTATATTGTTAGCAATATTGGGAGCTCGGGCTAATTATATTTGACGGAGTCTAACGACTTCAGTGGTTCTCGCCAAACATAATCATGAAACGGGCAATAAACAATTTTAGTAAACACGCAATCCTCATGTTGAAGTCACTTGTTTAGTAGATGCCAAATGTTCAGATGTTTGTTAAGCTTATGGGACTTAACTGCGGGGTCATCAGTCCCTAAACTTACAAACTACTTATAAACTAACTTATACTAAAGACAGCACAAACATCCATGCCCGAGGAAGGATTCGAGCCCCCTACGGGGAGCGGCCTCGCTCATCGAAACAAAGCGTCTCAATGTTCTTGGCCGCTCCGCCGCGGCTAGTAGATGCTGCCCTAGTTAAAAATTCCTTGACTTGGAAATTAAAAGCTGAGTCTTACAAATAAGTTAGCTAGTTTAAATGTCCGTACCGTTACAACGTTTTCCCTGAAAGGTGAAAGTCCACTTCCTTCCCCTTTGTACCGTAGTCGAAGCCCGTGTTATATCACGAATTTGTTGTTCTTGTCGACGGGATGTTATACAACTACTTTACATAACTCAATCCATTTTAACCGTCTCTGGTCGTAAAAAGTGTGAGAGACGTCCTAATTTACTAAAAATTTCCGGGCTGTTATGCCGTGGTCTGGTGGATTTATTATAGAAACCCAACGTTTTGTTCTCGACAATGATTTTTTATGAACAGACAGATGGTGTAGCTATGGGGAGCCCTTTGCCCGGTTATAGCAAATTTCTATAGGGAAAAATTCGAGGAACCGGCATTGAAAACAGTAAACAAAAAACCTACTATTTGGTTTCGCTATGTAGACGATACGATTGTTGTGTGAAGGCATGGTAGAGAGCAACTAGATCGTTTTCTTCTACACCTCAACGGCATTAATTCTAGAATCCAGTTTACCACGGAGAAGGAGGCAGACGGAAAACTGAATTTTCTTGACGTGTCAGTTTTCAAAACTGGGAATGGCAGATTAGGCCATACAGTCTATTGGAAGCCCACACACACAGACCGTTATCTGCACCGGAATTCAAACCACCACCCACAGCAAAAGCGGGGCATTATAAAGACGTTGGCGGACAGAGCAAGGAACATCTGCAAACCGGAATTACTCGACGCGGAATTGAAACACCTAGTATTGCTTTACTTAAGAATGGCTATTCGTCTACAGAGATAAGGAGAGCTTTGAGACCGACACGTAGAGTTGAAAACGATGAAAGGGTTCCTGTGAAATCTTAAGTCTTCCTACCTTTTATTAAGGACGTCACCGAGCGCATCGGTAAAAGTTTGACGAAATGGAACGTTGCCGTTATTTACAAACCTACTCGGAAGATACAGGAGCACCTGAAATCGGCAAAGGAAATCGCTGGAAAAAGCAGGAATTTATAGGATTCCGTGTAGCTGTGGAGACGTATACGTGGGCACCACAAAAAGAACAGTCAAAAAACGACTAGATGAGCACAAGGGGAACTGTAGAAGGGGAGAGATTGACAGATCATCTGTTGCTGAACATGTTTTTCAATCAGGGAACCACCTTATTCAATTTGACGAGACTCAGGTTTTAGCAGCCACAAATGGATACCACGAAAGACTGTACGGAGAGGCTATACAAATTGAAAAACACCCCAATAATTTCAGTAGGATGGAGGAGGGCGTGAAAATAAATGAAATCTGGATTACGGTTTTGAAGAAGAAATGTAACAGTCTTCCACTATGGGACGATATTAACGGACGGAGGCAATTGGCAACGACGAATTGCGCACGCATGTCAATAACATCTGAGCTCACAGCTCTGCGCGCGAGCCCTCGTAGACGGAGGTCGGCTGCAGACAGTAGCGAGCCAGGGTGTGTATCGGACATTCAAAAGTGCCTCTATCCCCCTTGAAAATGTCCTCCGCAGTCGGGGACGAAACGTTGGGTTTCTATAATAAATCCACCAGACCACGGCACAATAACCCGGAAATTTTTATTAATTTTGACCATTTCGGCCGTGAAAGTTTACATTTTACAATACGAGAGACATCCTACAGCAGTGGCTGGATCCACGCGAAACTACGTCCACAACTATGAATTGAAAAGAAAAACAGTAATGGAAGAGCGGTATGTACAGATACACATGGCAATAAAACTGCGCACTAGAAGTATTAAAGGAGGGAGCACTTTAAGGGCTGTCGTTGGTACTCCAGCGATGCGCGTGAAAAGGTTTCCGACGTCACTGTGTCGGTAAGACGGAAATTAAAACAATTTCGGACGTGTCAGAGAGAAAACCCATCATCTGTACAGTGTGTTTTACGAGAAATGGTAAATGTTTTAAGAGCTTTAGGTACTGGTAGTATAGACGAGTTGCAACAAAATACGACATAAAATATGTATCTAATTTTTATTAAGAGCAGAGATACAGTTCTTGGTATTGAAACTAAAAGAACTCAAAGCAAAGGTAAATGAGGGCGCTGAAAGTTGATTTTGAAAATTCCACCACCAACCTCAGTGCGCTCTTGACTTTCCTTGATAACACCACGTGTACCTCATACGAGGTCGTCTTTGCGTTCTTTTATCAGAGCTGCACTATTAATAATCGGAAAGACCAAATCGGCTCTTCTGCTTACTTTTTATTTCTAGACTTCTCCTTTGTACGTACCTACTCCGCAATGCACCGTAAAGTGCGTGGCGCAGGGTACTCATTACCACTACTAGTTACTTGCTTTCCTGTTCCACTCCCATATAGAACAAGAGAAAAACGAATACTTGTACGTATATACGATCCGTAATCTCTCTGATCTTATCCTTGTGGTCTTTACGCGAAATGTAGGTTGGAGGCAGTAGCATCGTTCTGCAGTGCGCCGCAAATTTCGGCCCTCTGCAATTCTTAAACAGTACTTCTCGAAAAAACGTCGCCTCCCCTCCAGCGATTCCCATTTGAATTCCGCAAGTATCTCTGTAACACTCGCGCAATAATCGATTCTAACAGTTACAAACCTCGCCGTCCGCCTCTGAACTGCCTCTATGTCCCCCTTTAAACCGATCTGATGGGACGGAGTTGTCGAAGCGTTTTATATGTGGTCTGCTTCACAGAAGAACCACACCTTCGAAAAATTCTTTCCATAAACCTAAGTCAACCATTCGTCTTCCCCACGACTGTCCTTATAGGCTCGTTCCATTTCATATCGCTGTGCAGCGTTACGCCTAGGTATTTAACTCTGTCAAGCAGCGCACTACTAATGCTGTATTCGAACATTTATGGGATTGTTCTCCTGCTCATCTGCATCACCGTAGTCTACCATTTTTCTGCATTTAGTGCTAGTTACCATTCCTTACACCACCTAGATATTTGGTGCAAATTATCCCACCTAGGAGTACAGTTATTTTATGATACCACCTTCCTCTACACCACAGCATCATCAACAAACAACCGCAGATTACAACTCACTCTGTCCTTCAGATCATTTATATAGATAGAAAATAACGTTCCTGGGACAACCTTGACGATACCCTAGTTTATGATGATCACTCGCCATCGGGTACAACGTACTGAATTGTATTACGCAAGTACTCTTCTACGCACATATACCTTTAGAAAATCAACAAATATGCAGTCATCCGTAGCTCATGTGAGAAAACGGCATGATCGATGCTTCCTAAAACCTTGCTGATGTATGAACAAAAGCTTTTCCGTCTCAGTGAAATTTATTTGCAACTGAGAATATGTTCGATAATTCAACAGCAAAAGTCGCCTTTCAACCATCCCCACAGGAAAAAATCCGAAATGGTGAGATTCGGGAACCTTTATGCGGAAGAAACATGTCCATATCTACAGATCCATCTTCCCGGGAGTGTCAGATTTAGATGGTGAGTCTCCTGACGACAATGCGCACGGATCCCGTCATGCTGGAAGAACACTCGCATTCCTGTAGCCAAAGGAATCTCTTCCAATAATAGAAAAAGCTCATTTTCAATTAACTGTAGATAAATATACGAGGCGCGTCCAGAAAGTAAGTTCCGTTTGGTAATAAAATGAAATTGTACACAGATACAGAAGAAATTTTTATTGCACAAAATTCTACAACTCTTAAACTACTTTTCCACATAACTGCCGAAATTTTGCAGGCATTTGTCAGAGCGTGGCACCAGGTTTTGTATACCTTCTTCAGAGAAATCTGCCGCCTGTATCTTCAGTTGTTTGGTAACAATTTCATGCATCAGTGATCGTGAAATTTGGGGTAAATCCATAGCGAGAGCACTAATTGTAAACTTACGGTTTTCCTGGATCTCGTCATCAATCGCGTGAACCAGTTCTTCTGTAACCAAAGGTGGACGACCACTTTGTTCTTCATCGTGCACATCACTAAGCCCGCCCCATCTTCTCACCATCGAGTCACTCATCGCATTTGGCCCGTAAACATCGCAAATTTACCGATTAATTTCACTGGGTTTCACTATCCTTGCATTCAGAAACCGAATCGCAGACCTTATTTCACAGGCGGCGGGATTATCAATCAACGCCGATATTTCAAACAAGCACAACAAAGCGTACGTAACTGACAGCGATCTCCAAATGGCGCACGTTCTTCTCCTTCATGCACATCGTCTACAGCGCATGTGCAGAACTGCAATCGCAGCGCTGCAGCGGAGAAAAATGAAACGGAACTTCCTTTCTGGACACGCCTCATATTCAAATTTTAGTAAAGGTACGAGCCCAAACCGCAGTTGTCATCGTTCCCTAGACTTAGAAAGTACTTAAACAAACTTATGCTAAGTTACAATTATTAAACAGTTCTATTAGGGATGCTTTAGAAATATAAAGGCCACAGGTGGCGATGACATTCTTCATTTATTTACGCATTTCGAAAGGATCATCATCACAACCTACAAGATTACAACCATCAGTTGAAAGGATTACACATATCCTGGCATGAGTACATATTAATTGAATTTTTACATGATACTAGCTGAATACCTGGCGTTGCCAGGGTATTGATTTATTCTGTCAAACCTTGAGTTAGTACTTCTCCTATGCATTTTCTCTCTGTCCATCTCCTTTTTTTCTAAAAACATGCTATATTTATCAGAGAATATATAAGAAATAAGGCGATCTTACATAATGTACAAAATTTCAAGAACAGTATCCAACAAAGATAAAAATACAAATTGTTGTCATCTCGTCGCCTTTTGTTTAGTACTCGTCCCGGTGTAGTTGTCAATAAAGGTACTGGTGTAGGATCCTTTGACATCTAAAACATTGATATAGTTAGTATTACAAAGTTTTTTTGAATAAGTTTACAATACTCAACTTCAGAACATAAGTCTGTTTCTTCTCTCTTCTTGCTTTTCGTGGCGTCGTCCGTATTATACTAGCTGCGCTGAGACCTAGTTACTGCTCGGTTCGTAGCCGCGTTCTAACTTTGTACTGTCCTATTTCTGACTTCGTAGCTGCCTAGTAACAGCCATAGACGCGAATAGTAACTGACGGGCGTCAAGACGTATGTCGGCCTAGGTATAGCGGCTTGTAGAGGGCGCGCATCTTCGGTTACTCCCTCCAGGATGGGCGGCGCCTGCTTGCTGTTGGCTTTTGGTCGATCGCTGCCTTCTCCACGATCATTCTCTTACGTCTGGCGTGTGGCGCTGACCTTACGCCACAACATCCCTTCCCCTCACAATGCCGAACCGTTGTCGTGTATGGAGTTCGACAACGGGGAAGCAGGCAGGTTCATGGACTTACTGATGGACCGGAGCCTGTAGCTTCAGAGGACGTCAGACTATCGGCCGAGCCCCGCCATCCGGCCTCAGTTCGCGAGGGAACGTCCTCTGGGGAAACCTCCGAAGGGCCCTCTCCCACGACCTGTGGCCCAGCTGATGTCGTAGAGGGTGAGGTCGGTGGCGACGTCGGCGTCGGATGCTGCGTGGCGTCTTGTTCCACGTCCATGGGGATGTACAGGGGAGGCGGAGGCTGCGAGGGCTCTGTCTCCGTGACGTCAGGCCGTGAAGATCTGCGACGGGGGCGACCACCGAGGTCGCGCGGGTGGCGAAGGCCGCGCGGTCTGACTGTTGCGTGAATCTGCCGAGACAAACGCAGGACGATCACAGGGTACATGAAAAGGGCGAATTTGATTGCGTTGCCTGCGAATGATGCCATTGGGACCTGAAATTTCAAACATGTGAGCACCGCAATGTTGGATTATTTTGCCTTCTACGACCGCCAAAGACTCTGAAAAAAAAAAAGTAGGTTACGCGGAACGAAGCGATACTTCCGTGTCGGTGGCTGCTGTTACTCCAGGCGGCGCCGTGGGTGGAGCAGATGGAACAGGGTGCAGTGGCGGCGGCCGTGTAGAAGTTTGGCTGGCGATGACCCTTCTGGTGGATGCGAGCGGTAGCAGGCGAGGAACGGCTGAAGTGCTGCCTACCGTGAGTGCTCCGAACGAAGTTTGGACATCTGCTGCTTAAATGTCTGGACGAAGCGAACCGCAGCGCCGTTTGACTGCGGGTGAAACAGTGAATTGGTGAGATGCTTAATGCCATTGCGTTCGCAAAAGGAGCGAAATTCTTGCGAAGTGAACTGAGGGCCGTTGTCAGAGACTATCAGTTCAGGAAAACCTTCCTGACAAAAAATTGAAGACAACGCCCTAATCGTGCTAGTAGAAGTCGTAGAAGACGTTGGCACTGCAAACGGATAACCATTAAAAGCATCAACCACAATAAGCCACTTAGTGTTCCAGAACGGACCAGCATAGTCAATATGCACTCGTTGCCAAGGTGAATCTGCTTGAGGCCAAGAAAAAAATCTGAGGTGGGGTTGGTAGCACACACTGAACACTGTGACGTCATTTTTTTCTATTTAGGCGTCCATACCCTGCCAAGTACAGTGTCGTCGTGCCAACTGCTTAGTTCGAACCATTCCCCATTGTTCTTGGTGCAGTAAGTTCAATACTTCCTTCTGCAAACGTCGCGGAATCAGCACACGCTATTGTCCATTATCATTGGAAACTAGAATGACACCTCTGTGCACTGAAAGTTCATTCCGTCCAGTAAAATAGCGACGCACCAGTGAATTTTGAATGTCACGTTGTGAACGAGGCCATTGTGTGCGAATGTAGCGCAGCAAAATTTGTAAATCAGGATCTGTTTCTGTAGCCTGAGCAATTTTCTTATAGTCCGAAGGGAAGGATTGCAACAAAGTATCTTCCTGTGCATCTGTCAGACAACACGACATCTAAGAAGCATCAAAGTCTTTGTCATGGCCAATCGGAAGACGGGAAAGTCTATCGGCATTTCAATGGCGAGTTGTGGGCCTGTACACAATCTCGTACTGATACTGTGATAAGAGTAGGATGGCAACGTTGCAATTTATGTGCCGTGCGCGTAGGAATTGGCTTGGCAGGATGAAACAATGACTGCAAACGCTTATGGTCAGTTACTAAATAAAATTTTCTCCCATACAAGTAGTGATGGAATTTTTTGACACCATACACTATTGCTAAAGCTTCCTTCACAATCTGACAATAACGGCACTGTGTGTATGTCAAAAGTTTTAACGCAAACGCTCTCGGACGGTCCGTTTCCCCATGTGTATGTGACAGCACTGCTTCCAAAAGAACTGGGTTTTCTGGACTGAAATGCACCAAACATCGATCACTGAGCAAAGCATCTTTTAACTGCAGAAATGTGCGTTTGCATTCGTCTGGCCAGACAAAACGTGCATTTTTACGGGGTAGTCAAGGCAAAAGGGCTGCAATTTGTGCTGCGTTTGGAATAAATCAAATATAGTACGTTAACTTTGGCAAGACTGACTGTAATTCTTTCACATCTTTTGGTGCTCGCAATTCGGGAATGGCAAGCAAATGTGACTGCATTGGGTGTATACCTTGACTGTTTATAAAGAATCCTGGATAGTGCAGTTCTGGTTTAAAAAGGCACACTTATCTAACCGACACTTTAGACCTGCATCTGACAAAAGATGAAATAATTTCCTCAAATTTGCAATGTGTTCTTCTGGAGTACGGCCTGACACAACTATGTCGTCCAAGTAGTTTGAACAACAAGGCACCCGAGCTGTAACCTGCTCCAAATATTGCAGTGAGACCGCATGTGAGCCGGCTGCCGGGGTGGCGCAGGGGATATCGTCACGGATTCCAGTACTGAAGTTCGTCTGTTCAATCCCGTCCACCGGCAAAAATTTATTTATTTGTAATTACATTTTCCAGAATATTCTATGTGTTTCCAGTGTTCACTTGTAATTTCTACATGTTTCTTATGTTAAATATTCTTCTAATTTCTGGTACATTCTGTCTGTGTATAACTAGAAAAGCACTCTGACCGAGAGGCAGTTAGTGCTACGTACATGTTAAGTTCGTAATAAACCTGCTTTCAGTATAAGTGCTGTGTTCAGCTGCCTTCGAAGTCAAGCCTGCTTCCATCTCAACGCGACATTATTTGGTGGAGGCGCCGGGTATCCTGTGCAACAGCTGCATCACCGTGGCTTCGATTAGGCAACGTAAAAGCCGTCGCTTACACGGACTAGAACCGGAATACAAGGGATATACCGAGTACATCCTTCCGAAAGTCCGTATCATCAATAGAACCATGCACTCGATACCAGCGGTAAGCCAGCTGCACATCAGACACCCATCGGTGTTCTCTGGAGACGCTAAACAGGACCCCAACAAATGGCTAAAAGGGTTCGAACGAGTCGCCAAGCATAACAGCTGGGATCATACAATGTGCTTCGCCAACGTTTATTCCTACCTGGACGGAACAGCCCAGCAATGGTTTGAGAACAACAAAGACTGGTAAACGTTCCAGGCGGAACTTAAAAAGACGTTTGGAGACCGACAGCGACAAATCCGCTCGGCGGAAGAACAACTGAAGAACCGGCCCCAAGGACTTGGTGAGCCGTCACAGTCGTACATACATAATGTTTTGGCCCTGTGTAACATACTCAATCCGAGTATGACTGAGGCCGATAAAATCACGCACCTGATGAAGGTTATTGCAGAAGACATGTACCAAGCTCTTCTGTTCAAAGACTTCGCTACGACGGAAGAGTTCAACAAGTGGTGCCAGCGTTTGAAGAGATGCAACAAAGGAGGGTTGGGCGAAAGAAGTATGATAGACTCCGGAATGTAGTCCCTATGGCCGTTGTGGAAGACCAGCATGACTTTGCTTCTTTCACACGACAAATTCTGAGGGAAGAAATGCAACAATTTATGGCAGCCGGAACAGTTAGACCGAGCGAGCATCAGATTAAGGTCATGGATGTCAGCCCAGTAAGTCACGAAGGAACCGACACCGCTAAGGAAGAGGTATATCAGACATTAGCTCCTGTCTGCCGCGCCAGTCGCACCCGACGTGAAGAATGGCGTCGCCCTGCTATGACTTACGCTGCAGCCGCCAAACGGCAACCTATGAAATGGTCGACGCGGCCACAACCAACTCCACCGGCAACTATTACGCCCTGCAGAAGAACTGACATCTGGAGGACGGAAGACAACACACTATTGTGTTTCCACTGTGGTCATACGCTACTGCAGAGAGAGAAGGCGAGTATTCGACGATCATTTTGCCGCAAGACGTCAGCTATCAGAGCAGTTCTATCCCAGGCAGTCACTTGCTGATGACTTCAGTCGACCTATTGGAAGAAGCCCATCGCCGTACCCTAGACGAGGTCGCTCCCCGACGCGCCGCAGCCGTTCACCGTCGCCGTACAAAGGTACCAGCCGCTCCCCTAGCCGCCGCGCCCAGGAAAACTAAGCGAAGCGACCATCTTCGGAGGTGAGGCCACCGCAGATGAAAATCCTCCATGGACGACAGTCGCCAAGATGCCGGGAAATCTCATCGACGTCATAATCGACGGCCAACCTGTTCGGGCACTGGTTGATTCAGGAGCTTCTTTCTCTGTATTGTCGGATAATTACCGCCGCACACTAAAGAAGATAATGTTTTGTGATACAGGGGCAACTCTGCTGAAGGTCGCGAATGGAAAGTACGCCCAGCCAGCAGGAACTTGTGTCGCAAGAATAACCATCAACAACAGGACCCAGCGTTTGAATTAGTCGTTTTAACAGAATGTAGTCATAATGTCATCCTCAGATGGGACTTCCTTCAGGCATCCCAAGGTATCATTGACTGTGGAAGATCTGTGCTGCAAATTGAGAAAGTCGTACCGTCGGGTACACGTAATACAGAATTTTCTTGGAAGTTATTTGACGGTGACAATTTGACGATCCCGCCGTTGACAATGAGAAGAGTTGCAGTCACAAACACAGATGACCGGTTAAACTGTGAAGAACTTGTTGATAGTAAAACTTTTATAAGGTTCAACAAAGAAATTTACATATCAGTGGCTATCATAAGCATTACCGGTGGTCGAAGAGAGATTTGGATCACTAATTGTCACCAGCAGTCACAACTTATCCACAAAGTAATGTGTATCAGAACAGCTGAACCAATCCAGATCGGTGAGCTCAACGTCATCAACGAAGACCCATCATTTGCTGTTAGTACAGACAACATGCTGGAGGAAACAACCGTGGACCTTCCAATAGGGCCCGGACTGACCAAGGAACAACGCCAGCGGGTGTTAGCTATACTACACCAATTTTCGGGTGCATTCACAACTCAGCGGTGGAAAAGTTGGAGGAAACGGCCCACGATAAAGCACCGTATCAATACTGGTGATCATCCACCAATTAGTCAGCGTTCGTATAAAGTGTCGCCAGCTGAAAGATGGAGAATTTGGAAGTGGAGAAGATGTTGCGAGATGACCTTATTCAACCTTCGGAGAGTCCTTGGTCGTCTCCGGTGGTCCTCGTAAAGAAGGATGGCACGTAGAGATTCTGAGTCGCCTATCGGCAGCTGAACAATATCACAAAGAAAGATATCTATCCATTACCGCGCATTGACGACAAATTAGACTGCTTGAAAGTAGCAACATACTTCTCAGTTATGCACATGCAGACAGGTTACTGGCAAATCGAGGATGACGAAGTTAACAGGGAGAAGACGCCTTTTATTACACCTAACGGCTTCTATGAATTCAAAGTCATGCCATTTGGATTATGTAATGCTCCGGCCACATTCTAACGCATGATGGACAAATTGCTTCGACACCTTAAGTGGATGACGTGTCTTTTCTATTTAGATGACATTGTCGTTTTCTCGAAAACATTTGAAGAACACCTGAGTCGACAGTCAACTGTGTTGAAATGTGTTCAGACTGCAGGACTCCGCCTCAATCCAAAGAAGTGCCTCTTCGTCGCCAAAGTGATAAAAATTCTTGGGCACCTATTCAACGGAGATGGTGTCCGTCCTGATCCAGATAAAGTAAGATCAGAGACAGAATTTCCAACTCCTCAGCACATTCGTGGTGTGAGACGTTTATCTCGGGCTGTGCTCATACTACCGAAGTTTCATAAAAGGATTCTGTAACAAGGCACTTCCATTGCAAGAACTACGGCAGGGAGACGCCAAGTTTTACTGGGATGAGACAAAAGATAGAGCTTTCCGGGCACTTAAGGAGGCTCTAACTTCCGCACCAGTTGTAGCCTTGTACGACGAGAATGCGGAAACGGAACTTCACACAGAAGCCAGCGGTTATGGGATTTGTGCAGTGCTTGTACAAGTTCAGGAAGGTGCTGAAAAGATGATAGCCTATGCATCAAGAGTACTCTGAAAGTCCGAAATAAACTAGTCTAGAACTGAAAAAGAATGTCTCGCAGTTATCTGGGCTATCAACAATTTCCGGCTGTATTTATCCGGCAAACCATTCACCGTCGTGATAGACCACCATTCTTTGTGTTGGCTGACTTGTTTGAAGGATCCATCAGGTCGAATAGCAAGATGGGCACTAAGACTCGAATAGTATGACGTCACCGTGGTATTCAAGAACGGGCGCAAATACAAGGATGCCGATTGCCTTTCCAGGAATCCATTAGTGGAAGACGACAGAATGAATGAAATTTCATCACTCACTGAATTTGATGACATTACAGCTGAACAGAGGGAAGATCCAACACTATTAAAAATGATAGAGGCCTTGGAGAAAGGAGAACCGTCCAATGGAGAGTTCCAACTTATAAACGGAACATTGTACAAGAGCAACTACGATCCACTGGGCCCCAAATGGCTACTTGTTGTTCCAGCTCATCTCCAGCCAGATATTCTCAAATATTTCCATGATGCTCCAATATCCGGTCATCTGGGATTCGTGAAGACACTAGGCAGAATCAAACGCATGTATTACTGGATATGTTTCTACCGATCTGTCAAGCACTATGTGAGTCACTGTAAAGAGTGGCAGCGACGGAAGCATGTGCCGCAATTACCTCCAGGACACCTCGTGCCGATTCCGCCGGCAGCAGCTCCATTTCACCGAGTTGGGATCGATCTTTTAGGGAAGTTCCCGAAGACAACAACCGGTAACCGATGGATAATAGTCTGCACTGACTACCTCACACGCTATGCTGTCACCAAACCTATGCCGACAGCAGGAGCTACAGAGATCGCAAAATAACTTGTAGAAGACATTATTTTAAAGCATGGAGCACCACGTGTGATGATATCTGAACGTGGAAAAGTATTCCAGTCAAAACTAGTATCAGAGGTAATGTTACATTGCGACATTGTCCGCAGAATGACAACAACTTACCATCATCAAACAAAGGGTCTCTACGCGGACGGTGCCCCGAGCCGAAGCAGCCTTCCTTCCCGCCCCAGGCTGCTTCAGTTCCCTCCCGGTTTATGCCTTCGCCCAGAGATGGGTGACCCATATGAGTTAGAAGTAATCTCTTGTAGCAGCTTCTTTCTTTTCTAGGTTTCTCTTCTCCAAAACTTTGCTTCTGCATTCTCTCCTTACTGTATTCTTCTAGCCTTCCTCTCCTCCCCTAGTCTCCGCCTTGGCTTTTGAGACTCAACTTTTCCCACTTCCTTCTTCTTTCCTCTTTCCATTCTTCCTCCCTGTGCGTTCTTGAAGGCCGCCCACGCACTCGCTGCATAGCAGGTGACTGGGTTATGCGTAAGTCCCAGCCCCGGGTTGGCAGGTAGGG
Source organism: Locusta migratoria (assembly GCA_026315105.1). Lineage (NCBI taxonomy): Eukaryota > Metazoa > Arthropoda > Insecta > Orthoptera > Acrididae > Locusta > Locusta migratoria. The sequence goes on from CM048751.1 coordinate 302,379,217, forward strand.
CCTGCACGTACCCCCTGGTATAGGCCAGGCCCAGGGAGGAGTGATTACCCGAGCTGTAACCTTCAGACCGTGCCGATTGGTCCCTCCGTCCGTTTCTCGGGAGGTGTGACCTGAGGTGTGAACAATCACCTAAGGCGGGCGAGCCCGCAGTGAGGGTTCCCCATTAGGAAGGAGCGCGCCATCGGAGACGCCGGTAATCATGAGGGACAACTTAGCAATGACCTCTTCTTCAACTTCGGCGTTTACCCAGAAAAGAACACACGATGAATCCAAGTCAAAGAAAATTTTGCCTAACCTGCCAAAGTTCCTTGTAGTTTCACGCACTGATGGCCAAGATTTCACATCAGTGAATCCCTTTGTCATATAACGGGGCGTCGACGCAATTGCAGGTCCTGTTAAAACTTGTTCCCACCAACTAAAAGGGACACTGTTGCTGGAAACAGAAGGTGCCTTTCAAGTTCAGAAGCTGCTTCGCACTTCACTGTTACATACCTTTTCTGTTAAGCTCGAACCTCACTGTACCCTAAACTTGTTCCGGGAGGTTGTGTTCTCACTATCCCTTGACGGCCTGTCCGATGAGAAGCTACAGGAGCACCTTTCTGACCCGGGTGTAACAGTTGTACATTGAGTGATGAAGAGAGTTAACAACAACTTAAAACCGACCCAAACAGTTTTCTTGACCTTCAACAAAATTAACCTTCCTTGGAAGATAAAAGCAGACTATGAAATCGTCTCCGTTTGGCCATACGTCCCTAATCCCACCAGATGTTACCAATGTCGCCGGTTCAAACAATCACATCAGTCGTGCCACAACGCAGCGAAATTTGTCACCTGTGGTAGGGACGCCCATGAGGGTGACTGCCCACCTCCGCCCCTCACTGCATCAACTGCTTGTGTGACCATCCTGCTAATTCCCGTGAATGCCCTGTATATAAAGATGAAAAAGCCATCCAGGAAATCAGAGTCAAGGAAAAAGTTTCCCCATCTGCTTCCCGGAAATTACTGGCAAGTAGAAAGCCTGCTGTGCTCCCAGCGGGTACCTACAGCAATGTCCTTTCCTCTCCTCGACCAACAAAGAAGATGGGTACGCAGACGTGTGACTTTTCCTTCAGCGACTCAGATGTTTGATCAGCCAGCTCCAAGATTGCCCACTCGACATCCCCAATTCCTTCTGCTCTATCGAAATCCCAGTCCACTTCAGTCTCGCAGAAGCCACGGGCCACTAAGTTGGAAGCCTGGATTTCTAAAAAAGATCCTGTTCGAGAAAATTTTCTGAAAGCTCCATCTTCTCTACCGCTGCCGAACATTCCATACCCCGAACTTCAACATCTCCACGTAGGGTCCCAGTTCCCTGGTGGAATGTAACGACGCTATTCGAGCCCGGCGACATGCTCTACTTTGGAAAATTGTATGAAGTACAATAGACTATGAGCGAAAAGTCATTAAAGAAAGAAAAAAGGTTGCTGGACTAATACCACGGGTTCTTTCAACAGATCTACTCCTTCGTCAGTCGTCTGGGGAAACCTACGCCGGTTATCTGGCACTAAGGTCCATTCCCCAAACCCCGGCCTGAACCTAGCAAACAAAGTTCTTGTGGAACCTGTTGATATCTGCAATGCTTTGGGCCGCTCTTTCGCTGAGGTCTCAAGCTCAGCTAATTATGACCCTGCCTTCCTCCCCCGAAAGCAGGCCGAGGAGGCACGAACGCCTTCTTTTACGTCTCATAATCGTGAAAATTACAATGCCACTTTTACCATCAGGAGTTAGAACGTGCCCTTGCCGTCTCCCGATCCTCTGCTCCGGGGCCCGATGCCATTCATATTCAGATGCTGAAGAACCTTTCCCCTGCAGGTAAATGCTTTCTTCTTCGCACTTATAATCGCGTCTCGACTGAAGGTGAAGTTCCCACTCGTTGGCGTGAAGCAATTGTTGACACCATGTCCCCATACCCAAACAAGGAAAGGACAAACATCTTCCTTCCAGTTATCGCCTCATTTCATTGACCAGCTCTGTCTGTAAGATACTGGAGCGCATTGTCAATGCTCGGCTGGTTTGGATGCTCGAATCTCGACAACTCCTCACTAATGTCCAATGTGGGTTTCGAAGGCATCGCTCTTCTATTGATCACCTCGTTACCTTGTGGACCTTCGTTATGAATAACTTTTTGCGGAAGCATCAGACAGTGGCTGTTTTCTTCGATTTGGAGAAGAGTTACGACACTTGTTGGCGTGCGGGCATTCTCCGCGCCATGCATACATGGGGTCTTTGTGGCCGTCTCCTCCTCCTTATCCGTGCCTTTTTGAGGGATCGAATGTTCAGGGTATGAGTGGGCTCCGTTTTGTCGGACACCTTTCGCCAGGAGAATGGGGTGTCACAGGGCTCCGTTTTGAGCGTGGCAATTTTCGCCATTGCGATTAACCCATTATGGATTGCCTCCCAGTTGATGTTTCACGCTCCCTGTTTGTGGATGACGTCACGATCTATTGCAGCGCTCAGAGAACGTGTCTCCTGGAACGTCGTCTTCAGCATTACCTTGACAGTCTTTATTCCTGGAGTGTCGCAAACAGCTTCCGTTTCTCCCATAAAAAACGGTCTGCATTAACTTCTGGAGCTGCAGGGAGTTTCTTCCACCATCTCTCCATCTCGGCCCCATCGCTCTCCACTTCGTGGAGATGACATTTTAGGGCTAACGTTGGATAGGAAACTCAGCTGGTCTCCACATGTGTCTTCTTTGGCTGCCCGCTGTACTCGTTCCCTCAACGTTCTCCGTGTTCTTAGTGGTACATCGGGGGAGTGGATCTCACCGTCCTGCTTCGCCTCTATCGGTCTACTGTCAGATCCAAGCTGGATTACGGAAGTTTCGTGTACTCTTCTGCACGGCCATCCATTTTACGCCGCCTAAACTCGATTCACCATCGGGGGTTACGCCTGGCTATAGCTTTTTACACTAGCCCTGTTGACATCCTCTATGCCGAATCTGCCGAATTACCTTTACCCTATCGACGCGACATATTACTGTGTCGGTATGCATGCCGACTGCTTTCGATGCCCCAACACCTTTCCTATCCATTATTCTTTAATGACTCCCTCGATAGCCATTACAGGCTGTCCGCGATTACCCTGCTCCCTCCTAGAGTCCACTTTCGTCGCTTGCTTCGGCAGCTCGATTTTACTCTCCCTTCCACATATCAAATAGGTGAGAGCCCTTGGTTTCAGGCTCAAGTTCGCGTTCACCTCGAACTCACCTCACTCCCGAAGGAGAGTACTGTGGATGCTGTTTACCGCTAGAGATTTTTTGAACTTCGTGCACGGCTCGAAAATTCCGTTTTCATATATAAGGATGGCTCAGCGGCCAATGAAGGTGTCGGATGTGCGTTTGTCGTCGGGGATGACGGTTTTCAGTACAGGCTAAATTACCACTGCTCAAATTTCACAGCTGAGCTTTTTGCCCTCTATCAGACTGTACTTACATCCGCCGACACCGTTCTCCTTCCTATGTCATCTGCTCTGACTCCCTGAGCGCCATCCAGAGTCTGAGAGACCCCGTACTGTTGTGTACCGAATCAACCGCTTCCTTCAATTAGTAGCTGCCGACGACCCTCGCGTTCACTTCCTGTGGGTACCTGGCCACGCAGGCGTGTCTGGTAATGAGTCTGCTGATGCCCCGGCCAAGGCTGCAACTCTCCTGCCTCGGACAGCTACGTACTGTGGGTATGTGACAATTGCACCCAATGACATTTGCACCCAACCAAAAATCTGCGACATTTGCACCCAGTCTGACTGGAAACTACCTGTTCAATGCGTCACGGCCTACCTGCAGCTAAGCCGCCCCTGTGTCCGCGCCACCCTCACCCCCGGGAGTCCTCCCTTACCGGAAACGCTCTCTCAACGCAGTCTGCCTACAGTCACAACGTCCTTGTCCACCTCAGAGAATGACTGCTAACTGTCACTCACTACGATTCTGAATATCGTAGTGTTCGGTTGATACAGCTTGTGTGTTTGTGGGCTTATAGGCTCGGTATGGAGATATCAACGACCAACAAGCGAAAGCCATGTGGCCACAAGCAACTTCATAGGCGTCTTGTTAGACAAAAGAACGTGGAAAAAGGTTAATAAAAATGAAACTAAAAAAAATTACAGCAAGAATAAAAATTAAAAAGTATATAAAAATAAAAAAAACTGATTTTAAACACGTCTAAATGACAATTTACTTCTGCCTTTTAGCCAGTCCAGCCTGGATAAAAGTGTGATGGGAGGAGGTTTATTACGAATAGTCAGTAGACAGCACATGGTCTCTCTGATGCAGTGACAATTTTTATTTATGATCAGTTTCAGGACAAGCCAGTCATCTGTGAAAACAATACAAAACTTTTTTTGAGTCATCAGTAAAGATGCAACATCACTCTGAAATACATCGATGGTCAGACGTCGATGTTCAGACGAACAAACATCGATGTTAACCTTCAGCCCGTACACCCCCTTACTGTATACAAAGCGTACACTCGGTATTTAAGACCGAGGTGCCGTTTCTTTCAATTTCTTTCGGTATTTTTAATATCTAATTGTCTTAAAATCTATTTAGTGCGCCATTCGTTTCCCCCTTCCCCATCAACATTGTTTTCTCATACATTTACTATGTAGATTTCTGCCAATTTTATGGACTTGTAGTTAACTGTGAATGTAAAAACACATAAGTTGAGCGTACACGGGGTACACTGGACAGAGTAAAATAAAAACATTCCGCATACACCTCGTTCTTCAACTATTCAAATGTTTGAAGAGCTTATGGGACTTAACAACGTGGTCATCAGTCCCTAAACTTACAAACTACTTATGAACTAGCTATGACTAAGGACGGCACAAATATCCATGCCCGAGGGGGGATTCGAACCCCCGACCTTAGTGGCCGTACAGACCGTGACTGGCACGCCGCAGTTCCCTCAGCCACCGCGGCCGGCTACGAACACCATACAGCACCTTACATTATCGCAGGCTTTTTCCAGGTCACAAATCTTATGAATATGTCTTTTATGTTTATGTTATGTTTTTTATTCCCGCTTCCATTATAAGTTGCAGCAATGCTATTGCGGCCACGCACTGCCGTAAAGCACGGCTGTGTCCATGCGACCTCCCATCCCTCGGCTCTTCTACCTGCGGGCAGAGATGGGACGGGGAGATTAGCGATCCGCCCCTCGACCAGAACTGGGTGCTAATGTCATTGGGTGCAAATGTCACTGGGTGGTTTTGTCAGGACACCACGTACTGTGTCCCATTGAATGGTATTCGAGGCGCTCTTTCCTGTCGCCTTATATCGTCGTGGCATAATGTATGGTCTTCGCTTACAACTAATAAGCTTCGAACCATTAAGCCGCTCCCGGTGGCTTGGATGACCTCACGCCGCTCGCGACGAGAAGAGGTCATCTCGACCCGGTTGCGGATCGGACATTTGCCGGTTCAATTGTCAAAGGACATTTAGCTCTTCCTTCTGTTGATTTTTATCCTAAGTTTTTAGTTGTTTTATATAGGCTTATTATCCTAGGGTATATTCCAGTTTTGATTCGGGCGCTAATGACCTCAGCAGTTGTGCGCCGTAAAACCACAAAAGATAAATGGTCTTACAGAACGTTTTAACAAAGCGTTAGCATATATGCTATCGATGTACGTCGATGTTGAGCAGAAGGATTGGGATACAGTATTGCCTGTCGTGATATTTGCTTATAATACCGCAAGACAAGACACCACAGGCTTCACGCCGTTTTTCCTGCTCCATGGCCGTGAAGCTGAGACGACAATGGATACGCTGTTCCCGTTCCAGCCGGACGACCCTCAGGATGACTATGTAAAACAGCTCAAAGAAGCAAGACAGCTGGCTCGCATACGGACACTTGACGCCCAGGAGAAGGACCGTCAGTGGTGTAACGACAAGCACCGACCTGTTGTGTGCAGCCCAGGAGATCTGGTATGGATTTTTATCCCTTTACGGAAAGTTGGACTATCAGAAATGTTATCGAAGCGATACTTTCGTCCGTATCGTATCATACGCCGCCTGTCGGACGTCACATACGAAGTTGAGGAATATGAGCCGTCGTCGAAACGACAAAAACGAAGAGACATTGTTAAAGTCCTCCGCATGAAGCCTTACTACGATCCTTAATAGCAGAAAGGCGAAAATGGCTTCTTGTTCAAGGACTGTAAGGACTGATGAAGACAGTGCAAGAAAGTCTGTCGTCGGTAATCGCGCAGAAGGGAAGGATTCTCCAGAACTGCCATACAGAGGACCCATGACAAGATCAAAAGCCAGGACGTTGCAGCAAGCTGCAAAGGGAACATAACAGCGGGTCGCTGTTTTTTCAGGAGAGGGAGAAATGTCGCGAGACCTCAAGTTAACCAACTGCCGGCGTGGCGCAATGGATAGAATCATCGAATGCGGTGCTGAAAGTCGTTGGTTCAATCACGTCCACCGGCAAAAATTTCATTCTTTGTAATTATCATTTCCAGGATATTCTACGTGTTTCCTATCTTCACTTGTAATTTCTACAAGTTTCTTATGTTAAATTTTCTTCTAATTTCTGGTACACTCTGCCTGTGTATAAATAGCAGAGCACTCTGTCTGAGAGGCAGTTAGTGCTGCGTGTATGTTAAGTCAAGCCAGCTTCCATTTCAACGCAACAATATCTTTGAAAATTTGCGGGCGCGGATGCACTGCCAAACGCAAAACGCAAATATTTAAACAAGCCCAGATGTGTATTGACAACACAACTGTTCTGTGATTCTTCAAGTAGCAGCTGTAGATAGGCATTGCTTAAATCTATTTTTCAGAAATATTTCCCTGCACCTAATCTGTCGCCGGCCGCGGTGGCCGAGGTGACTGAGGCGCTCCAGTCACGGTCAGCACGGCCACTACGGTCGGGGGTTAGAATCCCCCCTCGGGCATGGATATTTGTGCCGTCCTAGTTCGTAAGTAGTTCATAAGTAGTTTGTAAGTTTAGGGACTGATGACCCCGTAGTTAAGTCCTATAAGCTATACAAACATTTGAACATTTTGAACCTAATCTGTCCATTAAATCTTCTGGCCTCGGAAAAGGATAACTGTCTGCAACTGTTTTTGGATTCACTATAGCCTTGAAATCAACACAAATGCGAATGCTACCTGACGGCTTCGGCAAAATTACAGGTGGACTCGCCCACTGGTTAGCTTGTATTGGTTCAATTGCACCATTTTCTTGTAATGTACGAAGTTCTTGTGCTACTTTGTCGCGTAAAGCGAGCGGTACATCACCAGCTTTGTAAAATTTTGGTCCTGCAGAAAATAAATCTGGTAAGTCTTTCAGCAACTTTTTCTACTCTGTCCTTAGCATCAAAATTGCTCACAACTAAAACATTGTCTTGCACAGTAAAACCAAAAAGATCAAAAGAATCTAATCCAAAAATATTCTCTCCTTTGTAAGATTTAAGCACTTGAAATGTCACCATACATTTCTCTGGCCTGACGTACAACTTGGGCTACTTGAGTGTCCTTGATGTTTTTTTTTTTTTTTTTTTTTTTTTTTTTTGCTGCAAGCAAACTGTTTGTGTATGCCCTCTCTTGCCACATGCATAGCATTTTGCTGACCGGGACAGGCAGTTTTGTCCTTTATGCCACGAGAAACATTGTGGGCAATACTTCACTTCCTTATTTGGCAAGGTTCTGTGTCTAGCATGTCTAGCAGCGTATTTACGCTTTGAGCGGGCAGGCAGAAGGACACGGCGTTTGACCAAGTGCTCGTCGTTGTGTGGAATAGAAGCAAAGTTTTCCACTGCTGCAGCACTTGTATCGTACTGTTCCAAATTCTCGAACGATGTATTTGACATTTTTAGAATCTGCTCTCTCAGTCTACCATCAGTTGTATTATAGGCAATTGCGCCACGCAGCATGACATCTGAATACAAAGCTCCACACGAACATTTAAATTTACACTTCCTAGTCAGACATTGAAGATCTGTTATCCACAGCCTGTATGTTTGGTTCAGTTTTCTCCTACATCTGAGGAACTGATACTTGCAGCCACTACATTGCTTTGCTGTTCATAATATGCCGTGAAGGCCCCTATCACCGCATCGTAAGAAAGGTTCCGGGGTGGGGAATAGTTTTTTCACAAGACGGAACATTGGGGGTTCTACACACAATAACAGAAAATGAAGTTTGACAGTACCTTGTACCGCTGCACTCTGGTGTAGGCTTTAAAATGTTGGAGCCAGTCCGACCAGTCCTCTTCTTCTTCGTCATACTGTCGGAATGGCGGAATTACTGGAGTTTGGTGGCTGTTGCAGTGGAACGTTTTGAGACACAGGTGAGGCCAGAAGTTGTTGCACGGTTTCCAGTAGAGATGTAATTTGTTGGCTGTGAAACTGAAACATCTGCATTAGCTGCTGTGCATCGAGCGCAGTAAGCTGCAGCGCAATGGCAGTGGCAGTGGCAGAGTTAGTAGCATTCGACATTGTGCTATAACAATAACAATCTAGGCAAAAATATGAAAATTTACTCGTAGCCCTGCAAAAGAATCAAAAGATTATTTGCTGGATTCACCGAGACCTGTAATAAAGCAAAATTAATAGCGCAGCGTAGTTTCAGACATTAATATTTCATTGCAATTTGGTTCTTTGTTGCCCTCGTCGCCATTTGTTGCGACCTCGTCGCCTTTTGTTTAGTACTCGTCCAGGTCTAGTTGTCAATAAAGGTACTGGTGAAGGATACTTTGACATCTAAAACATTGATATAATTAGTATTACAAGATATTTATTGAATAAGTTTACAATACTCAACTTTAGAACGTAAGTCTGTTTCTTCTCTTTTCTTGTTTCTCGTGCCGTATTATACTAGCTGCGCTGAGACCTAGTTACTGCTAAGGTCGAAGCCGCGTTCTAACTTAGTACTGCCCTATTTCTGACTTCGCAGCTGCCTAGTAACTGCCTCAGTTCTCACTAGTAACTGCCGTATACCCGAATAGTAATTGCCGGCGATCAGACGTATGTCGGCCTAGATAAAGCCATTTGTAGAGGGCGCGCATCTTCGGTCACTCCCTCCAGGATGCGCGGCGCCTGCTTGCGATTGGCTTTCGGTGATCGCTGCCTTCTCCACCATCGTTCTCTTACGTTCTTGTGGCGCTGACTTTACACCACAACACAAATGGTATGTAACATTCATACATTCATTTAATTCACAACTTGACTATAAACAACACCGAGCGAGGTGGCTTTAGCAGTGGTAACACACTGGAGTCGCATTCGGGATGACGACAGTCCAGATCAGCCTCAACCCATTCAGATTTAGGTTTCCGTGTTTTCCCTCAAGCTCTCCAGGCAAATACCGGGATGGTTCCTTTCAAAGGGCACTGCCGATTTCCTTCCCCATCGTTACCCAAACAACCAGAGTGCAAGCTCTGCCTCTAATGACCACGCTGTCGACGGTGCGTTAAACACTAATCTTCATTCCTCCGTTCCTTCCTGTCCATAAAAAACTAGCTGAAAACCCGGCGTTGCCCCGGTATTTATTTATTCCTGCCATATTTCATGTGTATATTCATTTGAATAATGGTTGAATGTAACATACCTTGGGAATACAATTAGTAGTAAAAAAGTAATAGACTTCATGCGTCATGGGGCGGTTTTCCATGAACGTTACTGTTTATATGTTCAAATCTCATGAACTATGTGTCGTACTGTGATACAATTTAGGAGGTACGCTCAACTATATGCGTGTATACTGTCTCTCAAATTTCCTGCGGCTACAATGTATAGTGTAGAAATTATAAATTGTAACGTCATACCGAATGCCGTAGTTTTAGTCCATGGACAGTGGAAAGTTACTGTTTATGTGCTCCTACCTCGTGAACTACGTGTCGTACTGCGATTCAATTTAGAAGCAACATTCAACTATATATGTGTAAACAGTCTGTAAAATTTCCTGTCGCTACAATTTGTAGCGTTCAAATTATAAATTATAACGTCATACCGAGAGGCGTAGTTTTACTCCATAAACAGCGGAAAGGTAGTAAGCGAGAAACTTTTTTTCCTTTCATCATTTTACTATGGTTGCCAGCGAGAAAAATTTTACTAAAGGTTTGAAATTATGTGTAAAGTTGGTAAGTACTGTCATTCTCATACAGTGTATACATCGTATGTTATTCTTACACTTACTGCGACCGTCCTCATGGATTGAAGCTTACGTGTACAAAATTTTATAAAGATTGAACAAAACTGTAGATTTGTATGCAACACGTACAAATATACGGACACTCTGCTTTATATATTACATCTAGGATCTAATATGAATATTGTGTGTGGTAAGCCCACCGCTGATCAAACGACATAAAGCTGTCCGTGTGAGAAGCATGTGTAGTGTTTGTGCTCGCCGTATTGTCTATATATTGCACCATGGTAAAGCACAAACACGACAACGACACAAACGTAAACACGATTCGGGCAGAATTCATGTTACCTGAATCTTCTTAATTACGGTCGCCTTTTTCTTGCCGAGTGCCAGTAGATCGCACTTCTTTTCCAGCGGAGTTGTGACTCTGAAAATTGCTCTTTAGCTATTTCAACTTTAACTATTGAAATAACACTCGTAATTTTTCGCATACCCAGGCTTTCCATCAGGATATGTAGCACAGTCGTATCCGGTTTCGTGGGCGAGCTCACGAATCGTCTGGCGTCGATCACTGTCCACTAACGCTGCACAGTATGGACTTCTTCTTCAGAGACGCTAGAATGACCCAACCGATGCATGTCTGCCACAGTTTGCCGACCTTCGCTGAAGGCTTTTCCCCGACGTACCACTGTTCTGTACGACAATGCCGATTCGCAGTACGCCTCTTAAGAACTTGATGACACTGTCGTGCTGTTGTTGTTGTTGTGGTCTTCAGTCCGCACACTGGCTTGATGCAGCTCTCCACACTACCCTGTCCTGTGCAAGTCTCTTCATCTGAGAATACGTTCGGCAACCTATATCCTTTTGAATCTGCTTACTATATTCGTCCCTTGGTCTCCCTCTACGATTTTTACCCCACACACTTACTTCTAATGCTAAGTTGACAATTCCTTGATGTCGCAGAATGTGTCCAATCAATCTATCCCTTCTCTTAGTCAGTATATGCCACAAATTCCTTTTTTCCTCGATTCGATTAAGCACCTCCTCATTAGTTACGTGATCTACCCATATAATTTTCATCATTCGTCTGTAGCACATTTCAAAACCTTCTATCATCTTTTGATCTGAACTCCTAATCGTCCACGTTTCACTCCCATTCAATGCTACACTCCAGACAAATGCTTTCAGATAGGACTTCCTAACATTTAAATTATTATTGGATGTTAACAAGTTTCTCTTCTTTAGAAACGCTTTTCTTCCCATAGCCATTCTGCATTTTATATCTTCTTTACTTCGGCCATCAGAAGTTATCTTGCTATCCAAATAACAAAACTGATCTACTTTTACTGTCTCATTACCTAATCTAATTCCTTCAGCATCACCTGATTTTCTGACATTGCATTCCATTACTTTCGTTTTTCCCTGGTGAATGTTCATCTTATATCTTCCTTTCAAGACACTGTCCATCCCATTCAATTGCTCTTCCAGATCTTTTGCGGTCTCTGACAGAATTACTATGTCATCGGCAAACCGCAATATTTTTATTTCTTCTCCCTGCACTTTAATGCCCTCTCCAAATTTCTCCTTCCATTCCTTCACTGCCTGCTCAATGTACAGATTGAACAACATTGGGGAAAGGCTACAACCCTGTCTTACTCCCTTCCCAACCTCTGCGTCACTTTGTTGCCCTTCGACTCTAATAACCGCTGTCTAGTTTTTGCATAGGTTGAATATAACTCTTCGCTCCCTATATTTTACCCCTGATACCTTCAGAATTTGGAATAGTGTATTCCAGTCGACACTGTCAAAAGCTTTCTCCAAATCGACAAACGCTAAAAAGCTTAGGTTTCCCTTTCTTCTTCTAAGATAAGTCGCTGTACGACACATTAAATCTCGATTCAACTCCGTTGTTCCTGTTTCGGAAACATAGTTACACGGTTACGTTAGACCGCTTGCTCTCAAGTGACTTCGTCTCCCTCGATTGTGGTCACGCTAGTGGCGTGGAAGGACGAGTCCATTTGCTCGGAGGTGAGGTAGGTATGCCAACAACGAGTGCTATCAGCTACAACAGCAGTGTTGCCACTATTTGAGTTCCAACCTTCGTAGAATTCATGATATCGTGTCTGTTCATTTCGGACATATCTAATGAACAAAGTGAGACTGTAAGGAATATCAGACTTCACGTGTGATTGATCAAAGATTTTCTACCAGGCACAACGTAGCTTGTCGTTCGCAGTAGAATGAAGTATACAGGCCTGAACTTGATTTATGAATTGCACCTAGGAAGTGTTACAGAATCATTTCCCTTCACAAAAAATATAAGTGAGCTCGTTGATACGTCTTGAGATGCGGTTTTTAAGGATGATGCTGTAGTTTATCGACAAGCCGCAACAATGGAAAAGGGAAGCGAAATGCAGTATCGACGCGTGGTGAGGGAAATGAAAACTGACATAGCTGCTTTGCCATTTTTCTCTCACAGTATTTCAAAGAGAAACACATTTCTCATTTTGTGTTCCGATGGGAGCGCTTATCAGCTGGTTCCCTTCTGTTCTTCGTACAGCAGGGTGTGCAACTTCGGTAAGACAAATGGAAATATGTGCAAATATTTGACATCCTATTTATATTCTCCGACACATGTATCTACAGGCAACGAAGAATGACAAAAATGCCGTGGTGAGGAGTGGCCGATCTCGAAGTAGTTTGTAAGCCTAGATTAAAAAACATTTTAACATTTGTCGAATGAAAAAGTAAATTGCCGTTCATCGACAGAAGATATCTCACTACCGAATTTTCACACAATTTTCTTAAGGGAACACAGACGCGAACAGACTAAAAAAATCTAGTTTTTGTGTTTTGTTTTATTCAATGCTCCAGTTATTTAGCTACAAATTTCCGTTTATTTCATGCAAATTTGACGATTACATTTCGACTTATTAATACTTTCGTAATGTACGGTAACTGTTGCTTCCTCATTCTACCCATGCTCCTATAAATTGCACACTACATTTGTATCACGCAAACACTTACAACAAAGATGTAAAACTGTTTCGCTATGCTAAAACTCACAACCGAAATGAAAGTTTGAATTCTATCATTCGGACAAGGCTACCAAAAGCTGTTTTTGTTAGAAAACAAACATTAAAAACTTGTTCGTAATGCAGTGATGTGCTTCGATGCTGGTGTGACAAAGAGAACCGGTGTATTAAGACTCTTGGAAACACAGGATAGCAACAGTACCGCAAAGGGACTGAAAAGCATTGACATGAATCGTATCCGATATGCTGAAATTTCCGCGAGAATTGTCACCCGGTGTCCCGCGTCGGAGGACAGCATTAGGCAAACAGTGCGGGTTTGCCCGCCGGATATGGAACCAATATCTCGAGAACGCGATGACATATCGATGTGCTCTCAATTTTAAATAACATTTCGGTATCTCCTCTGAATTTGATACGATGCTATGTATGAGCTAAAAACAAACGCACGCAAAGTCTACGTGATGTATTTTTACCTCTATAAACTTTTCAAAAAATATGTTGCAATACTTTGATGTTACACTGTAACTGAAACGAAAACACTTAACCCTTTAGCGGGAGAAGAACGAAACTGTAAGATATGGAAAAGTAAACTTTTTTGTTGAGTATGTCTTGAAACGGAATGGTAAGTTTCATAACGGTTCGAACGCCGTCTGTCAGTGAACGTCGCACTTTTGGTACCCAAACACCGTGGATTTTCGGGTGTCTCCTGATAAGGAATAAGGATTTTAGAAAATATGTACGTAATAAATGGTGAAAATATAATTCATTTTCCATACCCACTTACTTAGATATTTGCGGTCCAAGGTGCGATAACGGCTAAAAACCAATTATTTCAATTCTAAGAGCAAGTACGGTAACGATATCTCTGGATTTCGGTTACGGGCGAAGATAAAAAGGATGTAAGAGTTTGAGAATGTACTCTTAAGAAGATGTGATACAAATTTCGCCGATTTTCTTTGCATAGAAAATATGCAAATGGTCATTCCCAGAATTCGAAATTTTTGTACTCCAAAATCATGGTTTATCGTGGTTTCTGTAAGAAATGTTAATAACTTGTGTTTTTATAAAACCTATAAATTCCACTCCAGACCATGCGTAATGTACAAACAGATTTGTTCAATTAGGCTTGGATGCGGAATGTTGAAATGTGAACGCTGCTGCCCAGGATATCTCAAGTGAGCTAGTTCTTCTGATAGGTATGCAATAATAGCTACGCCAAGGGCTACCCGAAACAGTTTACACCGTACCACTGATCACTGTGGTGAATGGAACGAGATATATCGGTCCCTGAAGAAGGTAAAAAAAATCACTTCATCCGCTCTCCGATGTATCGAAACCAATGCTCTGATAGCAATACGGTAGTATGATTTAGCAGATCAATGTTTGAAATTTTATTAAAGCTGCTTTGTGGTGTATAAGGCGTACACCTTCAAACAGTAATCTCAACAGCCTTTAGCAGTCTGTCCTGAACTGTATGTTATAAAACGAGCAAGTAATTGGGTGGTTGAGAAAATCAACCGCTAGCAGTCACATTAAGGATCGTACTATTTATTTATGACCCGACCGGTTTCGTGCTTGTGCCCATCATCAGTTGCTTAAAACATTCAGAATTTTACACGTGTAGTATGCTGGTGGAGTTGACTGTTTTAAAACAAATTATTTGGCATTAATAATAGCGAAATCAACTGCAGGTGGCGAGATGACTTCAACAAGAACACTGTTTCTTTACATTTAGTTTAAAAGTTGACCACTACACGTAACAAAAGCCTTGTTTTATCACCAAAATTAGCAAATAAGATCCGTGTGAATTACCGGTTACTCCCTGTTATAAAGCCTTGTTCCCTGGCCCAAACTGAGAACTGACTCGTTTCAAATTACTACAATAACAGGAAGTTAATACTACAGTGGTCAATATACATAGCAGCTCACACGTCATGACCCACAGACATGAATAAGAAATCCACCTCAATTAATGTTATCTTAGAAAGGTGGATAAGAAAACATTTATGGCGCAACGGAATTTAGACATAAGAAAAATTGCATTTGAGCTTGTTCTCAGCACTAGTGCAGAACAATATTAAATAAAAGAGGGAAGGTGTTCTAAAACTACAATTTATAGGCTGATAATAAACTTATTAATTCAGATAGAAAACAAGCAAAATGGAGAACCAATTTCGTTAATACAATAAAGATGAATCTCTTACATTGATTAATGCGGACGGTACAAAGCCTAAATTGTACATGATTTAACGCTACTGGGGAGAAGGACTCACAAACAACACTCATTCACTCACACACACGCAATGCCACAGGAAAACTCGCCAAAATCAGCGTACTTGGACGAGGCGGTAGCAGGCGCCGCTATCGTAGGCGAAATTCAGCAAGTCGGAGGTAGCACAAAACACAATATGCAAAAACATTTAAAGCTGGCTCTGGTCTGTCGTGCCTGTTTTGAGATGGTGCGTGTGTATACCCAAGTTAAATTACGTCTGAATTGGACCGCGAGCAAACACGCTATGGCGACTCACGGCTACGTTACATGAACGCACTCCACAGAAGGTGAAGTGGTTGAAAGTCGGATTCATTATACAAAATCAGGGTGGATTCTTAAGTTGCAGTCTGTTAGAAATCGATCTAGGTACTGCTTTTTATATGAGAAGTGGCGTGAATTCAGACGACTAGCTGCGAACCCCGGAAGTCGGAACTCGGACCCACGTGGTTCCGAAAACCGGTAACATTGAATAAATTCAGTTTCCGAAAAATAAAGAAAATTAACTACCGCATGTAATCCATAGAAATACTTAGAATTATATAAGAAGCGAATGAAATACAGCTACACGAGATAGGGGGCGATTACAGAGACGGATAAAGTCCAATCTCCAAAACCAGTAAAAGTGAAATAATTACAAAGTCGGAAAAATAAAAATAAGAATTACAGCACGCAACCCATATAAATGTTTAGAATTACATAAGGAAGCTATTGAAGGAGGTTGTACATGCTTTAGAGAGAATTAGTGACACAGACAGAGTTTGTACTACAAGTCGGAGATGAAACAGCAACATTAAAATAGGTGGGGAGAGAAGATCACGAAATATTAGTGGAAATCAGAAGGATACCCGCATAGTTACTTGCCTGATGGGCATGGAACAAACAAGAGTGGAAGCTGAAGGCTTTGTTTTATGAACCAACCACGTGGAACACATATCACTCACGGAAGGAAACGATGAGAAGGTTTTTTACATGCACTGTACAAAAATGAACATATCACCTATTAGAAATCGGGCCCCACAAAGCTTAAAATTATTTACACAGAGTTCATCCACCGCCTCATGATCACAAAAGGTTTTAACATACCATGTCGTTATCAAGCTGCAACTAGAATCACACACATCGCGTTGATCTATTGGAAATCACTGAACTGAAAAACGAGAACACATTTCCGCACACGATCGGAGAAGATATTCCAAAAAATGATTCTAAGTTCACGAGCCTAAGATACACGTGCTAGACAATGAAACGCTACCATCTCCAAACACAAGAACAGAACCAACCTTACATCACCAGAAGACTAGCACAGAATGGCCAGACCGACCGGCCAGGAGGCGCGGGAAGCCACCGGAAGCTGGAAAATCGAAGAAACAGCGGTGGTGAGGGCGGAGAGCGAGCGCGCGGTTGCTCGCCGTGGAGGTTCGAGTCCTCCCTGGGGCATGGGTGTGTGTGTTTGGCCGTAGGTTAGTTTACCTAGGTTTAAGTACTTTGTAAGCTACGGACTGATGACCACGCAGTTTGGTCAGATAGATTTACAAACATTTGAACAATTGATTTGCGGAGAGAAAAAAAAATGTTCAAATGTTTGTATAGTCTATGGGACTTAACTACGGGGTCATCAGTCCCTAAACTTACAAACTACTTATGAACTACTTACGAACTAGGACGGCACAAATATCCATGCCCGAGGGGGGATTCGAACCCCCGACCGTAGTGGCCGTGCAGACCGTGACTGGAGCGCCTTACTCCTCGCGGCCACCGCGGCCGGCTTTGCGGAAGCGAGTACACTCGCGCTGGAGAAGACTCGCCGACTAGACTATAACCAAAGGGCGTAGAAACCTCTTTGGTAACCTCAGGAGCTACCGACTCCGAGCCAGAGACAACGATGCAAAGCGTGCTATCACTCCCCACATTTAGACAGCCATAGATTCTCCCACCCACTTAAAAGTAAAAGAACTGCACATTCTCACAGGGAGAGTGGCGTAGCGGAGAATCTGTACTTATGCCACTTTAATTAATATTATAATACATTATTAACATAACAAAATGAGAAAAACCTAGCAATGTTAACTAATATTTTAAAACATGAAATAAAGATGCTATTCCTCAAGCCTTGAAAACAGTGTGGTTCAAGTTTTAACAAAATGATAATCTAGCGACATTAAATAAATTATAACTTTACAGAAATATACAAAAATATATGGAAGGCGACAGACCGTCGTCTTTCAAGTTTTCATTCCATGTCGCAATTATCTACACTTTTACGAACTCTCGATTCTTAGTTAACCTCCTTACTATTATTAGTAATACAGAGTAGTATTAAAAGTAAGGTTAACAAAGGAATGTGTGGTCGTAAAACTGTGTAAAAAGTGTGTCACATGAGTAATTGCGATTTGAAATCAGAACAATACGTCAGTAAACAGTGACTTTTATCATGTCATCTCACCACCTGCAGTTGATTTCACTATTATTTATACCAAATAATTTGTTTTAAGACAGTGAACTCCGCCAACATGCTACAAACATAAAATTCTGAATATTTAAGCACCTGACGATGATCACAAGCACGAAACCGGTCTTGTCATAAATCACTGATAGTGATTTTTATTCTCAACCCTATATTAGGAACACTCACGGAGCTGAAAGACAGATATAATGGATAAAACGCTCTTAAATAAATAGGTGGATTTTGTCGAAAATTAATCGGTTCTTTGATGATAAGTGTGTCTGCAAACGGCTCTGTGCTTCTCGGTATTACAATGCTGGATAATGCCGGTGGAAATAATGCTTGGACAGGTTCAAGGCACCGACGTCTTGTTTATTTTTACCACCAACGCAGCCTGTGTGGGATGCACGATAAAAGTAAACATACATAAAAGCAAAAACACACAGATAACCACGACGAATCCAAGGACCAGTGTAATCCGTAATAATTCTAGAAGTCACTGATGGTGATAGTGTAACGAAACCAAGGTGCAAGAGGTTAACATCTGTTTCGCCACTTTCTCGGCGTCAGCAGCAACACGGAACAAGTTTACCCGAGTCGGAGGCAACATCAGGTGCTGTACTCTCACCCACTCAGTGAATGTACGGACTCTGTACCTGCTCCGTGAGAGAGGGGACTGCTTTCTCTGGCGTTTCCCAGCTGACGTAGAGCCATCCATACGCCCGTCACCTATGCTGACGAGTTATTAGAAAGTCGCGAAGCTACGTCGATCATTAAAGTACGTGACGCCTCATTGCATTTACAGTTGCTTACTTTACTTTTTATTGTATTTATTTAAATGTCTCGTGCACCCACCGTGATCCAGTGCTGTACTATATAAGTATTACATGCGATGATTACAGTTTTATACACGGATAAAACTACAGAACCATCAGTTTAATAAGGGATGGTTGCAAAATATGAACACGAATTATACACAGAAGGATGGAAAAGTTGGTAGAAGCCGACCTCGGGGAAAACCAGTTTGGGTTCAGGAGAAATGTAGGAACACGGGAGGCAATACTCACTTTACGGCTTATCATAGAGGATAGATTAAGAAAAGGCAAACCTACATTTCTAGCTTTTGTAGATTTGGAGAAGGCTTTTGACAATGTCGATTGGATTAACTCTTTCAAGTTCTGAAGCAAGCAGGAGTAAAATATAGGGAGCGTAAGGTTATTTACAACTTGTACAAAAACCAGACAGCGGTTGTCAGAGTTGAAGGGCATGAAAGGGATGGAAAGGGAGTAAGACAGGGTTGTAGTCTTTCGCCATTGTTATTCAATTTGTACATTGAGCAAGCTATAAAGGAAAGCAAGGAGAAATTTGGAGAAGGAATTAAAGTTCAGGGTGAAGAATTGAAAAAAAAAAAAAAAATAGTTTTGCCGATGACATAGTAATTATGTCAGATACAGCAAAGGACCTGGAAGAGCAATTGAACGGAATGGACAGTGTGCTGAAAGGTGCATATAAGATGAACATTAACAAGAGCAAAACTAGGGTAATGGAGTGCAGTATTAGAAAATCGGGTGATGCTGAAGGAATTAGATTGGGAAACGAAGCAATAAAGGAGGTAGATGAGTTTGGTTACTTGGGAAGTAAAATAACAAATGATGGTCGCAGTACAGATGATATAAAATGCAGAATGGCAATGGGTAGAAAAGCGTTCTTGAAAAAGAGAAATTTGTTAACATCGAATATTGATTTAAGCCTAAGGAAGTCCTTTCTGGTGGCATTTGTATGGAGTGTTGCCTTGTATGGAGTGAAACATGGACGATAAACAGTGCGGACAGGAAGAGGATTGAGGCTTTTGAAATTTGGTGCTACAGAAGAATGCTGAAGATTAGGTGGGTGGATCGTGTAACTAATGAGGAGGTACTGAACAGAATTGGGGAGAAAAAAATTTCTGGCATACCTTGACTAAAAGAAGGGATAAATTGGTAGGACACATTCTTAGACATCAAGGAATTGTGAATTTAGCTTTGGAGGGAAGTGTGTGGGGTAAAAATCGCATAGGAAGACCAAGAGATGGATACAGTAAGCAGATTCAGACAGATGTAGGTTGCCGTTCTTATGTGGAGATGAAGAGACTTGCTCAGGATAGGGTATTGTGGAGAGCTGCATCAAACCAGTCTTCGGACTGAAGACCACAACAACAATAACAACAAAATACAGATAACGGATAAAAGAAGCACACTAATGGTAATCATGAATAACTACAGTACTTTCCTATTGTAGATGTTATGAAAGGAAGAAACATTAACACCTTGCAGTTCGTGCGTTTCGTTATGCAGCTTGATGGTTTGGTTATGCAAAAAAAAAAAAAAAAAAAAAAGCCGCGGTGGAGTAGCCGAGCGGTCTAAGGCGCCTCGCTGCGGTGGTTCGAGTCTTCCATGGGGCATGGATGGGTGTGTTTGTCCTTAGGTTAGTTTACCTAGGTTTAAGTAATTTGTAAGCTATGGACTGATGACCACTCAGTTTGTTCCGATAGATTTACAGACATTTGAACATGCAAAAAAAGCCTGTTAGAAGGCAGCACCAGAAAGAGGAATGTTCCGACACATCCATGCGTAAGAAGTGCCGCCAAGATGTCACAGTACAGGCGATCGCTTACAGATCTATTCAATCATTCGGAATCTAAAGGAGAATTCTAGGACAATTATAACATATTTACTGTGATTTTTACTTTGTGATATGCTAAAATATGTAAGAAATAGTAGGCTTCTTGTACTCTTTTGCTTCGTATATTTCGTGTAACATTTTGTAGACCTCTATCGATTATACAGTTTATAGAGTTGTACATATATCTTATTTATTTACAGAAGAAGACCGTCATGACGATAATGACATGACGTCTCAACAGGAAACGCGTCAAATACATCGCGAATTTCAGAACAATAATTACTTATGATTATAAAAAAATAGTTGGCCTAATGTAATTTAGTTTGTAATGTGATTTTTGTAAATAAACACCTTTCACTTTGTCTTTATAAAATATAAAGAAAGCAATTTTCTTTCTACCTACAATAAATGGTACTATAAAAAATTTTTATTCTCCTTGTTCCAGCTACAAACTTGTGATAACAGTGTATATGTAAGTGAAGTTGGTAACTATAATGTGTTATTTCATTTTAAATTTTAAGTAAAACAGAGCAAAATTGCAACGATTCACCTGTAACCGTTCCTAAATTACGAATTAAAAGAAGGAAAGAAAAGAAGAAAAAAAAAACTGAAACTGGCCATACCAAGTCCAGAAAGTGTTAAAAACTAAATGACTTCCTAATATGTGATTTTGCGACAGAGTTATTCGTGAAGAGACAAAATTCCTTCAGAGGTACTGACGTCCTTTTGGAAATACACCACCACAAAATCATCCCAGTTTATACTCATAACTGTAGGAATACTGTCACACTCCGAAACGAATTGAGCAATTACATTTCCGTAGACGACTGGCGCCAAAATGTGTTAATATTACTCCAAAGTGAGTTTAGTGAGTGATTGTCACAAAACACAACATGAATTATTTACAGGCGAATCTAAACACTCTTAGAAAACAATCAGTTTCAGTCTTACCGAAATGTAGAGAAATAAAAAGAAAAAAAGAAAAGGCAGGAATTGCGAATTCTCGTAGTAGACAGGCCGAAGGAAACCAAATCCAGATTTACATGGTTTGTAGATTTCCGCCTCCGTAGTGCAGCGGACAGCATCGTAGGATGTCGCACAGGGTGTTCGGGTAAGATTCTCGGTCGGGTAGGAGGTTTACTCCATTTTTTTCTTATCATAATTTCATCGTCATCGACGCTCACGTCACCCAAGTACTTATTCTTTCAGTAAATGTGTCCTCACACAGGTACCAACTGGACATCCACCATGTCTTTCTGTCCTGGGCATCCTCCTTCATTTGCTTGTAACTTCTTCCTTTCTTCACATCTGTTAGAATTCCAAACCTTCTTCCTCTCCCTCCTTTTTCCTTCTACTTTTTCCACAATTATCCTTTTCAGAAGACACTTCCTGCATAATATGTGTCCCACCCAAGTGATTTTCCTCTTCTGTGTCATGACATCTCTTTCCTCATTTTACCCGGCTTATCACCTCTTAATTTCTCATTCTGTCAGTCCATTTCACTTTCTGCATTCTTCTTCACAGCCAAGTTGTGTCACGTAAAATGACTTGCATCATGCAGGCCGAACCCGATCCCAGCTAAAAATGCCGCACCATCATCATTGTTTCTATACTAAGAGAAAATCTGCCACAAACTTTAGTGAAACACCTCTGCAAATTCTGGACGTGTCGAGGATGACATACACTGACTGAGCAAGTGTACTGTGACAGACAGACACAGATGCAAGAGTGTCTGCGCCTGTAGTCCGTGTGACATACTACGTCGTCTTGAGCTGATGTGGTACGGAGGTCGGTTCCCGACGGATGGTAGTTTCTGTTTTGATAGTGGTGGAGGAATTCGGCAACACACGTTCAAACGCGTCCAGGATGTATCGTGAGTGGCTGAATGAGGGTGTCACAGTCCACAGGAGACCAACTACCCACCTACCAGTCGTCCACGACCACCGTGACCGGCGACATCTGAGGCGAATCGTCAATATTGACAGAACGGCAACACTCCGACCAATCTGGGCTCAGTTCAACACAGGACAATCAGTAGGAACATAGGATGCACGGGAAGCAGGAACAACACACGGGTTTTCGAAATTCATAGGTTCAAAAACATTTGAACATTGAACATTTGAGAAATGGTTGTGCCTAGAAAATTAAAAAAAAAAAAAATAAAATAAAAAAGAGATGTCCCTGCCATATGGCAACACTGGAAGGGAAAGGGTTAACATGAAGCAATGATCCGGGTATGATGAAACATTGGAATCTTCTTCCGGCCACCAGATGAAATGTACACAACATCAACGAATGTCCTGTACTGCTCCTAGAGTGTGTATTGAATGAAGGTACAAACGTTAGTGTCACACGTATACGCAACGGAATGGGTATGCTTTCGAAGGATGAGGGGATGCACAAGTTAGTTCACGTTTTATGAAATTGATAGTGTATAGGACCAGGCTTATCAAATCCTGTGAATGTACTTTAAAGAGGAATATATTTATGGTCACATTTTACCTATTTTTATGGCATACACAGGTGATGCAAAATTTTCCTAATATTTAAGCTCACAAATTGCAGGTCTGTTGTTTCGGACATCACCGTATGTGATGCTGCACCTGTCATAAATGTAATTTAGCGCACTTGTTGGAAAGAGCACACAGCACACAGTGCAGTACCTAATGTTGTAAAAAATCCGCCTAGTCGAGGGGTCACGCTTGTTACATTCTGGATGCCCAGGAGAACCGGATTGCAGCCATGGAGAGCTGCACGTCAGAGGTGATCTATCGTAATGCAAAAAAGACGATGTTGAGGTTTCTAGGGCTTGGGCTCGTTTAAGTAATACCTTCTTTGGGATCGAATAGTGCCTGTATATGTCGAGTGTAAATTTTTGAGTGGTATAATATCGTTAAATACAATCCTCCCCAAGTATTTCAAAAAAATATTGATAAAAACAAAAGTGGATGTAGAGGCTGGTGGGAGGGGATACAAAAATTGATTTAATTCAAAGATACCAAAATCGGAACCGCAGCAGCTTCGATGTGCTCTCCTGTGAAGTTAGCCAACTGTCACGACAGTTGACGCCTCACGTCCAGAGAAAGTCAGGGATTATATTGTGAGAGTTCCGGTCGGATGGGATAGGTGCTTCAGTAGTCCGTGCAGGTAGGTGAAGCCTCTGTGCTTGTGAGGTGCAACGGTTGGCACGCCTGCCCACTGAGCAGGAGACCCTATGTCTATGTGTAATTACAACCTACTAGGGAGCTGAGACAAAAGTGCCCCAAATAAATCTGCATCCACAATACAGTATAGCATCAATTATCCAAATACCGGTCATCTGGATGACCGGTCATCCGGACGTCCGTCGGTTAAATTTATATATATAAACAGCCGCTTGAGTCTTCAAAGTTTTAAATTTCCCGCATGTGAAGTTTCGATGTGTTCAATTTCCGAACATGATTTTCGAACCTTCGCCGTATGTAGGACTCGTTGCAGTTCAGGATTTAGCCGCCCGGAGCGTCCGTAATCTCTCATGTCACAACTAACGATCGCTATTTCGTCAGTCAAGAATCTGACGTTCGCTGAAAATGATCAAATATTTGTATAGCTTATGGGACTTAACTAAGGGGTCATCAGTCCCTAAACCCTTCAAACTACTTATGAACTAATACTAAGGACGGCACAAATATCCATGCCCGAGGGGGGATTCGAACCCCCGACCGTAGTGGCCGTGCAGAACGTGACTGGAGCGCCTCAGTCCCCTCGGCCACCGCGACCGGCGACGTTCGCTGACTAAGTTGTGATATTTGTGATTGTGTTTTGAGATTATTGTACTATATTTGCTGATAAATTAACCTGTTGTATGTGATGTCACCTAACGTAAACGTGTAGCTTTGTCAATTGCAGAAAAACGTAAAATGTTTGATGAACTAGATCGTGGTGGAAGTGGGGCTAGTTTAGCGTGGCAGTATAATGTTGGCACATCTGCGATTTCAGACATTAAAAAGCACTGCCAAACTATGAAAGACTATGCTTCCAAACTAGACAGTGAAGAAGGGAGTACAAAAAGAAAATCAATGAAATCAGCAGAGAATGAAGAGCGAGACTTCGCAGTGTATACTTGGTTTATGCAAATTGGAAGTCAAGGACAACCAATTAACGAACCGAGCATTTATGAAAAATCACTGCAACTAAACCAAATGTTGAATGGTGATCCTAATTTCAAAGCTACAACTGGCTGGCTTCAACGCTTTAAATCCAGGCGCGGGATTAGGGAGCTAGACATACAAGGTGCAAGATTGTCAGCTGATGTAGCATCTGCCGAGAATTTTAAGAAGACGTTTAGTCTTTTGAACCCAACAACGTTTATAATGCGGACGAAACAGGTCTCAACTGGAAAAAGCTGCCAACCAAGTCCCTTGTTTCCAACAGGGGAAACTGCAGCACCAGCAAAGCCCACATTACAGCCACGGTTTGCGCTAACTCTACTGGCGATCACAGGCTACCGACGTTCGTTAATGGGAAAGAAAACCAGCCTATATGTTTTAGGGCCATAAGCAAGCTCCCAGTTGCATACAAAAATCTAAAAATTCCTGGATGGAAACAGAGTTTTTTCACAACTTGTATGAGAATTTTTTTTACCCCACAAGTGAAAAAACAACAACAAAAGACAGGTTCCACAGGTAAAGTGCTCTTGCTCGTATATAATGCACCAACTCACCCATCAGACGTTGTTTTAGTCGGTTAAATGTTCAATGCAAGTTCAATGTGCTGTTTCTACCACCAAATTTGAAGTCAGTCCTACAACCTATGGGTCAGGGTGTGATAGAAACATTTAAACGTTTTCCACAGAAAGCAATTGTTTCAAATGCTGCTTCTAAATATGGAGAATAGTGAAGACTCTGTGCTAAGCAGTCACAAGAAAATGTATTTAAAAGACGCCGCCTACATGGCGGTGGATGCTTGGTCCTTCGTAAAAGACACTACACTTGAAAAGGTACGGAATAAGCTGTGACCTAAAACACGACATCCGCAAGAAAATGGTTATACTGATCCAGATGACCCTCAAGAGCCACAAGAAATTTATGACCCGGATGAAATAAGAGAAATCATCAAAGAAGCACCAAGATTTGAGACGTGTGACAATGGCAGTATAGATGATTTGTTAAATTGCGACATCGACGATCCTGGACATCAGATTCTTTCTGATGACGAAATTGTGCAGCAGATAAAGAGGACGATAATCATGAAGTAAGAGAGAAGGAGGAGGAAGGAGAAGATACTGAAGTAGGAGACGATGTTCCAACCCGTGATGAAGCGTTTACCTGTTTGCAAAAAGCAATGAAGTGGCTCGAGCGTCAAGCTGATTGTGACACCATTCATTTTTTGTCCTTAAAACGACTAAGAGATTTAGCTGCAAAAAAAGTATTTGTAACCTTAAGCAAAAAAATTAATAAAAAATAATTTTAAAAATGTGATTCTTTTGTCAGCATCTTTAAACCTACATTGCCGTAATTTTCATAAATAAAAGGTGTTCTGTAAATTCTATTTGCTTTTCCTTGTTTAGAAAATCCTTTGTTTACGAAATTCATATTAATAAAAGAGTTGAGTTACAATATATTATTCATACTGCAGTACGAATAAGGCTAAAATCGAGTTCAAATCAGTTATCCGGATTTTCAATTATCGGGACACTGCCGTGCATCAATTAGTCCGGAAAATCGATACTCTATTGTATCACCAGGTCTTCCCTGGAACTACCTCTCACTTTTGTAAGAGACATAGTGTCTATTTTTATTTATTTTTTATTTGTCTGTATCATGTTCGGCATGACCAAAGTGAGAAGCAAGCCTTTTTAGCCATGAAACGAGTCGTTATATAAAACTGTAACTAAAGAGCAGATAGACACAGCGCAACGTGTAGCAATCCTATGCA
Organism: Locusta migratoria; assembly: GCA_026315105.1. Taxonomy (NCBI): domain Eukaryota; kingdom Metazoa; phylum Arthropoda; class Insecta; order Orthoptera; family Acrididae; genus Locusta; species Locusta migratoria. The sequence goes on from CM048751.1 coordinate 302,405,673, forward strand.
CACGAGCGATGTAAGCATAAATAAAAAGAATCGACAACGTAACGCGGAAATTAGCTTAATTTTCTTAATAATTCTAGCAATTCCTTGACAGAATATGGAGAATGAGTCATGAGGAAGTTCTTCAGTTTAGCCTTGACAGTGCGTCGATCCCTAGTGCGGCGGCCGGTATTTCAGATGACCGAGGGTTCACTTCTTTCAAGCCGGACCTACGATATCTCACCCACCATTGTATGTCCAGGTTGTGTCTTTACCCTTCGCATACAGCAAGAACGGAACACAAAATAGTTTATTTGCAGAATTTCTATTGTATACATTTTCGTTATCAGATCTGCAGAATGTCTTACCTCGGCTTGTTTGCGCTTTCTTCAACTCGAGCTGAGGCCTCGGCCTACCGAACTTCTTTATTTCACACTTCTCTTCCAAGCTTAAAGGCGAGAAATTTGTTTTTAAAAGATACTGAACGTTGTTCACTTTTCTACTATTATAAACTCCAAGAACGTATGAGTACGGACATGAACACTAAAACAAAGTAAGTAACTTATTACAGTGTTAAGTGACTGTAACAAACTGAATCTGTTACTATGATGAGACAAGCTACCTTCGGGTCACGTGACACTGTAAGCAGCAACAGCACCCCGTCCTAACCTTACGCATACGCAAAGACTGCCACAGCTTTTCAAACAGTTAAATATTTGTTACAACGAAGAATATAAATGTCATTTACCCTCAAAATCGCGACGCAGTTGCAAAAACGCCCAAATATATGTGGCAAGTAAAATCGAAAAGTCATTGTTGTTCGCGTATCTGTTAAAAACAAAAACAGCTGCAATCAGGCTCGCAGACACACGACTATTCCTTCTAGGTGAAGAGTGGTGACTTTATTATTATTCACGATCGGATCTTCTGAAAGCATTTGCAGATGATGAGTCTTTGATTGATAGTTATAAGATACTTTATCAAATATGACTTGATTTTGCACCAAATACAAATATGAAGGGCGGATATTGTCCTGATAGAGGATTTGCGCATGCGCTAGACGAGGTGCGCAGTAGCTCCATTGTCTTGCTTCGGGACCAGAGCTCGGCGTCTCCACCAGCTCCAACACCAGTGTTAGAAGCGTCGTTTCCCCTCGCCCCTCCCTGCTGCGGGAGCGCCCATATGCTGCCTTCAGGGGGTTCAGAAGAGAATTTGAACCTCAGCCGCGCATGCGCATTATAACGCTGCGGCCACTGATGCCTATTTGAAGCGGCCACGCTACGACTAGAATACGTGCTGTCTACGCGACGTAAACCGCTCCTCATGCGATAAAAATACTCTGAATGTGCATATAAAATGATCTGATAGAAAAACGAAACGAAGAATGATAGTTTAAAAACACATTTTATTTAATTAATTTATTTACTTTTTCCTCACGACGACCTTTTTTCCTGGGGTTCACTGAACGATAGGACGCGGCGCTACTCATCACTACTGAGCTCTTTTGAGGTCTTGTGGCAGCTTTTTAAAAATGGATGCGGCAGAATACTGCAAACCTTTCTGCACAAGGGTCTATGAGATGTGATCCAAATGCAGATTCGATTTATTTCCAGTATTAACTAAGTGATAGCTGCTAACTGTTGCAAAAAGCGTATTAGACGTTAAAGAAAATATGTAATGACAGACCAATGCCAGAATTCGCAGGCTACTTAACCGCGGTCGAGCTTACGCTTACCCAACATGCTACTCGAACTGTCCGTTTCTACGGAATAAACATTAGTTTTAATCAGAGTAATACCCCAAATAATAAAAAGTCTAAACCTTTCAGTGAACGGTGTCATACCTGAACGATAACTTGGCGCACATTTTTGTGCATGCACATGGGTCTTCAAAAGACTTGAGGAGAGTAGATACACATCATGCATTGTATGTTACTGGAAGTGTAAACAAACTGCGACCTTAAAAATAAAGGTGAAGCAATGAATTAAAATTTGTGATGCGGCCGGGAATCGAATCCGGACCTCGATGTTTAGTTGGCAGACGTCTTACCACTAGACCACCGTACCACTAGTGATTAAGGCGCCTCAGAATAGTCTACGTACGACTTCCAACCACAAACTTTAATTCGACTTGTGTGTTCCATAATATTGCCACTGCTGCCAAGGCTCTCCATCCAGCGGAATAGCATCTCGGCTATGGACATGTTGGAACAGTCCTGCCTTTAACGCCAGATCACGTAGCTTTAACCTTAGGCTAAGGTGGTATAAATATTAATATAAATAGAAACACACAAACCCTGAGACTATTTTTCCTCTCGAATATGTCAAAGACATTAAGGATAAAGGTGAAGCATTGAATTAAAATTATAAATTTTAATTAAATATAATCATTGTAATTGATATTTATATCACCTTAGCCTAAGGGGAAAGGCAGGAATGTTCCTGTATGTCCATTGCTAATCCACTTCATGGAGAGCCTTGGCAGTAGTGGAAATATTTCAATGAACACAGTAGCCGATTTAAAGATTGTGACATGGAGGGAAGTCGTACTCATACTATTCCGAGGCGCCTTAACCACTAGTGGTCTGGTGGTCTAGTGGGCAGCAGTACAGTCTGTGCGTACCGGTTTAGATGCTCCACGGCACTAGTTTCGTTTCCACGGAAGAATGTTTTGTTTTGGTGGTTATAAATGATTTTTTCTATTTTTCCTGGTTTATTTAGTGAAAAGTCTTAATTTCATGGAGGAAAAAAAAGTGGTAAGACGTCTGGTTTGTAAGCATGGAGGTTAGAGTTCGATTGCCGCCCGCATCACAAATTTTAATTCAATGCTTCACATTTATCTTTAATGTCTTTGACATCTTCGAGACGAAAAACAGTGTCAGGGTTTGTGTATTCCTATTAAACTACGACCTGTTGAACGCAGTCAGTGAGAGAAAGAGTCGCAGCGCAATGGAGCAGCACCATCGCCATGGGAGGTGAGACCTGGAATCAAGGTGGTAATCGATTTCATGGTGTCCGCCGTCTTTTCTGCTACAAAAAGAAAAGAAAGAAAAGTCTGCAAAAATCCAAGGTGACAACACTGTTGATCGCCTTATTCGACACCAACGGCATCATCCACACTGCATTTTACCAGTCCGTTTTGGACCGATTGTTACAGAGAATCCCCCGGTTTCGGCCAGAGTTGTACAGGATTGCCTAACGACAACACCTCTTCTATAACGTGGATTTAACTGTTGAAATTGAATTATCCGAAATAACGGATACGTATTTCATTTCAACAGTCAGATTTATAGCGATCCACCTCACTTTAGATGGGGAAGATCGAACATAAATATTTTATTTATCTTGGTTCTTGAAGACGGACATCTGCGTTGTTGATGCTCAGCATTCAGCATAATAGTAGAATATGTTTCAGGAGATTCAATTAAATAATCACAGACATTCTTGATGATAGTTCCATTGTGACGGAAACAAATTTATTTAGTTGTGGAACATTATAATGTTCAAAACATTCATCAGCAGATCAAATAGATGTTAACAGGTTTGTAGCTGTGAACGGAGAGACAAAACATGGCTTTTCTCAAACCTCTTTCCAAAAACTGCGTAACAAGACTGATGACAAAGTTCTTCGGTTACCAAATAAATAATATAACAATACTTGAAATATGCCAAAATACATAAATTAAAATATTACATTTAGGCTTTATCTCCATGTATGTACGTTTTTTATGAAATTTGTATTTAATAGTAAAGTCTTGTTTTGACTCATTTTTAAAATAACTCAATTTATTTACGTTATTTGTGTTTTTGAAGTGCACACTTATCTGTTTTGGCAATATTATGAAGGTTTACTATTATTGAGGCACATAAATTTAATGTATTTCAATTTGTGGTCTAATTTTTTATAAATACGGATTTGTATAAAGTAGTCGTAGTTTTGTCTATTTCGAAGCCAGTTCCATCGTACCAAACGGATTATTAATTTTTGTATGTGAAAAATGACCAGTATTTAAATTCCAGTGATATATAACACATGGTCTGCCCTAATTTATTTAAACAAAAGGTAATCATGTTGCGCAATAGTTATAACATGCAATATTCTTGCTTTTATACAAATTAATACCTATATAGGCTCAGCAATTTCCGAAACTAAGTGTAATGCATTTCTAGTGTTTGCAGCTATTATTACGAAAGTATAAAATTTGAAATTCACGTGAAAAGAACGGCTAAAGTTATGTTTAAATCAACATACTATTTAATAAAGATATTCTACTAATAGTGTTAATCATATTTCAAACCGAACGCGAAAGTGTGATTTTTACATGTCCGGTAGCGAAGTTTTATTTAGGTGTCCGATATTTCGTGTTTGTGATGTTGGCAACGGATTTTGTAGAGAGTGCGCAACATAGCAGAAACGTTACAACTGGAAAATGGTTGCTGATCCATGACAATGACGATGCCCCAGCACACTGCGCGGAAGACGGCGACTGCTGTTGAAAACCTTCAGTACTCCCTTGATGTGACTCTTGCCAACTTCCTGATTCCTCGCTTGAAGGCAGGCTTGATAGGCGAAAGTTTTGCGGGCGTAAATGTCAGCATAGATCAAAGTGTCACAGCCGTTCTGAGAGCGATTTCACAGGAGGCCTTTGCTGATGGTTTCCACAACCTGTACGACGTTTTCAAAAGTGTGTCGTAGCGTTTTGCAAATATTTTTAAGGGCAATAAGACACATTTGATAGTACTCTTGTGCCACGGTGGAGTAGCCGAGCGGTCTAAGGCGCCTCGCTGCGGAGCGCGCGGTTGCTCGCCGTGGAGGTTCGAGTCCTCCCTGGGGCATGGGTGTGTGTGTTGTCCTTAGGTTGGTTTACCTAGGTTTAAGTAGTTTCTAAGCTACGGTCTGATGACCACGCAGTTTGGTCCGATAGATTTGCAAACATTTTTTTTTTTTTTTAGTATTTTTGATTCGTTTGCTGTCTGATAGCTTTCACCAAACTATTAACACACACCACGTATATTTGTTAAGCTGCTTGCCGTTTACATTTTTAATTTTTAACCTTTTTGCTTCTATTGGCCCACTTTAGGTTACGGTAGTAGTAACACTAAAAGTGGGCCTTTGCGATCTTTTTTGACAGCTCGAAATTTAAATGAAAATTTCGGCTTAACCATTCATCTGACACGAAAATTGAATAAGCGAATTTTTAGAAGAGAAAATTCCTTACAACTTTGCTCTCTTATGTTTTTTTCATATCTCGTATCGTTTCAGAGATATTTGCAAAAATATTGGGATGTCTGCCTCTTTCTGTCTGTCTGTCCGTAACGTGTTTCCTGTTTTTAAGACGAACCGTTCAACCGATCAGCACCAAATTTTACAGACATGATTGTAGGCCACCAGAGACCAGAACCTCCCTTTTTCAAATATTTCGGACAAAAAATAAGGCAGTAATAAGAAACAAGCAGTTTGTTATATAATTGTAACTGCAAACGAACCGTTCATCTGACGCGAAAATTGAATAACCGAATTTGTAGAGGAGAAAATTCTCTACAACTTTGCTCTCTTATGTTTTCTCCATATCTCGTATCATTTGAGAGATATTTGCAAAAATAACGGGATTTGACACCGTCCATTGATTTTACGAAAACCAGCCGTTCGCAGATGTCACGTAACATTCCACGCCCAGAACTCTCTCTGGCATACGCCATCTTGCGTTGCGTATTTGATGATTTTCTTATTATAACTTACACGTTGTTATTTCAAGAAGAATTTACAAAAACACGTCGTTCTTCGTAAGATAAACGATAATATAGTGTCTAAAAATGCCATACTAGTATCAGTTAACAACTGCCATCAATTGTACGAAAGTAAAGGACGAATTTCGTAATTGTTCGCTGTAGTGTAGTGGGCATTGTGTTTGATTGTGACGCACATGGCCTGTGGTTTGGGACCCGCCACTCCGAAATATTTCTTCTTCTTTTTTCCTATAAGGGTTACGTGTTGGGTGCATAGATATTATCACAGTAGTAGAGTTGTAATCATATCACTATAATGTTTTGTTATTTACATGATTATTTTTGTCCGAAATGTTTGCCAAAATCGATAAAACTACAAATTTAAAGTGGGCTGTAAAACACGTCAGTGCGATTTTTTTTATTTTTTTTTTTTTTTTTTTTTTTTTTTTTTTTTTTTTTTTTTTGGCACTCGTGTCATTCCCATGATGTTGTAAAACTGGTTTACTTTATTTAGATTTTTAACACTTTTTGCTCCTACTCCTGTTAGCAATTCATGTGTCAGTCCCATGATGTTATAAAAGTAGTTTACAATTATAATTAAAATTGAGAGTGAAAGGATGTCGCAGACAAGATTGAGAGATACCATTGCTATCTTCAGAGAAATTGGGAGCTACTGCAGAGAGCCAAATAGCATTGATATAAGAAAAAGGCGAAAAATTTTGAATTACCCGTCAATGCGTGGCTGCATCACAGCCGTGGCTGTCGGCGTTTCTACACGACACGGCAGTTCCACGGCTCCTCTACGCCCGTCAGCCGTGCAGTGAAACTGCAGCATCACGCCGTGTCCCCGGACAGCCCCGTGACGTCACTCGCTCTGCTCCCGCGACTAAACGCCGCCCATTGTGCCGGAGTCTGACGTCACTGGAGCCCAACTGGGAGTGTGCAAGTCACCCCGACTCCCGGATCCACTCGGCGGGAGCCTGATTTCCACGTACCGCGTGCGGTCGAGGTCTGCACTTTGCACCAAAATACTGCGACCTATGGCGCAACCCAACTGACGTCTTGTGTAAGTACTGTGGAAATAGCATCTTACTGGGAAAGTGGCACATCTGAAGAGAGTGTAACGGGATATACAGACCATTATAGATGGTGACACAGAAAAACGGCATTTTCACAATGCAATAATGCTAGAAATGATTATGGAAAGAAAATTAATTCATAGTAAATTGAAATCGTACAACTTTGCAATTTACGAAAGATTGATGTCATTTAATTTTTATTTTATTTATTTTTAATTTAGAAGACGTCATCCTATACGAAAACAATCGTGAAATCTGCTGTGATGATTCCTCAGTGATCGCTGCGACATCTCATTGTCAGCAGGAATACTGTGAATTTCATCACGAATTCTCTGTTTTAACTCATCCAGAGTTCTGCATCTCAGTCTACTTCCAAACTCCTCACTTCACAGAAAGGTGCATGGGGGAGGGCTCTCAGTTCCAATATTAGTTACCTGCTTTCCTGTTCCACTCCCATATAGAATGAGGGAAAAACGAATACTTGTATGCATCCGTACGAGCCCTAATCTCTCTGATGCTCTTTACGCGAAATGTAGGTTCGCGGTATTAGAATCATTCTGCAGTGCGTCTCAAATTCCGGCCCTCTAAACTTCAACAGTGTTTCTAGAAAAGAACGTCGCCTCCCCTACAGCGACTCCCAGTTGAGTTCCCGAAGCATTTCGGTAACACTCGCGCATTGATCGAATCTACCAGTTACAAACCTAGCCGCCGCCTCTGAACTGTCTCTGTGTACTCCTCAATACCGATCTGGTGGGGATCCCAAACACTTCAACAAAACTCAAAACGAGCTCGCACAAGCATTTTATATGCGGTTTCCTTTACAGACGAATAGCACCTTCCCAAAATTCTCCTAATTAACCAAAGTCGACCATTTGTCTTCCCCAAGACTGTGCTTATATGCTCGTTCCATTTCATATCGCTGTGCAGCGTTACTCCTAGGTAGACGTAATTCACGTTAGTCTATCAAGCGGTTTTAGGAAGAGAACAGAAAGTTGAAATAAGCAGTTCACATGATGTAGACGAAACAATTAATTCTTCTAACAGGAGAGTTATCAAAAATGGGACCCCACAAGTTTCGATCTTGGGTCCCTTGCTGTTCTTAATATATATTAATGACTTGCCATTCTACATTCACGAAGATGCTAAGCTAGTACTTTTTGCTGATGAAACAAGTATAGCTATCACACCTGACAACCAGGAATTAACTGATGATATTGTAAATGATATCTTTCAGAAAGTTATTAACTTGTTCTTTAGAAATGGACTCTCATTAAACTTTGATAAAACCCAGTATATACTGTTTAATACAGTAAATGGCATGACACCACTAATAAATTTAGATTTTGAACATAAATCTGTAGCTAAGGTAGAATATTAAAAATTTTTAGGTGTTTGTATTGACGAGGGACTGAATTGGAAGAAACATATTGAAGATCTCCTGAAACGTTTGAGTTCAGGTACTTATGCTATCAGTCATTGCAAAATTTGGTGATATACATCTCAGTAAATTAGCTTACTACGCCTATTTTCATTCATTGCTTTCATATAGGATCATATTCTGGGGCAATTCACTGTAGCTTCACAATACATATATTCACTCACGAAATTTGTTATTAACAATCCGACCCAATTCAAAAGTAATAGCAGTGTGCATAGCTACAACACTAGAAGAAAGGATGATATTCACTTTTCAAGTTTAAATCTAACTTTCGCTCAGAAAGGGGTGCATTATGCTGCCACAAAAGTCTATGGTCACTTACTAAGTAGCATCAAAAGTCTGACAGATAGCCAACTAGTATTTAAAAAGAATTTAAAGGAATTTCTAAATGGCAACTCGTTCTACAATGTAGATGAATTTTTAGATTAAACTTAAAAAGAAATTAACAAAAAAGAAATAAAAACAACATAAAATATAATAAATAATCCTTAAAATATTGATTGTCAAGTGTAGACAACATTTACTAGACTGACACGTTCCACATCATTACGAAATGTCATATATATGACCTATCGAACAAGTATTAATTTAATCTAATCTAATCTTAATCAAATCTGTTAATGCTATATTGGAACATCACGAATTGTTTCTACTACTCATCTGTATCACCTTACATTTTTCTATATTTAGAGCTAGCTGCTATTTCTGACAGCACCTAGAATTGTGGTCCAAGTCATCCTGCAACAATCATTCAATGACGAAACCCTCCTGTAGACCACAGCATCGTCAGCAAACAGGCACAGATTGCAACTCACTCTGTCCGTCAGATAATTTGTATAGATAGCAAGTAATAGCGGTCCTATCACACTTCCCTTGGGCACTCCAGATGAGACATGACCATCATAGTAAAATAAGAGATATCAGATCGAAAACAGAAAGATTTAGATGTTTCCTTTTCCCGAGAGCTATTACAGAATGGAACTGCAGAGAAATATCATAAACATGGTTCGATGAACCCTCTGCCATACACTTCAATGTGATTTGTAAAGTACCCATATAGGTGTAGATGTATGAGAATGTGAGTACTTACCGACTTGCAACAAACTTTAAACATAATGTCAAACCGTTATTAAGCTTTTTCTCGTTGACAACCACATCAAAATAATGAAAGGAAAAAGAAAAGTTTCTCGATTACTACTTTTGCGCTGTTCGTGGACTAAATTACTGCATTCGGTATGAAGTTACAGTTTATAATTTCTACTTTACAAATTGTAGCCGCAAAAATTTTACGGAAAGTATAGACGCATATAGCTGAATGTATCATAGTACCACACGTAGTTCATGTGATATGACCACATAAACAGTAACGTTCATGGAAAACTGCACCATGTCACACCAAGTTTAAATCTTTACTTCTCTACTACTATTTGCATTCTCAAAATATTTTACTCACTGAAAGCAAATTCACAAATGAATATATATCTGAAAAATTATTATTCTGTACATTATGCAAGAAAGTCTTATTACTAATATAGGGTGAGTCACCTAACATTACCGCTGGATATATTTCGTAAACCACATCAAATACTGACGAACCGATTCCACAGACCGAAAGTGAGGAGAGGGGCTAGTGTAATTGGTTAATACAAACCATAAAAAATGCACGGAAGTATGTTTTTTTTAACACAAACCTGCGTTTTTTTAAATGGAACCCCATTAGTTTTGTTAGCACATCTGAACGTAGAAACAAATACGTAATAAGTGCCGTTTGTTGCATTGTAAAATGTTAATTACATCCGGAGATATTGTAACCTAAAGTTGACGCATGAAACCCCCGACGTTCAGTTGCGTGTTGTAACAAACACGGGCCACAGTCGGCGAGCAGCATCTGCAGGGACATGTTTACGATGATGACCGTGTTCACGAGTGTCGCTGTAGTGCACTGTTGTTGTTTGGTCTAGCTGTCGCAGTTTCCGCATGTAGCGCTTGCTGCTATTGTTATTCTTCATTCGTCTTTGCACGCAGACTAACTGTAGTACACTGTGTTACCAGACGTCTGTAATAGTGTAGTGTTGTAGGAATTGTGACCATGGTGTATTCGAACTCTGAAAAGGCGGAGACGATACTCATCTATGGCGAGTGTCGACAAAATGCAGCTGAAGCCTGCAGGGTTTATGCAGAACGGTACACTGGCAGAGAGCATCCAACGTGCCGCACATTTCAAAACATCTACCGCCAACTGTATGCAACAAGTATGGTCGTAGCACGCAAACTGGTCCATAACAGGGCCGTCACAGAAGAAGCGGGTGCATTTGATGTGTTAGCTGCTGTTGCCGTGAACCCACACAGGAGTACACGGAACATTGCGAGAGCCGGTGGACTGAGTCAAAGTAGTGTCATGCGCATACTGCATCGTCACCGCTTTCACTTGTTTCATGTGTCGCTACATCAGCAATTACATGGTGATGACTATTAATAATCGAGTGCAATTCTGTCAATGGGCATTAACAGAGAATTTTACCGACAAAGCGGGTTTCACAAACGACTAGGCAGTGAATCTACGGAACAAGCATTACTGGTCCGTGGACAATCCTCGCTGACTCCGACAGGTAGAGCGACAGCGACCGTGGACTGTAAGTGTATGGTGCGAAATCATTGGCGACCACCTCATTGGTCCTCACTTCATTGCAGGGGCCCAAATCGCTGCAACATACATCGCGTTTCTACTGAATGATCTGCCAACGTTGCTCGAATATGTCCCACTGGAAACGCGTCGACGTATGTGGTATCAGCATGATGGCGCACCAGCACATTCCGCAACTCTAGGCTGACGGGCGTTTCATAGCACGTGTAGGACGCATAACTTGGCCAGCCCGTTCTCCTGATCTTACACCTCTGGACTTCTTTCTGTGGGGTACGTTAAAGGAGAATGTGTACCGTGATGTGCCTACAACCCCAGAGGATATGAAACAACGTATTGTGGCAGCCTGCGGCGACATCACACCAGAGGTACTGCGGCGTGTACGACATTCATTACGCCATAGATTGCAATTGTGTGCAGCAAATGACGGCCACCACTTTGAACATTTATTGGCCGGATATGTTGGGACACAGTCTATTCCACTCCGTAATTGAAAACGGAAACCACGTGTGTACGTGTACCTCACCCCTCATGGTAATGTACATGTGCGTCAGTGAAAAAGACCAATAAAGGTGTTAGCATGTGGACGTAATGTACTGTTCTAGTCTCATCTGTACCTAAGGTACATCACCGTTCCCTTTGGATCCCTACTTAATTCGGTGCTCTCCGATACACACGATCGAACAGGGGAGGAGTTGTACTGAAGCGTCAACTTTAGGTTACAATATCTCCGTATGTAATTAACATTTTACAATGCAACAAACGGCACTGATTACGTATTTGTTTATATGTTCAGATGTGCTAACAAAACTAACGGGGTTCAATTAAAAAAAAGGAGTTTTGTGTTAAAAACATACTTCCGTGCATTTTTATGGTTTGTATTAACGAATTACACTAGCCCCTCTCCTCACGTTCGGTCTGTGGAATCGGTTCGTCAGTATTTGATTGGTTTACGAAATATATCCAGCGGTTATGTTAGGTGACTCACCCTGTATATTTTGCGATAAATACAAATCGTTTGTAGAAAAAAGGAGGTGAACAGAGAGAAAGAGAGAGAGAGAGAGAGAGAGAGAGAGAGAGAGAGAGAGAGAGAAGGGATAGGAGATGTACTAACTCAAGGTAGGAATAAATAAATAAATACCCTGGCAACGGCGGGTTTTCAGCTAGTCATTTATGTACGTAGAAAATCTCTATACTTATAAGACGCATTTGTTGTCTGCCTGTCTGTTTTCTTATATCTCAAGATCCAGACAACCAAATAACATGAAATTTGGTACACGTACACAACATTACATGGGGAAGGGTCTTAAACAGGTTTCGTTCCAATTTATGGAAAGCCATCCGGAAAATTTGAGAAAAAGTGAAAGTGCGTTTTCAATGTGTTCGTGTAAATCTTCGCACTGATCTTGATGAAATTTTGCATAATTGACCTTCAAAACAAGATTTTCCTTCAGTAAAATTTGCAATCAAGACGGTTTTTTACTGAAGGAATATTTAGTCTCACTGATTGTTGTACACCATGGACTGGAAATCATTTCAAAACACGAAGAAGGGCACTGTCTACATAAAATTACGTTCAGTGCATGGCGGAGGGTATTATGGATAGCGCCAAAATCCACAGTTTTGCTCCGATGTTGATGAGATTTTGTCCACTTGAGCTTGAAAACAAGATGAAGGTTACTGTCTACATAAAATTTCGTTCGGTGCATGGGGGAGAGTACTTTACTTACAGACTTCGATTGCAATCTCTATTCATATAAGACGCATTTGTTGACTAATAAACAGTCTTGTACGCTTTAAAAAAAAAAAACCTTATTTTAAACCTGGGCAAAGCCGGGTACTTGCAGCTAGTTGTCAAATATTTGCGTTTCTATCACTCTTCCCTGGGCACCCCTGACGATATCCTACTCTCTGATGAACACCCGCCATCGAGGTCAACGTACTGTGTTCTGTTATGTAAGTAGTCTTCGAGTCACTCACATATTCGGATGCCTATTCCATAAGCTCGTACCTTCGTTAGTAGTCTGTAGTGCGGTATCGTGTAAAACGCTTTTCGAAATAATACTTTTGCATCATTTCCACTCGTCGCGCTGGATGACATCCACGAAAGCCATAGATGAGTGGGCGGTATGGGCTGATATTCAGTCCCTCGTTTTGTATCAATGTCGACATGTGGCTGCCGGCCTAAGAGCACAGACATACTGACCATTCGGTCGTGCTCGACGCTACGAGGTGCAAACGACTTATGACAGATCTTATTTTATTTGTCTTTCATTCATCCCGCGTAGACTGTTACAAAATGTTTAATTACTGTTGATTTCTTTTTGTTGAATTAAAAAATTGAAATAGAAATTATCTTTCGTAAATGAAGTGACTAAATTTTACTTCTGATTTGTCGTATAAAAGTTACATTTACAGTTTAACTCCCGCCTACGTAACAAATGGTAGTTAAGTTGGCAAAAGTTCATGTACGTCTGATCATAACTAAAGTTTCTTACACTCAGATGACTACCGCATCCGGTGACGCCTTCGGGTGGGGGATGACACGGCGGCCGGTCGGTATCCGTTGGGCCCTCGACGCATGTGTGGGACTTAGTTTAGTAAGAAAGTCCCTCCGTTTTTCGACTCCAACTCCATTTTCGACTCCACTTTATTTCCATGTGTGCTTACTTGAGACATGACAATGAAAGCAAAAACAAAACACATGCACAACAATAGTAACGAAATATACGGACGCTTCTTACACAGCGCTAGCCAAAGAGACTATACTGACCATCTGTTGCCACTCCTTGTCAGAAGCGGACAGTTAAGGCGTGACGTCATCACTTAGGTTGGTGGAAGGCAGCTCCAACGTATGGACTACCAACTGACAAGTAAATTTTACCAGGCTATAGAGTACTGAACATTCAGAGTAAATCAAACAGCTATGTACCTGAATATACTGGGAATTGAGACAAATGGGAACGTCGTTGATTTCAAGTTGTTAGCATTTATGTTTAAACCACAGAGTTTTGATTCATCGTGGATTTCGTGGAAAAATGGCGGTGTTCCTATGTACATATTAAGGCTTTCCCAGCGGGGTGACGTCATCTTGGAGAATCGGGTTTCTACCGGTAATTCGCTTCGTATTAGCACGCAGTTTCTCAGACCCAGACAATCTGACAAAGGGGCTGGAACACCTTCAGTCTGTCTTCTACAGGAATGGTTATTCATCCAGGGACATCGTGAAGGCGCTATGCCCTGTTTCTGCGCCAGACGAGACAGAAGAAGTACAAGAATAAACGAACATGGTTGCCTTTTTGCCATATGCCGGACCAATATCTGCGAAAATCAGCAGAATACTTCGCAAGTGTAATGTTAAAAGCGTATTTCGCGCACCGCCCAAGATTAAGGCTCTTTTACGAAGTGTAAAGGATGATCTGGGCCTACAGAAGCCGGGAATCTACCACATACCATGCCAGTGTTGTATGTCATACATTGGCCAAACGACCAGGACCGTTGACATCAGGTGTAAGGAGCATCAACGACACACCAGACTCAAACAAGCTTCCAAGTCAGCTATAGCGGTGCACTGTTTGGAATTAAATCATTTGATGAATTATGATGATGTCAAGATTCTGGCACAAACTCCCAGATACTGGGATAGTGTTATCAAAGAATCCATTAAAATAAAGGTCACGCAAAATCTTATCTACCGTGAGACAGGATATCAGCTTAGTTCCGCCTGGAATCCAGCACTTGATCTCCTAAAGACGCAACGCAGGCAACAGCTCACCTGAGAGAGCAATAATTCTGCATATGACAGAATGAATAAGTCAGCACAAATAACACAGGCTGAACAAATGGTGCTGAATCGGACAACAAAATTAAGCACCAGAAGACGGTCACATAGAGAATAAATGAGCCGGCCGCAGTGGCCGAGGAGACTGAGGCGCTCCAGTCACGGTCTGCACGGCCACTACGGTCGGGGGTTCGAATCCCCCCTCGGGCATGGATATTTGTGCCGTCCTAGTTCGTAAGTAGTTCATAAGTAGTTTGTAAGTTTATGGACTGATGACCCCGTAGTTAAGCCCCATAAACAATACAAACATTTGAACATTTTTAGAATAAATGACGGCGTTTCCAGGAGGCAGAGAGCGATGCGGCAGGCGCTGCTAGCGGGCGCGGACCTCATAGGGAGCACTTGACCCGGCCGGCTACGGCAACAGAACAGTGTAGTGCACTAGGAAGACTAAATGACTGCAATCAGCAGATTGAACGCCCAGTACAACTTGGAGGTGGAACAGAACGTAACACTGTAAGGTAACCCTTAAGGTAAGCCTTAGATTATAAAGAAGAATGAGCTTCATTTTGAACATATTATTCGTTTGAACCTGTTTATAGTGAATATGTAGTAACTAGCTTCTTATGTGACTTAATTAATTATCGTGATTCAAAATGTATGTAGGTAACTTAACTGTGAACATTTTCTGTCATTTATTTATTATCTGTATTTTAATTGTTTATGTATATATTATTTAATTTTATTGGTACTTTGTATGTCTTCTATATAACTGTGATTACTTGTTATGTTTAATTTGTCAATGTAAAATATTTCTCTGTGAACAGTTATCGATATGGCTCCTCAGGTCAGAGACTCTATCGTATAGCAGCGCTCATCTGTGGGAGAGCAGGCAAGCAGCAGTATCTGCCGCCCCGTGACGTAGATCAGTCGTTCGTACGCGGTCCGCGGAGTGCTCAAACAATATAAGTAATAAAGTTTAAAAAAAGTGAAAGTTCTAATTTGTTATGAGTGCAACGATATGAAAGTTTATGTGAAACCAGTGAACATAAGTGAAGTAAGAATTGATTTTAATGAAACATTTATTCGCTCGTTCTGCTGAGGCAGAAATTCGTTACGTGTTCGGTAACCGTCCCAGACGTCCGAAACGCGGTAGCATCATCGCGGACGCTAACGGTCGCGATTAATTACGCGATTCGCGAAGCATCACGGCGAACTGCTAGCAAGCTGCCAAAGGAGGAGTCACCATCAAAATGATTTCTGTATGAACTTATGTACCATTTATATGACTGCAGAGTACCTCATCGCTGGACTGATAAATAAGATAAGTTAAATGCTATTGGTTGTAATTTACTGTGAATGCATGTTTAAATTTTGTTTAAATACAGGAACATTAGACAGTACGTTTGCTATCTTATTTGAACAACTAATTAACCACTCATAATTGATATGACAATCCTCAATAATGCATTAATAATATTACTACACAATTTTACAATCAAGTGAGTATCATTAATTGTTAGATACTGTGATTATCTCTCAGTTGAGACGATTTTGCTAAAATTGATGGTAGAAGATAACAGACAGTTGAATTAATGAATAATTTTTCTATTTCGTTTTGCACTGAGTTCAACAATAATAGCCACCGCCACATCTATCCTATAAAGAACCAAACCCGTACTAATGTCGTATGCGTAGCATTAATTAAGACTGATTTACTTTAATTTCCTATTTGCTTGAGTGAATTAATTTTATCAGATACTGACTTTAGTGGTTGGACTGCACCCACTTGCCAATCACTTGATGTTAAAAATGCTACTATTCATAATTTTCTAAATTATCATTACCATTAGCGTACTAATTGAGTCGTACGCATTGCACAGACGGAGTAAGTTAATTTCTGCTATCTGTGTGTGCACAGTCTCTGTAGGAGATTTTCTAGGGAAAGGAAAGGTCAGCAATCTTTTGAAAAGTTTGTCAGATAGGGCCGTAGTATTTGTTAATTACACTAATTGTCTTGCTAAATATTTTCAAAATTTAACTACACCACTTGCATTAATCACGAGTTTAACGTAACCAACCACGAAATTAAGGTCATGTTTATTATGTTGCTCAAACATTACAACAACAGCCACCACAGTTAATAACACGTACATCAAAATTTATATATATATATATATATATATATATATTATATAGACTGTGACTGACGCGCCTCAGTCCCCTCGGCCACCGCGGCAGACTTTTTTTTTTTTTTTTTTTTTTTTTTTTTTTTTTTTTTTTTTTTTTTTTTTTTTTTACCTCTACGCACACTTTTCTTAAATAAAATAAACACTTTTCACCCAATATGCCCAACAAATATTTTCTTTCCTTACAACATGACAAAATTATTAACTGACAAGAGCCAAAAACCACGCACTCAGCAGGCGGAACAGCCACACCTATTATAGTAAATGCTAGTACTACGGCTAGTGGCCGGCGCGGACGACGGATGGAGCGCCTCCCACAGCGCAGACCAATGGCAGAACGCCTAGCCACCGCAGGAAGGCGTAAATACTGGACGCGTTCCACACTGGATTCATCTTCAGGGAGCACCTGATGAAGATCGCGAGTAACGCGATCGAAATATCGTGCAAGTTCGACGCGGACTACCGGCAGAAGCCCGATTCTCCAAGATGAGTGTTCCTATGGCTTTCACGCAGATTTTCAACGGTTACTGTGCACTTGACTGAGAAGGACTCCGCTACGGACTTTCGCCCGAAAAAGGGATCCGCCAGCTAAGAAGATTGGGAACTCTACGACATATGCCACGCCGAAATTTTGCTCGTGCGAAAGAAGATCCGACAGGGTATTAGCAGCTGGTCCATCACTTCTTTCAACCCACAGTAAGACTGCTAGGTTGCTTACAATTGGTACTGCGCCATTCGGGAAAACCCCTCCAAGGGTTCGAAAATGTGTGCACTGTGTGTTAGTTATAGTTATGTGCAGCGACGTCACGGAATATCTGGGAACCTCGCTAACACCCTCGTAAAGTTGAGTCGCCACGAGAGTAACTCTCGTCTCTATCGTTAACAGACTTAAGCAGTTCGCGAAGAGGAAAGCCCCTCAGCTGACGTCAGGCTATGGCGCGATTCAAATTAGTGGCGACTGACACTTCCCTTTCCCGTACTGCGTGTTGACAGTTTTCCTTGAGGCGTCGATGTACTTGTAGGGAGGTACAATCGTTAACTTGTGTTAACGATTTCTGCCTTTACTGCACAATAGCCTTGCTCTCTGAGAATGAGAATTGTGAACACGTCGGTCCGCTGGTGAGTCTTGAGACGTAACGGTCATCGGTATAATTCACTTTCAAACTTACTGGAAGCTTAGGACTTTGTGCCGGAACCGGGATTCGAAACTGGGACCTTTGTTCTTCGTGGGCAAGCGATCTACCGACTGAGCTATCCCGGCACGCTTCACGGCCCGTTCTCACTGCTTCACTTCCGCCACTGCCTTGTAACGGTTTTTATGGATTCTTAAGTAATTACATTTCATTCTACCACTTTCAAACAGAATACTCAGCTTTTCAACATTACGCTGTATGGGGGTTCTGCTCGCTGCAAAATTATTCTCCTGGAGCGTCGTGGTAGAAGTAAATACTCGGTATGTACAATTTTTCACTTCTTTAATTTGCGATTAAACTACTTCTCCACCAATACAGTGCAACTTCATAACATATACAAAACATCAGAACGGTAGTACTTCCATTTCAAAACAACAGACTGCCGGCCGCGGTGGCCGACGGGACTGAGGCGCTTCAGTCACGGTCTACACGGCCACTACGGTCGGGGGGTCGAATCCCCCCTCGGGCATGAATATTTGTGCCGTCCTTAGTTGTAGCTAGTTGATAAGTAGTTTGTAAGTTTAGGGACTGATGACCCCGTAGTTAAGTCCCATAAGCTCTACAAACATTTGAACATTTTTGTACGACAGACTGACATAGCTTCCAGTGCACTTTAGAAAAGCCAAAATGCGAACTCCCCCACGCAAGGCGGTGAGGCAAATACATAACATCGACAGTAATGACATAACATCATGCATTGTTCATAACAATACTAATTTACAATTACCAAACCCACAAAGAAAACATTTCATGTACACAAAAATAATCACAATATAAAATGAAAACTATACATACAATAATTTTACATGGCCCATATATTTTAAGTCATAATTTCAGTTCTTTCTGTATGATAACAAACAGCAATGTGAAATGTCAATTAATTAGCTAATGAGTACATCATTCATGCTCCTAACATATATTGAACTATCAAATATATTGGCAATTCTGAAACTAGGTTTAAAATCTCACGTCAGTCCATATATACAAAGAATTGCAATATTGAAATATCGACTATTATATTAATACAATTAGCTGGCCAATACAACTTGTTTATGAGCATAACCTATATACAATGCTATTTATTTTCATGACTTTATGTTTTACATAAGTCTGTACCCTTCGTCTGTCTATTTATTAAAATAATGTACAATGACAAAAGTATTGTTTATAGAACTGTCTGGAAACGTCTTATACAAATCTCTTAATTTTTAATCACAGTATCGCCGAGACACTGTCCTACACTGATTCCTAGACTGACTATTTCGTTTGTAACTTCACACGCAAAATATATCACTATTACACCACACGATTCCGGGTCCAACGCAGACGGTATCGTACAATAATATTGAGATGAGAGGGCCAGCAGTATCGTCACAGCCTCCAACTTTATAAACCTTCAGAGAAGTTCGCCTGCGAAACATGCTATACGAGATCTCCGTGAAGTAAGGATATGGTTTAGCCACAGGCTACGGGACGTTTCCAGAATTGTATTGTGGATACTGCACTCAGTTATGAATCCGAAGTCAGAGAGGCAACTGTGTAGAAAAGTATGCGTAATGACATTCATACGAACGGAATTGCGAACAATAATGAAATATGTTGAGCAGTAGGTGATGACGTCTGAAGTGAGTGTAATGGCTTCTAAATATTCAGTACTGTCAGGAAGAATTAGTGAGGGGAATTACAGTAAACTTGAGTATCAAATAGCTTTAATGAACTAAAAAGTAACAATACCGAAGTAGTACTCGAAAATCCGATACACTTCGAATATGTTATAGCGTAGATCAAATATACGAGACATTTTATACGGGCCATTACGGCCTGTTCTGAAAACACTCCAGAAATCGCGGTTGTTTCTTCCTAAGCACATATCGTCGAAAATGGTACGAGATATAACAAAACTGTTGAAACATAATTTGCGTGGTTGCTACTGTATTTTCCAATTGTGTACTCGCATCTTCAAACAATTTCATATATTAACTAGCTTAAACTCGTGGCTCCGCTCGCGTGGTGGTAGATCAAATAACACGTAAAAATGCACTCGTTTCGAAGAATCCAAGCACGAAATTCAACAATAATGATTGTAATAATATCACAGATCGACAACTTGATGTAATGCGCGAAACGTCAAATCGATTTTTTAAAGAGATGTATTAAAAGAAATTTCTTTTTTACTGCTTTATTTATTTATTCTTATATTTTCTTATTCGTATGCTTATCCTTACAGAGAAAGAGCTGAAGACATTGTAGCATGCATAGACCAAAGATATGGTCTGTGGCATCACGTTTCGCTGTATGTAACCTCCTTGCTGCAGAGTCGCAAACGTCATAGCTGACTTTCAGTCCCATTTTTTTAATAATTTGACGACCTGCAACCACCATGTCTTCCATCCCCTTATAGTTATCGGCATGGAACTGCTATGGTATACAACGGGAGACTTCGGACAACAATTACACACAGACCATTCGTTTGCGTTCTGTTGTTTTCGCTGCAGAGCGAAATATTAACACACACATATGTAGAATTTTACATACACCGATAACTTTCCATCCCAATGTACTCCACCCTTTTATCATTATCAACCCTGAAGCAACAATGCAACCAATAAAACCATTTTCAAAAAGTAAATATAATTTTCAAATAGTAATTATTGTTCCGCATTTCGCGTTATATTCTTCAAATTAGTAAATAATTTATCTATCAGATCGCTATAAAACCGTGCCTATAACCTTCCTCGCGTATAAATTAGTAACTGTACAAATATTTAAGTCTCTGCGTCTTGTCGTTCGGACGTGATAAGCGTACACCGAACAGACATACACATTTATAGATATAGATAAATAGTTATCCGATCGCCATAAAACCGTGCCTAAAGCCTTCCCCGGGTAGATATTAGTAACTGTACAAATGTTTAGCTCTTTATGTCTTGCGGTTCAGACGTGATAAATGTACAGCGAACAAACATTCACATTTATAGATATAGATGATATGGTGTGTTCTTCCGGACATGTCCGAAAGAACAGACACCATACCGATAATTGTAAGTTTGCCCCTAAGAGGCAGTTGACAATTTCGTTGCGGTCGCGCATTAATACTCTCGATCCCACGAGGAAATGAAATATAGGCAGCTAGCAAGAAAAATCAAATGGACATGGGGCACTGCAACCGTAGTGTGCTGCAAGGCGAGAATCTGGGTTAGAAGGGGACGTGCTTGGATAGCCTAATTGGCTGCTGGCGTGGCTGCTCATCGCTCTCGGCTAGAGGGCTCGATGCTCCCTGTAACAAAATAAATAAATAAATAAATGAAATAAAATTAAAAAAATAAAATAAAATAAAAGTTGCACTGACGTGTTGTAGGGCCTAGTTTAGATTTGTATTTTATAAGTTTTTGCAAACATTTTGGACTAAAATAATAATCTAAATAATAAGAAATTAATTAATAAGAGTGTCTGAAACCCTTTTAGGAAAAGAAATTTAGGTAGTGACGGGTTTCGAGCCACTGACCTTTAGCGTCACAATCCAGCTAATTACACACTATGCTACGGCTACAAATCGAAGTTCTTTAATTTCATACTATTGATAGCCGTTGTTAACTGATATTAATATGGCATTTGTAGACATTGGATTATCATTTATCGTACGAAGAACCATGTGTTTTTGTTAATTCCTCAGTGTGCCGGTGCTTTGAAATGACATTGTGTAAGTTACAATAAGAAAATCATCAAATACGCGAGGAATGTCACGTGACATTTCCGAACGGCTGGTTTTCGTTAATTCAATGGAGGGTGTCAAATGTCCGTTATTTTTGCAAATATGTCTCAAACGATATGAGATATGAAAAAAACATAAGGGAGCTAAGTTGTAGAGAATTTTCCCCTCTACCAATTAGGCTATTCAATTTTCGTGTCAGATGAACGGTTCGTTTGCAACTACAATTATATTAAAAACGGCTTTTTTGGCTTTACTGCCGTACTTTTTGTCCGAAAAATTTGAAAAAAAGAGAGGTTCTGGTCTCCGGCGGCCTACAATCATGTCTGTAAAATTTGGTGCTGATCGGCTGAACGGTTCGTCTTAAAAACAGGAAACACATTACGGAGAGACAGACAAACAGACGGACGGGCGGACAGACAGACATACATCTTAAAATCGCCGTTATTTTTGCTAATATCTTTGAAACGCTACGAGATATGAAAAAACAATAGAGCAAAGTTGTAGAGAATTTTCTCCTCTACAAAATCGGTTATTCAATTTTCGTGTCAGATGAATAGTTAAGCCGTTATTTTCATTTAAATTTCGAGCTGTCAAAAGACGATCGCAAGGGCCTACTTTTAGTGTTACTACCGTAGCCTAAAGTGGGCCAATTGAACCAATGACGAGACAATCAATATAGTACAAAAACGAACCAAAGTCCGCAAAGGACCGAAAAAAATGCTTAAGGCGACCGCTGACCTGAAGCGGGAAATCCTAATTGGAATCCTGTTCCATCACATATTTTCGACTTTGACACTGAATATATTTCAGTGCTCTCCAACAGTCAAAATGTTTTAAAATGTTTGGAATTCGTATTTTGATATGTTTCCGCATCTTGTCGTCACTTCACGATGTTCGAAACAGTAAAAATGTTATGTCTAGTGAGTGTAATAGTACCGGGTGATCAAAAAGTCAGTATAAATTTGCAAGCTTAATAGGTCTAAATCATGGAATAATGTAGATAGAGAGGTAAAAATGACACACGTGCTTGGAATGACACACGGTTTTATTAAAACAAAATAAATAAAAAAAGTAAGTATTGCTAGACGCGTGAAAGATCTCATGCGCGCGTCGTTTGGTGATGATCATGTGCTCAGCCGCCACTTTCGTCATGCTTGGCCTCCCAGGTCCCCAGACCTCAGTCCGTGCGATTATTGGCTTGGGGTTACCTCAAGTCGCAAGAGTATCGTGATCGACCGACATCTGAAAGACAACATCCGACGCCAATGCTTCGACATACCTCCGGACATGCTTTGTAATTCTGTTCACAACATTACTCCTCGACTACAGCAATTGTTGAGGAATGATGGTGAACATATTGAGCATTTCCTGTAAAGAACAATATCTTTGCTTTGTCTTAATTTGTTATGCTAATTATTGCTTTCTGATTTAATGAAGCGCCATCTGTCGGATAGTTTTTGAACTTTTATTTATTTATTTATTTTTGTTCTAATATAACTCCACGTCATTTCAAGCATGTGTGGCAATTTTTTCCTCCGTCTACATTATTCCGTGATTTATTAAGTTTTCAAATTCATACTGACTTTTTGATCACCCGTTATATTTCACAACAAATTTAATCATATATTATAAAGTTACCTGGCGGAATCGAGGTAGTGAGCTATAAGTAGCGAGTACTTCTGTATACCGCAGTACGCTTGTCATGCGTGATGACAGTGTTGTTTGCAATTACACAGTGCAGCCATAAAAGACGGAATCTTCAAGCATTTAACTAGAAAAAAAGAAAGTTCTCGCTCCCTGTCGACTCCGGGAATAACTAAGGTAGAGATGGCGAGAGGCTATTTATATTTTTAGTTTTTGGTTGTTTAGATTTGGCTATTACGTTTGGTACCTACTTTCTTATTTTAAAGTATTTATGTTGTTTTGTATTGTCTTTATTTGTGAGTGCAATTATGGGTGGACGTTGTATTTTCCCCTGCAAAGTAGTGTTGGTTACACATAGACATTGTAGACCAGACATCTCATTATTGCAATATGTGACAAATCCTTGAGAATTCAGTCTTTCATGGACGCACAGTGAAATTGAAAAGTACATTGCCGCCACGTATGCTAATCGTCATACGGCGGTTAAAAGGCCGCGCGTATATAGGGCTATTAGCAGCTCACATCTGAGTACTGGGACTTTGGGATGTAACTTTGTCATATGTGGATGAATTTGTTGTTATAGATACTATCGGATTCCCTAGACGTAGGCAAAGTTCGGGTAAGTTGACGAGGAGTCTAACAAGGAAAGTACATGGGCTCGAACAAACATATCTCTATGAACGTTTGCTTACAGGATCTCTACGTACACCTCAGTGTGCTGGTGGTTGTCGATTTTATGCAAAACTTTGCAATCATGCTCTAGATAGCAGTGTAGATGTAATTGTAGACGTCATACGTAATGCAGATATCTTAACTATAACTTATGTAATAATCACTGTAAATGTTCTCTAGCGTATTGTCATCAAAAGCCGTGATGATATTTGCAACTTTAACCTTCTTCCCGAAAGACTGTTGCTATTCACTGCCACTGCTTCCATCGCCTCTTCCAGCACTTACCGTAGCACTACCTCTTGCAATGAGTTGTTCGTCATTATTATCATTATTATGAGTTTATAACAACGGTATCTAACTTATGCTCATATTTCTGTACCATAACAGATACGAGAAAGCATGCAAATGATTCATCTTCTACACTAATACCATCTTCACGAAGAAGGGTTCTTCGTAACTTCATCTCAACCAATCGGAATACATCAGCACGATTGATTAGCAATCGCCGCCCCATCTGACGCTTCACCACACAAATAACGTCACAAAACACGACTTCGGAGGCACACTGCACCGTCCTTACTGGCGAACCGACAGGTCAAAGTGCATTGTGGCAAGGCACACGCAGAAGCCTCTAACGGACGACTACAGAGTTTTGCAGATGCGGAGGTATCACTAGTGCAATAAGAGACGTTTACATTATCTCTCATACGATTTTGGTGTATATGTGTTTGTTCGAGCCCAAGTACGTTCCTTGTAAGATGAATTTTGAATTTCTTCGAGAAATCTACAGATTGTGCAACGTGAACTATGGTACCGCTTCCTTAGCGCGCTCTGCAGTCGTGTCTCTTGAAACAGAACTGTTATGTCATTTTGTCTGGTTGACAACAGAGGTTAGCAAGCGGATGCCGTCGCAGAGACTTGCTAAAATGTCGTGAAAGCACGTTCTCTCTCAGTTAATTGGGTAAATAAAGGCCGCAATATGTTTTCAACATACTCGTCACTATTAATTGTTCTCTGAAAAAAATATAGGGCTTATTATTCTCTCGCCGCTAACAGCGCACCACACTCCTATTTTTTGATCGTGCAAGGGTGTTCGTGAATTAAGTAAGGCTTTTCCTAACTGCAGAAACTATTATTTTGTGAATCAACATACCCACGTTTGTGGAACCATGATTCGTCCGAAAAGAAAGTAAAGATCGGGCCAATTGCTCCGTCATTCATTTTTTTCAGAATCAATGAGTGTAATGAGCAACTTCGTCAGCAGGTGTCAAACATGCTCGATAAACGAAGGGAGGCAGTTATGGCACCTCCTTGCGTAATACAGGTGAGTAAATAAACTTTTATCTCCAAGTGTTTGTGTTGGTTATGGCAGAAATATCTTGCACGCCAACCCGTATTAAATTTAGTGCGTACGCCGGACGCCGAACTAAGCGGCCACTGCAGCTGCCCTCGCCGGCAAGTCGCACGCCGCAAAGGCGGTTGCGCTCAGGATTAATCACCCTGGTATCTGTGACGTCCTAACACCTAATTATCATTGTCAACTGTTTACAATATAAAATAGCAAGAGAAAGTCTTCACACAGTGAAATTTGTAAAATTGTATACATTGATGAGAGTGAAACTGACGATTTTAACGCAGACCCAGACTACGAAATAAACAGCAATTGTCAAGTAAGTAGTTCAAAATGTTCCAATGTTTGTATAGCTTAAGGGACTTAACTATGAGGTCATCAGTCCCTTAACGTACAAACTACTTATGAACTAGCTAACACTAAGGACGACATAAATATCCATGCCCAAGGGGGGGATTCGAACCCCCGACCGTAGTGGCAGTGCAGACCGTGACTGGCGCGCCGCAGTCCCCTCGGCCACCACGGCCTGCGACGTAAGTTGGGATGAAGGGGAAGACACTTCTGCAAAGTATGCAAGGTATGATTCTGCTTGGCGTATGCGGAAACGGCAGTTACGAAAAGCGATGATTTTAGAGGACGATATCACACAAACTACTCATTATATTCACAATTACGATTTATTTTATTTATTTATTTATTTACCCTTGTTGCTGACCAGCTGACTTTGGGTATATAGCTGGTCGTGATTACAAAATCTATGTGATACATTTATGCGACTGTGATACATTATTTTCTTTATTCATTTACAGTAATTAGATAAAAAAATACAAAGAAAAGCGTAAAAACGTATCATAAGGAAAATGGAAAGGCAACTTAAAAACATCAACTATTTTAAGAAGAGAATAATAGAAGATAGGAAAGATTGGTTTGAGTGACAGTCTGAAGAATAAGAGTAGGACAGATGACCGCGCAGTCTAGTCCCCTCTAAACAACAACAATAAGAGTGGAAAGTCCAGGGTGGGAGGACTCGGAATTAACTTCGAGCCCAGCCATCCTGGAGTTTTCTCATTTGGAGAATCCTATGATGGGCTATATCTGTAGGTTACGTTTCGCATGTGTTTATATCGTCCTCTGTGTCGGGGTTGTCATCTGTGGTGTAATTTGTACTGTTTTCGCTTTCAGTGTCAGATTCATCATAAGCGTTTTGTCTTCTGTTGTGGACGTTTCGTGTTGCATTACGTCTTACGTTCTGTGTGTACTCGCCTTTTTTTCGTAGTGAGACTTCGTCCGTTATGTCCCATCCGTTCTTATCTCGTATTAGTTCGTTTAGGTCTTTAGTCGTGTCAAACATAGTGTGAGTGTGTGTTTTGTAGAGTTGACAGTGTGTTCTGGGGTCCCAATTTCTACACAAGTACAGCATGGATTGTCACTGAGACCAACACGTGTGAGGTGTGTGGGGTAGGGGCCGTGTCCCGTTAGGAAGTGGATCATACTCCGGCTGGGATTGATATGACCCATTCGAAGACGTTCCCTTATTTTAGGGAAAAAGTCATAGGCATGTCTTCCTTTCTCGCAGTTTTCCCATTCCCTTTGCCATTTGTCCATTCTCCATTTAATTAGTTGCCTCCGTTCTGTTATCTCTTGTCCAACAAGTTCGTGGACCTTGTCGTATTTCCCCGCATACAGCCAGTACATAGCAGCTTTTAGTCGTATGGTAAGGTCTATTGGTGGTATCCCCAGTACCACGCAGAGTGCTTCGTCTGAGGTAGTGTTGAAGGCTCCAGTTATATAAACGAAAATTCAACATCTATGCGTCTCAGTTCCAAAGTTATTCTCATTTCATTTTTTTGTATTTCAAATTAATTTTATTTCGCCGGCCGCGGTGGCCGAGGGGACTGCGGCGCGCCAGTCACAGTCTGCACGGCTACTACGGTCGGGAGCTCAAATCCCCCTCGGACATGGATATTTGTGCCGTCCTTAGTTGTAAGTAGTTCATAAGTAGTTTGTAAGTTTGTGGACTGCTGACCCCGTAGTTAAGTCCCATAAGCTATACAAACATTTTTACTTGTATTTCGATTATACATACATTGACTACTACAAAGAAGTACGTTATTTAGCTTTTTTACAGTAACTGTTGTGTTATTCAGAAAGTTGAGATAATGTCTCTACAGCGTTTAGTAGGAGCTAAACAAAACCAGAACTCGTCATTTGATGTAAATATGATGTTTGGCAGTTGTTACAAGTGATATCATTATTCAAATGTTCATATGTTTGTAAATCTATCGGACCAAACTGAGTGGTCATCAGTCCGTAGCTTACAAACTACTTAAACGTAGGTAAACTAACCTAAGGACAAACACACACACCCATGCCCCAGGGAGGACTCGAACCTCCTCGGCGAGCAACCGCGCGCTCCGCAGCGAGACGCTTTAGACCGCTCGGCTACTCCACCGCAGCGATTTCATTATTGGGAATCTTTGTAAATCTATCGGAATCAACTGCTTGGTCATTAGTCCGTAGCTTACAAACTACTTAAACTAACGTAAACTAATCTAAGGACAACATAAACACCCATGTCCGAGGGCGAGACTCGAACCCCCGACGGTGACTGCCTGCGCGCACCGCAGCACGGCGCCCCAGTGCGCACGGCTAATCCGCCGCGGCTCATTATTGGGTCACACAGATCCAACCCAACCGTTTCCGAAAATATTTTTCGACCGACCGTCCTAGGTTTAACGATGAATGAATGAGAAGCCGGAAGACTGTTTTCAAAACTACTCGATAACGAAATTAATGAGAGGCAATAAGTAATTTTGATAAATTAGAGAAAACAATCAACTTCTTTAGAAATTGCCTATACAGCGGAGCTTAAATGAGCATAATTCGCTTCCAAATCTTACCTTCAACGCGAAACAGTTCTCATGCAGCAAATATTTTTTTCTGTTGAAATTAATGTAAAAATACGATAATGAGTTGCGTTCCGAAAAATACACTAGAAAATATGAAATTCGCTGTCTTTCAATTCAGACGATATAGTTGTGTTACAGTAAGGTGAGGGGGTGGTGGGGTGGGGGTAGCTAGAATATTTTTGCTTTGATGAGTGGGGAGGAGTCGAAAACTCAGAAAGGTTGAAAAACGCTGACATAGACTGGAACATATTTCAAGCGTGCCGAAATCAGCGAGTGGCAGTGTTTTTGTTGTTCAATCTCGAGACTGGTTTCATGCAGCTCTCCACCCTTCTATCCTGAGCAAGCCTCTTCATCTGAGAATATGAACGGCACCCTGCATCCACTTGATCCTGCTTACTGTATTCATCTCTTGGACAATCTCTGCCGTTTTCCCCCCACACAATTCCCTCCAATGCTAAATTCCCGATTCCTTCATGTCTAAAAATCATACTTTTAGTCAAGGTGTGCCAGAAATCCCTTTCCTCCCCAATTCTGTTCAGAACCTCGTCATTGGTTACTCGATCCACCCACCTAATTTTCAGTATTCTTCTGTAGCACCACATATCAAAAGTCTGTAGCCTCTGCCTGTCCGCACTATTTATCGACCACGTTTCACTGCCATATCAAGGCAACACTCCACACAAATGCCTTCAGAAAGGACTTCGTTACACGTAAATTAATATTTGATATCAGCAAATTTATCTTTTTCGAAAACGCTTTTCTTCCCGTTGCCATTCCGCATTTTACATCCTCAGCGACCATCGTGTGTTGTTTTCCTGCCTAAGTAACAAAACTCATCTACCACCTTTATTTTTTCGTTACTTAATCTAATTCCTTCAGCATCGCCTGATTTTCGTAGACTGCACTCCATTACCCCTGTTTTCCTTTTGTTGAAATTCAAATGTTTGTATAGTCTATGGGACTTAACTACGGGGTCATCAGTCCCTAAACTTACAAACTACTTATGAACTAGCTAAGACTAAGGACAGCACAAATATCCATGCCCGACGGGGTATTCGAACCCCCCACCGTAGTGGCCGTGCAGACCGTGACTGGAGCGCCTCAGTCCCCTCGGCCACCGCGGCCGGCCCTTTTGTTGATACTCATTTTATATGCTCCTGTTCATCCCGTTCAACTACTCTTCCAGGTCCTTTGATCTCTCTGACCGAATTACAATGTCATCTGTAAAACGCAATGTTATTACTTCTTCACCCTGAAGTTTAATTTCTTCTCCAAATTTCTGCTTGCTTTCCTTTATAGCTTGCTCAATGTACAAATTGCATAACATTGGAGAAAGGCTACAACCCTGTCTTACTCCTTGTCAATAAAGTTACTTGTCACAATCTGTCACCGGCACCGACTGCGCGTATTGATAATGGCCGTCATTGATAGCACGGAATAGCAGCAGAGAGCTTCTTAGCTTTGGTGACTGATTATCAGATACATAAGTAGTTAAAACTTCATTCCATTACAATTCAAAAATTTCTAAACCATCTTCAGAAGCAAGACCTTATACTCTATTACCTACACAGCTAATATCTATAGATTGTACCCAGTAGTCTTAAACTTAATTATGAGGAATTTTTGTTGTGGTCTTCAGTCTGCAAAGTCGTTTGATGCAGCTCTCCACTCTACCTTGTCCTGTGCAAGTCTCTTCATCTGAGAATACATTCGGCAACCTACATCCTTTTGAATCTGCTTACCGTATTCGTCCCTGGGTCTCCCTCTACGAGTTGTACGCCATACGCTTCCTTCTATGCTAAGTTGACAATTCCTTGATGTCTCAGAATGAGTCCAACCAATCTATCCCTTCTCTTAGTCAGGAAATGCCAGAAACTCCTTTTCTCCCAGATTCGGTTAAGCACCTCCTCATTAGTTACGTGATCTACCCATCTAATTTTCATCATTCGTCTGTAGCACCACATTTCAAAAGCTTCTATCATCTTTTTATCTGAACTCCTTATCGTCCACGTTTCACTCCCATACCATGCTACACTCCAGACAAATGCTTTCAGAAAGGACTTCCTAACATTTAGATTAATATTGTATGTTAACAAGTTGCACTTCTACAGAAACGCTCTTCTTCCCATAGCCATTCTGCATTTTATATCTTCTTTACTTGGGCCAACTGAAGTTATTTTTCTACCCAAATAACAAAACTCATCTACTACTTTTATTGTCTCATTACCGAATCTAATTACTTCAGCTTCGTATGAGTTTTTGACACTACATTGCACTACCCTTGCTTGACTCTTGTTAATCTTCATCTTATAACTTCCTTTCAAGACACTGCTAATTCCGTTTAATAGGTATTCCAGATCCTTTGCTGTCTCTGACAGAGTTACTATGTCCTCAGCAAACCGCAAGATTTTTATTTCTTTTCCCTGAACATTAATTCCCTCTCCACATTTTTCCTTGAATTCCTTCACAGCTTGCTCAATGCACAGATTGAACAACATGGGGGAAAGGCTTCAACACTGTCTTACTTCCTTACCAACCACTGCGATCCTTTCATGCCCTTCGACTCTAATACCTGCTGTCTGGTTTTTGTACAAATTGCAAATACCTCTTCGCTCGCTATATTTTACCCCTGATAACTTTTAAACTTGAAACAGTGTATTCCAATCAACATTGTCAAAAGCTTTCTCCTGATCCACAAAAGCTAGAAATGTAGGTTTGCCTTTCCTTGATGTATCTTCTACGGTAAGTCGTAATGTGAGTACTGCTTTCCGTCTTCCTACATTTCTTCTAAATCCAAACTGATCTTTCCCTAGGTCGGATTCCACCAGTTTTACCATTCGTCTGTAAAAATTTCTTGTTAGTATTTTGCAACCGTGACTTATTAAGCTGATAATTCTGTAATTTTCACATTTGTTTGCACAGACCAACGTCTTTTGTAAACAAAAGTGAAGAAGCTGACCGAGGAACTGTCGGTGCCTTCCAATGCTGGTATCCGCTACAATGAGGAAGTTGATGGATTGGCCAAACAAGTGGCATCCCAAGGCAC
Organism: Locusta migratoria; assembly: GCA_026315105.1. Classification (NCBI taxonomy): domain Eukaryota; kingdom Metazoa; phylum Arthropoda; class Insecta; order Orthoptera; family Acrididae; genus Locusta; species Locusta migratoria. The sequence continues at coordinate 302,437,030 of CM048751.1, forward strand.
TGTCATGGACCTGCAACTACAATACAAGACTTCCCATCTCCGTTCAAGCAACACACGAAACAACAGTGGTAACAGGCGTGGAACGCTTCCCAACAAATGGAAGGCGCTTCTTACGCAACGCTACAACCACGGATTTCTAGACACGCGTGATTTACGAGGACTCATCCGCGTTTTCAACCATCATTCGGCTTCGCTTCAATCACGTCTCTTAACAACACCTACATCGGATGAACGTCTACGATTCGGCGGACTGTGGCAGTGATGTTGCAACGGAAGCTGATGTCAGCCGCATTCTGTTCAGGTGTCCCAAAATTACTTGACAATCAGGCGAAAAATACTTCATATGTGTGGCCATGACGGCCGTAGTTACTTATATAACTATGATGGGGATGTTTGTCCTTCTATGCAACTGCAAATAAAAGGCGACTTTTTGTTACAAGACGCATTTCATTTTAATGATAGTACAACATCTTCAGTGGTCTGTAATCATAGATATTTACAATTTGTTTTCATATGTGAATTGAAAACAGTTCTTTAGCAAAATATGTAAAGTACTGCTGCGTTACTTACGGAAACTTTTGGTCTTGGTTTTCACCTTACATTATGCACTGCCGATTTGTTTCCTGCACACTGTGCATGCTTACTCACGTTCAAAACAAGTACACCTGACATGTGAGAAACGTAATTATCGACAGTGCAGCAGTGAAAGAGGAAATTAGGAGAAAAATAGTGATTCCGAAAGAAGAATCTACAGTATGTGCCCCTTCTAGCGCAGTCGATTAACGCATCACATTGTGGAGCTGATGAGCGTGGGCGGTGGTTCGAATCCCGCCTCCGACAATTTTTCCTGACACGTTCCACATCATTACGAAGTGTCGTATTCGTGATCTATGGAACAAGTACTAATATAATCTAATCTAAGTACTACAGGAAACAAATGGGCACTGCATGATGTAAGGCGAAAACCAGGACCAAATATTTCCGTAAGGAACCAAGCAGTACTTTAGATGTTTTGTTGGCGAGCTGGTTTCGATCCACATATCGAAACAAATTATAAATATCTATGATTACAGACCGCTGAAGATGTTTTACTATCATTAACGCTTTCCAGTCCAATGATGAAATATGGCATCGTCATCTGTATCTGTTACTCACCGCCCAACCATTTGACGAAAGATTATAAAGAACACAGCAGGACGTTCCAAAATTCATTGCGGGTAGCTTGGCCACCATTTGTTCGAGGAAACAGCAGAGCACTAGGCCACAACGCATTGACAAAATATGTTTTGTTGCTTGATGTCTAAGTTAGAGTACAAACAGCAAGACTTTCAAAATATTTTATCAAGGTGATGGAAACAAAATAATTTGAAAATTTCATTAATAAATCACTGCAAATATCTAAAATAGTAGTAAAAAGTTTGAAAAATGTCTCAGGTATGGTAAAGGAAACATATCCTGCCTAATGAGTCCATATGAAATATCCCAGATATCCCTAATAAAACTAAAAAAATTACAAAAATTCAAAAAAATATACATTATTCCAATCGTTATCAATAGAAATATGCAAGAAATACTTTTGTTCACAAATTAATAAAATTTGGACTGGAAAGGATTAAAACGTAATGCGTCTGGTAACAAAAAGTTATCTCTTATGTATAAGTTGCAAAAACGAATAAATAAGGCGGCCAACTTTTTCAAAACTCAATGCGGGACATTTCGAGCATGTGAAGGAGTACTAAGATCTCGTGATTCATCGTGTCAGTTATTCCGAAACTAGGAAAGAAATTTAGGCGACCAGAGTTTACTTTTAAAGTAATATATCTAACATGAGTAACATTTTATTCTTAATTATTAATATTTATTGACAGTTCATAAATATTTTTTTCCTGCTCCTGTTTTGAATGTTAGAGTTTGACAAATTTTAGATATTATTTCTCCTTTACGTTTTCCCGATCACCTTCGTTGTCTGTACTACTTTTATTTGTTGCAGCTCTTAGAGCATTGTGGTCCACACATTTTGATAAGTAGCCTACTCCACCCAAAGTTTTATGTTTTGCAATAACCTCGAATTAAACGCAGTGGTAACGCGCTGGACTGGCATTCCGTAGAACAGTGGTTCAAATCCACCCCCGGCTATCCAGATTTAGGTTTTCCATGATTTCCCTCAAATCACCCCAGGCAAATGCCAGGATGGTTCCTTTCAAAGGGCACGGTCGATTTCCTTCCCCATCCTTACCCAAACCTCCGAGCGTAAGCTCCGTCTCTTAATGACCAAGCTGTCGAGGGGACATTTAACCCTACGCTTCCATCCTTCTTTTTCGAATTAAAGTTGATAAAAACCACTTCTTAAACCCAATTGAACCAATTATTATAGAATTTCTTTCGATGAAGTGCAGAGTTTAGTTGTGCCTTACTACATGCAATGATCACTCTCTTTCGTTGTTGCAGTTTCAGAATCCACCACCTTTTTATTCCTGAAGGCTGTAAGAGGAATGCTGATATTGTATTTGCATGTCAGATTTTAAATATGTTTATACACACTGTGACAATATTACATCATATTTGCCATTCTCAGCACCGAAAAATGTTCCATTACACTTATTGAAAAACGGTTAACAATGCATAGGAAATATGCCAAAACAGAATTTTTTATGTCACTCTATCACCAAATGCAGTAACAGATTAGACAAAACAACTTTCACTGCTAGTAAATATGTTACCTTGTTGTTGTCTATGTAAAATATATTGTTAATCTGCTATTGATGGCAGCAATTGCCGAAATCGGTCGAATATAACAAATAAAAGTATTTTACAGCAATGGAAAAAGAATGATTTTTTCCCTAAGTACTGAGCGGCTGGAGACTGTTAACTAAAAATTTTTTTTATTACTGAAGTTCGCCGGTTTTGTAGGATGCAGATCCCAAAGCTTCTACATAGTACACATTCATCTCTATGTTTCAGTTTCATTGTCTCCTCTCTCTCTCTCTTGTTCTCACTGCTACCGTTTCGCTCCATTTTCCTATTGTCCCTGTCTCTCTCGCACAATCACTATCTGTTCTCTCTTTCTCTCCTATTTAGGCCGCCTTCTCTTTCTTCCACTGCCACTCTGCTATTCTGTTTCAGCACGAACAACCGCGAATATGTTCTCATACAAAACAAAATTGCTGAATTAGGCGCAATGAGGATTGAGGCAACTGCTTCGCCTCTTTTCTGTCACTGTTGTTTAAACATCGACATATTTGCCTTTGTCGTACTCCAACACGAGCATTTTCCAAGTGGTTCCCTTCGTTTCCTCACATTCAGTATGGTGAGTTGCTTATATAAAGCACATTCTATATATCAGTAAAGATGTGACAGTTTCTTTCTGTGCCTCGTTACATTTATATGCAGGTTGTGACAAATAAGAAAAAGAAATCCAGTGGCTTATGGAGAGGGGATATCAGACCGTACGATGTCTGAACACAATTTCTCTGAGAACAGAGAATTTCGCATTAGACAGAGGCGGGCACGCCACGAAAATTCGCCCATTAGATATTAGACCAGTAGCTCGAAACCACAATGAGATATTGGCCTCTCAGTATTAAACAAAATTTCGATATCTACTCTGAAATTGATACACTGCTATGTGTAAGCTAAAATTAGCAATTCGAAAAGTCAACACCGTGTGTTTTTACCCCTTCAGACTCTTTAAAATATGTTTCAATACTCAATTGGATTCTCCCCAGGACGAATAAGGAAAATAAATTCAAGCTTTCACTCAGCGAAGATACCGAACTGTAAGGTATGCAGAAATCAGTTTTTTCGGTTATTAAATCGTATAATAGGTTTCACAAGCATCATAATTTTTCAGGTGTAAAAATTTTCCGGTAGAACGAAATTCATGGTAATTGGTGGAATAAATGAAGAGTTAATATTAGAAGATGGGATGGGAACAATAAGAACTACGGAGGAATATAAATATTTAGGAGTGAAAATTACAAATGATGGGAAACATAAAGAAGAAATTAGCTCAAGAATAAATGCAGGAAAGATGACAATTTCGTTGTTGAATGTAATTCTCTGGGACAAACACAAAACAACTGATAACAAAATAAGGATACATAAAACAATAGTTCGGAGCATTATTGCATATCGTTCAGAAGTGTGGACAACAATATGGCAACTGAAATCATAATTATTAACCACAAGAAACGGATATCTGGAGACGTCCAGCAAGAAAATCAAGAAAAGAAAGAATACGAAATGAATTAATCAGAGAAAATAAGAAATGTAAAACTTCAAGAATTGAATTCATCGAGCACAAACATCTAAAATGGTATGGACACGTCAGAAGAATGTGACAAGAAAGGCTTCCAGAATGCATACTCGACTGGACACCGAACGGAAGACGAAAAAAGGCATAACCATCTACCACATAGATGCAGGAAGTTCAGTCAGCAATGAGGAAGAACAACATTCCTTGAGGACTTAACGCGAGGACAGAGAAGAGTGGAAAACAATAATTAGTGACTTAGTTTAATCTAAAACAGGTGCTGAAAAAATGTACTGAGTTTGTAAAAGCAGAATAATAACAATAACAATAATAATAATAATAATATTTTCGAAAAGCAGATATGGCGTTTCTAGATAAACGAAATGATTTTGAGAACCTAGTTGTTCACCATTGTCTTTGGCTGGGTCAGGCGTTCCTGGTTACCCTCTTTGAGCCATTAATGGATTACGAATTAGCTGCATTTATTGCGAATCTTTAATTCAGCGCAAAGTTCCTAGTGATAGGAAAAAAGCGCAGATAACTCCGGTTTATAAGAAAAAAAAAAGATAACTGACCCACATAATTACAGGCCAATGTCGTTGACACCAGTTTCCTGTAGAATTTTGGAGCATATTCTCAATTCGAATATAGTAAATTTCCTCGAGACGGAAAAGCTTCTTTCTACGAATCAGCACGGGTTTAGGAAACATCGATCATGTGAAACTCAGCTTGCCCTTTTCTCACATGACATCTTACGAGCCATGGATGGAGGGCAACCAGCGGATTGTGTTTTTCTCGGCTTCAAAAAGGCGTTTGACGCGGTCCCACACTGCAGACTGTTAACAAAGATACGAGAACATGGAATGGGTTCACAGATTTGTGACTGGCTGGAAGACTTCTTAAGTAATAGAACGCAGTACGTTGCTGTCGACGGCGAGTGTTCATCAGAGACGAGTGCATCGTCAGGCGTGCCCCAGGGGAGTATGATAGGACCGCTATTATTTTCAATCTATATAAATGATCAGATGGACAGAGTAAGTTGTAATTTGCGGCTGTTTGCTGATGATACTGTGGAATATAGGAGGGTGTCGTCTTTGACTGTAATGTCATACAGAATGACGTACCAAAATTACTAGTTGGTGCGGAGAATGGCAGCTAGCTCTCAATGTAGAAAAATGTAAGGTGAAGCGCATGAGTAAGAAATACAATCCCATAATGTTCGAATACAGCATTAATAGTGTGAGCTTCTTGATGCAGTAGCATCATTCAAATGTGTAAGCGTAACATTGCAGAGCGATATGAAATGGAACGAACATGTAAGGACAGTTGTGAGTAAGGCGAGAAGTGGATTTCGGTATATTGGGAGAATTTTGCGAAGATGTACTTCATCTGAAAAGGATAACACGTATAAAATGCTTGTACGTCCACGTTTTGAGTGTTTCTCAAGTGTTTGGGACCCGCAGGAGATCAGTTTAAAGGAAGACATCATAGCAGTTCAGAGGCGAGCAGCTAGGTTTGTTACTGGTAGGTTAGACCAATGTGCGAGTGTCACGGAAATGCTCCGGCAACTCAGTTGTGGATCGCTGGAGGAAAGACGATGATCATTCCGTGAATTTCTGTTGAGGAAATTTTGAGTGCAGGAATTTGAAGCTGAGTGAAGTACGATCTTGCTGCCGCCTACTTACATTTCGTGTAATGATCACAAAGATGATAAGAGAAATTAGGGCTCGTACGGAGGCATATAGGCATACTTTTTTCCTCGATCTATTTGGGAGTGGAATAGGAAGGGAAATGCCTAGTAGTGGTACAGTGTACCCTCCGCCACGGTCCTTACGGTGGATTGCGGAGTATGTATGTAGATGTAGATGTATTTAACACATAATATAGATAGTACAATGACGTTGTTATTTAGTAGTATTTACTGCCAGAGCAAAAATTCAAGAAATTAAAAATTTATATGTTTAGGGAAAAATCATAACGTGTTTTCCAGCTTTTTTTTTTTTTTTTTTTTTTTTTTTTTTTTTTTTTTTTTTTTTTAAGTTATTATAGAGCAATACAGTCACAGAACATGCTAGAACATGTGATAAAAACACCACGTTTATACAGTCAACAGTTGCAGATAAAACGGGGCATTTATATAGCCAGTTTAACATGGTTGAGAGAGGGCGGTACGATTCCCCTTAAGCTAAATAAAATTTTTTTTAAAAAGTAAATATATCAGAAATAGGCATCTGAAGATCGTAATGATTATCTTAAAAATGCCCTGTTATATCTGTTTCACGGAACTTTCAGAGCTGTGACACTAGCTTTGCTTATGACATCGGCAGTGCCACGTTTAATCATTTCTTGAACCGTGATAAGTTAATAAGAAAATGTTTGCCGATGGAGATAAGGGGGGAGTAGCAAATGTTCAGCTATTTTCATGGATACATTACAAATTATCTTATATTGTCAGACACATTTTTTTTCTTTCAGCCATGGTTAGTTTATTCGAATACTTATGGACTGCAGGACAGGTACCGACGTTCACCTTTATCTGAAAACAACAAATTATCATGGATACCTACATGCATATGGGATAGTTTTGGATGGTGGGGTGGTTCGCTCATCGCAAAAAGTTCTTTTGTTGGTCACATTTACCGTGATACGTTACGGGCGTAGTCATCATGGAAATTACCAATATTTATCAACACAACCTCGATGAATGTCGATATGCAACAGGTTTACTGTTGTAACTGCACAATTTTTCTTCACAGGCGCTATTTTGAGAAAAAAAACCGTGAAAATGCACAACCTTTGTCACAGCCGTCATCTGAGACCGGTACAAACTGAAACCTTTTGCATCACAGTCCAAATTTACGATCATTTGTGAATTTTATAAATGTTATTGTTGAGGATGCCTTTGACATAAAAAATTATGATTTTTCTTTAGATTCATGATAGCGAAAATAGGTTTTTGAAAATGGGAAACGGATTTTCTAATGAAACATCTAAACAGTTTAGAAATAACATTTGAATCATTTGCTATTCCACTAAATAAGGCTCTTTATAAAAGTTGCATTTTAGAAAACGTTGCTGTTACCTGCTGTAGTGCAAGAACGGATATCTCGTGAACCAAAATCATACGATATCATTCTGTTCTCACCTATAAAAAATTTTTGATATGTTACCTACATTTCATACGCAGTTACGTATGTCCTAAAATCAACAATTCGAAAAATCTACGCAATACGTTTTTACGTCTGCAAACTCTTGAAAATATGTTGCAATATTTCACTAAACTGGATATTGAACATTAACTGTGATGAATAACGAAAATGGAAAAATGCTTTTTCTAGATAAATACCTGTAGGATGTATTGTAAATATTTGAACAATTTTCTATGTTTAGTTATTTATTTATTAACGGCTCACAACTAAATATAAGTTTTTGTAATTTTGTGACAATGTATGATCTGTCTGATACTCTGGATCTCGATAACGATTAAATGTATCGAAAAAGTATATAACGTATTTTGAGAATATCATCTTAAGAACATATGACAAAAATTTTGGTTATTTGTAATGAATACAAAATATTGAAGTGGTCATCCCTAAAATTCCTGAATTTAGTACCTAAAAGTCACGGTATTCCGTGATATTTTCGGAGTCTGCCCCTGAACAAGAGGTGGTTTGTAAGCCGTATAAAACCCACCTTGGACCATGTGCAAAGTGCAAAACCCAATGGATTTCTCGAATCGTATGGGCTCAGGGACATATGTAATATTTATAATTTAAAAGTTGTACAGTACAACAGCTACGGTATTCCCATTCTTCTAATGTGTATACATATGCTCGCTAGGCCTGGGCTACCCAGAGCATTTCACCCTTTAACTCTGAGAGCAACAGAGAATCTACATTTTTACGTCTATATGGGATACTCTGCAAATCATATTTAATATCCTGGTAGAGGGTTCATCGAATCACCTTTATACTATATCACCCATTCCATTCTCGAATAGCGCACGGGAATAAAGATCACCTGAATCTCTCTGTTCGAGCTCTGATTTCTCGTATTTTATTCTGATGATCTTTTCGGCCTATCGAAGTGGCAGTCAACAATATATTTTCGCATTTGGAAGAGATGTTGGCGATTGGAGTTTAGTAAGTAGACCACGCCGCAGCGATAAGAGTCGTTGTCGTAATGATTCCCATCCCAGATCCTGTATCATTTCCGTAACGCTATCTCCCCTATATCGTGACACTAAAGAACGAGCTGCCCTTCTTTGAACTCTTTCGATGTCCTCCGTGAAACCCATCTGATAAGAATCCCACATGGGCAGCAATACTCCAAAAACGGACGGACAAGCGTAGTGTATATAGTTTCTTTAGTAATTTTGTTGCATCTTTTAGAGGTTCTGCCAATAAAACGCAGTCTCTGGTTCGCCTTTCCCACGACATTACGTGTTCTTTCCAGTTTAAGTCTGAAATAATAGTAATACCTAGGTATTTTGTGGAGTTTACGGCCTTCACTTTTGATTGATTTATCTTGTAACTCATATGGACGACTTCACACTTCTCATTATTTAGAGTCAATTGCCAATTTTAACACCATAGTGATATCTTATTTAGATCGTTCTACAGTTGTTTTTGATCTTTAGATGATTTTACTAGACGGTAAATGACGGCGTCATCTGCAAACAACCTAAGAGAGCTGCTTAGTTTCTCTCCCAAATCTTTATGTTAATAAGGAACAGCAGAGGACTAATAACACTACCCGGTGGAACGCCCGATATTATCTCTGTTTTAGTCGAGGTCTTACCATCGATTACTGCGAACTGTGTCCTCCCTGATAGGAAATCAATCTATCCAATCGCCAATTTGGGGCGATATACCATAACCACGCAATTTGATTAGAAAACCGTTTGCGAGGTACGGTGTCAAAAGCCTTCTGGAAATCAAGAAATTCGGAATCGATTTGCGAACCCTTGTCGATAGCACCCAGCACTTCGTGTGAATAAAAAGCTAGTTGTGTTTCGCATGAACGATATTTTCTAAATCCGTGTTAACCTTGGGTCAATAGATCATTCTGTTTGAGATAATTCATAATATTTGAATACAGGATATGTTCCAAACCCCTGCTGCAAATTGACGTCAATGAAATAGGTCTGTAGTTTAGTGGGTTACTCCTACTGCCCTTCTTGAATATAGGTGTGACCTGTGCAACTTTCCAATCTTTTGGTTCAGATCCTTCATTAATAGAGCGGGTGCAAATTGTTAAGTAAGGAGCTACCGCTTCAGCATAATCAGACAGAAATCTAATGTTGTACTGTCCGGAGCAGAAGGCTTGTTCTTGTGAAGTGATTTAATGTGCTTCACTACTTCGAGGGTATCTACTTCAACGTTACTCATTCTGGCCTCTGTTTGTAATTCCAAATCTGGAATATTGGTTTCGTCTTTTTTTTTGTGAATGAGTTTCTAAAAGCTGTGTTTAACAACTCTGCTTTAGTAGCGCTATCATCGGTAGAATCGCCTTTATTATTATCACGTAGTGAGGCTATTGTTTGTGTTTTTCCCGTAGTATATTTAACATGTGACCAAAATCTCTTTGAGTTTTGAGTCGAATTCGGAGAAAGAATTTCGTTGAGAAAAGTATTATAGGCATCTCGCATTGAAATCCTCGCTAAATTTTGAGCGTCTGTATAGGATCGCCAATCCTGGGGACTTTTTGTTCGTTTAAATTTACATTGCACGAGATTTGCGCCCCTGAAAATTTGGGAATTGGCACGCGCCATTTACAAACATATTAATAGCGCACACGGCAGTGTTACAGAAGACACTGTGATATAAATGTGCCCAAATCACAATATGAGTACTCCTTTGTACCTTTCATAGGGAGACATGATCAACATAATAAGAGAAGTAAGATCGACAAATGATATGTTGTCTGTTTATCTTGGACGATATTACAGAATGGAACGTAAAGACGGCACAAATATCCATGCCCGAGGTGGGATTGGAAACCCCGACCGTAGTGGCCGTGCAGACCGTGACTGGCGCGCCGCAGACCACTCGCCTGCTGCGGCCGACCCGGGCTTACAGCTAGTTCAGAATAAAATAAAATAATTTATAAAAATGTTTACCGTCAATATCTCATGAATATAAAACTAGTTGGAATATCTCGAACATTACAAATATTTGTGACTACTAAATAAAAATATAGAAAATACAACGCTAAAATAACCAACTTTTGAATGTATCATGGAATTTCAACAAACTTTGGTTTATAGGATAGCTTATTGTCTATTGCTATCATCTTGAAAGCGTCGCGCTTGTATATATTTCTTTCATGACTGATTTTAACTAATATAAATTTATTATAGAAATTTAAATAAATCATCATATTCTCCACAGTAACACTGACAATGCAAGCAGCATTATTTACCTCTCGTATATTTAATTTAGTGTTTCGATTTATTGTACAATTTGCCAGTAATTTACGTAAATATCGTATGGCATGAGCGGTCAAGCTCATGAAAGCTAGCTCTACTATTTATTTATTTCATACTTTATGTAATACTAATTAACACTCTTTTTTTTAATTTAAATAATGTTATATTAGTACGAAAGTGGTTTCAGATGGTCAGATTTTACTTAAAGAAATATCTCATTTTAAGATGTGCGCGATTATGGAAGGGTTGGCGATCGGCCAATGAGCAAGGGGCCAGGGAACAGACCTGGTGGGGAGTGTGTGTTTGAGAGGGAGGAGAGCGAAGCGTGTGCACGGAAAAGAACTCCACGTCTGGTCTTGGCAGAAGGAGGACCCTCCTGGATGATACGAGTGATTCGATCGGGCAGAGTGTTAAGAATGCGCAGCGAACGGTCGCTTCTCGAGACTCTAAATTTGGGAATTGTTGATGTTGTTGTTATTGGGGCTTTAGAGCGCTCATAAATTTGGCAAGTACAAGTGTACGCCAGTGAAGCTGATACGTGTTTATGTTTTTACACAAGCACTTACGAGTGTAGAAACGGTGATCATCTACATCTACATACATACTCTGCAAAACACCGTAAGGTTCGTGGCGGAGGGTACACTGTACCACTACTAGGCATTTCTTTTCCTATTCCACTCCAAAATAGAAAGAGGAAAAAAAGAATGCCTATAGGCCTTCGTACGAGCCCTAATTTCTCTTATCTTTGTGATCACTATGCGAAATGTAAGTAGACGGCAGCAAGATCGTACTACACTCAGCTTCAAATTCCAGCCCTCTAAATTTACTGAACAGAAATTCACGAAAACAACGTCGTCTTTCCTCCAGCGATTCCCGAGCATTTCCGTGACACTTGCGCATTGGTCGAAACTACTAGTAAAATACCTGCTCGCCTCTGAATTGCTTCTGTGTCTTCTTTTTAACTGATCTTCTGCGGGTCCCAAACACTTGAGCATTACTCAATACGTGGTCGCAGAAGCGTTTTATAAGCGGACTACTTTACAGGTGAAGTACATCTTCCCAAAATTATACCAATAAATCGAAGTCGGCTGTCCGCCATACTCACAACTGTCCTTACATGTTGGTTTCATTTCATATCGCTCTGCAATGTCACGCCTAGATATTTGAACGTAGCAACTGCATCAAGAAGCTCACTACTAATGCTCTATTCGAACATTATGGGATTGTTTTTCCTACTCATGCGCATCACCTTACATTTTTCTACATTGAGAGCTAGCTGCCATTCTTCGCACTAACTAGAAATTTTGTCTAAGTCATCCTGTATGCTATTACAGTCAGTTAAAGACGAAACCCTCCCATACACCACAGCATCATCAGTAAATAGTCGCAAATTACAAGTTACTCGGTCCATCAGATCATTTATATAGATAGAAAATAATAAGGGTCCTATCACACTCCCCTGGGGCACACCTCGTGTCTGATGAACAGTCACCGTCGGGAACAACGCACTGCGTTCTATTACTTAGGAAGTCTTCCAGCCAGTCACAATTCTCTTATCTTCGTTAGCAGTCTGTAGTGTGGCAACGCGTCAAATGCCTTTTTGAAGTCGAGATAAACACAATCCATGGCTCGCAAGATATCATGTGAGGAAAGGGCAAGCTGAGTTTCACATGAATGATATTTCCTAAACCCGTGCTGATTCATAGAAAGAAGCTTTTCCGTCTCAAGGAAATTTACTATATCCGAACTGAGAATATGCTCCAAAATTCTACAGGAAACTGATGTCAACGATATTGGCATGTAATTTTGTGGGTAACTAGGAACTTTGCGCTGAATTAAAGATTCTCGATAAATGCAAGCTAAATAAGGGGCCAATGCCGCAGAATACTCTTTCTAAAACCGAACTTGTATTCCATCCGGAACTTGAGACTTTTTCGTATTTAGCTCACTCAGCTGCTTCTCTACACCGGAAATACCTATTACTATGTCATCCATTTCGGAATTAGTACGTTGATCAAATCATGGTACATTTGTGCGGTCCTCCTGCGTGAAAGATTTCTTAAAGGTTAAATTTAGAACTTCAGCTTTCCGTTTGGTTTCTTCCATTACTGCCCCGGAAAGATCAACGAGTGACTGGATAGTGGGCGTTGACCCGCTTATCGATTCGCGAAACTCAACTATTTTGAACTGGTGGCAATTTCATGTTGAGTGCTATCAGATATACAGGGTTTATGATTACTTAGTTGGCGGAAAGTGCTACCAATTCTTTCTGGTAGACAATGCGGCTATTAAACATTTTATTCAATTTACGATCTCACCACTACCAGTAGGGACCCAATCTCTGACTTTACGTACATCATTTGCAAACGTTAGAATAAAACCATTTTGATTAATGAACCAGTTATTTTATGTAATATTTCTTACTTGTTTTGCAAATTACAGCCTTTGTATAGAGTGTTTCTAATTACAGGATCACAGGTAAAACATAATATCTGCAATTAAGACAGTTGCTGAGGCATGAAAGCAGACATGTACGTGTCTTATCTAAGATAACGTCGAGGCAAACTTGTAAATCCGAACCGTACATAGCACAGTACGCGGACTCTTACGGCGTATAGTCCCACTTGCTTTAATCTTAGCTGCGATAAATGCGGTGAAGGGTAAAGCGCAACACTGAACAACGTATCGCACACACGGCTAAACTCAGAGCACCAACATGTCGAAGCACTAACCAACTCGCCCCAGACTGCGGTAACCTGAAAGACTGATGGAGGTACCAGTGGACTTCGCTATCGAAGGACGACCACTGGTTCCTACTTCCAAACTTCACAGAAGCTCTCCTGCGAAACATGCAAGACTAGCACTCCTGGAAGAAAGGATATGCTGGAGACATGGCTTAGCCACAGCCTAAGGGATGTTTCCAGAATGAATCTTTTCACTCTGCAGCGGAGTTGGCGCTGATATGAAACTTCCTGGCAGATTAAAATTTTGTGCCGGAACCGGTACTCGAACCTGGGACCTTTGCCTTTCGCGGGCAAGCGCTCTACCGACGGAGCTATGCCGACACGACTCACGATGCCACCTCACAACTTTACTTCCGCCAGTATCTCGCCTCGTACTTTACAAACTTCACAGAAGCTCTCCTACGAAACATGCAAGACTAGCACTCCTGGAAGAAAGGATATGGTGGAGACATGGCTTAGACACAGCCTAAGGGATGTTTCCAGAATGAAACTTTCACTCTGCAGCGGAGTGTGCGCTGATATGAAAAGGTCCCAGGTTCGAGCCCCTTTTCCGGCACACAATTTTAATCTGCCAGGAAGTTTCATATCAGCGCCAACTCCGCTGCAGAGTGAAAGTGTTATTTTGGAAACATCCCTTAGGCTGTGGCTAAGCCATGTCTCCAGCATATCCTTTCTTCCAGGAGTGCTAGTCTTGCACGTTTCGCAGGAGAGCTTCTGTGAAGTTTGGAAGTAGGATGAATGTAGCGTCGTTCCTGCTTTTGCTAGAGCAGCGATCGACAACTGGCGAACCGCGGTCCAGGTCCTGACCGCGCAAGGCCAAAAACTGGACCGCCAAAAATATTTTGAAATTATAAGTTACATACCCAAATTATATTTAAAAAAACGTTTTCTGTAGATAACAATTCGTATGAGAGCCATACTTACACATTTTTATAGGATTTTACAATTAACTACTGAATGATTAGAACCCGCCGCGGTGGCCGAGGGGACTGAGGCGCTCCAGTCACGTCCACTACGGTCGGGGGTTCGAATCCCCCTCGGGCATGGATATTTGTGCCGTCCTTAGTATTAGCTAGTTCATACGTAGTTTGTAAGTTTAGGTACTGATGACCTCGTAGTTAAGTCCCATAGACTCTACAAACATTTGAATATTTGAATATTTGATTAGAACCCTTAACCCTCGGGCGGCAGAATGGAGCAAGCTGGTGGCAGGTGATCCGCATAAGAGCTCTGTACACACGAATGCAGCACAAGAACTTTATTTAATGAACAAGGAAATTCCATAAATAGAATTTATAGACTGGAGCGGCTCGGTAGCACAGTGGTAGAATGCCAGACTATGATTCCCCACCTGGTCTTAGGATTTTTATCTGTCACTTTCCACTGCTTTCAGCTCTGGCAGTGTTGCTCATGTGAAAAATACCGAGTAGCACCGTGGTTCGGAACCCACGTTAAACTGTAGGTAAGTCAGTTCGAAGGTCGGAGGAAGGCAACGGCAGACCACCTCCAAACAGGACAATGCCTAGCAAAGCACTGTGGTGTTCAAACCAATCTTCGGATTGTTGACTGCTTTTTGGTCTGACAACCTCTGAAACCTCTACTTAAGACGTACGAAATGCTGGTGCTACTTTGCAAGAAATAATACAAGCTTTTCTGGATTTTTTGTGTACTTCAATTTCACATCTATTGTATTTCATAATAGATGACCCGGTGAACTTCGTAACACTTACTTATTAATATAAACCATATTAATTAAATCACATGAATTTTAGACCCAGTAGCTTTATAAAGGCATCATCAGATAGTATAAGTATCGGTCAACGTCATATGTGCAAAATTTTAACGCAATCGTACGAATGATATCGACATCCCAAAGAAAACATCTCTATCACTTTTCCCAAAATTTTCCTATTTTCTGGCCAACTATTCCATACTTACTTCACTCAAACCTTCCTCTCGCTTTGAACGTCGAATGTGCAAAATTTTATCGCAATCAGATGAATGGTGTTGATATTTCGTAGATAAATCTTTCTATTATTTCTGAATTTTGCAATTTTCAGAGAAACTTTGAAACTCGCCCGCTGTTCTTTTGACTGTTAACTAGCCGTGTTTGTGAAGTTAACAATTGACTGCTTGCTCACAAAATCTAATTACGGCGATATTCACACAGCGGCGGAAGTATACAGTTCCCTTAAGCAAAACTCTGATTCTATAAGTTAAGCAAACAGTTCTACCTTTACTGTAATCTTTAGAGGAAACTGCACACAATTAAATAATGATCCGCAGTTATGGATCTAAATCAGAAATCATAAATGTTGGCAACTGAAACGCAAATATTCTCTGCTCCAGAAGAGAGCAGAGACACAAGATACATGAACAGTTTACCCCGCATTAATCCAAAATAAATGATGAGGGGAGAATTTAAATTATCACAAAAGGATTATTGTTTAACAAATTAATTTAATGTTCAAAATAAGAACAACAAGGGGGAAGACCATTTTCTTTACAATTACAATGAAAAACACACCTTACAAAATATTCAAAATATCCACAATTACATGGCCCTAAAATTGCCCACCTGCAAAGTTGAGTACAGGTTAATTACGATCACGTTTCATAGGGGGGAATTGCAGCACATTCACACTCAGATTCATACACCAAGCCATGGAGGTACTTACCAAGCACCCAACACCAATACTCCAAGATGACAGCCAAGCAATGTGGAGAATGCAGATCGAAGGTTCACTCCTGCACAATGAAATAGTACTTCACTTCCATAACGTATCAAGCTAGTGGCTTAGGCTCATGATCAACTATCAGAAACAAACGTACTTGATTTAAGACCACAAAGTACGGTGTACAGATGGAAGTTAAAGTTTCCCTAGTACTTCTAACTATACATTAAATCAAGATTTCATAAAAATAATATCTTAAAACGGTCGCTCTGGCGCTGAGGGAGAAGATAACTACAGAAGGTTAAAGTTGTTAGATCAATACAGCACTCTACTAAGTCGGAACACAAAAGATGCAAAAAGTTAACAAAATCAATTTCAAAGAGAATAAGATCGCGAAATATATCGTGTAACCTTTCTTTCTGATCAGAGGAATGATATCTATTAGATAAGCAAGGTTACAGATTGCCATAGCACAATACAGAGTTCGGTCACAAAAATGCAGATAAGTGAAATAAGTGAAATAATTTCATGAAAATTAAAAACACGATATACGTCGTGCAACGGTTCTTTCTACACAGAGAAACAAGGTCTATTTAATGGTAATAACCAAGACAGGGAACACGCTAATCGGCGCACAGGTGGGCCAACAAGAACACAGATTACAAGTTGTAGAATGGACAATTTTCGGGGAAAATTATCACGCTACACTCACTAGGAAACACCTTAGAAAATTAGCTATACAATTATTAACCACTCATGTGCACTGAATTATGGAAAGGCTGAAGGCTTAGTCTGATATCATCCACGTGTTCTGTCGACAAAGTACGAACAGTATAGGCACCGGGAATCCCCGAAAATATTAGAATTCAACTACGATAAGAACGCGAAAGACATTGAACATATTTAAACAGGCAAAGAAGTAATTTAAAAGTTATAAAGTGCAAGAACTATGCTAACGAAACACCATCAGAGCCTCGGAATCAGATTCCAGCAAAAATCGACATAAAATTAGCAATCCTGTTGGAAATTAAGTAAAATCTCACTACTACACATATAGTGTAGCTGCTACTCCCGGAATTAAACTCGCGAAAAGGCATAAGTATGACTATGGAGCCTGAACTAAGTCGACCCATGAGGCCACAGCAGAACCAAACCCAGAGGTACTTACACTACCAGGAACCAAGAAGCGAATGAATAGCACTCTTTACCACTGCCTAGCCATTGCCAAGGAGGGGTAATGGAGGGGAGCCCAGAGAGCGTCACTGTTCGTCAGGCAGGTAACCTGACCAACCCCCAGCCAAGGAGGTTAAAAGCAAGCTACATTAGGAATCTTTGCTAAGACTGGGTTCTGCTCAGCAGTTGGCAAACCTACTTCGCACCCAGAGACATTCAACGCCCAGAGTTTGAAAGAAACGACGAGACAAAACAGACGAGGCGCGCATAGCACTTCCTGAACTCTCTTACATACAAAGTTTCATTCATTCTGTGGAAGCCAGGGCCAGTGGGAGCACTTCACAGTACACACTAATAGATATTTTGGGCGTCATGTACAACATAGACACTTAGAATTTTACATACAGATAAAACTAAATCAATATATAATGCCTGGTATATCGCATATTGCGAGTGGAGTGTCTTGCTACACTAAAACATGTCTGAAGCCTGTCAACATTTGTTCATGGGGAGTCAATTAAATGGAACACGTTATGTGGACGTGTTTGAACTTTTCCAAATTATTATTTCATAAGAATGTTTCTCTTGCTTTGAACGTCAAAAGATCAAAATTTTATCGCAATCGGATGAACGGTTCTCAACTTATAGAGTTCAGTAAATGTAGAGACACTTTGAAAAAGGAACTAAGTTCGAATTTTGAGACTTTTCTTTTTAACTGTTCCTATTATTATTATTTTTATTATTATTATTACTACTAAAATCTTTTCCAAGACCATAATGAACAAACAAATAAA
Source organism: Locusta migratoria (assembly GCA_026315105.1). Taxonomy (NCBI): domain Eukaryota; kingdom Metazoa; phylum Arthropoda; class Insecta; order Orthoptera; family Acrididae; genus Locusta; species Locusta migratoria. The sequence goes on from CM048751.1 coordinate 302,455,098, forward strand.
AAGATTACCTCTCCCCATCATGCGAATAGTCAGTTATAGTGCTGAATTCAATCAAAAGCACATTGAAAAACGCACTTTCAGTTTTTCTCAAATTTTCCAATTTTCCAAAAAAATTATTTCATATGTGACCTTGTCCTGTCAAGCAGTACTCAAGTGATGCTCTTACAATTATGTGGCAATTGATTTTTATTTTTAAAAAATCGCTTTCAAGTTTTTCCTAAATTTTCCTACTCTCCGAGCGACTTTTCCAAAGTTTTATTTGGGCGAACCTTCCTCTTGCTTTCAACATGAAGTGTACAAAATTTTATCGCAATTGGACGAATGGTACTGACAGTTCACTGAAAAAAATCTGCTTTAGTTTTTCCAGATTTTTCTCTTTCCGGACAACTTTTCCATATTTTATCACCGTTCATACCTTCCCTGGACTTACGCGAATATTTCAAGACTAAAATTCGGCAAATCGGTTCAGTCGTTCTCGAGTTTTAGCGAGGCTAACGAAGAGCAATTCATTTTTATATATACAGGGTGATACAAAAAGGTACGGCCAAACTTTCAAGAAACATTCCTCACACACAAAGAAAGAAAATATGTTATGTGGACATGTATCTGGAAACGCTTAATTTCCATGTTAGCTCATTTTAGTATTTCTCTTTAAACTGAAATGTGCAGGAGCCCCATCGTGCATGAACCACATGTTGTGTCGTATTTGTAAAGGCACATGTACTAGCGGCACAGGTAGAGTATCCCGTATGAAATGATGATAACCTGCTCCAGTGATCGTAGGTGGAAGAACATGAGGCCTAATCAAGACATCAACAACAATTCGTGCCCAAAGGTTCACGGAAAATTTGTGTTGATGACGTAATTGCAAAATTCCGTGTGGATTCTCGTCAGGCCACACATGTTGATTGTGAAAATTTACAATTTGATCACGTTGGAATGAAGCCTCATACGTAAATAGAACATTTGCACTGAAATGAGGAGTGACACATTGTTGGATGAAACATTCACAGAAGTGTACCCGTGGAAGCTAATTAGCTGCCGATAGTGCCTGCACACGCTGTACATGGTACGGAAACAACTGGTTACAGCAGCAACTTCTCTGACATTGACATTAGGGTTATCGTCAACTGCACGAAGAATTGCCTCGTCGATCTAGGTTTTCCCCAGTCGCGAGTCATAGGGTGCAATGTTCCGTGCTCCCTAAGACGCTGATCAATTGCTTCGAACGTCTTCCTGTCGGGACACCTTCGGTCTGGAAATCTGTCTAGATACAAACGTACCGCGCCACGGCTATTGCCCCGTGCTAATCCACACGTCAAATGGGCATCTGCCAACTCCGCATTTGTAAACATTGCACTGACTGCAAAACTACGTTCGTGATGAACACTAACCAGTTGATGCTACGTACTGATGTTCTTGATGCTAGGACTGTAGAGCAATGAGTCGCATGTCAACACAAACACTGAAGTCAACATTACCTTCCTTCAATTGGGCCAACTGGCGGTGAATCGAGGAAGTACAGTACATACTAACGAAACAATTGGGTACTTTGACAATTGTCTGCACGAATTATTTCAATTTACGTTCAAAGAGAAATACTAAAATGAGCTCTAACATGGAAATTAAGCGTTTCCGGACACATGTCCACATAACATATTTTCTTTCATTGTGTGTGAGGAATGTTTACTGAAAGGTTGGCCGTACCTTTTTGTAACATCCTGTATATAGATCTTTTTGTGGCATCCTGTATATAGATTAGTGAGTGTAAATTAAAAAAAAAAAAAAAAAAAAAAAAAAAAAAAAACACTTTTTTCTGGATTTTTTAATACAAATATGCCTGTCGTAGTTCATATTATTTTATGAATGATAATTAAAATAAAAAAATAACAAGGAATGTGACACTTTACTTGTGGACCTCGATAATAATTTTCAAAAGTATCCGGACGCCATCTAAGATTACTTGCCGACGTCGCTTCGCTCTTGCCCCTTTGAGAGTTATTTTTACTTTTAGTTCCGGACCAGCGCAATGTTGCGCTCGGTTTCGCCACCAACTGGCGGCCCAGCGTGGCAGTGGTGGGAGATAAGAGCGGCTGGCAGTCGTGAGACTGGTCAGGCCTCGCCTTGTGTGAGTGCTAAGCGGCGGCGGCGGCGCTAACAAGTGGGGCGAGCGAGCACCAGCCACCTGCCGAGTCACGCTGCCTCACAGGCCAAATGGAAATACACACACTCCGGCACCAAAATAAATGATGTAGGCACGATATGCGTGTACAGGGAGACTAGTGGTTACAGTTTCAGAAAATAGTTGGTTGATACAGGGTGTCCAGAAAAGGACTCCCTGATTTAAAAATTAAATATCTCGAAAACAATGATCGATAGAGGAATGCAGTAAACGGTATGTTTATTGTGAAAGCTGTAAGAAGTTTATACAGCAGTTTCAAATAATTGTTACAAAAGCTGCTAACAGATGGCGCTGTACGCTGTACATAAGTGAAATAATCGTATGAAAACACTCTTTGCAAACAATCACATCACAATGTTTTCAAAATGTTCACCATTGGCACTACAGAGGCGGCGGAAACGAAGAATGAAATTCGCCATCACATTTCGTAGTGTCTCAACCGAAATGGATTCACACGCCACAGAGATCGCCGATTCAAGCTCGTCCAGCGTGGCGCGATGCTTCGGGTAGACCATGTCTTTCACTGTGCCCCACAAAAAAAAGTCACACGGATTCAAATCCGGCGAATATGGAGGCCAATCCATGCCTTCACCAGTAAATTTGGGATATTCCAAAGCAATGAAATATTCCTCAACAAAGCGAAACACTTGTTCGGTCCGATGTGGTCGGGCTCCATCTTGCATAAACCATTCAGTACCTGGTCGATCCTGTAACGCTTGCTGTGTGGCGACAAATTGTTCCAAAATTGCAACGTAACGTGCACCAGTGACCGTTTCTCGAATGTAAAAAAGGGCCAATAATGCCTCTGCTGCATACTGCAGCCCACACAGTAACTTTAGGAGAATACAGGGATTTCGCTTCACACCAATATGGCTTTTCGGAACCCCAAAATCGCCAGTTCTGCTTATTCACGTATCCATTCGGGTGGAAGTGTGCTTCATCTGTAAACCAGATGCAGCCAACATCAAATCCTTCACTATCAATCATTGCGAGCATATGATTAGCAAAGGCAACCGTTTGTTGCACAGCTCTTACGGGTGCGTTTGAATTTTGAATGGAAACATGTGTAGGCTCTTTCTCTGTATTTTCTGCATGCTGGAACGCTTCAAACCAGTCTCAGATGCAATTCTACGGACGGATGACATTGCTTTCCGCTGAATAATTCCAGAAACTGTGGCGATATTTTCAGGCGTAACTGCAGTTTGCCTGCGGCCAATATGCCACACTAGATCATCAGTTACGCTGCCTGTTCGTTGAAATTTTGCGGAGAGCGTACGAATAGTTTTGGCATCGGGTCCTTCTGGTACATGAGATCGTGCTTGAAAACTTCGTCTTGTTGCCGTAGGACTCTCTTCTAACCTGTGGTACTCTAGCACCAGAAAAACGCGTTGGTCAATGGAGTACATGGTTTTAAATTCTTCCTTCGGTACGCTAACCTCCAATCACGTTTCAATAGTGGAACTCATCGCTCTGGGCTTCGGATAACTATTTATACTAGACATTAAGTATGACGATTACAGCGCCATCTTTTAGCAGCTTTTGTAACTATTATTTCAAACTGCTGTATAAAATTCTTACAGCTTTCACAATAAACATACCGTTTACTGCATTCCTGTATCAATCTTTGTTTTCGAGATATTTAATTTTGAAATCAGTGAGTCCTTTTCTGGCACCCTGTATATTCGAGACCACTGGACATTGTGCGAGCAGATGAAATTTTTACTTTGCAGCGGGGTGTGAGTTCATAAGAAACTCCCTGGCACTTTGAACCTGCGTGCCGGAACGGGATTCGAACTGGAGCTTTAAGGGCAGGCCGTGAGGCGTGCACGGGTAGCTCGGTCTTTGGAGTGCTGTATGGCTAAGGTGCGACTTATAAGGTTTTTGCCCGTTGACACACTAACATTCACACCACAGAGATCCGTATTTACCCTGTCTTAAATCGTAATAACGGTTAGCTCATCTAATCCCGTTCGGCATAAGGGCATAGTGTGTATAGGTTTCCCTAAATGAGCGTGTTAAATCATGAACGTCCGGTTAAAATACCAAGATACCTTAATACCAACAATAGGAACCAGTAATACAAGGCGTAATTGTGGGTCAAGTGCAGTGCTTTCCCCGCGACACCCTTCCACTAATATAAATACAGACGGTAGAATTTAGGTGGATCTAGTGGGGAGGGGGGCCGAAATAAAGTATCGCTTAATTGTAGTTTGTAAACGAAACTGCAATCCTCGTACGCATTGACATATTTAATGTTGATCCTGACTGCATCAATTACGTACACTCATCGCAAGAAAAGGAAACAGAAACTACGGAGATCTACAACAGAGTAACATCGCAGACAACAATGCCTAACTCACACAGTAATACTTGCTTATTCTACATGCCGCCTACCTTCCGAAACACGAAAACTGAATTAGGGAAACGGTTTTTCGCTGTCGTGTGTACGGTTTTGCTGGATCGATTGAAAACGGCATCTGGAAATTAGCTGCTCGGATTTCTGATTTGGACAACACAGTGACTGTTCCCTTTCAGTTCAAAATTATCACATTATTTTAAAAAATAAAGAATATTTATGACAAGTGATGAATTATTATTTAAGTTCTATTGTTAGGTTCTTGCTTCACCACGACCTCTGAAGTGCCGACATACTCGGAAAAAATGGATAAATATTTTGACAAGTAAGATTATCAATGTCATTTATGGTCCCAGAATCTGTTATATACAGGAAACTGAGAGAAAAAAATATTAACACATACCAAGGTTCGAACGAATGATCACTGGATTTAAAATAATACTCAAAGTTTAATCACCCGGCCATACTCCATACTAAACATCGCTACTGCATAGCTTTAGTCAGTGGCCAATGTGACTGCTTTTACAATCTGTCACAGCTTTTACAGCCACTGTGTCATTGATTGACATTTAACTGTAAGAAACGCTACCGAGCGTGACGTGGCTTTGATAAATCCATTAAAAAGCGCTCAGGTGCAGCTTTTTGAGAAGGAAAGCAGACTACAGTGAAGGTTCGTTCAAGCAGCTGCCAGTTCCAGCAAACTGCCCATGGAAAGAATTGTTATCGAGTATCAGCAGCATCTCTGCGCATGTGCAGTTTGCTGTAATCTGGCAACTGGCAGCTGCTTGAACGAACCCCGATTGTCTACTCACAGCAGCTGAGCACGCAATTTATGTGCACCAATCATTCCTTTAATACGTGATCTGTGGTGCACTGAATGAAGAGAAGGATGATTAGCTGCAGCGAGTCTTCAGGGTAGTATGAAGAGAAGTATATTTTGTGTTATTTTATGACAAGTTCTTATATTTTTATTTATTTATTTTTACAGTCTAAATTTGTTAGTCTCGCGACACTCTTGATACTAGTACGTGACACCCCAGGGGTCTCGACACCCAGTTTGGAAAGCTCTGATCTAGTGAGAGAGGGGGCTATCCCACATAACATGAAAAATTGAGCTTTGGCCATGTCCAGTAAGCTAGTGCCATATTGCGTCCATCCTGTAAAATAGAACCACCTGACATAAATCCCTCCCTTTGTGGAGCAGTTGCTGTAAGTTCTTGAATGCGCCCCTGCGATCATTCTGAGTGAGAGAGGAGCCATGCAACTTACCGATGTAGTCCCCTGCATCAGTTGCAGGCGTCCCAAATGTGCTGTTAACCAAATGTTGAAATGTTTGTAAATCTATCGGACCAAACTGCGTGGTCATTAGTCCGTAGCTTACAAACTACTTAAACCTAGGTAAACTAACCTAAGGACAGCACACACACACCCAGGCCCCAGGGAGGACTCGAACCTCCACGGCGAGCAACGCGCGCTCCGCAGCGAGACGCTTTAGACCGCTCGGCTACTCCACCGCGGCGCAGACGTCCCAACGCACAACTGGTACAGATTGGTTTATCAGCTGTAAGGGCAGAACATATTGCTCGAAGATGGATTAAACATAATTTGCATTGTGTCTATACCTTGTAATACACACGTTATGTCATTCTTATGGCTGTATAAGTTGTTGTACTACTGGTAGCCCTGTTTCCTACTAATGAGTAAAACATGGATACTTGTATATCAGAGAATGTTAAAAGTCGTGGTAAGAACCACTATCGTAAACCATATAAATGGAAGAGAGCAGATGTGAAGAGGAAGAGAAACAGTCGATATGAATACGTGAGTGACAGAAGTGGTAAGAAAGTAGCTGCAAACCAACAAGGACATGGATGTGACTGCACAAACGAATCAGAAAGATCTAACCTCACGAGTTGCAACTACTCAGTGTTAGATGTCAAAATTCTAAAACCTCGTTATTTTGTGAGTTTCACAAGCTGCGGGACTATAATATTCAAAATATATATCTAAATCGTTCTATTATATAAAGATTGCAGTCGGGGCTATGCTACAAAAAGTAATGATGTAGGAATGACCAGAAGGAAGCATTCATTTGTTTATCATGTAATTTTGGCAACTGCACCAAAGATGGGCTTCATATTTGCAGTGTCACAGAAGAGAGTGTCAATAGGTAGAGGAAAGAGAAAAGTGCTTAATGTTGGTAAAGATGTGGTTAATTATGAGTATACTGAAAACCTTAACGTATAACATCTTGGCATGTCACGTACAGACAGACGCGAAAAACATTGCAATCTCAAATGACACCATATTAAAAAGTTTCCAAAATACAGAAGCCATTATTCACAAAGAGGCAACACACATAAGGTGTCCATTATAAACGTGAAATCCGTGGCTGAAATGAACCGCGTCTACGAAACAGACTGCAAAGAATTAGGAACTCATACTGTAAAATACTGTTTGCTTAAGTTTTCAGTGCGGGGTTTAATATAAGCTTCAAGTTTCCACATACAGACACATGTAAGACTTGAGTGACGAAATGCCTCTGAATGAGGTATTAATTAAAGCCTACAAGATCATAATTAGCGCTATTTACATTAAAATTAATACTTTTCCTGTTGCGTAATTTACATAACAAAACGTTAAGCCGAAAAAGGTGGGCCCTTCATTGTACAAATAATGCCTTAATACAACGCTTTAGAAAACTCGAATTATCTCCATTTCAACGCAAAGTAGCATAGCTCCCTCTCTCACTAGATCCCCCAATCGTCCGGGCAGTGACGAATATGTTACAAATTTTTACAGAAAAAAAAATCCAATGCAGACATTAGCTGCAATACAAAAATTTTATTAACAAAGTAACTTTTTCTTTCCGCTTGCAAAATGCTATATACACTCCTATTTTAGTTACAAATGACAGATATTTCACCGGACTATGTCTTTTCGGCTCATCTAAAGATATTTGTAAACCAATATAAAAAAGAAATTGTGCTTGAAACAATTTCACTTTAGCTTTACATAAAGTCTCTACTGTATGAAAATATGATGATGGCATCCTCTTGGGTAAAATATTCCGGAGGTAAAATAGTCCCCCATTCGGATCTCCGGGCGGGGACTACTCAGGAGGATGATATCATCAGGAAAGACAATACTGGCATTCTACGGGTCGGAGCGTGGAATGTTAGATCCCTTAATCGGGTAGGAAAATTACAAAAGTTAATAAGGGAAATGGATAGGTTGAAGTTAGATATAGTGGGGATTAGTGAAGTTCGGTGGCAGGATGAACAGGATTTCTGGTCAGGTGAAAACAGGATTATAAATACAAAATCAATTGGGGGTATCACATGAGTAGGACTAACAATGAATAAGAAAATAGGAATGCGGGTAAACTACTATGAGCAGCACAGTGATCGCATTATCATTGTCAAGATAGATACGAAGCCAACACCGACAACAGTAGTACAGGTTTATATGCCAACTAGCTCTGCTGATGATGAGGAGATCGAAGAAATATATGAGGAGCTAAAGGAAATTATTCAGACAGTTAAGGGAGAGGAAAACTTAATTGTGATGGGAGACTGGAATTCGGTAGTAGGAAAAGGAAGAGAAGGAAAAATAGTAGGTGAATATGGACTGGGCAGAAGGAATGAAAGAGGAAGCCGCCTGGTAGAATTTTGCACGGAACATGATTTAATCGTAACAAACACGTGGTTTAAGAATCACAAAAGAAGGTTGTATACTTGGAAGAGACCAGGAGACACCGGAAGGTATCAGATAGATTTTATAATGGTAAAACATAGATTCCGGAACCAGGTTATAAACTGCAAGACATACCCAGGGGCAGATATAGACCTTGACCATAACTTGTTAGTCATGAACTGTAGGCTGAAACTGAAAAAACTGCAGAAAGGTAGGAAAATAAGGAGATAGGACCAAGATAAATTAAAGGAACGTGAAGTTCTGGTGAATTTCAGAGGGAGATTTAGGCAACAATTGACAGAAACAGGGGGAAATAAAACAGTAGAAGAGGAATGGGTAGCATTGAGAGATGAAATAGTGAAGGCAGCAGAGGACAAAATAGGTAGAAAGGCAAGACCTACAAAAAATCCTTGGATAACACAGGAAATACTACAGTTAATTGATGAAAGGAGAAAATATAAAAATGCAGTAAATGAAACAGGCAAAATGGAGTACCGACGACTGAGAAATGAGATTGATAGGAAGTGCAAAATGGCTAAGCAGGAGTGGCTAGAGGCCAAATCCAAATCTGTAGAAGAATGTATAAGAAGGGGAAAAGTAGATACGGCCTACAGGAAAATCAAAGAGACATTTGGGGACAAGAAAAGCAATTCTACGAATATCAAGATCTCAGATGGGAAACCAGTTCTCAGCAAAGAAGGGAAAGCTGAAAGGTGGAAAGAGTACATAGAGCAGCTCTACAAAGGAAATGAACTTAGAGACGATGTTGTAGGAAGGGAAGAGGAAGTAGATCAAGATGAAATAGGAGATATTATACTGAGAGATGAATTTGACAGAGCCCGAAAGACCTAGGTCGGAACAAGGCCCCAGGAGTAGATGACATACCCTCAGAGCTACTAAAGTCTCTGGGAGAGCCAACCATGACAAAACTATCTGAACTGGTGTGTAGGATGTATGAGACAGGCACACACACACATGTTTGTTAAGCTTATGGGACTTAACTACGGGGTCATCAGTCCCTAAACTTACAAACTACTTATGAACTACTTACGAACTAGGACGGCACAAATATCCATGCCCGAGGGGGGGATTCGAACCCCCGACCGTAGTGGCCGTGCTGACCGTGACTGGAGCGCCTCAGTCACCTCGGCCACCGCGGCCGGCATGAGACAGGCGAAATACCCTCAGACTTTAAGAAAAATGTAATAATCAGGTGCAGACAGGTGTGAAAATTACAGAACCATCAGTTTGATAAGTCATGGTTGCAAAATTTTAACACGAATTATCTACAGGAGAATGGAAAACCTGGTAGAAGCTGATCTAGGGGAAGATCAGTTTGGATTCAGGAGGAACGTAGGAACCCGGGAGGCAATACTCACTTTACGTCTTATCTTAGAAGATAGATTAAGGAAAGGCAAACCTACATTTTTAGCCTTTGTAGATTTGGAGAAAGCGTTTGACAATGTTGACTGGACTACACTCTTTCAAATTCTGAAGTCAGCAGGGGTAAAATACATGGAAAGGATAGTTATCTACAACTTGTACAAAAGTCAGACCGCAGTTATTAGACTCGAAGGGTATGAAAGGGAAGCATCTTTTGGGAAGGGAGTAAGACAGGGTTGTAGCCTTTCTCCGATGTTATTCAATTTGAACATTGAGCAGGCGGTGAAGGAAAGCAAGGAAATATTTGGAATAGGGATTAAAGTTCAGGGGGAAGAAGTAAAAACATTGCGTTTTGCTGATGACATTGTAATTCTGTCAGAGACAGCGAACGACCGCCGGCCGCGGTGGCCGAGGTGACTGAGGCGTTCCAGTCACGGTCAGCACGGCCACTACGGTCGGGGGTTCGAATCCCCCTTCGGGCATGGATATTTGTGCCGTCCTAGTTCGTAAGTAGTTGATAAGTAGTTTGTAAGTTTAGGGACTGATGACCCCGTAGTTAAGTCCCATAAGCTTAATTAAAAAAAAAAAAAAAAAAAAAAAAAAAAAAAAGCGAACGACCTGGAAGAGCAGTTGAATGGAATGGACAGTGTGTTGAAGAGAGCGTACAAAATGAACATTAACAAGAGCAAAACAAAAATAATGGAATGCAGTCTTAGAAAATCAGGCGATGCTGAAGGAATTAGATTAGGTAACGAAACAATGAAGGTGGTAGATGAGTTTTGTTACTTGGGTAGTAAAATAACATGCGATGGTCGCAGTACAGAGGTTATAAAATTCAGAATGGCAATGGGAAGAAAAGCATTTTTGAAAAAGAGAGATTTGCTAACATCGATTCTTAATTTAAGGGTAAGGAAGTCTTTCCTGAAGGCATTTGTGTGGAGTGTTGCCTTGTACGGGAGTTAAACATGGACGATAAGCAGTGCGGACAGGAAGAGAATAGAGGCTTTTGAAATGTGGTGTTACAGAAGAATGCTGAAGATTAGGTGGGTAGATCACATAACTAATGAAGAGGTACTGATCAGAATTGGCGAGAAAAGGAATTTTTGGCCACTGTAACTTCACCAAGACACACCTGTGGAATCAAACACATGTAAACTAAAATCTCTCATCTTATTACTACCTTCGATACGCACTTTCTCTACTGCACCTTATTCTTCAAAATATGACCTACTAGTATCTTTATCAAGTGTTACCCTTTCAGCTCTGACATTAACACGGTAAATATATATAACTACTTTATTAGCAGTAAGACATACATATTTGTTTTTCTTTTAAATAAATAATATATTTAATTATTTCTTGCACTGGTATATAATGTTTATTAGGTTACCAGAATGAATTCATTTCGGTGCTTCTGCGAATTCCATAAAATGTTATAGTTGGTTTCGCAGAATCACCTGAAGTTGGTCAAGGATCGAAATGAATTCATTGTGAGAACGAAATAGACATCATACAGTAGTGTAAGAAATAATCTATTACGTATTATATATGACTCTCAATGACAAATATGACACTGCGGGCCCCACAGAAAGAAAATTGTTTCTTAAAAACTTAAACTCGTCACTAACATCATGCTTCCTAATCAGAGGTAAGATTTTTGCATCCTGATCAAATGATTCTTGTGTACCTCTTTTCCTGTATGTAAATAAGATATTATCTGAAGCTTCCTGGCAGATTAAAATTGTGTGCCGGAACCGGGACTCGAACCTGGGACCTTTGCCTTTCGCGGGCAAACGCTCTACCATGTCTCCACCATATCCTTCTTCCAGGAGTGCTAGTCTTGCATGGTTCGCAGGAGAGCTTCTGTGAAGTTTAGAAAGTAGGAGGCGAGATAGAGCGCTTGCCCCAGGTTCGAGTCCCGGTTCCGGCACACAATTTTAATGTGCCAGGTGATTTCATATCAGCGCACACTCCGCTCCAGAGTGAAAGTTTCATTCATGCTATTATCTGCACCTGTAAATTCCGTTTTCTATTTACAAATACGCCCAATCATAGGCAAAGAAATATTCATCTGCCTACGCCGTTTCCATTTGCTCAGTACTCGTATCCTCCTCAACATCATCCTACGAGGTGGATAACGTGAAAATATTGTACGGCGAAGCTTCATCCTCATCCGAAGTGTGCATCTGCTCCTTAACATAAACACAGTGCTCTGTACGCACGAACAATTTGCAAACATGAAAGCACAACCTCATCGCCAATTGCCATCTCACTAGAAACAATATTGCGAGTCCACGACATTAATAGCCACCGGCCCACATTCAACAATTCGTTACAATATATAAGCATACCATTTTCATCTGGCCCCAGTTATAGTCTAAAAAAAGTAGGGGAAACCGATCGGAAAATAAATAAATAAAAATTAAATAAAAAAATAATTTAAAAATCCTAGGACCTGTAGTTGCATCACGAAAAAAGGGGCACCCTGCTACTCTTTTGAAGTATCGTAACATTATTACGTAAACACAAAAATGGAGTACTTAATTTTAATTTCATCTATCCTATATAAAAAGAAGTGTATCCCTGTGTCCATTTGTTTGTTTGTAATTCACAAAAACCTACAGTTTCATTCCGATATGGATGAAATTTTGCACTCTTGATCATCAATATAAGACCGGGACTGACAACACACTTTGAGACCGTTTTACTAATTATTACAAACGTCGCTGGTGTATGAATCTTTTCATGGTGAGGGTTTTTATAAACTGCAAGTGAGCATATGGTGCATTTTGAAGGATATCATGCAGTAAATTTTGACAGTGTTACACTGATCACTACGAAAGTATGCAGATGTAAGTGCATTTTCATAGACAGGGGGAAAGGTGATAGCGGGAAGAGGCGGAATGAATAGACAGACATGAAGAAGAGATGAAGAAGGGTGGGAAAAAGATTAAAACTTGCTTGTTTAATAGGTAAATGTGTTTCATACAAAAGTTTACTTTTTACAGGAAGGAGTGTTGTAAAAACGTCCCGCAAGTGCTGTGAATGTTCTGCTCCAGGAAAGTAAATAAATAAAAGCATCATGGTTCATTGTCGGCCCCATCGTTGAGCAATCTGGCATGTGTTTCGTTCCTTTTTGTGAACGGGACGTCAAAACTTTTCTTGCATTTCGTAGCCTATAACTAAACGACTCATCGATGTCGCTAGCATTTTGATGAGTTTTGCATAATATTGCGTATCTGTATGTAGTAAGTGCGAATTTCCAGCAACGTTTCTGGCAAGCTGCAAAACGTGAGAAGTCCTATATCTTGTTTTAATACATCGCAGGTCGCTTCTTAGGGTTTTAACGTAGTGGGATTATTGGTCTACATAGCTGCGCATACAGCGCGCGCTTTCGTAACAGAGCCGTTGCACCAGCGGTCGAAGCATCGAGAACATCGTCCAGACGTCGACGTAAGGTGCCTCTGACGTGAGAAACACGAAGAGCGAAGTACACACGCAGGAGTGACTCGTAGAAAGTAGGCAGCAACGTAACAGACACTAGAGGCGAGAAACTTCTGAATCCTCATGAGCCGCATTCCCAATCAGTTTCAGGCTTCCCTGCATTTGTACGCATCCTCTGTTTCTGATTGTGTCTAGTGTATGACGTTATTAGTTTTCTATGTGAAAAACTGTTATTACTAACGACAGCTTGCAAAAATATTTCATATTCGTCGCGAACCCTTTACGTTCGAGAGGGGTCGAATTACAAGGGCTATCCAGAAACTAACTGACGTTTCGAAAAAATAAATAAAACAATAATAAATATTTTTTTTTAATTAGTAGTTCGAAAAAATAAAATTTTAAGGTAATACATTTTAAAGATACACTCTCTTGGTACTTTATTTCATTAAGGCAGTTATTATACCGTGGCATACTTTTCGGTAGCATCTCGGCAGCAGTATTTCGGCTGCGTTTCCAAACCACTGGTTTCCATTCGGTGTGCAGTTCGTCGATACCAAATCCTTGCGTAGTGATCTGCGGCGTCAGTGCTAGGAAAAATTTCCAAAGTTCCGTAATCGTGAAACGACGATTTTAGCGAATTTTGTTGTTGATTTACGTTCCTGCAAATGGACTCTCATTAAACTTTGATAAAACCCCGTACATACAGTTTCATGCAGTAAATAGCGTGACACCATTAACAAATTTAGACTTTGAACATAAATCCGTATTTAAGGTGGAATATTCCAAAATTTTAGGTGTTTGCATTGACGAGGGATTGAATTGGAAGGAACACATTGAAGATCTGTTGAAACGTTTGAGTTCAGCTACTTACGCTATCAGGGTCATTGCAAAATTTGGCGATATACATCTCAGTAAATTAGCTCAGTATGCTTATTTTCATTCACTGCTTTCATATGGGATCATATTCTGGGGCAATTCAATATTGAGTAAAAAAAAATATTCATTGCACAAAAGCGTGTAATCAGAATAATTGCTGGAGCCCACCCAAGATCATTCTGCAGACATTTATTTTTGGATCTAGGAATCTTCACTCTATCTTCACAATATATGTATTGACAAATGAGATTTATTATTAACAATTCGACCCAATTCAAAACTAAAAGCAGTGTTCATAGCTACAACACTAGGAGAAAGGACGATATTCACTATTCAAGATTAAATCTAACTTTTGCAAATAAAGGGGTGAAATATGCTGCCCCAAAACTCTTTGGTCACTTACCAAATAGCATCAAAAGTCTGACAGATAGCCAACTAGTATTTAAAAAGAAATTAAAGGACAAATGGCAACTCTTTCTACACAATTTATTAATTTTTAGATAAAACTTTTAAAAAATGTAAATAAAAAGTCCTTAAAATATTGATTGTCGTGTATAGACAACATTTACTAAACTGACACGTCCCATATCATTACGAAATGTCGTATATATGATCTATGGAACAAGTACTAATCTAATCTAATCTAATTTAACGTAGTTGGCATGTAACAAAATCCACTCCCTCCACTGCACTCCTCATCGTAAACATGGGTGCGGTCATTATTATGATAAACTCGCTGAAACCCGGCGCTGCCAAGGTATTCATTTATTCTCTGCTCTTGTAGTCCACCTCTCCTCCCCCCCTCTGTCTTTCTCCCCTGATCATCTCCACATCTCCACCATCTCCTCTCTCGGCTCATTTCTTGTACTCCCCTATCTATAAAAACTCATTTATGGTAACATGGTAACTTTAGTGGTGAACAGTGAAACACAGAATAAGGTTTTTTTTTTCCCTCTGAGCGTACGAAATTTATCCAGTGTTCTCCCTTTTGGTTTTTTGGTTTAATGGAGAAGTGTGTATAAGTTCATTAAGACCGGGAAATAGGTAAGGATTTTGTCAAAGTTAGTAAGTAAAGTACACTCCGCCGTGCACCATGCAAAATTTTTTGTAGACAGTTAGCATCGTTTTGCTTTGAAGTCAATTTTATCAAGAACGGAGCGAAACTGTCGATTTTGCCGAAAACCCATAAGTAAAGCACCTTCCGTCTTGTGACCTACGAAATATTACATACACAGTGAGATTCCTCTCGTTTCGTAGATGAAGTGTGCAAAATTTCATCAAAATCGGAAGAAAACTATAAATCTGTACGCAGCAGAAACACACGGACATATTGAAAAACGCATTTTCAGTTTTTCGCAAATTTTCAAATATTACATTAGATATCACAAAAATTACATTACATAAAAGTCATGCTCTGACAGTTTAGAAGAAGAAAAAAGAATTATGAGCAAAATTAGTCTTACATACATGCGGCAACGGATTGTCGTTTGTGGTCAAATTCAAACGTTTGTAAATCTATCTGAATTAACTACAGTAGTCATATCACCGTTTAAACCATCCTTGGACCTACACGAATATTTCGAGACTAAAATTAGCCAAATCGGTTCAGCCGTTAGCGAGACTAACGAACAGCAATGAGGTGTATACATCATTGCACCATCCCATTCAATTCACGTGTCCATGGAAGTTGATAAAGTTCGTGCTAAATCTGGCCGGGAAGCGGGAAGGCTGTTTCGTTTGTGTGACTCATTCTACGCCGCCTGCCGCGCCGTGTGTACTGTACGGCTGACTGACTAAATGTTTGCCCTCCTGACGTCCGCGTTGCTAGCAGCTAGCTACAGTACTTATATAACGCGTCTCTGTATAGCGGCTGCAGCATTGAGTGCGTACCGGCTGCCAGCTGTTACACCACTCAAAGAATTACAGGGCTACATATTAAATAGTGCAGAGTGTTTAACATCTCCATGTTTCTCACACGGACATCAATGTATCGCTTGCTCAGGGGTGAGCGACCCGAAGAATTCATTCATATTAGATTTTGGACAAGTAAACAGAAATATTGTTTATAATCAAGTTTTGAATTATACGAATGTATTAAGTTTACATTTCATTTGCATCTCGATGACTACTGTAACGTTTCTGCTATATCGCACGCTCCTTACATGATCTGTTGCCAACATCACAAACACGAAATATCGGACATCTAAATAAAACTTCACTACCGGACATGTAAATTTCATATTTTCGCGTTCAGTTTAACATACTAGCATAACTATTAGTAAAATGATTTTAAGAAACAGTAGGTTGATTTAAACATAACTTTGCTTGTCCTTTTTACTTAATTTTCAATTTTTGTACTTTCGTAAATAAAAACTACAAACACTAAAAATGCATTACACTTAGTTTCGGAAATTGCTGAGTCTAAAAAAGATACTTTTTTGTATAAAAACAACAGTACTACATGTTATAACTATTGCACGACGTTATACATATTTACCTTTTGTTTAAATAAATTAGGGAAGACCATGTTTTATATATCACTGGATCTTAAATTAAATCCTGTTCATTTTTCACATAGTACAATTAATAATCCATTTGGTACTAAGTAATTAGCTTCGAAATAGACATAACTACGACGACTTTACACAAATCCGTATTTATAAAAAATTAGACCACAAATTGAAATACATTAAAAATTACGTGCCTAAATAATAGTGCACCTTCACAATATTGCCAAAACAGATACGTGTGCACTACAAAAACACAAATAACGTACATAAGTTGAGTTGTTTTAAAACAAATCAAAAGATAACTTTTAATTTGCGTACCAAATTAAATACAAATTTCATGAAACACGTACATACATTGAGTTAAATAATTAAAGCTTAAATGTAATATTTTAATTTGTGTATTTTTGCATATTTCAAGTATTGTTGTATCATTAATTTGATAACTGAAAAACTTTGTCATTAGCTTTATTATGCGGTTACGCGGACAAATGTTGGAAGAGAAGCCATGTTTTCTCACTCTATTCCTTGTTACAAACCTATTACTCTCTATGTGATCTGCTGATAAATGTTTGTAACATTACAATGTTGCACAACTGAATAAATTTGTTTCCGTCACAATGGAACTATCACCAAGAATATCTGTGATTATTTAATTAAATCTCTTGAAACATATTCTACTATTTTGCTGAATGCTGAGCATCAATAACACAGATGTCCGTCTTAAAGAAACAAGATAAGTAAAATATTTATGTTCGATCTTCCCCATCTAAAGTGAAGTGGATTGCTATAAATCTGACTGTTGAAATGAAATATGTATCCGTTATTTAGGATAATTCAATTTCAACAGTTAAATCCACGTTCCAGAAGAGGTGATGTTAGACTACCTTTCTTTGTTTGGATACTGCAGTTATTAATTTGTTCATTATGCAAGACAGCTTTATTTCTTGAATACTCTCCCACGAGTGTTATTAAAAAAAGAGATGGACGAAGAGAGAAGGGATATCAGAAGTACTAACCCAAAGCTTGAATAAAAAAATAAATAACGAGGCAACGCCGGATTTTCTGCTAGTCTTAAAATAAAAGCACAATTCCTTCATGGTTAAAGGAATTTGTAGAAAAAAATGAAAGAAAAACAGAATAGATCGTGATATTGGCTAGTGCGATATAAAGTCCTTTGCCATCACTTTTGATATGTTATTGTATTAAAGGACTGTAGGACGAAGATATATCACACTTGATTTTTTTATGAGTACACATTTCATAGTTATATATAACCTGTTCACTAGGTTTGGAAATAGAATACGTATGTAATGTCCGAACCACCATTATCGTTTTTCGTAGAAACAAAAACAGAAAATCCATGAACTCATTTGTCTTTCTTTTACGCAAATAAAGCGGTTGTTAGACTGGAATAAACAGAACAAAATATCACTTGTATGCTCGTTTTACGTAGAAGACATTGTGTTATAGTATGCAACTCGTTTTATACAGGGTGTCCCAGCTATCAGTTTTTAATTTAGGATCCAGTGATATATAAAACATGATCTGCCCTAATTTAGTTAAACAAAAGGTACATATGTAATAACGTTGTGGAATAGGTATAACACATAGTAGTAGTGTTTTTATACAAAAAATTATCTTTTTTAGACTCAGCAATTTCCGAAACTAAGTGTAATGCACTTTTAGTGTTTGTAGTTATTATTTACGAAAGTACAAAAATTGAAAATTACGTAAAAAGGACAGGCAAATTTATGTTTAAATCAACGTACTATTTCTTAAAAGCATTTTACTAATAGTTTCACTAGTATGTTAAGCTGGACGCGAAAACCCAAAATATCTCTGGAACAATAACAGCTATTGGAAAACGACTTTCACCGGTATCAATGTACGGCTGGGGCTCATGAATGTACATATTTGCAAACATTCAACTTCGCCTCGCAATATCTCGGGATGTAATTGGAATATTCCGATGCAATCAACGCCATTGTTTATGTGATTTGTCATGCTATGGATTGCTGAAGAAAAAATATAGGGTGTCCATTAAAAAAAAATAATCCAATGATGTACATTCATGGGCCCCAGCCGTACACTGATACCGGTGAAAGTCGTTTTCCAATAGCTGTTATTGTTCCAGAGATATTTTGGGTGGACAAGATAGCTGAGACACCCTGTATACAGGAGAGTCATGGAAATGAAGCACAAGTTGGGGTGAAAATCATTAAAACAATTGCTATTTGCGAAATTTCTTTCGCCATCTTTCTCTTCCGAATGCGAACATATATTGTTCGCACCCACTTATCCAGAGAGACGTGATCATCAAAATAAAATGCGACAAATCAGATCGACAACAGAAAGATTTAGGAGTTCCTTTTTCCCGCGAGCTAGTAGAGAATGGAACTACAGAGAAATATCATATAGTGGTTCGGTAAACCCTCTGCCATGCACTTCTTGTGACTTGCAGAATATCTATGTATCGGAAAACATGTTACAAGGATAAATTTTACCGATTAGCAAAAATAATCAATTTCCTGAATAAAAAGACAATGTTTGAAGGTTACTAAATGGGTGTGGTGTCTGTTCTTTTGGACATGTGTGAAAAAACATATACCACACATATATAACAAGTATTGAGTCGCAAAGACGGCGTTTGGTTCATTTACTTCACCGCAGGTACGGTCGTACATTCAATCTCGCCCGGGAATTCGTAATGGCGAGTGTAAGAGGGCATGGACGGTGGGGGTGCTACAGCCATAGCGTGGGACTTGTGAAAGTTTGAGACGGACGGGAGGCGAGCACGGGTAGCTTAGTGGGTGAGAGCGTCCTGGCGTCGAGCTGTCAACCGAGAAGACCCGACCAACCCCAAACTTCATGCCATTCACGTAACAGACTCCCCTTTGTGTAGGACATGCTACTTAAATATCAATGAAAAAAATCGCTTTGTGTGCGAAAATGCCACAGGTGTATTGAACATTGTCAGACGAAAGCTGGCAACCATCACTGGGACATCCGCGAATGACATTACTCCTAAAGACTTCCTGTATCCGGAAATGATCCCGTATCCCAACACAAAACGAAATTCCACCAACTGCCTCAAAGGTCACTACTTAATGTCAGACAAAAAGAAGAGTAAGTACGAGTTTTGGATGGACATTACATCACTACTCCATCAACTGTTTTGTGTCATTTCCACAAACTTTGTAGGTAAATAAATTACACCGTGTGAATCCTTAACTTTTCTTTTCCCGGCTTAATGAATGTTAAGGGTATGTTGCCGGGTGACGTCGTCGACAACCGCCGATATTTCGACAGAAGACACTCTGCCAATTCAAGACACAACGGCAGTTGGAGTGCAGTTGAGCCTTGAGAATGGCAGGGTTTCCTCTTGTCGAAATATCGGCGGTTGTCGACGACGTCACCCGGCAGCATACCCGTAAGCTGTTTGAAATTCCAACGTGTCTAACAGCTTCAAATGTCTATAGACAAAAGAAAAATGATAATATATTTAATAATATATTTAATTTACTTCTTATGGAAGAAAAGGATTAAGTTTTACAGCTTCAGCAACAACAGTCACTTCATTAAATAATGCAAAAAGTACACAACAATAGCACTCCACTGTGCAAATAGTCTCTCGAGATCGGAGTTATGAGAAGCCGACCAAAGGAAAAATGAATAAATTAAAGTAGAGAACGACAATCGGAAATATTGTGGCAACACAATACATATATCGAGATGAACTCTGACGTACTAAGAAAGTTGAACAAAACTACTCACTTTCCAACAAACTGCATTAACTTCCATAGTCATAATAACGACAGTAAAAGAACAGAAAAAAAAGCTGAGAAACTTGCCGACGAAGTCAATGAAGGTGAGAGAATGGCTTGGCTATCAGAGGAAATGCGACCAGGGTTCGATTCTCGACCCGGATCACATTTTCTCTTGTCGACATTGTATAATTTCATTGTCCTAATGCAGCCAATGTCAATCCTTTCCTACATAATTATTTTTCCTTCCCGTTCTTAATCAAGAATTTGCAAATGTTTTAAGGTTTCTAATAAAACTCAGTTTGTGAATGCCTGTATACGCGAAAAATTTAAAATGAAAAATAAAATAAATAAATAAATAATAATATGGCGATGACGAATACACGCTTCCAATGTACATTTACCGCCATGTCGCCAAACACGGATGCGACCATCATAATGCTGTAAACAGAACCTGGATTCATCCGGAAAAAAATGACGTTTTGCTATTCGTGTACCCAGGTTCGTCGTGCGTACTCCATCGCAGGCGCTTCTGTTTGTGATGCAGCATCAAGGGTTATCAACCAGCTCTTGAGAGACGTTTGGTCATTCTTCCAAGAGTGCATCATCCACATCTGCAACCGTTTTGGGAGGTGCTGGTCTGGGTGCAGTGCGTCTGCCAAGTGCATCCCAGACATGCTCAATAGGCTTTAAGTCCGGTGAACAATCTGGCCACTCCATCAGTTTAGTTCCCTCAGCTTCAAGCATGTTTCACCCGTGCAGCTCTGTAGCGGCGAGCGTTATCGGCCACCAGAAGGAACCCATCTCCTATGGCATCAGCGTATACTAATACTGTATACGGAAGACATAACCTGTTTGTAAGTAGTTTTAATAGTAGACAGACTGCTGGTACGAGGACAGGTTTGTAGAATAACATTGTTCTGTAGGCTTAGACTCGTACATATATTAATTGCTAAGACGAGGGTTGTGTTTCACCAGTGTGTTATTACGTCAGTACCGTGAACCACTAGTACAGATAGCAGTATTGACAAAGAACACTTGTCCCAATCGGCACAGCACACGGAACAGTAAAAAGTTTGTGAATTTTTTATCGACTATTCAAGTTTAGCTATCCTCTCTTTGTTTGCTTGATCAGAATCAAATAGTTCGCTCTGTGATTTCTTTATTTCTTGTTCTGTTAGTCGGTATTCTTGATGCTTTTTTAATGTGGTCCCCGAAACTATACATCATTTCTGCCCTTTCTTTCTTCTTTGGCAGTCTTTTCTTTCGTCTCATTTAAGGCTACTAGCGGTGTACCGTGTAGACCTACACTGTTCATGACATTTCTTGCTTCATATTGAGGAAATCGCTCACGGTTATGACGGACCAGCTGAAACCCAGTCTTACTCCAGTGCTAAGTCAGTCCATCCCGCCTTCTCCTTTCTTTCCCTGTGCGCCTGCTTTTATCATATCCCTGTGCCCGTCTCCTCCCCTCCCCTATCCCACGCTCTCTCTCCATCTACTCTTATCCCTCTCCCTGTTCATCTCCTACTACCCCCTCTCTGTCCCTCTCCAACTTCCCTTTCTCTCCCACTCACCTCTCTCTCGAACTCGCCCTTCATCTCTTCTGTCGATTACCTCCTCCATTTGTGAAAAATTACGTAACTCTTAACTTTTATGCTGATCTGTGAAGCGATGTCTAACAAGGAGACCACATAGGTATCGTATTTCACAAATCTTTTAAATGTTTATGGTACGCGAAGTTCAGAACTCAAATAACAATCAGCCAAAGCCATTCCACGCAACTCTCAGAACTATTCGAGAAAATCGACTTTGAAGTTTTACAAGTGCCTGTAAGTACCAATAATTCCAGCAATTGCAGTATCTGTCGGTGTAGCTCAGGTGATAGTGTTGTATCCTTACGGCTAGAGAGTCCGTGTTTCAAATCCCGTCGTGACATTTTTCTTCCTGTTGTGTTACAATGAGCAAAATCTGTGAAGTAGTAAAAAATTTCTTTAAGCTCCTGCAGAACTGTACCTACCCGCCCGAACGAGGACGTGAAATTAGTGATAGAGGAGCTGGCATCAAACTTCATTCAATTCTACATCACCAGTTGTCCTCTCCAATCATCGGTGAAATGATCAGGTATGTGTGGTTTACTTCTGAACTGTGCGATATGAGAGAAATATTCATGAACGCAAATCAAGTTTGCTTTCCAGTTGACGCATTAAAGAAAAATTTAGACTTTAAAAATACAGCATTTGTACAATGTGCTGTATACCGTGAACATTATTGTTTCCAACGTTTTTACGATGCTTATCATCCTAGCATGTGTGAGACCACATCGAAATGTAGCTTTTTTTTAATTTTTTTTAAGTATTGTCACAAATTTGCAAGGTTCTTTGCGTCTTCTTTTTTTAAATTTAAATCATCATTATTGACAAACTTTTATAAAGTATAGAAACTTAGGAATAAACAAAAAATGCATTGCTTTTTTCGTAAAAATTACCATCACATATTAGAATCGTATAAATATTAGAACACAACGAAATAAAGGAAATAGTGATGAGAAGGTTCGAACCACCAGACCTAAGGTTGTAAGGCCAGAACAGTACCACCTGAGCTACACCGACACATTCTGCAAGATGCTGCAATCGCTGTAATTATCGACACTTACAGGTACTTGCAAAATCTCACAGTCGATTTTATGGATAATTTTTGAGAGTAGCGTTTGGCTGATTGTTATTCCAGTTCTGAACTTCACGTACCATAAATATCAAAACGTTCTATAATTCGGTACTCTGGTGGTCTCCTTGTACCTTTACTGCGAGGTACCCTGCGCCACGCTCCTTATGAAATCTTAGGTAGACGGTGATGTTGCTCTAGGTTAAATGTGAAAGAAGATCAGAATGAATCCGTAGATTTTATCGATGTTCTGAGGTAAAGCACTGTCTGTCATGCACCCTATAAAACTTTCCTCTTGCTTGACAATGAGTGTGTAAAGTTTCATGGCATTCGGATCAACGGTACTGCTGCGCATAAATTACGAACAAACATTCATTTTTATATATTAGCTTGTGTAAGATTTCGCACTGTGCAGTTTTATCTGACAAGAAACACTTAATAAGTGACTGCAACTTTCGTCTGCACTTCGAAGAGCTTTGCACAAATTTCTATGTTATTTTATAACAAGGCTGACACTAACCCATAGTTATTTACACATAAAAAAGTGTTGCATTTCCACGATTCTAGGGCTTCACAAAAAGGCAACGTCAAACTTTTCTAACTTCAGAAAGAGTGCTGATTTTTTATGACGACAATTTGTGCCACTAAAAGACCATTGAGATACATGATCCATATTTCATTATGAAGCTTCTTCACTTTGTAATTAAAATCAATTTTCTGTGCCACAGTATAACGGTATGTTATAACATGCTTCGTGAAAGTCAGGTTATGATTCTGACATTCACAGGTCATCATCTGAAAATGTTACTAGTTTGACTTTTGATAATGGACTGCTTGAATGCGAAACAGATTTTGAATGTAGAAGTGTGGCTTTAGTGAGTTGGGCACATTGCTCTCTTCTTTTATGTTTTTAACCACTTCCTAGAAATTCGACCTCTGAGGTCAGGTGTGTAGCATATGTGTGTTTTACGGTTTTACAACTACTTTAGACAGAGTGATTTCGGAATTGTTGAAGAAAAATGCAATGATACATTCACCACAACGAATTACGTATATCTTCCCAACTACGGTACTGATATCGTGCTACTTTTTTTCTCTCTACTAAAATGTAATTTGTGGCATAATGCAAAGTTTTGCCTGAAAATAATACAGACCTCTGTTGCTTTGATGATCAAGTGTTGATTTAACGATGGTTTCGTTATGAGACTTCGATGAGAAAGGAGTGAGTTGTGTCAGGGTTGTTAATGAATCGCACGATAATTTTAATGATTTAAAAATGCTGGAGATTGTTTCAATATAAATTTAGAAAACATAATGTCAAAATAGGTTTTAACACATGTAATCAATTGGGAAAATTCCTCCGCCATAGTGTTTAAAAACCTGTTAAATTTTGTTATGGTGGAGTATACAAGATTAAATGTGGGACATGTCACAACTTCTATATTGGGCAAACAGGAAGGGAATTTAAAATACGATACCGAGAACATAGCTACCTCAGTCATGGCGGTGCACTAAGTACCCATTTGCGTCAAAATCATCATCAACTTCTAAATATCGAAAACAATTTCATTATGAGAATAAAAGCACATGTTTAGACATTTTGGAAGATTTAGAATTTTTTGCGCATAGATACACCTTGAAGGATCAACTGCTTAACGAACAAGTTACCAGCACAAGAAGCTGGTTTTCCAAATTTTCGAAGCAACATTTTTCATTAATTAATTTTGAGGATTTCACTTTTTTTTTAAATATGGTATTCATTTTATGTTTGATATCTGTTTAAAATTCATGCACTTTAATTTGACCTTGTATCTCAAATAAATAAGGCAACTGTTCAGCCTCTAACTTCCATGTTACTCACATAATGATTCGCCATAGAATCTTTATTTTTATTTTCTTACACACACACACACACACACACACACACACACACACACACATACACACACACATATATTTTATATAAATATTATCTTAATAACAACGATGTTTATTTTTATTTGTCAATACATAACAACAGTATTTAATATGACAAATTTGAATATATCAAATCTAAATTTATATAATATCGGTATGTAATTCCAAATTATGTAAAACTATAAAAAATATTTCTATGTTCATTATAAATTGCAAATAATTTTGTGTGTTTACTTAATTGGGTGTATATGTATCTTATTGACAGATCACCAGATGATGGGCTATGCCCGAAACATGTTGTGAACTGAAAATAAATAATCTACTGATAACATCTTTTGATTATTCAAGCAATCTCCAAAATTTTTAAAAATCATTATTAAAATTTTACAATGAAGGTTTCATACCTCTACCAAGACTTCCAGACTAAAATAAGCTTAATCCCACGATACCCACATTCGAGCCGTCGCAATGCATATTTATATACACACATTGGAGAAATGATCAACCTCGCTTTCAGTTCTCCTATGAGTGATACTAACTCGACATGAGGGTACGTCAGAACAGAATGGGACTGAAGAAGAGACAGAAGTTTTACCGGGCAGAGTTCGGCGGTGGCAGACACTTCGTAAGTGCTTCGGGAAAGTACTTGCAGCGCTTTGGGAAGACTGTTTACATTAGGATGATTGAAAAAGTTTCAGTGGCCAGCATTTAAATGGAACGACTCTCTTGCTCGGCCACTTCGATCGGTCACTAGTACAAATGTATCAAGATCTACGGGAGAGATTTTAGAAGTGACGAATCTGTAATTTAGTTCACGAACATCGCATCAGTCCTAGCGCAATAATAAACAGCTGTAGTTTCGCAAAGTAATAACTGAAACAAACAAACACACACACAGTGACTGACACCCAAACCTCCAAACGACAGACGTGGTTTATCGACAGAGCACCAACCAAAACTCCGATATAATTCGAGCCATGTGCTGTCGTCCACGAAAACACGCATAAACTATAATGATTAGTAACACGTCAACTACGGAGTACAGGAAACGCATAACTTTGTGAGAATATTTTGTCGAGCTCCTGTGGGCAAAGTGGAAGAACACTAGTTTCTTATGCGGAGGGTCCTGGATTCAGGCCGTCTCATAGAACTTTTATATGGAGCAAAGTGTTCCTGACATGTAAAAGGACTTGTTCGGATTTTATTTTATAACACTGTGTTACCGGATATTTCCCTTTGCTTCGTTTATTTGAAAGTAGCAAACCTGTAAGTTTTATTCGTAGATTCTCAGAATAAACAAACACAATCGGAACATAAGAATAAAGAAATGGCATCACACGTGCAGAAGTATTATTATTATTACCATCATCATCAAGTCTAACATATACAGTGGAGACTACACTGCTGTGAAACTGACAGTTGCAACGACACTAGCGCTCCTAGCGGTGGGCAAGCCGCCGAAAGAGTGATATCTGTTTTTAATTATTTGCTAACGTAATAGCATAATTATGCGTTACGAACGCTAGTAAAATATCAAAAGTCATACAAAAACAAGCGAATTTAAATGATTCAGTGAATAAAAAAGACTTTGTCACGAACAGACACTTACCAATATGTGTAAATTTGCAAATTATTAAAGTAAGTAGAATATGAACATAACAGAAACATAAATTTCTATTACGGACTATTTTTACAATGAAATGCAGTTTTTTTGATGCGTATGAATTCGATGTGGAGTCTAATGTTATGCACATTTTCACACCACACTCGTCTTTCTTATACGCGCATATTGTTTCAAGTGTAATTACTTAAGCTTGAAAAGAAAACTAGAGACCCCTTGCGAATACTTCGCACCGTTAGTGGAATTACAAAAACGTTGGGAAAAAAATGGAAGTAAAGTTGAATGATCACGCACAGCTTCTTCAGAATCAATCAATGCCAGTGTTAAAAGCGCAAATGAAAGAGATTGATCCGCTGAGTGTTGTTAGGACAAAAATAACTGCGTACATTAATTAGAACCGAAGATATTGGAAAACAAACGGATTAAAATATTCAGTGCAAGGACAGAAGGATACCACGTTGGAATAAATCTACATCTACATGGGATACTCTGCAAATCACATTTAAGTGCCTGTCAGAGGGTTCATCGAACCACCTTTACACTATTCATCTACCATTCCACTGTCGAATAGCGTGCGGGAAGAAAGAACATCTGAATCTCTTCGTTCGAGCTCTGATTTCTCGTATTTTATTCTGATGATCATTTCTACCCACGTAGGTGGGAGTCAACAATATTTTTGCATCCGGAGGAGCTGTTG
The DNA here is from genome assembly GCA_026315105.1 of Locusta migratoria. Taxonomy (NCBI): domain Eukaryota; kingdom Metazoa; phylum Arthropoda; class Insecta; order Orthoptera; family Acrididae; genus Locusta; species Locusta migratoria. Next base: position 302,482,208 of record CM048751.1, read on the forward strand.
GTATTTGAACTGTCGTAAGTAGCCCACGCCGCAGCGATAACCACCGTCGTTGTAATGATTTCCATCCCGGATCCTGTATTATTTTCGTGACGCTGTCTCCCATGTATCGTGACAATACGAAACGAGCTGCCCTTCTCTGGACTCTTTCGATGTTCTCCGTCAAACCCACCTGATAAGGATCGCACACTGGGCAGCAAAGGACAGACAAGCAGTTTCTTTCGTAGTTCTGTGCGCATCTTTTAGGGATTCTGCCAATAAAACGCAGTCTCTGGTTCGCCTTTCCCACGACATTATCTACGTGTTCTTTCCAGTTTCAGTTTGATGTAATAGTAACTCCTAGGTATTTAGTGAAGTTTACGGCCTTCAAATTACATTGACTTATCTTGTAAACGAAGTTTAACGGATTTATTTGCGTGCCCATGTGGACAATTTCACACTTCTCATTATTTAGAGTCAACTGCCTATTTATACACTATAATGATATCTTATTTATATCGTTGTTCAGTTGGTTTTGATCTTCAGATGACTTCACTAGACAATAAATAACGGCGTCATCTGCAAACAACATAAGAGAGAGCTGCTTAGATTTTCTACCAAATAGTATATTTTAATAAGGAACAGCAGAGGACCAATAACACTACCCTGTGGAACGCCCGATATCAGCTCTGTTTTAGTCGATGCCTTGCCATGGATTAGTACAAACTGTGTCCTCTCTGAAAGGAAATCCCCAATCAAGTGGCAAATTTGCGGCAGTATTCCATTAGGCAATTTGATAAAAAATCGTTTGTGAGGTACGGTGTCAAAAGCCTTCTAGAAATCTAGATATACGGAATCAATCTGAGAACCCTTGTCGATAGCACTCATCACTACGTGTGAGTAAAGATCTAGTTGTGATTTACTTAAACGATATATCATAAACCGTGTTGACCTTGAGTCAATAGATCATTCTGTTCGAGATAATTCATAATATTTAAATACAGAATGCGTTCCAAAACCCTGCTGCAAATGAAATAGGCCTGTAGTTTAGTGGGTTACTCCTACTGCCTTTCTTGTATATTGGTGTAACCCGTGCAACTTTCCAGTCTTCCTTGAGCGAGCAGTTGTATGTGGCTGTTAAGTAATGAGATATCGCATCAGCATAATCACATAGAAATCTAGTTGGTATACAGTCTGTGGATGAATAGCTTCCTTTTAAAACAAAAATGAAGGAAATCGGACTGGTAGTTTCATTTGGCCGACTGACTGTAGTTGTCGTAGACTCTTTTAATATATATCTCCAAAATGGCTTTTAATTTGCCTCAAATATGGTGGGGAAGGCTTTACCGCCCGAATCCTCCCTCAGGGATGAGTGTGCGTGTTGTCGTCAGCATAAGTTAGGTTAAGTAGTTTGTAAGTCTAGATATGAATGACGAAGGCAGGTTTGTCTGTTACAAGAAGACCTATTGGTGTCACAAATTCAGTTCGTTATTGGGCTTTGCACAACAGTAGTAGGCCTATTTTCAACAGCTAGGTTATCAGTCGGTAGCTTACAAACTACTTAAACTAAGGTAAACTAACCTAAGGACAACACAAACACCCATGCCCGAGGAAGGACTCGAACCCCCGACGGCGAACGGTCGCGCGCACCGCAGCTCGGCGTCACAATGTGCACGGCTAATCCGGCAGTAGGCCTATATCTCAAGAGGGCACACCCATACAAGTCCTAAAGCGGACTATCCATTAAATTTCTATTTTTATTATTTATTTGACTCTTCCTGACCCTCTGTATGTATACAGACAGTATGGGAACAGCTATACTCTGCTTTTCCAAGATGATACTGGTTCCTGGAATTTAGAACGAATATTTATAAACTTTCCGCAGCTAAGAACATCGCCTAATTTTGTAGTAAAATTATAATGAGAATAGTACTTAGTAGTTTATCTACACTGATTAAAATACATTTCGATTTAAAAGTTAAAAAACTGTAATTATAATTTTAATTAGCTTCATCTGTCACTTCATAAATAAATTTTTTGTGATTTAATTGATAATATTTTATAGATCATTAATTTTATTTGAAAATGGTTTTAAAAATTATAACAAATAATAAATTCTTCTTCCTTCCACTCCTTCATAAGTAATTCGCAAATATTTTACTCCTACAGGAGGTTGAAGTACACGTAAACTTTCGAAAGGAGTCGTATCTGGTAACCAATGAACAGATCACATGAAGCCGTAAATTCCTCTTCAAATTTGTCATTGATATTTGGTCTGGGGCAACAAGGAGGAGGAAATCCAGGAGCAGCTGGATGCTTGGGAAGAAACAGTCGGAGAATACGGATGTAAGTTCAATATCCATAAATGTGAGTTCATGTTAAGCACCAGCAAATAGGATAGAACAGCGAGGGAAAAACACTTGGAGGTGAACAGCTGAAAATGGTAGAAAGTTTCAGTACCTGGGAATTGTAAATGAGGAAAACTGAAGAAATAACAAGCAGATTGCAGAACGTGGCAGACAGGCAGAAGTACGAGGCGCGTCCTGAAAGTAAGTTCCGTTTCGATTTATCTCCGCTGCAGCGCTGCAACTGCAGTTCCGCACATGCGCTGTAGACGATGTGTATCAAGGAGAAGAACGTGCGCCGTTTGGAGATCGCTGTCAGTTACGTACGCTTTGTTGTGCTTGTTTGAAATGTCGGCGTTGATTGACATTCCCGCCGCCTGTGAAATCAGGTCGTTGATTCGGTTTCTGAATGCGAAGAAAGTGAAACCAAGTGAAATTTATCGGCAAATTTGCGATGTTTACGGACCAAATGCGATGAGTGATTCGATGATGAGAAGGTGGGTCCGACAATTCAATGGCGGGCGTAGTGATGTGCACGATGAAGAACGAAGTGGGCGTCCACCTTTGGTTATAGAACAACTGGTTCACGCGATTGATCACAAGATCCAGGACATCTCAAGTCTTTCCTTGGAGGTCATACTTCACCAATGACGACGAGCTGAAAGAAACTGCTTACAACTGGTTGAAGACACAGACGGCAGATTTCTGTGAAGAAGGTATACAAAACCTGGTGCCACGCTATGACAAATGCCTGCAAAATTTCGGCAGTTATATGGAAAAGTTGTTTAAGAGTTGTAGAATTTTGTGCAATAAATATTTCTTCTGTAACTGTGTACAATTTCATTTTACTACCAAAAGGAACTTACTTCCTGGACGCACCTCGTATTTATGAGAAGTGTTAGAAGTTTAGTGTGAGGTAAGGACGTACCACAGAAACGTTTTTTTTTTTTTTTTTTTTTTTTTTTATTCCGATATTGACCTAAGCATCGGAAACGTGGGTAACGAAGAACAGAGATAGGAGTAGAATACAAACAGGGGAAATGAAATTTCTACGAAGTAGAGTAGGGGTAAAAGAAGAGACAGGATAAGAAATGAGATCAGGGAAATAGTGAAAGATGAGCCCTTACAGGTGAGGATAGAGAGATCGAGACTGCAGTGGTATGGGCATTTAAAGGGAATGGAGCAGAAGAGGATCTCCAGGAGAATACACGAAATACATATGCAGAAAATTCGACCTAGAAGAAGGCCAAGGGGTAGATGGCTCAAAGTTAGGGGGGAGGGGGGATTGTGGCGATAAAAGAGGACATGGTGGGAAGACAGGACAAAGTGTCGGGCCTGGTGTTCCAAACAGACCCAGACTGTGGTTACAAACTATGCAACACGATGATGACGATGGTTCTAGTAAACAAACTTGGTTCAATTAAATATTGGTACTTTGGTTCCTTCGCTTGCATACTTCTGAATTTCGCGTGACATACAGTTTTTTCTAATCTTTCAAAACTATATTACCTTAAATACAGTGACCATCTTTTGCATGGTTTTTCTTTATAATATTATTTCGTGAACGTTTGATGCACTCTCTGGCGCAGTTACTTTCCTGTGTACCTTTGAAGCAGTCGTTGCATACTTGCAAAATTTCCCATGTTTAACGCTCTACTCTGTGCTCTATGTTGAGTCGTAAAGTACAACACATGGACTGTAACGCAATGTTTTTCAATTTCGACCAGAAGTATATTAAAAGCCTTGTTTTTCCTGTTTCATTTTTACATTTCTAACAAAACCGTGTTCAATACTTGTAATTTGTTTGAATTTTGTATGTCGTCTGGATACTCTGATGACTGGCATCACCCGAAATGCACGAGAAGAATAAAGATTTCACACCATCTAGAGCTTCATTAGTTTTGAAGCACAACAACTTTTCTTAAAGTATACGTTACTCTAAAGTTCATTGGTCTGGTGTAGCAACAGTGAATCCATATTTGAATTGAAAGGTAGTCTCTGTTGCAAATTATAATATTTATTTCTCTTTAACGCGTTTCGGGTTTTGGCGCATCATCAGAACACTAAAACAGGGAAAATATACGAACGTCAGTTTCATGCCGCGGACCTATTCACTGCAATATCAGGAAACAATTAATTGGGGGCGTGAACATACCTCAGAAAGAGATCGATGGCATTAGTTGCTGTAAAAGCACACAATGCTCAGCTTTTTAGACTGGATAAAATCTGAGGATTTAATCAAAAGCACCGTCAAGAATTATAAAAAAAGTTCCTAATATAAAAGTCAGAGAATTTAAAAACAATCGTTTATGGACAGTGGTAAGCAGAGTGAGTGTGGAGATGTACGAGTATAACTTACCACATCAGCAGCGTTGTGGAATTTCTGTAGGGCATGAAAGCGACGCATTGGTTGAGGAGGGTGTAAAACATGGTTGTAGCCTTTCCCTATGTTCGTCAATCTGTACACTGAGTAAGCTATATAGACAAACAAGGAGAAATTTGGGAAAGGAATTAAAGTGCAAACAGAAGAAATGAAAACAAAACAGTTTTTCGGTGACATCATAATTCTGTCACAAACAGCAAAGAACTTGGAAGAGCAATTCAACGGAATGACCAATGTTCTGAAAAGACAGTCTGTAAGATCAACATTAAGAACAGCAAGTGATGGTAATGGAATGTAGTATAATAAAATCAGGCTATGCTCAAGGAATAAAGTTAGGGCATGAGAAGATGAAATTACTGCATGAGGTTTGCTATTTGGACCGCAAAATAACTTAATTGGCCGAACTAAAGAAGACATAAAATACCTGTGGGAACAGAAGCTTTTATAAAAGAAGAGAAACTAGTTAACATCCAATATCAATTTAAATGTTAGGAACTTTTGTGGAAGCTTTGTGTGAAGTTTTATCATTATACGAGAGGGAAACGCCTGCTGATATCGTTAGGAGAGCCAGTCGTGAAAAAATTGCATCACCTGGTATGCAAGATGTATGAGACAGGGGAAATACCCTCGGACTTCAAGAAGAATATCGTAATTCCAATTCCAGAGAAAGCAAGTGCAGACAAGTGCGAAAATTACAGAACTATCAGTTTAATGAGTCATGGTTCCAAAATACTAACACGAATTATTTATAGACGAATGGAAAAACTTGTGGAATCCGATCTCGGGGAAGATCAGTTTGGATTTAGGAGAAGTGTAGGAACACGGGAGGCCAAACTCACATTACGACTTATCTTAGAAGATTGGCTAAGGAAAGGGAAACCTACGTTTTTAGCGTTTGTCGATTTGGAGAAAGCTTTTGACAATGTCGAATGGAATACACTCTGGAATTCTGAAGGTAGCAGGGGTAAAATATAGGGAGCGAAGAGTTATATTAAACCTATACAAAAACCAGACACCGGTTATTAGAGTCGAAGGGCAAGAAAGAAACGCAGGGTTTTATTTGCGGATGGAGAAGTTAGTACTGCTTCCTCCCACAAGTCGCCTAAAACCTCCACATCCTTGCGGATGCTGTTGCGTAGCAGTGGGCGTTTGTACCGCCCTACAGTACGCACGAGGTGCCGTAGTTGCTTTCCAAGACTTTATGGAAAGCATAGAGTTCTGACTAACCTGTTGTCTTCTATAGTTGTGTCCCCAGCGCAGAAGACACCACACAGGTCGTTGGTTCTTCTACAGCATACAAGTGAGGCTAAATTAAGTTCCGTATGATGGAAGCATAATAAGCGACTCGCGAGATTTTTAATTGTCAGGGATGCCATTTATTAAATAAATAATAAAAAAATGAGCAACTATTGTTGATATTATACGGCCTATGCTGCCCATAGTTCATGTAGAGACCTCGACTGTTATCACTATTACAAAAATCTTTACTCATGACCGGTGCGGTCCGGCGCGTATAGTGGTCAGCTCGAGACTGCAACTGCGGCGCGTTGCGAGACTAGAGGTAGAGGTAGAGGGCACCCGACGCTCTATTTCGCGCCAAAACAGGGCCGTCGCGCGCCTTCTGCAAAATCGCTCTTCTCTTGTTACAATAAGAGAAGGCACCTTAAACTTTTTAAATTGTCAAAACATAGCCTGTCCTTGAGAGATATTTATTACAAATTCTCAGCTCTGAATAATTAATATTTAGTATATAATAAACAAAAGTAATTTCGAAAGAAATTACGTGACGTGAAATGCAGTAGCCAATGCGAGGAGAGCACCAGTAACATAGGCGGGCTTTCCCACGGGAACCAGCACCTACTGTGCCATATGCTACTGCTCCCCACCCCACATTTCAACATATGCTGCACTTCTGTCTTAAGACACGTACGATGTTAGCAAAGAAACGCCCAGCGGCCAGAAATATGAAGTGGCCACAGGCCAGGAATATCACAAGGTTGGGAAGGGAGTAAGACAGGGTTGTAGCCTTTCCCAAATGTTGTTCAATCTGTACATTGAGCAGGCAGTGAAGGAATGGAAGGAGAAATTTGGAGAGGGCATTAAAGTTCAGGGAGAAGAAATAAAAAGTTTGAGATTTGCCGATGGCATAGTAATTCTGTCAGAGACGCAAATGATCTGGAAGAGCAATTCAATGGAATGGACCGTGTCTTGAAAGGAAGATATAAGATGAATATTAACAAGAGTAAAACAAAGGTAACGTAATGTAATGTCAGGAAATCAGGCGTTGCTGAAGGAATTAGGTAGTGAGGCAATAAAAGTAGTAGATGAATTTTGTTATTTGGGTAGCAAGATAACTTCTTATGGCCGAAGTAAAGAATTAACATCCAATATTAATTTAAATGTTAGGAAGTCCTTTCTGAAAGCATTTGTCTGTAGAGTAGAATTGTATGGCAGTGAAACGTGGACGATAAGGTGTTAAGATAAAAAGATGATAGAAGCTTTTGAATTGTGGTGCTACAGACGAATGATGAAAATTAAATAGGTAGATCACGTAACTATTGAGGAGGTGCTTAACCGAATCGGGGAGGAAAGGAGTTTCTGGCATATCCTGACTAAGAGAAGGGATATATTGTTTGGACACATTCTGAGACATCAAGGAATTGTCAGCTTAGCATTAGAAGGAATGTGTGGGTTAAAAATCGTAGAGGCAGGCCGAGGGACGAATACAGTAAGCAGATTAAAAGTGATGTAGGTTGTCGAACATATTCTCAGATGAAGAGACTTGCACAGTACAGGGTAGTGTGGAGAGCTGCATCAAACCCGTCTGCAGACTGAAGACCACAACAACAACTACGACAGGATAATGCTGAAGATTAACTGCATAGATCGCGTAACTAATGAGGAGGTGCTGAACAAAACTGGGAATTAGAGGAATTTCTGGCATATCTTACCTAGGAGATGGGATAGATTGGTGGAACACATTCTGAGACATCAACGAATCACCAGTTTAGCATTGGAGGGAAGTGTGTGGGATAAAAATCTCAGAGGGAGACAGGGAATCGAATATCGTAATCAGATTGAAATGTTTGTGCGTTGGCGTTTCTGCTCACAGATGAAGTGTCCACCACAGGATAGGGTAGAGTGGAGAGCAATCCATTTGAACTGAAGACCACCAGCACAACAACAGCAAGTTACTGCACGTAATGTGTTGGTATTCGGTCAATTAGTAACCAGCAATTACAGATTTCCCTAGACGTGCTCGGCCTGCAGAAAAAAATATATATTTGCTATCAAAGCAAGCGGCTGCATTCATACAAAGAACCGGCCGCAGCGGTAAAATGCAAAGCCACTGCTGATTGGCGGTACGCGTGCAAATGTTAAACGAACTCTGCACAGGTCCCTTTTAGATAATTCGTGTTAATTCATTGTTTTGAAACACCTCTGAGGGCCAGTGTCCGTGAATTCGATGCATAAATTGTTTCCTGCAAAAAACGACCCCATGCGGTGCAAAATTCAGACGCATTGTTGCGTGAAATTGCCTTTTGTGGCATAAAAACGGCGTCATTCGCTGGAAAATAGCTTCTGCACGCTACCACGACATTGCATATTCAGATATTTTCACCATTACGAATCTAATTAACGACTTCGGCACGTGCCTTTATTTCTAAATTTTAATGCACATATGGCAGTAGTATTGCAGTCGTAGCTAGAGTGACAGAAAACGCACCCAGAATTAAATTTTGCTCTCTAGTGAAGAGGGCACTGATTTGCAACGTTGTGACACGTTAAAACTTCGTCGGCGCAGGAATCGGACCTCGGAAATGATATTTTGCTAACACCAAAGGAGACATAGCAAATACTTCTAAGGTAATGTAGATATTTATTGATGTAAGCCGTCTATGCAACTGTATAATACAAGTTTAGTTTGTCATATCCATTTATTCATTTCATTCATCATAACGATATTTTTTGAAAGTCTATAAATGTGTTATTCACATTTTAATAAAGAAAACGCGCTAGTTTCTTGTTTTTAATGTTCAGCATTACACGTTTTGAGAATTTATTGCAATCTTCAGATCTTTTTGTTACATAATTTTTATTAATGAAATCTTCTCGTATAACCTGCCCGTGAAGATTTCTTTAATGGAATACGCCTGCAATCGCACACATAACTTGTATTTCTTTTGATGTCTCCATCTGTGCTGTTCCGTTTCTCCTGCTAAGTGGTTTAGACATGATACTGCAATCGGAGAATAGTTTGGATAATGTATATTAGGATGTTATTTCTACATTAGTTTTAAAAATGTTGTTTTTGAGCTTCTACTTACAGATATTGTGACATCTTTATTGTACAGAATTTCGCACTACAATGTTCTTGTAAATAAACATGTTACATAGTTGTTAATACAGAACAGATGTACAAAGAGTTTGTATACATTCAGAGATGTTATTTTTTTACACACATTTAGTATATATTCAAAGACACATTTTTGTGACATATTATTTACGTTATTTGTAGTTATTGTAAGGAATTAAATAAACTTATATTACTATTTATGTAAGACAATAGAAGATTTTAAAGAAATTAGTCGATTCACTATCCAGATTGCCATTCAGGATTTTTTCTTCATGCTTTTTGTGGTGTACAAAAATTTCAAGTTCTTCCATTAAATCCATTGCATCTGACTTTTTGAAATGGTGGAGTATCTTAAGATCTTCTATGTTTTCAAATGGGTGTCCAGTGTTTTTTATATGTGTTGCTATTTCATACACCAAAGATTGTAAGTAATCACATCAAAATGTTATTACCTGTACTTGCATAACGCACCGGAACTGTTTCTTACCTAAAATACTTAAAAATGTAAAACAACGAAATATTTTGAAACATAATCATGTATACAGTACAGGTCACTGAAGATGCTTTTCAAATAAAGGTAAAACGCATATGGCAAAATAAACTTGTATTATTCAGTTGCATAGACAGCTTACATCAAAAAGTTTCTACAATATGTTATGAAAAGCAATTGTGGGACAAAAACGACAAAAAAGAACTGACAATTCAAATAATACTGAATTCAAATCAAGAACTTCTGCCAGCCTGCGTAATTTACAAGCAGATATCCATGGAGTACTAAAGCACCTTAAATCGCTTAACAAAAACAAGACTCCTGGTCCAGACTGTATAAGAAATGTTTGTAAATCTATGGAATTAACTACTCTGGTTATCAGTTCCTAGGCTTACAAACTACATAAACTAACCTAAGGATAAACACACACACCCATTCCCAAGGGAGAACTCCAACCTCCGACAGAGAGCAACCGCGCGCTCCGCAGCAAGGTACCTTAGAACGCTCGGCTGCTCCGACGCGGCTCTCTGTACCAATTAGGGTATGCTGGTGCAATAGCCCCATACATGGCTATCATATACAACCTCTCGCTCAATGAAAGATCCGTACCCAAAGATTGGAAAGGTCAGTCCATCATTCACGAAAGGCGGTAGCAGTGATACGTAAAATTACAGGCCTATACCATTGACGTCCGTTTGCATTAGGATATTAGAACATATACTTTTTTCGGACACTATGAACTACCTCGAAGAAAACGATCTATTGATTCGTTGTAAACACGAATTGAAAAATTATTGCTCTTTACTCACATGAACTGATGAGTGCTATCGACATGGGATCTCAAATCGACACCGCATGTCTAAATTTCCGGAAATCTTTCTGACACTGTCCCTCAGAAGACAAATTTCGTGTTAATAGGATATCGGCACAGTTTTACGATCGGATTTTCACGATTTCGTGTCAGATAGGCCAAAGTACATTGTATCTGACGGAAAGTCATCCAGTAAAATGGAAGTGATATCTGTCTGACTACTCGTGGATGTTGTCGGAATTTACTGATAAGTAAATTCAACAAAATATCAAAATCAAATACTTTTGTGTCCCAACTTCGTCGCCGCTTTTGTGTCCCAGCCTCGTCGTAGGTGTCGGTGGCCGAGTGGAATGAGACCGACACGCTGGTGCAGGTACGGAGGGGAGCAGCCAGAAACTATAAACACTCGAGTAAATTAGAAAAAGATATATATTGCACAGAATGTAACAATACTTAACTTTTACATAGTACTGCAGAATGTTGATACATAGTTGTTAGAGGCCTGCCTAGTGCCTGTACGATAGCAAAGTCTTCAATGGTGCCTATCTGATTCCGAAGTCTTTACTCGTTGCTATCTCAGTCCGAAGTGACCGGTGTCTTTCAGTGGTGGCCACGTGCGGAGTTCTCGCAGAGGGCGCTCGTGGCTGTCGTCGTGAGAACGCCGCGCCGTGCGTGCATGGCGGCGCGCGGCGAAAGTAAGTGGCGCGCACTTTGTACTTGTGCGACACCACACCCCTCCCCCCCCAAACCGCCGCGCCGTCGTGGCGTAGGGCTGAGGGCCACGGCGACGGCACTGGGTGGAGGGTCTGGGCGGGGGCGTTACTGGTGGGACGGGCGTCGTAGCTGAGGCCGGGACCGAGACGCCGTCCGCGCCCCGGCATCTGCCTTGAGATCCTCCAGGGAACCCGCCGAAACCTGGGGAAGGGCGCCCGCCACCGCCCAGAGGGAGCAGGTCATCTTCTTCTGAGGTGCGTGGCCCAGGCGGCGGCACGCACGGTCCCCGAGTCCCTCTCGGTGACGCTGTCATCTGCGGCGGCGACAGCGGCGGCGACGACTGCGTCGGAGGTGCGTCCACCTCCATGGGTACGATCTCGTAGTCCGGGGAAGCTGGACCCGGCGGCGAGCGATGTGGCTGTGCTCCCTGGCGGTGAACTGGGTCTGGAATCAAGAAACCCGAGACAGGATCGCGCGGTCTGTGCAGACGCAATTGGTTTGCGTGGCGCCGCAGCTCCGACCCTGTGGAAGAACGTACAACATACATATTGCTACCGAGCACGCGCTGAATGGTGCCCGGCAACCATGTCTTCTTGTTTCCAGCAAACACCCTGTACAGCACCGGCGTAGAAACCTCAAAACGCGTAGCGCCATACGAACCGACTCGGTGCGTGGGAGGCTGCAGCAGGTGAAGGAGAATGCGGTGACGGCGGCCGTGTAGCAGCTCGGCAGGAGACGGGCCGTCACGTTGCATGCCCCGATACGTAGACAGGAAAATTTGAAGAGCTTGCTGCCTGGAGTGCTGACCTTTCATCTTCTCCATGTGAGACTTGAATGTTCGAACGAAACGTTCTGCTTCACCATTGGACTGAGGGTGAAAAGGTGCGGTGGTGATATGCTGAATGCCATTCACACGACAAAACTGTTGAAATTCCGCACTAACAAACTGAGGTCCATTGTCACTGACGATAGTTTCAGGCAAGCCTTCGATGCAAAACACTGATGTTAAGGCACTGATTGTACTAGACGCCGTCGTTGAGTTCATGGCAATCACAAAAGGAAACTTGCTGAAAGCGTCTACAACAAGTAACCAGTGCGTATTCCAGAAAGGTCCGGCAAAGTCAATATGTAAACGTTGCCATGGTCCCTTGGGGCGTGGCCAATCTGAGAAACGTTGCGGAGGAGCCGCCTGATGCTCCGCACAAACAGTACACTGTGACGTCATGTTCTCTATCGGAGCGTCCATACCAACCCAGGTACAATGACGTCTGGCCAGTTGCTTTGTCCTAACAATACCCCAATGTCCTTGATGCAGGAGGCGTAACACTTCTCGTTGCAGGGAACGAGGAACAAGCACTCTTGCTTGGTCGTTGTCGGTATGCAACAACAGTACACCCTGACTTAAAGACAATGCATGACGTTGTGCAAAATAACGTCGAACCAGAGGCCGATCAATGTCTTTGGCTCTGGCAGGCCAACCAAAGCGCACAAAACGTGCTACCACACTTAAGTCTGCATCCGCAGCTGTTTCCTGTGCAACCCGACGAGAGTTTAAAGGAAAGTCTGCGACAGCGGAAGCATCTCTGGAGTCTGTCTGACAACATGCCATTTCTGAAGAATCAAATGATACATCCTGGCCAACCGGAAGTCGGGAAAGTGTGTCCGCGTTGGCATGTTTAGTGGTAGGTCGGTACAAAATCTCATACTGATAATTTGACAATATCAAGGACCATCTCTGAAGCTTTTGTGCCGTTCGTGGCGGAATTGGCTTTGTGGGTGAGAACAACGACGTGAGAGGCTTGTGGTCTGTCAACAAATAGAATTTTCTGCCATACAGATAATGATGAAACTTTGTGACGCCGTAAATGATTGCTAAGGCCTCCTTTTCTATCTGACTGTAATTCTGTTGCGTTGGCGTCAGTAGCTTGGATGCAAAGGCAATAGGACGATCGTGAGATCCAATGCGATGTGAGATTACCGCGCCCAGACCGTACGACGAGGCGTCAACTGCTAACACTACAGGCTTCTGTGGGTCAAAGGGAATCAAACATGCATCACTGAGTAGTGCAGACTTTAGTTTGTCAAAGGCAACCTGACAATCTTTAGACCATACAAAAGGAACATTCTTCCTACGTAAGTGATGCAGTGGAGCTGCAATCTGAGAGGCATTGGGAATAAATCTGAAATAATAGTTAAGTTTTCCCATCACTGCTTGCAATTCATGCACATTCTTAGGAGGAGGCAAGTCTTTGATTGCTCGAAGATGTGACTGTACGGGATGAATTCCTTGGGCATTAATCACATGGCCTAGGTACTCTATTTCAGTCTGAAAGAACGAACACTTTGCTTTATTGCAACGTAGACCTGCTGCAGTCAAAACTTTGAAACGGCACTCCAGGTTTGCTAAATGTTCTTCAACTGTACGTCCGGACACCACAATGTCATCTAAATAGTTCGAACAACACGGTACGGAAACTGTCAGCTGCTCCAAAAAGCGCTGAAAAATAGCGGGAGCGGAAGAACTGCCAAAGGGTAGGCGTTGAAATTGAAAAAGGCCCATGTGAGTATTAATGACGAAAAACTTTTTTGACTCGTCATCAAGTGGAATCTGTAAGGATGCCTCTGCTAAATCAATCTTAGAAAAGAAACGAGACTGTCCTAATTTGTCCATTATTTCGTCAGGTCTGGGCAGGGGATAAGTGTCTACAATTGTTTGACTGTTTACTGTTAATTTGAAGTCCGCACAGAGACGAAGTTTTCCTGACGGCTTGGGTATAATTACTATAGGCGAGGCCCACTGACTCGCAGAAACAGGAGAAATCACCCCACTATCTTGCCAACGTTTAAGTTCTTCGGCAACTGTATCACGCAAGGCGATAGACACTGGTCTAGCTTTACGAAATTTTGGAACTGCAGATTCTTTTAAAGTTACATGTGCCACGAAGTCTTTTGCACAAACTAGTTCCGGCGAAAACAAGTCACTATATTTGTCACATAAAGCATTGATTTTGTCCTGAGGCACTACTGACGAAATTTGAAGCACATCTCTTTGAATTGATAAACCAAACAAGTCAAAAGCATCTAGTCCAAAAATGTTCTGTGTTGATTTGGCCTGAAGAACTACAAAAGCAACTGTTTTTGTTACACCTTGAAAAGAGGCGGGCAGGCTACACGTTCCTAGCACGGGAATATTTTGACCTGTATAAGCTGTGACGGCGACAATTTTGGAGAACCCAGAAGTTCATAAGTATCTTTATTAATTAAGGTAACAGCGGAACCAGTGTCGAGCTGAAATTACACTGTCTTTTTGTCAATGGAAAGATTCACAAAAAGATTTTACTTGCGGCACTCGACAGGTGCGCGAATGTGGGCAACGTCTGCTACGGTTTGTTTACTGCGCTTGCGCGGGCCGCGTAGTGAAGGAAGCGGCGCAGACTCAGCACGCAGCGGATTAACAACACTGGCACTAGATGTCACTACCGCCGGATCGGCGTCCGCGCAATGCGAGGCTACTGCACTAAAATTACTTTCAGTATCTACAACAAGTCTACTGTCACTAGCTACACAGTACTGGGCACTATTACAAGGAGCAGTTGCGGAAGGCACTATTTTCACTACAGGAATGCACTGTTCATAGTCATTTTGCTTGTCCCGAACCCGTTTCCGTTGCACTGTTTTACGCGCTCGTTGGCGCTTGCTACGTGGTGCACTATATAGTTTTGCCATAGGCGCAGAACTACTTTCTTGAAATTGAGATCCAAGGAAAGCACTGTTCAATTCCACAGCCCGTATAACATTTACAGAATGAACTGTTCTCGCACTTTGCGAAGCACCGTTTCTAACGTTACTGTTCTTTGAGTTTTTAATTTGCATACACACAGACTGCACATGTCCCAATTTGCCACATTGATAACAGGTTGCGTTGCGACTAGGGCAATGAGCACGCTTGTGGATTTACGTACATTTTTCTGAAATGAGCGTTGGCGCCCGTTATTCAAATTACTGTTTCTAACACGACGGGGCGACCTTTGCGTCGCACTTTTACACTGGCTACTGTTCACTGTCTGTTCAGCACGGCCGGTAGAAAAATAAGAATCACTAGTGCTATACTGAGAACTACGGATAGGAAAGCGTCCGTTGCGGCGCACTGAATTTACACTATAGCTTTGCATTTCTACATCAGCTAAGTCAAAAGTATCATGCGCTTCTATAAGCTGCAGTTCACTGTCTAAGGAGGGGTCAGACTGTTTCAGAATTGCTGCTCTAATTCTGGGGTCCTGAATATTCTGCGTAATCGCATCCCTCAACATCACGTCACTATACGAAAGTCCACAAGAGCAAGTAAATTTACATTGGCGGGTTAAGCCCTTCAATTCCGTGATCCACTCTTGGTGTGACTGTTCAGGTAATTTTTTCAGTCTGAAAAATCGGTACCGCGCAGCGGCTACGAGAACTTTCCTCTCATAATGAGCATTTAGTGCCTCTACTATTTGTTCAAAGTCTACATCACGAGGAGACGCTTGCGGGAATAGTTTCTGCAGTAATACGAAGGTTTTGGGGCCCAACACGCACAATAAAAGATGCTTAACTTTCTGACCTGTAATTTGATGAGCCGCGACGAGTTCTTGAAATTGTGCGAAGTAGTCGCTCCATTCTTCCTCACGTTCGTTGTACTGGCGAAAGGCAAGAAGCATTGCGGCGGCAGGTGTGGGCTGTTGAAGCGGCGGCTGTTGTTGTTGGTTAGCTGCTTGCGCCGTGAGCTGGGCCACAGCCTGGAGAAGTTGTGTTATTTGCGCCGTCTGTAACTGAATAATTTCCATTAAGTTTGGGTTCGGGGTAGTGGCCATACTGACCGATTAGGCGCCGTGCATACAAGTAACTTATAACAAAACACAAATGCAATATGAAAGAGGACGCTCTGCAACAAAAAAGTCCACAAAATACGTAACAGAATATGTTCCCCCAAAAATCTTATAATAAGGGTGGGTGGGCGGGAGCAATTTTTGCGTGCTCCGACTGCTGCTGTCTGGCTGCTGTCTAGCTGCTGTAAGCGGGCTGGTCCAAGGTTCTATCACTCCTCGTCGCCACTTTTGTGTCCCAACTTCGTCGCCGCTTTTTTGTCCCAGCCTCGTCGTAGGTGTCGGTGGCCGAGTGGAATGAGACCGACACGCTGGTGCAGGTACGGAGGGGAGCAGCCAGAAACTATAAACACTCGAGTAAATTAGAAAAAGATATATATATTGCACAGAATGTAACAATACTTAACTTTTACATAGTACTGCAGAATGTTGATACATAGTTGTTAGAGGCCTGCCTAGTGCCTGTACGATAGCAAAGTCTTCAATGGTGCCTATCTGATTCCGAAGTCTTTACTCGTTGCTATCTCAGTCCGAAGTGACCGGTGTCTTTCAGTGGTGGCCACGAGCGGAGTTCTCGCAGAGGGCGCTCGTGGCTGTCGTCGTGAGAACGCCGCGCCGTGCGTGCATGGCGGCGCGCGGCGAAAGTAAGTGGCGCGCACTTTGTACTTGTGCGACACCACAAATACAAAATTATTTAGATATGATATCTCAATGGTGCGAAAATTGGATAATTGACCATAAACAATAAGTATGAAGTCATCTATATTATCACTAAAATAACTCGTTAAACTCCGTTTACAAGAAAAATCAGTCAAATTTACAGGCCTTAAATTCAAGTAAATATCTATGAATTGCAATTACGTACAACCTTAACTGGAAAGATCACAAGAAAATATTATAGGGATAACGAACCAAAGACACTTCTATAGTTCTACTAAAGAAACTGCCTGCACTACAATTGCGCGTCCTATTTTGGAGTATTGTTGCGCATTGTGGGATCCCCACCAGGTGAGACTGACGGACGATTCAGAGAAAGTTCAGAGTATGAGAGCTCGATTTGTATTATCGCAATACAGGCGAGAGAGTGTCACGGAAATGGTGCACGAATTGGTGCGAAAATTATTAAAAGAAAAGCGTTATTCGTTGCGGAGAGATCTATTTGCGATATTTATTTCACCAACTTTCTGTTCCGACTGAGAACATATTTTGTTAGCACCCACCTACAAAGGAATAAATGATCATCTTAACAAAATAAGATAAATCAGGTCGAAAACGGAAAGATTTAGTTTTTCCTTTTTCCTGCGTGCTATAAGAGAATCGTTCAATGGAGATATATCAAAAAAGCGGTTCGATGGACCCCCTTCACGCACATCAGTGTGATTTGCAAAGTATTTATGTAGTTGTAGAGCAAGTTCTCTACCGACTGAGTTATCCAATTGCAACTTAAGCCACTTTCAGACACACTGACATACGCACACACAGAAACATACTCACGCAAGGCCGTTCTTCCATTAGTATCTCAGTAGTGATGTAATCAACAGCAACATAACTTTAACATAGGAAAATAGGCTGTCCTACAAGGCGAGTGCGTGGCAGCTAGGCGAGGAATCGGACGGAACGGCAAACAAGTATGAGGCAGCTGAACGAATGACGTTCGCGACCAGAGACGACTGAAATGGAGAGTAAGGCCCCTGTTACATAGGGCGTCCCACCTTAACGTCTCACATCGAGAGAGTATCAAAAATGATGGTGCAAGCTTACACGGTATAAAGTACCCGATGGCAGAAGCGAAACTATTTCAGTAAACCTGGAAACGTAGTCGAGCCGTTTGAAAGATAGTAATGAATGGTTGCAAGTCTCCATTGAAGTTATTGTAAACATAGTCCTTGTTAGTACAAATTAATTTGAAATTTAGACTTTCCTATTAAAATTTACATCCCATTTAGTTCACATTTCACTGACTTTATTGTAAACTTTTCCTACTTAGTTGGATGGAGCTCCGGCACATTTTGCTGCTTCTGTGAGACGGCATGTAACGTGCAGATACGGCCAGAGATGGATAGCAAGAGACGCTCTTGTACCTTTGCCTCCAATATCACCCGATTTAAATCCTTTGGATTTTCGTGTCTGGGATCACCTCAAAAGCGAAGTGTACAGCACACCTGATAACACAACTGAAGAACTGGAGCGTAAAGTTGTGCACGCTTGTCGAAAATTCCGAAAGGATCCAGGGGTCTTGGAAAAATTTTGAATTCATTGCAGAGTTGAGCACAGTATTGCATCCAGATGCGAGTAAGACACTTCGGACACCTGCTTTAACAGGTAACCAGTATGTGAAATGCGATCTAAATGCTATGAAAAACCTAATAGTAAAGTTTGTGGACCCATGTCACTGAAACATTTTGCTACTATTATCCTGTACTTTCAACCCTGTAACGTTTGCCCCAATATCGGGTGAAATCATGGAATAATGTAGATAGAGAGGTAAACATTGACACACATGCTTGGAATGTCATGGCGTTTTATTAGAACCACATCTACCGTTATCGGGCTTTTCTTCTTCGAGGAACTGCGTGATTCTGCTTTTGTAACTGCTACCGTGACGGGTGAGAGGTACGCCGATATGTTACAGAATCGCATCATCCCCAGCCTGGCTGACAAATACCTGCTGGAACGCACTATTTTCATGCAGGATGGCGCTCCTCCCCATATTGCTAGACGCGTGAAAGACCTCTTGCGCGCCACTTTCGTCATCCTTGGCCTCCCAGGTCCCCAGACCTCAGTCCGTGCGATTATTGCGATTATTGGCTTTGGGGTTACCTGAAGTCGCAAGTGTATCGTCATCGACCGACATCTCTTGGGTTTTGAAAGAACGCCAATGCCTGTCAATTTTTACCTCTCTCCTCTCTATCTGCATTATTCCGTGATTTATTATGTTTTCAAATTTGAATTTATACTGAGTTTCTGATAACCCGATATATATATATGTATGTATTGTTAAACGACTTTGACGGGAAATTGGCTAATGAAAGTAACTTCTTCATTAATAATTTGCAAATGCAATATGGTTGCGATGTAGGTGTGGTGTATGTTCTTTCGGACATGTCCGAAAGAACAGACAACACGCCAATGTATGAATACTATGAGTCAATCTAAAACGTCAACAAATATATCTTCAAAATATACTTAGTTTTCTTGCATACCAGATGTTATTTGTTGTACTATCAATAAAATGAAAAATCTCATGAAGAATGCCGCTATAAGCCAATTACATACTGAGAAAATGCGAAGCGAAGTTTACTTTTAAAATAAATGTGGCGCAGCTTGGAAGAAGGCATTTGATTAGCTTCTGAAGAGAGTCCTTATTTGGTATATCTGATTCCCTATATTCTCGTGTAAATCCTGCCTGACATAGCCTATAGTTAATTAAGCTCGTTATGTTATAGTAACTCTTTCGCTCTTTTTGTGCTCTGTGAGGAACTGAAGGTAATGCAACGCCTATTAATCTTTTGAAATGAAGTTATAACTCCGAAATGCCTGGATAGCAAATAAAGAAATAAATATTCGTGTTAAAATGTTTGTCAAACTACGGGACCAAACTGCAGTGGTCTCCTCTCCCTCGACTTACAAACTACTTAAACTAACTTACGCTAAGGATAACACACGCAACCATACCCTCGCGAGAACTCGAACCCCGGACGGGACAAGCCGCGCACTCCGCAGCAAAGCGCATTGAAATTCATGGGCGGCAATCATTTGTGACTGATGGAATAGCGGAATTTCAGTTAAAAATTTCCTAACTTCTCACTGTTCCGTCGAAAAAATCCACAGTTCTCTGAATAATAAATTAGATAACGAAGTTAAAAGTCGACCACTGTTCGAAACAAGAGCCTTGTTTTATCACTAAAATTAGTAAATGAGGTCCGTGAGAACTACTTGCTACAAAGCCTTGTTACCTGGTCCAAACTGAGAACTGAATCGCTTCAAATTACTTCAATAACAGGAAATTAATAAATGTTCAACTGTCTGTAAATCTATCGGACCAAACTGCGTGGTCATCGGTCCGTAGCTTACAAACTACTTAAACCTAGGTAAACTAACCTACACACACACACACACACACACACACACACACACACCCATGCCCCAGGGAGGACTCGAACCTCCACGGCGAGCAACCGCGCGTTCCTCAGCGAGGTGCTTTAGACCGCTCGGCTACTCCACCGCGGCAGGAAGTTAATACAACAGTGGTCACTATACATAGTACCTCACACGTTATTACACACAGACATTAATAAGCAAGCCACCACAATCACATGTATCTTAGAAAGGTAGCTGAGAAATCATTTATGGCGCAACGGAATTCAGACATAACAAATTTACATCTGACCTTGTTCTCAGCACTTGCGAAGAACAAAATTAAATAAAAGAGGGAAGGTGCTCTAAAACTACAATTTATAGGCAACTTACGGATTATGCTGAATTTAAACTTGTTTATTCAGATAGAAAACAAGCAAAATAGGGAACGAATTTTGCTAACACAATGGAAATGCCTCTCTTACATGGATTAATGCGGACAGTGCCCAGCATAAATTATACATGATTTAATGCTATTGGGGGAGGGGGGGGGGAGGATTCACAAACAACATCCGTTCTCTCTCACACACGCAATGCTACAGCGAAATTCACCAAAATCAGCATTTTGAGACGAGGCGGAAGCAGGCGCCGCTATCGTAGCCGAATTTCAGCAAGAGGAGGTAGCACAAAACACAATATACAAAAACATCTTGAAGCTGGCCCTGGTCGGTCGTGCCTGTTTTGAGATGGTGCGCGTGTATAGTCAAGTTAAATTACATCTGAATTCGACCGCGAGCAAACACCCTAACGACGACACACGGCTACGTTACATGAACGCACTACACTGAAGGTGAAGTGGTTGAAAATCGGATTCATTATACAAAATCACGGTAGATTATTAAGTTGTAGTCTGTTAGAAATCTATCTAGTTACTGGTTTTAAATGAGAAGTGGCGTGAATTCAGGCGACTAGCTGCATACCCCGGAAGTGGGAGCTCGGACCCACGAAAACCGATAAAATTGAATAAATTCAGTTTCCGAAAAATAAAGAAAATTAACTACAGCATGCAACCCACAGACATGCTTAGAATTATATAAGGAAGCGAATGAAATATAGCTACACGCGATAGGGGGCGATTACAGAGACGGATGAAGTCCAGTCCCAAAAGCCGTAAAAATGAAATAATTACAAAGTCGGAAAAATAAAATTAAGAATTACAGCATGCAACCCATAGAAATGTTTAGAATTACATAAGTAAGCTATTGAAGGAGGTTGTACAACGCTCAGAGAGAATTACTGTCAAAGCCAGAGTACGTACTACCAGTCGGAGAAGAGACAGCAAAATTAAAATAGGCGGGGAGAGATGATCGCGAAATATTAGTGGAAATCAGAAGGATACCCACGTAGTTACTTCCCTGATGGGAAAGGAACAAACAAGAGTGGAAACTGAAGGCTTTGTTCTATGAACCAACCACGTGGAACACTCACGGAAGGAAACGATGAGAAGATTTTTACAGGCACAATTTCCCATAATGAACATATCACCTATTAGAAATAGGTGAAATCGGGCCCCACAAAGCTAGGAAGTATTTACATAGAGTTCATACACCGCCACATAATCACAAAAGGTTTTAACATATCAGTCCGTTATTAAAGTCCCACTAGAATCACACACACCGCGTTTATCTATTGGAAATCACTGAATTGAAAAACGAGAACACATTTCCTCACACTATCGGAGAAAATATCCCCAAAAAAAGAAAAAAGAATGATTCTAAGTTCACGAATCTAAGTTAAACGTGCTAGACAATGAAACGCTACCATTTCAGAAACGAGAGCAGAACCAACCTTACCTCACCGAGCGGCCACCAGACGCAGGAAGCCACCGGAAGCCGGAAAAACCAAGAACAGCGGTGGCGGAGAGACTTGCCCTAGATAAGGCTCGACGACTGGATTGTAACCAAAGGGTGTAGAAACCTCTCTGGTAACCTCAGCAGCTATCGACTCTGAGCCAGATAGAACGATGCAAAGCGAGCTATCACTCCCCACATTCCGACAGCCATAGATTCTCGCACCCACTTAAAAGTACAACTACTGCACATTGTCACAGGGGCAGTGGCGTAGCGTAGAAGCCGTACTTATGCCACATTAATTAATAGAATAATAAATTATTAACATAACAAAATAAGAAAAACCTAGCAACATTAACTAATATTTTAACACATGAAGTAAAAATGCTATTCCTCAAGCCTTGAAAAGATTGGGGTCCAAGTTTAACAAAATGATAATCTATCGACATTAAATAAATTACAACTTTACAGAAATATACAAAAAATATATGGAAAACGACAGACGGTCGTCTATTCAAAGTTTTGCGTAATAACTGTAAGTCAGATACTCAAAAATGTTCAGATGTTTGTAAATCTATCGGACCAAACTGCGTGGTCATCAGTCCGTAGCTTACAAACTACTTAAACCTAGGTAAACTAACCTAAGGACAAACACACACACCCATGCCCCAGGGAGGACTCGAACCTCCACGGCGAGCAACCGCGCGCTCTGCAGCGAGACGCTTTAGACCGCTCGGCTACTCCACCGTGGCGTCAGATACTCCCCTCTTTGTATGTTATCATTTGCCAAAATAGCGTTTCGATACCTCAAACCGTTTATGAGATTCTGGCTTTATTTCTGCTGCACTCGCTCGGAGATGAGTTCGCTACACAAAATAAATATTTGCATCTGGGGTGATGGATAGTCTAAAACAAATTTCAATATGTCAGGAAAATTTTGTCGACAGCAACATGCGGTTCAATGCGCGTCAAACGCAATATCAAACCGACCCGACTCCTATAGTGCAAACACTTCTAAATTTACCGCAGTCTCTTACTTCAACGTAAATGTCACGGTCGCTGTAGTTATTCACATAGTGATTGACACTTCACAATGAAGCTGACATATAAAGCTATAAGTAACTTAAAAACCAAGTTGTCCTTTGAGAAAAGATGCAAGGCGTGCGCTTTGACGCTGTCAGGATTCAGCCAGAGCATTTAGGAGCTCAACACACAGGTGTGGTTAGGAAGCATTGTCCTCACGCTGCATGGAACGCTCCGTTGCTCACGTAAGAGAAGGAACTGGCGGAAACGCCAAATGGACCGTGCTCCGGAATGTCGAAATATTCACACGAACGCTCGAAGACAGCCATAGCATCAAGCCGGGGCCAACAGACACACGGACAAAGAGAGAGAGAGAGAAGGACAGGAATATCGTTTTCTACCTCTTACCTATTGTCCTACATGAGCGCCGAGACGCAAACGGGGAGAATCGGTGGGATGACCTACCAGCACCACCTGCGTCTATATAGTTGGTGTTGGGTCCTACGTGCGCACTCAAACCGCGGGCGGCTGGTGCCAAAACATGACGAAAATTACTTTTTCGATTTTCATGCTGTAAGAAATACTGTATGAGTATGAAACGAAGATACATCGCACTCTAATGTCAGTTTCTCGAGAGAAATTCACGTTTTCCTCTAAAATAAATCTAATATATAAAAAAGGAATGTTTGTGTGTACGTATTTTATGCGCGGTTCAACCGATCGTGATGAAATTGTAATGATAGTTCCGGATTGCCGCTTATATTTTATTCAATAGTGCTACAGCTGTTTCAACAGTTTGTCATTATCAAGCGCCTGCGCATATAAGAATTACATTAATTAAAAATCAAGTAATACGAAAATATACGTAAAAAAATTGTTATAAATTTTCCTTATATAACTTAATTACAACTTAGATTATCCGAACGAAATACTTAATGAACACACTGATTTCAAACATAAAAATTATCTGGTTAATTTTATTGAGTTTATCGATGAAAAAGGCTGAGAAGCAAAGATATGCTAAATGACCAGAGGTAGCTAAAAAACGAAATAAACCTCTCTGACCAATGTCAACGTTAAAAAGTCTCTGATAACTTAGTCGATTACGATATGTATGTAAACATCTTTGGCAGAGCTCTTGTTAATTACGCAAAATATACAAGTATTATTTAATTAAACGTTTTAGCGTAAAAGCTGCATAAAACCTGACAGCTAAAAACCGTATCCAACTACCAAATACGTGAATATTTCCATACAGTTTATACAACAGTTACGCCACATGTCAGCATAAAACGTCCAAACATTGTCGACGCAAGTTATAAGGAAAATTTATAACAAAATTTTTATGTATATTTTCGTATTACTTGATTTGTAATTAATTTCTTATATATGCAGGCGCTTGATAATGACAAACTGTTGGAACAGCTGTAGCGCTATTGAATAACATATAAGCAGCAATCTGGAACTTTCGTTACAATGTCATTCAACGACATTTATGATGCTGCAGGCCCAACAAACAGGAGATCGTGATGAAACTTTGTCAACATATTGCTTGCACTTTCGCGATGGTCATAGGCACCGTTAAATGACTGTACGACTAATAGTTCAGGAGATGTAACGTAATAAACTTACGTTGCATTTTTCAGGGCGATAAACAACAAAGAAACATTTAAAACATAAATATTGTTCACACCATATAAATTTTATGTAAGCAATTTTTTTAAATATGCTTCAGTGGAAAGCATACTTCTTTCAGATTTTTAAATGACGGCTTTTTTTGCTGTCAGCTTTGATGCATACCAAGCTTACCGAATCATTGAGGTGAAAACTACCAGCAGAAGGAATTTGTTGTTACCAACGTATGGCTTTAATGCGAATTTGAAAATTCAAACTAATATATAAAAATGAATATTTGTGTATTTGTTCGCGTGGCCATAGTGTACATACGACTGCGAAAAAACTTTCTAAACTCATTGCTTGCACTCGCGTGAAGGTTATAGGCATACTACATATTACTTCGTATGGTGCACGGGCGAGGGTGCTTCACAATTAGTTAATTTGTTTCTTACGCCTTCACGCTGAAATGCCTGGACCGATTTGAATGAAATTTCTAATGGAGGTAGCTTATATCCTGATTAATACATGGGTTACATTTCGTAAGCCTCCGTATGTGCATAGTGGAGGGTACGTTACAACAAACATCCAAATTGTTTGACTGGTCACAATGAAAGTCAGCGCATAAATGTTTTCATGCAGGAGATTTTTATAATATGCGATATGCAGTGAATTTAGCATGGCGGATGATACCTTGCGACTTTGACACCGTTTGTCCGGGTCACTATGAATCTTGGCGCATATATGTATATTTTAATATACTAGTATTGCCTGTGGTTGAAAATCGACCAAATGTGTTTACAATGGTCAATGGGGATAAAATTTTACTTATCAGGTCGGCGGTCTCGCGTGATTATGTTGGCAACATCAACAACACGATAGAAAATCTTTGCCCATTTGTTCGAACCACATAGAATGACTCAATTAGTGTATCTTACAGACCATGAAGTAAACAAATAATGTTCTTCCTGCTTTATGGTTGACAGGTTCTTGTATGTACCCTCCCTCGTCCGCTCAGTAAAAATAATTGCCCTCGTAAATCGAAGATTCCATGAGAAAACATCAACGTTGTCAAGCGACTGGCTAAAATGAAGACTCACAGGATTCTCACTATTCAGCATTTGTTGCCAACATTATCATAGGAGGCCGCTGGGATATTTGGTAAAATTTAACCGGCACTTTTTTTTTACATGTTAAAGAAAATGCCTGACACAATAACAACAAATAAAAACGTAAGTATATACTTCTCATGCCATTTTCGATTATATAACTTTAATTACCCTAATTTTGAAATGCAACTACAATTTCGGTGTTCGTGTATTTATACAACGCCAAGAAATAATATTATTTCGATACTGCGATATTCAGAATTCCAGAGCTGAAAACATGTCGACTTCCTAGTTCCACTCGTGCACCGTTACATGCCTCTCCTGGCGCATCATCATTTATATGGGCATTCTCGACTTCGTAGTTCCACCCGAGCACCGGTAGATGCTTCTCCCGGCGCGTCATCCTTTATATCGGCATTCATATGAAAACATCCATTTTCTTTAACCACACTTAATCACTGCGAAAATGAAGCATTTGAACGGCACAAGAAAGTGAGTTGGGAGCACTCCATGTTTCAATATTCACAATTTTAATGCGTTATTTTAATACTGCAGATGCGCTGCATTACAGCGTCTTTGGTCGAGGCAAATAGCCAATCAGTGAGCTGATTGTTGGAGAATGTAGAACTTGATCCAAGCTGTAGATAGGAAAATTTCTACTTCCTTTTATCACTTTTAATGGCTAAATGCACACATAATATTAATACTCGTGAAATCTACGACAAACAGTGTTTCGAATTATGTAACTTTCATTGGCCTTCTTGTAAAAATACATTAATAATCTGTACCACAATTTTCGTGTTAGAGTATTTATATAATGATAAGAGAGACAGGAGTAGGAGGAGAAGGCGGACAGGAAGGGGGGTTGGGAGGAAACGTACAGAGAGAGGGTAGAGGAGTATAATAAGAGAGGGAGAGGGCAATTTGGTGAGGAGATAGTGACAGACAGGTGAAAGGAGATGAACAGAGGGAGGGGGAAATGAACAGAAAGAGGGGGGGGGGATGAACTGAGAGAAATAAGGGAGAAGATGGATAGAAAGAAAAGGAAGGAGAAGGCGCTTAGAGGGAGAAAAGGAAAGAGGGACTAATTACTGTAATGAATAAGTACTCGGGCGACGCCGGGTTTTCAGCTAGTAAATAAATAAATAGAAACCACCTTTTGTGTGCGTTTTCCTTAACATAGGCCACTTATTTTTCGATTCTGGGGAACATAATTGTCGCAGAACATTGATTTTTGGATACCGTATAGGCAAACATAACAGCTTGATGACAAACTGGCTGTTTCTTCTATACTCGTCATAATTACCGCGATACTTAATTTCCAATTAACCTATCGCGCAAAATTAGAAGGTTTTGAAGTGAAAAATGTAGTCGCTGGCTGCTTTACGTTTGGTTGACTTTACGTTATGCGTTACTGCGTACGAAACGTAGCTAACATTGCGAAATTGTTTTTAAAGCTGAGAAGAATGCGACACATCGCTGCATTATGGCGAAGAGGGTGTTGTGATTTGAGCGCGCTGGCACCGCGCGATCGCTTTCGGTGCGCCGCGTTTAACTACTGCAGCCTCTGGCCTGCGGCTCAGTCAGTCAGTGTCGATAATGAAGCAGGCGCCAGGACCAACAGAAAATGACTTCGAAAATAGCATCTTTTTTTAACAGATGGCAATTCCCTAAGTGGCTTGAAAGTACTGATGGCAGACACGTTCGGATGAAAGAAAGAAAAAGTCAGGAAGTCTGGCTCTTAATATTGTAGTTACAAATATTGGATAGTTAGTTGACACTGACGGGCACTACAACCATCAGTGTTGCAAGAAGTAATAAAAGATAATGTACATTATGATGAATCCTACATTTATTTAGCGAAGCTTAGCAGTGTTACTTCATTAAAGACATATTACATTATGTCAGCCATTAGACAAACTTTAATGTAGCCTTAAAGTTATCCTGGTACCATAAGACCATTTCTGTGTGACTTAATTATATCCCAAACGTTTATCACTTCTCGCCATATAAAATGTTGATATCATGTTCCTTTAAACTTTATACTATGTATCGAAAGCCATACTTCTAACATCTTGATGTGAATATATAAATGAAGACTCGCTACTTTAGTAAATTGTTTAAATCCAATACCATTAAAGTCTCTCTCTGAATACAATTTTTCTAAATATCATCTCCAGTTCCAAAGTACAGTATCCTTCAGTAATAATAAATGTCTGTTTATGATCCACTGTACCTGGTGGACATCTGTAACAATACACCAACCACATGTTTACCTGCTGTGAGTCTCCTTTACACTTATGTGAGAAGCAGTAAACATATTTTATCTTTTAATCAGGTATATGATCCACTTTGGTGACGTGTATTTTAACAATTTGACTGTGTACCATTTTTCATTTTATATTTTGACGAGAATCTCTTTTTTTAGAACGTTTCCAAATGTATGTTAAATATTTTGTAAACCATTATTTTATTTGTATACAAAAGTACGTTAAAGAAATCCAGAAACGTATAATTGTTGCGATGAACATGTTGTAAAGCCATGCAACATCCTGAACATGGTGTATATATCATGGAAACCAGTCATGACAAATAGATATAATATTTGCGATGTTGGCTCAATAACGTCTAAGAAGGTGTACCGTTCGATGAAAATGAGCAAATTCACGCAGGATCAGCATGATTGCTGTACAGGCATCTTGCAGGAGTAATTTCAAAGAATTTGTGAGGAAGTGGACACCATTGTCCTTCAAGCCCTTGTCGGATGCCCTTATGTTGTGATTCGGTATTCATATCGCGCGGTAGCTACATTTTCTCAATGTACTCCTAATTCTGCCCTGTGACACACACTGAAGTACCAATGAAGTTTCCACTCCTGTCTAATGTCATATAGGGCCCCGGAATCACGCAGAAGCGTCGCAACATGACGAGTCGTGGACTTAAATGACGTGGGAAGTAGTGCTGGAAGGAACTGACACCATGAATTGGATACTTAACTGTAGAAAGGTGCAAAGTGCCACATGTATCAAGTTACCGCAAAAAAAAAAAAAATAAATAAATAAATAAATAAATAAATAAAATAAAATAAAATAAAATAAAAAAATAAAATAAAATAAAAAATAAAAAAATAAAATAAAATAATATAATAATAATAATAATCTGTCAGTTGTGCAGAGTTTTATTAATTTATTCCTAAAATTTCTACAAGTTACAAATGAGAGTATCTTATCATATATTAGTGGTGCTCCAGCTCTTGGACTTTCCAGCTTACATGGAGTTTTCTCTTAGCTTCCTTATTCCTCAAGTCTGCAGTTTCCATCTGAGGAATAAGGAAGCTAAGAGAAAACTCCATGTAAGCTGGAAAGGCCAAGAGTTGGAGCACTGCTACGCTCCCAAATACCTAGGGGTAAAGTTGGATAGAATTCTGTCATTAAGACAACACGGTTTAGACACTAAGAAAAAGGTCAGCACTAGGAATAGTACCATCCGTAAACTGACAAACGAAAGCTGGGGTGATGACCCACAAGTGCTTCAAACAACAGCCATGGCACTTAGTCTGTCGGCAGCTGAATATGCCGCGCCTGTGTGGAAGAATTCGGTCCACGTGAAACATATCGACGGGGCCGTAAATGACTCAGCCCGCGCAATATCGGGTAGCTTGAGAGGCACGCCGACAGAGAAGATCTACTCTCTCATATGGATAGCTCCCCCTAGCATACGGCGGCAAGTAGCTGCCGATGTGGAGAGGAAGAAACAACTGACAGACAATCGCCACCCCCTACATGGGCACCAACAACAGCCTAGGCGGCTTCGCTCAAGAAGGAGCTTCCTTTGGACGTCAGAGCCAATTGATGTCACTGTGGAAGAGAGGAGGCTTCAGCTATGGAAGGAGGCAACGCCTAACTCTACCTTGGCCCTAAAAGAACTACTTGCAATTGGAGGTTACAAATCCTTTACAACCTGGAAGGCTCTCAATAGGCTGAGGACTGGGGTCTCAAATTGCAAGTTCAACCTTTCCAGATGTGGCTACCTCGTCGGGGAACCTCTGTGCGACTGTGGGAATGTCCAGACGGACGACCACTTACTGACGCGTACCCAAATCTCAGCACATGCTGTACCCGTCTGGACTGACAGCTAGCTAATGACAAGGCCATCTGTGTGGCTGATTACTGGGCAAGAAAAGTCTAAATTTTAAAATTTATTACACGGACTCAAACTAGACTGTAAAGGATGGTGTTCTGGAGACGAAAAATAAATAAATAAGTGGTGACACAGTTGGAATTCTTTTATGTTGAAGTCACATTCATGAAAGGTGCTAAGTCTCATCAAATTTTTCTAGGTGCTAAGTTGTTAGTCTCTGTCCACAGATATGCATATAATAGCCTTTACGTTCATTCTTTTCCAGATAAGGTATCATAGACTTCTTTCTTCTTTTCATCTGTAATTGAATAGATTGAGGAAATAGATTCAAATGTATCACATTGAATGTTTCTTGCATGTTTTCCTTTTTTGAGCACGTGCAACTTACGTATCCTTTCCATGTCGGTGTAACATTATTTTATTCCTACATGTGCTACATCTGTTGAACCATATGTGATGCTGACAGCTTTTCAAATGCTCAGTTTTTTTGTATCACGTCTGCCACTGCTTGAATATAAAAAAATCGGAAGTATTCATAGAAATTACTTAGATATATCTAACAACCTTTGCTTCCTCTACCATTTTTCCAAGGTCGCTGGATACAAATGCCTTCGTTACCGATTTACTTCTATCTGTCACAACAAACTCAGAGTCACAGGGGAGGAAGCTGCGTCCACTAACAAGAAACTGTTGTTCTATTCGTGTGAGCAAACCATTCACCACCAGAAAAAGGAAGAGAAATAACATCATTAGATTCTTGTTTTGTGCAGCACAGTTGTCACTCAAGACAATAAGGTTTTATTTTTCTCGTTGTTATCCTGCTGTTTAACATTTTCAGAACGAATGACGCGATTTCATTTCCACCCCTACCATCGATGCTCTCATCCCACATGCACATGTAAGTCTGAAGGGTGTTACCTACAGATACTCCCAAGTTGTAACGAGATAATTGGCGGAGATAATACATCTCGGAGTGCATTAGTGTGGGCACAAATATAACCTTTCTCTTTAATTTCTTCTGTTCATCTCTGAATGATCCACTACCATTCTTCCTCCGTCTGCTACCCATGTGGCTTTCATTCGCCATTCCATAACATATCGACATCACATATGTTGAAAATGATTTAAAGGTAATACATAGGTATACAGTACTTCGTTTATATGACAATGTTATGTGATTGTATATGATCGTAATATTATGCAGTTAATATACACATAGTTTATAAGTTGAAGATCAATGATTCACAAAAAAGGAGAGAATAGAAGTCTTTGCATACACTTATCACGGCATCATAGTGAAACAAACACAACAGAATGGCACATTGCAACATTCTTATGAAATCAGGCTGCAACTTAGTACCATTGCCATCTAGGGGAAGGTAGGGTAAGATGACGAATCATTAATTAAATGCGATTGTCGAGACAGAGCAGCAAATGAATATTTTGTCTCGCTAGTGACTATCACTCTAAGAGTGCTACAATATGCACTAAAACCGACCGTCATCATTTAGCGCTGATATACTATCTTTTATGTTTACGCACATGTTGGTTGTAATATTACAGTGCATCGAAGAAGCATCTAGTACACGTGTGGTAAATTTTTCCAAGCTGTTTTGAGTTTTTTCGTAAACTATAAACTATACTGTTCCTTTAACGTAGTGTGGTACAGCAACCATGTTCAGTTCAATTCTTGAGTAAAAGAACGTCTTGATTGCAAATATTTTTTTTTATTACAATGACGCGTTTCGCCCGGTTAGGGCATCTTCAGATATCTGACAAAGAAGAAAAATGAGACGGACCTTACAATATTTACATGGCAATATTAAAATTTTTAGCTACAAACCAACCTGAAACTGTTAATAAGAAATTGGGATAATGTACGGTACTAAAGTTTAATCTACTCTGTGGTATAGGGTGTTTAGATTAAAATGCGGTCATAGGATATCTTACAGAAACAATTATATGTAAACCATTGATATCCGGTAACATTGACCGTTGAAAAGAGATTGATACACTGTTTAACTGAATGGATATTTCAAGATTTACCTTGTATGATGTCTCTTCACCTTAGGTCGTCAACATAGGTACTAATAATGCCTGAGGCAGCGTTCAAATTTGTACTGCGAGTAACCGCCAATAAAGCTTAGAGTCCACAACACTGTAGGTGTTGGGTCGGTCGGATAACAGTTGTTAATTTAAAATATGGACAGCATTTACATTAAATACCAATATCACATGAATCAAATTTGTAAGGATGCCAAGGTATATAACAGAGATATTACTTAAAAATTTGCATAAAAGTATCGAAAAATATTTGGTCTTTTGAAGTCAACTGATCGTTTACAAGTCTCGGGTGTTTAAAATAAACCCGCTTAGATATCTCAAATTCTTCCAGGATGCTTAACTTCCGTCTTTTTTGGGCATAACGCAAAATTTCTAAATTGTCTAGGGTGGGAGCTTGATGGGCAGAAGCCTTTAAGTGCTCGGCAGAAGGAGAGAATTTGTTTATTTGTCCCTTTTTTGTTAACAAATGTTCACTGAAACGTGTTTTGAATGCCCTCCCCGTCTGTCCCACATACTAAGCTGGACAGTCTATACACATTTAAGCTTATAAACACCTGAAGCTGTGTGTGGCTGTCTGATAGGTTGTTTGTTGTGTGGTAGAATTTGTAGAATATTTGTTCCACGCGAAAAGACAACTTGTGCATTGGTATTATATGTAAAAAGTTCTAGGAAGGGGAGTGCAGTTCGTATTCTTTCGTCAACTAACTTCGCGGCCGCGGTATGCCTCTGCTCTTCTTTAAAACAGCTGGTGGACCACAGATGGGCTGTAACCATTTTTCTGGGCAATATAGCAGAGGGTATTAAGCTCATTATTTATTGATTCATCATGAAGGGGGAGCTCTAAAATACGTGTTATAGCAGAACTTAAAAAGCTTAGCTTATAGCTTCTAGGATGACAAGATGTCGAGTGAATTATTGAAGCACTCGTTGTTGGATTCCTAAAAATGTTGAACTGTATTTTATTTTCCACCGACTGCAGAGACATGTCAAGATAGTTCAAAATTCCCTGCACATCCAATGATTCATATGTGTAAGATAGTTTTGGATGAAGGCTGTTAAATTAATTCACCAAGGAAGTTATACCAGATTCACTTCCTTGAAAAATAATTAAAATATCGTCAATATATCTCCTATAAAACAGAATCTTGTTGCACAACATAAACGTTTTTGCGAAGTATTCGCACTCAACTCAATGTGGTTGACGAAAACGTCTGTTACAAAGCCCGATAAACAACTCCCCATTGCCAAACCATCTTTTTGCTTATATACCTTATTCTCAAAAGAAAAATTATTATGGGCTGTAATTCCAGAAACTTTGTAATTTCATTCACTTCGTCTGGTATTAAATTTCCTTTACGGTTTAGATTACTCTGGATAATGTTGACAGTATCCTGAAGGGGTACATTGGTATATAAATTTTTGATATCCAATGTACCAATGTACCCCTTCAGAGTAAGATGACATCATTTGAAAAAAGTCAAAGTGATCGCCACAAATGTTACATTTAGAAAAACTACGAAATCTGTAGTTGGAAACAAAACTCTAATGTATACATGTGGCGTCTATTCCGAAAGAACAAACGTTACCTCTGATTCTGAAGTTGTTATTCTTTCATATTTACAGAATATATGACATGAACTGCGCATGGGAAAAGCTAAAAATGGGGACCCAGACGGGATTGGAGCCCGGGTCCCCGGCTTTCTAGGCACTTGCGCTGACCGCTACACCACTGGGGACTCAGTGATCATCGCACCTGCAACGACTACTTAAACATGCCTCCCGCCAGACACAAATTTCCAGATCTACACTGCCCACAATACTCAAACTCATAGTCATTATCTGGTAATTTCCTTACCGTTACGGGAGTTAGTACGTAGTGACTACCAGTTTGAGTACTGTGGGCAGTGTAGATCTGAAAATTTGTGTCTAGCGGGAGGAGTGCTTAGGTAGTCCTTGCAGATGCGGTGATCACTGATTCCCCAGTGGTGTAGCGGTCAGCGCAACTGCCTAGAAAGCGGGAGACCCGGGCTCGAATCCCGACTGGGTCCCATTTTTAGCTTTGCCCATGCGCAGTTGATGTCGTATATTCTTCAGTATTGCTCAAGTATTTGGGACCCGCAGCAGTTCTATAGAAGGAGTTCACAGGCGAGCAGCTAGGTTTCTTTCTGGTAGGTTCGACCAATGCGCGAGTGTCACGGAAGTGGTCCGGCAACTCATTTAGGGATCGCTGGAGGAAAGACGACGTTCTTTTCGTGAATTTCTGTTGACGAAATTTAAAGGGCCGGAATTTGAAGCTGAGTTTATTACGATCTTGCTGCCAACTACTTACATTTCGTATAGTGATCACAATGACAAGATAAGAGTAATTAGGGCTCGTACGGAGGCATATAGGCATTCTTTTTTTCCTCTTCTATTTAGGAGTGGAATAGGAAAGGAAATGCCTAGTAGTGGTACAGTGTACCCTTCGCCACGCACCTTACGGTGGATTGTGGAGTATGCATGTAAATGTAGATGAAATATGAAAACTCTAATGGTTTCACTGGCGTATTCATGTAGAAACTGGCGTATTCATGTAGGCGTCAGTTCTAAACTTAGAACATAAAATAATTCGGAAGCTTACTTTCGTCATCTTACCATCTTTTACCCTACTTGTGCAAAGTGTAACCACTTGAAATACTCGGTGGACACAGCCCTCTTCGCAATATTGCACCTTTCAAACCACTTATCACATTTTTCATGAATTTGACACTTAGAATCTATCTACAACTGAGTATCCAGTTGTGCAGCGCTTCTGAACAGTACATCGCAGATATGGTCAATAATGCTCATGTCTGGGGAGTTTTGTGACCAG
The DNA here is from genome assembly GCA_026315105.1 of Locusta migratoria. Lineage (NCBI taxonomy): Eukaryota > Metazoa > Arthropoda > Insecta > Orthoptera > Acrididae > Locusta > Locusta migratoria. Next base: position 302,516,871 of record CM048751.1, read on the forward strand.
CGGAGGTGTTTAAACTCAGAGGAGTGTTTTTGGAGACACTCTGCAGCAATTTTGACCGGGGGTGGGGTCGCATTGTTCTGCTGGAATTACCTAACTCCGTCGGAATGCACAGTGGACGTGAATGGCTGCAGCTGATCAGCCAGAATGGGTACGTACTTGTCATCTGTTACTCGTATCTACCTCGTATGTGACTCCTGTTATACGTTCCCCACGCCATTAAAGGGCCTACACCAGCCTGGACAGTTCCCTGTGACATACAGGATCCATGGACTCGTGTGGCTGCCTACACACCAGCACAGGCCAATCCAGTCGGTACAGTTAGAAAGGAGACTCGTCACAACAGGCTACACGTTTCCAGTCGTGAACAACCCAACGTCTGTGCTGACGGATCTAATAGAGTTTGTATCGAGCAGTCAGCAAGGGAACACGAGCAGACCTTCGACTCCGAAAGCCCAACCGAAGATGTCTCATTGAATGGTTTGCACGATGACAGTTTTTGATGCCCCAGCAATGAAATTCGCAGCAATTTACGGAAGTGTATTTCAGTCAAGCTGAATGACTTTCTTCAGTCTTTGTTGGTCCAGTTCTTATAAAATCTCTTTCTGGTCCTAGCGATTTCGGAGATTTGAAATGGTGACATATTCGTATGGGAAAATCCGCACCTCATCGACACATATGAAATGCTGTGACCCATCTCTCGTGCGCCGACTATAACTGACACTGGTTGTAGCCCCGTATATCCAGCTGGTGCCGTATTATCAGTCGGGCAGCTAATTTTGTCAGTTTCGTTTAAAATTAGTGTGGCCACATCACATTTAAGCATGACGGTTTTGGTATTTTATTTGTACACTCCTGCCCATTAAAATTGCTACACCACGAAGATGTGCTACAGACACGAAAATTAACCGACAGGAAGAAGATGATGTGATACACAAATGATAGCTTTTCAAAGCAATCACACAAGGTTGGCTCTGGAGGCGACACCTTCAACGTGCTGAAACTAGGAAAGTTTACAACCGATTTCGTATTCACAAGCAGCAGGTGACATGTGTTGCCTGGTGAAACGTTGTTGTGATGCCTCGTGTAAGGAGGAGAAATGCGTACCATCACGTTTCCGACTTTGATAAAGGTCGGATTGTAGCCTATCGCGATTGCGGTTTATCGTATCGCGACATTGCTGCTTGTGTTGGTCACGATCCTATGACTGTTAGCAGGTTATGGAATCGGTGGGTTTAGGAGGGCAATACGGAACGCCGTGCTGGACCCAACGGCCTCTATCACTAGCAGTCAAGATGACAGGCATCTTATCCGCATGGCTGTAACGGATCGTGCAGCCACGTCTCGATCCTGAGTCAACAGATGGGGACCTTAGCAAAACAATAACCATCTCCACCAACAGTGCGACAACGTTTGCAGCAGCATGGACTATCAGCTCGGAGACTATGGCTGCGGTTACCCTTGACTCTGCATCACAGAAAGGCGCCTGCGATAGTGTAAGCAACGACGAACCTGGGTACACGAATGGCAAAACGTCATTTTTTCGGATGAATCAAGGTTCTGTTTACAGCATCATGATGGTCACATCAGTATTTAGCGACATCGCGGTAAATGCACATTGGAAGCGTGTATTCGTCATCACCATACTGACGTATCACCCGGCGTAATGGTATGGGGAGCCATTGGTTACACATCTCGGTCACCTCTTATTCGCATCGACGGCACTTTGAACAGTGGCCGTTACGTTTCAGATATGTTACGACCCGTGGCTCTACCCTTCATTCGATCCCTGCGAAACCCTGTATTTCAGGAGGATAATGCACGACCGCAAGTTGCAGGTCCTGTACGGACCTTTCTGGACACGGAAAATGTTGGACTGCTGCCCTAGCCAGCACATTCTCCAGATCTCTCAACAATTGACAACGTCTTGTCAATGGTGGCCGTGCAACTGGCTCGTCACAATACGCCAGTCACTACTCTTGATGAACTGTGGTATCGTGTTGAAGCTGCATAGGCATCTGTACCAGTACACGCCATCAAAGCGCTGTTAGACGCAATTACCAGGCGTATCAAGGTCGTTATTACGGCCAGAGGTGGTTGTTCTGGGTACTAATTTCTCAAGATCTATGCACCCAAATTGGGTGAAAATGTAATCACATGTTAGTTTTAGTAGACTAATATTTGTCCAATTAATACCCGTTTATCACCTGCATTTGTTCTTGGTGTAGCAATTTTAATGGGCAGTAGTGTATTACTGATTGTTTTGTTCGAACATTTTAATAGTACTGTCACAGTAGAGCCAAGGATGATAATTGTTATGTGCTTGAATATAAGTGTAACGAGCAGAATATCTTTCAAGTCTGTTTGAAAGCATCGTAACTGCTTTGAGATAAACAGTGAAGTCTAAATATGGCCTTATTAGCCGAATACCGGTTCAGTAATTAAAGTAAACTTGTGGAACATACTCAAAATTCTGATTTTTAATTCAAAAGTTATTTAAAAGTTAATTCAATAGAAAGATGAGATGTTTAACAGACTAGAACGTTGCGTTGACGCCAAAATGCAGCCACAGGCGCCGAGTGTTACTCCTGCCGCAGTCAGTATAGCTAAGCTCCTCAGACGCATAATGTTATTTCAGTCGACGGTACACACCTATTTCAATCGAGTGCGTGTATCGCGTAAAATGTATTATAAAATTGTTAAATATTTCTTAATTTCTATGATATGCTTGTGGCTTTCTGTACAGGAACAGTGATTTATAAATAAAAGCAGAAAAACCACTGGCATCCCGAAATTTAGTGTGACATATGTCATTGTACGGGGTGTCCAGAAAGTCGCTCCGCAGTGCCGGATGACTGTTAGCGCTAGTGCAGTATGATTGTTCGCTTTGCATGGACTCTCCCAAGATTGCACTGTTTTATTTACCTCAGCCAGCGTCAGTAGTATCGTTGGTGTGTGTCGTTGCGTGTTGACGCGAATGTTTAAGTTTAGTTCCTTTGTTTCGCTTTTGTCACTGTTGAAATGCTAACAGCTGAAGAACGTCTGTTTTTAAACAAACAAGTATTCAGAGCTGGTGGTAAATACACAGATCCATTCATGACACATTTTACCTTTTAATGCACAGTGTAGTCGATCAGCTACATACTTAAATTTTTCCATTATCTCTCTAACTGATCAACATTTTACCTCAAATTCATTTGTACCTGCTTGTATACATAGTGTTACACATGTAGATAGCTCGTCCTGTCCTAGACCAGCTATGAACTTTTTCTTCCTAGTAGCGCATAATAGTTTTAAGGAATTTTTTTCAATATTTTTCTCGGTATTATAGCTTAAAATAAAAAGTCATACATTAAATATTAAAGGGTTAATTGAGTTTTCCCGGAGACAACAATTCCTCATTGCGATACTGGCGAGATATGATTAACACATTTGGAAGTACGGGTTCCGTGGCAGATATACCATGAAGTGGTCATCCTAGCTTTTTGTCTGGGCTTAAACTACTCGATGTTTTCGACAATACGTCCGTAGGTCAGAACAAGTCAATGAGAAAACTCGCTCAGGAAATGTATCGGAAAGGCCCACACAGCTGTAGGGCAAACATTTAGACCTTTTCCCATAGCAAGTGACAGTCGTGAAAGAGTGGAGCCCCTCCACGCTCGCATTAGCATGGTGACCAACTCAATAGTTCTACTGTCACCTCTGCATGTGTTAATGTTTTTAATGTGGGAGTCACAGGAGCGGGTACTGTGATGTGTGCCGTACGTGTGGGTAAGATTACCCATTAATACGGTCCATCAGGATGATAGAAGTGGTCGAAAGCTTTTGAAACAAGAGCGGTTTTAAGGGCAGAGTGCCAAGGCAAGTGCCAAGGGAAAAAACCTCTGCGATAGTCAGGAGCGGGTAGTAAGAGCAGTAGCGGATTCTTGCTATCTGCGACAGATCATGCAAGGGTGTAGTTAAGTTAGTTTTGGGTATCGTGCAATCTCGGTACCATTGTCATTGCGTGTTTGTCATAAGTTTGTCAATCCGGTTTGATGAGCCGCCCCTCTGCAGCTGGAACTGGCGGTGTCTCCTGGTCCATCATCAGCGGCGACTGGCTGCAACAATTAAGATTGACAGGCAAGTGGTCGATTTTTGGGATCGGCCTCTAAGTGTATAGGATTAGTGTGGGATTTGTTTGTGTTTGTTCATGTTCCCTGCGACTGCCGGTTTGTCGGCGGTAATTGCTCATCTGGCATTGCCAGTCAGTTTTGCTGCGAAGCAGGGGTTCAGTGAGCAATGATTTTGTTTGTGTCTATAAGGCTTACCATAGGTGTTTATCTATTCCTGACAAAGAGTGTTTTTGGTCGGTTGAAAAAGTGACAGTCGTGAAAGAATTTAAAAGTACTGATCATGGCAGCAAAATGGAATAGAGAGTGTTAATGAAACGTTTTCCACTGGTGAGGCGCGGTTTTGCTTATCCGGGGACATGAACTCTCAAAATTATTGTATGTGGAATCCTGTAAATCCTTTGTGTATTCATGAGGAACCACTCCATTCTGTGAAAACTGAAGTTTGGATTGCATTTTCTAGACGTCGGATCGTGGGTCCCATATTTTTCAACGAACAATAAATGCACAACGATACTGTAGTGACATTCTGTACCCATTCATACGAGAACTTAAGTGAAATACTGAACGGTTATTTTTAACAAGATGGTGCGGCCGCACACACAGCCCGCGTTTCAACGTCACTGCTTGTTGATGTTTTCGGTGATGGCATAATTTCACAGTGACTCTGGTCACCACGATCGCCTGAGCAAACACCAACTGACCCTTTCTTCTCGGTTGCAGCGAAAGCAACTGTTATACAAACCGTCTAAAATCGATCGAGGAATTGAAAACTGCAATATCCACATGCACTGCACTGTTTGGAAACATGATTAGACGAATTGAATTGTGTAATCAACAAAAAGGAGGACACTTTCAACATTTAATGTGGAAAGTTTGTAAGTAAAATGAATATTCAATAAAATTATAAATTGTATTTCACTGAGTTTCATTTCGGCATATTCACTGAATTATACGCCACGCATGGCTAACAGTCATAAAGCACTGCGGAAAGACTTTCTCAACACCCGGCAGAATACTAGAACCTAGCCACATTACATCTACATAAATAATCTGCAAGTCTGATTGGCGAGGGTTAATCGAACCGCTTTTATTATGTTTGTCTGCAATTCCGTTCTCTGATAGTTCGCGGAAAAACAAACATCTAAATCTTTCCTTTTTCGATCTGATTTCTGTAATTTTATTCTGATGATAATGTGTTCCAATGTAGGTGGTTGCCAATAAAATATGTTCGCAGTCGGAAGAGAAAGTTGGTGAAAGAAATTTCGCAAATAAATCTCGTCGTATCGAATAACGCCTTTCGTTTAATGATTTCCATCCCAACTAGTGAATCATTTTCGTGGCAGTCTATGGCGATAATACAAAACCAGCTGCCTTTCTCTGTACTTTCTCTAAATCGTGTGTCAGCCCCATTCGGTGTGGATCCCACAATGCCCAAAAATACTCCGGTATTATTTCAGCTGCACATTAAGAATCAACGGATCTACGACCTGAGTCCTGCTTCTTAGGGCACAACAGCAGAGAAAGAAGATATCAGATTAGTGAAAAGAAACTCCTGTCTTGATACCTTGACGAGATACGTAGCAATAACGGCATCTCACATGCAGTGCTGTTTTCTATCACAAAGAGAAACATCGGCACGAAGTGTTGTGGTAATAGTAACGAGGGTAGAAAGAAGGGAAAAAGTTGGAAACTTACGTACTCAGTTTGAAAGGGAAGTGATATCTGGAGTTCCTCAGGGAAGCGTTATAGGTCCCCTACTCTTCCTTGTGTTCATGAACGTTTTCGGACACAATCTGAATACCTCCCTCAGACTTAACTATAGTTAGCTGACATTGCTTAAGGACATCTTATGATCTGTTATAGTGTTGACCTGTAATGTAAAGTGGGCAGCCATATGACTGTCACGTCACAGTGGTCTAGCATGCTTGCTATTTGATATTTTCGTGAGGATTTTATGCCGTATGTGACCACGCCTAATACCATCCTTCTGCCCAATCCCTGTAGTATGTTTAAATGTACTTATAATATGGTATTTGATATTTTTCATACGACTTAACACATCTTGTAGCCATGTTTTTCATAGCTTCTATGTCAGCAAGCAGTACAGAGGGCTGAAGATGATGTCATTGTAATTTTATTCAAATAACATTTAATTTTAACCCTGCGCCATGTGGCGACTATTGGGCCTACTTTACCTTTTACGGTGTTCCCCCCCCCTCTCTCACCACAGTTTGGCGTGTGAATCTAGTTGAACATCTTCATTAGACACCCACGATGATAATTTATGTTTTAGTTATGTATCTCCACTAAGATGTATTTTAATTTCTATAGATTTAAAAAAAAAAAAGAAAAAAAAAAAGTTTGTACATATACAGGGTGCTACAAAACGGTACGGCCAAACTTACAGGAAACATTCCTCACATACAAACAAAGAAAATATTTTATGTGGACATGTGTCCGGAAACGCTTAATTTCCGTGTTAGACCACATTTTAGTATTTCTCTTTAACTGTAAATTGAAATAATTCGTGCAGACAATTGTCAAAATACCCAATTGTTTCGTTATTATGTACTGTACTTCCTCTATTCACCTCCAGTTGGCCCAGACTTCCGTGCTTGTGTTGACATGCGACGAATGAGGCTTCATTCCAACGTGATCAAATTGTAAATTTTCACAATGACCATGTGTCGGCTGACGAGAATCCGCACGCAATTGTGCAATCACGTCATCAACACAGATTTTCTGGGAACGTTTGGGCAGGAATTGTTGGTGATGTCTTGATTGGTCCTCATGTTCTTCCACCTACGCTCACTGGAGCACGTTATCATGATTTCATACGGGATACTCTACCTGGGCTGCTAGAACATATGCCTTTACAAGTACGACACAACATGTGGTTCATGCACGATGGAGCTCCTGCACATTTCAGTCGACGTGTTCGTACGCTTCTCAACAACAGATTCGGTGACCGATCGATTGGTAGAGGCGGACCAATTCCATGGCCTCCATGCTCTCCTGACCTCAACCCTGTTGACTTTCATTTATGGGGGCATTTGAAAGCTCTTGTCTACTCAACCGTGGTAGCAAATGTAGAGACTCTTCGTGCTCGTATTGTGGACGGATGTGATACAATACGCCATTCTCCAGGACTACATCAGCGCATCAGGGATTCGATGCGACGGAGGGCGGATGCATGGATCCTCGCTTACGTCGGACATTTTGAATATTTCCTGTAACAAAGTGTTTGATGTCACGCTGGTACGTTCTGTTGCTGTGTGTTTCCATTCCATGATTAATGTGATTTGAAGAGAAGTAATACAATGAACTCTAATATGGAAATTAAGCGTTTCCGGACACGTGTCCACGTAACATATTTTCTTTCATTGTTTGTGTGAGGAATGTTTCCTGAAAGTTTGGCCGTACATTTTTGTAACACCCTGTATGTGCACATAATGGTTTTTTTTTTGTGTTGGGGGGGAGGGGGGCTCATTAGTCCCTAAACTTACAAACTACCTATGAACTACTTACGAACTAGGACGGCACAAACATCCATGCCTGAGGGGGGATTCGAGCCCCCGACCGTAGTGGCCGTGCAGACGGCGACTGAAGCGCCTCAGTCCCCTCGGCCACCGCGGCCGGCGTGCGTGTTCTCCTTGTGAATATTGTGACTGTGAACCGTAAACAACCGAAATGTAATGTCCTATTGTTTATGCCGCAGATCTAATGATGATGTTGTCGAAATGCTTGACGGTAAAAGACATTAAAAAAAATAATAAAAAACAAATAAATAAGGTCTCGGCAACGTGCGGTTCGCACGTTGTGACGTCAGAAACTGGCCACGTGGGCCACACTCGTTCAGACACACGCTCCGTGTGCCGTCGGCTTAAAGCCGTGCTTGCAGACGCCCGGCTACACGCCTGTGGGCGGTGCGGCCTCTGCAGAGCGGCACGTTTGCCGCGTGGCCTCGCCCCAGACCGGTGGCCTTATGAGTTCACCACTGCCGAGCGGTTTCACTGGAAGTGGGCGTGGCGTGTGTCTGCCAGCTTCCGAGGAAGCGGCAGCCGCCGTGCCGGCGAGCATGCAGGCAGGCAGGGCGAGTGTGTCGCCAAATAACGACGCCGCACTGCGCAGGCTTGGCGGAATCGGCGTCGCTCCAGACAGGCACTCCCGTGCGCTTATGCTGAGTTTAACTGTCAGACGACGACTGCATAAGACTGCCACTGACGGGAAGGCACTGCGCCGCTCCGCGTAACCAGGAAACACATATGTGAAACCTTGGCGTTTCCCGGTTTTGTTTTAAACCTGTCTTTTCGTAGGGTCGAATTTCTGGTATCGTGGCTTTCATTGGAGGTGTATTACAGCTCAGTTTTACTTGTCGATACCACTTTTGCTAAGTCAATGTTTTCGTAGGGTCGAGTTTCTGGTATCGTGGCTTTCATTGGAGGTGTATTACAGCTCAGTTTTACTTGTCGATACCACTTTTGCTAAGTCAATGTTTTCGTAGGGTCGAGTTTCTGGTATCGTGGCTTTCATTGGAGGTGTATTACAGCTCAGTTTTACTTGTCGATACCACTTTTGCTAAGTCAATGTTTTCGTAGGGTCGAGTTTCTGGTATCGTGGCTTTCATTGAAGGTGTATTACAGCTCAGTTTTACTTGTCGATACCACTTTTGCTAAGTCATTGTTTTCGTAAGGTCGAATTTCTGGTATCGTGGCTTTCATTGGAGGTGTATTACAGCTCAGTTTTACTTGTCGATACCACTTTTGCTAAGTCAATGTTTTCGTAGGGTCGAATTTCTGGTATCGTGCCTTTCGTTTGAGGTGTACTACAGCTCAGTTTTACTTGTCGATACCACTTTTGCTAAGTCAATGTTTCCGTAGGGTCGAATTTCTGGTATCGTGGCTTTCATTGGAGGTGTATTACAGCTCAGTTTTACTTGTCGATACCACTTTTGCTAAGTCAATGTTTTCGTAGGGTCGAGTTTCTGGTATCGTGGCTTTCACTGAAGGTGTATTACAGCTAAGTTTTACTTGTCGATACCACTTTTGCTAAGTCATTGTTTTCGTAAGGTCTAGTTTCTGGTATCGTGGCTTTCATTGGAGGTGTATTACAGCTCAGTTTTACTTGTCGATAACACTTTTGCTAAGTCAATGTTTTCGTAGGGTCGAATTTCTGGTATCGTGCCTTTCGTTTGAGGTGTACTACAGCTCAGTTTTACTTGTCGATACCACTTTTGCTAAGTCAATGTTTCCGTAGGGTCGAATTTCTGGTATCGTGGCTTTCATTGGAGGTGTATTACAGCTCAGTTTTACCGTTCGATAGTAGTTTTGCTAAACGTATTTTTATTTTATTTATTTATTTATTTATTTATTTTTTTTTTTTTTTACTTTGCGCGCAATTTCTGTTATCGTGGGTTCCATTTGACGTGCACTACACCTCAATTATAGTGATCGATTCCACTTATCTCTTGCAAATTATTTATTTCGTGGATTTTATATAATGTGTAACACATCTTCTTTGCTTTGATTTAATTTAGTCACGTTTTCCATTTTTAGGACTTAAATTTATTCATCTTTAAAAATTATTTTAATATAGAATCTTACCGCTTAATACAAAGTTATTCATGTGCTGGCTTCATTATAATAAAGGTTATCAATTATATTATTGTTCTTAACTGTAAATGTAATTTATAAAACAGTAATATTTATGTGTTATCCACAGAAATTAATTGCATTTCTATTGAAATGATTTTATTTTAATCTGTGGAATCTTTAGTATTTCTTTTATCGTTTTGTGAGATACTCCAATTGTTATCTGTTAAAGAATGGGATTACTATATTTTCGAGTATAGTATCAAGAAGTTAGTTGTCGTTGTTTAATTTTTGATAGGAAAATTCTGAGTAGAATACTCGGACCAGTTTTTCATGAAGGAATGTGGATAAAGAGACCGAGAAGAGAAATTTACAAACACACAGACACAATAACTAACACTTCCAGAAAGAGAAGGTTGAAATTTATGGACACATCCGCAGGGTGGGCAAGAACAGACTTACAAGATAAATCTTTAAGACAGTTAAAAATAACAAAAACAAGACCAATTGGATAACTGAAACAGAAGAAGACATTAAAGAACTGGGAATCACACAAGACAACATAAACAAAAGAGAGCAGTTCATAAACGTCAGAAATAAAAATACATTTAAACAGGAACACACGGATAGAAGAACATGAAATAAATGGCCAGAAGAGCCCTACAAAGAACATAGCGAGCGTATGAAAAGAATTTGGGAAGAAAGGAGGAAGAAGAAAGAATCATGACTACTCAAGTTCAATCGCTCGCTTAATAGGGAATAGTCGATGGTAATAATAAATGTATATAGTTAAAGAATGGGAATAATGGTGTATCAAAGCTAATGTACTGAGTGTTTAGCTTCTGTAAGAAGGAAGTCAGTAACAAGACTAAGTTAGCAGTGCACAGCTCTATTTTTCGTCCAATTATGTTGTATGTGAGTTAAAACTGGGTGGGTATAAGGTACCTTATTAATAACTTTGGATTACACAATTGTTACAAAATTTTACAAAGCTATATTAATTTCATAGTTTGTAATTTAATAATTAAGTCTAATTTGCAGATCCATCCAAGGGCTGCCTTCAGAACTTGGTGTGGTCTTTTGCAACAGCTCGTTACAATGTTATGTATCGTCTGGAGTTCATTTCCAGAGTCACATTGAGGAGATGAAGACCTACCCCGTAGGTAGAGGATCCGATATTCCTCATGGGCAATACAGTATCCCACATGTCTCTGCACATGTCTTCATACTGAAACTAGCTCGATTCTGCTAATAGGACAAATGGCTGCCAAAATTTTAGTCGGTTCATTCGGAGTGCAGGAACGTCAGTGTGCATTGGAAGCTTGCGGATTTTAACTAATTTTTGGCATTCTTTGAGGAGGGAGTTCTGTCTTCGGAGGTCTGGTGGCACAACGTTGCTTAGATTAGATTAGATTAGATTAGTACTTGTTCCATAGATCATGAATACGACACGTCATAATGATGTGGAACGTGTCAGGTTAATGAAAGGTGTCTTTACAAATTATTATTTTGTACTAAATATTACATACCACAATTTTTTATTATTTTTTTATTCATTTTTTTTCTTTTTTCAAATTTACTAATTTATATTTAAAAATTCATCTAAAGTGTAGAAAGAGTTGCCATTCCGAAATTCTTTTAATTTATTTTTAAATGCTCACGCTTTTGATGCTGTTTGGAAAGTGACTAAAGACTTTTGTGGCAGCATAATTCACCCCTTTCTGTGCCAAAGCTAGATTTAACCTTTAACAGTGAAGATCATTCTTTCTCCTAGTGTTGTAGTTATGTACACTGCTATTGCTTTTGAATTCGGTGGCATTGGTAATAACAAATTTCATAAATGAATATATATATACTGAGAAGCTACTGTGAAGATCCCTAGCTCTTTAAATAAGTGTCTGCAGGATGATCTTGGATGGGCTCTGGCAATTATTCTGATCACACCCCTTTGTGCAATAAATACGTTTTTACTTAATGATGAATTACCCCAGAAAATAATGCCATACGAAAGCAGAGAATGAAAATAGGCATAGTAAGATAATTTACTGAGATGTATATCATCAAAATTTGCAATTACCCTAATAGCAAAAGTACCTGAACTCAAACATTTCAACAGATCTTCAATGTGTTTTTTCTAGTTCAACCCCTTATCAATGCTTACACCTAAAAATTTTGAATATTCTACCTTTGCTACAGATTTCTGACCAAAGTTCATATTTACTGATGGTGTCATTCCATTTACTGTGTGGAACTTTATGTACTGTGTTTTATCAAAATTTGATGATAGTCCATTTGCTGAGAACCACTTAATGATTTTCTGATAGACGTCGTTTACAATTTCATCAGTTACTTCTTGCCTGTCAGGTGTGATAACTATACTTGTATCATAAACAAAAAGAATCAGCTTTTCATCTTCATGAATATAGAATGGCAAGTCATTAATATATATTAAGAACAGCAAAGGGCCCAAGACCGAACCTTGTGGCACCCTATTTTTGATTGCTCCCCTGTTTGAGGAATCAGCTGCGTTTTGCGTATTATGAGAACTACTAATGTCAACTTTCTGCACTCTTTCTGTTAGCTATGATTTAAACCATTTGTACACTGTCTCATTCATACCACAATACTTTAGTTTATCTAGAAGAAGTGGTAACCAGTATAGAGGAGTAGATTTGATGCAGCCTGTATTTACCTCTATGTCAGTTTTCCTCACATGTGAGCTGTTTAGCCACACTGGGGCACAGCATTCGGAAGCAGAGCACACCAGCCCTAAGGCAGAGAATCGCAGTGTCGAAGCTCTTGCGGCCCATGCTCCCATGCGAAATGTTGAATGTCACCTTTAATGGGCAGGTCCTTCACTACAAAGACTCACCATAATATGTAGGTGTGACTCTTGATAGAACCCTCTCTTACAGCAAACACGTATGAAAAGACCGCAGCAAAGCTGAAATCACGCAATAACATCATACGGAAGCTGATTGTAAGTGAGACAATAATGTGACAAATGACACGTGTTCTTTACAGTGACTAGTTAAACTTTTCCGCAGGAAAGAAAACCTTTAACAATTCGTTCGCTTCGAAACTGCGGCTCTTAATGAGAACTTCAAATGCTTAACCACTAGTTCGTAATATTACTGCCGTGTAAAAGTAATGTCTGAATACTTCCGACTGTAGTTCATTATTTATTTCAGTAGAGCCTGCTCCGTTTTCTAATTCAGTTTCACAAACATTATAGCGCTGTATACCAACATGTTTTGGCGGTTACCTCTAGCTTGGAAAAAAAGTGCGTAGCTACAAGTAAATTTTTCCGTGTATAATCTATAAATATTTGCATGTAACATTTTTGAAGATATTCAGTTTGATACCTGCCACATAACTAAAGAAAATCATGATAAGTAGACGCAAGGCACAGCAGCAAGGACAAAATGAAAAGAGCGTTTATAAGGAGACTAGCTGTAAACCCGGCTTTGCCCGGGTGTTTATTTATCCTACACTCTTGTAGCCCGCATCCCCTTCTCCCCTCTCTCTGAATCCATCTCTTTCTCTCCCATCTCTCTTTCCGTTTCCACCTTTCCCTCTCTCAGCAAAGTTTTCTACAAGGAACCCTCTGTCATGTGCCATACAAAGATTTGTGTACCCGTGATCTTCCTCTTGGTTTAAAGGTCATGTGTGTAGAAATTCATAAAAATTGGAATAAAATTATGTAGTTTATAAAATTCCGTAAGTTAAGTACCCTTCACCACGCACCGAACGAAATTTTATACAGACAGTGACATTCCTCTAGTTTTTAAGGTAGAGTGTGCAAAATTTCATCAATATCGGAACAAAACTATAGATTTCTATGCAATAGAAACACAGGGTCACATTGAAAAACGCAGGTTGTTGTTCTCAAATATTCCAGTTTTATTTCATACAACCCTGGTTCTGAGATTAACGAAGACAGCGACCAAGGTATTTAGGGATACATTTTTTACGTTGCAAAGTACCCTCCCCTAGGCATCTTATGAAACGAAAGGTAGACAGTGACCTTCCTTTTGCTTTGAAGATCAAGCACGGGAAAAGTAATAAATAAATAAATAAATAAAATAAAAATACGTTTAGCAAAACTACTATCGAACGGTAAAACTGAGCTGTAATACACCTCCAATGAAAGCCACGATACCAGAAATTCGACCCTACGGAAACATTGACTTAGCAAAAGTGGTATCGACAAGTAAAACTGAGCTGTAGTACACCTCAAACGAAAGGCGCGATACCAGAAATTCGACCCTACAAAAACACAGGTTTAAAACAAAGCTGAAGCTAATAACTAAATTTAGTTATTAAAATTATAAATGAGGTCGGCTACTACACAATTCTGAACTAAAAATACGAATACTCACCGATATAAATACGTCGACGACGCATGAATCTTAAAAATTATTTTAGAAAAGACGTGATGAAGACATAATGATATGTCAATGCGCCAATAAAAATACTCACAACAGCATTTTCGTATACAAACACGAAACGCGTAATTAAATAAATGCATTCACATAAATATTACCTCTGACACATTTACAATATAATCAGCGACTAGTAATAAATAGAAACAAACACGTCTATGAAAAATTGACGTATTACATGTCGTAATTGGCCGAAGCCGACGGATGGTAGCGACAGTTCAAGATGACCCGACGTGTGGAATGGAACAACACAATCAGAGATTTTGCTCTTACCTCCGAGTTCGTTGGTTCCGCTCTTATTTGCCCTTGAGCGCTCCCGATTAATCGGATTCGACACCGGTCCTCTTGGGCTGGAGCGTCATCACGACGTCCCAAATGTCCCACGGCGACAGAAACAGTGGTAATTTGAAAGGAACGTTGTACATCGCTTCGGACGGCCTACTATTGATATGTATCGAAGACGCGAGTATCGCTGTGTCGTATATCGGACACACGAACGTCACTGTGTCGTAAGACGGAAATGTTGGCGGACAAATGAAAACAGATATTCATTTCGACGGGTAAAAAGAAATTAAACAATTAATGCTTTTGGGTACATACAAGAACCTGTCAACCACTGAGCAGGTATAGCATGTTTTATTTATTTTATGATCTGTGAAATCTTCGGTTCATAAAGGTGTTATCGTGGTCTACGCTATTTCACTTAAAATACTGACCTGTAGCGTAGCCTTAAAAGATTAGGTTTAGGATAGTACTTGAATCTCCGATTCAGAAAGGTATTATCGTGGTCTAGGCTAAACAATTTTCTCCTATATCATAAAGGCAACTGATTTCGCCTACGCTTGCGAGTAAACGAACTACGATGCTCGCATGTTCGATACAAATTGACACTACGCAACAATCGATAGTCCGTCACTATCGATAGCAATCCGCCCGAAACGATATACAACGGTCCTTCCAAATTACACGGTTGCTTGACTACTTCGCAGATTCCGTCCGAATCTACTGCTAGAAGGAACAGTCGGTGCAGATTGATGTATTCGCGATCTCGGAGTGTGGGGACCTTTAAGATGCCTCACGTCCCTTCACTGCAGATACGATCTGACATGTTGGGTGGCCGTGGAGGCGGCAACTCTATCGTAGCGGCGCACTATTCGCTTTGCTCTGCAGCTGAACTACTGTGTACGAGCGACGCTATTCGAAGCGAGCCGGTAGGCTGACAGCGTCAACAGCGTCACAATTACTCGACTCAAGTCAAACAGGTTCACCATGAACAGCGCATGTGGTGTCGCACAAGTACAAAGTGCGCGCCACCTGCTTTCGCCGCGCGCCGCCATGCACGCACGGCGCGGCGTTCTCACGACGACAGCCACGAGCGCCCTCTGCGACAACGCCGCTCGTGACCACCACTGAAGGACATCGGTCACTTGGGACTGAGATAGCAACCAGTGAGGACCTTCGTAATCAGATAGGCACCAGTGAAGACTTTGCTATCGTACAGGCACTAGGCAGGCCTCTAACAACTATGTATCAACATTCTGCAGTACTATGTAAAAGTTAAGTATTGTTACCTTCTGTGCAATATATATATCTCTTTCTAATTTACTCTAGTGCTTATAGTTTCTGGCTGCTCCCCTCCGTACCTGCACCAGCGTGCTATTTTTGTTCCTGTGTCGGTCTCATTCCACTCGGCCACCGACACCTACGACGAGGCTGGGACACAAAAGCGGCGACGAAGTTGGGACACAAAAGCGCAGACCACTGCGACACCGTCTTTTCCACGAGGACCGTTGCTAGGCAACTGACCTGTGGAGCGCGCTCTTTAATACCGAACGCCTGTTGCTTAGCAACAGGAGGCTAGACGATGCATCAGTGCAAACCACTTCGCTGATAGAGAGGTTTCGACCTCGAAGAAGGATTTACTCTGTAAAACTCTGTAAAACCTCATGTAAGTGCATGCCGCTTTCATAATATTTCTCTACCGTTCCATTCACTAATAGCACGCTGTAAGAGGAAACACCTAAATCTTTCTGCTCTAGATCAGATCTCTCTTCTTCTTCTTCTTCTTCTTCTTCTTCTTCTTATTATTATTATTATTACTATTATCACGTCTCCCTAAATAGCTGGGTGCCATTCAGAAGGGAAAGTTGGTGAAGCAAATTTCGCAAATATACCTCGCCGGATCGCCGAAAGAAATACCTTTCTTTTAATGATTTCCACCTCAAATCGTGCATAATTTCCGTGTCAGATGCCCTTCTCTGAACTTTCTCTATATCCTCCGTCAGCTCCACTTGGTGGAGACTTTGCAGATGATGCTGTAGTATATAGAGAGGTTGTAACAATGGAACATTGTACTGAAATGAAGGAGGAGCTGCATCGAATTGACGCATGGTGCAGGGAATTTTAATGGAATCTCAATGTAGACAAGTGTAATGTGCTACGAATACATAGAAAGAATGATCGTTTATTATTTACCTACACTATAGTAGGTGAGCAACTGAAACCAGTTAATTCTTTTGTATCCCATCCTCGTCGCCACTTTTGTGTCTCGTTTCCGCCGGTTGTCTTAGGTGTCGGTAGCCGAGTGGAGAGAGGCCGACACAGGAAAATAGGATACGCGCGTGTGCAGGCACGGAGGTGACCAGCCAGTGGGACAGCAGAAACTAGAAACACTAAGCTAGATTAGTATAAGAGATATATTTCATAGAAATAATACATTACTTAACTTGGAGAGCAGCAGACTAGTAGAATGTTGATACCTAGTTTAGATAGAGGCCTGCCTACTGATGATTCCTAGTGCCTATCCGATAGCAAAGTCTTAACTGGTGCCTATCTGATTTCCAAATGGCCGATGCAGCAGTCGTGGCCACGAGCGGAGTTGCAGCAGAGGGCGCTCGTGGCTGACGTCGTAAGAACGCCGCGCCGTTCGTGCATGGCGGCGCGCGGCGAAAGTAGGTGGCGCGCATTTCATACTTGTGCGACACCACAAATTCCATAAATTATCTGGGAGTAGGCATTAGGAGTGATTTCAAATGGAACGACCATATAAAATCAATCGTCGGTAAATCAGATGCCAGACATAGATTCATCGCAAGAATCTTGAGGAAATGCAGTCCGAAAACAAAGGAAGTAGGTTACAGTACACTTGTTCGCCCACTGCTTGAATACTGCTCACCGGTGTGGGATCCGTACTATGTGGGGTTGATAGAGGAGATAGGGAAGATCCAACGGAGAGCAGCGCGCTTCGTTACATGGTCATTTAGTAAACGTGAAAGCGTTACGAAGATGATCGATGAACTCCAGTGGAAGACTCTACAGGAGAGACGCTCTGCCGCTCGGTACGGTCTTTTGTCGAAGTTTCGAGGACATACCTTGTAAGGAAAGAAAAAATAAATAGAAGAAAGGGGTTTGTAATAATAAGAGTTGTGCTTAAATTTTGAAACAATTAGCAACACAATTAATGTTATTAACAAAAACTATGGCCCTATCTGACACACTTTTCAAAAGATCACTCACCTTTCTTTTCCTTACAAAATCTCTAACGGAGACTGTGCACACAATGATAGCTGAAGATAAACTACCGCGTATGTGCAATGCGTACGACTTAATTGGTACGCCAGTGGTAGTAATAATTTTGAAATAGTAATAACAATAAATTCAGTGCGAAGTGGTTGGCTAGTGGGTGCAGTCCAACCACTAAAGTCAGTATTTGATAAAAATTAATGCTTTTAAGCAAACAGTTAATTTGCGTAAATCAGTCTTGGCTGATAAAATGTAAACGATAATCGTATGAGTTTGGTTCTTTATAGGATAGATGTGGCGATGGTAACTATTGCTGAACTCAGTTATAAAAAAAGTAGAATAATTATTCATTAATCTGCAATAATTACTATAATGAAGTTCAATTGCTATTCTCAATTTTATCCAAAGTTTCACAAGAATTTTTTTTTTTTAATTCAGTATCGTAACACTGTCATGCAACTGTCTATGATCAAGTCTCATTCTAATAACTATCACTGTATCTATTCTAGGTGATTTCTCTCTCTTTGTCAAGATGATCTAATTAAAATGTTATTCATGCATTATTGAGGACTGTCATCGGAAGATCCTACTTACTATGAATACACTACCTACAGGTTCAAACAAACAAAATCTCTCAAAATGAGGCTCATACGTCGTTGTAATGTAAGGCTTACTGTAAGGGTTACCTTACAACCTTTACCGAGGAGTTTAACAGTATATTGCTCCCTCCTACGTATATCTCGCGAAGAGATCGTGAGGATAAAATCAGAGAGATTAGAGCCCACACAGAGCCATAACGACAATCTTTCTTTCCGCGAACAATACGAGACTGGAATAGGAGGGAGAACCGATAAGTGGTACTCAAGGTACCCTCCGCTACACACCGTCGGGTGGCTTGCGGAGTATGGATGTAGATCCCACAATGCGAGAAGGAAAGTTGGAAAATTCGGACGAAGTGCAGAAATCATAATTTTTGTATGCACCCTCCTTCATAGCTGACGATAGGGACAACATACGTGGCTTAAGCGATCACCATCACATTTCGCACATTTGTGCACTTTTTCGTCGCTCTGTGCTCGGCGGAGAGCGCCTTGCTATACACGTCGGCATCGTTTGGACACTCACAATGAAAGTCGGCAAGTGTGTAATTTTCAATTCACAGCGGGGAGGAGGAGATAGAGAGGTGGAGGTGAAGATTAACAGAGAGAGAGAGGGGCAGCAAGAGGTTGCCAGAGAAAGAGGGAAGAGGGCACGGGAGATAGAGTAAAGGAAGATCCGGATAAATGTTAGGGTGAAAGACGCGTACCAATTTGTATATCAGAAGGAGGGGACAAGGAGATGTGTAGAAACAAGATGCCGTTTGCGATAACAATGGATAAGATGCGGAAGAGGGAGGACGAGGAAATGGATAAAGTGTCGGGATACGAGATGTACCGGGAGGGCGGAAGAGATGGATACATGGAGGGGCGCAGGAGGAGATAAATAAGTAGAAAGGGAAGAGGACATTCGGATGTATGTCCATACTAAAACACATTAGCAACAGCGGAGCGTTGACATGTTTGCTATTATCACATAAAGATAATTTTAAAAATCGGCCCCTCAGCTTCCGTGTTCACATATTAATATTACGATCCATCAAAGGAATAGCAGTGTGCGCCTTCTCTTCCAACGGCTGCTGCTCCCAAACAGCTGTGTACGACGGGTTGCCTTTCGAAAGGATAAAAGGCGCAGGATTTTTATTTATTTTTCAGTTTGTCTTCCGGGTTTCCCCATTGATGTTTCGTCGCATACGACCCATGTATTTACCTACATTGGTACGCTGCAAGTCACATTGAAGTGAATTGCAGAGGGTTAATCGAATCACTTTGTATTTCTCTATAGTTCCATTTTCCAGTATCTCGCGAGAAAACGGAACACCTAAACCTTTCCGCTTTCGATCTCATTTCTCTTATTTTATCACGATGATCAAGTCTCCCTATGTATCTGGGTGCTAACATTATATGTTCGCATTCTGAAGAGAAAGTTGATGAAGTTATTTCGCAAATAGATCTCACAACAACAAATAACGGCTCTCTTTTAATGATTTCTACCCCAACCTGTGGATCATTTCCGTGACACTCTCTCCCCTATATCGCGATAATACAAAACGAGCTGTCCTTCTCCGAACATTCTGATAATACTCTGTCAGTCCCACCTGGTGTGGATTCCACAATCCGCAGAAATACTCCAAAATAGTGTAGAGTACGCAGTTTCTATAGTAGAACTATTGCATCTTCTAAGTGTTCTGCCAAAGAAACGTAGTATCTGATTCAACTTCCCTACAATACTTTCTGTTTGCTCTTTCTAATTTAAGTTGTTCGTAATTGTTACTCCCAGGTATTTAGTAGAATTGATAGCCCGTACGTTTGAATGATTTATCGTGTAATTGAAGTTTAACGGATTTCTTTTAGTGGTCATATACATGACTTGACATTTATAATTATTAATGGTAAATTTGCATTTGCTGCATCATGCTGATATCTAAATCATTTTGCAGTTGCTTTTCATTTTCTGGAGATTTTACTAACCGATATATGACAGCATCATCGGCGAGCATCCACGAAAGCTACTCAGATAGTCTCCTAAATCGTTTATAAAATATAAGGAACAGTAGGGGTCCTATAAACTTTCCTGGGGAACGACAGACATCACGTCTGTTCTTCTCCATGACTTACCGTCAGTTACAACGTACTGTGTCCTTTCTGACAGACAATCACAAATCCAATCGCACAACTGTGGCGACATTCCATAAGCACGCAATTTGATTAGAAGACACTTGCGAGGTACAGTGTCAAAAGCGTCCCGGAAATCTAGAAATACGGACACCATTTGACATCCCTTGCCGATTTAATGCAATACGTCATGTGATTAAAGAGGTAGCTGTGTTTGATGACAATGATACTTTCTGAATTCGTGTTGACTATGGGTCAACAGGTCGTTCTCTTCGAGGTAATTCATAATATTTGAGTATAGTGTATGTTCTAAAAATCCTGCTACAAACCAAAGTCAATGATATAGGCCTGTAATTCTGTGAATCACTCTTATCCCCACCCCCCCTTTTTTTTTTAATGTGGGAGTGACCCGTGGATCTTTCCAGTCTTTGGGTATGGAACGTTAGGTGATCGAGCGGTTGGATATGGTGCAGGGTGGAGGTAAGCAAGTAATCTTGTATGGGGTCCGCATACTTTGCAAAAATTTTATCGAGGTCCACAAGTAAAATCTCATATTATTTATCAATTTCTCATTTTAATTGTCACTCTCAAACTAATATGAAATACAAAAGATGTGAAATAAAAATGTATAATAATCCAGTCATACTTATATTATTTTGGTATTTTTTTATTTTCACTCACAAAAAGAATTAAATAAAATTTGTAGGCAAACTTCTACTGAAAAATCCAGGAACAGGTCATACATTAAACATGCTACTTTTTGCTTAATTTTGACAAAAAATACGGAATACAATGAACTGTAGGTATTTGTGTTAAAACAATCAATGCAAGGAATTACATTTCTTCTTAAAGTTAGGTTGACATGCGAAGCAGCTTATACAAATAGTGTCTACAAAGTGGGTTTCTGTTAATCTTGAGCAATACTTATTCTTCAACAAATTAGTTTTTTTATTTTCTATTTTTTTTATTTTATTTTTTATTTTTTTATGAAAGCCGCGGTGGAGCGGCCGAGCGCATTGAGGCGCTTTGCTATGATGTGCGAGGCAGTTACCCATCGGGGCTTCGAATTCCCCCTCGGGCATGGATGTTTGTGCCGTCTTTAGTATAAGGGAGTTCATAAGTAGTTTGTATGTTTAGGGACTGATGACCCAGCAGTTAAGTCCCTTATGCTCTACAAACATTTTGAACATTTGAAAATTTTTTATGAAATTTGACAAATATATGTGGAGTCAAACATAGTAGTCAGGCAGATACCTAATGTTTTGCAATGTTCATATTTCTCCGGACATGTTCACTCCACAGTTCTTCAGTAAATTCATTTTTATATGTTTGTATGGAAACGTCGTGCTGCCAGTCTTATCTCCATTTGGAGTATAGGCTTAGAAAGGTGAAACAACTTCGCAGCCACATCCGTCCGTTTTGGTGCTGGAGAAACCTAAAAATGTGATTTTCAAAAGCACAAAAATGGCGTTTAAATGGATGTGCCCTGACCGCTTAAATAGATGTTTCAGTGACTGTCAGAGTATGAAGTCTCTTTATAGAATTTCCTTGTTAATTAGATGAATTTCTCGTGCTGCTTTCTTTATTGTTTTTTTTTCTGTCCCATAGGATCCAATTGAGGAGTGAGACTCCACGGTCACGGAACAAGTCAATACATTAATTGTTACACAAAAATGTTAACAGAAAATTTTAAGTAGTCCTTTGCACACTACAATCTTAAGACATAGTGAAAAGAATCAGTAAAGGAAAAAATGAATTAGCTAAATTGTTTAACTTTTCTAGGAGTTCCTCGACAGAATAAAAGGAGTGAGCCATGTGGTAACTCTTCAATTTAGATTTGAAAGCGTGTGGGTTAGTGCTAATATTCTTTATTTCTTGTGGCAGCGTATTGAAAATGTATACCGCAGAATGCTGTACAACTTTCTGCACAGGTGGAAAGGTGGTGTGATGCAAATATAGATTCGACTTCTGTCAAGTATTCACCGAGTGAAAGCTACTAACTCGTAGGAATAAGCTGATATTATTAACAACAAACGACATTAAAGAGAAAACCTATACTGTCGCTAGTGTAAAAATTCCCAGACTACTGAAAAGGGGTCGACATAACGTTCGTGAACTTACACCACATATTGCTCGAATCGCCCGTTTTTGAGCCAGAAATATCCTTTTTGCATCAGGCGAGTTACCCCAAAAAACAATGCCGTATGTCATAAGTGAGTGAAAGTAAGCGTAATAGACTACTTTTTGTGTTGGAAAATCACTTACTTCAGATATTGTTCTAATGGTAAACATAGCAGTATTTAGTTTTGGAACAAGATCCTGAACATGGGCTTTCCATGACAGCTTATTGTCTATATGAACACCTAGAAATTTGAACTGATCAGTCTCACTTATCATATGCCCATTATGTGTAATCAAAATGTCAGCAGCGTCCAACTATGTGTTAGAAATTGTAAAAACTGAGTTTTACTGTCATTTAACATCAACTTGTTTTCTACAAGCCATGAACTTATCTCTTGAACTTTCGTGTGTGCAGGGCTTTTATGCGGATCACCGGCCAGCTTCCTCCCTTTTGCCTACTCTTGTCAGCGTACTCTCCAGCGTCGCACGTCATGGCAAACATTTATGTAATCTACCTATAATTATCATTAGGGTTCTAATTATTCAGCAGATAACTGTAGAATTCTAGAAAAATTATAACTGTGGGTCTTATACGAATTGTTATCCACAGAAAAAAATTTTTTTTTTATAATTTCAGTATGTAAGTTATACTTTCAAAATATTTTTGGCGGGCTAGTTTTTGGCCTCCCGCGGTCCGGACCTGGACCGCGGTCCGTCAGTTGCCGACTGCTGGTATAGGGCTATCGCAACAGCATACACTGTACTACAGTCATCATCATCATCATCAACAACAACAACAACATTAGACTGATTACGCCTTTCAGCGTTCAATCTGGAGCATAGTATCTCTAATAAAATTCCTCCATGATCCCCTACTCAATGCTAACGTTGAATAGTACTTTCTTCTTGGTGTACCTCGACTCCTCTTACCCTCCGTTGCTGAGCTCATAAGTCTCTTAGGTAACCTTGCTTCTCCCATGCGTGTAACACGACCCAACCATCTCAGTCTGTTCGCTCTAACTGCTTCAACTATGGTGTTCATTCCCAGTTTTTCTTTGATTTCCTCATTATGGACACCGTCCTGCCATTGTTCCCATCTATTAGTACCTGCAATCATTCTTGCTACTTTCATATCTGTAACCTCTACTTTATGAATAAGTTAACCTGTATCCACCCAAATTTCACTCCCATACAACAAAGTTGGTCGAAAGACACAGCGGTGCACTGCTACCTTAGTCTTGGTACTGACTTCCTTCTTGCAGAAGAGAGTAGATCTTAGCTGAGCACTCACTGCACTAGCTTTGTTACACCTCGATTCCAGTTCTTTCACTATGTTGCCATCCTGTGAGAAAATACATCCCAGCTACTTGAAACTGTCTACCTGTTGTAACTTTGTTCCTCCTATTTTGCACTGAATCTGTTTAAATCTCTTTCCCGCAGACATTAATTTCGTTTTGGACATGCTGATATTCATATCATAATCCTTTCACCTCCTATCGGGCTCTGAAATATTAATCTGCAACCTTTCAGTCGAATATGCCATTACAACTAAGTCATCCGCGTATGCGATATTGCTTATTTTGTTTTGACCTATTTTAATCCCGCCCTGTCAGTCTACTGTTTTCAACATATGATCCATGAATAGTATGAACAACAGTGGTGACAGGTTACAGCCTTGTCTTACCCCTGATACTACCCTGAACCATGAGCTTAATTTGCCAGAAAAAAGAAAATTGAAGTATGCCAGCGCATTTCTGAGTTTTAGCGAGGCAATAGTGTAATGGAAAACTGGCAGTTCCAGCGGTAGCCGCCATGGAGTCTGTCGGGCGTGACTGGAGCGCTGGAGGGACGGAGGGAAAGCGCCAGAGCCACCCACCACCTACTTCTGCTCCACGTCTCGCCCACTGCTTACGTCACGCGACAGCCGACACGTCGTGACGTCACGCACTTTCCCCATTGTCGGATCTCTTCCCTGTGTCGAGACGGGGAATTCCTGCTCCCACGTCATTACTACGTCACAAAGACGGACAGTCCAAGGCACGACAGTGGAGTTGGCTGCACTGCAGCTCTGGGGTGATGTCACGAGTTCGACATGCTCTCATATACACACCCCATCCCTCAGCAGAAGTAGCCTTTCCGTTCACTTTTGCTATAGATTACACTGCCTCCAGATATTATTTTCAATAAAAATAATTTCAAATATGGCATTAAAGAATGGAAAGTGACTCGTTCGGTTAGCAGACTGGTCTAACGCACCGCTTTCCAAGACGGAGAGGCGTACCGGCCCCGGTTCGAATCCGCCCGGCGGATTAACGAAGGGGGTCGGAGTGCCGACCAGCCTGGATGTAGTTTTAGGCGGTTTTCTACATCTCACTAGATGAATAGCGGGCTGGTTCCCAGGTCCCGCCTCAGTTACACGATGTGCAAACATTTCGTAACACTGGTAAGAGAAATTTAATTTGCACTAAATGCTCAGCTGTGGTTTCATTTTATGAGTTCTTTAAAACCAGAAGTCCTTATGAAATAATACTAGATTAGTTTATGCCTTACCATCCATTGGCAAGGGCATGGCTGCAGGGAGAACGTTTTGTTCAGTGATGAACTTACATCAACCAGCAAATAAATTTGAAAAACTGACTGCAATATTAGAGAAAGTTTTATGTGAGGACAGCATAAAAGAGGCTGCTAGGGAAGCAGTGGAAGAAAATGATGGATATTCGGATATTGCAGAAAAGAGGACATACTTCTCTGAATGGAGTAGTGACTGCCACGAGGGTAGATACCCGTCAAGTGTTAGATGTGGAGACAATGTCTAAATATTGCAAATGCTGTAAAGTCAATGAACATAAAGAACACAACCGTGTAGCTAATTTTAGAGGAACAAGTGGTTGTATGGAAGTTAATGGAGTACAATAAATATTTCATCGCTCCGTAGAAACAAGAGGCGTATGGTACATCAGATATATGGGCGATGGTGATAGTAACGCATACAATAATGTGGTGGACTTTAAGCCATATGGAAATGCCATTATTAGCAAATTAGAATGTGTAGGCCATTTTCAGAACCGTTTGGGAACAAGGCTGAGAATACTAACTGTTGATAAGAGAGGAAAAAAATTAGAAGATGGAAAATTGTTAAGCAGACAGGGTCGGTTAACTAAAACTGAAATAGAAAACTTGCAGGTATACTATGGGCAGGCAATTAGGAGAAATAAAGAAAAATTGTAGGCGATGAAGACAGATGTTAGGGCCATATTCTTCCATAAGTCCTCTACTGATGATTATCCATGTCATGCATTGTGTTCATCAGGAGAAAATTCGTGGTGCAAATACAATAGGGCTCAGGCAACTTGAGAATCTTATTCTCACCAGCATCATCTTCTTGCTGCTATTATTACAGAAAGTAAACCTATTTTACCTATTTTCAGAGACTTGGCTCATCCTGACCTTCTAATTAAATGTTTGCATGGGCAGACAGAGAACCCAAATGAATGTTTCAACAGCATAATTGGGAACAGCCTTCCTAAATCTGTATTTGTAGGCAAACATACAATGTAACTAGGAGTTCATGATGCTGTTATTACATTCAATTGTGGTAATATTCTAAAGTGTTGGGTACTGCAAAAGCTGGGAATTGATCCTAGTGAAAATATGATCACTGGGATGCAACATTGCGATAAAATGAGAATAGCCGATGCAGGCAGGTTTGCATCTAATATGGCGAAGAAAGTGAGACAAACAGCCAGGAAGGTGAAAAAGAATTTGGAAGACCTGCTAGAGGCCAAAGAAGAGCCATCATATGCAGCAAGACAGTGACAACTTTCAAAACTGGGAATGGAGACGGATCGAACGCTGAAGATGAATATAGCTACTTTAGAAAGAGTGTAATTCACGGTATTTCTTGATTTTAAGTATATAACTAGAAAAATAAAACAGCTGAACATCGACGTTTCTCTTATAGATTCTGAGACGGTTGAGGACTCCTTGGAATAGTTAATTACTCTTCGACTTTTGAAGTTTGTCACATTTATTAAAATACTTTTAATGATTGATATCACAGCCTAACATATACAGTCGCGACAATCTCTCCTGTGAAAGACGTTACCAACTGGTTACCACGACACTAGCGCTCCTAGCGGTGGGCAACCACCGAAAGAGTACAGTAATGTTTGTTTATAATCATTTATATATGTAATTAACGAGACATTTACTATAATTTTTGCGTTACAAACATTAGTATAATATCAACCGTGATTAAATGTAAAAATAGCCGTATAAAGAACCACTTCGTCGTGAACAAATGATTACGAATGTGTGTATATTTGCATGTTATTTTGCTTTAAGTAAGTATAATATTAACATAAAAGAAACATAATTTTTTCAGTATTGTATGTTGTTACTATGAAAAGCAGTTTTTGACGCTTATCAATTCGTTATCGACTGTAATGATTCGCATATTTTTACACTTCACTCGTATTCTTATACATGCATATGCTTCTGAATGTAATTAATCTTGCTTTAAAAAAAAAACAATGTTTTGAAGATTGGTGCCGGTTTTGCTACAGCTATAGCAACAATTGTGGAACTGGTTTCTTGTTTGTTGGGAAAGACTTTGATTGCTTTTTCTGTTGTCTTGCCACGTCTATGGAGTTTTTTCCTTCAGCTAGGGATGTGCTGCTGAATTAGTACGTTTTTCGCTGTATTGCATTCCATACACGTTTTCTACGTTCCATCCCCACCGGTATTACTGGAATTCCAGTGAAGAAACCTTAACTCTTCAGAGTGGAAAAGCGACAACTTTCTGCAAAAGGGCAGGTCTTCTGGTGTTTCCTGGTCATTTATATTTTTAATAGAAAATGAAATTCTTCAGTAAAAAGCCGTTGGTCAAAAAAATTTGTAAATAAACTGTCCTCTGATGTACCGTTTCATAACTTGTCAGGGATCTTAGGACCGATTCGTAGAGATCTCACCCAGGGCAAAGGCCCCCGAGATTATGTATTCAAAAGGGGAGTTCTTTGTAAGAAGGTGGGGGCAACGGTGATCTTAAGATCTGTGTGCCTCGAGACCTTGTTGAACCGATCTTTCGCTATTATCACGATTCTTTGTTAGGGGGATATCTTGGGGTTGATAAAGATTGAGGAGAACCTTGTTTGGCCATCTATGAAGCATGATTTTCGACAGTTGGTCGGTAGTTATAGGCTATGTAATCAAGCGACACCTAACAGCTTGGGGCATCTTGGCTTCCTTAGTTCGGAGCGAGAAACTCAGCCTGTTTATTGATTATCTGGGGCCACTGCCACGAACCAAAAGAGGTCACCAGTACATATTTGTGGCGGTTGAGGGTTTCTCTCGTTTTCTGTGGCTTATTCCCAGCCCTAATGCTAATGCCACCACGTCCATTACCCACCTTACGAATATATTTAGCCTCTTTGGTCCTCCGAGACAGTTGGTTAGCAACATCGCGCCTGCATTTGTTTCTACCGAGTTTCGTGCTTTCTGTGCCGGCAACGCCGTTAAACCTATCACTACCACCCCTTATTACCCTTAAGGCTCCTTTGCCGAAAGAGTTAATCGTAACCTGAAGTCTGCTCTCATAACTTATCATGGTAATAATCCTAGGCAATGGCATGATAGTTTGCCGTGGCTAAACGTAGCTTTTAATTCTGCATGACATGAGGCGCTTAAGGATACTCCTGCTTCGTTGATGTTTTATTATCCTATCAACTCCCCCTTGTCTAATCTTTGGGGCATTCGAGATCTGCTTCCAGTCACCCTTACCCGCACCGACATAAGAGAGAACTGGAAACGAGCCCGTTCTAACATCTATCTAGCCCACCGCCATCAAGCGCTCAGGTGTAATCAGGAACGTAGGCCCTTTACTGGTAAACCGGGTGATATAGTCTATATTCTCAATTATCCAGGCAGGGGAAGGCAAGTCACCGCCAGTTGTAAGTTCTCTCCCCGTTTCCTGGGGCCGTGTGTCATTTTGAAGTCTTTGGGGGCTGTTAATATTTTGGTTCGGGATTTGGCCACTGGGAAGGTCTTCGAGGTACATCTTAACCAGGTTAACTTAGCATCGGGCCACGGCGGGGGGGGGGGGGGGGGGGGGGTTGGTTGAGCCATGCCGGCTCGCCATCTTCTTTCGTGTCTTTTCGTACGTCGATCCATCGACCCTTTTTCCGGTCTGCGCCGTGGGCGGCGCCCTCTTCGTCTCGCGAATCTCTCTGGCCAGAGGGAGTGACTAGTGGTGCGATGGCGGTCGTTTTGAAACTGAGAGGAACGGACGGGTAACGGACGGCCATGGCGTGGGCTGGGCACTGGTGGCCGCGCTGAGCGTGTGACTTCTGCTGGGGCTGTTTACGGACTTCATCAGCGACTCCGGCCGCAGCGGCGTGCTCCGACGGATGTGCACTGGCAGTTTAAGGTGATCATCGCCATGGTGCATGGACAGTCATTCTGTTGAAGTTTCATGTGGTCTCCCAGAATACCTGCCCGCGTTTGGCATTTACGAGATCTTTCCGACGTGATGGTCGATCTGTCGGTACATTTTTGGTGGTGCTCCGGACAGTCGGGAAGCCAGCACAAATATGAGTGGCTTTCCTTGGTGTTTATTGTGGTTGTGTCAACTTGTTCTTGTGTGTGTGTGTGTGTGTGTGTGTGTGTGTGTGTGTGTGTGTGTGCTTGATCAGGGTTGACAGCCGTCCCCAGGGATTGTCTTCTATGTCTTCCGTTTATGTCCTGGTTTTCTGTTGTTGTCGGCGGTTTCAACTGTGCTTCCGTTCGTCTTCGTGTTGAACAGAGATCGTTTGGCCTTTGCCTTATCCGAATTAAACAAAATTGCTAAGTGTCACTGGGGAATCCTGGTTCGTGCCCTTCTGTGTCCTCGTCAACCGCCCGGGGAATTGGTCCTATGTTATTTAGCAGAATTCTTTCCTTCTGCGTGGTGAGTTGCCTACCGCAGTTGCAATTAGACGATTTCTTTTTTCTTTTTTTTCGTGTATTACTGTTGGAGTTCTCGTCTTGCACTGGTCCTGTAGGCTTTCCTTTCCACATCCTGTATTTCGTTGTGGAGTCACCTCAGTATTTGTGGACCTTCCTCGCCATCATGCTGTGCTCGTGCAAGTTAATTACCAAAATTGATTCGTTACCTCGTGCCAACCTGACACGTAGAAAGATCTGAAGCGTTATTGCTGTTTCATTTAGTGTAACTGATTTGATACTGACATCAAATCTTCAAGGCACATGTACTCCCAGTTGTTGTCTTAGAAAATTATGCCAGCTTCTCTGGGGGGGCAGTACACTGTAATTGTTGGTAAAACTAAATGAGTGAAAAGCTACGGCTTGCTATTTTAAACCACACTGGATTCTTGTTGTTAAAGTAACCTCTCCTGGTTATGGACTAATGTTACTGCAAATTGTCGAGATTGTACTCATGTGTTTCTTATGAGTACGCCCTTATGTGCCTTTAAGAGGCAGTTTCACTAAGTATTGAAACAATCTTGTGCCTTACTTTTAACTATGTCATTTCTTAAAGTAATCAGCATTCAGATTTGAAAAATTGGTTTAATATTTTTTCTTAACTTCTTTACGAATACTTGATTGTCAGACTGAGGAGTTAGTTCTTGTGTGCTTTAAATTAATGAACTGTTTCACTAAGTTTTGAAAGGACTTTGTTGTTCCCCTTTGTGTCAAACTACGTCATTCCTTAAAGTAAATAAACCAGTATTGTTAGTTGACATTTGAACGACTTGGACCAGTCCTTCCATTCCTATCTGTTATTGGTGGTTCTTTTCCCTGCCCACACTCTGCGACCTATCAGTAAGAGTGTTTCTTTTCGTATTTAGTAATAATATTTTCATCTCAATAAAGAAAAACAATATTTACCGTCGTACTACGTGCGGTTTATATTTAAATCGGAAAATTGGAGATTTTTCCTTTATCCGGACGAACCTGTGAAATTATTGTACTCTCATTATCTTTCACACGTATGCAAGGACATCAACGCGAGAGAATCCGCAGGTAAAATTATTCTTTTACGTAAATAAAAATCCGGTGGCACGATGTTTGGCCGGGACGGACTCCGAAGTGCATAAAGCGGCTATACCGACGCTTCGACTTCCAAACGATATATATCGAATCTATACGTTTCGAAACGACATGTTTCTCAATCGAAGATTCGCACGCTACGTGCCCTAACAAACTTAAAAATTTCCTGTTTGTCCTAAACGTAACCTATCTTTTACTTTTAAAAAAGCTATCTGTACCATCTGTAGCGTAGCCTTAAGCTTATGTATAGGGTATAGGTTAAACAACAAGTTTCCATTTTTTTTTTTTTTTTTTTTTGGGACCACCGTACAAGACGACCTCGGATTTTGGGTCCTTCTTTTTATGATTCAGCCATCGTCTTATCTACGGAAATATACGTGTGTTGTATTAAAAGATAGGGTAGTGTTTATCTCTATTAGTAACCTCAATATTATTTTTTATTGCAAATGTTTTTATCTAGGTTCCATAGGTATACAATAACTAGCAGAGTAATTTAAGTTGCAGCCTAGCAAAGCTGCTGAGTTCTCGGTTAGATATGGAAAGGTCAGGGATTGAGCTGCTGGTCCTCTTTCCCCAGTTGGTAACTTGGGTAGGTTTGTGACATGTTAGGCATCGAAGTGACGTCTAATCGACAGTTTCAGCAGGTTACTGGGCCAAACGGAAGTATTACCATATTCAGTTTAGAGCGTTTCCTTGAGGCTATAATCTACCTCACAAGATTTTTTTCAAAAATTTACATGAGACATGACCGTGTTTTTAAAATTTCCCTGTAGTTAATTTTATTCTAATTTTACTGCTTATTATTTAAATGCATATAAATCAGTTGCTGTACGTCACTCTCTTTAAAACTCAGAAATGGCTACACCGATGTGAATATGTTTTCGCTTTAATGGTCGGTTAGTTTCGAAAAAAAAATAGCAGAACTCAAAGCAACAGGTACAAAACTGAAACAATTGAAAATCGTAATTTTGCGTGGTTATCATCGCCTCTTCGGTTTGGATTCGTAATTTTCTCGCTGCCGTGCCGTTCATCAGGCTCCGATAAAATTTTGCACACTTGAACATAAAAACCAGAGCAACGATACTCTCTACATAATAATGCGCACGGTGCATGGCGGAGGGTAATTTACAACGGACTTGAGTCTACAGTTATCTTGTTGTTGATATTCTTGTTGTGGGCTTCAGTTCGCAGACATTTGATGCAGCTCCCCACACTACCCTGTCCTGTGTAAGCCTCTTCATCTGAGAATACGAACGGCAAACTACAGCCATTTGAGTCTACTCACTGTATTCGTCCCTCGCTCTCAATGTACGATTTTTATTTCACACGCTTCCTTTTAATGCTAAGTTGATATGCGGTCAGATTCCGTCTTCCACTCGCACTCACGTTTTCAGAAATTCCATGGTAGAGTCAGAATCCACATTTCTGTTATTCTGCAACGGAGCCCAAACACTGGCACTGCGTCTACTTTCTGCCTCATCTTCACTCTTGTTAATCACAGATGCTACATTAACTGCTACTACATTAACGTCATCGATCTAATCATATATACAATATTAGTTTGAATTCCAGAATGAAATTTTCACTTTGCAGTGGAGTGTGCGCTGATATGAAACTTCCTCGCAGGTTAAAATTGTGTGCTGGATCCGGGACTCGAACCTGGGATCTTTGCCTTTCGCGGGCAAGTTTGAATTATTCAATGACCTCTCGCAGTCCCTTCTTAACAACATGCAAATAAGAAACAGATATTCTTCGGCTAGTTGCGAGTTATACCAACACTTGAGACTATTATTTCATCTTATATACTGGAGTTGGCTATATATACACTATACAGTATTTGAAGTTACTGACAGGCTATGTATACAGTACTTGAAGTTTTTCATTTTTTTTATATTGTCACAGGTGAATATTGATTGATCGTTAAAACATATATAAGGAAACTTAAAGCAGGACGTCTCCTACCCGAACGAAAAAAAAAAAAAAAAAAAAAAAAAAAAAAAGCCAGTAGTGGACGACAAATAGATAAAGATGCTCTCTTTCTACAAATAAACTAAAACACTCCACGAAAAATGGTGCTCCAAAACCAACTTGCCACTTTTATCTCTTAGAGAAGCAGCTCATGGAAGTAAGTAAGTACAACGATTATCATTTAAGGTTTTGTGAAACATGGAGCGAGCATGTCGAAAAAAGCTGCTTCGAACTGCTTAAACATGAGACGAGGCTTTGCTATTTCTGCAGGCCATGGGGCACCGCCATCTTGCATAAAACCGGAGACGTAATTACTAGATGTTCAAATGTTTGTGGGACTTAACTGCGGGGTCATAAGTCACTAAACTTACAAACTACTTATGAACTAACTAATACTAAAGACAACAAAAATATCCATCCCCGAGGGAGGATTCGAACCACCGACGCGGGAGACAGCGCGATCCGTAACGTGGCGCTCGAGACCTCTCGGCTACTCGTGCGTGGACGAAAAAACTCTGCAAATCGACACTTCGATGTTTTTCGATGGTTTCGTATTAGGAACAACTCATTGGAATTATTTTATTTTTCAGTATCATAATAACTGTAAGTAATTTGCGTTCTGATGGACATTTTGAAACTCAAACGACGCCTGTGCAAAATGTTCAAATCTTTGTATAGCTTATGGGACTTAACTACGGGGTCATCAGTCCCTAAACTTACAAACTACTTATGAACTAGCTAATACTAAGGACGGCACAAATATCCATGCCCGAGGGGGGATTCGAACCCCCGACCGTATTGGCCGTGCAGACCGTGACTGGCATGCCGCAGACCGTTCGGACACTACGGCCTGCGAAATGACTGATGAGAATGATAACGAAGTTGGGAAAGAGGTATCGCCGATTTTACTTGGGTTTTATAGCGATGTGTTTTCTTAACTTACTTAAAGCTTCTGTCGCGGCGTTTTCAGCCGACGTTTGTTTGGTGTCTCAACTGACGTTTTGACAGCGTGTCATCTCAGTCTGATTGGGAAACACTGTCAAAGTTTCGATTCCACTGATGTCAAAGGGTGAAATTTCAGCAATGCGAGCCGTCCGCGTTGTACAAAACTTCTGATTACCACAAGTGACATTATTGCGAATTTCACATTTGCCTTACCTACTATTTCACAAGGATGCAAATAGCGACGGCAGCAGTAGCTCTGCACTCGACATGTCGCTGGCTAAGTAACTGATAACGCAGTTAACAATCCATCGTAAAAACGATGTCGATATTTTTGGTCTTCTGTCGTCGATACATTGGTGACATAACACTGTTCAAAACATCCCGGCATCCTTTGCATCCCTTGACGCTTCTAATTCTTTTCATTCTCCACTTCGGGGAGTGGAGAGGGCTATTTGAGATCCGGCCCATAAAGAGCCACCAATTTTCAGGAAAGCTGACAGTGGAGCAAAGGGGGGTCCCAATTGGGAATAAGTGGGATGGGCTTACCAGTTCCGGCATACGCCTTACAACCAAGGAAATCCTCGCGAAAACCTTGGTCAGAGCCGGGGGATTGGGACCAATTTAATTTCTCTCTGGGACGTTGCCTCAGACTAAAAATGGACTGTCGGGGAGCACGAGTGCACTCACGACAATGAAAGATCGAACGTTTTGTGTCCCAGCCTCGTAGCCACTTTTGTGTCTCGATTTCGCCGGATGTCGTGGGTGTCGGTGGCCGAGTAGAAAGAGACCGACACAGGAATAAAAGATGCACGCGTGTGCAGGTACGGAGGTGACCAGCCAGTGGAACAGCAGAAACTAGAAACACTAGAGTAAATTAGAACGAGATATATATTTCTTAGAGACTTAGTAATACTTAACTGTTACATAGCTCAGTACTGCAGAATTCTGATACATAGTTAAGCTAGAGGACTGCCTAAAGCCTATCCGATAGCCAAGTCTTCACTGGTGCCTATCTGATTCCCAAGTGCCGATACAGCAGTCGTGGCCACGAGCGGAGTTGCAGCAGAGGGCGCTCGTGGCTGACGTCGTAAGAACGCCGCGCCGTGCGTGCATGGCGGCGCGTGGCGAAAGTACGTGGCGCGCACTTTAGACTTGTGCGACACCACAGAACGTCCGAGTTACTCTAGTAAAGTCGTACAGATCAGCTCGACCAATAGTGGACAAGCGTCTTCCTAGAGGAACCGCACCCGGGAACGCGGTATCCTCTGTCTCGTGATCCCTTGACGTAACGAATTTCTTGTTTATACTATAGTGGACATAATCGGCTTACGAGAGTCATTAACTGCACTAATATTTCAAATGATTTTTGTCTGATTATGAGTTAACAGTGGTAACCGGTTGCATTTACATGTTTCTATCCATCAGGATCATCTTCAGAATGTTCGTAGTTACGAATGCAACAGGTCTGTGTTATGACAATTCGACATAGACGTGTTGCAATCGCAACTAAGAAGATTCTGAAGATTATGCTGGTGGATCGAAACAAGCAAAAATAAAAATAATCAGACAATAAATCATTTCAAGAATTTGTTGTTGTCTGCCAAGGATTCCAGTGATATTTCCTTAAATGATCGTACAAATACGACAGGATGGAGGCTACTAATTACAAAGCTTTGATACCGCATATGTTTACGTAGGCTTTCTTCGTCAAGAAGAACTGAAGACAGTCTTGTGATTATTCCGGCAAGGCGTGACATTCTATTTGGGGACGTTTCACCATGATACGCCACTGTTTTATCGCTATCATAGCACATCGTGCTACCAGATACAGGGAACCACTACAGGGAACCACCATTTTACCCCTTATCATAAATAATTATTGAATTTTCATAATTTACCTCGAGGCTTTCTCCTTCTCCACGGTAGCTCTTATTTGAACGAGATCTTATTTTACTGACGCATACGGACTGCAACGTTTGGACATCACTTCAGTGAGTGATACTTCGAAACTCGGTATCTCATTTGTTACTACTCTTCAAGTCTCATGGCTTTAATGCAATCTGTTGTAGCCTTACCGAAATGTTATTCGATTTGTACATTGTCCAACTTCCATACAAAAGCGAGGATAAATTTGGAAAAAATGGTTCAAATGTTTGTAGAACTTAAGGGACTTAACTACGGGGTCATCAGTCCCAAAGCTTACAAACTACTTATTAACTAGCTAAGACTAAGGAAGGCACAAATATCCATGCCCGAGGGGGGGATTCGAACCCCCGACCGTAGTGGCCGTGTAGACCGTGACTGGAACGCCTCAGTCCCCTCGGCCACCGCTGCCGGCGATAAATTTGGAGAAGTAATTAAATTTCAAAGAGAAGAAACTAAAATACGGCTATATGCAGATGACATTTTTATTATAGCAGATACAGCAAAGGGCCTGGAGAGGAATTGAACGGAAAGGACAGTGTCTTGAAACGAACTTAGGAGACAAAAATGAAAACGAGAAGTAAAAGGATAAGAAAATCAAACAATCCTGAGAGTTTTGTTATTTGGGCAGCAAAATAACTTCTGACGACCGAATTAGATAAAATGCTTAATATGTGTTATTAATTGTCTGTTCCTCTGGAACAGGCGATTGGCAAGTGTAACACATGGAGGTTTGGGTCTGAGCGGTAACGTGCGCTGATGGCCGACCGAAAATACCAAAGCTGTATGGAACTTGATCAGAAAAAAATTGGCAATCATCATTAGCACATCCGCGAATTACGTCACTACTGAACATTTTCTGTATCCGGAACGATCCCGCATCCTAACACAAAAGGAAACTCCTTTAACTGGCTCAAGTAACAGTCGCTCCATTGACATACAAAAAGTATTGTAAGGAAGAGTTTTGGACGTACATCACATCACAACTCCATCTACTGACAAAGACCAAAAACTACAGGAGAAACTATGCTAAATTCCTAGGAGTTACTCTCAGATAGAATAATACCGTTGATAACAAGTAAGGAGAATGGAAACAATATTCATCTGATATTGCCCCACTTACTTCAGAGGGAACTGTCTTTTTACATCAATTTTATCATTATTATATGTTTCACCTGTTTCCTTCTATTTTTGTATTCAACAGCGAAGAGACGCGTTGTTCTTTCTTTTTATTTATTTATTTAATTTTATTATTTTGTCAATTTCCTCAAACGGAATGACGTTAAACTATGAAGGTAAATAATTTACAACGTTTATCACAGCTTTAACCGTCTATAGACAAAAGAAGAATGATAGTACATGTAACATATTTACTTTATAATGCACAGCTTCATCCCAAAGTAAACAACAATAGCACTCCACTGTTCAAGTAGTCTGATGCAATCAAAGTTATGAGAAACCAACAAAGACAAAAATGAAGAGATTACAGTAGAGAACGACAATCGGAAAGATTGCGGAAAACCGCGATGGAGTAGCCGAGCGGTCCAAGGCGCTTCGCTGCGAAGCGCACCGTTGCTCGCCGTCGGAGGTTCGAGTCCTCCCTGGGGCATGAGTGTGTGTGTTGTCCTTAGGTTAGTTTACCTTAGTTTAAGTAGTTTGTAAGCTACGGACGGATGACCACACAGTTTGGTCCGATAGATTTACAAACATTTTGATTGCGGTAACCGATAAAGATCCCGAGAAGACGAACTCTGACGTAATCAGAAAGCTGAACAAACTGCATAAAAAAGTGGGTAAGGGGACCGCTTGCAAAAAGCGGGAGACCCGGGTTCGAGTTCCGGTCTGGCAAAAATTGTCATGTGTTGCAGATTGATTATCCATCTTTAGATGAGCAGCAGGTGTCGCAAAATTTCGCAATTTCCGATATATATATACATCGAAATATTTAATGCAGAATGGATATGGGAAGAAAAGCACTTCTCTAGAAGAGAAATTTGTTGACATCCTAAGTGTTAGGAAAACTTTTTCGAAGGCAGTTGTCTGGAGTGAAACACGAACGATAAGAGGATCAAAAAGAAATTTTCTGATGCAGGAGAATGCTTAAGGTTATATGGGTAGATCTGGTATCTAATGAGGAAGTACTGAACACTATTGGAGAGAAATCGGCATCAAGCAATCGTCAGTGTAGCACGATAGAGAAATGTGTAGGATAGAAACCTCAGAGGAAGACCAAGGGACGAATACGATAAGCAGGTCCAAATGGATGTAGGTTGCCGTTTTTATTTGGAGGCTTGCGCAGGACAGGGTAGCGTGGAGAGGAGTATTGAACCAGTCTGAATATCACAACAGTATAAGAAAGCTGTTGAGAGAAATCTTGTGAAATATTTTCTGGCGTCCTTCACTAAATTGTTGCTGTAATTTCGCTCTTTGCTCTTCCGCGAATTTGTCGACTTTGTTCATTAGTTTTTCGGCAATTTGATTTTGGTGGATTTGTGCATTGGATAAACACTACTATTTCGGGAATGTTCTTATATGCCGCCTTTATTGCTGTTATTTCGTGGTTAAGGCACTGTGCCGCAAAGAAAAATAGCTAAAACAGTCGATATTTTGGCTGATTCAGAAGTCATTTTTTCCTATGCCGCAAACATCTTCTGCTGAAAGTCAGACACTTTTTGCTATTCAGTAAAATTTCTGTTGATCATTAGACAGTTTTTGCTGTCCCCGATACTGATTCACTTTCTTAAACATTTAAATTTTTTTAAGTCCCCCATAGCGAGTTGGCGGAGTTTGCCACAAATTGTCTTGAATTTCTGTTGCCATTATGATAACGCCGCGGCGGAGTGGCCAAGCGCATTATGGCGCTATGCTCCGATGCGCGAGGCCGTTCCCCTTCGGGGATTCGAATCCCCCCTCGGGCATGGATGTTTCTGTTGTCTTTTGTGTAAGGTAGTTCATACGTAGTTCGTAAGTTTAGGGACTGATTACCCCGCTGTTAAGTCCCTTAAGCTTAACAAACATTTGAACATCGAACTCATTATGATAACCTATTTATACCATAACATAAAAGCACAGAATAACCGACTGACAACAGGACGTGAGTTTAATTCTGATGTGGCGTTTATGTAACTGTGCACGGTAACACAGAGTTAAATCCAAAGAGGTATATAAACAACATGGAGAGGCTATGGGCAAGCTACAGCGCTCTGGGTTGCAGCACTAAGTCATATTTGAGAACGTCAGTCTGATGCAGCAGAGAGAGTGGACGCTTCTGTTTGTAATCTAAACTAACGTGTGAGCGCTATTATTAGTGGTAAATCATGCCCAGTGTA
This sequence comes from Locusta migratoria, assembly GCA_026315105.1. Lineage (NCBI taxonomy): Eukaryota > Metazoa > Arthropoda > Insecta > Orthoptera > Acrididae > Locusta > Locusta migratoria. The sequence goes on from CM048751.1 coordinate 302,555,584, forward strand.
TATTCGGCGTATAAGTGCAGCAACCGCGGTAATAAAACTGTTGGAATATCATACTTTATCTAGGTATAACGAAAGAGATATGTAATTATATAGGTCGTTGTGTATCAGCGTGTATTTGTTTATAAACTGTACTTAACTTTCGCATTTACCAAGTTTCAAACTTATGTTTACTTCACGACCATCAAGGAGCTAGGCAGATGACGGTCGTATTTGGTGTGTTTTAATGTATTGGCAGTTGTTCATGTAGTGTAAAAATGTGTATTAACCATTGGGTAAGTAGCCTAGGTATACGAACTGTAATTAAACTAATTAAACCATTCTTTATACAAATTTCCTTTGAAAAACAATGAGCTACTAAGCCAATAGGTAGCCAGTATGAAGCGTGATAAGTAGCAGCATACAAAATATAGTTACTTACATATGCTCTTGTCATTTTGAAGAAAAGTTCATATATGCTACCATCGATCGAAAGCAGCTATTGGCAAATGCCATTCCAAGACAAATTTCGTTTCCTGAGCACCTGCAGAAACCAAAAGCTGTGAGTAGAGTACCAAGGAATCTTCAAATTGTGGAGAGCTCGATAAATACGTAATGTACTTCAAAGCATGAAACATGACTTGAACCATAGGCAGAATAAATGTATTTAAAGATTTTAAACAAATTCGCTTCTATTTATATGGAAGATATGTCGGCAAATACAAACGATTATTGACATTATAGTAACATCACAAAATAATGTAGCAGTTCGACGATTGTAAACATTATACTTAGGATGCAATAGTAAACGAGAAATGCTATTAGTAGTGGGAATTACTGCGAATGCGTCGCCCAAAAATTAAAGAAAAATCGGGACTGGCAATGATTAGTATAAATCCTATAATTCAGCGTTAGCAGACGCCCAGTATCACCTGGCGTGACACTGACGTTCTCAAACATGGCGGCAACCTTTCCAATTGGCTTCAACTATGGCGGCGCTGTGGCCAGTCTACGTTGTTTATATAGGTCTTTGGTTAAACCGCACAGCCGTTAACTAGTCTAAACAATGTTATGCAATTGCTTCATTAAATCAGCTATCTTGAGGTATTTCGCTGTGTATAGAAGTAAAGTGTTCTTTTTTAAGATTTTAGTTTTTTTATGTATGATTGGCGACAATACCCAACTCAATGGGTTTTTATTTTCTCGTATATTTATTTGTATCTGATATAGGTTTAGTTGAATAAAACATGTATAAAGACTATTTTTACTCTTCAAACTTCACTATGCACTTACTTTTCCTTATTCCTACGCTTCTCCCAACGAGTTTAAATTTCATAGAGTTTCTAACACACGAGTTAGAGCGCTCTTTGTGGTAACCTACGTAAACTCGACCGCCATATTGCCGGTAGTCAGTACATTTGTCAGGAGTCAATCGTTTTTTGTTGTTGATCGTGGATTGCTGTATTTAGTGTATATTTTGCGCTGCCGAAATATGCCAAAAGTGTATTCACCATTTAATAGCACAAATCAAAGTGATAAACAAGTATTTCATGAAATGTTTTGCACTGTTTCATCACAGTTTGTCAGCTCCTGACTAAGGACACGTAGCTGCCCCAAGAGTGATGCTTCAGATGGTCTAAAGATCAATTCCCTCCCAAATACACACCATACTCAGTTTTCTACCTAGTGTCTGTGTATTTCTAAGATGTTTCTTCTTCTGCTGTCACTGTGTTTTGTGAAAGAGTAACTCATCTGTTGAATAATAAAGTAAAATAAACTGAGTGTCTACATCTTCTTTGTTACTGACAATACTAGATTTAGCATGGTTGACATGTAATCAGTGCAAAGTGTAGAAGCAATCATAACAGCTAGAAGTTTTCCACTTGTTAAATGTGTGTGGACTTTGTAAAAAATATTTACTTACTACAGTATAGCTACAACGAAAGTTATTTGTTATAAGTTATTTGGATGTGGACTGTTTTAATACCAACTGACCTAAGCAAATTTTTAATTGCAGTATTTTGTTGTCACATTCGTCTTTGTGGTCAAATTTCGCCCAACAGACTTTACAACCAAATCGTTGAATGCAATTTTACAAGTATGTGGAATTCATACATTTAATGAATACCAGATAAATCTGTACCGCAATTTATGGAAACAGTTGTTACAGCACATTAACAAAAAATGCAAAGCCGTAATCATGTTTATTAATCATAACATTTTCTGTATTTCGCAGCACGTTTAGACCATGTACTTTCATTATAATCGACATCAATATTTTCAAAGCGGAACTTTCGCTGTTATTGCAAACCTCAACTAACTGCTACACTTCGAAGTGGAGCTGTATCTTTAGTGTCCCAGCGTCGTCGCCGCTTTTGTGTCTCGTTGCACCCTTCTGCAGGTAGGAGGTGACCAGCCAGTGGGACAGCAGAAACTAGAAACACTAGAGTAAATTAGAACGAGATATATATTGCACAGAATTTATACAATACTAAACTTTTACATAGCTCAGTACTGCAGAATGCTGAAACATAGTTGAGCTAGAGGCCTGCCTAGTGCCTATCCGACAGCCACGTATTCACTGGTGCCTATCTGATTCCGAAGTGTTAATTGGTTCCTATCTCAGTCCCAAGTGAACGACGTCGTTCAGTGGTGGCCACGAGCAGAGGGCGCTCGTGGCTTACGTCGTAAGAACGCCGCGCCGTGTGTGCATGGCGGCGCGCAGAGAAAGTAGGTGGCGCGCACTTTAGACTTGTGCGATACCACCCCCCCCCCCCCAACCCGCCGCGTCGTCGTGCCGTAGGGCTGAGGGCCACGGCGACGGCACTGGGAGGAGGGCCTGGGCGGGGGCGTTACTGGTGGGACGGGCGTCGTAGCTGAGGCTGGGATCGAGACGCCGTCCGCGCCCCGGCATCCACCTTGCGATCCCCCGGGAAACCCACCAAAACCTGGGGAAGGGCGCACGCTTCCGCCCAGAATGAGCAGGTCATCTTCTTCTGAGGTGCGTGGCCTAAGCTGGGGGGGGGGGAGGGCGCACGGTCCCGGAGTTCCTCTCGGTGACGCTGTCATCTGCGGCGGCGACAGCGGCGGAGTTGCGTAGATGTCCATCGGGACGATCTCGTAGTCCGAGGACGCTGGACCCGTAGACGAACGATGTGGCTGTGCTCCCTGGCGGTGATCTGGGTCTGGAATGAAGAAACCGGAGACAGGATCGCGCGGCTTGTGCAAGCGCAATTGGTTTGCGTGGCGCCGCAGCTCCGACCCTGTGGAAGAACGTACAACATACATATTGCGACCGAGCACGCGCTGAATGATGCCTGGCAACCATGTCTTCTTGTTGCCAGCAAACACCCTGTACAGCACCGGCGTAGAAACCTGAAAACGCGTAGCGCCATACGAACCGACTCGGTGCGTGGGAGGCTGCAGCAGGTGAAGGAGAGTGCGGTGACGGCGGCCGTGTAGCAGCTCGGCAGGTGATGGGCCGTCACGTGGCATGCACCGATACATAGACAAGAAAATTTGTAGAGCTTGCTGCCTGGAGTGCTGACATTTCATCTTTTCCATGTGTGACTTGAATGTTCGAACGAAACGTTCTGATTCACCATTGGACTGAGGGTGAAAAGGTGCGGTGGTGATATGCTGAATGCCATTCACACGACAATACTGTTGAAATTCCGCACTAACAAACTGAGGTCCATTGTCACTGACGATAGTTTCAGGCAAACCTTCGATGCAAAACACTGATGTTAAGGCACTGATAGTACTAGACGCTGTCGTTGACTTCATGGCAATCACGAAAGGAAACTCGCTGAAAGCGTCTACAACGATTAACCAGCGCGTATTCCAGAAAGGTCCGGCAAAGTCAATGTGTAAACGTTGCCATGGTCCCTTGGGGCGTGGCCAGTCTGAGAAACGTTGCGGAGGAGCCGCCTGATGCTCCGCACAAACTGTACACTGTGACGTCATGCTCTCTATCTGAGCGTCCATACCAACCCAGGTACAATGACGTCTGGCCAATTGCTTTGTCCTAACAATACCCCAATGTCAATGATGCAGGAGGCGTAACACTTCTCATAGCAGGGAACGAGGAACAATCACTCTTGTTTGGTCGTTGTCCGTATGTAACAACAGAACACCCTGACTGAAAGATAATGCATGACGTTGTGCAAAATAACGTCGAACCAGCGGCCGCTCAATGTCTTTGGCTCTGGCAGGCCAACCAAAGCGAACAAAACGTGCTACCACACATAGATCTGCATCCGCCGCTGTTTCCTGTGCAACCCGACGAGAGTTCAAAGGGAAGTCTCCGACAGCGGAAGCATCTCTGGAGTGTATCTGACAACATGCCATTTCCGAAGAATCGAACGACACATCCTGAAGTCGGGAAAGTGTGTCTGCGTTGGCATGTTTAGTGGTAGGCCGGTACAAAATCTCGTACTGATAATTTGACAGTATCAAGGACCATCTCCGAAGTTTTTGTGCCTTTCGCGGCGGAATTGGCTTTGTGGGTGAGAACAACGACGTGAGAGGCTTGTGGTCTGTCAACAAATAGAATTTCCTGCCATAGAGATAATGATGAAACTTTGTGACGCCGTAAATGATTGCTAAGGCCTCCTTTTCTATCTGACTGTAATTCTGTTGCGTTGGCGTCAGTAGCTTGGATGCAAAGGCAATAGGACGATCGTGAAAACCAATACGATGTGACAATATTGCACCCAGACCGTACGACGAGGCATCGACTGCTAGCACTACAGGCTTCTTTGGGTCAAAGGGAATCAAACATGCATCACTGAGTAGTTCAGACTTCAAGTTGTCAAAGGCAACCTGGCTATCTTTGGACTATACAACAGGAACATTCTTCCTACGTAAGCGATGCAGTGGAGCTGCAATCTGAGAGGCATTGGGAATAAATCTGAAATAATAGTTAAGCTTTCCCATTACTGTTGCAATTCGTGCCATTCTTAGGAGGAGGCAAGTCTTTGATTGTTCGAAGACGTGACTGTAAGGGATGGATTCCTTGGGCATTAATCACATGGCCTAGGTACTCTATTTCAGTTTGGAAAAACGAACAGTTTGCCTTATTGCAACGTAGACCTGCTGCAGTCAACACTTTGAAAAGGCACTCCAGGTTTGCTAAATGTTCTTCAACTGTACGTCCGGATACCACAACATCATCTAAATAGTTCGAGCAACACGGTACAGAAACTGTCAGCTGTTCCAAAAAGCGCTGAAAAATAGCGGGGGCGGAAGAACTGCCAAAGGGTAGGCGTTGGAATTGAAAAAGGCCCATGTGAGTATTAATGACGAAAAACTTTTTGACTCGTCAAAAAGTGGAATTTGCAAGTATGCCTCTGCTAAATCAATCTTAGAAAAGAAGCGAGACTGTCCTAATTTGTGCATTAAGTTCCTCAGGTCTGGCCTGGGGGTAAGTGTCTACAATTGTTTGACTGTTCACTGTTGATTTAAAGTCCGCTTGGTTATAATTACTAAAGGCGAGGCCCATTGACTCGCAGAAACAGGAGAAATCACCCCACTATCTTGCCAACGTTTAAGTACTTCGGCAACTGCATCACGCATTGCGATAGGCACTGGTCTAGCTTTACGAAATTTTGGAACTGCAGATTCTTTTAAAGATACATGTGCCACGATGTCTTTTGCACAACCTAGTTCCGGCGAAAACAAGTCACTATATTTTCACACAATGCATTTATTTTGTCCTGGTGCACTACTGACGAAATTTGAAGCACATTTCTTTGAATTGATAAACCAAACAAGTCAAATGCATCTAGTCCAAAAATGTTCTGTGTAGATTTGACCTGAAGAACTATAAAAGCAACTGCTTTTGTTACACCTTGAAAAGAGGCGGGCAGGCTACACGTTCCTAGCACGGGAAAATTTTGACCTTGTATATGCTGTTAGCACTTGGTGAGACGGCGACAATTTTGGCGAACCCAGAAGTTCATTAGTGTCTTTATTAATTTATGTGACAGAGGAACCAGTATCAAGCTGAAATTGCACAGGGGTATTTTCTATTGAAAGAGTAACAAAAAGTTTGTGCTTCTGGCGCTCGACAGGTGCACGAATGTGGGCAACGTCTGATACAGCCCGTTTACTGCGTTTGCGCATGCGCGGGCTGCGTGCGGTAGGAAGTGGCGCAGAGTCGGCACATAGATTAATAACACTGTCCCTAGATGTCACTACCGCTGGATCGGCGTCCGCGCAAGCTTGCGAAGCTACTCCAGATTCACTAACTACTGCACTAAAATTTTGAGTAGCTACATCAAGTCTACCGTCACTAGCTACACAGTACTGGGCACTTGTACAAGGAGAAGTTATAGAAGGCACTAGGTTCAGGATTGCACTGTACATAGTCATCATGCTTGTCCCGAACCCGTTTCCGTTGCACAGTTTTACGCGCTCATCGGCGCTTGCTACATGGCTCACTACATAGTTTTGCAGTAGGCGCAGAAGAACTTTCTTGCAATTGAGAACCAAGTAAACCACTGTTCAATTCCACAGCGTCTACGACATTGACAGCATGCACTGTTCTCGCACTCGGCGAAGCACTGTTTCTAATTGTACCGTTCTTTGAGTTTTTAATTTGCATGCACACTGTTTGTACGTGTCCAGATTTGCGACATTGATAACAGGTTGCGTTGCGGCTAGGGCAATGCGTACGCTTGTGGCGAGATACACACTGGGGGCAAGACTTACGAACATTTTTCTGAAATGAACTTTGGCGCCCGTTATTCAAATTACTGTTTCTAACATGACTGGGCGACCTTTGTGTCGCACTTTTACACTGGCTACTGTTCACTGTCTGTTCAGCACGGCCGGTATAATTTAAAGAATCATTAGGGCTAGACTGAGAACTACGGCTAGGAAAGTGTCCGTTACGGTGCACTGAATTTACACTGTGGCTTTGCATTTCTACATCTGCTAAGTCAAAGGTATCATGCACTTCAATAAGCTGCAGTACACTGTCTAATGAAGGGTCAGGCTGTTTTAGAATTGCTGCCCTAATTCTGGGGTCCTGAATGTTCTGCGTAATTGCATCTCTCAACAGAACGTCACTATAAGAAAGTCCACAAGAGCAAGTAAATTTACATTTGCGGGTTAAGCCTTCAATTCCGTAATCCATTGCGTGTGGGTCTGTTCCAGTACAAGGAAAAGTTTCTGCAGTAACACGAAAGTCTTGGTGCCAACTACGGCGAGAAAGAAATGTTTGACTGTCAAACCTGTTAGTTGATGAGCCGCGACGAGTTCTTGAAACTGCGCGAAATAGTCGCTCCATTCTTCCTCACGTTCGTCGTACTGGCGAAAGGTAGGAAGCGGTGCGGCGGTAGGTGTAGGCTGCTGATGCGACGGCTGTTGTTGAGTTGCCGTCTACTGCGTCTGTAACTGAATAATTTCCATTAAGTTTGGGTTCGGGGTAATGGCCATGCTGACCGATTAGGCGCAGCGCATACAAGTAAATTATAACAAAACACAAATGCAATATGAAAGGAGGGCTCGCTCTGCAACAAAAAAGTCCACAAAACACGTAACTGAAAATGTTCCCCCAAAAATCTTACAATAAGGGTGGGCATGCTCCGACTGCTGTTGTCTGGCTGCTGCAAGCGGGCTGGTCCAAGGTTCGTCTATCGCTCCTCGTCGCCACTTTTGTATCCCATCCTCGTCGCCACTTTTGTGTCCCAGCCTCGTCGCCGTTTCTGTGTCTCGTTTCCGTCGTAGGTGTTGGTGGCCGAGTAGAAAAACCGACACAGGAATAAAGGTTGCACGCTTGTGCAGGTAGGAGGTGACCAGCCAGTGGGACAGCAGAAACTAGAAGCACTAGAGTAAATTAGAACGAGATATATATTGCACAGAATTTATACAATACTAAACTTTTACATAGCTCAGTACTGCAGAATGCTGAAACATAGTTGAGCTAGAGGCCTGCCTAGTGCCTATCCGATAAGCACGTCTTCACTGGTGCCTATCTGATTCCGAAGTGTTAGCTGGTTCCTATTTCAGTCCCAAGTGAACGATGTCGTTCAGTGGTGGCCACGAGCGGAGTTGTAGCAGAGGGCACTCGTGGCTGACGTCGTAAGAACGCCGCGCCGTGCGTGCATGGCGGTGCGCGGCGAAAGTAGGTGGCGCGCACTTTAGACTTGAGCGATACCACAGTATCACAGACAGGTTCGTCAGATTTCATTACAGAATTTTTATAAATACTCTATCGGAGTCGTCAATTCGCCGCTTTGATAAAGTATGGAGACACCAACGGATCTTGATGCACATCCGTATTCCTCATTTAAAACTTGCAACTGTGTAAATAGGTAAAATTGTCTAGTGGATGTGACATACCAGCTGTCAGCGATGTCACAAATAACATGGCGGACGCCAGTGAAGTGAAAACTGAAGCATGTAAATCACGTTTTGCTGTTTGTAACCTTCTTGCGTCTCAAAAGTGATCTCTGCTCTTCAGTCCGAATTTATATGAGTTTCAACTTCTATAAGTTTCAACTTTCAATCACATCTTCCACCCATTTATATCTATTCATTGAAGTACTATGGTGTATAACACCATACAACACAGAAACCATTCGTCTGTTTTGTGTAGTTTTTGCTACAGAGTGCAGTATTGACACACACCCCTAGAGTTTAATATCAGTCGATAACTTTGATACCCCTCTTCGTTCCACTTCCTTATCGTTATCAACCCTCAACCACCACTGCGCACAGTGGGAGACTGATAACTACTGCCACGTTCTAACACTATTTGTTTGCCTTGTGTACTTTTCGCTGGAGAGTGATATATAGGAAAACACCTCAGTCATTATATATGTAAGAGATTATTTCAAGGCAGGACATTACAAGCATTCGGTAAATACATTTAAAAAAATTATGTTGCTCCTTACCTCAAGGAATTTCGCCGTTCTCGGCTACATATTGTCGTTTCATTTTAAATATATATTCCTTAAATTTTCAATCCTCATTTCCTCTCATTCTTATGTTTCATTCTTTCTTCGCATACATTGCTGTTCTCTGTTTTCTCCACTTGTATTGATTGTTGGAATACATGAAACACATATAGACAGTATATAGAATTTTACTCCTATAATAATTAAAAGGTCCTTGAGAGGTATTAAGTCTAAAGAGAAGAAAAGAAACTAAAAAAATGCAACACTTGGAGTACTTAGTGCAAGAATATTTTATCGCACATTTATGACTGTATTGAAAAATATTAAGTATCAGCGGTGACCTACCAAAATTCTTAATGATTACTGGATATGAAAAGAAGTTTTTTTTAATGTTATCGCTTTATTCAAACGAGTGGAAGACCACTGAAACTGCAGATACTGCAAACTTACAAGTTTGGTGACGTACGACCGTCTCGAATTAACAGATACGGTTAAAATTTATCGTTATACCTTAATCCGAAAAGGATTATCCGGTTTTCCCTCATATTACATGCTCTATTTTATGAACGAAATGTTCATTAAACAACGAGCTGATGGCGAAAATCACATAAAAATGTCACCCATGTAGTAATCTCCAATAAAACGTAATCGGCTAGCAGTCGGAAAAATGAAAGTAAAACAGGAACAACATTACTTAAATAACACATTAATATTGGCAAGAATTAATACAGAACAGAATGACACAACCTTACTCAAAGACAGTCAGTTGGAGAAGAAGGAATATCGTAGGAAGACGGCTGTTCCGCCGTCTTTTTGTTATGAAGACAAAATACGACCGTTGATCTTACAGAGATATTCTTTACATATGAGCCACTGATCTCTGTACTACCTGGATGTTGAACTTCAACTGTCTGAGGGTGCCAGCCATGGATGTTCATATTTCGGTTCTTGGAATATTCAGATATGGCTGGTAGGAAGTATTACTAAAAACGAGAAGAAAATACGATTAGACTACGCTTTCATATTAGCCTATTACATGGCGAATTGACATAAATTTCAATTCAAGAGGCAAACTAGCAGTTCTATGTCATGTAATAACTGATTGAAAGGCGTATGCTAAATTTAACCCATCTTTGCCCGAGATTTTTTTTTCTGTTTTATTTTGGGTAACCATTGAAAATGAATTTAAAATAATTTCTTTAAGATATCCTTACTGTATTTTTTAATTTTTACCACTGATTTGGACAAAAAACATACTTCCCAAATGAAAACATGGGAATGGAAGGGGGTTCGGAAGTTTGGAAATATAAAAACATATTTTTTTTTTCAATAATACTAGTTTATTTAGCAAAACAATTTATTCCCCCAAAGAGCACATCTTCCCTGCTTTGGTGCATTTGAAATCCAGTGGATACTGTTGTCAAAGCGTATTATGCCAGTAGTTCTCGTCAGTAATTCTTTTGATGTCTTCGGTCTTCCTCCTAACGTTGGGGGTGTGCCATATTTTTGCAAATATGATTCTATTTCCCATTATTGTACCTCTGAATCCCATCCTTTTTTCTATCAGTCTTTTCGCCAAATCAATTGAGGAATAAAAGCGATCTGCGTAGATTTTATATGCAGCTGGTGGCAAGTCTTTGAGTAGTTTTAGAACCACATGCTCACCTAAGCTAACGTTTTTCAGTCAGTCAGTATCATTCCTGAAAGTAATTCAATACACCATCGTAAAAAGGAATTCGATGCACTCAACAGGACTAGAGGGGATATCTTTTCCTTGCAGTGGAAACTGTTCGAAACTGGGAGTATTGTCAACTTTCTCCCAATCACAAGACGATGAGCAATCCCTAAGAGAGCCGGCCGCGGTGGCCGAGGGGACTGAGGCGCTCCAGTCACGGTCTGCACGGGCACTACGGTGGGAGGTTCGAATCCCCCCTCGGGCATGGATATTTGTGCCGTCCTTCGTGTTAGCTAGAGCGCGCGCCACGTAACTTGGCGGGTGAGGTCTGGATGTGCAGAAGCACAGGTAGGCCTACGTCACGCCACGTGACCTGCTGGCCAATAGCCGTCAGTCAGCCGTTGCGCGCGCTCCAGTTCGTGTCGTACTGTGCGGAGCGACAACTGGTTTTGGAATTCTGCGTTGTGTTTTCTCGCGAGTTATTTCGGAGCATTCAGTTGACTATGAGTAGCAACAGCAAATCTCGACCTGTATTACACAAACAGGCAAGATAAATAGTGTTTCGCGTATATCAATTCTTTAGACGGGAGTCGGAAGCGGCTGATCACAAAACCTCTACTTATTACAACGTTAAAAATTATTTTGTGGCAGTTAAGCTTGTATTGTGTAACTTTATACTATGTGTGCTTCCCTGGCAAAGGAATGGTAACACGATTTTTGTTCTTACTTATGCTGTTTCGTTGTGGATTTTGTTTAAAGCTTGTCTTCTGGTTTCAACAGCTTTGACGATTTTGTTATGAACTCTATTAACGTTGAGTATTATCCGTTTCCTGACTGTGCCTCGACGATCGTCTTTGCGGTGTGTAGAAAGAAATCCTTATTATTTTATTGTTATTACAACCTGAACTTTCCACTGCAAAATATCTCTTTGTTTTATTTATGCCCGTGGGACATCTATTTTCACTTTTGAAAAAATTGTACGAAAATCGCTAGACAAAAATGTTTTACAAGAGCTTTTATTCATGGCCGATTTCGACAGTTCTTGGTTGCCATCATCTGATCTTTTTTGCATGGATTTCAGTATTTTTCATTTACCTGTATATAATCAATTTTATAAAAAATAAATCAGGAAATGTGAAACACCTTGCTTTGATCAGTAAGAACTTGCTTGATGGGCATCAGTACGAAGACTGAACATGTGTCGCTTGTAACGTTTTTAGATAGTCTCCTTGTCTTGTACAATGTCAAACATATACAATTATTCTATCATTTCATATGATATGTCACTTAAATCATTGATAGACTATTTTAATAACTGCTTCGAAAAATCCAGATTTCGAGATACAATTAAGGGAAAAAACTAAAATTTGTCAATTTCTAATTTATAACTTTTTATGTTCACAAATGTACTTTGAATTTTTAATCTGTCGTGAACGTCTAATATGGTTCTTCAGTGATAATGGATACATTGATGCCCCTAAAAGTACTGTGTATATAATTTACAGATATTTCGTGTTAATCGACTGAGCTACGAAATGAATTTCTGTGCCGCTCAGAAAATTATGCCCTGCCATGTAAACATGATAGGTGCAAGAGAAAGAGACTCATAAATACTCGTAAATGCGCCACAGTTTTCCCAACAATCAAACGAGCGTTGTTTTTCTGCATTACACTTTTTATGTAGCCGTGTGTGTTCAAGACTCGCAGCTTGACATTTCCTTTCGCTTGTATGCGGCCGTAACTTTAAAGCTAAGCGGCAGTCCGCAGCTGACTGCGGAATGGAACGGAGCGCAGCTAACGCACAGTCCGGCTTCGCTGCAACAGCTGGTCCCCCCACCACTACACAGCTACCTGCGCAGAAGAGCCAGCCCACCCGCCAAGTTACGTGGCGCGCGCTCTAGTACATAAGTAGTTTGTAAGTTTAGGGACTGATGATCCCGTAGTTAAGTCCCATAAGCTATACAAACATTTGATTTGAATCCCTAGAGCTTCGTTGAGTAATGCTTTCGAGATTACTAGAATGAGATTCTAGTTCAGGTGAAGCACTTCTACCCGTATACTCTGTCCTGTCCCGTATGATTAATTTTGCTTCAGCTACAGCTGAAAGTTGTCGATCAGACAAATTCTCAACCGTACCGCATTTTTCTTCATCTCCACTATCTTCTTCTGTCTCTCGTCCATTGTCCGGAGCATCAATGTATATATCTGTCTCTGCGAAGTCTTCATCTTATTCTAAAACGGCTAAAATTTCATCAGTAGTGAAAGATCTGAAATAAATATATATACAGGGTGTTTCACTAAGTGTGTTTGCCTCTGTAACTTATAAAATAATAGGCGACGGGAAATTTTAATGCGGTAGGTCAACACAAGAAATGTTACACTTTCTGTGGAACTATGAACATAGTTTATTGTATCATTTTCCAAAGAGTTACACCACAAAGATATAATTTTTTAAATGGGACAATAGTTTTTTCTATCGTGTATTGGATTCGTTGAAACTAGCTGCATCCAAATCAATTTAAACTACATTTCTATCACTGTTAGTTTGGGAGCTACAACCCTTCACAGTTCCGGGGGCGGAGGCTGCGATAGCGTAGCTGACTGGCCGAGCGGCTATTCACTGGAGCACGGCCCACTGCCTCATGACCACCAGCCAGTCAGCTACGCTGTCGTAGCCTCTGCCCACTAAACTTTGAAGGGTTGTAGCTCCCAAACTAACAGTGATAGGAATGTAGTTTAAATTTATTTGGACGCAGCTGGTTTCAACGAATCCAATGCACGATAGAAAAAGCTATTGAGCCTTTAAAAAATTATATTTTTGGGGTATAACTATTTTGAAAATGATACAATAAACTATGTTCATAGTTCCACAGAAAGTGTAACATTTCTTACGTTGACCTACCGCATTAAAATTTCCCGTCACCTATTATTTTATAAGATTCAGAGGCAAACACACTTATTGAAACACCCTGCATATATATATATATATATATATATATATATATATATATATATATATATATATATGTGTGTGTGTGTGTGTGTGTGTGTGTGTGTGTGTGTGATTAACTTTGTGAATGGTTGACTAACAAATGGTCATGTGTGCCTGGTGTTCCCATTTGGGAACAAGCAAATGTATACGATGCTTATTAATAAACAAATAATGTTATTATAATTAATTACGTATGAAACACTTCCTTACAGTATTAAGTAATGAAAGACAATGAAAAAAATTAGGAAGTAACTATTATTACTGTACAGTACTTACTTTTCGGTAGACATGTTGCGAACTGAAGTGACTGCAAACTTTGTCAACACACAACAATGATCAGACAAGAAAGACGTTCAATCCAGACCACTTAGAAAGAACGTAGACTTCACACCAACGATCTTAAACGAAACTCACGCTTTAATAACCATTGTACGATTCGTAATAAATAAACAAGAACTTTAAAAATATTGTTCCCATTTGGGAACACCGGGCAAAAATGGCAGATAAGCGAAAACGTGTGGAAAACATTTGAATGTGCAGGCACGCTATGGTTCTATGCTCAGACACCAAAGTTATACATCCAGATTCTATATAGATCACTGATATGAACCCTTTAACCCTTAGACCGGACAAACAGTAATGCGGCTATACCATTGCTCTGCACACTAACTAGATGTTGAACTTATGCCAGCTGAGCGTGCCGGTCATACATGTTCATATCTCGTATTTTGCCAAATTCAAATATGACTGCTACGAAACGTTAGTGGAACAAGAAATGAAAATACGTTTCGATTCCACCGCCATACCAGACTTTTCATCCCACATCAACAATTAGTTCCAAACAAGAAGTAAGCAAGCATTTATCGCCGAATAAAAACTAGAAATTTACTTAACAAATTAAAATATGGTGGTCGACGCAAAACTCTGTCCAGAACATATGAATGTGCAGGCACGTTGCACTTCTATAGTCACTCCAAAGTTATGGATCTAGGTTGTGTCACTGACATGAACGGCATTAAAACTAGTTGGAACATTTTTATTAAGATATGAGGAATATCAAAGTGGACAAATTACATATCACATTAACGTCATCTTTAATTATCGAAGTAACTAAATATATAGCTTAGTAACAGCTTCAATTCTTCAAAATATATGTACATAAATACTCCGCAAACCACATTGAAGTGTGTAACAGAGGGTTCATCGAAACGCATTTGTGACATTTCCCTACTTTTTTTTCTCCTAACAGCACGCGGGGAGAAGAAAGACCTTAATTTTTCCTATTTATATCTGACTTCTCCTATTTCATTGTAATGATTGATGTCTCACTATGTAGCTGAGTGCTAAAATAATATGTTCGCATTCGGGAGAGAACGTTGGTGAATGGAATTTCGCAATAAATCACCCCCTCCCCCCAACGAATAACACCTTTCTTTTAATGATTTCCACCACAACTCGTGCATCATTTCCGTGACACTCTCTCCCCTACATCTCGATAATACAAAACATGCTGCCCTTCCCTGAACTTTCTCGAAATCGTCCTTGGGTCTCACCTGGTGTGGATCCCACAACATTCAGCAATACTCCAGAACAGGACGCACAAGTGTAGTGTCGGCAGTTCCTTCAGTACATCTGTTTACATCTTCTTAGTGTTCTGCCAGTGAAACGTATCCCTTGATTTTCCTCTATACGAACTCTTATATTGTTCATTCCAAATGAAGGTGTTGGTAAGTGTTATTTCTAGGTATTTGGTTGTTTCCTCGTCTCTATAAAGGCTCATTTAGCCCGTAAAATGAGGGTTAAGGGATTTCTTTTCCAACAGACGGGATGGGAAGGAGACACGCCAAGGAGCCAGTGGGAGAAGGAAATGGCTGGGAGCGGAGGCGTGCGCACCGCTGGCGTTGCTCAGTTTGCCCGTGAGCTGCTAGGAAGAGTCCGTGCTGTGGCTGGAAAGAGAGCAATTGTCGTTGCGCTGTTTTTACAGCGAAGCAAATGGTGGTGTACTTAATTATGCCCACAATGGATGTGGGGGTCGTGGTTGTATTAATTCTTTTGTGAAGTAGGCTCAACCACAGATATCGTGTAAAAACACTAAAATATGACGCGTTTCAAGGGTCAAACCTTCATCACCAGACAATCTGTACAAGAGTCTTAATCATGAAACAATAAAAAAGTAATAAAAGAAAACGTGGTTACTTCCCTTGCAACCGTGTCTACGAAGAAGGGTCCTCAGCATACTGTGCTTCGTCAGGATTCAAACCAGACCCCAGCACTGGCGGCGCATAACACAACCGAAATGCATCGAGTCAACAACACGACTGGGGCGCATGTATGCACATGAAAAAAAAAAAAAATTTAAAAAAAATTAAAAAATATAACAGGTAAATTCTAAAGATCATTCACAAGCTAGTGGGTACATTCAGGTGTCACGAAATCATTTTCACAGTATGACAGAGATTGAAATTTAAAATAAACGACTTTTATTATAATAGATCCACAAAGTTTTTAAAAAAGCTGTATGCATTACCTTGAATTTGTTCATTTGATGAAGCGCCACTTTTAGCGTTATGTATTATAATCTCCAGCTGTTCTAGGAGATCTTTCTTTCCTCATCTTGTCAATGCCAGATCTTAAGGTCATCGTCAATCCGCCTTAATGGGTGGCCGATTTCGCGAATATGCGTAGCTACAGCGGAATTGTCAAAATCATTAAGTCGGAAGGCGTCCATATGTTCCTTGTACCTAGCTCTAAACGATCTACCGGTCTGACCAATGTAGTTGACATTACAACTATTACACTGTGTCTTATAAACCCCTGCTTTGTCATATTTATCAGTCTCTTGGTTTAAGTTATTCAGTAATTTATGATGTAACGTATTATTAGTTTTAAAAGAGCTTCTACTTTAAAAGGTTTTAGTATGTTGGCCACTTTCTGAGTCAGATTACCAAAATACTGAACCATTACTCTCTTGATATTTTCCGTGCCACTTTTATTTGATTTAACACGCTGTTTCTTTCGTATTAAGTTATTCACTACGTTTTCCTGGTAACCATTCACCCTACACTTATAATGTTAAATTCAGTAGTTCCGTCTTTTTCGTTAATTGGCACTTTGAAGGCTCTATCGACTAAACAGCGTAGGGCAAAAAGTTTTTGGCTTTTTTGTGACAAGAGCTATTATGTATTTGAATGTCGGTGGTTGTAGGTTTCCTGTATACTTTAAATAAGTGTCTATCATCCTGCTTCGTAATGTTAAGGTCAAGGAACTGAAGTGTGCCATTATTCTCTTGTTCAACTGTAAATTCCATTTTCTCTTGTAGGCTGTTAAATTTTTTAACTATTTCAGTAATTTCAGTCTGTCCTCCAGCTATCAATAGCAACGTAGCGTTTATAATATAAGAATTTATCAACTAGGTGCTGCATATTTGCGAAAAGCCGATTTCATAGGTTATTAGTAAAATGTCTGCTATTGTTCCTGAAATACTTGAACCCATAGCCAGTCCGTCTTTTTATATATAAAATTTCCCGTTAAAAGCAAAATAGTTATATTTCAGAATAAACTGAAGTAGGTCAATGAATTCAACGATTTCTCGCTGAGCTAGTCTCTTGTGTTGGTAAATTAGCTTTAATCAACTCGACGGCCTCATCAACCGGAACATTTGCATATAAATTTTTAACATCAAGAGACATAAGGTGCGATGTATCGGCAATAGGCTTATCTTCAATCTCATTGATCAACGTAGTGTTGTTGCTAACTGAAAAATTACCCCCAAATATGTAAAACTCCTTTAGAATTTTATCGAGTTTTTTCGCAGTTTTGCATAAGATCCCCTTCATTGAATTTACTATAGCTCTAATAAGATGCCCGTTGTTATGGACCTTTAATTGTAATCTTCGTCTGTTAGTAGAGGACCTGTGAGATTCATGACGTAACACTGACATTTCTCTTTCTCGGTCAATAGGAAAGATGTCCTTTTAAGCAACTGTTTCAGTTCTGCTTATACCTTCTTAATTGAATCTTTACCTATTTCGGTCACACCGTTTTCTGAAAAGAAATGCAGAGTGTTATTAATATATTGTTCTTAGTAACGATCGCTTTATTAGAGATGAGCTTGTCGTTAATGGTAGTAACGGTTTTGTGATCACTGTTATTATGCATACTGTTACAGGATTTATTCGTTTGGGCCTCGATGGCGTTAGCTACTTTATATCCCATGTGTCCTTTTTCGTTTTCATTCAGTTTAGTTACATCTACCGCCATTTTAGTCGCTACGATAAGTTCTTTTGCAGTTTTGTCATTTAGGCTAGGCTGTACGTTAAATTTAAGACCTTTGATGAACAACTACAGGTTGTACAGGGTAGGAGCTTTCAAAGTGCCAATGAACGAAAAAAACAGAACTACTGAATTTAACATTATAACTTGTTATCTGCAGGGCCCACATGTTAGTGATGTCGTACATAGACATTTTAATAATAATAATTATATAATTTCAACACTGTATATTTTAATTCCTATTGATAAACTTATTTCGACTTAATAGTCATCTTCAGGTGTTATGCCTGCAATACATAGGTTTTTATAAAATTTACTATATATATATAGAAGAAGAATATATCAAGTCACAATAATATTGAAATGAACAACATAACAGAATGTGTTATTTAGCATTTCTTTTACATCTGTATAAAAAAATAGGCAGCATAGTAGTAAATTTTATAAAAACTTATGTATTGCAGGCATAACACCTGAAGATGACTATTAAGTCGAAATAAGCTTATCAATAGGAATTAAAATATACAGTGTTGAAATTATATAATTGTTATTATTAACATTATAAGACAGCTTGCTAGGGTGACTGGTTACCAGGAAAACGTAGTGAATAACTTAGTACGAAAGAAGCAGCGTGTGAAATCAAATAAAAATGGCACGGAAAATACAAGGGAGTAATGGTCTCGTATTTTGGTAATCTACCTCAAAGTGGCCAACATACTAAACCTTTTAAAGTAGAAACTCTTTTAAAACTAATAATACGTTACATCATAAATTACCGAATAACTTAAACCAAGAGACTGGTAAATGTGACAAAGCAGGGGTTTATAAGACACAGTGTAATAGTTGCAATGCCAACTACATTGGTCAGACCGGTAGATCGTTTAGAGCTAGGTACGAGGAACATATGGACGCCTTCCGACTTAATAATTTTGACAAGTCCGTTATAGCTACGCATATTCGCATATTAGCCGTCGATTATCGAGTCTGCAGATCACGGCAAGAAGGCAGAAGAAGATGGTTCACCTGTCCCGCTCTTGTACATCTTGTGCAGGGGCGCGTGTACGGAGGTGTACGATACCATAGCCGGCTGCAAGTAGGAGGTGGGCATCAAGACGGTCGACTCGGAAGCCACTGTCTCACTGCAGGTAGCAGATCACAGGGCACTCGAGAGCGCTGTGGCTGCCGTCATAGTCGACGCGCCTCCCTTGAAGACTACGTCCGAAGGCAAGCGAGAGAAGATCACCCTCTGGAGCTCCTGAGGGTCCTGCCACGGTGCTGCGACGAGGAAGCAGTCCAGGATAGGCTGCGGCGAGCTGGGGTCGGTGGTGCAACTGTAAAGTCGGTCGAACAGGAAGAGGCCGCCGCCGCTCTACGTTGTGGCCGTGCAAACGGTCGACAACGGGGGCGACGTCTTCGCCTTGCGCAAGCTCCTGGGCTTCCCAGTGACGGTGGAAGCTCTCCCTGCTAAGCTCCAGTGAGCAAGATACACGAACCTGCGCGCGCGGCGGAGAAGGGGCGCCGACTTGCGCCCGCTGTGTCGGTCCTCACGTTGCCAACTGGCGAGGCTGTCCGGCTTTGTCAAGCCAAACCGGCGCCGGCGTGGCGGCGGCGGCGACGACGAGGGGACGGCGCGGCTGCTGCACCTCCTGCCCGCGACCGACCGGGAAACCCCGCCAACGGCGGCGCGGACCGACGTAGAGCGGAAAGGGGGACAGCGCCCCCCGCCCCAAAGAATAAGACGCGGCCCGGCGACGACCTGCGCCTGCCGCCGTGGAAGAAACGACAGCGGCCTCCAAAGCCGCATGCCAGCAGAGAGGGCGGCCTTCCAGGCCCAGCTTCCTGCATACACGGAGGAGGCCAGCCGACATCTCCGGCAGCTGCGCGCGACCTCTATGAGGAAGACGCTGTGGACGCTCCAGCGCCCGCCCCTGCGGCGCAGAGCTCTGGGACGGCCACTGCTGAGACGACCGGCGGTCGCAGTCGCAACCGCAGTCTACAGCTGCCGAGATCACGCCTGCCCATAGTAAGGCGTTAGAAGACCTGCAGGTCGCACTGAACGGGAATTCATTGGAGAAGGTGCCAAAGGAGTCGTACAACACCCAGTGATGAAGCGGCCGTGAGCGACCGGCGGCAGGAACCTTTCCGCGCACTCATCTGCGCGGTGAGGAGGAGGGCGGACGCCAGAAACACGGTGGCACACTGCCGCAGTCGACCAGCTGGACGAGCGCAGCAGTGCAGGACGACGCGGCAGGTACTGCTGCAGCACTACGGGACTGATGTCTTATGACATCACGGTGCGATGCATGATACGCGCTACTGACATAACCTACCCTTGCACGAACCATCGTAGTTACCAAGGAATCCGCTACTGCCCTTACTACCCGACCTCGACTGTCGCAGAGTTTTGTTTTTTTCCCCTTGGCGCTTGCCTTGGCACTTTTTCCCCTCTGCCCTTAAACCCGCTCTTCTTTCGAAGTTTTCGACTACCACTATCTCCCGATATGGACCGTATTAATGGGTAATCTTATCCACACGTACGGCTCACATCACACTTTCCGCTCCTGTGACTCCTACATTAACTTTATAACACATGCAGAGGTGAAAGTAGTTGGTCACCATGCTAGTGCTTGCGTGGAGGCTGGAAGAAATGGGACGAAATGGGACAGAAGTTAATAATTTATATTGGTACTTATAAATTATTAACTTCTGTCCTGCTTAACAACCTATCTTTCGTTAAGTTTGTATTCAGATAGCTATATTTCATTCGTCCCGTCTTATACACCGACTTCCCACCCACGTTCCCTTAGTTAGTCTGTACAAGTCGGCGGAGCAGCACACCACGCCCGCCCACCGCACGTGAGCGCAATTGTAAACATGGGCTTATCTTGTATCACCAGAGACCAACGCTTCTATTAAGGTAATCTTAAAAATTGGTTTTATGTTTCTCACATTATTACCGAGTATGTTCCAACTGTAATTCGTTGTTATCCGATCATTTGTAGGACTACAAGGAAATCAAAAAATTCCAGAAAAATAGAAACACCGCAAAACAACTTACGATATCACACCACGGAGAGCGCATTGTAAGCTTTGTTTACCATTTATACTGTCTTCTTAACACAAAATAAGCCCATGTACCACTATACCCGTTTGCAAGTCCGCCTTGTAATTTTGTGTAAATTCTGTCACGCAGATAATCTGAAGATGCCCTGCTAAAGGGCGAAAGGCGTCATTGATTAATAAAACAATTTGCAATCAACACTGTTTTTTACTGAAGGAATATCGTAAGTATGTGTTCTCGAAGAACGGTTATGGTCCACGGGTTATAAAAACAGCGTTTGCCAAGAAGAGGAAAAGTGGAAATGTTGAAGATTCACGTGATGGGCAACCGACGGCTTTTCTTCCTTCCTGTGGCGGTACATCCTGCAAAATAGGACGAGTTCTGCGGCGGACGCATGGTATTAAAGGAGATGCTGCTCCTGTAGAGGACAGCCTCGGCCTTAGGATCCCTAGCATTTACAATACACCACGTGAGTGTGGAAGCAACTACACCGGTCAGCCCATACCGAGGCCGGTGAGAAAGACAGGCTAGGGCACTCCGCCAGGTCACGTGATGAGAGCAGTGCCGAGGTAACGCGATCGCGAAGCTGGCAGGTTGGCTGCTAAGAGACAGTGGGCCGTGCCCCAGCGGCCGGCCAGTCATCTTCGCGATCCCGTTGCCACAGCACTACTCTCATCACGTGACCTGACGGAGTTCCCAGGACTGTCTTTATCGCCGGCCACGGTCCATCCATACCGTTGCCGACCGTTGTACAGAACAGCATAGGCCTGTTAGAAATCGGCAGTCGGTCAGCACAGCCTCACAATCACAAGACCTCATTCGATGAAACAATTTTGTCTTAGGCATGTACATACTGGATTCTGTAATTAAACAGGCAGTAGAAATAATAATGTGCGAGTATAGTTTCAACCGTGACAGCGGGTACAATCTCAGCCATGCATGGAGACGATCGCTCGATATACAGAGAAGCGGCAGGGACATTTTGTACAGCGTCTCGATTCTACGGGAGCGGTGGCGCCACCAGCGCAGACGTCGACGCCGTATGCGACAGCATTACGTAGCCGCCAGCCAATTAGAAGCCGACTAACCACGAGCCATCTACTTGCTATTAACAAGCACCGCAGCACTAGACAACAAACTATAGTCCGTTCACCGAGAGCTGGGACGAAACGTAAACAGTGTCACGTGAGTGACTACGATCGTTTCCAGAGAAATGTGTAGACAGTCCAGCTCAGTATGTGGGACAGACAGGAGGGCATTCAAAGCACGTTTCAGTGAACATTTGTTAACAAAAAAGGGGCAAATAAGAAATACTCTGCTCTTGCCGAAAATTTAAAGTCTTCTGACCATCAAGCTCCCACCCTAGATAATTTAGAAATTTTGCATCATGCCCAAAAAGGACTGAAGTTAAACATCCTGGAAGAATTTAAGATTTCTAAGCGGGTTTATTTTAAAGACCCGAAACGTCTTAACGATCAGTTGACCTCAAAAGACCAAACCTTTTTCGACACTTTAATGGAAATTTTTAAGTAATATTCTGTTATATAACTGGGCATCCTTACAAATAGCATTTATGTGTTATTGGTATTTTATATAAATAGTGTCCATATTTTAAATTAACAACTGTTATCCGACCGACCCAACACCTACAGTGTTGTGGACACTTAGCTTTATTGGCGTTACTCGCAACACAAATGTGAACGCTGCCTCAGGCAGTACTTGTACCTCTACCGACGCAAGTCGTATTAATATGTTGACGACCTAAGGTGCAGGTACATCATACAAGGTAAATCTTGCAATATCCATTCATTTAAACAATGTACCAATCTGTTTTCAACGGTCAGTGTTACCGAATATTAATGGTTTACATATTATTGTCTCTGTAAGATATCCTATGACCGCATTTTAATCTAAACACCTTCCACCACAGAGTATATGAAACATTAGTACCGTACATTATCATATTTTTTTAAAAACAGTTTCAAATTGGCTTGGAGATAAACATTTTCTAAGTAATGTCATGTAAATATTGTAAGTTCTGTATCAATATTTTCTTCTTTGTCAGCTATCTGAAGATGCCCTAACCGGGCGAAACGCGTTATTGTAATAAAAAATATTTGCAATCAAGACGTTCTGTTATTCAAGAATTCAATTATTCAAGAGAAAGCATTAGGTGTCCACGTGATACGAAGGGGTATACAAAATCCTTGGCGCACGCCTTGCAGCTGGTGGTGTCGGCTGGCTGCTGAGCTGACGTCATAGCGGACCCTGAGAAATCTGGACAACAATGTTACGAAATAAAGAATCACATGGAAGATTCAAAGCCAGTTACAATAATGTTGAAAGTACGATGAAACTGAGTTCATTCTGTCAAAACAGATTTCTTTTCATACAGATTGCTAACAAATCGCTCCATTCAAGGCCGGCGCAAGGCACGTGCGAAACGTTCGGCCGCACGGGGCGGCACTTTCCGGGGGGCGGCAAATCTGCCGCCCTCGTTTTGGCCCACTTTAGGTTACGGTAGTAACACTAAAAGTGGACCTTTGCGATCCTTTTTTGACAGTTCGAAATTTAAATAAAAATAACGGTTTAACCATTCACCTGTCACAAAAATTGAATAACGGAATTTGTAGAGGAGAAAATTCTCTACAACTTTGCTCCAATATGTTGTTTTTTATTTATTTATTTATTTTTTAATTTCTCTTATCGTTTCAGAGATATTTGAAAAAATAACGGCGATTTTGGGATGTATGTCTGTCCGTCTGTCTGTCTGTAACGTGTTCCCCGTTTTTAAGACGAACCGTTCAACCGAACAACACCAAATTCTACATTCATAATTGTAGGCCGACAAAGACCAGAACCTCCTTTTTTTCAAATTTTTCGGACAAAAAATACGGTAGTAATGCCAAAAAAGCCGTTTATAATTGCAAACGAACGGTTCATCTGACACGAAAATTGAATAACCTAATTGGTAGAGAGGAAAATGCTCTAAAACTTCGCTCTATTATGGTTTTTTTTTTCATATCTTGCATCGTTGCAGAGATATTTGCAAAAATAACGTCGATTTGACGATGTCTGTCTGGTTGTAATGTGTTCCCACTTTTTTAGGTCGAACCGTTCAACCGATTGGTACCAAATTTTACAGACATAAATGTTGGCTACAGAGACCAGAACCTCGCTTTTTCAAATATTTCCGACAAGAAATACGTTAGTAATATCAAAGAACGGTCGTTTGTAATGTAATTTTAATCGCATATAAACCGTTTATCTGACGCTAAAATTGAATAACCCAATTTGTAGAGGAGACGTATCTCTACAGCTTTGTTCCCTTATGCTTTTTTTTCATATCTCGTATTGTTTGAGAAATATTTGCAAAAATAACAGAGTTTTGACGCCCTCCACTGAATTAACGAAAACCAGCCGTTCGCAGATGTCACGTGGCATTTCTCGCCCAAAACTCTCTCTGGCATAAGCCATCTTGCTTTGCGTATTTGATGATTTTCTTATTTTAAGCCGGCCGCGGTGGCCGAGGAGATTGAGGCGCTCCAGTCACGGTCTGCACGGCCACTACGGTCGGGGGTTCGAATCCCCCCTCTGGCCTGGATATTTGTGCCATCCTAGTTCGTAAGTCCTTCATAAGTAGTTTGTAAGTTTAGGGACTGATGACCACGTAGTTAAGTCCCATTTGAACATTTGATCTTATTTTAACTTACATGTTTTCATTCCAAATCAATGGCGCACTGAAGAATTAACAAAAACACGTCGTTTTTCGTACGATAAATAATAATCTAGTGTCTACAAGTGCCATATTAGCATCACTTAATAACAGCCATCAATAGTACTGGACTAAAGGACGTGGCTTTTAAGTGTTGGGCGTAGCGTAATGGGTAATGCGTTGCACTGTGACGCTGAAGGTCATTGGTTCAAAAGCAGCCGGGCGCCGTGGCTCAGCGCGCCCGGTCAGGAGGCTAAACGCCCTCTGTAATAGAAAAGCTGAGCCAAATATTCGACGAACCAAAACAACGACCGCAAAACATGGATCTAACTGAGGGGAAAAAAAAAAGAAAAAAAGAAACGTCAATACCTAAAAATTTTTGTTTTCCTAAAAGGGTTTCAGACATTCTTATTAATTAATTTTTTGTTGTTTACATTATTATTTTGGTCCAAAATGTTTGTTAAAACTTATAAAATTACAAATCTAAAGTGGTCGTAAAACACGTCAGTGCGATTTTTTTTTTTTTCTGTAGTACAAACTCAACATTCATTCGCAAGAGGGGATTCGAAACCAAACCTCGGAGGTAGCGGCTTCGGGAACTGTGGCATGGCGCCTCGACTACCTGCTTGCCGTCCCTGTTGAACAAGGGGAGGGAGGAGGGCTAATTTCTTCCTTGCCACTGTGGCAGCGCCGTCGTGTTTACGCCGGAAGGGAAGCAGTATGGCGCACACGCCAGTGGGGTTGGAACACTTGCGCGGAGTGACACTTGCGCGGAACCCGGGGCCCATGGGACGGCTCATGGCTTTTCCTGGGTACAGGCACACCAAGAAGTCTAGCACTGCTGTTGTCAAGTTTCCACACTGTCAACATAACACGAAACTCAGTGAAATTGCACAACCCTTTCAAAGCTGAAGAGCAATATAGTAACTTGTTCTAACTACATATGAATTCGTTGAGTGTTCCTCCTGAAAACAAAAAGGTATTTTAATAGTGATAATGTTTGGAGAGTTATTAAGACATTCTTTGCTACTACAAGACGATGACTTTCCACAGTCATACCTCCTAAAAGCATATTATTCAGAACACTAAGCATATCAAGACACCTGCGCAAGCAATAAATATATTAGGCATCCTGCACAGATACGTTGATGTAATTGACCGCTATAAAGTTAACCCCACTATCGCGCAACTTCCATCTCTTTAAAAATAGCTACTATGCTTTATAATAGGAGACGCAACCTTAAACCTTCAATTAAAAAACGTTAATAATAAGTCAATGAGTATTTTACATACTTGAAGCGTTTATTCGTAGACCCCAAAACGATATGGCTGTATTCGAATTAGAAATACATCTAAGAACTGTATGAAATACGGAATGTGTAAGGGAATGTCACACACCGAAAAATGATAAAGACAAATTCTATTTTCCATCACCGTCATATAGAACCATTTTTACTCCGAACTTGGCATAAACCAACAGGGAGAAACTAGTTGCAAGACTTCCAGAAAAAATGAAGCGAAATTGGCAGCCAATAGTTGATTGTAAATTACATTGCCTGTTGACTCTATAAATATAAATTACGGAATACGCGGAACTCCTGTTCAGTACAGTCAAAAAGGTCTAAGGTAATAGGCAGTGGTTTACAATCAGATATCGGTATCACTCTCCTCCTCAAGAAGTCTGTGTGAAGATTTATATTCAGAACATTCAAGAAAAAGATGTTGAAACTACAAGAAGCAGCTCATTTACTCAGGAAGGGAATACGTTATGGTGCCCGTAAATTTGAATGGCTGTATCTCTTGTAGTAACATTCATTTTTTGATAAAATGTTAAAATCCAATATACCAGAATTTTGTTTTTCTGAACTCAGTGCCAACGTTTTTTGTCGAAATTTTTGCAGGAAGTAGCCTTGACGTGATTTCATACTTCTATGCATGAATATTATCAAACATGTAATTTGTGTCACAAACTGCGCGGTCGGATGTTCGAGTCCTTCCTCGGACATGGGTATGTTTGTTTGTACTTTGCCTACGTTATTTTAAGTAAGATTAAGTAGTGTAAGTCTAGCGACCGATGACCTAAGTAGTTTGGCCGCATAAGACTACACATATACAAGTAATTTATTTATTTCATCACCACATTTAAGTACTAATAATTAAAGAAACTTAAAGTAAACATTGAAAACAAATGATTGGTATTTCTCATAAAATGAATGCACAGAACCGTTGAATTCTGTCTTGTGAATGTACTTACAAAATCTGCCATATCAAAATTGTAGTGTGAGTCCCAAATTTGTTTTTCATGTAATAACATTAAAAACATATTAAAAATTGAGAACTCGAAAACCAGTGAAGTTATGGACTTCAAGCGTTTTGTGTTGCTAAATCTTTACATAGTAGACAAGATTTTAAAATTTGGTTGCTATCGCCAAATTAGACGAAACGTTAAATTTTTTGGTGTAATCTTCGCCGTGTAGATTGTATGTTGTAGAAGTCTACGTCGAACCTAATTAGAATCATACCTCTGAGGAGAGAACGTTGTTTGCACTTTTCCTGCGTTTCCAGTCGCCGTGCTGTGCTACGTAACGACATCGTACCGTTCCACTTTACCGAGAGCTATATATGTATTTGTGTGATGTTTGTTCTTTAGAAATAAGACATCACACCAATATATGTATCATTTAGACGCAAAGATTCTGGGTTCTGTTTTCATCGCTAACGCGACTAACAACGTTAGACATCGTGTATAAACAGTTAAAGGTTATGAGTGCCACTGGAAAAATGCATAAGTAACACCTGTTGTTTGAGACTTGAAGATGACCTGAAATTAGCCGAAATCGATATCTCATAACAAACATAAGGTGTAGCTGTCTATATTTCATAATGCTATTCCTAACATATTTAAAAGCTGCTCAAAACCACCTACAAAAAACCTTTATAATGAGATTGTATATAATTCCACGATCAAATTGTGTTTTAGTTATTTGTAGTAATACACCCAAAGATCTGCCATTGCTTTTAGTGCCTTGATCAGCTGTTTATTTTTAGAGGTATTACTAGGGACAGGAAAAATTCGCATTTGCGATAAATGCGAATATAGATGCTAATTCTGACTCAAAATGCAGTAAATCCGAAATTGTAGTTAGCAACGGTTGCGCTCAATGCCGATTTCATCACATTCCTCTTCACATGGTGCTGTATTGTAAATCGAGTGATATTTGTATGACGTGTTATCTCCCTGTTGAATGAGGCTGTGATATCTCCGGGCCGTTACTACTGCTCCACCTCGCTCGGTGGGCCTTTTCCTGAATACGGCACAGGTAGCGGCTGGAGGGCGTGGAGTAGGGGTGGTGTATCCCTACTTCTGGAACACCCTGTTCACTACCTGCAGCGTCCGGGTCTCCGCGCAAGTGTCTACAAATTCCCTTTCCGCGCAAGTGTCACTCCCCGCAAGTGTCACAAACTCCACGCCAGTATTCTTATGAATGGAGCGCTGCCAGTGTGTTACGCGCCGTGCGTTTACTCACAACTAATTTTGCAGGAGACGAAATCTTATTTGGAAATTCGAATGCAATGTTCGATGCTGCGGTTACATGTTAAGTCTGAAGCAATTTTGCTAAGTCCTTCAATGGCAGTTGAGTTTTTTATTCTTCCCGCGCTATGGAAAAAAAAAAAATGTTGAACATTACTACAGTCAAACATTGGCTAGAAGTATTCCGAATGGGTAAATACGCTGTAATTACAAGGGATAAAGACATTGATAGTAAGCCTGGGATAAGTTGGGTTTCGACATTTTTTTTTAATTTTTGCTATCCGTTTCTGAGTGATAGTAGGACGTTTTGGTTTTTCAGCCCTGAAACACCTGTCTCCGCCTGCATGAACACAATGAAACTCTGACCACCACTTTTGTGTGACAATACTACTCACACACTATCACTTTGCCAACATTTATTTACTGTATAATGCGTGTGAATCCATGTTTCGTCTAAGTAAACGACTTGTCGCTTTCATTCTGATGAAAAACTGAGAAAGTATGGTCTTTTAGCAACAATGCCTTCTGGTCCAAGCGAAACAAAGAGTTAATTTTAATACCATGTAAAACTAAAATACACAGACAGAACATTGCTTCTAAGAATTTCCTTGCTAGCTTTGAAGCTCATTTCTGTTTGATAAAGGTTGTGCAGTTTTCGCAAAGTTCGTATTTCTTTCTATTGTTCGTAATGCTATAAAAATTACTGCCTGACAATACATTTATCCATTTTCTTGCTTCATCTTATTTGGCGCTAGTTTAACCGTAGCCTCGCTGTACCTCGTCACGTGACCTCGTTCCTGGCACTGCCGCGTCACCAGTTCGCCTTTCCGGACAATAGGTATTGTTGCGTTCTCTACAACGAAAACTACAGAAATCGTTTCGATAGTTGGCTGAGAGAGTCAATACTGGTCAGACTGTTGCGTTTCACAAGAACAGAAGAATTGGTGCGTCCGAATTTCTTGCAACGTGGGATGTAATAGGTAAGTGCTTTTCATGTAACCTACAATTAGTATTGCGAATGCAAGTTACTCATAAGTTAGACTTTTTCTCTTTCAAGAATGCAGAACAGGAAAATTTATTTTTCTTATCATCTGTTACTTAAAAAATGGGCAACTCGGCAAATAAGCACGCGTCACCCCAATAGCTAGAATGAAAATAAAGCGCGGAAAAGTGATGTGATACGGCGATGACTAATTTGTTACCCCTTATTACATAATCAGACGACAGAACTGACACATGCAAATTACTACAGATGGCGAGTGTCAGTTCTTTGCAATGAATAACCGCAGTGCAATGAGTTAATATACTTCGACTAGCATCATTACCCGTCGATTCACGATGTATTTATTGCATTATGATGTTACTCCATCTCCTTATTCTTCCTCTCTCCATTGTCTTCCGCCCCACTCTTTGGCCGTTTCAACTGTTTTTATTTTCCAGATCTTCACAGATTTCTGGCACAGAGTGGCTATTCTCAATGCTTTGAGTTATGTTTACCTCTATACCGTCGTGCTGAACTTAACTGGCAACATGACGGTTTAGATGTAATCACATATTAAAGCTTTGAAACTGGCCACTCAGTGGCCGAAATCTAGGTAGATCTGAAAAGTAAAAACAAAAATTGCGATTGATTGCTGACTTTTCCTACAGATTGGCTTAAATAAAATTTCAAAAACGTTTAAAAAAATTCGTAGGGGGGCGGCAGTTTAGCAGCTCGCACGGGGCGGCACTTGGGCTTGCGCCGGCCCTGCCTCCATTCATACACAATTTTTAATAACATAACCAGTAATAATAATGGTAAAGGACGTCGAAACAAGGTTCATTCTGTCAAACGTGAACTGTTTTCATTGGGTTTATACAAAACCGCTCCACTCTTATTTCCTCATTTGACTTTCAAATAAAAATACGACACCGAGGACGCACTTGCTCCAAACTTCTGCAGTCACTGTTTTTACTGCTTCCTCTTGCAGTTCTTTAACTTCCAGCATTTTGTATGTTTTGTCTTTCGCTGCAACATAGCCACACTTATTCGACGGCGTTTAATTCACAGCGGTACGGAGGAATTCTAAGAACAGTTTTCCCTGCATTCTTCGCCATTTCATCCATCGCGTATTCGTTGTGCGCTGTTCTGTAATTTTGAAATATATCCAAAAGTTATTTTTTCAACATACCGTCTTAAAAATCGGGGTTCTTATATTTTAGCCACTCTGATATTTCGTGCTTATTGGAATTCACTCTGGGAACCTTTTCTTTGCTACGATAATGGTACGGCGCTTTATCAACAACAATAACTGCAAGCCGAGGAAGAACACCTTAGTACCACTTCTCCAAGGTTCAACTAGTCTTTCACGCGTCTTTAAAGATGAACGTAAAAGATCCTGAAATCGCCGCTGTAGAACTAACGAGTAGTGTTGTGTAATTCGCGAACGAACTAGTTCGGAAGAGCGCTCCCACAGGCGGACAATGCGAACTAGTTCGTAGATCGCTCGCCTCTTAGTTCGTCCGCTCCTTTTCCGAAGATTGTCGGGTAACAGCGAGAGGACGCGAGAGCGCGCAGAATCGCGTGATTCCCTTCTGCCAGTTGCCGTCATTTCGAAGTGAGATGTAGCTCAGCTGTAGTTTTAGTAGCGGTAGCAAACGCCAAAAAGAGCGGAAGAAATAAAAAGAGCGACCTACTTCGCGTCCGAGCTGCGAACTAAAAGGAGAGCTACCGGTCGAGAACTAATATATGTGCAATCGGTCGCGAACTAAAACATGCGTCACCGGACACGAACTATTATGCCAAACGTATCTCGCTTCTCAGTTCGTTGGATTCTTTTCCGAAGACCGACGGGCAATAGCGAGAGGGCGCGCAGCAGAATTAAAAATCACGTGTTTGCCTTCTGCTGATGAGAGCCATTTCGAGGTGTGCGTCAGCCTGCTAGATTACATAATTCAGTGCTACAAAATTTCTGCTTTGAAGTATTCTGCACACTGCAATATCTGACTAATAAATTCCATAATGCCAATATATAGAGATAACTCTAAACTTAAACGCTAGAAATTATCCACAAACTGTTTAGTTTGCGTGATATCGTTAGCGGCTCAAGCAGCAAGCGCATGAAGGAGCTAGGTGAGGGACCTTCTCCCTTCACCTGCATGCGCAGACCACGCCGCTCAGCCGTCACTGGGAGCGGACGAACTAAAAGAACGAACTGGTTCGCGGCTTTAAAGCGAGCGCTCCCGATCGCGAACTATTATGCGTAAGTCTACTAACGAGCTCACACCTGCAGCGGAGACGGCCATGCTGACTGCGCGCCCCTGCCTTGTTCACCCCTCGACGGCAGCGCTGTGGTCCCGCGCCTTGCCGTGTTTACAGTACGTCTCTCGTTTCGGTGAATGGAGTATAGTTGCCTCGTTTGGTTTTCTTGTACAGTTCATTTCAAATTTGTTTTATGCTTTTTCTCGCGGAACCCCTGCGACTCTAGCATATCGCTATGGTTAAGCAGAGCACCGTTAGGGGATCGCTAGTCTTTACCATACATTTTAGGTACAGCCGTATGAAGTAAATGTGAAATTTTTAACCTTTTAACTGGGGATGTGGAGTGTTCACAGCACCCCAGTTGCAACAGTTTACTGGTATTTAGTGAAGCATGTTGGTCACACTGATGAGCGGCTTGTTACCTTCGTTCAAAGGGATGTACATTGTCGCGAAATCATTGTTCGTGTTTTTAAAAGTAAGCAACACTGTACACAACAAGTTTTATACCTACCTAGTAGTGAGACTTTCTGTGTCGATTGCTACACATCATGATGTCATATGTGGAAGATCAATAACTTCTTAGAACGATTTTGGAAGATGTTTTTAATGATAATGAACGCTGTGAGATTTCAGAATTAGAAGATTCGGAAGACAATGAAGAAGAGCAGTGCGAACTGAAACTGATCAGTCTCATGACGACCCTGCTGGAGATATCCTCCTTTTCAGCAACACCGAGGAGATTTCTACTTAGTGAGGATAAAGTAACGAAATGGATGACTATACCAAAGCCAAATAATATCAGAACAAGGAAGCAAAATATAGTAACTCAGCTTCCTGGTACCAACGTAATTGCTAAAAACTGCAAGACTGATGTAAAATGGTTTTCTGTGTTCACAAATGCGCAAATAATCTTGCTCAGTAGCAGAGTGCACCAAACTTTATATGCATCCGCAGGTCTTAAAAAGAGCTACAAATTCGGCTGTACCAAGATCCATCCGACTGAAGGCAGCTAAGTTCTCAAACACGGAAGAGTTTAC
Organism: Locusta migratoria; assembly: GCA_026315105.1. Taxonomy (NCBI): domain Eukaryota; kingdom Metazoa; phylum Arthropoda; class Insecta; order Orthoptera; family Acrididae; genus Locusta; species Locusta migratoria. Next base: position 302,587,991 of record CM048751.1, read on the forward strand.
TCTAGACGTTCAAAGAAATAAATCTATATCAGGAAGATGCAAAGTTTGCCCAAGAAATGCTGACAAAAAACCAAGCTCTTCTGTTACAAACGTAACTAAATTGTGTGTTTAAATCATATGAAAATCATCCGCAGTCAGTAATTTATATTAAATCAGAATCTTCTTTCAGTGATGATGAAAATGTGTTATGTAAAATGTGATTTTTCTCTAGCCTTTTGACATGAACGATTGTTTTACGTTATATAAATATGTCTGTTGCTTTGTCTGTTAACATCTCTCTATAATTCTAAAATGGTTGCAGCTCTTCTTATTTGATTGATTTGAAAAATAGAATGTATACGAACATTTAAAACCATTTCACACCAGTTATGGATTAATTAGTTATGGATAATTATTCGACTATCTCAGTGATTAAAATTATTGTTAAGTGAATAAATGAAAGACTAAATGCTTTTTTTATTGTAGATTTTTATCTGTCACTTTCCACTTCTTTCACCTCTGGCAGTAGTGCTCATGTGAAAAATACCGAGTAGCACCGTGGTTCGGAACCCACGTTAAACTGTAGGTCCCCCTGTAACTGGCTGGGTAAGTCAGTTCAAGGTCGGAGGAAGGCAACGGCATACCACCTCCAAACAGGACCATGCCTAGTAAAGCACTGTGGTGTTCAAACCAGTCTTCGGATTGTTGACGGCTTTACTTTTATAATAAACAATTTTAGAATAAAATAATAACCTTTCTATGATATTTATGTATGGTTCTGTGAACACCCCAAGTCCCTAGTTATGTTATGAATGCTCACCTCCCCAGTTGAAGGTTAAGCTAATGGGAGTGTTGCTGGACTGCGAAGACATCAGATACACGGGGAGAGCAGTTGTCGCCCGCCGTGTGTGGTCAGCAGCTGCCGCGGGGTGGCCTCCCCTGGGAGTCGGCGCCCGCCCCCGCCCCCGCACCCCGGCGAGCAGGCGGCGCCTTTGATGTGCGAGGGAGTTCCTCTGCGGCGGGCGAGAGGCTGCCCAGAAAGCGATTTACCACTCGCGTATCCTCACAGGACGCGGCATCTGCCAGTTGTCAAAGCTCCGCGCTCTCTCTGCCCACCAAGTGTGTGTCCAGTAGCCCTCCAGATTATATAAGTGCCCAAAAAAAAAGAACAGCCAGGCTGTATGTCACACCTACAAGCAGGGATTACCCGCTGCGTTTGTAGGGACAGGAACTGGATATGCGTTTATGAGGCCTTAGCGCTTCGCCCATCAGTATCAAAAAGGGGTGCTGAGATATTCTTTCATTATCAGGGTTCCTCTTTAAAGTAATTCGTGCTTGCTGAACACACACACTGTCAGATATTCCCGACGAGCGCACCGCAAAGATGTGCGTCGATCTGCAAAAGGCGCATAAATGAGACACTCACAAGGAAAGTACTTAGGCTCGAACAAACACAAATACACCGCAAAATTGAGCAGTCGTCCGTTAGAGGCCTCTGCGTGTGCCATGCCGCATTGCACTTTGACTGCCGGTACGCCACTCGGCACCAGTAGGGACGGTGCAGTGTGCCTCTGAAGTTGCGTTTTGAGACGTTATTTGTGTAGTGAAGCGTCAATGGGCCGGCGAATGGTAATCAATCCCATTAACGTATTGTGTTTGTTTGGGATGAAGTTACGAACAACCCTTCGTGAAGATAGTCAACAGCGATTCAGAAAGTATCGCTCTTGCGAAACACAGCTTGCCCTTTATTCACATGAAGTGTTAAGTGCCATCGACAAGGGATCTCAAATCGATTCCATATTTTTGGATTTCCGGAAGGCTTTTGATACTGTACCCCACAAGCGGCTTCTAATGAAATTGCGTGCTTATGGAATATCTTCCCAATTGTGCGATTGGATTCACGATTTCCTATCAGAAAGGACACAGTTCGTTGTAATTGACGGTAAGTCATCGAGTAAAACAGAAGTGATATCTGACGTTCCACAGGGAAGCGTTATAGGTCCCCTACTCTTCCTCGTGTTTATAAACGATTTAGGAGACAATCTGAATAGCTCCCTTAGACTGTTCGCGGATGATGCTGTCGTTCATCGGTTAGTGAAGTCAACAGAGGATCAAAAGCAACTGCAAAGCGATTTAGACAAAATTTCTACTTGGTGCGAAAATTGGCAATTGACACTAAATAAAGAAAAGTGTGAAGTAATACACATGACCACTAAAAGAAATGCACTGAACTTCAATTACGCGATAAATCAGTCAAACCTTAAGGTCGTAAATTCTACCAAATACCTAGGAGTTACAATTACGAACAACTTTGACTGGAGAGAACACACAGAAAATATTGTGGGGAAGGTAAATCAAAGGTTACGTTTCATCCGCAGAACGCTTCGAAGATGCACCAGCTCCACCAAAGAGACTGCCTACATCACACTTGTGTGTCCTCTCCTAGAGTACTGTTGCCCCTTGTGGGACCATCACCAGGTGGGACTGACGGAAGATATTGAGAAGGTTCAGAGAAGGGCAGCTCGTTTTGTTTTATCACGTTACGGGGGGGAAAGCGTCACGGAAATGTTGCTCGAATTGGGGTGGAAATCATTAAAAGAAAAACGTTATTCATTGCGGCGTGATCTGTTTGCGAACTTTCAATCACCGACTTTTACTTATTAATTTAGAAAATATTTTGCTAGCACCCACATACTTAGGGAGACATGACCATCCCAATAAAATAAGAGAAATGAGATCGAAAACGGAACGATTTAGGTGTTCTTTCTTCCCGCGCGGTATTAGAGAATGGAACGGTAGAGAAAAGTTATGAAAGTGGTTAATGAACCCTCTGCCAGGCACTTAAATGTGATTTGCAGAATATCTATGTAGATGTAGATGTAGATGTAGAAGATGGTATTGATGTAGAAGATGGTATTGATGTAGGAGATGAATCATTCGCATGTTTGCCATGCGATCTTCATGCATTTCTTCACTGTGCGTTTTGCAGTCATTCATATTGCTCGGAGGATTTTATTGACATTCCCAATTTACATTTATAGTCAAGATTTCTGCATGCGTATCACGTCTACAATTACAGCTACAACGCTGTCTAGAGGGTGTTTGCATAGGTTTCGAGAAAAACGACACTTACCAGCACATTGATGGTTACGTAATGGTCCTGTAACCAAACGTTCATACAGATATGTTTGTTCGAGTCCAAGTACTTTCCTTGTCAGTCAGACAGGAAACTCAGCCTTTGTCAGACAAAGACAGATACTCACGTCTCATTCAGACATTCATACGGCCGTCTTCGCCGGCTACTACGTTCCGTTCCCCTGTAATGCTCTGCGTAGGGATGCGACAGGACAGAACGGTGGTGACGGAAGCAGTGGGGGTCGATACGGCGTGGCGGGGTGGAAAGAGGTGCCGACGCCAAATCCGCTACTCAGATGAGGTCCAAATAGACCTCACACACGAACTATGCAACTTTCTCTTCGGGTAGCTGCACTCATACAGTCAAAATAAGCAGGCAGCTACCACTGTTGGTTGGATATACTGGCTTGTGTGCCAACTGTGCAAGTTTATTACAACGATCTATGTAATTTGAGACTAATTCAACCTTCGGCAAATATAAATAGCCTCGGATGTAAATTTATGGTCATTTAAGTGTTGTGGCTTTGTTATGTGAGCTCGTTATGCAATACTACCCTCGCCATTAAGAGAATAAATGAGCTCACAGCCACTTAAACTATAGAAAAGGTTCTGGAAGAGTCTCGTTGCCACAAAGTTATTTTTGTTTTGTTTTGTTTTGTTTTATGGGACTTAACTACGGGGTCATCATTCCCTAAACCTACAAACTAATTATGAACTAGCGTATACTAAAGACGGCAGAAACATTCATGCACGAGGGGGGATTTGAACCCCCGACCGCAGTGGCCGTGCAGACCGTGAATGGCGCGCCGCAGACCGCTCGGCCACCACGGCCGGCTCAGTTATCTAATCAGCCATTAACGGTGCTCCAAGTAATGTAATTCTCTATTGTAATTTTGCATGAACCAGCTGTTTTGTTTCAAGTTGCATAACATAACTGTTAAATGGAATATGTATAACAGACACTGATTTTCCCAAGTCATATTACCAAGTAGGGTCCTTTCCTGGTGATGAAATTTCCGAGGATCTCAAAAACAGTGGTATTGTGATAAAGAATAAAAAAGACAATAACGTTAAAATTGAGTAAAACTACTAGAACTAAATGCAATCAGTACAGTTGTACAGCACGTTGTAGGTGTCGCCACCGGCGCCAATCTTGTGTGAATGCTCTGAAAAGCTAATCATTGGCATATCACAGCATCTACTTCCTGTCGGTTAAATTTCGCGTCTGTAGCACGTCATCTTCGTGGTGTAGCAATTTTAATGGCCAGGAGTGTAAAAATGTGCTGCCACCACAAATTTTAATTGTGCATCAGGTAAATAACAAATAAAATATTCTAAAACACACGATGGAACATTTAACTTTCCTCAACCTCAGCCACATGTTGTGTAAGTGAAGGACGTGTTCTTTACATAAGAAATAACAAATTGGATCGTGAGTTAAACGGAATCTACAAGAGTTTTGGGCTGCCCTGTTTGTCCGACATGGCGACGAAAATGCTGGGAGACGACCTTCTCCCCGTGTTGCTTCTGCAGGGGAAGTTTCCGGTTCGCAATTTCGCGCCTAAAGTGTGGTGCGCTTCCTGGCCAAATAAGTGAAAGAAGTCTGACGACACAAATGTTCCCTCTGCGTAGCTCGTGAGAGCAAGAAGTTGGCACGCAGTGGGCAGACGCCTAGGGGAGCAATTCTGACTCACTGACGTCTGTGGAGGGACCAAAGTGTGCAGTTTGTAGAAAAGTAGTGCTCTGAAAGGAATTTCTGTCACCGTGAGATGTCATGACTCTGTACAAAAACTGCAATATTATGTTTTCGGACAACTGTGAGTCTTCACCAACACCAAAAAGCATACTTTGCAAGCCACGTCGCGGTGTGTAATGAAGGGTAATTTCCTTACCACTGACAGTTTCTTCTATCCCAGTCGCGTATGGTTCGCAGGGAAAATGATTTCCTGTATGCTTCTGTTTGGGCCCTAATCTCTATGATCTTATCCTTGTGGTCGCTTCACTAGATATACTTAGAAGGAAGCAATATATTGGTTGACTCTTCATGGATGCAGGCCGAGTTGGTGATTCTTCGCTCGCAGCTTCAGGAGGCGTTGTCTTCGCTGGCAACGCTTGAGACTGCGGTGGGTTAGCGCCGCTGTTGTGGGCCGCTCGCGGGGGTGCAGCAGACGCCCTGTGCGTCTGTTGTGCCCTCCGATCGGCCTGCGGCTGTGGCCAGCCCGCTGACTGTCCGCGAGAGCCCCCCCCCCCCCCCCCCCCAAATCCGTGGTGGATTGAGAGGTCTCCTCAGCGCGTGTCAGGTGGTGTAAGACTTCCCAGGGGACCGAAGTGGAGGCCTCCCTGGTTAGTCTTACGAACAGATTCGAGGCGTTGTCTGAGGCAGAGGACGTTCCTGAGGCAGATGGTGTCACTTGTCCTGTGGTCACCCCACTGCCTGCTACATCCGGGCACTCACAGAGAGTGGGTTTGTTAGTAGTTGGGAGCTACAACGTTAGGCGGGTAATGGAGCCCCTTAGGAAAATGGCTACTAGGGAGGGGAAGAAGTCCAATGTGCACTCCGTGTGCATACCGGGAGGAGTCATTCCAGATGTGGAAAGGGACCTTCCGGATGCCATGAAGTGCACAGGATGCAGCCAGCTGCAGGTGGTGGCTCATGTCAGTACCAATGATGTGTGTCACTTTGGATCTAACGAGATTATCTCTCGGTTTGAGCGGCTATCACATGTGGTAATGACTGCCAGTCTTGCTCGCAAGATGGAAGCAGAGCTCATCATCTGCAGCATAGTCGACAGGACTGTCTTCGGACCTCTGGTTCAGAGCCGAGTGGAGGGTTTGAATAAGATACGCGCGCGGTTGGGTGACCGTATAGGCTGCACATTCCTCGACTTGCGCCGTAGGGTGGTGGGTTTTCGGGTTCCGCTAAATAGGTCAGGGGACCACTACACTCAGGAAGCCGCTACACGTGTATCGAGGGCTGTGTGGCGTGGACTGGGCGGTTTTTTTTAGGTTAGAGGGCTCGGGAACACACAAAGTGGGTTTCAGTCTCAAAGGGTGCAAGTCAGACACAGGACGAATGCAGAGCTAGGAACCATTGGTGAAACAATTGTAAATTGTCGTAGCTGATAAAATGTACTGAAACACAAATCGTTGTAGGTTATGAAAGCTGGCTGACGCCAGAAATACGTTCGGCCGAAATTTTGCAAAGGGCCAAATGGCCTTCAGGAAGGATAGAATAAATAAAAAAAGGGGGTGGCATATGTATTGCTGTTACAAACGGTTTATCCTGTAGCGAAATTGAGGCAGATACTTCCTGTGAGTTGGTATGGGTAGAGATTATACCTGACAACCAGAATAAATTAATAATTGGATCTTATTATCCCAAATGCACAAAAAAATAACTAAAAATATATCTATTAAAAAGAGCAGATACAAATTCGTTTACCGTCTCCGTCTTTCAAAATTAAAAATGCGAGAGTAGATCAGTTGTAGCTTACTTTCAAAGACATAATATCAGTAGCACTCGAGAGATTTATACCAAATAAATAAATAAAAGAGGGGTCTAACCCCCCATGGCACACAAAACAGATCAGATCACTTTCACAGACGCAAAGAAAAATGCATGCAAAATTGAAACAGACACGGAATCCACATGACTGGCAATCGTTTACAGAAACTCACAATCTAGAGCAGACTTCAATGCGAGAAGCTTATAATAATTTCCAGAACGAAATCCTGTCTTGTAATTCAAAGAAATTCTGGGCAAATGTGAAATACACTAGCGGCAAAACAGAAACAATACCTTCACTACGCGATAGCAATGGTAATACTGCTAAAGCAGAATAGCTAAACACACTTTTCAGAAATTATTTCGCCAACGAGGATGAAGTGAACACTCCAAAATTCGAACCTAGGTCAGCTGCCAGCATGAGAAATTCAGAAGTAGATGTTCCTGGAGTAGTAAAACAACTGAAGTCACAAAACAATAAGAAACCTTCCGGGCCAATTTGTATACCAACTAGATTCCTCTCGGAGTATGCTAATACAATAGCTCCATACTTAACTATCATATACAATCCATCACTCAGCGAAAGATCCGTACCCAAAGACTGGAAAGTAGCCCAGGTCACCAATATTCAAAAAAGGCAATAGGAGTGATCCCCAAAATTAGAGGCCCATGTCATTGACGTCGATTTGCAGTAGGGGTTTGGAACATATGCTTTGTTCGAACATTATGAGCTACCTCGAGGAGAACGTCTTATTAACCAATAGTGAACACGGATTCAGAAAGTATCGCTCTTGCGAAACACAGATTGCCCTTTATTCGCATGAAGCGATAAGTGCCATCGAGAGGGATCTCAAATCGATTCCATATTTCTGGATTTTCAGAAGGCTTTTGACACTGTACCTCACAAGCGACTTCTAATGAAATTGCGTGCTTATGAAATATCGCCCTAATTGTGCGATTGGAGTCACGATTTCCTATCAAAAAGGACACAGTTCGTATTAACTGACGGTAAGTCATCGGGTAAAATAGAAGTGATTAAAAAATTCAATTGTTTGTAATCCTTTGGGACTAAACAACAGAAGTGATATCTGATATATTGGTGACCTGGGTTACTTTCCAGTCCTTGGGTACGGATCTTTCGCTGAGTGATGGATTGTATATGATAGTTAAGTATGGAGATATTGTATTAGCATACTCCGAGAGGAATCTAGTTGGTATACAATCTGGCCCGGAAGGTTTGTTATTGTTTAGTGACTTAAGTTGTTTTACTACTCCCGGAACATCTACTTCTGAATTTTTCATGCTGGCAGCTGTCCTAGGTTCGAATTTTGGAGTGTTCACTTCATCCTCGTTGGTGAAATAATTTCTGAAAAGTGTGTTTAGCGATTCTGCTTTAGCAGTACTGTCATCGGTAGTATTACCATTGCTATCGCTTAGTGAAGGTATTGTTTCTATTTTGCCGCTAGTGTACTTCACATTTGACCAGAATTTCTTTGAATTACGAGACAGGATTTCGTTGTGGAAACTATTATAAGTTTCTCGCATTGAAGTCTTCATGTCATTATTACCATTATTACAGCGTACATTGTGTGAAATGAGTAAGAAATATTCAATTTTGCGCTAGTAATTTAATCTGCACATCATTATTACCAAATCTTAGTCGCTATTGCCTGCATCGCTTGCTATCCTACAACAGAAATTTGGATCATGTTTGACGTGCGAGCAACCGAAACACAATGGTTTACAGCAGTGTTTTTCAACTGTGGGTCGCGAAGTCGTGCTAGGGGGGTCGCCTTCAAAGGATGCGGTACTTGCAGCGTAAAATAACTAGCGGGTCACTAATACAAAGACGCGTACCTGAAATATATTTAATATTAAAATTACCGAGTTCTTTGTGTAGCATTCATTATGAATTGAATAAATGACAGATTTTTTTATATATAAGAATTTGTTAATGATGATTAAGCGCATAGATTGAAAACTGTTTCAGGAACCAATCGATAGGTAAAGGAACTTTATACAACAATTATATCTGAAAAATTTGAGAAAAAAGAAAGAAGATCACATTCTTCAAATGTTCACATGTTGGTATAGTCTATGGGACTTAACTACGGGGTCATCAGTCCCTAAACTTACAAACTACTTATGAACTACTTACGAACTAGGACGGCACAAATATCCATGCCCGAGGGGGGATTCGAACCCCCGACCGTAGTGACCGTGAGGACCGTGACTGGAGCGCCTCTGTCTCCTCGGCCACCGCGGCCGGAATCACATTCTTAATGATCATAATTCGCTTCTGAGTCTTGCCTGCAATGCGAAACAATCGTTAAGCAAAATATATTTTTCTCTTGGAAACCATGTAACAATAAGATAATGTGTTCCATTACGAAAAATACAGAAAAAAACTTCGTTTACAATTTAAAAGAAAGCTGAAACAAAAGAAATAAGATTTGTTTCCTTTGAGGGGCGGGGGAGGGGGGGCGCCAGAATATTTTTGTATGGAAGGGGGTCGCGAGAATATTTTTATTTAGAAGGGGGTAAAATATTCGGAAAGGTTGAAAAAACACTGGTTTACTACATTTCATAAAAGCTACGGTCTTGCAGGAGCGCGGAGTTTTTAAGAGCGATGCCATTTTACATTAAAAAAAAAAGAGTATCTCTTTCATTCGTTAACTTTGATGCGAACGATGCGTATTTGATCATCTTCGAAAAAGCAGGTGCCCTGAATTGACGCAATATTATTAAGTACAGTTTTACGACGAATAATTTTCTGATTTCTGTTGTGCCATAGGTATCGATGCAGGCGACAGGGAGTAAGATTTTGTAATAATGACTTGAATATTAAATTACTAAGCCAAAACTGAAACTAATTTTAGACAATGTATACTGTTTATTGATATTAAATAAGCCGCGCGAGAGTAGCCGAGCGGTCTGGAGCGCTGTTACGTCCCATAAACGTCCCATAAACATTTCATTTCATATTCTGTAAAATAAAGTGTAAAAATGTCGGACTATTCTGATTAAAGAGAAAAAAAGGTAAAACATGGAGAGGACCCCAACACGGTACCTCCAGCGTGGTGGCTGGAGACCTCAACCGCTGCGCCACGTTGACTTTGTTGGATCGTGGCTAACGTTACGCGTCTTACATCGCGCAGTGAAATCTTCATCATCAGTTTTCTCAGAAACGAAGGGCCGACGCTAAAAGAAATCGGACAGCCCCATACTCAGTATGTCCCTCTACAAAATATCCGATACCTATCAACATCCGTTATTTACAATTCTGATAATCCCCTTACGTTTTTCTTATTTTATTTAATTTAAACCGATCCAACAGGGATTCCATTTTTACTGACTGCGGCCCGGAAACCTCAAGTTGAGACGCAGGTCCGTGACGTGACGCAGGGTGAGTCACGGTGAGTTTCTTCGAGCCACACGACTGCCTAGAGCCGCGCACGTTGGAGCGCAGCGTGACGTGACGTGACGTACGTGTCATGACGTGACGCAGTCGCTGCACGCCGTGAGCCTGCGGACCGCAGCCTCTTCCTGTAGGAGACACGGTGACTCTGGCTGTCGATACTGTGTTTCCTAGTGCGTAATGGAAGAAAAACTAACTGAAGCCGTACGGGTGCTGATCCCCTGACCACTTCTTCATGTCTGTGTACCAGATGACTAGGATTCTGATGAACTCAGTTTGTTGACAGAAACGACATTTTCCGTGTGGTTATAGAAATGGAGGCCTCATTGCTGAACATTCCTGAGAGAACTCCACAGATGAGTAGCTATCATATCACGAGCTGTCCCCGTACAGAAACCAAACCCCCGCCCATCCCACACCACTTCATCATATCCATTCCCTTCATCACATTCCAAGAGTCCATCCCAAACCCCACAGGAGAATTGTGAGTTTCATCAGAGAACTTCAGCTACGGCTTCAAATCTGCATGATTTCCTTACATTTATTAGTAATTTCTCTGAAAACTGAATTTCTATTAGTAAAACTTTCGATATTTACGCGTACATTTGATGATCACAAGCAATTTATTTATTTATTTTTATTTATTTATTTTTTTGTTATTAGAGAACATTTTCGCTGTTAGAATATTATTATTTTTATTCAATAAAGATTTCTCTATAAATGTTGAATGGCTACCCTCTGTCATTGGTGATCGTAATATTGTATTACATAATGCAGTGTAGGCAACATATGTGAGTCATTTCTTATCTTAAAGCCACAGCTAGTTTCTCATCAGTTCCAATCGGCCTTGACGCGTTGCATCCCTCGCTCTCAGTTTCACTATTGATAAGACCATGTACTTCTTTGAATTGATCAAGGTTTAATCTAAAATTGTAGTGACCTCGTCGCATTTGGTTTTTTTTTTTTTTTTTTTTTTTTTTTTTTTTTGAGTAATCGTCCCGGTCTAGTCGTCAGTAAAGGTACTGGTACAGGTATCGAAGTAAACTGTAACATCTATTCAGATTAATAACATGAGATTTATTGACTGAAGCTGATAATACGTAACTTAAGAACATGTGTCTGTTTCTTCTCTCTTCTTGCGGCGTCGTTTGTATGATGGCAGCTGCGCTGCGACCTAGTTACTGCTAAGTTCGTAGCCGCGATTTTACTTAGTACTGTCCTAGTTCTGTCTTCGTAGCTGACTCGTAACTGCCTCGTAACTGTCTGAGTTCTCGCTAGTAACTGCCGTATTACTGAATAGTGACTGCCGGCCGTCCAGACGTATGTCGGTCTAGATACAGCCACTCGTAGGGGGCGCGCATCTCCGGTTCCTCCCTCCAGGATGCGCGGCGCCTGCTTGCTATTGGCTTTCGGTCGATCGCTGCCTTCTCCACGATCGTTCTCTTACGTCTGGCGTGTGGCGCAGACTTCAAGCCACAACAAAAATAGTTCGTGAATTTTTCATCATCAAAGCGAATTCCCCATGACTGTCTTCTTTCATGTCTGCACATAGTCTGGTTTTTGTTTCATCGAAGTTATGTTACGAGCAGACACTCAGAATCGGAATCCGATTCTGAACTTATATCGCCGGCCGCGGTGGCCGAGGGGTCTGCGGCGCTTGAGTCACGGTCTGCAAGGCCACTACGGTCGAGGGTTCGAATCCCCCCTCGAGCATGTAGCTAGTTCATTAGTAGTTTGTAAGTTTAGGGACTGATGACCCGTAGTTAAGTCCCATAAGCTCTACAAACATTTGAACATTTTTTTTTTTTTTTTTTTTTTTTTTTTTTTTAGTTTATATCTATTCCACAGCAGAAGTAGTCGTCTGGTGCATGTGAGCCGCGTCTTCCCCCCCACCCCTCGCCATTAACACGTTCCACTGCAAAGTGGCATGGACCTGCGATCCAAGTTGCGGCCATTGTCGCCGTGATTCACGCTCTGTGAGAAATTTGACGTCAGCCACCCTGCGTCACATCACGGACCTGCGCCTCATCTTGTGGCCTGCCTAAATGCGATAGCGTGAAGGGGCACTTCTTTTAACACCTGTTGCGAGGCGCGTGCATACACCTAGCGTTATTAGCCTCGGTTATTCGCGCGGAATACAATTGTGCTCCACTGTCATTCTAAACGTAAAGACCCTGGAGCTACGTAACTGGCTCAGAAGACAGCACGTAGAATATTGGACCAAAGTCCATCAACAAAAACATGGCAAGGTAATGATGCCAAAGCCATGTTTTAAAGAAGTTCTGCAATCCTGGGTCTGAACAGGAGAGAGATTAGACTCATGGTTCGATTGCTAACAGGCCATGGGAATTTCAGAAAACACCTACATACAATGGGAATAACAGAAGAGGACCCTGGATGTAGGATCTGTGATGACGGTGATGAAATTGCACCACATCTAATCTTTGAATGCATTGCATTGGAGACTAAAAGGCACATAACATTTGGGACAACCAGACCCGAAGAAATTGTGTCCAATAAAGAACTGGTAAAGGGACTCCTTGCACTGTTCAAGGGCATTGGTTGGCTTTACTAGATATACAGGAAGCGATACCGCACAATAAACTTAGTTTCGGTGCGGGCAGTGGCGGGTTGGACCAAGACTGTTTTGGCTTCCCTGAAAAAAAATCAAATCAAACGTAAAGAACTTGTGTAAAGTGACGCATGATAATGTCTACGGATCTTCTCGTAGGAAAAACGTAAGTCTTTGTTGACGTGTTTGGAACACAAATGTACTCCGCCCGAGCATCGATGCCTACATTTTTATGGTTACTCGCGCGAAGTACAAATGTATTCCATAGTCGTTCTAAACTGTATTTTCTGATAGTTTTGCAAGAGTGGCGGTGCTATACTTCTCAGAGTGTGACGTTCATGTTCTATCCTATACCTGCAGTAGGTGGTGTGCGCCGTCCTGCATGGATCTTCTCATAGGAAAGTCTTGAGTGTCGAAGAACCAGCACTCAGTACTCAGGAGACAGAATGGAAATAGCTAAGCCGGAAAAAGAGGGCAAAGGACGTTGTACAACATGTGGCAGATCAAGAAATAAATCAACACGAAGACTGTGTGCAAAATGTAACGATTGGGTGGGTGTTGAATATTCGACAACTACCGTTGTTCGTAAGAATTGTAGGTGATTTCTTATTGAACATTTCTACTGTGATTATTTTTTTAATATTATGAGCTTCTTCATTAAAGCTATTTTGAATGGTTTAATTAGTTCTTGTGTAATGTAACATGTTGTGAAAAATAAATGGGTGGAATGACAGAAACTCATTTTGCATTTAAAAATTTAATGTTTAATTCCTTCCTTAGTTTCAAAAGTACCGTAGTTAAGTCCCATAAACTATACAAACATTTGAAACATTTGTTTCCCATATTTTGACATTTGAAACATTGACTGAAAATTCTTTATGATTCAAAATAATTTCATGTACAGTGGTTACGTTATTTATTTTATTTTATTTTAATTTTTTTTTTTTTTTTTTTTTTTTTTTTTTTTTTTTTTTTTTTTTTTTTTTTTTTAAGAAAATACAATATTCTAACCATAAAATAGTCTATTTGTTAATTTTAATAGATGTTTGGTCTCTGCGAAAGACCCTCTACTGCATATACACATAGCCTACCATACGTTGGGAGATAGTTCAACGTAAAAGACGATCGGTTTCACCCCGTTGTCTGGGTGAAGCCGGTATAGGTCTTCAAAAAATGAGAGATCGGCTTCACCCAACTGTGTGGGGTGAAGCCGATCAACCGTCAAATTAAAAGAATTTCAAAAGGACATTAGGCTATTTCTATATTCAACATTAGATATAATGACGAAATCCTAAGGATTATTTTGCGTCCCAGCCTCATCGCCACTTTTTTGTCCCAGCCTCGTCGCCACTTTTGTATCTCGATTCCGCCGGTAGACCGGGGTGTCGGTGGCCGAGTAGAAAGAGACCGACACAGGAATAAAGGATGCACGCGTGTGCAGGTACGTAGGTGACCAGCCAGTGGGACAGCAAAAACTAGAAACACTAGACTCAATTAGAACAATATATATATATTTCGTGGAGTCTTGGTAGTACTTAACTTTTACATAGTTCTTGACTGCAGAATGCTGATACATAATGTGCATCTTCATGTTTTCGCGTCGCAGTGACTGTTCAAACAAGTTTCGGGCGTGCAGCCGCAAAAAGTTTACTTCTTCTAATATTTTGGCTGAGAAACGTTCAGCCATCTTCAGAGACGAGTCGAAGACTGACGCTCCAGCACACGCTTCGTGTTTAAAAACGCGCGGTCCGCGCTACTGCGCATGCGGCCACAGATACAACAAGGCGCCAAAGACGTTACTCGGCGGCAAGGAAGTAAACGTGTGTGTAAATTACGTCTGTGGCTGCATGGTCGGTTACTGTGGAGAAATCGATGTGTTATGATATGTGCTGTGGCGGCGTCTTTGTAAATTAATTAAAGAAAGTGCTGGATTCCATGATTTATCTACACTGTAGCCACTGTCTCTGTTAATTAAATTCGTCCCCAAGCGAATTTCTATTGCTTCTTTCACTACTGAGTCCCAGACAGATGAAGTGGAAGCTAAAATTTTGACGTCTTCGTACGTCATGGAGTGTCCAGTATCAATGCAGTGCTCTGCCACTGCCGATTTATTTGGTTGTAAAAGACGGGTATATCTCTGGTGTTCCGTGCATCTTTCCTGGACTGTACGTGTCGTCTGTCCTATGTACGAAAGGCCACATTCACAGGGGATCTTGTAAACCCCGGCCTTCCGGAGCTCCAAATCATCCTTGATAGAACCCAAAAGTGCCGCTGTCTTTGGCGGGGGACGAAAAATTACTTTAACATCGTATTTATTCATAATCCGTCCGATTTTCGACGACAGGCTCCAAACATATGGCAAAAAAGCTATAGATTTAAAACTTTTCGCGTCAACTTCTGTATTCTTTGCACATACCGTTGGCTTCGTACGTAGTGCCTTATGTATCTGTTGTGGAGAGTACTCGTTTGCTTCAAAGACTCTCTTCAGGTGTAGAAGCTCGTCCTGCAGACTGCTTTCATCAGCAATGACGTGTGCTCTATTGACCAGTGTTCTAAGAACACTCATCGTCTGGGATGGATGATGGCAGCTGTTTGCATGTAAGTATAAATCAGTATGCGTCGGTTTTCTATATACTGAATGTCCTAAGGTGCCATCGTCTTTACGTCGTACCAATACATCCAGAATGGAAGGCATCCCTCTTTTTCGACTTCCATTGTGAACTGGATTTGGTTATGGATGGAATTCAGGTGGTTTAAAAATTCTAGTAACTTATCTTCACCGTGAGGCCACACAACAAATGTGTTATCAACATACCTCCAGAACACTGTGGGCTTCAATCTGGCAGATTCCATCACCTTTTCCTCGAAGTCCTCCATAAACATATTGGCCACCAAAGGGGACAAGGGACTACCCATGGCGACACCGTCAGTTTGTTCAAAGAACTCTTTATTGAATAAAAAATATGTCGAGGTCATGACATGTTTAAACAAAGCTGAAATCTCTTTATCAAAGTTCTTGCCAATAAGTGGCAGAGGGGGATGCACTACGTAAAGTTCGCCAGGATACCGTGACAGTAGTTCTTCCAGCTGACAAAGGAAATCCCACTGTTTTAATGACGCGTGAAGACTACCATGATAAAATGTATAGTTTACTGACTGACAGCACATACCGGAAGCTTACTAAAGACCTCACAAATCAGGTAGTGAGGAAGACTATATCACTTCTGAATTCCTCCACCTTGCCACCAGAAGTTGTGAGAAGATTAAAACCAAGTGGCGCGGTTCCTCCAAAACTCTATGGACTTCCGAAGATCCACAAAAAGGATTTCCCATTGCGTCCTATAGTGAGCAACATTGGCTGACCTAACTATGATTGTGCCAAACATTTAGCGTCGTTATTAAGGCCATTGGTGGGAAAATGTGCTCATCACATACGTAACTCCACTGACTTCATTGCCAAACTAATATCTTTGAAATTGGACAGCTCTGACTTGTTAGTCAGTTTTGATGTAGTGTCCTTATTTACCAAGGTTCCTCTTTCAGACTCATTATCTCTTATTGGCAAGAACTTTGATAAAGAGATTTCAGCTTTGTTTAAACATGTCATGACCTCGACATATTTTTTATTCAATAACGAGTTCTTTGAACAAACTAACGGTGTCGCCATGGGTAGTCCCTTGGCTCCTTTGGTGGCCAATATGTTTATGGAGGACTTCGAGGAAAAAGTACTGGAGTCTGCCAGATTGAAGCCCACAGTGTTCTGGAGGTATGTTGATGACACATTTGTTGTGTGGCCTCACGGTGAAGATAAGTTACTAGAATTTTTAAACCACCTGAATTCTATCCATAACCAAATCCAGTTCACAATGGAAGTCGAAAAATAGGGATGCCTTCCATTCTGGATGTATTGGTACGACGTAAAGACGATGGCACCTTAGGACATTCAGTATATAGAAAACCGACGCATACTGATTTATACTTACATGCAAACAGCTGCCATCATCCATCCCAGACGATGAGTGTTCTTAGAACACTGGTCCATAGAGCACACGTCATTGCTGATGAGAGCAGTCTGCAGGACGAGCTTCTACACCTGAAGAGAGTCTTTGAAGCAAACGAGTACTCTCCACAACAGATACATAAGGCACTACGTACGAAGTCAACGGTACGTGCAAAGAATACAGAAGATGATGCAAAAAGTTTTAAATCTATAGCTTTTTTGCCATATGTTGGGAGCCTGTCGTCGAAAATCGGACGGATTATGAATAAACACGATGTTAAAGTAATTTTTCGACCCCCGCCAAAGACAGCGGCACTTTTGGGTTCTATCAAGGATGATTTGGAGCTCCGGAAGGCCGGGGTTTACAAGATCCCCTGTGAATGTGAACTTTCGTACATAGGACAGACGACACGCACAGTCCAGGAAAGATGCACGGAACACCAGAGATATACCCGTCTTTTACAACCAAATAAATCGGCAGTGGCAGAGCACTGTATTGATACTGGACACTCCATGACGTACGAAAACGTCTAAATTTTAGCTTCCACTTCATCTTTCTGGGACTCAGTAGTGAAAGAAGCAATAGAAATTCGCTTGGGGACGAATTTAATTAACAGAGACAGTGGCTACAGTGTAGATAAATCATGGAATCCGGCACTTTAATAAATTCACAAAGACGCCGCCACAGCACAGATCATAATACATCGATTTCTCCACAGTAACCGACCATGCAGCCACAGACGTAATTTACACACACGTTTACTTCCTTGCCGCCGAGTAACGTCTTTGGCGCCTTTTTGTATCTGTGGCCGCATGCGCAGTAGCGCGGCCCGCGCGTTTTTAAGCACGAAGCGTGTGCTGAAGCGTCAGTCTTCGACTCGTCTCTGAAGATGGCTGAACGTTTCTCAGCCGAAATATTAGAAGAAGTAAACTTTATGCGGCTGCACGCCCGAAACTTGTTTTTTAACTGCTGATACATAGTTTAGATAGAGGCCTGCCTACTGATGATTCCTAGTGCCTATCCGATAGCCAAGTCTTGACTGGTGCCTATCTGATTCCAAAGTGTTAACTGGTTCCTATCTCAGTCCCAAGTGAACGATGCAGTCCAGTGGTGTCCACGAGCGGAGTTGTAGCAGAGGGTGCTCGTGGCTGACGTCGTATGAACGCCACACCGTGCGTGCATGGCGGCGCGCGGCGTAAGTACGTGGCGCGCACTTCATACTTGTGCGACACCACAGATTATTCGTAATATTTTTGAAACGAATTCTTCCAGAGGTTCCCTCGAAAACAACAGAAAAACTTAATGTTGTGATCGACTTCACCCCTTCTAACGGTACTATTAACGAAATTACTCATGCATCGCAATCGAAGTAAAAGACAAATATAATAATTAAATAGAGAAGAAGCTGGTGGAGTACATTTGTACTCCGCGCGAGTGTCTGTGTCCACAATCCCCGCGCGAGTAGCGGAGGGTTAGTCCTCAAACACCGCGTATCACCGAGCACCGAGGGCGCACTTTGCAGAGACAAGTGTCCCAATAGTGCAGAGCACCGGCGACCGCTTCCGGCCGCGTGGGCGGCGAGTGGGCGATCGGATGACTGCGGCAGACAATCGAAGGAGGCGCGGCGCTGCATTATTCATGGCGGGGCCCACTTTGCCGAAACAATTACCCTCATGGTTGGCCCAATAAAGTTGCCAACAGCGAAACGCAATTTTCATGCAAATTGTCGACGCCGGCGATAAAGCGTGACCCTTCTTCTTCCGCTGAGGGCGATGGCTGCGCCGCGCACTTCCGCCCGCTGACAACGAAAACGAGAGTCTTCTCTGTAGCCGACCGGCTATAGGCGCACTTCCCGTAACCAGGGCGCACACGTAACCACGTCACCAGTCCCCAAGAATTATCTATGTGTTGCTAACCTAGCAAAGCTTTGCAGTTGGCAATATGCATGGGAATCTCAATCTACAGTATATATAAGCAACAGGACACTCATTCACTCACCCAACCACTCACTCACTCACTGACTAATCAAGACAAAGTGCTTCACCTATGAAGCTTAAATTTGGCAGGAATGTGGTTTATAGGTAGAAGACGTCAGCTAAAAAAGAATTTAGCGATAGGGCCGGTAGCTCAGGCCATATGACGTCATAAGCAATGAAAACTTCCCCGTCTTGCGGCACGTGATAGTATGACTTTATACGTGCGCTATTGGAGAAGGAGCGAACTTAGTGACTTTCAAACCTTTATCAAACTTTTTCTCGCTGACAACCCCAGCAAAATGATGAAAGAAGTTTGTCGCTTACTACACTACTGGTCGTTAAAATTCTTACACCAAGAAGAAATACAGATGATAAACAGCTACTCATTGGACAAATATATTATACTAGAACTGACATGTGATTACATTTTCACGCAATTTGGGTGCATAGATCCTGGGAAATCAGTACCCAGAACAACCACCTCCGGCCGTAATGACGGCTTTGATACGCCTGTGCATTGAGTCAAACAGAGCTTGGATGGCGTGAACAGGTAGAGTTGCCCATGTAGCTTAAACACGATACCAAAGTTCATCAAGAGTAGTCACTGGCTTATTGTGACGAAGCAGTTGCTCGACCACCATTGACCTGACGTTTTCAGTTGGTGAGAGATTTGGAGAATGCGCTGGCCACATTCTCCGTATCCAGAAAAACCCGTACAGGACGTGCAACATGCGGTCGTGTATTATCCTGCTGAAATGTAGGGTTACGCAGGGATCGAATGAAGGGTAGAGCCACGGGTCGTAACACATCTGAAATGTAACGGTCGCTGTTCAAAGTGCCGTCGATGCGAACAAGAGGTGACCGAGACATGTAACTAATGGCTCCCCATACCATCACGCCAGGTGATACGCCAGTATGGCGATGACGAATGCACGCTTCCAATGTGCGTTCACCGCGATGTCGCCATACACGGATGCGACCATCATGATGCCTTAAACAGAACCTGGATTCATCCGTAAAAACAGAGATTTTGCCATTCGTGCACCCAGGTTCGTCGTAGCGTACACCATCGCAGGCGCTCCTGTCTGTGATGCAGTGTCAAGGGTAACCGCAGCCATGGTCTCCGAGCTGATAGTCCATGCTGCTGCAAACGTCGTCGAACTGTTCGTGCAGACGGTTGTTGCCTTGCAAACGTCCCCATCTGTTGACTCAGGGATCGAGACGTGGCTGAACGATCCCTTACAGACATTAGCGTATGATGCCTGTCATCTCGACTGCTGGTGATACGAGGCCGTTGAGATCCACCGCAGCGTTCCGTATTGCCCTCCTGAACCTACCAATTCCATATTCTAGTCACTGGATCGCGACCAACGCGAGCAGCAATGTCGCGATGCGATAAACCGTTATCGCGATAAGCTACAATTCGACCTTTATCAATGTCGGAAACGTGATGGTACGAATTTCTTCTCCTTACACGAGGCATCACAACAACATTTCACCAGGCAACTGCTGTTTGTGTATGAGAAATCGGTTGGAAACTTTCCTCGTGTCAGCACTTCGTAGGTGTCGCCACAGGCACCAACCTTGTGTGAATGCTCTGAAAAGCTAATCAGTTGCATATCACAGCATCTTCTGCCTGTCGGTTAAATTTCGCGTCTGTAGCACGTCATATTCGTGGTGTAGCAATGTTAATGGCCAGAAGTGTACTTTTTCGGCGTTCATACACTAAAATTACAGCATTTGGCTTGACGTTACAATTTATTACTCGTACACTGTCTATTATATTCGCGAGAAATGTTACAGACAATACACACCATACCACTGAACGCACATTAGAAATTTTTTCATAGTACTACACACAGTTCATGAGATATGGAGTCATAAACAATTAACTTAATGAAAACCGTCTCATAAAACACTACATTTTGATTTATTACGTGTTTCCTACTAACTCTATTCGCAACGTATTTTGCGGACATTTTACATATTCACCACTACTGCACCTATGGAGCAGAAAATTTGCCTGTATGTAGTTTATAGGTAGAATACGTCAGCTAAGAAAGTATTTTGCAATAGGGCAGAATATTCCTACATACTGACGAAATCCACAGTTTCATTCCGATCTTCACCAACATTCAGAACAAGAGGAAGGTCACCGTCTACTTTAAGTTTCATCCGTTGCATGGGGTAGGGTACCTTGCAACATAAATATTGATCCTTAAATACCTTGGTCGCGCCATAACTTGAGATCGGTTCGACCGATTTAACAGATCCTTTTTCTGTTGTTTTCGTTATTCTCAGATCAAGGGTTGTATGAAATAAAACTCAAAAGTTTGAGAACAAAAAATGTGTTTTTCAGAGTGACCCTGTGTTTCTATTGCATACAAATCTATAGTTTCCTTCCGATTTTAATGAAATTTTGTAGACTTGACCTTAAAAACAAGAGGAATGTCACTGTCTGTGTAAAATTTCGTTCGGTGCATGGTGGAGGGTACTTAACTTACGGAATTTGATGAAATGCATAGATGTGCTCCGATCTTGATGAATTTTTGCTCACATGACCTTAAAACCAAGAGGAATGTCACTAGGTACACACATGTTTGTGTGGTACATGACAGAGGGTAGCATGCAAAAACTTTGTCTAGAGAGGGAAATTTGGAAACGAACTGAGAGATGGTAGAGAAGGAGATGGATGCAGAGAGAGGAGGGAGGGGAGGTGGACTACGAGAGTGTAGGATAAATAAACACCCGGGCAACGCCGGGTTTACAGCTAGTAACATCATACCGGAAGCTCCTTCTAATGCCCTCTCTTTACCCTTCCCCCTCCCTTTGTCCACCTCCTGCATCCTTTCAGCATCTAAATCCTCCCTCCCTTTTCTTATATCTATTTATTTATTCCCCCTCTTTTCTCTGTTCCTCCTTCCTGTCTTCATTCGCCTCCTCCATTTTCACTTTATCCCGTTTTTGCCAATCTCCTCCCTCTCCTACACATCAACAGTTACATATATACCTGCCAAACTGTACGGTGATCGCAGAAACGGTCCCTACATCTAGCTCTGGTCTGTCGTGCCTGTTTTGAGATGGCACGTGTGTATAGCAAGTTAAATTACATCTGAATTGGACCGCGAGCAAACACGCTAACGGCGACAGACAGCTACGTTACATGAACGCACTCCACTGAAGGTGAAGTGGTTGAAAATCGGATTCATTATACAAAATCACGGTGGATTCTTAAGTTACAGACTGTTAGAAAGCGATCTAGGTACTGATGTTATATGAGAAGTGGCGTGAATTCAGGCGACTAGCTGCAAACCCCCGAAGTCGGAACTCGGACCCACGTGGTTCCGAAAACCGATAAAATTAAATAAATTCAGTTTCCGAAAAATAAAGAAAATTAACTACAGCATGCAACCCATAGAAATGCTTAGAATTATATAAGGAAGCGAATGAAATACAGCTACACGCAATAGGGGGCGATTACAGAGATGGATGAGGTGTGTCTCAGAAAAACCACAAAAATGAAATAATTACAAAGTCGGAAAAATAAAAATAAGAATTACGGCATGCTACCTATAGAAACGTTTAGAATTATATAAGGAAGCTATTGAAGGAGGTTGTACAAGGCTCAGAGAGAACTGCTGACAAAGACAGAGGGCGTACTACATGACGGAGAAGAAACGGCAAAATTAAAATAGGCGGGGTGAGATGAACGCGAAATATTAATGGAAATCAGAAGGATACCCGCATAGTTACTTGCCTGATAGGCATGGAATAAACAAGAGTGAAAGATGAAGGCTCACTGTACTAAAATGAACATATCACCTATTAGAAATCGGGCCCCAGAAAGCTAGGAAGTATTTACACAGAGTCCATACACCGCCGGATGATCACAAAAGGTTTTAACATACCAGGCCGTTAACAAACAGCAACTAGAATCATACACACCGCGTTTATCTATTGGAAATCACTGAAATGAAAAACGAGAACACATTTCCGCACACTATCAGAGAAAATATTAAAAAAAAAAAAAAAAAAAAAAAAAAAAAAAAAAAAAAAAAAAAAAAAAAAAAAAAAGATTCTAAGTTCACGAATCTAAGTTAAACGTGCTGGACAATGAAATGCTACCATCTCCAAACAGAAGGGCAGAACCAACCTTACCTCACCAGAAGACCAGCACAGAATGGCCAGACCGAGCGGCCACGAGACGCGGGAAGCCACCGGAAGCCGGAAAATCCACGATCAGCGGTGGTGGGGATGAAAAGACTCGCCCTAGAGAAGGCTAGCCGACTGGACTGTAACCAAAGTGTTGAAACCTCTTTGGTAGCCTCAGCAGCTATCGACTCTGGGCCAGAGAAATCGATGCAAAGCGAGCTATTACTCCCCACATTCAGACAGCCATAGATTCCCACACATCCACTTAAAAGTAAGACAAGTACACATTATCACAGGGACAGTGGCATAGCGGAGAAGTCACATTTATGCCACATTAATTAATATACTAATAACTTAATAACATAACAAAATAAGAAAAACCAGCAATATTAACTAATGTTTTTACACATGAAATAAAAATGCTATTCCTCAAGCCTTGAAAAGAGTGGGATTCAAGTTTTAACAAAATGATAATCTAGCAACATTAAATAAATTATAACTTTACAGAAATATACAAAAAATATATGGAATATGACAGACTGAATAGACAGGATAGGCTGCCCAGTCTGCAACCAGCGTGAAATTTCACCTGCTCAGGAAGACGCACGATGATTGGCCGAAGCTGGGGCGACCAGCGGGAAACTTCATTTCACGAGTGCGAGCTGTGCAAGATCGACCAGAGGCTTAATTTGCGATCTCTTTGCACCACTCATCAACTGTAATCTTTGCTGGCGAAAAGCAGAAGGCTGGCAAATTAAACTACCACCTCCAAATGACTATTCACTCTACCGATGTAAATTTACGCAACCACTCTCTCACACACGCTGTGGACGCAAACAAGGATTGTGACAAGAATACTTATGGGAGAAATAAAATAAACACAAATTTTCCATATCCACTTCTACATCTCTCCCAAATGGCCGGAAATCACGTTAGTGCGGTCAGGACAGGAGCAAATGAATACGAAATTTGGCAATCAGAGAGGCAGTAACGTCTCACTACTCTAGAATATATTACTTTTTCAAGAATTTTGGCAGTTGTAAGTAATATTTGTCCTCAATCGCAGTTACAACTGTAAATTAAGAAGAGATATGAGGGGACAGTTTGGCGGGATGCGGCAGACTGTTAATAAAGTACGCCACGAACGGAACGTCGATTTTCGGGTCTGTGACGCGGAAATTGAAAAATGGACCGTGATCGCTAAGCGCAGCCGGTGGTATGAGCAGTGGCAGCTCGTACAAAATGTGACCAGTGTGCTACAATGTTACAGAAATAAACAGGAAACAAAATATACTAAAATAAAAAGCGTGACTGACAATGGAAATAACGGAGCTTAGCAATATCCCCGCCACGTCATCTGCGTTCTACACAAGTGATCAATGAAACTGCTTCGCTGAAAAGCGCAGTTTCACTCGCATGTTGGCTATATATTACTGATATTGTTTGTGATTGAAGTTTTATTTACAGAAATTAAAAATTTGGACTCAGAGGTATTTGAATACGAGCCTCACACAAGTAGCTTTTAGAGACAACGCGCAAGACGCCTGAGCCAGCGCGCTATTTGACTCTGCATGCCGCAATATTCGTCATACACTATTCTTCTGCAACCGAAATATTGCTCTGGTGCTGCAGTCGGTCTCAGCACACATGAGTCGCCAGTCCTGACGTCACGTCTGCGCATTCGCACTAGCGAACAGACGACTGCGCCGCCTCTCTGCACACATACCAGCGCCAATGAATCCCACTTCAGCACACGGAGCTGGTTTCCAGCTATCGCGGCGAGAGCGCTCCTAAACGCGTTATCATCCTTATTACTAGCATTGTAATACATATTGGGAAGGAATTGGCACAATTTTATTATATCTGGATCGCATTCCAAGAGAAAGGATGTAATTTTACAGCGATTTCTCGGTTGCATTGGAAGAGAAATGGCATAATTTGAGTAATATATTTACAGTGTGCTGCAGCACATTAGCACATTATCACCAGCCGCCACTGGGTATGAGGACTCTCCAGCGAGAGCACGGCAGCTCTCAACTTTGACAGCCGACGTGAAGGGGAGGGGGAGAAAAACAGAAAAAAATAGGCTGGAGAGTGGGAAGTGTGCAGCCATGTGACCCACACTGGAATGCAACGGGGTATCAAAGGCCACGGAATACACTGGCCTGGAACGTCCGGAAATCTGGCCAAAAGTCAAAAAGTCAAATTCATTGTTGTGTTTTAGTAGCATAGAATCATGTTCAGACGGCGGGACTGCATTTTACGTCACAGGGAGGAAAAACTACCTCTGATACCTAAAAAAGTAGTTCAAAGTTATCTTTGTCGGTGTAGCGCGTGTTATGTAGAACCGTTTCTCAGTACCTGTGTGTTTAAAGTGTTTATAGCGTTTCATGCAAGTGTTCATTGTAGTAATTCTCTTTCATGTTGGATATTAATGAAAATGTGTAGAATAGATTTACTCGTTTTGTGCTTGTAAATTTATGCTAGGGATGTATTAAAAGTTACGTCGTACCATAACCTGTAAATGTGCGCAATTTACAGAGTTATCGTAAATGATAGTGAATGTTATGATCACCCCCAGACCCTGAGAAGTACGATAGTGCAATATGTAGCATAGGATGTCTTGTGGCAAAATGTACAAGAACTGACTGCTATTTAATAATAATAAAATAATAAACCTTGTTATTTTCATTCTCCACTCTAAGGAATGAAGCGGGCTATTTGAGATGCGATTAGTAAAGTGTCACGGTGCTATCCATGCAATTATCAGATAAGTTGATATTAGTTCAAATTTGTTGCTATTCTCGCGATATTAGCGTGTTTACTGAAATTGTCAACCAGGAAGACAATGTCCAGATTGACTTACAGAATCATATCAACCAGCTGGAACAAATGAGTGTGTTGATCTCATACTGTAGACATCATTTCATAAGGGGCTTTTTGATATTCCGTCACTAAGCAGGTGAAATAGGGGCTGGAAGGTATTCTGAAAAGTATGCCGGCCGCTATTAAGGCAATTTTGAAGCAATAAATCTCGGAAATTGGTGTTTAGATTCTTCGTTAGAATTACAAAAATACTTGTGTTTTATCCATGATTGATGTGTTTGAACTTCGTGACTGTTCCTAATATAGGGTTGAGAATAAAACCCACCACCAGTCACATTACAAATGGTATTATTTATTTATGACAAGACCGGTTTCGTGCTTTTGGCCATCTTCGGGTGCTTAAACATTCAGAATTGTATATGTGTAACATGTTGGTGGAGTTAAATTTAATTTTGTATCGCATGGCCAATCGCGATTTGGATACAAAATTAAACTCTACCAACATGCTACACATATAAAATTCTTAATGATTAATCACCTGAAGATGGGCACAAGCCCAAAACCAGTCGTGTCATAAATAAATAATACTATCTTTAATGTGACTGGTATCGGCTTTTATTGTCAACTCTATAAAACTACATGTTTCAGCATTTTCTGGAGATTCAGCCACTAAAGGGGTGAAAGTAGAGATGCGAATTACGTTTCATCCCATATCAAAGACTTTTTGAAAGAAAGTTGTTGTTAAGGAAATTTTGAACCTAGAAGTACGAAAACTGCCAACAGGATTCTTGGTTAGAAGTTAAAAAATATGTGTTTCAAAATTTTTGGAAATTCAGACACTAAAGGGGTGCAATAGTGGATGAGATGTTTTTTGCAAAAACTATACGAATAACTGTTCTTAAATTCTAATGTGCACCAGTTTTGTTTTCGTAGACTAGCTACTCTTTGCAAAAAGTGTAAATTTACTTGTGAGCAATGTGCTACTGGTATCTTGAATCCACTAATTACGACTTTGAGCGATATGCACCTCAAACAAGGAAAACGTTTGTCATCCGGGGACTTACAAATTATATTGCCTCCAGATAATCTGCAAATCAAAGCATCATTAAATATAGCTGGCAATTTTCACTCTGCCTCACACAGTGATAAAGATTAATTTTTGAATTATTAGTTCTTATTATTTTATAAATACAACTTTGTCCAATATTTAAAAATAAAAGCTGTTGTCTTGTTATTTAGAAAACTGTTATGAATTTAGTTAACCCAACATTTGTAATGGCTTTTGGTCAGATTTTCGGACTTTCGGACCACTGTGCGACGTAGCGATATGAACATATACAGATATCGGTGGTATTGCGTACACAAGGTATAAAGTGACTGTACGTTGCAAGAGCTGACATTTGTGTTCCAGCCATCTGTGTGAAAAGGTTACCAACTTGATTATGCCCACAGCAAGGGTGTGAGATTACCGCCCATTAGAAATATTGGTAATTAATAGCATTTGATAATTAAACAGTATGAAGTTCACTGCAAACATTGACCATGCCAATGCACCAAATATTACACAATTTTAATCTTATTAATTATTGTAGCAATGTATGTACGCAGTTGGGTGACAACATTTATAGTTAGACCATAGGTACAAATTCTTGACGTTGAGATTTGCTGTGTGCTTGTAGTTGAAGGGAGGCCGACGTTGATGGCTTGTTCCAGCTTAGGATTTTCCAGGCTCGTTTCCGGTGACGGGAGAGAGGGACAATGGCGAGTGCCAGGCGCAGTGCAGTGCACAGCGCGAGGTAAAATATTCTGATACCACTTGCATTTGAAGTAATACGATGCAGTTAGGAACCTTTAAGGCCCTCACTACAAAATAGCCTGTTGACAAATAAACAATTTCATACCTAATATGTCTGTGGTACAAGCTAAAACTTACGCATACAACAAATCTTAAACAAATGTATATGGTTAAATTTAAACTAAGCATAGTACAGAGATGAGTGAGGGGTCATTTGAATGTTATTACAAAAATAAATTAGCTAATATAGTCACATCTGGCGTAATATGTTTAATTGAAACTGAAAACATAATTTCATTATATGAAAAGTAATAAATTACTAATGAATACAAGACAGTTACACAACTAGCATGACAATGTTTGTTTATAAAAATAATATATTAAGTATTTCTCATTTTATTTTCAGTTAATCTTGTGTATTTTATCTTGAAGTATTCAGTTACATCACTTATCTGTGATATAAAAAATTGCACGATTATAATAAATAGTGCAAAGGATGTTTGTACCAATATAAAACCCTAAGAATACTTTTGTTTCATGTGTAGTGTAATTATTTTGATTTTCAATAAAGTTTTAGAAATGTAATGGCTGAGCGCTGTACGTTGTCAAGTCAGTTAGAAGAGCTCACTTGGGGAAGTTGATGACGTAGGGAAAGACCCGGCAGTGTGGGCTTTTGGTGCGCGCGTGTGGCTCAAGTAGTCAGTAGTCGGGAGCGAGTGGTGTAGCTGGCCGGGCACGGTGTCGCTCTGCACGGTCGGCCTGTGGATCTCCAGGTGGAGATATAGATTTTTGTGTGGCAATCGCCAGGAGTGGTTGCTCGTCGTAGACTGCACCAAGTTGAATCGAGTGCTACTGTGTGTTGTGAATATTTAGCCAGTGGAACAAGGTGTGCATCGCATTGTGTGTGTTTTGTTAATGTAGCACGTGTTGTCGCATAGGCATGAACATAAACGGTATTTGAGACAGGCACATGGTGTGTAACAATTTGCGACAAATATTCATTTTGTCTGGGGGCTCACGAGCTATAACTTTATTAAGTAAATGTGTCGACGTACAGACGTATCAGCCACAGGGTTCTAATATGCTGAAATAGACAACATAAAGTGAACTTCCACGTGTTTTCGAAAACAGTAGTTAGAACACCCATTTCTCACATGAACTTGACTTTATTATGAATTTTGTTGTTAATCATATACAGGGAAGGAAAGCTGCGAACGTGTAATGTCATTCCCTAGAAAACGAGTCAAACAGTAGCAATCACAGTTCCAGTGTTTTTGCATGTTTAGGAATTTGGTTCGCAATTAGTGGTTGCGAGTTTTAAATCTTTCTCTATTTAAACTCTCACCCAGATCTTTCACCCCCCAAGGGCAATTTACAGACCTCTATAACGAAATGTAACTTGCACCTAGACGCATGGGAAATATTTGGAAATCGTTAGGGAATCCAATATTACGAGGTGCACAGTGTAGAGAGTGTCACGTATATCGTATTTCAGACCGTTACCTGTCACCGTACGTCCACAGGAGTAGCCTGTACAATGCAGTGCTTGACTTCAGAATCCCTGAGCAGGTAATGGGAATGGTGCAAACCTGTATCGAAGGGTCAAAGGTACCAGTACGTTTCCGAGCAGTCACATCAGAAATATTTCAGATTGAAACAGGTCTCAGACAAGGGAATGCACTCTCATGTGATTTGTTCAGTGTCATCTTGCAGAATATATAAGAGAGTGTATGCAACAGGAGTGGGCTGGAGAACAGATGGACGGCAACTTCAACTGTCTCGCATCTGCAGATGACATAGTCCTGCTAAGTGAGTCAAATGACGAGTTGAAAGGAATGTACCAATAAATGGACGCCATGCACAGAAGGTTGGGCTCAAAGTGAATCAAGATAAAACAGAGTTCATACAATTAGGGAGAAGAGAAAACCAGAAAGAATTTCTGGAGACAAATGGCATGAGATTCAAGATAGTACACCAAATATTTGGGATCTTGGTTTACCACGGACAACAAAATAGAAGTGGACATCAAGGGAAGAACAGCATTTCCTCAAAGAGACGCTCGGCTCTAAATCACTTTCAGTGAACACTGAGATGAAAATCTGTAACACGATGATATACCCAGCGGTAATGTACGGCTCATAAAAATGGAACATGACTGAACGAGACAAGTAAAAGCTATGAATATTAGAAAGAAAAGTAACGAGGAAGATATGGGGACCAGTTTTAGATAACGGAGAATGGAGGAGGAGGAGGTCGAATGAGGAAATCTTCCTTCTGATGCGATAGCCAAATATCTCAGAGAAGATAAAGAGACAAAGAGAATACAGTGGTTGGGCCACGTAGCCCGTATGCTAGAATGGAGACAGGCGAAGATGGCGCTAGAAGCGAAGCCAGACGAATGTCACTGGACGACCTTACATCTGCAGGATTACTGCAGACAAGCACTATGATAATCTGTACACCCTTGTAATATTTATTAAATTTTTACTTCGTGTAGTTTTTAATGGCTTATTTTTGTATGTACTGTCATTTGTCTGATATGTGTTTTTCAATTGTACATTTCTTGTGTATATGTGTAAAGAGACTGAGCAAAGATGTTGTATATGTAAAATAAGAATGACAGTAGCACGCTCTACTGCGCAAATGTATTGTTGACTGTGAGGCAGTCAGAGTCTGCGAGTGGGTCTCGTCGTGTGCGGACGCCGTTCTTGGGTGTCTTTCCGCGCGTATGGTACGTCGCGTGCAATTGCCGGCACTAAAAATAAATAAATAAATAATAAAAAATAGATAAAAAACGAGCAGATCATTTATTAGTAAGTTGATTGTGAAAGTTTATTTTGAAAGTGTGAGAGTGTCGTTTATCGTAACAGTGTCTGCTTGTGTTTTTAGGGGTTGCCACAAAACAGGCATGACAGTGTAGCTGATGCAGGAATGTTCGAGACGAAGAAACAAGCATGATTAGGAGCCATGAACAGTTACGATACAGGCCACTTTTTGACTGTCCGAAAATTTCATCACTTCAAAGAGGAAGACGGAAGCATTAATGCGCGAACCTTCATTGATCAATTTCATGTTGACATAACGAACCATTGGAGTTTAGCATATAGGCTAGATTTTGTATGTGTCAGGATCAGTGGCAGAAGTAATGCAAAGAGTTGCACAAAACTGCACATCTTACCGACAGTTTAGGACCGCTTTCTTAAAACGATATTGGTCAAAAGACGCACAAAATAAGATCAAATACGCATTATTTCAGATGGCACCATACGAGATGAGAAAAGTGTCATGTTACCGACACTTTAGGACCGCATTCTTAAAACGATATTGGTCAAAAGATGCTAAAAATAAGATCAAATACGAATTATTTCAGATGGCACCATACGAGAACTCAGGTGAGAAAAGTGTCGTCAAATTTTTCAATATCATGGACGAAAAGAACCAATGCTTAGACAGATCATATAGTAATGCAGAATTGATATGTTCATGTAGAATGAAACTACAGGTCATATAACAACAATCAACAGTAGGGAAAAATGAAGACATTGAGGGTTTCAAGGAAGTGTTAATGGAACATGAATTCGTGTTTAAGGGGGAAGATCTTAAAGAAAAGAGAAACAAAAGGGAAAGACAGATGGAGAGGCCCAGAAATGATTATACCAATAATTTCAATCGCAACAATAATGGAAATTGCAGATCATTGAATAATAACACTAGCAATAATAGCTTTCAACCACGAAAAGATTCAGGCATTGCAGGATCACGGAACAATGGCGGAAATTATGGAAATAGGAATAAAGGATATCGTAATAATAACAATGAGTATGGCAAATCACATTTAGGAGGGCATGGATTCATAAACCAAAACAATAATCAGGGATATTTTGACAGAGGGAACCATGTAAGAAAGGGCAACTAGCGAGACCAGTGTTCAGACACCTTTAAGGGAAATCAAGGGCCACACGGACAAGAGCGAACAAAGAAAGGTCATCCAGACGTAGACGTCAGGCTACCAAATCTGGAAAAACGCAACGACTGACCACAAAACACGGAAGAGGATAGGCAAAACACTGACCACCCACAAGCACGTCAAAATCAAAACATTCATTATATACAAATAAATAAATCAGACACAATTCAAACAGATCATAACAGTAACATTTCAAACCAATAAAATAAAGTTCAAAATCCAAACCACAATGTAACTTCAGAACAAATAGAAGCACAGTACAATGCATGGGACGATATACTATACACATTGTTACATATAACGTATACCATACACATTGTTACATGTCACAACAATAGATTACAAGAACGAGAGAATAGTCATGCTGCAACAGTACACCAAAACGACAGTATATTGAGACCTACCATCATCTCAATACACAAATGGAAATGTAGACAGATCACAAATCCATTATATTCCATAAATAAAGAAGAGAGAAGAAAGAAAGGAAGAAAGAAGATGTGAAGTAACCAACATCGCAAGAGGACAGAAGATGAGCAGAAGATCGAGATACCTTTCCCTGCTACCTCAAAAAAAATTAAGAAAAGTCATTCCACAATCATTATAGAGTTGTCACCACACTAGCCATCTCTCAATGATACATTCGCATCGCTAACTAAATGCAAACTGATCAAGCAAGTTATGTAAGTCTCCCACTTACAATATATCGTCATAGAAAAGCGAGATGAAATACTGCTGCAAAGCAGATTCTTCTATCACAAAACGAACTTTGAGATGTTGTCATAGTGGTTCGTGTGTGAAAGAAGATTTACATCATCTTTTCAATGCATTAGCTGACAATCGTCAATTGCTGTCAACTAGAGGCACAATTCCACTACAGTGCGCCTCAAAAATGATAAAACCCGGCATCGCATGGTATGGTACTGCTCTCATGACGTTCGCCACTGTAAAGACAGTAGACGAAATTCCACAACTACAATGGATCGTCAGACCAAGAAATTAACGAATGTAGCAGATGAATAAACTGTGTGAAAACATAGAAAGTGAATAACAGTGAGAATTAAAACAAAAGTCGTTCATTATTAAAAAATACATGTTGTTGTTGTGGTCTTCAGTCCGGAGACTGGTTTGATGAAGCTCTCCACAATACCCTATCCTGAGCAAGCCTCTTCAACTCCACATAAGAATGGCAACCTACATCTGTCTGAATCTGCTTACTGTATCCATCTCTTGGTCTTCCTCTGCGGTTTTTAACACACACACTTCCCTCCAACGCTAAATTCACACTTCCTTGATGTCTAAGAAAGAGTCCTTCCAATCGATCCCTTCTTTTAGTCAAGGTATGCCAGAAATTCTTTTTATCCCTAATTCTGGTCAGTATCTCCTCATTAGTTACGCGATCCACCCACCTAATCTTCAGCATTCTTCTGTAGCACCACATTTCAAAAGCCTCTATCCTCTTCCTGTCCGCACTGTTTATCGTCCATGTTTCACTCCCATACAAGGCACCAAGTCACAGAAATACCTTCAGAAAGGACTTCCTGAGGCTTAAATCAATATTTTATGTTAACAAATTTCTCTTTTTCAAGGACGCCTTTCTACCCATTGCCATTCTGCATTTTATATCCTCTGTACTGCGACCATCATTTGTTATTTTACTGCCCAAGTAACAAAACTCATCTACCTCCTTTATTGTTTAGAAACCTAATTTAATTCCTTCATCATCATCTGATTTTCTTAGACTGCACTTTTTACCCCAGTTTTGATCTTGTTAATGTTCATCTTATATGCACCTTTCAGCACACTGACCATTCCGTTCAACTGCTCTTCCAGTTCTTTTGTTGTCTCTGACAGAATTACTATGTCGTCGGCAAAACGCAGTGTTTTTAATTCTACACCATGAACTTTAATTCCTTATCCAAATTTCTCCTTGCTTACCTTTATAGCTCGCTCAATGTACAAATTCAATAACAATGGAAAAGACTACAACCCTGTCTTACTCCCGTTCCAACCACTGCATCCCTTTCATGCCCTTCAACTCTGACAACCGCTGTCTGGTTTTTGTACAAATTGTAAATAACCTTGCGCTCCCTATATTTTATTTCTGCTTGCTTCAGAACTTGAAAGAGTTTATTCCAATCAACATTGTCAAACAACTTCTCCAAATCTAGAAAAGCTAGATTTGTAGATTTCCCTTTTCCTGATCCATCTTCTAGGATAAACCGTAAAGTGAGTATTGAGTGCCGTGTTCCTACATTTTTCCTGAACCCAAACTTATCTTCCCCGAGGTCGGCTTCTACCAGCTTTTCCATCCTTCTGTCAATAATTGATGTTAATTATTTTGCAACTATAACTTATTAAACTGATGGTTCTGTAGTTTTCACACCTATCTGGTCCTGCTTTTTTGCAATGGGGATTATAATATTTTTCTTAAAGTCTGATGGTACTTCGCCTTTCTCATACATCTTACACACCAGGTAAAACAGCTTTGTCATGGCTGGTTCTCCCACAGACTTCAGTACCTCTGAGGGAATGTCATCGACTCCAGGGGTCTTGTTTCCACTTAGGTATCTCAGAGCTCTGCCAAATTCATCTCTCAGTATAGTATTTCCTATTTGATCTTCATCTACTTCTTCTCCCCTTCCTACAACATTGCCTCTAAGTTCATTTCCATCGTAGAGCCTCTCTATATACTCTTTCCACCTTTAAACTTTCCCTTCTTTGCTGAGAACTCGTTTGCCATCTGTGTTCTTGATATTCAAAGCGCTGTTTTGTTTATCTCCAAATATCTCTTTTGTTTTCCTGTAGGCTATATCTATTTTTCCGCTATTTATACATTCTTCTAGATCCTTGCACTTCTTGTCAATCTCATTTCTTAGTCATCTGTACTCCATTTTGCCTGTTTCATTTACTGCATTTTTATATTTTCTTCTTTCATCGATTAAATTTAGTATGTCTAGTGATATCCAAGGATTTTTTTGTAGGTCTTGCCTTTCTACCTATTTTGTCCTCTGCTGCCTTCATCTCATCTGCTTTCATCTCTCAATGCTACTCATTCCTCCTCTACCGTTTTATTTTCCCCCGTTTCTGTCAATTATTGCTACATTTCTGCAGTTTTTTTCAGTTTCAGCCTAGAATTCATGATCAATAAGTTATGGTCAGAGTTTATATTTGCCCCTGGATATGTCTTACAGTTCAAAACCTGGTTCCGAAATCTATGTCTTACCATTATAAAATCTATCTGGTATATCCCGGTGTCTCCTGGTCTCTTCCACGTACACAACCTTCTTTCGTGATTCTTAAACGAAGTGTTTGTTATAACTAAATTATGTTCCGTGGAAAATTCTACCAGGCGGCTTCCTCTTTCGTTCTTTTTGCCCAAACCATATTTACTCACTATCTTCCCTTACCTTCCTTCTCCTACTACCGAATTTCAGTCTCTCATAACAATTAAGTTGTCTGAATAATTTCCTTTAGCTCCTCATATATTTCTTCGATCTCCTGCTCATCGGCAGAGCTAGTTGGCATATCAACCTGTACTACTGTGGTCGGTGTTGGCTTCGTATTTATCTTGACTACGATAATGCGATGGCTGTGTTGGTCATAGTAGTTTAGCAGTATTCCTATTTTCTTATTCATTATCAGACCTACTTCTGTAATACCACCAACTGATTTTGTATTTATAACACTGTACTCACCAGACCAGAAATCCTGTTTCTCTTTCCACCGAACGTCACTAATATCCACTATATCTAACTTCAACCTATCCATTTTTCTTTTTAAATTTTCTAGCTTCCCTAGTCGATTAAGGATCTAACATTCTACGCTCCGATCCGTAGAATGCCAGTGTCGTCTTTCCTGATGATCACATCTTCCAGACTAGTCCCGGCCCGGAGATCCGAATGGGGGACTATTTTACCTCCGGAATATTTTATCCGAGAGGATACCATCATCATATGTACATATAGTAGAGATTCATGTCCTCGGGAAAAGTAAAGTCTGCAGTTTTCCCTTGCTTTCAGCCGTCTGCAGTAACTACATGTCAAAGTCACATTAGCTGATGTTACAAGGCCAGCTCAGTCAACCATCCAGACTCTTGCCCCTGTAACTACTGAAAAGGTTCCTGCCCCTCTTCATCTACATCTACATCTACATAGATACTCTGCAAATCACATTTAAGTGCCTGGCAGAGGGTTCATTAACCACTTTCATAACTTTTCTCTACCGTTCCATTCTCTAATAGCGCACGGGAAGAAAGAACACCTAAATCGTTCCGTTTTCGATCTGATTTCTCTTATTTTATTGGGATGGTAGGTGGGTGCTAGCAAAATATTTTCACATTCAGAACTAAAAGTCGGTGATTGAAACTTCGCAAACAGATCACGCCGCAATGAATAACGTCTTTCTTTTAATGATTTCCACCCCAATTCGTGCAACATTTCCGTGACACTTTCCCCCCCGTAACGTGATAAAACAAAACGAGCTGCCCTTCTCTGAACCTTCTCAATATCTTCCGTCAGTCCCACCTGGTGAGGGTCCCACAAGGGGCAACAGTACTCCAAGAGAGGACGCACAAGTGTGATGTAGGCAGTCTCTTTGGTGGAGCTGGTGCATCGTCTAAGCGTTATGCCAATGAAACGTAACCTTCGGTTCGCCTTCCCCACAATATTTTCTATGTGTTCTCTCCAGTCAAAGTTGTTCGTAATTGTAACTCCTAGGTATTTGGTAGAATTTACGACCTTAAGGTTTGACTGATTTATCGCGTAATTGAAGTTCAGCGGATTTCTTTTAGTGGTCATGTGTATTACTTCACACTTTTCTTTATTTAGTGTCAATTGCCAATTTTCGCACCAAGTAGAAATTTTGTCTAAATCGCTTTGCAGTTGCTTTTGATCCTCTGTTGACTTCACTAACCGATAAACGACAGCATCATCCACGAACAGTCTAAGGGAGCTATTCAGATTATCTCCTAAATCGTTTATAAACACGAGGAAGAGTAGGGGACCTATAACGCTTCCCTGTGGAACGCCAGATATCACTTCTGTTTTACTCGATGACTTACCGTCAATTACAACGAACTGTGTCCTTTCTGATAGGAAATCGTGAATCCAATCGCACAATTGGGGAGATATTCCATAAGCACGCAATTTCATTAGAAGCCGCTTGTGGGGTACAGTATCAAAAGCCTTCCGGAAATCCAGAAATATGGAATCGATTTGAGATCCCTTGTCGATGGCACTTAACACTTCATGTGAATAAAGGGCAAGCTGTGTTTCGCAAGAGTGATACTTTCTGAATCCGTGCTGGCTATTGATTAATAGGTCGTTCTCTTCGAGGTAGTACATGATATTCGAACAAAGTATATGTTCCAAAATCCTACTGCAAATCGACGTCAATAGGATAGGCCTGTAATTTTGGGGATAACTCCTATTGCCTTTCTTGAATATTGGAGTAACTTGGGCAACTTTCCAGTCTTTGGGTACGGATCCTTCGCTGAGTGATCGGTTGTAAATTGTAGCTAAGTACGGAGCTATTGCATCAGCATACTCTGAGAGGAATCTAGTTGGTATACAATCTGGCCCGGAAGATTTATTTTTGTTTAGTGACTTAAGTTGTTTTACTACTCCAGGAACATCTACTTTTAAGTTTCGCATGCTGGCAGCTGTTCTCTTCGCGAACCACACGTTTGTCTGGCCTCTCCACAGGTACCCCTCCGATGTGATTGCTCTACACTACGGCTATCTGTATCGTTGAGGCATACAAGGCACCCCACCTCGGCAATGTCTGTGGTTCATGGGAGTGGAAAAAAATATACATGTGAAACATTAATAATCAGTGCTTTGTGCTACGAAAAAAATATTTAAGAGAACATTTTTGTAAATAATTTATCTATGTAAAGTGATATTTAATTTTCATTTATGTGTAATTTATTGTATTGATTAGTATGTAAATTTATGGTGTACGTTTTTATTATTTCTTGTAAAGTTACTTACATTTGCATTCTAAAATGTTTGTAAAAATAATTGTAGAAACTTGGAATAGGGAGCTAGGATCGCTTCTTCATTCTTTAATTGAAGTACAGAAACACACATAAATAAAACCAAGTCTAAATTTAAAACAGAGAATCATAAAAAGGCTGTTGCAGACTTCAAGCAAAGCTAACTAAAATTTTAAACCATGAAAGATCATTTACACTAACACAGTACACAAACGAGTTTAGAGTAATAAAGCAATTGTAAAGATGAATAATGAAAAACAGAAACACATAATGGCAACGAATAAATGATGGTCTTCTAAAAGTCAAATTATTGCTATAAAACAAAAGACAATTGTATCAATAGTAGATGAATCAATATAGAAAATGATGATTTTGAATTGCTAATTTTTGCCTGACGATAATTTTACATCTTGTTCAGGCTTATAAATGTAGTGTAATAATGAATATGACAGGAAACAGAGGTACCAGTATAACATATGGCTATCATTATTTAATTACTTATTCCATTTAGCTGCATGTGTCTATTATAGAGGTTGATTGTGGGTTTTGCTACAGAAAACTATTAAACCCAAGCGCAACCGACAGTACCTGTACTGGATAGATGATGCAATTCTGGAGTTGTGTTTTGAGCAACTTGAATCTTCAAAATTCAAAATAATACTGCCAGAAGCATCAAAGGCATTAGATGCTACTGGATATGTAGCTATCATCCGGGCGTGGTTCATCACGCTATTGAAACCTACACTATCTCAAATGTGAGAATGAAGTCGTGTAAAATATAAACGTGCACATGTACCGGCCCACTGAAGAAGCCTTGTAAATAAAGAAACGTGAAAATCGCATGGCAAGAGCAATTTGTGTTTTCAGATGCATAGACGGACGCTGGTTAGCAAATATGTGCGCATTATTGCATGCAACTGAGGAAAAGGACAGGCTGCCTACCGTGAAATTATATTGGAAGACTAACTGAAAATTCGGCGTTGCCCGGGTATTTGTTCATTCCACAATCTTGTTAGTCGCTCTCCCAACCCCTCCTCTGTCTTCGTCGACCTCTCCCTCTCCCCTCGCTCTTTTCTTCTCCCCCTCCCCCGCCCTCTGTCCAGCTCCTTTTCCTGTTCAACTATTCAGCTCTTCCTCCTCAGTTCATCTCCTGCTCCCCTCTTCTTTTCTTCTGTATCTTGCGACTTTTACCGCTTGGGTGGCCAAATGCCACTTCCTCTGTCATCTCTTCCTCTCCCTCTGTATGAAAATTCACACGTACCTGTCGACTTTCTTGGTGAGCAGGGAAACAAGTAAAATTTGTTACAATGTACCCTTGCCCTGCACCTTTCGGTAGCTTGCCGAAGGTGAAATGTATACAATTTCATCAAGATTGGAATAAAATGCAGCTTTTGGCGAAGTCCGTAACTGAAGTACCCTCCTGCATGAACCATTTTCTATAAAGGTCAAGTGCGCAAAATTTTGTAAACATCGGAATAAAACTGTAGTTTTGGTCGAGGTCCGTAGGTAAAGTACCCTCCGACATACACCATAATTGACATATTTCCTAACCTATGTATATATGTTCTTACCACTACAGCAATCGCTACAGGTTGTTCAATGGGCAGAAAATATAGTTGAAATTGGCCCAGTGGTTCAGGAGGAGAAGTTCAACATTGCAACAGTTTTTCGCGAATTTAATTGTTTATGAGGTCACAACTCGCTAGCTGTGTCTTGTGATTACAACGACAGCGACCTAACTCTTTGTTTGATGGTGAAGTATAAAAATTTTCATGTTAACTTTCATGGTGAACAGTGGTCAAACAATTTTTAAAGCACACCCCGCCATGCACCATATTGAGGCTTACGAAAGGTAGCTCATGCGTTAATTCAAGATATAAACTATTTCCATTCCAAATGTCATTCAATTCCGTCCAACTGTTTCAGCGTGAAGAGAAACAGACGTATTAACCGACTTTGTAAGGTACCGTCCTCCACGTACTATACGGTGGCTTACGAAAGGTAGACCATGTGTTAATCAAGGTATAAGCTGCCTCTGTTCCAAATTTCATTCATATCCATCAGGCCATTTGAACATGCAGGCGTAAAAAACGTATTAACTAATTGTAACGCACCATCCGCCATGCACCATGCGAACTTAATTTTAAAATGCCTATAACAGTGGTCGGCAAGTGATCTTAGATAGGGTCCGGATACTTTTGAAAGTTTTTATCTAGGTCCAGATGTGAAACCCTATCTTTCTTATTCATTTTTTATTTTAATTTTCACTCAAAAATAATATGAAATACAATAGATGTAAAATAATAATGTATAAACAATCCGAAAAAACTTAAATACTTTGCGATTTATTTTTATTTTTACTCACAAAAAGTACTAAATACAATGGATAAATAAAGTTATATTGGAGAGTCCAGAAACAGGTTATACATTATACATACATTTTTATTTTTATTTTCACTAAGAAAATTTGAAGTACATTGAAATGTGAGTATATGTATTAAAAAATCCACGGAAAAAATTACGTTTGTGGTGTTGAGCAGGTTCTTAAAATTGTGTTCACGAGCGGAACAGCTTATGCGAATAGTGTCTTCAAAGTGATCGGTGGTTAGTATTGGGCGAAAATTATTCCCCAAGAAATTCATTTTTGAAAATGGAATTTCAGAAATATATGTGGAGCCAAACATAGTAGCCAGGACGATCGCTAATTTTTTGCAGTTTTCATATTTTTCCGGGACATGTTTACTCCTAAAGTCTTCAGAGGATACAGTTTGATACGCTTGCAAGGAAATGTCTTCCTGTAATTGTATTATCTCCATTTTGAGTGAAGGCTTTGAAAGGTGGAACAACTTCGCAGCCACGACCGTCCATTCTGCTGCAGGAGAAACCTCAAAAGGTGATTTTAAGAATCGCGACAAGTCGTATATTGTTTTGAATCAAACTGCCAATTACTTATTAAGATCTGCCAAGAAATTTTATAATATGGATTATCTATTTCTGGATTATTTTTATATTAAAAATTGTTGTAAAATAAGAGAATTCTTGACTTAAAACGTCTCTTTCAACGAATCAGTTTGCGATGGAATGATGATACACTTTGAACCAATTCATCACATATTAATTTCCCATTTCCTTGTATCTCGGTGTTGTTACCTACAAAACAAATCTTTTTCTAATAATTAGAGTTTTAACTTACACATTCAAAATGCTTTTGGTGGTCCAGCTTTTGGCCTTCCGCAGTCCGCCAGTTGCCGACCGCTGGCCTATAATCTTCGCACGAGTGAAAGCAATGAGTTTACAAAGTTTTACCGCGATCGAATGTACGGTGTGGCCGTGCATAAAATATTAAAAAAAAAAAAAAAAAAAAACATTACATTATGAATGAAACACACACGATAACTGTGAGATACTGTGCAAATTTATTGGTTTACGAGCTGGTTTTCGGCTGTTACGTCACCATCAGGTAAACAATACAGATTTAAGCTTTTTTTTTTTTTTTTTTTTTTTTTTTTTTTTTTTTTTTTTTTAAAGAAAAAAATGGTAAAGTTGGTAGATATATAAGTATCAAGGGAGACTAGTGCTTTAATTGTAACTAACCTGAGGGAATTATATAATTCAAGTTGTGGTGTAAGCTCCTGACTGATAAAATATGTGACAATTAATAAATTACGACATTATCCTGACAAATATAAATTGGAATAATAGAAATTAGCTGGAAAAATTGACCAAAAAAATATCTTAAACAAGTACAATGTCTGGAAACGTAGAAGCGTTGTGTATATATGTTAAAATTTTAACTGGGTATGTTAAACTAATAAAAAATATATATGTATATATGTCTTAAACAAGTGCAATGTCTGGAACATGGAAGCGTGTCACAAAGTTGAATTAAATATTCGTAAGTATATGTTAAATTTTTAACTGGTTAAATTAAACTATGGTTACTAGTAAAATTAGGCATTGCAATTTACATCAGGTAAGCAGCCAAACAGTTGTGATTACAGAAGGCTTTTATAACATGGTATGAAACAATATTAGAGGTATGAGACAAGTGGGTAGGACATGGTAGTTTACTTTTTGTGTACATGGTTATGATTAGGTTCTGCAGACAGAAGTGGTGAGTGTGGAAATTGTGTCTCATCATTCAGTTCTAGGTTTGGAGAGTTTGGAGAAGTGTACATGTGTTTATTAATTTCCATTATATCAAACAGGTTCATTTTCCTTCCTCTTTGTAAATGAATTACTACTTCATGTGTTATATTATAACTGTGACCTGCTTGTAGCAAGTGGTCTGCAAATGTAGAATTTCCTTTCCTAAGTTTACAACTTCTCTGGTGTTCCTTTAGTGTAGTGATAGTTACTTTGTTTGACTGGGCAATGTAGAATTTGCCACATTTGCAAGTAATCTTGTATATTCCACACTATTCCAAAGCTGGAGGGTTATCTTTACCATTGGGTAGAAAGTGACCAATGGCATTGTGTGTATAAAATGGTGTTTCGAAATTTATGGATTTGAGTGTCTTCGACACATTCACATAAACTTTTCCTACATATGGGATTGTGCATCATTTACTGTGGTCTTGAGATGTTGGGGTGTTAATAACACGATAAAGAGTGGAAGGGACATGTTTTTTTTTTTTTTGTGCGTTATAGAACCAACAACTTGAATTGTATAATTCCCTCCGGTTAGTTACAAACCAA
Source organism: Locusta migratoria (assembly GCA_026315105.1). NCBI lineage: Eukaryota > Metazoa > Arthropoda > Insecta > Orthoptera > Acrididae > Locusta > Locusta migratoria. Next base: position 302,630,013 of record CM048751.1, read on the forward strand.
AGCACTAGTCTCTCTGGATAGTTATATGTCTACCAACTTAATATACGTGAAACTTGAACTTGTAATATTTACCTGGTGATGTAATAACAACCGAAAACCGGATCGTAAACCAATAAATTTGCAGAATATCTCACAGTAATCATATCCATGTACACACAAAGTAAACTACCATCTCCTACCCACTTGTCTCATACCTCTAATATTGTTTCATAGCCATCGTATAAAAGCCTTCTGTAATCACAACTGTTTGGCTGCTTACGTGGTATAAATTGTAATGCCTTATTTTACTAGTTATAAAATCCTTGTGTAATCACAACTGTTTGGATGCTTACCTGATATAAATTGCAATGCCTAATTTTACTAGTAACCATAGTTTAATTTAACCAGTTAAAATTTTAACATATACCTACGAATATTTCATTCAACTTTGTGACACCCTTCCATGTTCCAGACATTGGACCTGTTTAAGACATCATATATATATATATATATATATATATATATATATATATATATATATATTACTAGTTATACATTCATTCTCATACATTCATGATGTATCAAGTATTCTGTCACGAACCGACGGAACTGTCAGTGAATAAAAAAAACATAAATTTTTATACGTTAGATTGTTCGCTCTGTAGTATTCTTTCGGTCGTTAACTTACCATGAAACATGCACTGAAGTCTACAATCAGCAGAAAGTCGAATTGTAGGAAACGCTGCAATAACAGCTTCGAGGAACGCAAGTAGCTGCTGTGTTGTAAAGGTAAAAACGGCAGAAGGCACATTTGCAAATGAGCACCTGAGAATTTCTCCGGCGAATCTCTGCGTTTCGGCACTCAAAGAGTCGCTGCCTCAGTCCGCCAGGCATTTATGCAAACTCGGGCCGTTCTTCTTTGAGCGGTTTCTGAAACACGGGTCCGCCTATCCCGAGAGGCAATCCCCTTGCCTGCTTAATAAGGGGTGCCGCGCAAACTTGGCACACAGGCCGGGGCGGAATTTTGTTGCCGCAGAGCGAAGCGGCCGCAGCTTGCCTATGGATGAGCCGGGGAATTGATTTCTGCCGCAGAAGAAATTCCTCTGGCCGTATACGACTCGCGAATCTCGTCTCCCTTTGAGCGGTCTCGAATATGATAGGAAAGGAAATCTGCACTGCATTTTATGGAAGGCACGAAATTATTACACAACTCTGAAACAGTGAGTTGTGTTAAGCCCGTTTTAAACGTCGAACGAACTTGTAATATATTGATAACAAGTTGCGTTAATGGCGGCCGTCTGTCGATTAAATGGTTGCACTAGTATCGACGCGCCATATTTATAGCGATAAAGAAATAGGGCCAGTTCTAGTGGGTTCACTGCGCATGCGCGAGCTAGTAGCTGTCTGCTGCAGTCACCGCTCCAGTTAGTCCGCCATTTTCCTTCCTATTTACGAATATTTCACGTTTTGTCGAAGTTTATGATCAGAATGTATTCCGCAATGTATTTCTAATGGCGGCATGTACCGGACCGTCACCTCACGTCAACGTCACGTTAAGCTTTCTCGAGAAGAATGTTTTGATGGAACGGTCGTCTGTTAACTTCGGAAGTTAAACTATTTTCGTCGTGCGATTTTCATGTTGTAGTCGAAGATTACACGGTTGTGTCTTATTAATCTTTATTTTACTATTATACTTTGGGTTTAGCGGTAAATTGCAAATGTTTCATGACGACTCAAACACTTTTCTCAATTGAGCCTCCTTCTCAAAGTGTGGTCGTATATCTGAAACCGAAAAAATGGTTTATGTTTTGCAATATTGTAACAGAAAAGTCTGGAGTCAATTGTTTATTTGAATAAGATTGTAATTTGATGACGCAATTTTCATTAAATAGCATTTTAAATGAAAAATTTAGTCCAAATGAATGACAAAAATTCAGTTGTGCATGACGTTATTAACTATGTTAGCGGGCAGATCGTAGTAGATAAAGAAATCAAGCTCTGTTTATGCTCTTAGAAATATTGTTTGATGTGTTCATATGTTTATCTTTTCGCTTGAAAATAGATGTGTTTCACTTCCCAGCACTTTACCACACTAAGATTGACCAAAAACATACATTGCAAAAGTTTTCTTTGGCCATCAATAAAATTTAACGTTGTTTCGTCAATTCCAGTATTAAACTATGACTTCCTACTTAACAGATAGTCATAACATCACTTTCAAGATCGGGTATTACTGTCTGATAACGTTAATCGTCTAAACACGCTGCTAAAAGATCTTGCATGAGTTTGTAGTTCAGGGCTATTACGATAGGAGCGCTTCAGTAGACTTATTGTTCACTTTCGTTCATTGTTTAAAAAGGACTTTAGGCATTTCGTCACTAAATAATGAATACATTAATGTATGTTAGCGAAGGATCCTGCCGATGCTTTTTGTGTCCCAGCCTCGTCGCCGCTTTTGTGTCTCGGTTCCGTCGTAGGTGTCGGTGGTCGAGTGGAAGGAGACCGACACAGGAATAAAGATAGCACGCTGGTGCAGGTACGGAAGGGAGCAGCCAGAAACTGTAAACACTAGAGTAAATTAGAACGATATATATATTGCACAGAATGTATACAATACTTAACTTTTACATAGTACTGCAGAATGTTGATACATAGTTGAGCTAGAGTCCTGCCTAGTGCCTAACTGATAGCCAAGTCTTCACTGGTGCCTATCGGATTCCGAAGTCTTTACTGGTTCCTAACTCAGTCCCAAGTGAACGATGTCGTTCAGTGGTGGCCACGAGCGGAGTTGCCGCAGAGGGCGCTCGTGGCTGTCGTCGTAAGAACGCCGCGCCGTGCGTGGATGGCGGCGCGCGGCGAAAGTAGGTGGCGCGCACTTTGTACTTGTGCGACACCACAACGCTGAACATAAACTGCAGCACAGAAGTAGTTTTTTATCTAACGACGCAGATGACACTTGTGGGATGGTATATGTAGTGACAGTGGTTTCAGCATCGCCCGCTAATAGACAGCTGCCAGTGCGCCACCTGTGTGCAGACTTCAGTAGGCGATCTTTCTGGACATTAAGCCGTCCTCACACGGCACGTGCTGTCCCAACGTGGCGCACGCCACTGCTCGCTCTGAAACGACCCGCCACATCCCACGGAACACAACGCGCTGCTCATCGTGATTTGCTAGCGCAGCCCACTCAAGCGCCACTTGCGGGCTGGCGAGTAGACCAATGTGTTTACAAAGATGTATAAAATTTACGACCAAATCACTTTTGGCAAAAAATCATAAAGAAAATTGTCAGTTTTGAAATGCATCATCTCCACTAGCTCCACTTGTCTTGTTGTTCTTGTCTTCATTCCGGAGACTGGTTTGATGCAGCTCTCCACCCTACTCTATCCTGAGCAAGCCTCTTCAACTCCTCATAAGACCTGCAACATAAGTCCATTTGGATGTGCTTACTGTATTCATCTCTTGGACTCCCTCTGAGATTTTTACCCTACACACTTCCTTCAAATTATAAATTAACGATTCCTTGATGTCTAAGAGCGTTCCTACCAATCGATCCCTCCTTTTAATTAAGGTATGGTAGAAATTCCTTTTCTCCCCAATTCTGTTCAGTACCTCCTCATTAGGTACGCGATCCACCCACCTAATCTTCAGCATTCTTCTATAGCACCACATTTGAAAAGCCTCTATCCTCTTCCTGTCCGCACTGTTTATCGTCCATGTTTCACTCCCATACAAGGCAACACTCCACACAAATGCCTTCAGAAAGGACGACATTACGCTTAAATTAATATTCGATGTAAACAAATTTCTCTTTTCCAAAATCGCTTTTCTTCCTATTGCCATTCTGCATTTTATATCCTCTGTACTGCGACCATCATGTGTTATTTTACTGCCCAAGTAACAAAACTCATCTACCACCTTTATGGCTTCGTTGCCTAATCTAATTCCTTCAGCAAATCCTGAACTGCATTCCATTACCCTCTTTCTGTTCTTGTTAATGTTCATCTTGTATGCAGCTTTCAACACACTGTTCATCCCGTTCAACTGCTCTTCCAGATAATTTGCTGTCTCTGACAAAATTAAATGTCATCTGCAAAACACAATGATTTGATTTCTTCACCCTGAACTTCAATTCCTTCCCCAAATTTCTCCCTGCTTTCCTTTATAGCTTGTTCAATGAACAAATTGAATAACATTGAAGAAAGGCTACAACCCTGTATTACTTAATCTCTTATATTCCTATTTTACATGTTGTACATATTTTGCATATTTAAATATTTACTATGCCATTCCTTCGGAGATATAGGTTCTCTTTGGTGCATTTTGCTTGTTCATACACGCGGGATAATTCCTAAGGTCGACAATGTTCCTTGTGATAATTTTTGATTTCATTATTGTACATCAACAGTGTTCCTTCTTTTCTGCATCTGCTTTCGTAACCGAGCGCTACCCACGTTCTCTCTGAACTGTGAAACTTAACTATTCCAACACTGTACTGAACTGCAACACAATTCAAACCCCGTGGGGAAAACCGAGTGACGATGGGTACTGGCTTGAAATTTATTTCTTCCTGTGCCGTTGCACGAAAAACTCAACCAATTCTCTTACGAACGGAGTTCATTCTTGTTTGTAATAAATAACGTCGAATACTGGATATTGTGATTGTATTAAATTCACAGTAAAAGGTTACATGAAAAGTAATTAAACCAAATCGTGTCGCCATCCGGCCCTCTATGCCAACAAATATTGGATATTGGGCTTAAATTAACAAGAAAGAACTATTCGGGCGCGAACTCAGATCTTCAGAATTCTCTGCATGACAGCTTGCGACACTACCAACTACGCTATATCTGGGCACTAGCCACCAGTCGAGTTTTGTGGTAGACTATACGCCTAAAATATCTTGTAATATGTTATTTACCAATGGCATAATATCAGAAAGACGGTCCTTTGATAGAATGGCATTGTACAGTAGCATAGGAACGATATTCTTTCAGAAATTATAACAGTGAGTAACGTCAAATAGTATAACCTTTTGTGGTATTAATTTATTTTAACAAATCATAACTAAAATGTTGCGTCTTCAAAAGTTCCTCAATTTTCTGATTCTTTAAAAACATTATATTCATTCATCGTACGCTACAACGAAAGAAGGCAGAAAAAGAGTTCCGTTTGCAATATGGCTGCTCAAAACTTCTGCTTGTCACGTGAAAACGATGTCGTTTCTCATTGGCCACGTTCCACTCCGCGAAGCAAAAATCTAACATGTCAGATCCTTCATTCCACGCTTCGCAGGGTAGTGGAACGTGGAATTCCGCGCAGCGACGTCACCACTTCATCCTCCACGTGCGTCTCCAGATCCCGCTAGTGGACGGAAGTAAAGGCGTCGCACACGGAGCGTGTTTCTGAACGAGTGTGGCCAACGTGGCGAGTTTCTGACGACACAACGTGCAAACCGCGCGTTGGCGAGGCTTTCCCAACGAGTCGGGCCAACACCGTCTAGAGACAAGGCCTCGCTACAAGCACGTGTCACGCCACACCGATAGGCTGCAGTCGCAAGCCCACTGGCTGGTCGCTAAGATGCAGTGGGCTGTGCCCCAGTGTCCAGCCATTCAGCTAGCGGCGGCAGCCTATTGGTGTGGCGTGACCCGGGCTTGTAGTGAGGCCTTGTCTCTAGACGGTACTGGTCGGACAGTATCATGCATCGCCTGAACGATAACCAATAAAGTGGGAGAACGCCACTGACGTCACACCACGTGACTATCCGGGGAGGGAGCAGCTCGTTTCGGTAGAGAGATGAAGACGCCATATTGGCCGTCGTATTCCTTGGGTTTTATGTATATGTTACAGGCCAAACCCGATTTTGGGGTGAACTAGTTTCGCCTAGGCCAAACCAGTTGTCCCTACATGCGATAGAACAAACTAGTTTAGCCTAGGCCAAACTAGTTCATTCTGTCAACGATAGGAGAAACCAGTTTAGCCTAGGTCGAATCGGTTTATCCTAGTTAGAATTTACATGCTTCAGGACAAACTGGTACGTCCTAGTCTAGGGTTACCAGATGTCCATATTTTACGGGATCGTCCCTTATTTAGCTTAAGTGTCCTCTTGTCCCGACAAAATAATTACGGGATGTATATTGTCCCGTATTTTATTAACCGTCTCATGTATTTTGAAACAACGTGTGTCAACAAGATCTTCCAGTATTTCCACGTACCTATCATGCATGTTGAAGAACCGAGAGACTTTTCGGACTTTTTGAAGTGGAATACTAACAAGTGCTTGGTAGTATAAAAACCACATTGCCATTCCTTCGAACCGGTTGTTGATTGAAATATCTGGTTACCCTATCCTAGTCTCAACTAATTTTGCCTAGTCGGAACGAATGTCGCTGCCTGTGCGAACGAGAAATCCCCTAATCATCTCTGGCTCCCAGCCTGCACGATCGAGGAGTACCCCAATCACCTCTCGCCTGCCCCTCGCACCTCTTCGATCGGCCTGTTCGATAGTTTGCATCGACGAGTGAGCGTGTTAAGTTGCTGGTTGCGTTCAAAATGTTTATTTTAATCCTAGTATAACTGCGAGGCGTTTTATCATGGATGAACCTGCGTATAGTATACAAGCCAATCAAAAGTTATTGAGAAAAAAATTTTTGGAGGAAATTTTGCAGAGTGAAAACAAAAAGTCTTCCCATTATAATGTGTTATCAGCAGACGAATATGCGGATTTAGTAAAACAAGTAGAAGACGCGGAAAAGTAGGAAAAAGAACATCATTACAGAAAAGAAGATTGCAACGATTTGCTGTTTTGAAAATTAGTGATGTGAAAAAATTCATTGCACAGTGTGAAGGGAATATAAAATACTATCTTCCACCGTATGAACTTCATGATGTCATTAACAGAACTCACGTAGCTGTCGTCACAGGATGTTAGCCGAGACATAAAAAATAAATAAAAAAAAATAAAAAACTGCCAATATCACAAAGGAAATGATAGGCCTCTATTTATCAGTTTGTATGTTTGTGAACAAAAGACAAAAAAAGAAGAGCGTGTTAATTCTAACTAGGATAAACCGATTCGACCTAGGCTAAAGTGATTTCTCCTATCGTTAACATGATGAACTAGCTTGTCCTAGGCTACACTGGTTTGTCCTCTCGGTAACAGAATGAATTAGTTTGGCCTAGGCTAAACTGGTTTGTCCTAGTGTATGTAGGGAGAACTGGTTTGGCCTAAGCGAAACTAGTTCATCCTAAAATCGGGTTTGGCCTGTAACATATATAACTTAGGTCTCATTGATGTATGACGATTCAAACCAAGTAAAAGTAACTGAGCAAATTGAGAATCTTTCGAAAACCGGCCATTAGAGGTACTATTTGTTGGAATAAATGACTGGAAAAGTCTTGTATATGGTTAAAAATTTCCGTAGTACAGTAATCTGCCGTTTCAAGGCAAGGCGTACTGAAGATCTATCAACACGAATTGTTCTTTACTTCATCTATTGTAATTATATGTCAGCAATCGACATATCTACCAATAGTGTATACATCATGTCCAGTACCTTCGGACGTCATACCTAGATACATTAGCAGGCGTGGCATAGGCAGTAAAGTAGTGGACTGTGAAATAGATGATGCCCCATGCCGTTGGTTCGAATCTCTTCCAGAGACAATATTTTTTCTTCTAATATTCGGGTTTTGGGGCCTACCATAATCGCTGAATGCCGATATATCAGGCATATTGCTGGAAAACCGTGGATCGGTGACAACTGACATTGTCGTCTTGGAAAATGAACAGTGCTGGGTTTGCACCACTAAAATGGTCCCCAGCTGTATTCAAAACTTCCTTCTTAATGATGCCATAGTATGCCGTTCCACTGATTGAACCCGCACAAACTTTAGTTCTTCCCACCCCTAAGGACGTTATTGCTCCCCATAGCGTAACACTTTCACTGAATTTCTTAGTTTCCACAACACATTCCATCTTTAACTTATCTCCGGGCTCCATCCACAGTTTACACTACCATCATTACCGAACACATTATTATTTTTTTTTTCTTTGACTGAAAAAATTGCACTACCAAACTTCGGTTGTCTAATTTTCATATATCTCAACAACTTTTTTTGTCTTGGATATGCTTTATTGTCAGGTGTGGCTTCATTGCAGGCTTTTTCTTTTTAATATTCATATCTGAGAGATGTCGTAATACTGGTGTGCAACGGAATGACGTAGATCATGTTGCAACTTCCACGAAAGCTACCTGGAACTCAATATTCGCCCATGTTTCGCTATTTCTTTCAGTGTCCTCCACAATCTTGGGCTGGCATTCTTCTTACGACCACATTTATGCCTCAAATTTGTCATTCCTGTCTCCTTTTGTTTCTTCAAAACATTACCCAATCTTTTATGGTCAATGAATAACCTCCTATCAATTTCGCTGTTGGATATTGCTTGGGAACTGAATGCAAAAATCATGCCAAGATACTTCCTTGGAGATAGGTCTTTCTTCCTCGCCATAATATATATATATATATATATATATATATATATATATATATATATATATATATATATATATATAATCACTCTTAAATTCTCTCAAAATCCAGTAAGCTATGGGTACACAATTCTGTCTATTGAGAAAGATCGGTTCCGATATTCACAGTTCAGCTTACTGAAGAACGCTGAATAAGAAGTCAGACGGAAGTACAACTAGAGCTATATGGCGAGAATTTTGTCAACGTCAGGCATCCTAGGCATCGCATTTTAATGTGCCTCGGAAGCTGTACCGTGAACACGGCCTATATCAAGATAAATCTTATCACGTTGTTCTATCATTCACATTACTCGAATTAACCTATCAAAACTGAGCTTTTAATAACAAATACCACTTGAAGAGTGTTTCAACTTCGTAAGAAATAAACTGGTGGAAGCACTGCTGTAGCCATACGGTGCACTACGACTCACGATTAAACGCAACGACTCTGGAAGGACTTCACTTTACCAACACTGAACAGATTGTAGGGGTGGGGAGGTTCCTTTGGTATCGTTAGTTACGTTTCTTTAGACTCACTGAACAGCTGTTTCTTTATTATTCAAATCAAAGTGCAATTTCACGAGAATAAACGGAAAAAAAGGTTTTGTAGATACACCGTCATCTACAATGAATAGAAAATAATGTCTCGAGCAAACCGTAGGCAGTTTTCGGCTAGGAATCCAAATATATAATCAAAATTGCGGGGGGAGGGGGGAGATCCTATTTAAAATTTCAGAGTTGCCCCCCATCCTCCCTCAGAGGGCAGGTTGTGGTTTTATTTCAGGTCACACCGGTGTACCCCTTTGAGATATTTATTTCGTTCCTGAGACTTTTTGTGTACCATGCGTAGTTTTAGGAATATTTCGACGTGTGAGGGTAAATGGAACGCCCGGTGTATAGAAAAAAAAAAACATCAAATACTTGCTTCTATAGACATTCAATATGACGTCTCCACCTCCCTACTGAGAAAATCCTGCGTGTGACTTAGCGGGCGTTCTTCTATCTCAATGGTGAACATTCAGGCGCAAATTCAATATATCTGACGTCGTCGATATTATCTGCATGTCCGGAAAGCCTCGCCGACGTGCAGTTTGCACGATGTGACGTCGGAAACTCGGCACGTTGACCGCACACGTTCAAACACACGCTCCGTGTGCATACGGGTTGACTCTGGAATGCGTACTTTTCGCAGGTGGTGAGGCGCAGTGAGGAAAAGCCCTGGTTCTCCCCGACCCCTTTTACAATGCTCTGACGTCACTTCAGCGGAGGTCTTGCGGCAGCCTTGGTCACGACTTCTCGCTGAGCCGATCTTCCGCAACTCACGCCGTCGGTAATCGATCTTTCACGATCTTTCAGAGCCCGGTGTTCCCCGCACACAATAGCAGCTGTCGTCCGTTACCGAGTGGGTTTTCCTGACGCCATTGCCGAGGGAGCTGCTTCGTGCAGGATAGACCTGTGTTACTTTATTTCTGGTGTTCCATCAATGGTACACTAGATTTACAAGCTTTCTGTTTCTCCTGTGTTTGTATTTTAGACTATGGACTAAAATTTCGGTTTCACATGGCGAAAGATTGAACCGTTTCTTATTTATCTCATAATATGAACGTTCTACTGAAGTCTCTGGGAGAGACAGCCATGACAAAACTGGTGTGCAAAATCTATGAGACAGGCAAAAGAGCTTCAGACTACAAGAAAACGTAATTACTCCAATTCCAAAGAAAGAAGAAGGATACAGGTACGGAAATTACAGAACCATCAGTTTCATAAGTTATAGTTGCAAAATTCTAACACTAACTATGTACAGTATAATGGAAAAGCTGGTAAATGTCGACCTCGGAGGAGATCAGTTTGGATTTAGGACACATGTTGGAATACATGAGGTAACATGTTACGACTTGTCATAGAAGACTGATAAATGAAAGGCAAACCTACATTTCTAGACTTTGTAGATCTGGAGAAGGCTTTTGACATTTTCGATTGGAATACACTGTTTCAGATTCTGAAGTCAGTAGTGGTAAACTACATGGAACGGAACGTTATTTTCAACTTGTACAAAAATGTCCAAATGCTATGGCACCAAACTCCAAAGGTTATCAGTCCCTAGACTAACAATATTGCTTTCAAGTAACATCAAAATTGAGCGTGATTTTATGCAACGTTTTTAAGTATTGTCATTGCACGGGCTATAGTGCTTGAAACCAATATTTAAACTCTCAAACAAAGCGATGTTTCGTTGTCTTTTGCGAAGGGTTTACCGATTATCTGAATCTATCGCAGATACTGCTAAGTTAGGATATCGGGCTAATAGTTTCTTTCAATTTTCTGATGATATTTTTTCTGATACAAACGTTTTGTAAATGGAAAGAGCCGGCCGCGGTGGCCGAGGAGACTAAGGCGCTCCAGTCACGGTCTGCACGGCCACTACGGTCGGGGGTTCGAATCCCCCCTCGGGCATGGATATTTGTGCCGTCCTAGTTCGTAAGTAGTTCATAAGTAGTTTGTAAGTTTAGGGACTGATGACCCCGTAGTTAAGTCCCATAGACTATACAAACATTTGAACATTTTAAATGGAAAGAGGAAGCCTTGAAGGTAATTAATGATGCAAAAGTTTTGTCGAATTCTTATCTGGGACCTGTAAATGGACTGATGTTTATTCGGAAGAGGAGGCCTGATAGACTACCACTAAATTTAAAACCAGTCGAGAAGAAGAAGAAATCAGCATCTCATATACGAGTGAAAATCGTACGATATGACAAACCTGACAATTATTGTCACTTGCTGGATTATGGCCCAATAGGAATATGGAGGTTTTGTCTGCACAAGTACTTGACTATAAAATGTGGAAATTGTGGGACTGTTGTGGGCTTGCTTCAGACATTTCACATGAATTATTTCAAAATACAATAATTTCTACAGCCATATAAATAACACTATGGTATGTACCGGGTGATCAAAAAGTCAGTATAAGTTTGAAAACTTAATAAATATAGATAGAGAGGTAAATATTGTCACACATGCTTGGAATGACGTGGGGTTTTATTAGAACAAAAAAAAATTTAACTAGACGCATGAAAGAACTCTTGCGCGCGTCGTTTGGTGATGATCGTGTGCTCAGCCGCCACTTTCGTCATGCTTGGCCTCCCAGGTCCCCAGACCTCTGTCCCTGCGATTATTGGCTTTGGGGTATCCTGAAGTCGCAAGTGTATCGCGATCGACCGACATCTCTAGGGATGCGGAAAAACAACATCCGACGCCAATGCCTCACCATAACTCCGGACTTGCTTTACAGTGCTGTTCACAACTTTGATCCTGGACTACGGCTATTGTTGATGAATGATGGTGAACATATTGAGCATTTCCTGTAAAGTCCATCATCTTTGCTTTGTCTAATTTGTCATGCTAATTATTGCCTTTCTGATCAGAAGAAGCGCCATCTGTCGGACATTTTTTAACTTTTTTTTGTTCTAATAAAACTCCATGTCATTACGAGCATGCGTGTCAATTTTTACCTTACTATCTACATTATTCCGTGATTTCTTAAGTTTTCAAATGTATACTGACTTTTTGATCACCTGGTATATTGTAGCATCCATATGCTTATTTTGGACAATGTTACTTCCAGGGACGGAAACATTAATTAATAATATTGTAAATTGTTCACATGGCCCTATACACCTGTTTTAGGTAACTTAATATTTTTTCTTGCTGCGTTATCCGTGGGTGCCAAACTATGGCGTAAACTAACTTGTGCTAAGAACGACATGCAATCATACCCGAGGGAGAACTCAAATTTGTTCGAACTCCGGAAGGAGAGCGGTCGCCCAGTCTATAACAAGATGCGTTAGACCACCTGGCTATTCCCACGCGGCGAATTTTATTCGATTCGGTTAATTCTGAGAGTGGCGCATTTTTCTTCTGCGAAAAGATGATGACGGACCTTGACCTCAGTAAACGCTGTTCGGAGCGTCAAGATTGTAGGGTCCCAAAATAGACATTTTCGCGCCATATCGCCCTCCGTCAGCACCTTGGAGCTACTCTGTGTGAGCAGCGAACGAATTAATTCAGAAAGACGTAAAGACGATCGTAAGAAACCAAAGTTCAGTCTCTACTTCATGGCGATGAGTTTGGCCTTAGGAAAAGAACATTATTGTGTGGTGTCGCACAAGTCTGAAGTGCGCGCCACATACTTTCTCCGCGCGCCGCCATGCAAGCACGGCGCGGCATTCTTACGACGTCAGCCACGAGCGCCCTCTGCTGCAACCCCGCTCGTGGCCACCACTGAACTACATCGGCACTTAGCAATTGGACATGCACTAGGACTCGTCAGTAGGCAGGCCTCTACCTAGTTAAACTATGTATCTGCATTCCACTAGTCTTCAGTTAACATTAGTTAAGTATTGTACTATCTCTACGAAATATAGACCTTGTTCTAATCTAGCTTAGTGTTTCTAGTTTCTGCTGTCCCACTGGCTGGTCACCTCAGACTCTGTACCCGTACACGCGTGCATCCTATTTCCCTGTGTCGGTCTCTCTCTACTCGGCCACCGACACCTTGGACAATCGGCGGCAACGAGACACAAAAGTGGCGACGAGGATGGGACACAAAATACTGCCCTTTAAAATTGCTACACCAAGAAAAAATGCAGATGATAAACGGTTATTCACTGGACAAATATATGATACTAGAACTGACATTTGATTACATTTTCACGCAATTTGGATGCCTAGATCCTGAGATATCAGTACCCAGAACATCACCTCTGGCCGTAATAACGGCCTTGATAAGCCTGGGTATTGAGTCAAACAGAGCTTGGATGGCGTGTACAGGTACAAATGCATATGCAGCTTGAACACGATACCACAGTTCATCAAGAGTAGTGACTGGCGTATTGTGACGAGCCAGTTTCTCGGCCACCATTGACGAGACGTTTTCAGTTGGTGAGAGATCTGGAGAATGTGCTGGCCATGGCAGCAGTCGAAAATCTTACGTATCCAGAAAAGCACGTACAGGACGTGCAACATGCGATCGTGCATTATCCTGCTGAAAAGTAGGGTTTCGCAGGGATTGAATGAAGGGTAGAGCCACGGGTCGTAATAAATCTCAAATGTAACTGTTCAAAGTGCCGTCGATGCGAGCAAGATGTAACCGAGACGTGTAACCAATGGCACCCATTACCATCACGCTGGGTGATACGCCAGTATGGTGATGATGAATACACGCTTCCAATGTGCGTTCACCGCGATGTCGCCAACCACGGATGCGACCTCCATGATGCTGTAAGCAGAACCTGGATTCATACGAAAAAAATGACGTTTTGCCATTCTTGCACACAGGTTCGTCGTTGCGTACACCATCGCAGACGCCCTGTCTATGATGCAGCTTCAAGGGCAACCGAAGCCATGGTCTCCGAGCTAATAGCCCATACGTCGTCGAACTTTTTCGTAAAGATGGTTGTTGTCTTGCAAACATCCCCATCTGTTGACTCACGGATCGAGACGTGGCTGCACGATCCGTTAGAGCCATGCGTATAAGATGCCTGTCATCTCGACTGTTAGTGATACGAGGCCGTTTGGATCCAGCACAGCGTTCCGTATGGCTCTCCTAAACCCACCGATTCCATATTCTGCTAACAGTTATTGGATCGCGATCAACGCGAGCAGTAATGTCGCGATACGATAAACCGCAATCGCGATAGGCTACAATCCGACCTTCATCAAAATCGGAAACGTGATGGTACGCATTACTCCTCCTTACACGAGGCATCACAACAACGTTTCACCAGGCAACGCCGGTCAACTGCTGTTTGTTTATGAGAAATCGGTTGGAAACATTCCTCGTGTCAGCACGATGTACGTAGGTGTCGCCACCGACGCCAACCTTGTGTGAATGCTCTGAAAAGCTAATCATTTGCATATCACAGCATCTTCTTCCTGTCGGTTAAAAGTTGCGTCTGAAGCACGTCATCTTCGCGGTGTATCAATTTTAACAGCCATTTGTATAACTGCGAAGGAGGTTTGGTGAATAACGATTTTGAGGAAAAGAACATTTACATCTTTATTTACATTTTATGTCGCATTAATGAGGTGCCCAAGCAATCATTATTCTCAGATCTGTCCTTGTTCACGCTAACGAACATTACGGCTGCCGAAGTTTATCTTCCTACCCGTGGACGGATCAGCACGAATTTGAGAACACGCCGCTTCAGTGACCGGTGAGACGTGGTTGGTAGAATCTACATTTACATCTACATAAATACTGTGCAAATAACGTTTAATATCATGGCAGAGGAAGTCCTCTAATCACTTTTATAATATTACTCTACTGTTTCATTCTATAACACGCAGACCCCTGTGGCTGAGTGGACTGCGACTTGCCAGTCACGGTCTGCACGGCCGCTTCGGTCGAGGGTTCGGATCCCTCCTCGGGCATGGATTTTTGTGCCGTCTTTAGTATATGCTAGTTCATAAGTAGTTTGTAAGTTGAGGGACTGATGACCCCGTAGTTAAATGCCATAAACTCTACAAACAATTGAACAATTGAACATTCTCTAATAAGCGGGCGGGAAAAATGAAAACCTAAATTTTTCGGTTTTTGATCTTATTACTCTTTTTTCATTATGAAGACCATGTGCCCCTACGTAATGTGGCCGCTAATAAAATATATTCGAATTCCAAGGAGAAAGTTCGCGAAAGAAATTTAGCAAATACATCTCGCCGCAACGCGATTTTTAAAATGATTTGAACCCTATCTCTTTCATCTTTTCTGTTATACTCTTTTCGTTATGTAGCGCTAAAATAATAAGACCTGCCCTTCTCTGAACTGTCTCTATATCCTCCATCAGTCCCATTTTGTGGGGATCCTACATTCACAGGAATACTCCAAAGTAGGACGTACAAGTATAGTGTAGGCAGTTTCTTTAGTAGAACTGTTGCATTTTCTAAGCGTTCTGCCAATGAAACGTAGCCTTTAGTTCGCCTACAGTAGGATGTTTCCTGTGTGTTCTTTCCAATTAAGGTTGTTCGTAGTTATATAATTTCTAGGTAGTTAGTTGAATTTACGGCCTTTAGATCTGACTCATTTATCGTGTTAATGAAGAACGGATTCCTTGTAGTTCTCTTATCTATGACTCCTTTGTTTTCAATATTTAGGATCAACGAAAAACTAGTGCATCATCAAGATATCTTATCTAAATCGATTTGCAACTCCTTTTTATCTTCTGGTGAATGGTTGAAGATAGTACACTACTATTTTATTGGTCCCAATTGGCAATATGGGACTTGCCAACTTAAAATATTAGAAGGAGGAGATCATTAGACAAGAAGTGGAAATGCCGGTTTTGACGGTTTCAATTTCTTAAGAGCGAGAAAGTAGATTCACAAGGTTTCTCACCCTGTACCGAAATAATATTAATTACAGTTCAAATTTTATGTGCAGTCAATAGTCAGCATACCAATTTTAACTACCGGTAGCGGTACATGTTAGTCAGTTTTGTAGGTAGTTATGTAATAATAAATAGTACAGGAAACATAGGTACCGCATCAGTACAAAATAATGATTATTACCCTCTCCCCCCCCCCCACAGGTAACCTATGCTGCCATAGGATCAAAAAACGTCTTAGCCTTTCTTGGTTTAATAATTTTGCCTCAGTTGCCACTGACCGCTGCATATATCCCTGGAACTTTGCCGCTTATGGCAACTCGCGCAATGTGGCGCCGCTACCAGGAACAACTGGACGCTACTTGAGCAGGGCTGGGCGCAGTGTTCTTCCTGCCAATATGGCGGCCGAGCGTCCACCGCCTCATATCCGTCCAGCTTCCGCCCCCGCAGTTATGACCCTGCTGGCTGCCGCAATCAGCCAGCTCCCTCTGTTGCCACGGTTGTTCGCTCACTTCTCTGACTGACCTTCCACACGAGTGTCACAAGTCGCACAGTAAAACTTTGATTGACGTCACCGCAGACAGCGACACCACGACTCTCATCCCTAACAACTGCAATCTCAGGATGTCGGCCACCAGGTCAGAAGCATTCAGCAATAATTCTCGGATGCCGTAGACTGTCCGATACAACTCGATAAATGTGGCGCATACCTCTTGCCGTCGCACATTTCCGTGTCGTCTGCAGATCTCGATTTACTCGTCGGTCATCTTCCTAACATGGCAAACTCCCCGTCGGAACTTCCGTACATTTAGTGGTGACATTGCGCAGCGTTAAACACAGTGCAAATACGAAAACAGGATGAACGTGTTTGGAATTGTGATAAAAGAGAAAAACAAAGAATGGACGATTCAGTTTCAAGACGTGCAGCATCTAGCAGGTGACCGGAGTCTGTCTCCAGTGATTCTGCGGTCACAGTTATCAAACGCGACGAGCCGCAGATTCGCGTTCTAAATACTCGTGTCCTTCATTTCTTTTTCTTACTAGCTGTAAACCCGGCGTTGCCCGGGTGTTTATTTATCCTACACTCTCGTAGTCCACATCCCCTTCTTCCCTCTCTCTGCATCCACCTTTTTCTCTCCCATTTCTCTGTTCGTTTCCACCTTTCCCTCTCTCGGAAAACTTTTCTACAAGGTACCCTCTGACATATACCATACTAACATTTATGTACCCAGTGATCTTCCTCTTGGTTTAAAAATCATGTGTCCAACAATTCATAAAGACTGGAGCACAGCTATGCATTTTGTAAAATTCCGTAAGTTAAGTACCCTCCAACATGAACCGAACGAAATTTTATACAGAGAGTGACATTCCTCTTGTTTTTAAGGTAGAGTGTGTAAAATTACATCAATATCGGAACAAAACTGTACATTTCTATGCAATAGAAACACAGGGTCACATTGAAAATCGCACTTTGTTGTTTCTCAAATATTTCACTTTTATTTCATACAACCCTTGTTATGAGAATAACGAAAACAACAAAAAAAGGATCAGCGAAATCGGTCGAGCCGCGGTGGAGTAGCCGAGCGGTCTGAAGCGTCTCGCTGCGGAGCGCGTGGTTGCTCACCGTGGAGGTTCGAGTCCTCCCTGGGGCATGGGTGGGTGTGTTGTCCTTAGGTTAGTTTACCTAGGTTTAAGTAGTTTGTAAGCTACGGACTGATGACCACGCAGTTTGGTCCGATAGATTTATAAACATTTGAACATTTTGAAACCGTCGAGCCGTTCTCAAAAGTTATAGCGCCACCAACGTATTTAGGGATCCGTTTTTATGTTTCAGAGTACTCTCCCCCATGCACTGTATGAAACGTTCGATAGACGGTGACCATCATCTTGTTTTGTAGATCAAGCATGCAAAATTCCGTGAAGATCGGAATGAAACTGTAGATTTCGTGAGTCCGTAAGAGAAGTACGCTCTGCCATTCACCTATCACAAAATACTTTCTTAGCTGAGGTTTTATACCTACAAACTACATTCCTGCCAAATTTCAGCTTCATAGGTGAAATAGTTTTCCGAGATTTCGTGTTTAGTCAGTGAATGAGTGATTGAGTGTCCTTTCGCTTTTATATAGACAGAGATTAAGAAAACAGATTGCTTAATTTTGGATGCAAGAGAATTAAGGGAGACTTGCAGACAAAAATAAATAGTAACATGAAAATCTGTAATGCTAACTGTGTTTGATACAAGGATTTCCTGATGCGACAGTTTTACGGCATCTACAGCGAAACTGTAAGCGGTAGACTGCATTTCATTTCATCATTTTGTGGGGGTGGTTCAGTCACAAAACGCTTCATAAACGTCCAAAATTACGTGCAAACTTTGTAGCAGGTCACTAACTACTCCCATTTTCCAATAATTGACGCATAAATCTGGGTCTTCTCACGCGGTGGCCTCTCATTATTCGTGACGTCATATCTCCTGAGCTATGTGTCGTGCTCTTTTGTTTTTGGGCCAGGAAACGTCGTCGGCGTACGGTGAACAGTTCAGCAAAGTTTCATTGCAATCAAATGAATGGCTTATGAACACATGGAGGACATACAGACAAACATTCATTTTTATATCTATAGATTCTCCTCAAAACCACAAGTATTTGCCTTGTCATTTCCGACTCTATTTTCTTTCACGTGGTCTTGCCGATTGCCATAGTATACATCTTCTAATATATAAAATGTGTCAATATGAAATTTTGTCAATATGTTTCTGGCAAATTTGCTAAGGTTATAGACATAATTATATCACTGTACGATACATAGTTCAGGACGTATGACGTCGCTAACAATGACATGCGTATGAACTGACTCATTATGAATGACGTTTAAATTTATTACTTCTTACCTACTAAATGTATCAGAAATAAATTTTTCAAACAATATAAATTTATGGAAGTGAATGTATCTACGAAATAATTTCATTGTATGACTTATAGTTTGGGAAATATGACTCGTAAACTCTAAGGCGCGTGGTAAACTGCCCCAGCAGGTCTGTTCATATTTTAAGCACTACCGTACCGTTCATCAGATAGCTATGCCTTTTCTACAATTGATCTTTTGCACAAGAAGAAAGTCACTTGTATGGTGCATGGCAGAGGATGCTTGTACCTACGAAATTCGGCAAAATTTACGTTTCATTCCGATCCTGATGAAAGATTGTAGATTTAACCTTTATATATATAAATAGAAACATCACTGATTACAGAGTGCATGCAATGCATCGCGGAGAGTACCTCGCAATAACCATAGATACTATTTCACTGCTCAGCATGAGAGTTAGCAGTGTTATATAATTTTTCAGTGCTGCAGGAGGCAGTGGATTGACGAGATGGAGGAGGAGTTGGACGGGGAGGCGAGGAGGTGATTGGTGGAGAAAGGGGAGGTGCAGATGGGCAGAGGGAGGGGCGTTAGGAGGAGATGAAGAGAGAGATGGGAGATGAGGAGATGGACAGAGAGAGCGGGAAAAAGATGGGCAGGGAGAGAAAACGGAAAAACCTTCAAATGTTATAAAACATGAGGCTCTGAACTACGTTGGTCATCAGTCCCTATGCTTACAGGTTATTTACACTAACTTGAAGTAACTTATGCTAAGGAGCTTATTCAATGTATAAGAAATAGATGGAGTCTTAATTGAAATGTGAAAATTACAAGAAAGAAAATTTTTTGTTATATTTAGGATAAAAATATTTAACCTTGTAACAACTTTATTTTAGGACACCAGTGTAAACCTGAAATCAACTCTACCGTCTGATGATAGGGTCAGGCCCGAAGCTAGTAATAGTGAAATAAAGTGGTTTATAAAAATCTTGTGCTTGGTTGCAGTGTTTATTTACTACAGTAATAATAAAAAACATACATTTAACAACTGGATTTAAAAGATATAAAATTTTTCGTTCTGCATGTTGAAGATCACGTTCACACTGAGTTAGCTGTTAGAGTTATTATACAACTTGCTGTAGTGTAGTGTACGCCCTCTTTAAAATCTTTGTTTACCTTTACAATCTGCTTGCTGCATCTTTCTTTTGTATTTATTTGTTTTTATTTCTACTGCGTTATTTTACATATAAAGTTATGTCATTAAAAACTATATACATATATTGTTTTCAATAACATAATTTTAAATGTAAAATAACGGAATAAAAATAAAAACAAATAAATACGTAGGAGCCGCGCGGGAGTGCATGAGCGCTCTAGGGCGCCTTGCTGTGGAGTAGGCAGCTGCTCGCCGTCGGAGATTCGAGTCCTCACTCGTGCATGGCTGTGTGTGTTGCCCTTAGCGTAAGTTAGTTGAAGTAGTTTTTGAGTCTAGTGACAGGTGAGCACACCATTTTTACATACATTTGAAGATTCTGAATAAATATGGAAGACGTGCAAGCTAAACTTTAAGGTATTTGATAGTCTACACCACTTTTACTTTCTGTTAGAATGAAACGACAGTTCATAGTGAAAGACGACCATCTGTCGTCTTCCATATATTTTTGTATAGTTCCTGCAAAGTTATAATTTATTTAATGTCGCTAGATTATCATTTTGTTAAAACTTGAACCCCACTGTAAACGAAGGCTTCCGCGGCCGTTGTCATTGTTTATAAAACTCTTCTAGGTGTTGGACCGCATCGTCAAAATATTAAATACTTCACAGACGTTTCGGCCACTATTGCAAGTGGCCAACACCCAGAAGATGGCCACTTGCAATAGTGGCCGAAACGTCGGTGAAGTATTTGATATTTTGACGATGCGGTTGAACCCCACTCTTTTCAAGGCTTGAAAAATAGTATTTTTATTTCCTGTGTTAGGTTTCTCTTATTTTGGTCATGTTAATAATTCATTATTATATTAAGTAATGTGACATAAGTTCGGATTCTCCGCTATGCCACTGTCCCTGTGTGAATGTGCAGTTGTTGTACTTTTAAATGGGTGCTGTCTGAATATGGGGAGTGATAGCTCGCTTTGCATCGTTCTCTCTGGCTCAGTATCGATAGCTGCTGTTACTACCACAGAGGTTTGGTTACAGTCCAGTCAGTGAGCTTTCTTTAGCGTGAGTCTGGCTGTCCGTCCCCACCACTGCGTTTTTCGTGGATTTTCCGGAGGCTTCCCGCGCTATCCCTGGTGGCCGCTCGGCTGATCATTCTGTTCTGGGGGTCTGGTGAAGTAAGGTTGGTTCTGCTCTTGTTCCTGGAGATGGTACCATTTCATTGACTAGCACGTTTAACTTAGATTCATGAACTCAGGAACATATTTTGAATATTTTCCCCGATTGTGTGCGGAAATGTGTTCTCGTTTTTCAATTCAGTGATTCCCAATAGATAAACGCCCTGTGTGTGATTCTAGTTACAGTTTGATAACGGCCCGATATGTTAAAACCTTTTGTGATCACATGGCGGTGTATGAACTCTGTGTAAATACTTTCTGGCTTTTTGGGGCCCGATTTCTAATAGGTGATATGTTCATTTTATACAGTGCACGTAAAAATCTTCTCATCGCTTCCTTCCGTCAGTGATATGTGTTCCATGTGGTTGGTTCATAGAACAAAACCTTCAGCTTCCACTCTGATTTGTTCCACGCCTATCAGGCAAGTAACTATGCGGGTATCCTTCTGATTTTCACAAGTATTTCGGAATCTTCTCTCCCCGCCTATTTTAATTTTGCTCTCTCTACTCCGACGGGTAGTACATACTCTGACACTTGCACAACCTCCTTCAATAGCTTCCTTATGTAATTATAAACAGTTCTATGGGTTGCATGCTATAATTCTTAATCTTATTTTTCCGACTTTGTAATTATTTCACTTTTACGAGTTTTGGAGACTGGATTTCATCCGTCTCTGTAATCGCTCCCTATCGCATGTAGCTGCATTTATTTCGCTTCTTCGTGTAATTCTGAACATTTGTATGGGTTGCATGCCGTAATTCTTATTTAATTTTCCAACTTTGTGATTATTTCATTTTTGTGGTTTTTCTGAGACTGGACTTTATCCGTCTCTGCAGTTGCCCCCTATCGCGTGTAGCTGTATTTCATTCGCTTCCATATATAATTCTGAACATTTCTATGGGTTGCATGCTGTAGTTAATGTAATTTATTTATCGGAAACTGAATTTATTCATTTTTATCGGTTTTCGGAACCACGTGGGTCCGAGTTCCGACTTCGGGGGTTTGCAGCTAGTCGCCTGAATTCACGCCACTACTCATATAAAACCAGTACCTAGATCGATTGCTGACAGACTGCAACTTAAGAATCCAACCTGATTTTGTATAATGAATCCGATTTTCAACCACTTCACCTTCAGTTGAATGCGTTCATGTAACGTAGCCGTGTGTCGCCGTTAGCGTGTTTGCTCGCGGTCCACTTCAGATGTAATTTAACTTGCTATACACACGCACCATTTCAAAACAGGCACGACAGACCAGAACCAGCTTCAAAGTGTTCTTGTATATTGTGTTTTGTGCTATCTCCGACTTGCTGAATTTCGCCTACGATAGTGGCGCCTGCTTCCGCCTCGTCTCAACACGCTGATTTTGGTGAGTTTCGCTGTGGCATTGCGTGTGTGTGAGAGAATGAGTGTTGTTTGTGAATCCTTCCCCCAGTAGGGCACCATTTAGGCTGGGCACCATTCACATTAATCCATGTAAGAGGTGCATTTTTAATTTGTTAACGAAATTGGTTCCCCATTTTGCTTGTTTCCTATCTGAATAAAAAAGTTTAAGTGCAGCATAATCTATACGTTGCCTATAAATTGTAGTTTTAGAGCACCTTCCCTTTGTTCTTCATAAGTGCTGAGAACAAGTTCAGATGCAAATTTGTTATGTCTGAATTCCGTTGCGCCGTAAATGTTTTCTTAGCCATCTTTCTAAGATAACATTAATTGTGGTGGCTTGCTTATTAATGTCGGTGTGTAATAACGTGTGAGCTGCTATGTACATTGACCACTGTAGTATTAAATTCCTGCCATTGAAGTAATTTGGAACGAATCAGTTCTCAGTTGGGCCAGGGAACAATGATTTTTAGCAGGGAGTAACCAGTAGTTCACACGGATCTCATTTGTTAATTTTAGTGAAAAACAAAGCTCTTATTACGTACAGTGGTCGAAATTTCATATTCAAGTGACATTAAATGTTATTTATTACACGCTTCCTACAGACAGAATAATTTTGAAATCAGATCTCCATTTGCTTACACAAAAACGGTATACACAATATATATTACTCATTCCTTATTCCGCGCATTACTGTGAATATGTATCGTGGTACTGAAGCTCTTCTTTTCCTGCAGTTGAAGATAAGAAAAAATCAATTTCTTTATGTCGGACATCTTGTGAAGGAAGACAGGTTGTTTGTGTTTATTCCGTTACACATTCGAGCTATTTCTCTAACTTTGTTGATATACTCTTTCCTGGAAACGTAATTGATTCTATTGTTCGGAATGCATACACTACAATCCTTTGTTGTTGTATTCTGTCCTTAAATTAAAATTTACAACAAACGTCTCTCTTTGCAAGAGAATTAGAATTTCGTCCCACTGTAATTTCTAATGTGAAACTATCTTATGCTTTCAATCACATATCACATGCATACTTTCAGCTTCTGTAATAGATACTTCATGTGGGTGATTGTCGGTCACGCAATATCGCTCCATACAAACAAAGCGCACTCGTTACGAATATTTCAATTTCCCGTTCAGTTTATTTATTTATGTGGTCAATTATTTTTTCAATTACACACTTCTACAGCGCGGCGCAATTAAACGCCAATTTGCTCTGCTACCAGGTGACATTTGAGTGTTTTTGCTGACACCACGACGATCCCTCCAGCACCTGTTCCAGAGTCGTGACCGCATGGGATGGACTCTTGACGAGTGGCGAACTGGTCAGATGATTCCACACTTCAGTTGGTAAGAACTGGTGGTAGGGTTCGGGTGTGGCGCTCACCCCACGCAGTCAAGGACTCAAGAGGTCGACAAGACTCAGTACGATGTTGGAATCTGGCTTTACATGGAATGTAACAAGTCTTCTGGTCCAATTTAACCGATCATTGACAGTACATGACTGTGTCCGCTCATTTGCAGCCATTTCAGGCGTTTATAGACTTAGTGTTTCGAAACAATGACGAAATAATAGTAATAATTGTTGTTGTTGTTGTCTTCAGCCCGGAAAGCTGACCATCCTGTTCTATCGCGATCAAGCCTCTTCATTTCCCCATAAGAACGGCAACCGAATCGGCTTACAGTACTCGCCTATCGATCTCCCTTAGCCATCTTTACCCCATAAACTTCCCTCCAGTGCTAAATTGATTAGTCCGTGATTTAAAATGTGTCCGATCAATTGATCCCTCCTTTTAGTTAACATACAGCAGAAACTATTTTTGTTCCCAGTTCTGTTCAGCACCTCCTCATTAGTTACGGGATCTATCCACCTAACCTTCAGAATTCGTGTGTAGCACCACATTTCAAATGCTTCTAACATATTTTTGTCTGAACTCCCTACCGTCCACGTTTCACTCCCGTCGAATGCTACACTCCAGACATATACCTTCTGAAAGGACTTCCTAACATTTAAACGAATGTTGGATGTCGACAAATTTCTCTTCCTAGAAAATGCGTTTCTTTCGATAGCCATTCTGCTTTTTATTCTCTTGTTTACTTCAGCCATAAGAAGTTATTTTGCTACCCCAATAACAAAACTCATCTACTTCTGTTGCTGTCTCCTTACAGAAAGCAATTCCTTGTCCGCCTCTATAGCTCAGTGGCAAAGTCGCTGACCGCAGATGCAGAAGGCCTGGGATCGATTCCAGGCAGGGGTCTGGGTGTTGTGTGTCTGTCGTCATAATCACTTTCACCGTCATTATCGAAACGCAAGTCGCCGAAGTGGCGCCACAAGGAAGACTTGCAGTAGAAGGTCGAACCCATATTGGGATATGCTGGCCACGAAAAGCCATATGATCACTTCATCTAATTCCTGCACTATCGCCTGATTTTCTTACATTGCATTCCACTAACCTTGTTTTTCAAGCTGATGTACATCTTACAACCTTCTGTCATCTTACAACACTATCCATCCCGATGAATTGCTCTTACTGTCTCTGACAGAACCAGAATATCATCGGTAAACCGAAAAGATTTTATTTCTTCTGTCTGAACTTTAATTTCCTTCTGAATTTTTCATGGCATTCTTTCACAGTTTGCCCAACGTACACCAAGAAGAAATGTAGATGATAAAAGGGTATTCATTGGACAAATATATTATACTAGAACTAACATGTGATTATATTTTCACGCAGTTTGGGTGTATAGATCCTGAGAAATCAGTGACCAGAACAACACCTGTGGCCGTAATAACGGCCTTGATACGCCTGGGCATTGAGTCAAATAGAGCTTGGATGGCGTGTACAGGTACAGATGCCCATGCAGTTTCAACGCGATACCACACTTCATCAAGAGTAGTGACTGACGTATTGTCACGAGCCAGTTGCTCGGCCACCATTGACCAGACGTTTTCAATTGGTGAGAGATCTGGTGAATCTGCTGGCCAGGGAAGCAGTCGAACATTTAACGTATCCAGAAAAGCCCGTACAGGACATGCAACATGCAGTCGTGCATTATCCTGCTGAAATGTAGGGTTTCGCAGAGATAGAATGAAGGGTAGAGCCTCGGGTCGTAACACATCTGAAATGTAACGACCACTGTTCAAAGTGCCGTCGATGCGAACAAGAGGTGACCGAGACGTGTAGCCAATGGCACTCCGTACCATCCGCCAGGTGATACGCCAGTATGGAGATGACGAATACACGCTTCCAATGTGAGTTGACCGTGATGCTGGCAAATACGGAAGCAACCATCGCGATGCTGTAAAGAGAACTTAGAGTCATTCAAAAAAACAACGTTTTGCCATTCGTGCATCCAGGTTCGTCGTTGCGTACACCTTCGCAGACGCTACTGTCAGTGATTCAGCGTCACGGGTAGCTGCAGCCATGGTCTCCGAGCTGATAGTCCATGCTGCTGCAAACGTCGTCGAATTGTTCGTGGTGATGGTTTTTGTCTTGTAAACGTCCAACTCTGTTGACTCACGGATCGAGACGTGGCTGCACGATCCGTTACAGCCATGCGGATAAGATGCCTGTCATCTCGACTACTAGAGATACGCGGCCGTTGGGATCCAGCACGGAGTTCCGTGTTGCACCTCCTCAACCAACTGATTCCATATTCTGCTAACACTCATTGGATCGCGACCAACGCAACCAGCAATGTCGCGAAACGATAAACCGCAATCGCGATAGGTTGCAATCCGACCTTTATCAAAGTCGGAAACGTGATGGTACGCATTTCTCCTCCTTTCACGAGGCATCACAAAGTTTCATTGTTACAGAGTAATGTTAACTGTATCTCAGATTGTTGCGCAAGGCCTCATCACAACACTGGCGTCTTATAGTTTGAAATTCAGAATATCTTTATTCACACAATGCCAAGCTTAATGATGATTATTAATATTTGTGTATATACATCTATATTTTGAAGGAAATTTTTCATCTGCACTGGCTTTCTTTGGAACCAGAATTCTTATCATACGCTCTGTCTTACACATCTTGCACAAATAGTAGAAAAGTTTCTATAGATGACAATTCATAATGTCCTTGGATCACAATTGCTCGCCATTTGTTTCAAGAATTTTGTGGAGAGTTGCAGAACTGCCGATATGAATCCCTTCGAATTGTCACAGCACAGAACCGAGAGTTCAGTTCGTGCTGCACCGGTAAGAATTTTGCAATTATTCACAGCTACAGACGCCGCATATTTCAAAAAGGGACTTTCAACAGCTTGCTGAATGTGTGCCACTTAACGTTGTTGAACTTCGCCGGCCAAAACGATGCCCGACGCATTATTACGATGTACTCCATTATGATTATCATCTTGTCAGTGTATGTCGGTCAAAGAGGTGGACGCCTTGTTACAAACGTTGTTCTGCAGGCAGACGCTAATGTTTTTGCATAAAATCACTGACCGCCTCACCTTACAGCGGTATAACTCTATTAACATTTACGGCGATCCGTTTTGGACAAATAAATAACTAGTTATTGTTGTGTTGTGGTCTTCAGTCCGTATACTGGTTTGATGCAGCTCTCCATGCTACCCTATCCTGTGCAAGTGTCTTCATCTGAGAATACTTTCGGCAACCTACATCATTTTGTATCTGCTTACTGTATTGGTCCCTCCGCCGCCTTCTACGATTTTTACACAACACACTTATCACTAATGCCAAGTTGACGATTCCTTGATGTCTCAGAATGTGTCCCACCAATCTAACCCTTCTCTTAGTCAGGATATGCCAGAAACTCCTTTTCTCCCCAATTCGGTTAAGCACCTCCTCATTTATTACGTGATCTACCCATCTAATTTTTAACATTAGTCTGTAGCATCACATTTCAAAATCTTCTATCATCTTTTTGTCTGAGCTGCTTATCGTCCACGTTTCACTCCTATAGAATGCTCCACTTCAGGCGAATGCCTCCAGAAGGGCCTTAGTAACATTTAACTAATACTGAATACATATTTTTTAAAAAAATCTCTTCTTCCAAATCGCTTTTCTCCCAATCGCCATTCTGCATTTTATATCTACTTTACGTCGGCCATCTTGCTACACAAATAACAAAAATCTTCTACTACTTCTACTGTTTCTACATCTACATCTACATAGATACTCTGCAAATCACATTTAAGTGCCTGAAAGAGGGTTCATTAACCACTTTCATAACTTTTCTCTACCGTTCCATTCTCTAATAGCGCGCGGGAAGAAAGAAAACCTAAATAGTTTCGTTTCCGATCTGATTTCTCTTATTTTATTGGGATGGTCATGTCTCCCTAAGTAGGTGGGTGCTAGCAAAATATTTTCACATTCAGAAGTAGAAGTCGGTGATTTGAAACTTCGCAAACAGATCACGCCACAGTGAATAACGTCTTTCTTTTAATGATTTCCACCCCAATTCTTGCAACTTTTCCGTGACGCTCCCCCCCCCCCCCCACCGTAACGTGATAAAACAAAAAGAGCTGCCCTTCTCTGTACCTTCTCAATATCTTCCGTTAGTCCCACCTGGTGAGGGTCCCCCAAGGGGCAACAGTACTCCAGGAGAGGACGCACAAGTGTGATGTAGGCAGTCTCTTTGGTGGAACTATTGCATCTTCGAAGCGTTCTGCCAATGAAACGTAACCTTTCGATCGCCTTCCCCACAATATTTTCTATGTGTTCTCTCCAGTCAAAGTTATTCGTAATTGAAGCTCCTAGGTATTTGGTAGAATTTACGACCTTAAGGTTTGACTGATTTATCGCGTAATTGTAGTTCAGCGGATTTCTTTTAGTGGTCATGTGTATTACTTCACACTTTTCTTTATTTAGCGTCAACTACCAATTTTCGCACCATATAGATTGTGTTTCATCAAATAATCTAATTCCATCAGCATCGCCTGATTTTCTGACACTACATTCCGTTATCCTTGTTAATGTCCATCTTATATCTTTCTTTCAAGACACTGTCAATTCCGTTTAATTGTTGTTCCAGGTTGTTTGCTTTCTCTGACATAGTTACTATCTCGTCGACAATCCGAAAAGTTTTTATTTCTTCTCCCTGAACTTTGATTCCCTCTCCAAATTTCACTTTGCATTCCCTCACTGCTTGCTCAATGTACAGATTGAACAACATTAGGGGAAGGTTACAACCCTGTCTTACTGTCCTCCCATCCTCTGCATCCCTTTGTTGCCCTTCGACTCTAATAACCGCTGTCTGCTTTTTGTATAACTTGAATATAACTCTTCGCTCTCTATATTTTACCCCTGTTACCTTCAGAATTTTAAAAGAGTTTATCCCAGACGACATTGTGAAAAGCTTTCTCCAAATCTATAAATGCCAAAAACGTAGGTTTCCATTTCTTAGAACATGCCTTCATTATCTGTAATTTTCATTTCGCTGCATTTCCAGAGCTGTTTCACAGAGGAAGATTGCTCGGTAGTTTTTCCTCTAACCCATCGCACGGACGACAAAATGGAAGATATTGAAAACAATGTCAGAAGGATAGAAAAGCAGTTCAAAGCGCTCAAGAGACGAAAGATTGTTGCATCTGATGTAGACTTGCCCATAATAGTTCGCTCTTTCAGTTCGTCCGCTCCCAGTGACGGCTGAGCGGCGTGGTCTGCGCATGCAGGTGGAGGGAGAAGTTCCCCCACCTAGCTGCTTCAAGCGCTTGCTGCGTGAGCCGCTAACGATATCACGCAAACCAAAAGAAACAGTTTGTGGATAATTTCTCGCGTCTACGTTTAGAGTTATCTTTATATCCTGGCATTATGGAATTTATTAGTCAGATATTGCAGAGTGCAGGACATATCAAAACAGAAATTTTGTAGCACTGAACTATGTAATCTAGCAGGCAGACACTCACCTCGAAATGACTCATCAGCAGAAGGCAAACATGTGATTTTTAATTCTGTTACGCGCCCTCTCGCTATTACCCGTCGGTCTTCGGAAAAGAATCCAACGAACTATGAAGCGAGATACGTTTGGCATAATCGTCCGCTGCTCCTAGTTCGTCCGCTGCTCCTAGTTCGTCCGCTCCTTCTAGTTCGTCCGCTCTTTTTGGTTTTTGCTACCGCTACTAAAAGAGCTCTTTTTTTATGACAGCTTTTTTATATAATGAATCAGTGTTGCCAAAGCTTTTGCTATTACCCGTATTTTTGGGCAATTTTACATCAAATACTTAGGCAAATAAAACAGTTATTTACACGAATTGGTTATACAATTGTATTCAACTGCTTTGCATACAGAGTACTCGTAGTACTTTATTTTTAAAATAGATTTCTTGTGGCAGTGAACTATGAAACTGCAGCTGAGCTGCTTCTCAGCTCGAAATGAAGGTAACTGGCAGAAGGGTATCACGCGATTCTGCGCGCTCTCGCGTCCTTTCGCTGTTCCCCGTCAATCTTCGGAAAAGGAGCGGGCGAACTAAGAGGCGAGGGATCTGCAAACTAGTTCGCCTATTTCGCCTGTCGGAGCGGTCTTCCGAACTAGTTCGTTCGCGAACTACACAAGATTAATCTGATGGGATACCAATTCAGCTTTCCGCGGAGAATGTGAAGGAATTTGGTCCCCTTCTAGCAGCAGTGTACGGAAGGTCTCTAGAGGAACGAAGAGTTGCCAAGGATTAGAAAGAAGTGCAGGTCATTCCCATGTACAAAAAGGTTCGTCGATGAGATACGCAAAACTATAGGCCTATATCTCTGACAATGGTCAGTTTTAATAGTCAAATATTATGTCATTTCCAGATAACGGAAATCTCCTCTGCAGAAATCAACATGATTTTCGAAAGCAGTAGTCACGTTAAACACAACTCGCGTCATTCATCACAAGAGCCCGAAGACAATAGATAGTGGATCTGCAGTGGAGTGGCCGAGCGGTCTGAGGCGCCTTGCTGCGGAGCGCGCGGTCGCTCGCCGTCGGAGCATCGAGTCCTCCCATGGGCATGGCTTTGTGTGTTGTCCTCAGTGTCAGTTAGTTCAAGTATTTTGTAACTCTAGGGACTGATGACTTAGCAGCTTGGTCCAAGAGGTTTACAAACATTTGAACATTTTCTTGTTTCTTGGCTTACGCTCCGCCCCGTCGCCTGCTGAACAAGATCCGAGCATATGGAATATCAGAAGAAACTGTGTGACTGCGTTGAGGCGTTCGTGGCTAACAGAACGCTGAATTTCATTCTGAAAGTAAAAAAAGTTTTCATGCGTTAAAATATGTCATGCCTGCACCAGGGAAGTGTTACAGGGCCGTTGCTTCTCAAAATATATCTAAACTATATTTTGTTACAACTTGCCATTCTCTATTGGACCATTGATGGCAGAATTCACAACATCCCGAAACACAATAAAAAAAAATCTAAGCATGGTTCCAATCCAAATTTTCGTATTTATTGCATCAAAAAAGTCTTAGTAGCACACTTAAAAGTTTTTCCCTTACTTCACTCGCTTAACGGTTGAATTTCGAAAAATATCGAAACACCTGTTTTTAAAATTCCAATCAAATATCTAAAGCCAAAGTTTTGTATCGCTTGCTTCAAAATTGCCTGAATTGCAACGTGTTTCCAAAAAACCGTTCATCCCCTCTTTCGCCCGCTTAGGGATAATCGAAAAATCGCTCAAGCCTACAGTGTAAGATAAACTCTACAAATTTCAAGTTTCAATCGTCTGTAGATTCACTTTTCAGCACATCTTTATTGGTAGTTTTACTTTTCAAACTGCAATATGCATTAATTTTTCTTTATTTGTACAATTGTTGCAGAAAAACAACAGAATAATGTACATCATGTTTCGCTGTATGTAACCTCTTTGCTATTATTACAAGGTCAAAATTCATCGCTGGTCTTCGGTACGAATTTTATATAAGCTGACGACTTTCAACCACTTAATCTTCCACCCTCTTCTCGTCGACACGGAACTCCTATAGCGTACAACGGGAGACTTTGTACTATAACAACACAGAGAGATCGGTCGTCCATTGTGTAGTTTTTTGAAGAACTGCAAAATGTTGACACTCACACCTAGACTTTTTCACAATTTCAACTCTGATATCTTACACCGCCTTATCGCTATCAATCCTCTAGCACCATAGTGGACAACGGGAGGCTGATACCTTCTACCACATACAAACACTATTCGTTTGCGAAGTGTAGTTTTGGCTGCAGAGTGAAATATTGGCACAAACACATCAATTTCTATATCTATTAAAATGAGCTCGTAGACAATATCGGAAGTTCAATGAGGCTTTCCACGGATGGTGCTGTACTTTCGAGAAATCGCAAGACTGGAAAAGGGTAGCGAAATGCAGGAGGATCTGAACGTCAATTGAGCTACAACATAAACGAGCGTAAAGTGCTACCGTCTACATAGAAAGAAAGATCCTTTTGCCGGCCGCGGTGGTCGATGGGACTGAGGCGCTCCAGTCACGGTCTGCACGGCCACTACGGTCGGGGGTTCGAATCCTCCCTCGGGCATGGATATTTGTGCCGTCCTAGTTTGTAAGTAGTTTATAAGTAGTTTGTAAGTTTAGGGACTGATGACCCCGCAGTTAAGTCCCATAAGCTCTACAAACATTTGAAAGATCCTTTATTATATGACAACTAGCTGTAAACCCGTCGTTGCCCGGGTGTTTATTTATCCTGCACTCTCGTAGCCCACCTCCCCTTCTCCCCTCTCTCTGCGTCCACCTGTTTCTCTCCCATCTCTCTGTTCATTTCAACCTTTCCCTCTCTCGGCAAAATTTTTTCAAGGTACCCTCTGCCATGTGCCATATAAACATTTGTGAACCTCTTTCTTTAAATGTCATGTGTGCAAAGATTCATCAATATCGCAGCAAAACTACGCATGTTGTCGAAGTCCGGAAGTTAAGGACCCTCCACCATGCACCGAACGAAATTTTATACAGACAGTGACATTCCTCTTGTTTTTAAGGTCAGGTGTGCAAAATTTCATCAATATCAGAACAAAACTATAGATTTTTATGAAATAAAAACACAGGGTCTCGTTGAAAAACGCAATTTCTTTTTCTCAAATTTTGTAGTTTTATTTCGTAAAACCCTGGTGAAAAAAAAAAAAAAAACCGGCGACCTTTATCTTGTTTTGAAGGTCAAGCGTGCTAAATTTCGTGAAGATCGGAATGAAACTGTAGATTTCGCCAGTCTTTAGGAAAAGTTTCCTCGTCCACGCACCCTAATGCTGTCCTATGGCAGAATATTTTTCTTTGCTGACATCTACCTATAAGCTACATACCGGAAATTTCAACTTCATAGGTGCAGTGGTTTTTGAGTTTTCGTGTTCAGTGAGTGAGTGAGTGTCCTTTCACTTTTATGTAGATAGAGATACAATAGTATGACAAACAGTGGAAGCATTTACTTCCATAAAATATCTTGGAGTGGACGTAAAATGCGATATGAAATGGAACGATCGAATCAAATCAGTCGTGAGTAACGCTGATCATAGTGATATTCATTGGAAGAATCCTCACGAAGTGTAGTCCATCAATAAAGGAAGTAGGTAACAAAACTCTCGTTCGGCCAGCACTTCAGTATTGCTCATCAGTGTGGGATCCATACCAGGTGGGGTTAATGGAAGACAGAGTAAGATCCATCGGAGAGCAGCACGCTTCGTTTCGGACTCATTTAGTAAATGGGGAAGCGTCACAGAGACTATCAGGAGACTACATTGGCAGACGCTGCAAGAGAGACGTACTGTATCGCGGTCCGAGCTTCTCTCAAAGTTCCGAGAGCATACGTTTCGTGAAGAGTCAACCAGTATATACGTTCGACTGCTGCTGCTTGTAAAGACCGTGAGAAATCACTGATCCAGTACGGTCGCCATTTGTGTAGAGTTTCCGTCGTCGTTGGAATGAACATCAGTAAATCCGTTAAGATCAAGAATGGATTACCTCAAGGCTCAGTATTGGCACCATTACTATTCAACCTGTATACGAGCGAGAAGCCCTACACAGTGAGCCAAAAGTTCGAATACGCTGATGATCTGGCCATAGCAATGCAAATCTCTCGAAGAAGGTGCAAAGACTCTAACGGATGACCTTGAAAACGCACTTCCGTCGTCCACTAAATCACCTGAGAAACTGGCGTGGTTGGCGCTGCGGTTTCGCATTGTTTCCACTAGACTGCAAAACCTCACGGAACTGAGAAATTATACCTCGGATACGTGTTCGGTATTGCCAGCTGCTCTCATCACCCGGTTCTCCCCCAGTACTGAGAATGACAGGATGTCGGAAATTGAAGCTGTTACTCCACAGTAAAGTTCCCGTAAGTCTGTCATCGACAATACCGGACCTCTGTTCATTCAGTTACCTTCCGGCGTTACATCGTCCACTTGAAGATGCTTGGGATGAACTGAAAACAATTGTGCGAACACGTCATCGCCAACTCCTAAATTTACGAACGTTAAGCATTGCCACTGGAAAATTTAGTAATTTGCACCAGTGTGGGTAAATGACGTCATGACCACGTGGTTGCTGTCGGTCGGAAGTTCGAGTCCACCCTCAGGCTTGGGTGTGTGTGTGTGTTGTTCTTAGATTAGTTTAAACAGTTTGTATATATATATATATATATATATATATGAATGGTTTATCACTGGTATCAGCTGAGATATAGAAGGAAGTGAATGGAACAACTTACTTTTCATAACTGCATTCGATAGCTCTTGAGAAGACAGTTTCAAATTCTGAAGTCTGCAGGGGTAAAATATAGGGAACGGAAGGCTATTTACAACTTGTACATTAACCAAACAGATATTATTAGAGTTGAAAAGCATGAAACAGAGGCACTCTTTGGGAATTCTGTTCATTACCGTACCTTTTCATTACTTACGCAATCTACCTACTTAATCTTCACCATTGTTATGTAGCACAACATTTCAAATGCCCCTATCCTGTTCTGTCTAAACCATTTATAGGTCCACGTTTCACTCTCGTACAGTGCAACACTCCCACAAATGCCTTCAGAAAAGACTTCCTGACATTTAAATTAATGTTAGATGTTACCAATTTTTTTTTCTTTTTCAAAAACGCTTTTCTTCTCCTTGTCATTCTGCACTTTACATCCTCTGTACTGCGACCACATATGTTATTTTACTTGTAACGAAGGTCCTTATTCCTTTGGCAGGAGTTGCCATGTGTGAACTATGTCCTTGGTTAGGAATATATATATATATATATATATATATATATATATATATATATATATATATATATATATATATATATAGGACAGCAATTAATTATCTTGGGTCGCCTCCATATTTCTCCAAAATATGGAAAATGGAAATGTTACTGATCAGCTATGATGTGATCATATTTTCAAACATATAATAAATATTCCCACTCGATTGCAATGTATCAGTTGTACCAAACAATCAAAAATGTACTTGAAAAAATATTGGTAAACTGTGGAATTTAACTATTCTGTTTCCCCTCCAAAATAGTGAAAAAGGAATGTTCTTAAATGAAAGACGATCTGCTTAAAATCAATTTATTATAATTAAACATACAAAAAATAAATTATATGACATTTCCTATCATGTAAAACAGATAATGGTATTCATTTTTTTTTATAAATGTTAAAATATTGAGTCACAAAAATGATTGGCTGAGTCAAAGGTCGGAGGTTTTGCAAAACAGAATGCTATTAGACTGGCTACACAGGGGGTTGAAATTATCGTTAGCCCTAAGCTCCCCAAAGTAAATAGGCAGATCTCAAAAGAATAAAATAAGGGACCGAATCCAACAAGTCTGATTCCTATAACCCCCCAGCAAGTGTGTCACCTTACCCACACAGATGATCATTGACGGCAGCGTCTCAGGCTCGCAGGCAGCAGGCGGTGGGCGCGGATGAGCTGAAATTTTTATCCGACCGTAATTGCTGCGACCTGTTAAGCAGGGTCGACATGTAACTTAACACAGCGTCACTGGCGTCGGCGTCGCTAGGCAGTTGCTGTGCGATTCTATCACGCTAGTAGACTAATAAATATTTTGCATAGGTGACACAAAGGCCACTTGGCACAAATCGATCAGTCACTTTCGTAATAAGATCTGTAGAAACAATGCCCGATTCGCAAAGGCGCGAATGCTCAAATAGAGACTTCTAGCAAAACGAAAACAGCGTAACCACAGGACAATGTAACGTCCGCGAAGTAAACACAAGTTCTACAAGGTCCGAATCTTCGGAATCACATACAAGTCTAAACAGAGGACCGTTTAAGACGATATCCTCCCCGCGAATCTAAACGGAGTATTCCGTGTCTCCCGAGGTCCGTACACTTCGGACGCTCAAACAGGAGACTAGCGAGGTCTGTACACTTCGGACGCTCAGACACGAGAGACTGTCCCTCCTCGCGCTCTGCCGCAGCTCACGGCAAGTGACGGCGGCCACACCCACGCGCGAAAAGACGCACCAATATCTACTAACGCTTAATAGTCAAACCAATTGACGCCATTGACAAATTGTTTAGCTGTCATTCTAAAATAATTTGCCAAATCAGGACGCGTTGTCAACAGCTGCCAAGAGGCTCCGCCCACGCCACCAAAGCTTCCCGCGGATTTCACCGTTCCCAGGGTGAATGCTCTGCAAGGAATTTCACCTTGCTCCTAGCTACGGTCACACGACCTAAAAATGTTAACGTTGTGCTATATATACAGCCACTGGAGCCAAACCCCTGCGGTTGACGGGCAGAAAGCTTTCCTCTCAACCTAACCATTTGTCACACTAACAGTGTTCAAACTCTACTGCTTTCAAGGAAGAGTTTTTAGATAACGCCTAAGGGCAATACGTCTCCATAAATAGTCTGCAGCCCAGAGCACACTGCTATTATTTGTATCCGGCAAATTCCTCTCTTGCGAAACGGCCGAATGACTAAAAAGGCAGTCCCCGCTATCGCCCAACGTAAACC
This sequence comes from Locusta migratoria, assembly GCA_026315105.1. Taxonomy (NCBI): domain Eukaryota; kingdom Metazoa; phylum Arthropoda; class Insecta; order Orthoptera; family Acrididae; genus Locusta; species Locusta migratoria. The sequence continues at coordinate 302,666,405 of CM048751.1, forward strand.
GCGGGCCAGAATTGTGTAAAGCGTTCCACACACTCTAAAAAAATTCTGCCAGGTATACTCCGCCGCCTGTAGCGTCGGCGCCAAACAGGTCAAGTCAGCCCCTCTTGTCATTCCCCGAAGGCAAGCGAAAGTTAGTCGGAGGAGTAGACCTCCAAGAGCGTCTCTGCTCTGCATGGCCTGACTGCGCCCAATACGTAAAACCACTTTTTAGCAGCCATGTGCGCCAATAAATTTTAAAAGCCCGAAATTTTCATATAAACATAGAATGTACTACAATCCCAAGAACCCATCAACCCTGATGTGTCGCCAAAGATACAGACATCAAAATAAATAAAGATCTACAAAGAAAAATGTTACATATTTCAATAATTAGCGTAAAGAGAAAGGTACAGTAACACAAGGTTAGTATGAAAAGTAGACTAATTACAGCCCCCGTCCCACATACTGCCCAAGTAAGAAAACTCATATACCACCTTTGTTATTTCATTACCTAATCTAATTCCTTCAGCATCACCTGATTTTCTGACACTGCATTCCAATACCTTAGTTTAACTCTTGTTAATGTTCATCTTATATCTTCCTTTCAAGACAGTGTCCATCCCATTCAATGGCTCTTCCACATCTTTTGCGGCCTGTGACAGAATTACTATATCATCGGCAAACCGCAATGTTTTTCTTCTCCCTGCACTTTAAAGCCCTCTCCAAATTTCTCCTTCCATACCTTCACTGCCTGCTCCATGTACAGATAGAACAACATTGTGGAAAGGCTACAACCCTTTCTTACCCCCTTCCCAACCCCTGCGTCCCTTTCTTGCCCTTCGACTCTAATAACCGCTGTCTGCTTTTGTATAGGTTGAATATAACTCTTCCCTCTCTTTATTTTACCCCTGCTACCTTCAAAATTTGCAAGGGTGTATTCCAGTCGACATTGTGAAAAGCTTTCGCCAAATCGACAAATGCTTAAAACGTAGGTTTCCCTTTCCTTAGCCTATATTAGTCGTCGTAATGTGAGTATTGCCTCCCGTGTTCCTACATTTTTCCTAAATCCAAACTGATCTTCCCCGATGTCGGATTCCACAAGTTTCACCATTCGTCTGTAAATAATTCGTGTAAGTATTTTGCAACCATAACTTATTAGACTGATAGGTCTGTAATTTTCACACTTGTCTGTACTTGCTTTTCTTTGGAATTGGAATTACGATGTTCTTCTTGAAGTCGGAGAGTATTTAACTTTTCTCATATATCTTGCATACAATGTGATACAATTTTTTCATGACTGGCTCTCCTAACGATATCAGCAGTTCAGACGGAATATCATCTACTCCAGGGGCCTTGTTTCGACTCAAGTCCTTCAGCTCTCTGTCAAATTCTTCTCGCAGTATCATATCTCCTATCTCATCTTCCTCCACTTCGTCTTCCATTTCTAGAATAACAGCTTCAAGTTTTTTTTTCTTTTATGTAGGCACTCTATATATTCCTTCCACAGTTCAACTTTCCCCCTCTGCTTAGTACTGTTTTCCGTCTGAGTTCTTGATATTCATATAGCTGCTTTTCTTGACTCCAAATATCTCTTTTATTTTCCTGTAGGCGGTATCTATCTTTCCCCTTGTTATGCATTCTTCTACGGTTCTGCTTTTGTCCTCTTGCCACTCCTGTTTATCCAGTCTGCACTTCCTGTCAATCTCATTTTTTCTGTTTCACTTCTTGAATTTTTAAATTTTCTCCTCTCATCAATTAAGTTCAGTATATCCTGTGTTATCCAGGGATTTCTATTAGGCCTTGTCCTTCTGCCTATATGGTCCTCTGCTGCCTCATCTACCCTATCTCTACCCATTCTTCTTCTACTGTATTACAATAGTGATTCAGTGGTATGCCAATAGTAATAGATAATTAAAGATCAGAGTGAGACTGTGGTTTTAATAAAAAGGAAGTAAAGGCTGCTGAAACGAGATTTATAAGAAAAGTGAAAGGAGTCATTTTTAGGAATGGCCGAATTGCTAACTGAATGTTGAAGAGATTGAGAATGCAGCGAGCAATTATAGAAACAAGTGGACTCGGCTCGTGAACAGATTGTCAAAAGCATGACAGGCGATACAACTGTTGAGGTAGAGGCCGCAGTTGTTGTTATTATCGTCTTCAAAGGCTGTGTCTGATGCAGCTCTCCACGCTGCGCAAGCCTCTTCATCTCTATATGACAACGGCAATCTACATCCTTTTCAACGTGCTTATTGTATTCACCTTTCGTTCTTCTTCTGCAGTTTTTTTCCCCCACATACTTCTTTCTAAAGTTAAGTTAACGATTTATTGATGTCTCAGAACGTGTCCTACCAGCCTATCCCTTCTCTTAGTCAGAATATGCCAGAACTTCTTCTCTCCCCAATTCTGTTGAGCACCACCTCATTGCGTACGTGGTCTACTCATAAAATCATCAGCATTCGCCTGTAGCACCACATTTCAAAAGCTTTTGCGATATTTTTGTCTGAACTGCTTACTGTACACACTTCACTCCCGTACAATTCCACGCACTAGAGTAATGATTTCATAAAAAAATTCCTAACATTTCTCTGTTAAACAAGTATTTTCTTTCTGTAGCCCATCTGCATTTTAGATGAGGATCCCAGAGGTCAAGGGGTCTGAATGACAAAATCATAGTCTCGAGGAAACTGAAGTAAAACTTGAACAGTTTTCATAAGAGGGAAAATGGGAATTTTACCGTTTCGAAAATTTCAGACGAGTACTCAGGTCTTTAGCTTTTTATTACTAATGATAATAAATAAGTATAACATCCAGTTTATAGTTGATATGTATAAACAATCTACACTTGACAGCAAAAAAAGTTGAGCACTGTTGAATGCAACCCAACTAACGTAGCTGTGTTGCGGGTACTCCACATTCAAAACCCCTGTAGAGTACAGTCGTTCGACTATTCACAATGGGTACCAAAGAAGCAGTAGAGAATATTTCTCCTTACGGCAGTCAATCTACAACAAAAAACATTAGAATACAGGTTATTAGAGAAGAAAAAGCAACTTAAATTCAATTTCATTACAATAAGTGACAAATCGTATACCTTATCAAACTCATTCAAAGACACAACGACTTTTTGTTCATGCTCTGAATCTGAACGCACTGTTGACCAAAAACAACTTGCGTTTCTGATCGAGACTCGATTAGTCACAAAGAGACGTAAAACATTGACGTTTTCATTGGTATCGGTTCACAAGGCCGATGTCCGAACCCAGAAATGTATGGTTAACTTTAGCATTGCATCAGGATCTGCATGAAGTTCAAATTGTTGCTAAGAGGTAACAACTAAAGGTATATAATACAGTGCAACTCAAAGGTGACAATATGAATCGTTAACTAAGCACGATCACACGTCAGATACTAAATAAATTCAGAAAAAGCGCTATATTTCAACTTGAAATGACGATATAATGGACTTCTTTCCCGGCAGGCAACGAGATGAAACAACAGTTACTGTTTTTTCACCATTTGCGGGATGTGCACATGTTACGCTAACTGCAGCGGAATAGTCGTGCGCACTGGGACGCCGTGCTGCTGCGGTGCGCGCGGCCCTTCGCCGTGGAGGTTTAGGACCCCCCTTCGGGCATGGGTGTTTGTGTTGTCCTTAGCTTAGTTGACCTTAGTTAAAGTAAAACTTTTATCCATTGTGTAGGAACCTGCGACTGTTTCTTGAAATAGGTTTCAGAAATTACTGCAACCAGTCGCCTTTTGTTTCTTCTTAATGAAGATGTATTTAAACTATTACCGGTTTCAAGCTGCCTAGCAGCTCATCATCAGATGGTATACATTTATTGCAAATTACATTTGTAAAGCTATGTGCTTCATATTTAATTGGTCCATATTTGGTCCGCTTTTGGATAGGATTTCACTACACTTCTTTTCCATCAACACACCACAACACCTCCCACGACTTTCAAGTGGTGAAATTAACAAACACTTCACATACATTACGACTTGACAGCCACTACCACAACTAAGCTGGAAGTTGTCGCCGTGCAGAACGTGACTGGCGCGTCGCAAACCGTTTGGCCACCTCGTCCGACTCCGATTTGTCCATGATATTTCAATCACCAAACTTTTCCTTCGAATCCAAAGAGCTTTTTTCCCACTCCCTCATAAAGTATGTTATTACAACTCTAAGTATAACATAAGAGTAAGTAGAACTCGCGCATACGATTTTTGCAACTTTTTCTGTGCTTCGTATAAGCATGCAACAGTCGAGATATTAAAGCGACTTTATAAACCCATTACGGATCACTTAACTCTGAATAACAGAACAATCATGTAAATGAAGGGCAACAGTCGTGCAGCACTTATAGCTGCAGAGACACTTTATAAGTGCACAATCATATACTGTGTATATATAATTACCTGGCAGATTAAAATTGTGTGCCGGAACTGGGACTCGAACCTGGGACCTTTGCCTTTCGTGGGCAAGCGCACTGCCGACTGTGCTATCCCGACACGACTGACGAGGCCGCCCCACAACTTTCCTTCCGCCAGTACCTCGCCTCCTACTTTCCAAACTTCACAGAAGCTCTCCTGCGAACCATGCAAGACAAGCACTCCTGGAAGAAAGGATATGGTGGAGACAAGGCTTAGTCACAAGCTAAGGGATGTTTCCAGAATGAAACTTTCACTCTGCAGTGGAGTATGCGCTGATATGAAACTTCCTGGCAGATTAAAATTGTGTGCCGGAACAGGGACTCGAACCTGGGACCTTTCCCTTTCGCGGACAAACGCGCTATCGACTGTGCTATCCCGACACGACTCAAGATGCCGCCTCACAACTTTACTTCCGCCAGTACCTCGCCTCCTACTTTCCAAACTTCACAGAAGCTCTCCTGCGAACCATGCAAGACTAGCAGCCGTGGAAGAAAGGATATGGTGGAGACATGGCTTAGCCTTCTTTTAATTCAATACTTTTCCTTTCACTCAATGCCTTTCACATATTGACACGAAAAACTGTCTCAAGATATATATATATTTATAAGATAAATAGGACAATAAAGGAACTGTATATTAAAAAAAAAAATAAAACACGTCAGTTTAAAGGTAGCTCAAAGGAAAAAGAAACTCATATTTTATTTCATTTGCCAAGAGATCTTTCACAGTCTTTCACTTAGGCAATATGAAATATAGACAAGATAAAAAATAAAAAATAAATAAATAAAACTAATAATTTATTCAGAATCCCTCATTATTTGTTTCTTCCATAATGCATCTAGGGACTGGTGACCCCATAGTTAAGTCCCTTAAGCTACACAAATATTTGAAACATAATGCATCTCAGCATATAATCTATAACGCCATCGGATCAGCATCTCTTCAGTAAAAGCGACGACTCTATCTCAGGTTGGTTGCTCGCAGTGAGACGGCCTATTTTATATCCCTGCTTTCCGCTCTTATTATGAAGCCAGGAAGTAAACATTCTGTATTTACGGCGGAGCCCCATTTTGCGCCGTGTTGGGGGCTGTTGCCCGCCACCGTGACCGCCAGCTGGCTGGTTTCCGCCAAGGCTTGCTTCGGCAAAAATACAAATCAGAACGTCTCACTGCGAGCAATCAACTCGAGATAGAGTCGTCGCTTTTACTGAAGAGAAGCTGGTCCGATGACGTGGAGATTATATGTAGAGATGCATTATGAATGAAAAAATAATGAGGGACTCTGAATAAATTATTCGTCCTTTATTTTTTTAATCTTCTAAGTGAGAGAACATGGAACATCTCTTGGCAATTGAAATAAAATATGAGTTTCTTTTTTCTTTGAGCTGCCTTTAAATTGAAGCTTTCAAAATATACAGTTCCTTCATTATTATCCTGTTTAACTATAAATTTATATACCTAGAGACAGTTTCCCATGTCAATATGTGAAAGACATTGAGTGGAAGGAAAAGTATTGCATTTAAGTTAAGTATGGATGTCTGGGTTTGATTCCCGCCAGGACACAAATTTTAATTCTGTGCTTCTCATTTCACTCAATATCCTATTTTTATTTAATTTACACCCAGCCTCCATACATACAGAGTAATCAGTTTAGATGGACCCTGTGGTTGCTCGCCATCAGAGGTTCCAGTCCTTCCTGGGACATGGGTGTTTGTGTGTTGTCCATAGGTTAGCTTACCTTAGTTTAAGTAGTTTGTAAGCTATGGAATGATGACCACGCAGTTTAGTCCGATAGATTTACAAACATTTTTTATGGACGCTGTTAAAATAATTTATGTTATTTCAAATACGTCTCTCCTTCCCTCCATCCATTAATAGACCCTCCATCCTTCACAAAATATGCAAACGATTTGGTGCATTTGTTCCTTGTTAATTTCTCCTCCAATCTCTCTCTCTCTCTCTCTCTCTGTCAACTTTCTTGCATTATAACCTCAGTTGCCCTTATGGTCTATTCCCTCAAAACGCTGTAAAAAATTTGTTGTTCCCGTTAAAACAATACTGTCTCTTTTAATGTCTGCTTTCTTTACTGTCCACCGGTCCTCTCTATGAAGCAGTGTTCTTTTATATCTCCGATAATCTATCCTTTGTTCTGTAAAACATTCGTTGCTTTTCTCTCAGCCCTAAAACAAACTGTGATATATGTCTAAGTAAGGAATACTTTGGAAGCATTTCACTCTTTTATTTTCCAGTTCTGCACTCCTATTCATTCTTATATCCCGCCCTCTCTCCCACTACCCCTCCCTTGATATATTTGTATTTAACTGCATTACATGCTTCTTTTCACAATTTTATGCTTGGCGGTTATTTTATTTATTTTCATTTTTTTATTTTATTCTTTTTTTTTTAATCATTGTTGTTATTTCTCTGCCGTTGGCTCTCGAAAAGCACGTGGATATAATGGACAACTTAAACTTACTGTGCAAGCACCGATGTCTCCATTGAAATGGCCATCTACTCCGATAAATCCCAGTATCCAACCTTTGAAATGGCATCTTTCCCAGTTGGATATTATGCTTAGCATCGCATTTTCGATTCGACATTGTATCAGAATCCATAATTCTGTTTTTTAACCTCAATATGACTGTTGAAGGCAACCACACCGTGAAGAATAACTGCTCGACACACTTGCCAGTTACCGGATACCATGTCATTGACCATACACTTAAATCACAGAAACCTCCTTCATCGAAGTCTGTTGGTGTTCCTGAACGTGGTGAATAATAGATGTCAAAACGAAGTTATTTTCCCAATTCCAGAATCCTTTTTCTAATGCATAATCCACGTTCCTCATAACTTTAAAAATGCTTAATATTCAAGTTATCGTGGCAACAACCACCCAACATTCTTGATTAAAATGAGCCCACAAGAATGTCTTACGTAGCCAGTCGCCAGACACTTTTTGCTCTTTGACTGGTCGTACCGTCTAAGAGTACCCATTATGACAAAACATTATGCTAACACATCTGTAATTCGCTTGAGGCCGGGATGAGGTTAACTTGTAATGGCTAAGGTATGGGCCCGATTCCCGCGGGGGTAACAGTTTTTAACGCCCACAAAAATACCATCTGTACCTACAGTAACGACAAGTAAAATACGCCGGACTCTGCGTTGTTTCAAATCAAAATTGAACATGTCCATGCGGCGCTACTAAGTTAAACAAAGTTTTTGCAAAATACCAAACCCCTCCATGTCTCTACGAACGGTATGATCCCAACGACAATGTGATAGTTGACGCCTCATCGTGTCAGGTCAAGAGTGACGGTGTGTGCGGAGTTGGAATCCCCGGAAGAAACAATACCAGCAGTATTCCTTCCTATTATACGATAGCAAATAGTGCCGGGTTCGAGTTCCTGCCGGGAAAAAATTAATTGTATCGTCGTTTCAGGTACTAGTGTAACGCTATTTGTGAACATATTTAATATCTGACTTCTGATTGCGCTTAGTTAACAGATCATCAATATACTGCATTCTATTCCACAACTTTATGATGTATGACTATATTACATATCTTCAGCGGTACCTCTCAGCAACAACATGAGCTTCATGCAATTCCTGGTGCAGTGCTAAGATTATTATTTATTTCTGGGTTCATAAATCTGCCTTGGAAACCGATAATAATGAAAACGTCAGTGTTTTACGTCTATTTATGCCCAGAGATGCCGGGTTCGAGTTCCTGCCGGGAAAAAATTAATTGTATCGTCGTTTCAGGTACTAGTGTAACGCTATTTGTGAACATATTTAATATCTGACTTCTGATTGCGCTTAGTTAACAGATCATCAATATACTGCATTCTATTCCACAACTTTATGATGTATGACTATATTACATATCTTCAGCGGTACCTCTCAGCAACAACATGAGCTTCATGCAATTCCTGGTGCAGTGCTAAGATTATTATTTATTTCTGGGTTCATAAATCTGCCTTGGAAACCGATAATAATGAAAACGTCAGTGTTTTACGTCTATTTATGCCCAGAGATCACGCACTTAAACGTGGCCTCTGAGCGGAGAATGTTGGGAGCTGAAGCTTGCATTCAGCTCGTAGAGTATTGGCTGTTAGAACAAGACCCGCCTCTTTCTACCAGTGCCGCCAACTGACTGCATATAGATTATAGGTTTTAAAAGAAACAACATGTAAGGGGTTCAGGCGTCGCAGATGTATCAGGAAATTATCACATTAATGTTTGAGTAATAGAAAACTGGAACGTATATCTACGCAATTTTAATATTTTAAAAGGACTTATTAATCAGGTGTAGCGACGCTTTATGCTTCATTTTACTGTCGTAACTGAATAACAATCAGAATTAACATTCTTCCTACCACTTTGAAGTACAGCCTTCTTTTTTTTCTTAAAGAAGACGTCAGAGTATGTGGACGTATTTTAGCAAATGTCAAAGTGTAAACAATAATCAATACCAAGCACAAATCAACAATACATTGACCAGGCCTACGGTGTACAATGCTGTTACGAGGTAAGGTTGGTAGAGAGCATAAACATTCTGTAGACATACGAACTCACCCGACTTCCGCCGATCATAGAGAGGTAACGAAAAAGTGCGTGACCTGTAATCGCAAACAACTGTTGTTTCCTTAACAGTGCGTTGAGATTCAGATCACGAACAAAAACATATCATGTCATTAAACAAGTGTGATAACATATCTGACTTTTCACTTATTGCCACGAAATTTAATTTACTAGTGTTACTGTCTCATCTCTAATAACGTGTATTCTAATATTTATTGTACGAAAGAATAGGTTTTCTTCTTGCCTGAATGCCATAAGAAGAAACAGGAGACTTACTTAGTACCTATTGTGGGTATGTAATAACTGTACTGTGGAATGATTTGACGACCTGCTACACAGCTATGCTATGGTGGTTGCATAGCGTCAGGTGCGGCCTCCACTTTGGAATTCAGGGGTGATCCACCATTTTTGCAGTCAAGTGTACAATCCGCACTTAGACCCCTTTACCTCTTACTGAAAATAGAATAAAATGTTAACGCTTAGAATACATAATCAACACAACAAACATTTATTGTTATTACAGGATTCAGTATTGCAGGAATAGTGTACTGATTTATTTACAAAATGAAAAACTTCGAATTTAAAGCTTATCAACATGTATCAAAATCATCATCTGTCTCATAGACGTTCTCACCCAGGTCAGTAGCGTCATCATAATCATTATCGACATGAGTACTAGGAGAAAGTGGTGCACCAGTCTTTGTTTAGTGGGATAAACTTTTATAAAGATGGTGGTGCATCGGCGGCACAAATTTCAGAAGTTCCATCAGGTCTTCATATTTCTTGTATTTTAGCTTTGGCTTCGCAGCAATGGACTGAAGACTAGGAAGTTGTTTAGCCATTCTTACCGTTCGTTGTTTTTTCATTGTCAGTTTCTGATAAGGCAGCTTATGATGTCTTATAAGAAATGGTGTTTTGGTTTGCCTTTACACAATGAAGTACATGCGTTCCTCTTATCCCTGGGTCAGTGTTCCAAAAGTACCGGTTTAGTGGTCGAAGATCAGTGAAGCCTTCATTCGTCATTTTAGTAACAACAAATTTTCGACTTGCTGTGGCAGCCAGATTCATCCAGTCTTCCGGTATATAAATGTCACTGTCTGTATCAGAATCATGACCATCTCCAAACAGTGGTGCATCATTTCCACTACTAATATGTCAATGTCATTATTGGTATCGACATTACTCTCTCTATTATCTGCCTTACGCATAGGATCTGGAACAACTACTTAACAAAAATATTCATACATAAATTCACTGTTTGTTGCTACACTGATAAGAGGCCTAAATTTCCCGTATTTTATACTATTAAATAAATAAATTGTTACGATATAAATACGTAAAGAACTGGAAAAAATAGTATAGTAACAAAACGTACCAATCATTTGCAGCTTAGGTTGAACCTCTTTCTCACTCCCATTCATTTTACACAAGCTATGTATTTACAAATACTTTTTATGAAACGCCCAAATGTGACTAAGCCCAGCACCAAAAGTTCACTTGTCACCTACTCTTGTAAAAAAGTTAATGTGGCGACAGCTTTTTACAATAGCAATGATATCGGCTTCCCCACGTGGAATCTATTCCACCGTTTGGTGGTATAGGGGTCCTAGTAATTTTGGACTCCCCGTGCGCCAAAGTGCAACTACGAACAACCAAGCAGTCAAGGGGCCTCACGCTAGGTGGCACATACTGTCAATAAAATCACTAGGATCTCTTTAGCAGCAGTATCACGTTCTATTCATGTACGTAACCCATTTTATTTTATTTTATTTTCACAGACATTGCCGAGGCTTGCGTGCCTCAAGGATACAGATAGCCGTACAGTAGGTGCAACCACAGCGGAGAGGTATCTGTGGAGAGGCCAGACAAACGTGTGGTTCCTGAAGAGGGACAGCAGCCTTTTCAGTAGTTACAAGGGCAACAGTCTGGATGATTGACTGAGCTGGCCTTGTAACATCAGCTAATGAGGCTTTGCCACACAGCTACTGCGAACGGGGAAGTGGAACGTGGAAGTGGAAACTACAGCCGTTTCTTTTCCCGAGGACATGCAGCTCTACTGTATGGAAATATGATGATGGCATCCTCTCGGGTAAAATATTCCGGAGGTAAAATAGTCCCCCATTCGGATCTTCGGGCGGGGACTACTCAGGAGGATGTGATCATCAGGAAAGACAACACTGGCATTCTACGGATCGGAGCGTAGAATGTTAGATCCTTAATCGACTAGGGAAGCTAGAAAATTTAAAAAGAAAAATGGATAGGTTGAAGTTAGATATAGTGGATATTAGTGACGTTCGGTGGAAAGAGAAACAGGATTTCTGGTCTGGTGAGCACAGTATTATAAATACAAAATCAGTTGGTGGTATTACAGGAGTAGGTCTGATAATGAATAAGAAAATAGGAATGCGGGTAAACTACTATGAGCAGCACAATGATCGCATTATCATTGTCAAGATAGATACGAATCCAACAACGACAACAGTAGTACAGGTTTATATGCCAACTAGCTGCCGATGATGAGGAGATTGAAGATGTGTATGAGGAGTTAAAGGAAATTATTCAGACAATTAAGGGAGAGGAAAACCTGATTTTGATGGGAGACTGGAATTCGGTAGTAGGAAAAGGAACTGAAGGGAAGATAGTAGGTGAATGTGGTCTGGGCAGAAGGAATGAAAGAGGAAGTCGCCTGGAAGAATTTTGCACGGAACATGATTTAATCATAACAAACACGTGGTTTAAGAATCACAAAAGAAGGGTGTATACGTGGAAGAGAGCAAGAGACACCGGAAGGTATCAGATAGATTTTATAATGGTAAAACATAGATTCCGGAACCAGGTTTTAAGCTGTAGGGCATACCCAGGGGCAGATATAGACTCTGACCATAACTTATTGGTCATAACCTCTAGGCTGAAACTGAATAAACTGCACAAAGGTAGGAAAGTAAGGAGATGGGACTTGGATAAATTGAGGAAACCTGAAGTTCTTAAGAATTTCAGAGGATGCTTTAGGCAACAATTGACAGAAACAGGGGGAAATAAAACAGTAGAATAGGAATGGGCAGCATTGAGAGAATTAATAGTGAAGGCAGCAGAGGGCAAAATAGGTAGAATGACAAGACTTTAAAAAAATCCTTGGATATCACGGGAAATATTAAATTTAATTGATGAGAGGAGAAAATATAAAAATGCAGTAAATGAAACAGGCAAAATGGAGTACAGACGACTAAGTAATGAGATTGACAGGAAGTGCAAAATAGCTAAGCAGGAAAGGCTAGAAGCCAAATCCAAATTTGTAGAAGAATGTGTAAGAAGGGGAAAGTAGATAATAAAAGAGACATTTGGGGACAATAAAAACAGCTCTACGAATATCAAGAACTCAGATGGAAAACCAGTTCTCAGCAAAGAAGGGAAAGCTGAAAGGTGGAAAGAGTACATAGAGGAGCTCTACAAAGGAACTTAGAGACAATGTTGTAGGAAGGGAAGAGGAAGTAGATCAAGATGGAATAGGAGATACTATACTGAGAGATGAATTTGACAGAGCCCTGAAAGACCTAGGTCGGAACTAGGCCCCGGGAGTAGATGAAATCCCTCAGAGCTACTAAAGTCTCTGGGTGAGACACTCATGACAAAACTATTTCACCTGGTGTGTAAGATGCATGAGACAGGTGAAATACCCTCAGACTTTAAGAAAAATGTATTAATCCCCATTCCAAAGAAATCAGGCGCAGACAGGCGTGAAAATTACAGAACCATCAGTTTGATAAGTCATGGTTGCAAAATTTTAACACGAATTATCTACAGGAGAATGGAAAAGCTGGTAGAAGTTGTCCTTGGTGAAAATCAGGTTGGATTCAGGAGGAACATAGGAACACAGGAGGCAATACTCACTTTACGACTTATCTTAGAAGATAGATTAAGGAAAGGCAAACCTACATTTTTAGCTTTTGTAGATTTGGAGAAAGCTTTTGACAATGTTGACTGGAATAGACTGTTGCAAATTCTGAAGTCAGCAGGGGTAAAATACAGGGAAAGGAGAGTTATTTACAACTTCTACAAAAGCCAGACCGCAGTTATTAGACTCGAATGCATGAAAGGAAAGCATTGGTTGGGAAGGGAGTAAGACAGGGTTGTAGCCTTTCTCGGATGTTATTCAATTTGTACATAGAGCAGGCGGTGAAGGAAAGCAAGGAAAAATTTGGGTGAAAAAATAAAAACATTGCGTCTTGCTGATGACATTGTAATTCTGTCAGAGACTGCAAAAGACCTAGAAGAGGAGTTGAATGGAATGGACAGTGTGTTGAATATGGCGTATAAAATGAACATTAACAAGAGCAAAACAAAGATAATGGAATGCTTTCTTATAAAATCGGGCGATGTAGAAGGAATTAGATTAGGTAACGAAACAATGATGGCGGTAGATGAGTTTTGTTACTTACGTAGTAAAATAACAAATGACGGTCGCAGTACAGAGGATATAAAATGCAGAATGGCAATTGGAAGAAAAGCATTTTTGAAAAAGAGAAATTTGCTAACATCGAATATCAATTTAAGTGCAAGGAAGTCTTTTCTGAAGGCATTTGTGTGGAGTGTTGCCTTGTACGGGAGTGAAACATGGACGATAAACACTGCGGACAGGAAGAGAATAGAGGCTTTTGAAATGTGGTGCTACAGACGAATGCTGAGGATTAGGTGGGTAGATCGCATAACTAATGAAGAAGCACTGTACAGAATTGGTGAGAAAAGATCTTTTGGCATACCTTGACTAAAAGAAGGGATCGCTTGGTAGGACACATTCTTAGACATCGAGGAATCGTCAATTTAGCATTGGAGGGCAGTGTGTGGGGTAAAAATCGCAGAGGGAGACCAAGACACGCATATAGTAATCAGATTGAAATGGATGTGGGTTGCTATACTTATGAGGAGATGAAAAGGCTTGCTCAGGATAGAGTAGGGTGGAGAGCTGCATCAAACCAGTCCCCGGACTGAAGACCATAACAAAAACAACATTTTATTTATTTATTGAAAATTATCACTTAGACCCCTTGACCTCTGGGGTCCTCATATCTTCTTCACTTCGAGCATCAAAAATTATTTTGGTACCGAAATAAGTAAATTCAACTGCTAATTTCATAGCCTCGTTACGTAAACTATTTCCTTCACATTCCATTACCCTTGTTATGCTGTTGTTAATGTCCGTTTTATAGCCTCTTTTCACGAGACTGCACATTCCGTCCAACTGCTGACGGAATTATAATGACGTTGACAAGCCACAATAATCTTGTTCATTCTGCTTGTACTGTAATTTGTTCTTCTTAATTCTTCTTGTCTTCATTCACAGCTTTCTCGGTGTACAGATTGAATAACATTGGAAAAAGGGTAATACCCGTTTTTACTCCCTTTCGAAGTACTGCATTCACTTCATGTTCTTTGACTCGTCTAACTTCTTTCTAGTTTCTGTATAAAGTGAATATAACTTATAGTTCCCTATATGTTATCCCTGTTACCTGGAGAATTTGAAAGAGTGTCTTACAGCCAAAGTTTTCAAAGATTTGTCTAAATATACAACATGTTTAGACGTATGTTTTCCTTTCCTTAAAGAATTTTGTTAGGCAAGAGGTGAGGTGAATACTGACTCACGTGTTTCAACATTTCTTCTAAATCGAAACTAGTCATTCCTGCTGTCAGCCTCTAGCGGTTTCTGCAAATAATTCGCAACCGTGACTTATTAGACTGATTTTTCTGTATGTTTCACACTAGAGGACAAGAAGACGCTGCTTGGAAGAAGACGCACTGGCACAATAAAAGTGAGATGTAGGGGAAGATTGGGTAAGGTGACGAGGAGTCTAAGATTACGACTCATTAATTTAATGCGACTGTCGAGACAGAGCAGCAAATGGAGAACTTGCCTAGCTAACGATTAGCACTCTATGTGTGCTGCAATATGTATTGAAGCCCACCTTCATCATTTAGCAGTGACACGCTATCATTTATGTTTACGCACACTTTGGTTGTAATATTTTCGTGCACCTAAATAGCATCTGGAACACGTGCGGTAAATTTTTCCAAGCTGGTTTCACTTTCTTCGTAAACTATAAACCAGGCTGTTTCTTTAATGTAATGTTTTACTCCAAAGAGAATTGAATTAATTGTTGTTCTTAGGTTTAAATTGTGAATGGCCGTTTCGGGTAAGCGGACAAGATGATGACTGTTTACCTTACCCGACAAATTAGTAGATCATTTTAATGCACCTTTCATACTAACTTGCTGTACTGAACGTGTGTAGCAAGTATAAATGAAGAGACAACTGGCAGCAATGGCCACAGGACTCGATGACCATTGTGCAGGAGGTACGGAATGGTGCAGTGATGTGTGCAGCCTCGAAGAGAAAACCGAGAAAAAAGTTGCCCTCACTAAATACCAAAAACAGTAGCCAAATCGAAGAGAAAATAAAGGAAAGAAGCGGAAAAATTGAATGACAAATAGGGGACCACGGGGAGAAGAAAAAATCAAAACAAATGTGATGAGGCACTCTTCAATTGCTTGATATCAATCAACTATAATGAAGACGACGACGACCATCAGGATTTCGTTAGAAGAGAAGTTTGTAAAATTAACAATGACTGTGGCTAATGAGGGACTTTGTATGGCTATCCATACTGTAGTAAATGGGCCCTTGGTGGTTGTACCGAACTCACAGTGTCAGATACGGAGTGCAAACCAAATGTACAACACTTCTGTGTTTAAAATAAAATGATTTTTTTTATGTTTATCCAATTTCGTTTTTCTTCGACAGCCGGCCGCAGTGGTCGAGTGGTCTGCGGCGCGCCAGTCACCTTCTGCACGGCCACTACGGTCAGGGGTTCAAATCCCCCCTCGGGCATGGATATTTGTGCCGTTCTTAGTATTAGCCAGTTCGTAAGTAGTTTGTAGCAGTTTGTAAGTTTAGGGACTGATGATCCCGTAGTTAAGTACCATAACCTCTACAAACATTCTTCGAGAATTACCCGCCGATATTCGTCATCTTACCCGAAAACGAGGCTAAGATGACGAGTTTGACTTCATTCGAAAGAAGTCAAAGTAATCGCCGTAGATGTGACATTTAGAAAAAATTACGAAATCCGTAGTTGGAAACAGAACTTCAATCTAATTTTCAATGATGCCAAATCGCTGCGTAATATTTTATTTTTATTTAACAATGGCCATTTCTGCTACAAAGCCATCATCAGGTTAACTGCAACAGTGTAATATAAAAGTCGTTAGATAATATAAAAGTCACATGGAACGATATTTACATAAATTTTGATTATACATACTTCCTGTAATGTGGTTTTTCGATATAAGATCGTTGCCATGCCACCAATATGCTAGAGGTATTATAAATTGCTGTAGATAGCTGTAATAAATTGCTTTAGCTGTCGTTTGCTGGTTATGTCAACGACATTCTATGTTTGCAATAGCTTGTTTATACATATACACCAGCAATCGATAGCTAAAGCAATTTATTATAGCTAGCTACAACAATTTATAACAACTGTAGCATATTGGTGGCATGGCAATGATCTTATATGGAAAAACCACATTACAGGAAGTATGCATAATCAAAATTTATGTAAATATCGTACCATGTGACTTTTGTATTATCTAACGATTTTTATATTACACGATTGCAGTTAACCTGATGATGGATTTGTAGCAGAAATGGCCACTGTTAAATAAAAATAAAATATTACGCGACAATTTGGAATCATTGAAAATTATATTATGTCTTTAAGTGACATATTTAACGCTGCAGGTCCCAAATATTACAAAAAGAACTCTGAAGTATTCATTCAGGCGTCAGGTCTAAAATAAGGGTATAAATAAAATTCGGATGCCTTTCCCCTACTAAATGGTAGAATCGGCCTAGTGAAGATGTTGGCGGCGGTGATGAGTGTCACCTTGCAGCGATGTCGTGATGGCTGCACGCCTCTTCCGTGTGGAGCGGCTGCGGGGAGTTCCCAGGCAGACAGCTCGCGGTGCGCTGCGGTGCGGTCGTATTTGGAGCAGGTGTCGGTGTCGGGTGGGCAGTCGCGACGGAGAACCCGGAGCTGCCCCCCCCCCCCCTACTTTCTCCAAGGGGTTTTCCCCAGGACCCCCACACAGACGCCCCACGCCTCGGGTACCCACGGCAGCCAGCCGAACACGGCGCAACGCCACCACCAATGGACACCTCAACGCAAGTCCCACTGACAAGGGCAACACCAAGTATGGTACCAACGGGTTTTGATGGGTCGTAGGTATATTGTGAGGGAATTCCTCCAGACCATCAACCTAAAAGGATTTATTAGTTTCTCCATGACTGGATGCTTGCTGTTGTGGTACAATTTAATGAAAGTCCAGCTCCAGTTGCATTTATTGGTGCTTTATTTAAGCCCACACTACCGGTTTCGGCCTCTATGTTAGGCCACTTTCAAGTGTGACAGACCTGCATATAATGTGTAGCAATACGTATACAAAAATTACATGGTACAAGGTAGAATGTTACATATATAAAATGGTACTGTACAAAAGCAGAATGAAACTTACGTTATGCCGTAGAGAAAGCAGCGTCAAACAATAGAACTCAGAGAATTTAAAACTTTTGGCGCCCAATGGTGACGCGAGAAAAATGGGCGTGTCATATTTAACATTCCAAATCATTATAATCGGCATGTTCTGATGTGTTCTGATATAAACATTACGTCATTGCAAGCATAAAATTCTAAACCTTAGTTGATAAAATGCAAAGGTCAATAATAAAATATTATCAATGTCAGGATAGAAACGGAACATGTAGCGGCCAATCCGTTTTTTGTTTTTTTCACAATGTTGATTGGAATAAACTCTTTCAAGTTCTGAAGCAAGCAGGAGTAAAATATAGGGAGCGTAAGGTTATTTACAACTTGCACAAAAACCAGACAGCGGTTGTGAGAGTTGAAGGGCATGAAAGGGATGCAATGGTCGGAAAGGGAGTAAGACAGGGCTGTAGTCTTTCTCCATTGTTATTCAATTTGTACATTGAGCAAGCTACAAAGGAAAGCAAGGAGAAATTTGGAGAAGGAATTAAAGTTCAGGATGAAGAATTAAAAACATTGCGATTTGCCGACGACATAGTAATTCTGTCAGATACAGCAAAGGATCTGGAAGAGCAATTGAATGGAATGGCTAGTGTGCTGAAAGGTGCAAGAGCAAAACTAGGGTAATGGAGTGCAGTGTAAGAAAATCGGGTGATGCTGAAGGAATTAGATTGGGTAACGAAGCAATAAAGAAGGTAGATGAGTTTTGTTACTTGAGCAGTAAAATAACAAATGATGGTCGCAGTACAGAGGATATAAAATGCAGATTGGGAATGGATAGAAAAGCGTTCTTGAAAAAGAGAAATCTGTTAACATCGAATATTGATTTAAGCCTAAGGAAGTCCTTTCTGAAAGCATTTGTATGGAGTGTTGCCTTGTATGGGAGTGAAACATGGACGATAAACAGTGCGGACAGGAAGAGGATTGAGGCTTTTGAAATATGGTACTACAGAAGAATGCTGAAGATTAGGTGGGTGGATTGCGTAACTAATGAGGAGGTACTGAACAGAACTGGGAAGAAAAGAAATTTCTGGCATACCTTGACTAAAAGAAGGGATAGATTGGTAGAACACATTCTTAGACATCAAGGAATTGTGAATTTAGCGTTGGAGGGAAGTGTGTGGGTTAAAAACCGCAGAGGAAGACCAAGAGATGAATACAGTAAGCAGATTCAGACAGATGTAGGTTGCCGTTCTTATGTGGAGATGAAGAGGCTTGCTCAGGGTAGGGTATTGTGCAGAACTGCATCAAACCAGTCTCCGGACTGAAGACCACAATAACAACCGCAATGTATAAGTAGATACGTTACGCGTGGTAATTTGCTGCGAATTTGATCTCGATTGTCTTAGAAATCAATGCCCATTGGAATAAATCCTTTTAGTTTGACGGTCTGGAGGAATTCCTTCACAACATTCCTTCAAAATCCGTTGGTAACATACTTAGTGTTGCCCTTCTGAGTGAAGCACTAGATATACTGAGCTGAACAATCCGCTATTTTAAATTCCAATCCAACGTCAGTATTGTACGCTTTGTGTGCTGCAGCGAAATGAATCAGCGAATATTTTGTAATTTTCTTGTTTCACAGTGTGACGTGCTTGGTTGTGCTGCTCCTAACTGCTCAAATAACAGCAGACATGGTCGCTGTAAGTTTTATCGGTTTTCTTCAATCACGGACCGGCGTAAAATGTGGCTTGCAAATTCCAGACGCCAAGTATGGACGCCAAAATCGAGCAAGTATCTATGTAAAGCTACTAAGAAAACTTTTTTTATATCTATTAGAAATAGTTAGGGTCACAGACAGGTAGTAATGAAAATAAAGGTATATAGATGTAAGCAAAGGTTTATTTTAATTTTCCTAGATTGTTAATGTAACACGACATACTGTGTGTTTAAAGTTGCATTATTTTATTTTATTTAGACCAACGTATTTTACGTGTTATATGAGTGCAGCTGGCTTTACCCAGTTAGTGGTTTTTAAATTATATTTTTTTCGTATTAGTTCAATGTTTAATTTCAATGTGACTCTTAACAGGGAAATATATAGGCCTAAGACAAGCTGTGAGCAGGATGTCTGAAAAAGAAAAATCATAAATTGAACTTCGCAAAGAATGAGAACAGGAAAGAAATCGTACATGATAGCCATTAAATTCATAATTTCGCATGCAACATTCAATTTCAAAGTGCAGGCTACCAATGAGACAGTATTTAGTCGTTATCGAACGAAACCAGACGTTCAAAGTTTTTAAACCAATTTTATACGTAATATCTGCTCTGAAATATGGTGGGTGTAAAATATGCGATACATTAGAGAGGGCCAATACGTAAAGTACAGTATCGCAGTTTAACAATATTCCGTAACTGTTGTCAAATGCAACTCTTAGTATGTGGATATACTATTTATAAACCAGAAAATACGATAATTGTAACGTGTTTTAATTATATTTCGCAAATATTTAGAACGGAAACATATGCCTTAACATGGAATGTAAGCGAATGTATCACATCTCTGAATATCCCTCCAATCACCAACTTTAAGTTGCTTGCCTCTTACTCTAAATATTTTCTGCGTTTCTGGTTTGATGCAGCTCTCCAGGCTACCTTTTCCTGTGCTAGTTTCTTCATCTGAGAATACCAGCGACAACCTACATCCTTTTAAATCTGCTTACTGAATTCGTCCTTCGGACTTCATCTACGAGTTTTACCCCACACACTTCCTTATAATGCTAAGTTGACGATTTATGGATGTCTCAGAATGCGTCCCACCAACCTGTCCCTTCTCTTAGTCAGGATATGCCAGAAACTCCTATTCTTCACAATTCGGTTAATCACCTCCTCGTTAGTTACGTGATTTACCCATCTAATCTTCATCATTCGTCTGTAACATCACATTTCGAAAGCTTTTATCATTTTTTCCCCTGAACTCCTTATCGTCCACGTTTCACTCCCATACAATGATACACTACAGACAAATTCTTTCAGAAACGACCTCCTAAGATTTAATCTAATATTGGATTTAAACAAATTTCGCTTCTTCAGAAACACTTTTCTCCCCATAGCCAGTCTGAATTTTATATCTTCTTTACTTCGGTTATCAAAATTTATCTTGCTACCCCAATAATAATACTCATCTACTACTTTTCTTGTCTCATTACCTAATCTGATTCCTTTAACATCGCCTGATTTTCTGACACTACATTTCATTACCTTCGTTTTACTCTTCCTTTCAAGACACAGTCCATTCCATTTAATTGCTCTTCCAGGTCCTTTGTTGTCTCTGACAAAATTACTATATCATCAGCAAACCGTAACGTTTTTATTCCCTCTCCCTGGACTTTAATTCCCTCTCCAAATATCTCCTTGCATTCCTTCATAGCTCAATGTACAGATTAAACAACATTGTGGAAAGGCAACAACCCTGCATTACTCCCTTTCCAAACACTGCGACCCATTCATGACTTACGACACTAATAATTGCTGTCACGTTTGAATGCGAGTTGAATATAACTCATCGCTCCCTAGCTTTTACCCCTGATACCTTCAGAATCTGAACAAGTTAATTCCAGTAAACATTGACAAAAGCTTTTCCCAGATCCGCAAATGCTAAAAACTAAGTTACCCTTTCCTTAATCTATCTTCTAAGATAAGTCGTAATGTATTGCCTCACATGTTCCTACATTTCTCCTAAATCTAATTGATCGTCGCAGAGGTCTGATTCCACCAGTTTTTTCCATTCATCAGTAAATAATTCGTGTTAGTATTTTGCAACCATGTCTTATTAAACTGATAGTTCTGTAATTTTCACACTTGTCTGCACTTGCTTTCTTAGTAACTGGAATCACTATATTCCTCTTGAAGTCTGGGGGTATTTCACCTGCCTCATATATTTTGCATACCAGGTGGAACAATTTGTTCATGACTGGCTCACCTAACGACATCAGCAGTTAAGGCGGAATACCATCTACTCCAGGGGCCTTGTTTCGACTCAAGTCCTTCAGCACTCTGTCAAATTCTTCTCGCAGTATCATATCTCATATCTTACCTTCCTCCACTTCGTCTTCCATTTCTGGAACACTGCCTTCAAATTTATTTCCTTTGTGCAGGCCTTCTATATATTACTTACATCTTTCAGCTTTCTCTTCTTTGCTTGGTACTGGTTTACCATCAGAGTTATTGAAATACATACCGCTGATTTTATTGTCTCCAAATGTCTCTTTTGTTTCCCGTAGGTGGTATCTATCTTTCCCCTAGTTATACATTCTTCTACGGTCTTGAATTCTCCTCAAGCCATTCCTGCTTAGCCAGTCTGCACTTCCTGTCAATCTCATTTTTCAGTCGTTTGTACTCCCTTTTGCCTGCTTCACTTTGTGCATTTTTATATTTTCTCCACTCACCAATTAAGCACCGTATATCCTGTTTAATCCAAGGATTTCTATTAGGCCTTGTCCTTCTGTCTATATGATCCTCTGCGGCCTTCACTCCTCTTCTCTCAGAGCTACCCATTCTTCTTCAACTGTCTTGTTTTCCCATTTCAGACAGTCCTTGTCTAATACTCCCTCTACAAGTCTCATCCACCTCTGGTTCCTTCAATTTGTCTACATTCCATCTCCTTAATTTTCTACCATTTTGCAGTCTCTTAAGTTTTAATGTACGGTTTCTAAGCATTAAGTTATGGTCAGAGTCTACATATGGCCATGGATATGTCTTACAGTTTGTAACCGGGTTTCTAAACCTGTTCCTTACCATTATAAAGTCAATCTGGTATCTCCCAGTGTCTCCTTGTCTCTTTCACGTATATAACCATTTTTTATGACGATTAAACTAAGTGTTTGTGATTATTATATTGTGCTCTCCACAGAATTCTACCAGGCGATCTCCTCTTTCATTCCTTTTCTTCAGTTAATATCCACCTACTACATTTGCTTCTCTTACCTTTCCTACTACCAAATTTCAATCTCCCATCACAATTCAGTTTTTTCTCCTTTAACTGGGTGAATAATTTCTTCCATCTCCTCATACATTTCTTCGATTTCCTCATCACTGGCAGAGCTAGTTGGCATATAAACTTGTATTAATGTGGTCGGTGTTGGCTTCGTGTCTATCTTTGAAATTCAAATGTTTGTGGAGCATATGGGACTTAACTACGGGGTCATCAGTCCCTAAACTTACAAACTACTTATGAACTAGCTAATACTAAGGACAGCACAAATATCCATGCCCGAGGGGGGATTCGAACTCCCGACCGTAGTGACCGTTCAGAACGTGACGGGCGCACCGCACACCGCTCGGCCATCGCGGCCGGCTGTCTATCTCTGCTACAGTAATTTGTTCACTGTGTTGTTCATAGTAACTTACCAGCATTCTTATTTTCTTATTCATTATCATACCTGCTCCTGTGTTACCACCAACTGATTTTGTATTTATAACCCTGTACTCACCTGACCAGAAATCGTGTTCATCCTGACATTCCACGCTCAGATGCGTGGAATGTTTTGTATCCCATCCTCGTCGCCACTTTTGTGTCCCAGCCTCGTCGCCGCTTTTGTGTCTCGTTTCCGTCGTAGGTGTCGGTGGCCGAGTGGAATGAGACCGACACAGGAATAAAGATAGCAGGCTGGTGCAGGTACGGAGGGGAGCAGCCAGAACTAGAAACACTAGAGTAAATTAAAACGAGATATATATTGCACAGAATTTATACAATACTTAACTTTTACATAGTACTGCAGAAGGCTGATACATAGTTGATCTAGAGGCCTGCCTAGTGCCTATCCGATAGCAAAATCTTCACTGGTGCCTATCTGATTCCGAAGTGTTAACTCGTTCCTATCTCAGTCCCAAGTGAACGATGTCGTTCAGTGATGGCCACGAGCGGAGTTCTATCAGAGGGCGCTCGTGGCTGTCGTCGTAAGAACGCCGCGCCGTGCGTGCATGGCGGCGCGCGGCGAAAGTAGGTGGCGCGCACTTTGTACTTGTGCGACACCACAGAATGCCTCTTTTGTTTTTCTTGATGACATCCTCCTGAGTATTCCCCGCAAGGATATCCGAATGGGGAACTATTTTACCTCCGGAATAACTTACCTGAGAGGATTCCGTCATCATATATTCATACAGTAGAGATGAATGACCTCGAGAAAATTAACGATTGTAGTTTCCCCTCGCTTTCAAGCGTTCGCAGTAACTGCTTGTCAAATCCATGTAAAGTGATGCTAAAGTCAAGCTCAGTCAATCATCCAGGCTGTTGGCCCTGTAACAACTGAAAAGGATGCTGCCCCTCTTCAGGATACACACGTTTGTCTGGCCACTACACAGATACCCCTACCCTATAGTTGTACCTACTGTAAGGTTATTTGTATCGTTGAGGCACGCAAGCCATCGCATCTCGGCAATGTCTGTAGTTCATGAGGGTGGATGGACTGTATATTGATATACTCCACTTGCCATTAAAATTGCTACACCAAGAAGAAATACAGATTATTAACGGGTATTCATTGGACAAATATATTATACTATAACTAACAAGCTATTACATTTTCATGCAATTTGGGTGCATAGATTCTGAGAAATCAGTACCTAGAACAACCACCTCTTGCCGTAATGACGGCCTTGAAACTCCTGAACATTGAGTCAAACAGAGTTTGGATGGCGTGTACAGGTACAGATGCCCATGCAGCTTCAGCACGATACCACAGTTCATCAAGAGTAGCGAGTGGTGTATTGTGACGTGCCAGTTGCTCGGCCACCATTGACCAGACGTTTTCAGTTGGTGTAAGATCTGTAGAATGTGCTGGCCAGGGAATCAGTCGAACATTTTCCGTATCCAGAAGGAAATCGGTTGGAAACTTTCCCCATGTCAGCACGTTGTAGGTGTCGCCACCGACGCGAACCTTGTGTGAATTTTCTGAAAAGATAACCATTTGCATATCGCAGCATCTTCTTCCTGTCGGTTAAATTTCGCGTCTGTAGCATGTCATTTTCGTGGTGTAGCAATTTTAATGGCCAGGAGTGTATATTATCAAACAGGTCGCGGCAAAATACATTAAATATCACATCTTCGTATAAAACTGCGAATTATTTGCGATAAGTTGCCGTGTAGATGTTCTACCTAATCACACCCTTTAAAATCATCACAAATATTCTTTATGTATAAAGCAGAGTGTACTTGCGTTAGTGTGTAGGCTTACGTATTGCATACATATCTACAGTTTTGTTCCAGTCTTTATGAAATTTTGCACATATAAGCTTCTATTCATGAGGGCGGTTGCCGTAAGTGTAAGGATCATGAACAACACATTGATCACGAGATATGACGTCATAAACAGTGAGATGCACTAAAAAATGCTGTATCAAACGACAATGTTACACATTTCTTGCTAAACTACTGAACCATATTTCGTACGCATATACCTTACCGTGAGGTAACAGTTGCTACAGGATTAAGGATATATGACGTTATAAACAATGGGAACCGCAAAAAAATCACATAATGCGACGAGACTTTATTCACACACTGTATAATGCGAGTACTTAGCGATTTGGAACAAACTTCAAAGATAATTTCAAACCTTTATTATATTTTCCCTCGCTGACAACCATAGCAAAATAATGAAAGGAAAAACATTTCTCGCTTACTACTTTCCGGCGTTCATGGACTCAAACTAAGGCGCTACTTATGACTTTAAAATTCATAATTTCTACACTACAAATTATAGCCGCAACAAATTTTACAGACAGTATACACACATTTACCTTCGAAATGTATCGCAGTACAAAACGTAGTTCATGAGATATGAACAAATAAACAATAACTTTCATGGAAAACCACCTCATCATCCACCAAGTTTTAATGTATTACCTCTTTACTACTAATCGTATTCACAACAGATTTTATAGACATGCAAACACTTATACAAATGAATATATACCTGAAAAATTATACACTTATACAACATCTGGGTCAATAAATATCAGATGGTAGGAATTTTAAATGTCATTAGTATTTAGATTACTCCCTTTGTTTGGATACTGCACGTATAATTTTATACATTCCAGATAGGCAGACAGACAAATACGAACTGATGGTAGGAATAAATAAATACCCGGGCAACGCTGGGTTTTCACCTAGCTCTATATGTAACCAGTAAATTAGTTTTGATAATTAGAAATTTTATATCTTGGTAACACAGTGGTAGAGTGCCAGATTATGATTACAAATTTCACGGGTTCGATCCCATAGTAATTATATCTGTTACTTTTCACTTCATTCATCTCTGGAAATGTTGTTCCTGTGAGAAATCCGATTTGAACAGTAGTCTGGAATCGATGTTACACTTTAGGTCACCGTATAACTGACTGGAACGTAAACAGGCCTTTAATTAATCTTCCTGGTAGGTTCAAACTGTGTGGCCGTCGAGGATTGGAAGCTGGGACCTCTGCCTTTTGCAGGTAAGCGCTTTACCATTTTTTTTTCTTTCGTCTACATCTACATAGATACTCTGAAAATCACATTTAAGTGCCTGGCAGAGGGTTCATTTACCACTTTCATAACCTTTATCTAGCGTTCCATTCTCTAATAGCGCGCGGGAAGAAAGAACACCTAAATCGTTCCGTTTTCGATCTGATTTCTCGTATTTTATTGGGATGGTCATGTCTTCCTAGGTAGGTGGGTGCTAGCAAAATATTTGCACATTCAGAAGTAAAAGTCTATGATTATAATTTCTTAGATAGATGTCGACGCAGGGAATAACGTTCTTTTAATGAATTCCACCTCAAATCGTACAACTTCTCCGTGACGCTTTTCCCCCTGTAAGGTGATAAAACAAAACGAGCTGCCCTTCTCTGAACCTTCTCAATGTCTTCCGTCAGTCCCACCTGGTGAGGGTCCCACAATGGGCAACGGTACTGCAGGAGAGGACGCACAAGTGTGATGTAGCCAGTCTCTTTGGTGGAGCTGTTGACTCTTCTGCCAATGAAACGTAACCTTTGGTTCGCCTTCCCCACAATATTTTCTGTGTGTTCGCTCCAGTCCAAGTTGTTCGTAATTGTAACTCGTAGGTAATTGGTAGAATTTACGACTGATTTTTCGCGTAATTGAAGTTCAGCGTATTTCTTTTAGTAGTCATGTGTATTGCTTCACACTTTTCTTTATTTAGTGTCAATTTCCAATTTTCGCACCATATAGAAATTTTGTCTAAATCGCTTTGCAGTTGCTTTTGATCCTCTGCTGACTTCACTAACCGATAAACGACAGCATCATCCGCGAACAGTCTAAGGGAGCTATTCAGATTGTCTCCTAAATCGTTTATAAACACAAGGAAGAGTAAGAGACCTATAACGCTTCCCTGAGGAACGCCAGATATCAATTACTCGATGACTTGCCGTCAATTAATACGAACTGTGTCTTTTCCGATAGGAAATCGTGAATTTAATCGCACAACTGTGGCGATATTCCATTAGCACGCAATTTCATTAGAAGCCGCTTGTGAGGTACAGAGTCAAAAGCCTTCCAGAAATCTAGAAATATGGAATCGATTTGAAATCCCTTATCGATGGCACTTAAAACTTCATGAGAATAAAGGGCAAGCTGTGTTTCGCAAATTGAGTTGGGTATATCGGTTCTTTGCGAACATGGGATAGTTTTCCCTCGATTTTTTAACTTTTTTTTTTTTTTTAATCACAGTGCGCGGCTTCCTCTAAGGCCAAACACGGCGAGGAACCGCGCTGGCTGTCTGAGCTATCCTGCCACGCTTCACGATCCGTCCTCACTGCTTCACTTTTGCCAGTACCTCGCCTCCTACTTTCCAAACTTTAAAGAAAGTCTCCTGCGGTACTTGCAGGACTAGCACTTGCACAGATATGCGTTAGCCACAGTGTAGGGGTGAGGAAGTTTGTTGCAAAAATACAGTACTCGTTCCTGCTCGGTTCACCCACAGCAGTTTAAACGTCCGCTACCAGAGCCTGTGTGACACTTTCACATCTACTCAAAAGACCTGTACAGCCCCTTTTACACGACAAATTTTTTTGTCTCATTTGACTACTCGAGACAAGTGGGTCTACTGCAGCGCCCCTTCCATGCTATTCCCGTACTGCCCCCGAGTAGTCGTTTCCGTTTAGACGTAAACACCAAAACTGCAGAGCTGTCTGCTATGTTGTTTCGCAACCGTGGCAATATTGTCATTTTGGTGCCTCTCTGCAGCATGCTATATGTAGCTACAATGGACAGTACTAGGCAGCTGTAGGTAATATGCAGTAGACCTCAGAAGGTTAGCTGTAGAATAAATGGTCAAACACCTCCCGAGACAAGACATTTAATTCTGTGAGGTGTATTGTAGTTCTGGAAAAGGGGCAGAAGTTAGTCTGAGATAACCGTTCCATTTGAGTACGTATATTGGATCCGATTAATTAGTTCAGATGCGTTTGCAAGCCGGCCACGGTGGCCGAGGGGACTGCGGCGCGCCAGTCACGATCTGCACGGCCACTCCGGTCGGTGGTTCGAATCCCCCCTCGGGCATGGTTATTTGTGCCGTCCTTAGTATTAGCTAGTTCATAAGTAGTTTGTAAGTTTAGGGACTGCTGACCCTGTAGTTAAGACCCATAAGTTCTACAAACATTTGAACATTTTGCGTTTGTAATGCTATCCCTTGCGCGGGCCAATCTAATGACTCTTAAATTTCATTAACGTTGTCGGGCGTGCTTATTTCGCACGTGGTGGGAACCTATACGTGTACTCAAACTGGATAAAGCCTGCGTAGACAAGTCATTCCAAATACAAATGTGTGAGAGCTATATTGCATTGCAGTAGGCACCTTCAGTGCACAAGTTACCAGGCACAGAGGCAGACAGAATGGTAAATACACTGTCCAGACACAAGGTTATAACGGACCTGTATGGACTTACGGAGTAGCTATGCACATGTGCATTGCAGCCTACGATCGGCTGTTCTAAAAGTGAACTGTTGCTAGTGCCAGAGGTCGAGGTGGCGGTCCGTTTATCGACGAACATTTGGTACTATGTCAGTTGAACTGTTTCTCTGAATTGGTCCTGCAAATGCAAATTTCCGCCTAAGAAAGACTAAGGTCACTACTGACAATTCCTTGGACGACGAGTACTCAACTAATGAGGGACACTGCTTTGGCACCTTTGTGTTCTCTGAGTCTAAGTCTGAGACCATACGAGAATGCTGCAAGGGGATCAATGTCTCAACCAAGGGGAGTGCTCTGCTTCGGGATGGCGTAACAGAGGAGTCTGGTGACGACGTGGAGTGCTTATCGACTGAAATTTTTCCCCCTCCAAGTCGCCCTCGAAGAAACTGCCCTCCTCGTCGCCTTGGTTAGAGTTAGGTGTGTGTTGAGTGTCAACCAAGAGCGTTGGTTCTATAGTAAAAGATGCAGTTGAGCTGCATATTGTTTTGTTATGGTGTTTAAAATTGTCAGGTGTACAGCACGACGATTTTGGTGTCGTAGTTTCTCACTGGTAGTGTTTGTGCGTATGTCTTTTCATGTTTGTATTGCGAGTGTGTTTTGCACTGTTTTGTAATAATATGTTGAAATTTTTTATGTTTGTTATACGAGTGTGTTTTGCAATGTTTTGTAATAATATGTTGAAATTTTTGATGTTTGTTTTGCGAGTGTGTTTTACAGTGTTTTATAATAATATGTTAAAACGCTTGGTTCAGTGTGAATTTTGAGACCTGATGAGCCCACGTTTGTAAATTTTTCATAAATTTTGAATAATATTAACTCTAGCTTTGAAAGTAGTACAAACCAATTGACATGTTGCTTATGGCCGTGATATTTATAATTTAAATGTAATGAGTTTTGGGCAGATCTTATTAATACGGCTGTTTATTAATTTTGGTAGCACAAAGTTTTCCTCTTGTATTTTCTTTTTCTACTGAGGTTTCTATTTGTATTTTCTGTTAATTATTCCATGACTATATAGTAAATATTTATTGGTTTCTTAATCATGTAATTGGTTATGTGTTTGACTGCCTTAATTTTTTGAGCAGCATCAGAGTGTTATATTGTCCTACAGATATCATATGGTTGGAGTGAAATATTATTTTTTGAATATTGTTGTACTAATTAATGGGACTGCCATAGGGTATTGACTATATTTCTGAAGCCTTAATGGCTTGTGTTTTTTCATATGTGGTAACTTGTATTTCATGATATCTGTTGGTATTACATGTATAAATTTGTGTTTTCAACTGGGTATTTAGTATCTGGAGTGGTACTCCAAAGTGTTTATAATAAACTCAAGTGTGTGGAGTGGCGAGAGGCTTAGGGGCCCCCATTTCGTCACCCAAACATTTAAAAATGACTGTATCTGTCATCCTATTAGAATGACAGACCCATAGTAATTTTTGTTTCTACAATGAGGGGGTGATGAAACGAGACTGTCATTTCGTTTCATTGCTCTGATGTCTCATTATGTCAACTTAATGAATGAAATTGGAATTGATTCACTTGGGAATGGCTTGCAACACTTTGTGGCAGGTGTTGCCGACTGTTAAAGCAATTGTAGAAACAGAGATGGCAAAGGTGTACCCTTTATTTTATATCTTTTCTGTTATAAGTCACTCTCCTATTTCCCCCATCCTTGTGTGCTAAGGAGTGCGAGTGGAATGTAATAATATATTTTTGGGTGTTGGTAACATGGGCAATATTGTAATCTTTGGTTGTGGCTATGTAGTTAGTAGTGACAAGGACTACCTAGCAGCAAAGGTTTTGTTTGAGCTTTGAAGTAGAGGGTCGATCTGGTCAAGCCAGGGGTTGCGAAGGCGGTGGAGTAACGGACCCTCGGTGTCCAGCCAATTGGGGCGCTCCGCCCCCGCGAATTTGAAGAGGGGACAGTTGGCCCTGGTGGCGCCCAAGTAGAGAAAGAGATCGGTTCCTGGCCTGGCGGAGTGCGTACATGAGGAGAGCTGCTCGCTGGTGTCGCGGAGGTTTTGGTAACGATTTGGTGAGAATCTTCAGCAATGTTACTCATGGTGACGCTTTCACCACCGGTTGTTAGGGGCTGTAATCAATAGGTATCAATTTTATTTTTGGGATTTCACGTGATTGAACCAGATAGAGATGGTGTGTGCTTTGTCGTGGGTTAAAGTTGCTGCTAAGTCGCTTATTTGTTGCATTATCATGGGGAGTATTAGTTCGTTGAACAGGTTTTTGTAGTTGTTTCTAGTACATGTTCGTTTTGAGGGGTTATATTGAAATTTATAGTGATTTTATTTGTAACTAGAACTTTGCGAGCAAAATGAGTAAATTGTAGTTTATGAGTCCAGTAGGTGCAATGGTAGTCTTTTGTTACTCATAATTTGTTCCTCGTGTGTTTTCGATTTGTTTAATGCATAAATGTGGACTATTAATCTCGGAATTATGAGGTTTTCTTTGTGCAATGTGGTCAGGGTGTACGTTGTGCCACGTGGTGGCCAGTACATAGTAAGTCTGGTAATCGAGGGTCTGTTGCAATTGCTTACCCTGCTCATGCAATAGTATTATAGTGTTTACGTACAATTTAGTGTTAACTGGCAGATTTTCGTAAATTTTGTTAGGTTTGCTTTGTAATGATTGTGTGCTATGATGATAGGCCCACGGGTTAGTAACAATGTTGTCAGACGTAATGTATTCAAGTAATCATAACCAAATTCCGTAGAAGTAAGAGTAGATTCAGCGAGGTGGTAATTATTTGAAATTAAATTACAGTAATTTGGTTTTTGTTAGGGTCCCACACTGATTGCGCAAGTTCACCACTTAGACGGCCATTGTAATATTTTGTGATCCCCTGTCATGTTCTAATATTTTTGTGTTCATTCACACCACATTTCTGCCCCTGTATCGCAACGGCCGCCCAGATTCAAATTTGATGGCTCGTGTAGTAAACCTTCCTTTGAATGCCTTGTGTGAATGTGTCAAATCATAGCGGGAAATATGAGAAATATCCTTGCGAGTGACAAGATTAACCTACTATTTTTTTTTTTTTTTTTTTTTTTTTTTTTTTTTTTTTTTTTTTTTTTTTTTTTTAGGAGGCCGATTTAGATTATGGCAACAAAAGGTATTTATCTTAAAGAATTTGTGAATAAATAATGATTTTATCCCACACACGTGTCGAAGCAATTTCGAAATGATGTTCATATCACCCTATTCAGCACTAGTAATCCCATTCCTAAAGTCTTTGCTGTGGTCTGCAATGGTGCACTGAAGCATAAATATCAGAGCAACGTATCCGTTCCATTTGAGTACGTATATTCGATCCGATTAATTAGTTCAGATGCGTTTGCAAGCCGGCCACGGTGGCCGAGGGGACTGCGGCGCGCCAGTCACGATCTGCACGGCCACTCCGGTCGGTGGTTCGAATCCCTCCTCGGGCATGGTTATTTGTGCCGTCCTTAGTATTAGCTAGTTCATAAGTAGTTTGTAAGTTTAGGGACTGCTGACCCCGTAGTTAAGACCCATAAGTTCTACAAACATTTGAACATTTTGCGTTTGTAATGCTATCCGTTGCGCGGGTCAATCTAATGACTCTTGAATTTCATTAACGTTGTCGGGCGTGCTTATTTCGCACGTGGTGGGAACCTATACGTGTACTCAAACTGGATAAAGCCTGCGTAGACAAGTCATTCCAAATACAAATGTGTGAGAGCTATATTGCATTGCAATAGCTTGCAGTAGGCACCTTCAGTGCACAAGTTACCAGGCACAGAGGCAGACAGAATGGTAAATACACAGTCCAGACACGAGGTTATATAAAATATAAAACGACGACGGGTACAACATTTCTATGGGTTGCATGCCATAGTTAATTTTCTTTATTTTTCGGAAATTGAATTTATACATTTTTATCGGTTTTCGGAACAACGTGGGTTTGCAGCTAGTCACCTGAATTCACGCCACTTCTCATAAAACCCGTGCCTACATAGTTTACTCTCAGGTTGCAACAAGAGTCCGCCGTGATTTTGTGTAATGAATCCGATTTTTAACCACTTCCCCTAGTGGAGTGCTATCATGTAACGTAGCCGTGTGTCGCCGTTAGCGTGTTATCTCGCGGTCTAATCTAGATGGAACTTAACTTTGCTATACTCACGCACCATCTCAAATCAGGCACGACAGACAAGAGCCATCTTCGCAGTTTTATTGTATATTGTGTTGTGTGGTTTGCTGAATTTCGCCTACGATAGCGGCGCCTGCTTCTGCCTCGTTTCAGCACGTTGATTTTGGTAAGTTTCCCTGTTGAATTGCGTGTGTGTGAGCGAGTGAGTGTTGTTTGTAAATCCTCCCTCCAATAGTGTTAAGTTCTGTCTAATTTATGAAATTCGATGCTGGGCACCGTCAGTATTAGAACATGTACATGGGATGCATTTTTATTGTATTAACAAAATTGGTTCCCCGTTTTGCTTGCGTTCGACCTGAATAAACAAGTTAAGTTCAGTATAATTTTGACTTGCTTATAAATAGTAGTTTTGAGCACCTTCCCCCTTTTTATTTAATATTGTTTTCACCAGTGCTGAGAACAAGCTCAGATACAATTTTTTATGTTTAAGTTCCGTTCCGCGGTAAATGTTTTCTTAGGCACCTTTATAAAATAACTTTAATTGTGGTGGCTTGTTTATCAATTCCTGTGTGTAATTTCGTGTGAGCTCCTATGTATATTGGCTACTGTATCGCTAACTTCCTGTTGTTAAAGTAATTTTGAAGCAAGTCAGTCCTCAATGTCGGCCAGGGAACAAGGTTTTGCTGCATGGAGTAGACGGTAGTTCACACGGACCTTTTTGCTAGTTTCACTGCTAAAATTAAGCTTTTTTTTTAGAACAGTAAACTCTTATCTGGGTGCCTCCTCCGAGAATTGAGCTTTTATTTCGTACAGTGGTCTACTTTTATCGAGTAGCGTGGAGAGCTGTATCAAACCAGTTTGCGGACTGAAGACCACTAC
This sequence comes from Locusta migratoria, assembly GCA_026315105.1. Classification (NCBI taxonomy): domain Eukaryota; kingdom Metazoa; phylum Arthropoda; class Insecta; order Orthoptera; family Acrididae; genus Locusta; species Locusta migratoria. The sequence continues at coordinate 302,699,922 of CM048751.1, forward strand.
AACAACATAAATAAATAAATAAATGAGCCGTGATCTGTGTAATCCGGTGATGAGGTGTATGTTTCAGACTGCCAGGAATCATGGCATGCGCAGTGCTGGTTGTGGAACGCGCGCCGCCACACTTCAGATGACACACACGAAGCGAGGCGACCTCTGCCCTGGTATTCATTCATGGCGTATTCATCGCTTCGCGGAAGCCCTCCTGCAGACAATGGCGCCTGTTACCAAACACATACTCGGAACATTTGCAAGCCGACACCAGTTTACTGAATGAACGGAGCAGCCAGAGGACGCCCGCTTCTCTTGAAGCAAGCATGCAAAACGCGAGGAGCGATGGCTGCGCAAAATTTCTGCAGTTCCGAGAAGGGTTGGCTGACGTACACGCTGCCATCAAGCAACACTAATGTCCGAGGAGGCGCGGTCCGTAACCTTATGGCTAATGAGGAAGCAGGAGGCACAGTGGAAGCAGTCGCACGAATACCAACTGCGTCAGTGGGGGAAACCTTCCGGTAGCAGCGTGGCACGTTGCGACAGAACGCTACTCATGCCGGTATTACACGATCGTGTTTTTGATCAAATTTTTGCCAAAGAAATGTTATCAGATATTCATGAAATTCATTTTCCATATATCTTTGACTAATACTTATTTTGTTATGATCTACATCTACATGGGATACTCTGCAAATCACATTTAAGTGTCTGGCAGAGGGTTCATCGAACCTCCATTATACTATTTACCTTGCATTCCATTCTCGAATAGCGCGCGGGAAGAAAGAACACCCGAATCTCTCAGTTCGAGCTCTGATTTCTCGTATTCTATTCTGATGATCATTTCTACCTATGTAAGTGGGAGACAAAAATATATTTTCGCATTCAGAGGAGAATGTTGGCGATTGGAGTTTCGCAAGTAGCCAACGCCGCAGCGGTATGCGCCGTTGTTGTAATGATTCCCAACCCAGATTTTGTATCATTTCCGTAACGCTGTCTGCCCTGTATCGCGACAATATGAAACGAGTTGTCCTTCTTTGGACTCTTTCGATGTCCTCCGTCAAATCCGCCTGATATGGATTCCACACTGGGCAGCAATACTCCAAAAATGGACGGACAAGCGTAGTGTACGCAGTTTCTTTTGTAGTTCTGTTGCATCTTTTAAGGGTTCTGCCAATAAAGCGCAGTCTCTGGTTCGCCTTTCCCACGACATTATCTACGTGTTCTTTCCAATTTAAGTCTGAAGTAATAGTAATTCCTAGGTATTTTGTGGAGTTTACGGCCTTCACTTTTGATTGCTTTATCTTGTAAACAAAGTTTAACGGATTTCTTTTCGTACTCATTTGGATGACTTCACACTTCTCATTATTTAGAGCCAATTGCCAATTTTTACATCATACTTATATCTTATTCAGATCGTTCTGCAGCTGGTTTTGATTTTCAGATGATTTTACTAGACGGTAAATGACGGCGTCATCTGCAAACAACCTAAGAGAGCTACTTAGATTTTCCCCTAAATCGTTTGTGTAAATAAGGAACAGCAGAGGACCAATAACACTACCCTGTGAAACACCCGATATCACCTCTGTTTTAGTCGATGCCTTACCATCGATTACTACGTACTGTGTTCTCTCTGAGAGGAAATCCCCTATCCAATCGCAAATTTGGGGCGATATACCATAACCACGCAATTTGATCAAAAGCCGTTTGTGAGGTACTGTGTCAAAAGCAATCTGGAAATCAAGAAATACGGAATCGATTTCCGAACCGGTTTCGATCAATGAAGATCATCCTCAGATCATGTCCTTGTGCGTAGCTAGCCCGTATCGTTAGGAGCAGTGTTGTTGCTAAAAAGACAAGGCAGCTACGCGCAAGGTTATGATCTGAGGATGATCTATATTGATCGAAACCGGTCATCATAATAAAATAAATATCATATTGCGATCTAGACTGTTGTAATTATTATATTTTCAAAAAAAAATAATAATCTATCGCTGTTTTAATTTTACAGGATCAATGAAACGTTCCATAAAAAAATAAATCTTTAACGCTGCGCTAAAAAGAGGTATTACTCTGTCATCATATTTTACATCATATTTCAAGATAGTGGATAATAAATCCATATTACGTGCTGCAGTTGCTACCGCCACTATTACATTTTGTATGCATTTTGACGAAGACAAGTTGGGGAATAAAGAAAAGCTACTTGGGCTACACGTGATGAGAACAAAAACTATCAGAAGATTTGTTGCGGGGCTACAAGTAGAAGACATCAAGTCGTATGAATATCCTGAAAATGTTCAAATCTTTGTATAGCAATGGTACCTAACTGCAGTGGTCATCGGTCCCTGAACTTAAAAACTACATAAACTTACTTATCCTAAGAACAAGACATACACCCATGCCCGAGGGAGGAGTCGACCCGCCGCCCCTCCCCCAACTGCCTGAGAATGGATGCCAGAACATATCAGTATTTACACAATAAATTGGCTCCTCGCATCACAAAGCGAAATATGCGCATGAGCAATGCTACATCTGTAGAAGACGGGGTTACAGCGACACTGTGATTTCTCGCTACTGGAGAGATCTACTCTAGCCTACAGTATAATAGCAATCGAATACCACAGAGTGCATTAAGCAAAATAACTCCTGCAACGTGAGAATCAATTTATAACGCAGCTAAGAATGAACATCTGAAACTAAATAAATGTTTAGAGTACTATATGAGCATTAAGAACTATTTTTAATGATTGTATAATTATTATGCTGCGATGTTGGCATAAAGTTATATAAACAAATAAAATACAATTTATGTTCCATCAACTAACTACGACATTATTTTATACAAATGCTCTCGGTAGATGAGGCGTTGTTTTGCGTACGGCATCCTGGTTTCAAAAATTAATTTTCTTCTCTACGTCGTCTGCTGTACAATTTTTTTTAATCATCTAAACTAAACACACTTTATCATCAAAATAGCTGACATTATACAACGCCTCGTCTGCTTCGTACGTTTCTATAAATTCTGTGGTTGACTGGACACACCAGCAAAATTTTGCAGCCCTGTTTACAAACACACAGAAGTCAAATAATTGCAGCGATGCTATCTCTCAAAGCGATGATATTTCCAAGGAGGTTAAAATACAGGGAGACGCCCTTACGAAGAAAAAGTGAAGCCTGTCTTTTCCATGTTGCTAAGTTTTGGAGAAGTGTTCGTATTGTAGAGTTAACGTTTTATGTCACTTAAAACAGGAATGAAACGTCCGGCGGTTTTGCCGCGATGTACAACGTGTGAAAAGAGTGCAAATTAGCCGTTAAATATTAAGCTTTCAAATATATTATGATGAGTATGTATTACTATTCATACAGGAAAGTATACTGTTTGAAAGTACGTACTTTGAAGTGACTGTCAAAAAAAAAAAAAAAAATAAAAAAAAAAAAATAAAAAAAAAAAAAAAAAAATGTTCAAATGTTTGTAAATCTATCGGACTAAACTGCGTGGTCATCAGTCCGTAGCTTACAAACTACTTAAACCTAGGTAAAGTAACCTAAGGACAACACACACAGCCATGCCCCAGGGAGGACTCGAACCTCCACGGCGAGCAACCGCGCGCTCCGCAGCGAGACGCTTTAGACCGCTCGGCTACTCCACCGCGGCAAGTGACTGTCAGTTCAATGCATTAACAGTAAGAGTGGCGACTTAAAGCATAGTTTTAACGGAGAAATAGCATTCAAAATCTGACCAAGATGGCGGACAGGCTTCAACTGAAGTATGTGCTCGGCATAGATAATGCCATCTCCCTTTATTCTAACCCCCTTCGATATTTCGCATTGCACTGAACAGAAGACAAACCCTTTTATGATCAAATATACGGCGAAGCCCTAGACTTGATAAATTTTGTTTGATGAAAAGTGAGATATGTCACAGTCCCCAATTACATTATAAAGTTTCTGTGACGTAAATATTTAACATATCAACTTGGAAAAAACAAATATGATCATTGAATACCGGCCTCACGGTGCTGTGATTCGCTCACTATCCACGTCCGATTAAGATACGAAAGCGCTGAGTAACTTGTGCGACTATTGGAAAACTCACACTGTGTACTGCTGGATAATAATTAGTTGTACACGTGGAAAGAAGACGTCGGTTTTCATCCAGTGACAACAGATGTCACCTAAGGTAGAGTAGATGTATTCATAGTAGTTTCAATCAGAGAAGCTTAGAATAGTTACCACAAAGAAAATCCGTCACGTAATTTGGTAGAGAATCCTAAGAAATTCTGGTCGTATGTAAAGTATACTAGCGGCAAAACACAGTCAACACCTCGATTACACGACAGAAATAGTGATGCTACTTATGACAGCTCTACTAAAGCAGAACTGTTTAACACTGCATTTCGAAATTCCTTCACTGCAGAAAAAGAAGAAAATACTCCAGAATCAAGAACAGATTCCACCACGCGTAATTTAGAAGTAAATATCCCTGGAGTACTAAGACAACTTAAATCACTTAACGAAAGAAAGTCTCCCGGTTTCAATTGTATACCAATTAGGTTCCTTTCAGACAATGCTAATAAAAAAGCCCTATACCTATCTATCATATATAACCGTTCGCTTAGCGAACGTTCCGTACCCAAAGACTGGAAAGTTGCATGGGTCACTCTAATATTCAAGAAAGGCAATAGAAGTGATCCTGAAACTTACAAGTCTATATCATTGGCGTCGGTTGGCAGCAGGATTTTAGAACATATATTTTCCTCAAATATTATGAATTACATCGAAGAGAACGACCTATTGTCCCATAGTCAACACGGATTCACTAAGTATAGTTCTTGTGAAACACACATGATGTGATGAGTGCTAACGATAAGGCATGTCAAATAGTTTCCGCATTTCTAGATTTCCGGAAGGCTTTTGACACTGTACCTCACAAGCGCCTTCTAATCAAACTGCGTGCTTATGGAACATCGCCACAGTTGTGCAACTGGATTCGTGATTTCCTGTCAGAAAGGACACAGTACGTTGTAACTGACGGTAAGTAATCGAAAAGAACAGACGTGATGTATGGCGTTCCCCTGGTAAGTGTTATAGCGCCCCTACTATTCCTTATTTTTATAAACGATTTAAGAGACAATCTGAGTACCTCTCTTAGACTGTTCGCGGGTGATGCTGTCATTTATCGGTTAGTAAAGTCACCAGAAGATCAAAAGCAACTGAACTGCAAAATGATTTAGGTAAGATATCTGCCTGGTGCAAAAATTGTAAGTTGACCCTTATTAATGATAAATGTGAGGTCATCCAATAAAAAGACATGACCAATAAAAGAAATCTGTTAAACATCAGTTACATGATGAATCAGACAGGCTGTCAATCCTATTAAATACCTAGGAGTAATAATTACGAACAACTTAAATTGGAAAGAACACACAGAAAATATTGTAGGAACGGCGAACCAAAGACTACGTTTCATTGTGAAAGTTTCTCGCTTCTCCTTCTCTCTTACAAAATTTACGTCTGCCATGTGTTTGAACTTCTTCCAGCTAAATGCCTTTGTACAACGTTATGTTAATCTGACTGCGTATTTTTAGCTGTATTCTATGTGATTGTAAAGGTAGTGCAAAACCTATCTGACTGCATAATGTTTATTATAATGAGACACAAACTGCTAATTGTGTCTGTATGAAAATGTCGTAACAAAGTTAACTGTCTGAAAATTACTGATAATAAAAATCAGTGTGTTAATAATTCTGGCCCTACAAACTTGTTTCTGACTGAACTAACAATCTTTAACGGAATGTAAAGAGCACAATATTTATCAATGCAATCTGACTCAGTGCAAACACTTCCTATTTAATAAAAAATGCAATTTCAAAACTAAACTATTACAATAAATACTTTTCCTAACACAGAAAGGGGTCCCTAGCATGAATCGTAAGACCACAAGCTAACAGTAAGATCTTTCCCGACCGTTAGTTACCATCAATGCAGCCTAACAATACGAAGTTGTGCCGCAGAAACATGCCAAGTATTTCATGAAAAACTTTACCTTATAAAAACTTCAGACGATCGTTTCTCCAACGTCATCTATTCCTTTCGTCTCCATATCTTGAACAAACAGCTTGGCTCAGCATTCAAGTCTCAAAATCTCATTTCCTCGGCTATCCCGCTGGAACGACAACTGCATAAGCCACGGTCCCCACGCTTCTGCAATCTCAACCGTGCGCCTAGCAAAGTCTGCACTCTCAATAATCACACCCTTACTTCCCGGCAACAATACTATCACCGTCTCCAATATGCATAGTACTGCCATCGAAAAATAAGCCTGTAACCAAAGATAAACGACCCATGCCTGACTAGCTTGACACTGGTCTCAAATTCGCGGTACATTTCAATATGAAATGTATACCTTCCCATAGAAGGTATCTTACGTAGAACACTTAGAAGATACAGCAGTTGTACTAAAGAAACTGCCTACACTGCACTGCGCATTGTGGGATCCACACCAGGTGGACTGACGAACGATTTAGTTAAAGTTCAGAGAAGGGCAGCTCGTTTTGTTTTATCTCCATATGGGCGAGAGAGAGTCACAGAAATGATGCATGAGTTGGGGTGGGAGATCGAGAGAGGAAGACAGTAAGCAGATTAAAAACGATTTCAGTTGCTATTCTTATTCGGGGACAGTGAGGCTCGCATATGGCAGGATAGCATGGAGAGGTGCATCACATCAGTCTGTGGACTGAAGACCATAACAACAACAGCTCTTCTCAGATAAGTCATAGAATTAATATTACCTAGCAACTTACTATCTTCTAATGCTAAACTGATCTACCTCAAGTTTTTTTCCCCATTCTTCAGTAAATAATACGCGTCAGCATTTGACAGCCATGACTTACGAAACTGATAGTTCCACAATATTCTCACCTGCCTGCTTCTATTTTCTTTGAAACTGTTATTACTACATAGTATAAAATAGCTGGAGGTATTTCTTGTGTCTTACACATTTTGAAAAGGAACTGGAACATTGCAATTACTGCATCTCCGGACATCATCAGCTCTGAAGCCTTGTTTCGTCTCAAATATATCGCTGCTCTGACAAATTCTTCTTGCTGTATCGCTTCTCCCAACTTGTGTTCATCTAGTTCCTCTTTCTTTTCTACAATACGTCCTTCGAGTTGATTTCCCTCCTGTACCTCATCTATATTCTCTCCGCCTTCGAGGTTCCCGTCTTTGCCTGGTATCGGTTTTACATTCCAGCTATTGGTATTCATACGACTGCTTTTCCTGTCTCCAAATGTTCATAAAAGGGAATGAGGCGCAACGCGTAAACAAGATTACAATTCGACGAAATGGAACCAGCAATTAAGATGAAACAATAGGTTTCGAAATCTACCCGCTCAGTTAGCCGTGTGGTCTAACGCACCGCTTTCCGAGACGGGGAGGCGAATCGCCCCGGTTCGAATCCACCCAGTCGATTAACGAAGGGGGTTAGAGTGCCGGCCAGCCTGGATGTGATTTTTGGGTGGTTTTCCACATCTCTCTAGGTGAATACCGGGCTGGTCCCCAAGTCCCGCCTCAGATACACGATTAGCAAACATTTCGTAACACTTTACACTGTCCCACATATAACACTATACAAAGACATTTGGGTTTGGGGTACGCATTTCCACCCGGAGGGGGGGGGGGGGGGGGGATTGCGACAGAAAGAGCATCCGGCCAACCCGTAAATATTAAGACGCCAAATACGAATTAACAAAGCCACAACTGCATGTTTAGGAACGTGACGAAAGAGAAAGAACAGATGTCGAAAGCATATTTCCAGTCGTCCGTTAAGAGAATGGCGCCGACTTTCGTCGCTAAATATGTCCCATTTATCTCTTTGCCGACATAAACCTCTGCAGGGAATGTGCAACAGAAAGTGGCAAAACATCATGCTTTCAATTGATATGACTGTTACTATGAAGTTGATACCTAATCTACATCTACATAGATACTCTGCAATTGACATTGCACTGCATGGAAGAGGGTTCATCGAACCACTTTTATCATATTTGTCTATAGTTTCATTCTCTAATAGCTCGCGGGTAAAATGAACACGTAAACCTTTCTGTTATCGATCTTATTTCTCTTATTTTTTATTAAAATGACCATGTCTCCCTATGTATGAACTTGCTAACAATACACGAGGGTCACTCCAAAAGAAATGCACACTATATTTTAAAAAAATACAGTTTTCATTCTTAGGGTTACCAAATGTCCGTCTTCAGAAAAGAGGACATTTCTAGATTCATAAAAGAACCTTCTTTCACTCACTCTCTCTCTCTCTCTCTCTCTCTCTCTCTCTCTCTCTCTATCTATCTATCTATCTATCTCTCGTATTGACAACTCAAGTACTAGTGATGTCTCTACTGTATTAACAGTCTTGTTTGTAATACATATTACGTATCTTACGAAATTTGTTCATCTTACAAATTAAGAAGCATGAAATGTTGAGACCCGTACAACGAATTACATGACTACATAGCAGTGAGCCCTAATATTTCATCGCTTCACCACGTGTTCATCGTTTTAAGTGCTGGGCATTTTTTCCATATATCTTGCGGATCACCCCTGTTTTCACCTGAAACTTTTTACGATGTATCATTTTACGGAAACCATAGTACTGTTGACTGTAAAATTGTCACGAATAAAGTAACTGTAAAAATTATTTAAGCGTTCCTTGATATAGCTATCCTCCCGTTTTGGATCAGAATATGTAAGGCCTAAGTGAAACAAGCAATGAATAAAATAAACTTTTAATTTACCGTACAAAGGCTCGCAATTAATTATTAAAAACTAAAAAAAAAATGTTCAAATGTTTGTAAATCTATCGGACCAAACTGCGTGGTCATCAGTCCGTAGCTTACAAACTACTTAAACCTAGGTAAACTAACCTAAGGACAACACACACAACCATGCCCCAGGGAGGACTCTTTTGTATCCCATCCTCGTCGCCACTTTTGTGTCCCAGACTTGTCGCCGCTTTTGTGTCTCGTTTCCGTCGTAGGTGTCGGTGGCCGAGTGGAATGAGACCGACACAGGAATAAAGATAGCACGCTGGTGCAGGTACGGAAGGGAGCAGCCAGAAACTAGAAACACTAGAGTAAATTAGAACGAGATATATATTGAACAGAATTTATACAATACTTAACTTTTACATAGTACTGCAGAATGTTGATACATAGTTGAGCTAGAGTCCTGCATAGTGCCTAACTGATAGCCAAGTCTTCACTGGTGCCTATCTCATTCCGAAGGTCCTCACTGGTTGCTATCTCAGTCCCATGTGCCCGATGTCGTTCAGTGGTGGCCACGAGAGGAGTTGCAGCAGAGGGCGCTCGTGGCTGTCGTCGTGAGAGCGCCGCGCCGTGCGTGCATGGCGGCGCGCGGCGAAAGTAGGTGGCGCGCACTTTGTACTTGTGCGACACCACAGACTCGAACCTCCACGGCGATCAACCGCGCGCTCCGCAGCGAGACGGTATAGACCGCTCGGCTACTCCACCGCGGTTATTAAAAACTACTCAGTTTTTAGGACAAAAGCTTTAAATCGATGTTTTCAAAACACTGTTTATGTAGTTATGTCTCTTTGGTCCTAAACAGGCGAATAGTTAAACGGCAATGGTGACTGTGGCATCTGACCTTATTTGTATGAAATTCCGAACAAGGTTTTAACTTATGTATAACGATCATTGCACTAGCTTTTGATCTTAAAATCTGAGGTGTGGTTGACAGATAACACACAGAACTGATGAGTCCCAGGACGAAGACTGAACGTCTTATTTTTGGGTGTCACACAACACTCCGACCGGAGAAAGGGGAAAGGGGGGGGGGAGAATTTCATATTATACTACTGTATGTGTATTGCACTGTTTTCCTTTTTTGCAGACGTATGTTTTTAATTGGCCGCCTCGAAGCTCGTATTCCGCGATAATTGCCACGCCATTTATTACAATTGTTCCGAAGTAGCTTGACCTCAGAGCACAGAGCAGCGGCGGCACAGAAACGAGAAAATTCAAAAACCACATTGTTTCAAGAAAGGTTAAATTCTCTAGAGTTAGTGATTGTGAGAGTTGTATTTACACACTTCCAAGTTGACGCAGTTGCACAACGTAAAAAAGAGGACATTTCCCCTTTTTCCTAAAAACCCGGCCGGACCATTTTTAGGGTGCAAAAAAGAGGACATGTCCGGGTAAAAGTGGACGTCTGGTAATCCTATTCATTCCGCATATTTGAAAGTGTGTAGATACAGCCTTCACGCTTGTTTTCAAACTTAGTTCAACCTGTTACCGTGAGTGGCGCTGTCACAGCACGTCTTCAAGATGGCTGTCTTCGTCAGAAGCAACGTGCTGTCACTGGATTCCTGTGCTGTGAAAACGAGACAGTGGGAAACATCCACAAGAGGTTGAAAAAGGTGTATGGTGATGCTGCTATCAATCGCAGTACAGTCAGTCGGTGGGCAAACAGGTTACGTGATGAAAGTTGGCACAGCAATATTGAGGATCGTCCTCGCAGTGGCAGGCCTCGAACTGCACACACTCCAGACAATGTGCAGAGAGTTAACGAGCTGGTGACTGTTGGCAGACGCATCACAGTGAACTTGTCACGGTACGGTGGAATAGGGGAAGGAACTGTTTGCAGAGTATTGAAAGTGTTGGCGTTAAAAAAGGTTTGTGCCAGGTGTGTTCCCATGATGCTGACAGTGGCTCACAAAGAAACACGAAAAACGGTATGCAGCGAACGTTTGGAACAGTACGGGAATGGTGGAGATGAATTTCTTGGAAGAATTGCGACAGGTGATGAAACATGGCTCCATCATTTTTCACCAGAGACGATGAAGCAATCAGTGGAGTGGCATCATGCAAATTCACCCAAGAACAAAAAAATTCAAAACCACACCTTCTGCTGGAAAAGTTATGGCAACGGTGTTTTTCGATTCCGAAGGACTCTTGCTTATGGACATTATGCCAAGTGGAACCACCATAAATTCCGATGCATATGTGATGACAATGAAGAAACTTCAAACTCAACTCAGCCGTGTTCGACCATATCGGAGAAAGCAGGATGTTTTGCTGTCGCACGACACTGCACGGGCAGATGTCAGTCAAAAAACCATGGAAGCGATCACAAAACTCGAATGGCCAACAATGAAACATCCCCCTTACAGTCCTGACCTGGTTCTCTTCGGGAAACTGAATGACTCTCTTCGTGGAACGAGGCGTGAAGATGATAACCCCTTGTGCACGCTGCCATACAATGGCTCCAACGTGTGGGTCCAGAGTTTTACCATGCGGGTATACAGGCACTGGTTCCAAGGTGAAATAAGGCAGTTGAGAGGGCTGGGGATTACGTGGAGAAATGAAAATATTGTTCCTAAAGGATATATTTACACACTGTAAAACTTTCAACCATGTAGAATAAAAATTGTATTAAAAATAGTGTGAATTTCTTTTGAAGTGACCCTCATACGTTCACATTCAGAAGAGAAAGTTGGTGAAAAAAATTTCGCAAATAGATCTCACCGCAACGAATAACGCCATTCTCTTAATGATTTGCACCTCAACTCGTGCACCATTTTTATGACACTCTCTCGCCTAATCGCGATAATACAAAACGAGCTGCCCGTCTCTGAACTTCCTCTAAATCGTCCGGCAGTCATACCTGCTGAGGATCCCACAATTCGCAGCAATACTCCAAAATAAGACGCACTAGTGTAGGCAGTTTCTTTAGTACAACTGTGCATCTTCTAAGTGTTCAGCCAATGAAACGAAGCCTAGGTTCGCCTTGCCTATAATGTTTTCTACATATTCTTTCCAGTTTAAGTTGTTCGATTTAGTAGATCTGACACCTGGTAGATTTGATTGATTTATCGTGTAACTAAAGTTTAACGTATTTCTTTTAGTGGATGACCTCACAGCCATATAATTATTAAGTGTCAATCGCCAATTTTTGCGCCGTGGAGATACGCTATCTGAATGTTTTGTAGTGTGTTTTGATCTTTCGGTGACTTTATTAACCGATAAATGACGGCACCATCCACGAACAGAATAAGAGAACTACTCAGGTTGTCTCCTAAATTGTTTATAAAAATAAGTAACAGTAAGGGCCTTGTAACACTTCCCTGCGGAACGCCAGATACCACTACTGTTTTACTTGTTGACTTACCGTCAATTAAAACAACTTCACTGAACGAGAGTTTCCGCGTTTGTTCAATATGAAGAGTTTTATATAGAACAGAGGCTACCGTAAAGGGACGCTGGTAAATATAATATACCGTATACAAGGCGCTTAAAAATAAAAGGACGTGGATTCAGATTATATTCCCTACCAGGAGAATATAAAAAGCAATTTATTACAGCATGTGTTCGGAAATGCTAGGATTACGTGTCATGGCCTTCAAAACTGTGCTTTTTTGCCGTAGGTTACCATCAGACTTCATGAAGAATGCAATAATTACGAGAGCCTTTGCAAATGTTGGAAGGGTGCACCTCCTGCTATAATACAGGGCACACATTAATGTCTCCTGATCCTCCGAATTCTATCCCAAAGTTCTTGCAGTATTGCGTATTTCCCCTAAGTCTGAATCCTCCCTCGGGCAGGGATGTTTGTGCTATCTTTAGTATAAGCTAGTTCATAAGTAGTTTGTAAGTTTAGGGACTAATGACCCTGCAGTTAAGTCCCATAAGTTGTTTCTTTCTTCCTTCTTTTTTTTTTTAAGTTACTTTTCTCTTCTACCCTCCTCAACACCTCTGTCACTTCTCATTCTGTCGCTCCATTTCACTTTTGCGATTCATCTTCATAGCCACCTTTCAGAATTTTCTAAACTTTTTTTCTGTCAGACTGTCTACATTTAACAACCACACTCCAAACATAGCCTTCATGAGATTGATGGGGATGTTTCTTACTGTCAGCAACCCTTGCACTTTTCCTAAACTTTCTTTCCCTTGGAGATTGTACGTCTCTCTTTTACTGTACAAGTTCTACTAGAAGTTATCAAGCTTATTAAATACTGGAATGATTGAAACTCTTCTATTAACTTTCCAACCGTTCTTCTTTACAGATTTTCATCCTTCCGTCTTAACAGTTTCATTCCAAACTCTTTACTCACCCTTACAATGTTGTCTATCATTACCTGAGGCTCTTCATGTGCTTCTGCTAATAATTATCACTCGCATACTTGACTTTTTAAAATTATTTTTCTCCTCCAACTAAATGACGTTTCACTTTTTCCAGGGCCTTATTGATTACCTTTCCAGCATATGTATTTAAAAATGCTCATAGCGTACAAAAGCCTTGTCACACGCCTCTTACAAACGCACGTTGTCAGTTTCACATTCATCTACTCGAAGTACCACTTTCTGTACCACATAGAGTTGATTTACCAGACGTATATCCGGATATGTTTCTTGCGGTAAACCACTGAATCTCTCTTTGTTATTACTCATATGCAGTATATCAATGTGTAGAAGCATATAACAGAATTATCAAATTGAGCGCTTGCCTGCGAAAGGCATAGGTCCCAGGTTCGAGTTCCGGTTCCGGCATACAATTTTAACCTGCCAGGAAGTTTCAGAATTATCTGATTGTTACTGAACTACGAAATTCATCTTAAATAAGCAACATATACCGTTGTATCACGATAAAGAAGGGAAACAGCAAAAAACGTTGCTATCGAAACACACACACACACACACACACACACACACACACACACAAATGTTTCATCTTCAAAACACTCTGGCGTAGTCGTCATTGTCAGTCTTCTTTCTTGGCAAAAACATTTTGGCATGCGAACATATTCGCTCATTTCCTTGCTTAAAGAGAATATCTGGGGGTGATCATGAAAGAGAGAGCGGAAATTAATAGTGGAAGAGAGGGAGAGAAGCAGTGGCAGAGTATAAATAAATGAATGGAGGTAGTAACTGTGCGATTAGGACAGAGAGGACACAGTGAGACAATGAGGAAGAGATTTAAATGTAGACCGTACATAAGTTTCGGCGGCTTGGATCCCACAGACAAGCGAACTTCAACAATAAAAATTTAGTGCAGTGTCCGCCTACCGTATACACAGGTGTTAAAGTTTCCATGTGAAGGGGTTTCAAGCCAGAACATGAGTTCTACAAAGATGTGAACTCAGAAGGGACACTGGTGGTTGAAAAAACAAGACAGCAGATTGTAAAGGAAACGGAAAAAGTGAGAGAGAAAAAGAATGGGATAAAGAAAGGGGCAGAGAGACTGTGAAAGTGACCGACGAACAACCTCGCAGGGAAAATCGAGAGAAATGGATGAAGAGTGTGACAGCAGTAAAGACAGATAAGGCGAAACTACAGACGGAAAAAAGAGGGCACAGTGGCAGAGGAAGATAGTTACTTACACATGAACAGGGAGAGGGAAGTTGTGTGTATGAAAGTTTGACTACGACGAGAGACTTCGAAACAGAATCTAGCATAGAATGAAACTTCACTCTGCAGCGGAGTGTGCGCTGATATGAAACTTCCTGGAAGATTAAAATTGTGTGCCGGAAACGGGACTCGAACCTGGGACCTTTGCCTTTCGCTGGCAAGCGCACTACTGACTGTGCTATCCCGACAAGACTCACGATGCCGCCCCTCCCTTAGGCTGTGGCTAAGCCATGTCTCCACCATATCCTTTCTTCCAGGAGTGCTAGTCTTGCGTGTTTGCAGGAGAGCTTCTGTGAAGTTTGGAAAGTAGGAGGCGAGGTACTGGCAGAAGTAAAGTTGTGGGGCGGCATCGTGAGTCGTGTCGGGATAGCACAGTCGGTAGTCTGCTTGCGGCAGCGGCGGTGTAAGGAGGTCGCGCGGTGCCTCGCTGCGGCAGCGGTTTGTTTACTTCCGCGTGGGGTAAGTCTGTTCGCTTACGCCAGCGTTTGCTGTAGTGTGTATTTGTGAAGATGAAAACGCAGTAATGGATAATATTAGTAGACGAGACACGTTGAAATTTACATTCGAACGAAAATTTGCCCGAACAACGTCCTTTGAATTTGAAGATTGGCTCATAGAAGCTGCTAAGATCCGACTCGAAGATATAATAGGATATCATATGTCGATTATCAATAGTGTCATGTATGTGATACTGGCATCTGCCGAATTATGTGAAAATGTAGTGCAGGACACAGGTGGTTCATTGAAATTTAATCATAGAGACTGCAATATAGGTAATGTCACTGTTGATTCTGTTGGTTTCGGAGTTAGGACTGTTCGGATTTTTGAGTTGCCATTCGAGTTTCCACCTGAAGCAATAAACTCGGTAATTGTTCCATATGGTAGAGTACTCAGAAATTTTGCCGAGAGATGGTCCAGCGCACATAAATTGCCTGTGTTGAATGGTGTTAGGCAACTGAAGGTTGAACTGTGCCGACATATATAAATGTTTGCGGTTTTAAGGGCATTGTGATGTATGACAGTCAACCGAAAACCTGTGCAATTTGTAATTTACCACGGCACGTTCGCGCTGACTGTATTAAACGACGAATTGCCCAGCTCCCCACCAGTGAAACAATTGAGCCCCCGAATATGACTATCTTGCCAGCTACGTATGTATCCGTCGCACGTGTTCAGCTGACAGAGCCATTGATTAGTGAGGTTCCTGTAGACAATATCCCCCCTGACGACGTCGTGCAAGACATTGTAACTGAAATGGACATCCTGGAGAGCACGTCAGAACAGGCACCGCAGAAAGAAGCCATTGTACAGTCTCCTCCACAATCAGCGGAAGAGATACCGGTATGTAAAGAGGATACGGAAAAGCAGGAAACAGCTGACAACCAGGCACCAGTAAGTGAGCCTGAGACCTTCGCGGAAGGGCAGATTAACTCTCCAGCAAAGTCACCACGAACCCACAAGAAACGACGACTGGCTCGCGAAGGGGCAGAAGAGAAGGCTGCTCCTTTACGAGAAAAGGCAAAAG
The DNA here is from genome assembly GCA_026315105.1 of Locusta migratoria. Lineage (NCBI taxonomy): Eukaryota > Metazoa > Arthropoda > Insecta > Orthoptera > Acrididae > Locusta > Locusta migratoria. Next base: position 302,715,870 of record CM048751.1, read on the forward strand.
AAGTGAAGGACAAAATATATGGAAAGTCACCAGATGGTTCAGCTAAACAGAAACTGTCAACCAAGCCCAGTAAGGAAACCGTAGATATGACGACCGACAACATAACTTCCGAACATGCATAACCAGTGCAGGACCAGGAACAACAAATACTTTGCCTTCCAAATTTATCACTGGCGTCGACTGGACAGGGGAGGTGGACATGGAGGACGCTTCCGAGGATTCTGGAAACGAAGGACATGTTTTACCAACTGTTGCTGTGGTGCAAAATAAAAATAGCACGGAAGCAATGGAAATACCGGAAGCGGAGAAAGAAGAGGACTCTGAGTTCTATTGACTGTAGGCAATTATCATCTCATAACCCACATGTGTGATCGTCAATCCTATAAAATTGCAACGTTAAACATCAATAAGAGTCGCAACACCATTCGGCTCCGTCACATTCAAGATTTCCTGTATTCTGCCGATATTGATATTCTTTTGCTGCAGGAGGTTGCAGACATTAAGTTAGAAGAACCTTTCGGATACAACGTCATAGCAAACCCAGGTCGTGGTGCGGACTTGGGGACTGCTATCGTATTAAGAGAGGGAATGGTGGCGCAAAACATAGAAATGCTTGTCAACAATCGAGGGATCGCCGCAACCATCAATAACGTTCGAATTGTAAACATCTATGCCCCCTCAGGATCATATAATAGGCGACGCAGAGCGGAGTTTTACACGGAAGAGATTCTTCCGCTACTTACATCAACGTATGAACAGCTTATCGTGGGAGGAGATTTTAACTGTGTTCTACACCCTAAAGATCAGACACCTAATTTTAACAAATCCGTGGAATTGGAACGAATGGTAAGGGATTTACTTTTTACAGACAGTTGGGAGCATAAGTATGGAGCAACGCCTGGTTTTACGTTTGTGACATCTCATTCGGCAAGTAGATTAGACAGGATATATGTATCAGACAACTTAAAACACCAAATTATACATTGAGAGGTCTGGCCAACTATTTTCACGGACCATGCTGCGTATATTTGTTCTTTAAACATGCAGAAACAGGGAACGTATCGTAGTAAAGGGAAATGGAAACTTAATGTCTCACATTTAAATGATCAAGGATGTAAGGATGCCTTCACACATGCGTGGAATGAAAGTCTCGCCAAGTATAGGAATTATGATTCGGCAATCAATGGTGGCTACAATGAGCTAAACCAAAATTAAGGAAAGCCATGCTACATTACTCAAGGGAGAAGAACTGCTGGCTTAAGCGAACCATGGAATTTCACTACTCAAGTCTAAGGGAACTATACAAACTGGATGCAACAGGAATCGAGAACTACGCCGCAATTAAGAAAGTGCAAGCTAAATTACTGCTTCTTAAACGGAAACAGTTAGAAGGTTTGAAAGTCAGATCTCGAACCCAGGACTCGCTACACAATGAAGCGACGTCAATATACCATCTGACACGTGAGAGTAAACGAGGACGACAGAAGATACTCACAGAACTAAAAACAAGAGACGGCACAATCTTAACTCAACAGAAAGGTATTAGAAATGAGATTCAGACTGTCTACAAGGAGTTAATGTCTGAGAAAATGATTGATGACAACGCCTTGCAAGAAATGACTAACAATTTAACGAACAGACTTACCCCTTTTGAAAATGATGAACTTATAACACAAATAACAGAAGACGAGTTAGAAGATGTGGTGTTCCACAGTCCCAAGAACAAATCTCCTGGAAGTGACGGACTTCCGGTGGAGTTTTATCAAGCCTTTTGGTCGCAAATGAAGACACAACTGTTAGAGATATGTACAGAATTAATGAAACCGGATCTACAGGTTCCTCAAGAATTCAGTGAAGGACTTGTCGTCTTAGTCCCAAAGCGCGCAAACAGTGATGCTATCTCGAATCTGAGACCGATTACCCTGTTAAATGGCGATTATAAACTTTTTGCACGTATTATTGCAAAAAGGATGAAAAAGGTAATGAATACAGTTACTGGACCTTATCTAACCAATGTCGGGAGAGATAGATCCATCTATCAAACATTGGTTGACTACCGCGATCTAATACCGGTGGCAGACGCATGCAAAATTAAATGTGCAATAGTAAGCTTGGATTTTGATAAAGCTTTCGATAGAGTGAACCACCGATATTTGTTCAACGCCATGCGGTCGCTAGGTTTTCCCCTGAATTTCATCAGTGTAATAAAGAATCTATTACAAAATAGCATATCACGGGTGATTGTCAATGGAAATTTCCATTGACATAATCCCGGTAAAAAGCTCCGTAAGACAAGGGTGCCCCATGTCGGCGATACTTTTTGCAATCACCATAGAACCACTGCTATCCACACTGGCGGCGCGTTTAAAAGGAATGCAGATTCACGGTCAGAAATTAGCGTGTCGAGATTATGCCGATGACGTTGGTTTCCTGGTCAACGACGCAAATGAGGTAGACACCGCACTTCAGATAATACGGATATATGAAAAGGGATCCGGTGCACTGTTAAATTGGCAAAAATCGGGCATCATGAACATAGGCAAAGGAATAGGCTTGCCCAATCATCGCAAGTAGACAGAGGTGTCCAAGTTGCAATGTCTTGGTGTCGATTTTCGTAAAACAATCCGACAAACCGTTGCCGCGAATTACAAACAGCTATTAGCTAAGATACGGGCGTGTGTACAACTGCACAGTGTCAGGAAACTAGATGAGCTGCAAAAAGTTGCGCTAGCGAATACATACATCACGGCCAAGGTGAACTACGTGGCTCAAGTCCTGCCGATACCTCATGACATAGCGCAAAGAATGCTGGCAGCTCTTGGACACTTCGTATGTCGAGCACATATTTTCAAAATCAAGTACGACACCCTGACTCTCCCTTTGCTACTAGGTGGCTTGAATCTCGTTGATATACACAAGAAGGCGCAAGCACTCTACGTGTGCCAAACGTATAAACAATGGAAGCTGTCAACCAACACTTTGACTAGTCACTTGTTGGAAGAAATTGCCCCACTAGACCTACGACCGCCAATCAATGTCAGTCATCTATCACACGCTTTGCAGCACTTGAGGGATTTTCTTATCGACTACAGTTACATACGAATGAGAATTCCTGAAAGAAAAATGACAACAGTTAAGGAAATATACCAGGCACTACTGTTAAACAAGCAAAGAAATTTGATAGAATGGAAATTTCCGAATAATGACTGGAAAGCAACATGGGAAAACATCCACAGTTCTGACTTACCTTCACAAGTAAAGGCAACGTGGTATATTATGGTTAACAGAAAAACTCCGACGATGTCCAGGCTACATAAAATTCATATAAAAGACTCTCCCATGTGCCCCACATGTAATTTAGTCGATAGCGACGAACACCTGTTCGTCTGCAGTACCAATAAAGAAATATGGGAGTACACGAGGCAATAGTTGGCGCAGGTCAGAAGAACTTCACCAAATACAATAACACCAGCCGATGGCCTCAACCCCGACACAATTCCATATCCAAAGACAAAACGAAATGCGGTAAACTGGATAATGGTTCATACCGTGTACTATATTTTTAGTACAGAACCAAAGAGGAAGGAGGACTTCATACACTACCTGATAATACAACACGACCAGATACGAAGGAAGAAGAAATACAAGGAGCGTTATGCCAACTTCCTGATTAAAACTATAATGTAACACATACAGAGCACTCAATCGGAGAATGTTTAAGCAATAAGGAATACACATGGAAGATATTCTTTTATTTTGTTAACGTTCCAGATTTTCCCTTTTTACAACAACAAGAACATAATAGAAAAAAATTAAGGGGCATACTGTTTGCTGACGAAGGTATTTATGTTAATATCGCATTCAGTTATGATGTTACAATTACATAATGTAGGTATATGTACAGGTATTATGTCTCTTTCAAAGAAGACCTATTTAGTTACTTAAAGTCAATTTCCGTGCCCGGAAAAAATCTTTATTTTGCTTTTGTCAAACACGAAAAGATAGTAGAGAGTTTCATTTTACAACATTTTATCTTCATTTTACAACAAATTTCATGGAGTTAAGATAGAAACGGTATACAATACCGGAACAACAAACATGGCAACGGATAGTATACAGAACCAAGAATTTTATTTCACTTTCAGGAATTATTTCGTTTAAAGGCGCAGAAGCCGGGCCGAGAAGGCAATAATTGGCGAGCGGAAGGACGGGTTGAAGGGGAGGAAAGAGACCCGAAAAAAAAAATGTGTACCACATATTTGATATTTACAGAAAACCTACCACCACAGACAATATTATAAATGCAAATTCGTGTCACTCCACGTCACAAACACACGTTTTCGTTCTGTGACCAACAGATTACAAAATCTACCATTACAAGCGGACAAAATCGAAAAAGAATTAGACACACTCGAATGCATAGCATATAAATACAATTTTGAACCGACCATTATCACCAAGTTATACAACAAATACAGGGCACCCAAATCCAACACTATACACACTAAAATTTGTCTTACCAAAGAAACAATAACTAAAAAAAAAATTTAAAAAAATAAAAAATAAAATAAAATACGTGCCACCTGTTTATATGGACCCAATATCAGGAAAAATAAATACATTATTCAGATCTACAAATGTACGTTTAGCTTTTCGAACCATGAACAATCTTAAACTCAAAATTACGTTCAGGTAACGCAAAAATTCCCATATACAATAACCCATGGGTAAATAAAATCAATTGTGCTGATTGTAATAACTTCTGCATTGGCCAAACTGGACGAAATTGCCACACATGGTTCAAAGAACACATCAGACATTCAGAAAACAAGCAATAAAAATTTTTTCTTCACTTAAAAGAACGTCAGTACACGATTGATAGCACTGAACACGCGCTGCATATACACCATAAAATTCCGAAAGGCCCTATTATGACTATCCTTGAAGAAATTAAAATCTATATACGTATACGTAACAATCCTCAAAATGTACTAAATGAATAAACTGACCTTAAACATCAAAAATTATTAAAAAAAAAAACATATATGCATCTTACGCAAATCGATTATAGAAATAAACGATAAAACATATAAATATATACGCAGCTTTTGAAAATCGATTTTAGAAATAAACGGTAAAACAAAATAAAAAATGTAAGTATAGAACATGTACTTCAAAACATGACCATATTATAATAGCATGTATAATTTATTGAAACAGATGTGAAATACGCCAAATATGTATCAAAGCATAATAACATAAATATCTGCTGTACGTCCTTTGTAAACATATGACATCTTAGCTGTAAGTGTCAAAATACGTTTTCAAACTACGCAATATTATCTAAACCTTTTTTACAATTAATATAAATATGCTTTAGATGTCTTATGTTTGTCTGAACATCTAGACACATACGTAAGTAGTTGTTAAGATCATTACTGTAATATTAAAATACGACATACCATTGTTTTAATCTTAATGTTACCCATTTATACCGCAGGTCACTTGACAATGGCATTACAAGCCGAAACAGATCTGTCGTAAAAATAAAAATTACTGAATAGGAGCGAATTGGTTTCTTTATAAATAATATGTCACGGCTGACGTTTTTAACGCTGCAGGCCCTATGGAACATAAAATGTCATGTCTTACCATTATAAAATCTATCTGGTATCTTCCGGTGTCTCCTGGTCTCTTTCACGTACACAACGTTCTTTCATGATTCTTGAACCAAGTGTTTATGATGAAATATTCTTATCAAAACTGTATTTTTAATAATAATATTGCCTCCACTGTCCCGTAGACCAGACTGTATATTTAAGCCACGTCAACACGGGACATTCTTCAAGTCGGAACAAGGCCGCTGGAGTAGACAACATTCCGTCTGAACTATCGTAGTGTCTGCGAGTTTTGTGTCTCGTTGCCGCTGGTTGTCCTTGGTGTAGGTGGCCGAGTAAAGAGAGACCGACACAGGGAAATAGGATGCACACGTGTGCAGGTACGGAGGAGACCAGCCAGTGGGACAGCAGAAACTAGAAACACTAAGCTAGATATATTTCATAGAACTACTACATTACTTAACTTGGAGAGCAGCAGACTAGTAGAATGTTGATACATAGTTTAAATAGAAGCCTGCCTACTGATGATTCCTAGTGCCTATCCGATAGCCAAGTCTTAACTGGTGCCTATCTGATTCTCAAGTGCCGATGCAGTTCAGTGGTGGCCAAGAGCAGAGTTGCAGCAGAGGATGCTCGTGGTTGAAGTCGTAAGAACGCCGCGCCGTGCGTGCATGGCGGCGCGCGGCGTAAGTAGGTGGCGCGCACTTTAGACTTGTGCGACACCACAGGGAGAGCTATCCGTGACTCAACTATGGCAGCTGGTGTGCAACATATATGACGCAGGTGAAACACACAATTGAACACAAATTTAATAATATATTTTTGACACGAATATTTTTGAAAGGATTATGAATTATATCATCCATGTATGCCGAAACCTAGGTAAAGGCTTTAATTAAACCCATTTTATCACAACTGCTTGGCGGCTATTTATTCTAAAAATTTATACATTCTACCGTTGCTGAACTGTAGCCATGGTAAAGATTTTGAAGGTCTTGAAGTTCACTTCCTCTGTACAATTCCTCCCAGTTTTCTCTGTTTTGTTCATAACTGGTTTTCCATAAGATTTATGTCGATTTTACAGACCTTTTAGTATCGTTGCAGATTACTTCACGTATGAAGCGACTTGATAGATTGTTTCCACATTACGATTCTTCTTTTATCATCTATAGGGTACTCCATATTGAAAGTATTCGATTTCATTTAGTCCATGAAGGACATATGTTACATGCTCCTGCAGATTTATAATGGGAAGTAATTGGTTACCAGGCAACACCTAACACCTTCCGCTCGCCTCTGAGCTACACAAACGAATTAGAACCTTCGTCGCAACGCAGCAGCACAATTGTGTTGGCATTAACAGGTTTGTTTCGAATGGACCATTGAACTAACACAGAATACAGCCAACGGATCTCACTGCGAACGACTGTGAGAATTAATAAAAACAGTGGCATTATCTCTTCCGTAGTGTCAAGCACGTGAAGAGCTTCAATTAATTTCCGTATCAGTACGGAAACACTCACTTCTCTCGTCATAATTTACAACGATGTCGACATTTATTTTACAGTCAGGATATAAGCCACGCCTGATCCGTCAGAACAATCTAACGAAAGGGGTGTATCTGCGGGTCGTTCTGTATTACCACGATAAAGGGGAGAAACTGTTACGGAAATGATGAACGAACTGGTGTGGTGATCATTAAGACAAAGGCGTCTTTTTTGCCGGAAAGTTCATTTATTAAATTTGGGACACCAACTTTCTCTTCTCAGTGCGGAAAGTATTGTCCCTGCATACGCAGAAATGATCATCATATCTAGACATAAAAATGCGTCACAACAATAGGGTCGATGGTTCGAATCCTATTATGACAATTTTTTCCGTTTATTTTCGAAAATGTTCAAATGTTTGTTAAGCTTAAGGGACTTAACTACGGGGTTATCAGTCCCTAAACTTACAAACTACTTATGAACTACCTACAACTAAGGACGGCACAAATATCCATGCCCGAGGGGGGATTCGAACCCCCGAGCGTAGTGGCCGTGCAGACCGTGACTGAAGCGCCCCAGTCTCCTCGGCCACCGCGGCCGGCGTTTATTTTCGAATTGTTTTATAAAACATTTCCTATACAAAGGAAATAAACTTGAAGGCAGTATTCTAGAAATGGAAGACGAAGTGGAGGCAGATGAGATAGGAGATATGATCCTGCGAGAAGAATTTGACAGAGCACTGAAGGATTTGAGTCGAAACAAGGCCCCTGGAGTAGATGATATTTCGTCTGAACTGCTGATATCGTTAGGAGAGCCGGTCATGAAAAAATTGTTCCACCTGGTATGAAACATGTATGAGACAGGGGAAATACCACCAGACTTCAAGAAGAATATTGTAATTCCAATTCCAAATAAAGCAAGTGCAGACAAATGTGAAAATTACAGAACTATCAGTTTAATAGGTCATGGTTGCAAAATACTAACACCAATTATTTACGGACGAATGGAAAAACTTGTAGAATCCGACCTCGGGGAAGGTAAATTTGGATATAGGAGAAATGTAGGAACACGGGAGGCAATACTGACATTAGGATTAATCTTAGAAGATAGGCTAAGAAAAGGGAATCCTACATCCTTATCAATTGTAGACTTGGAGAAAGCCTTTGATAATGTCGACTGGAATACACTCTTTCAAATTCTGAAGGTATCAGGGGTGAAATATAGGGAGCGAAGAGTTATATTCAACTTAAACAAAAACCAGAAAGCAGTTATTAGAGTCGAAGGGCAAGAAAGGGCCGCAGAGGTTGGGAAGGGGGTAAGACAGGGTTGTAGCCTTTCCCCAATGTTGTTCAATCTGTATATTGAGCAAGCAGTGAAGGAATTCAAGGAGAAATTTGGAGAGGGAATTAAAGTCCAGGGAGAAGAAATAAAAACATTGCGGTTTGCCGATGACATAGTAATTTTGTCAGAGACTGCAAAGGATTTAGAAGAGAAACTGAATGGAATGGACAGTGCTTGAAAGGAAGATATAAGATGAACATTAAAGTAAAACGAGGGTAATGGAATGTAATGTCAGAAAATCAGGCGAAGTTGAAGGAATTAGACTAGATAATAAGACAATAAAAGTAGTAGATGGGTTTTGTTATTAGGGTAGCAAGATAACTTCTGATGACCGAAGTAAAGAAGATATAAAATGCAGAATGGCTATGGGAAGAAAGCGTTTCTTAAGAAGCAAAACTTGTTAACATCCAATATTAATTTAAATATTAGGAAGTCCTTTCTGAAAAAATTTGCCTTGAGTGTGGCATTGTATTGCAGTGAAACGTGGACGATAAGGAGTTCAGACACAAAGATGATAGAAGATTTTGAAATGTGGTGCTACAGACGAATGATGAAAATTAGATGGGTAGATCATGTGACTAACGAGGAGGTGCTTAACCGATTTGGGGAAAAAAGAAGTTTCTGGCATATTCTGACTAATAGAAGGGATAAATTGGTTGGACACATTCTTAGACATCAAGGAATTGTCAACATAGCATTAGAAGGTTGTGTGTGGGGTAAAAATCGTAGAGGGAGACCGTGGGACTAATACAGTAAGCAGATATAGGCTGCCGTTGTTATTCTCAGATGAAGAGACTTGCACAGGACAGGGTAGCGTGGAGGGCTGCATCAAACCAGTCTGCGGACTGAAGACAACAACAACAACAAAACATTTAGAGATCTTTAATTCCACGCGGTGTGGCAAGTGTTGTTTATGTGTATCCAGACGAGCCGAACACCTTGTCACCTAAAACTATGCTTGGATTGGTTAGCTGCTCGGAAATCCATCAGTAGCTCTGCGGATGACTTCAGTGGCGGCGTATGCTGTCGGAGGTCCTAGGCGGCGGCAAAAGAAAAGGAGCCCCCCCCGTCCACTTGCAAATATGTGTATTACCATAAGAAAGTAGCTTGTGAGATTTGGAGCCCCCCCCCCCTTCCCCAGCCAACAGGTAGAGAGGCACGGGGCAGACTTAAAGAAAGGCTTTCTAGATATGTAGGTCCCAGAACGAAAAAGGCGCTTAAAGAAAATAAAAAGATAAAAAAAACTGTTTTCGAGGCATTTGGAGGTCCCCAAAGACGAGAGGCCGGCCATGGGCGGACTGTCCCCTCCGCCACCGCCCCCCACCCCCCTTACTCCGCCAGTACCCGATACTGTAAAAAAAGTAACTTACGTTTTTTGATGGGAACGATCATATCCAACAAAGTTTCGCAAAATATACAAAACTATCTTAACGCCCGCTGCTTCGCATGCGCAGGCTGGTTGGTCTGCACCCGTTGTTTCTCCCTCTTATTATAAATGTTCATACATATAGCTTAAGTACTGTCATAATGAAATGTTGTGATACGGCTTGTAGCCGCGGCAGAATGGCCGTGCGTATTCAGGCGCCATGCTGATGTTCGCCGTCGGGGGTTCGATTCGCCCCTCCGGCAAGGGTGTTTGTGTTCTCCTTAGCATAATTTAGTCTAAGTTAGTTTATTTAGTTTGTAAGCCTTATGGACTGATGATCTCGTAGTCAAGATTTACAAACATTTGAAGATTTGATTTTACTAAGAGTGGAATTTGGAAAAATAGCCCAACATGTGTCTTTATATTCCATTCAAATATGCAAATATCATTTTCTGTAATTCTGGATTCCAAATCGGCTTCTTAGAAATCTATTTTGAAAACCACGTTTCATCCCCTAATTTTCTGAAAATACCGAAACACGTATCTTTTTAGTTCTGACAAAGAAAACATATACCAATTTATGTGGTTGTAGCTTCAAAATTGCCTTAATAGCAAAATATTTTTGTAAAACATCCCCTCTCCAATTTAACCCCCTTGATGGTTGAATTTCCAAAAATAGCGAAACACCTATTTTTAAATTCCAACGAACAATACAAATATCAATTTTTGCAGCTCTAGCTTAAAAATTGCATTAACAACAATGTGTTATCCAAAAGGACTTTTATCCTCCATTTTACCCACTTAGTTGTTGAATGTCAAAAAATACCGAAACTCGTGTCTTTTTAAACCTGATCAAAACTCCATAACCCAGGTTTCGTAGTTATAGCTTGAAATTTGAGTGAAAGGCAACATATTTTTGAAAATCAATTTTCTCATCACGTATTTCACCCCCTTGTTGGTCGAATTACAAAAAATACCGAAATACGTGTCTTTTAAATTCGAATCCCGAATCCAAATCCGAAAATTTATAGTTCTAACTTCAAAATTACCTATATAGCAACAGATTTTCGAAACACATCCCCTCTCCAATTTAACCCCGTTAATGGTTGAATTTCCAAAACTAAATTCTAACGAACAATACAAATACAGTATCAATTTTTGCAGCTCTAGCTTCAAAATTGTCTTAATAGCAATGTGTTTTCAAAAAGAATTTTTCATCCGCTATTTTACCCTCTTACTTGTTGAATTTCCAAAAATTCTGAAACTCGATGTTTTTTATTTTTTATTCCGACCAAGATTCCATATCCGAAGTTTCGTAGTTGTAACTTAAAATTGGAGTTAACAGCAACATATTTTTGAAAATCCTTTTTTGCGTCCTCTATTGTACCCCCAAAATGGTTGAATTTCAAAAAATGCCGAAACAGATGTCTTAAATTCGAAATTTTGTAGTTCTAGCTTCAGTCGCGGTGGAGTATCCGAGCGGCCTAACGCGTCTCGCTGCGGAGCGCGCGGTTGCTCGCCGTGGAGGTTCGAGTCCTCCCTGGGGCATGTGTGTGTGTTGTCCGGAGGTTAGTTTACCTAGGTTTAAGTAGTTTGTAAGCTACGGACTGATGAGCACGCAGTTTGGTCCGATAGATTTACAAACATTTGAACATTTTTTTCTAGCTTCAAAATAAAAACAAAATGAAACAGTAGAGGAGGAATGGGTAGCATTGAGAGATGAAATAGTGAAGGCAGAAGAGGACAAAATAGGTAGGAATACAAAACCTACAAAAAATCCTTGGATATTATAGGACATAATAAATTTAATCGATGAAAGGAGAAAATATAAAAATGCAGTAAATGAAATAAGTAAATTTTTAATTACCATTATACATTAGAATTGTGTAATTATTCGAACGCAACAACAACAAAAAGTCTCTCACTGCAGGATTCGAACTAACCATCCTATAATTGCCAGGCTAGAACACTAGCACCTTTTTTGTTTCCCTCTCTCTCTATGGCTTGTTCTGTTCCTTGCGGTTCTCAAGTACTATAGTCCATCAACAAAAAAATTGGCTCATGAAACTCTCGTTCGACCAACATTTGAATATTTCTTGTCAGTGTCGGATTTGTCCAGGTAAGTTTGGTATAGGTGTTGGAGAAGGTCGACAGCAGAGCAGCACGCTTCGTTACGGACTGATTTAGTAAGCGGGAAAGGGCGACGGACACGACTGTCAAGCTCCTTTGGCAGACGCTGCAAGAGAGGAGTTCTACATCATAATATTGTAGGCCTTTTTCAGAGCTTCTATGGAGTCGGTCCCTGAAAAAGAAACATATGTATTGCGTTCCCCTACATATATCTCGCGAAAGGGCTACGAGGACAGAAAGGTAAGGGCTGAGATGGAGGGACAGCTGCAGACAGAAACAAGAAAAGGAATAAGTGACATTAAATTACCGAACGGGAATTGCTGAGCGGTATGGGGCGCCATGCTACGCATTGCGCGGGTGCTCCCGTCAGGAGTTCGAGTCCTCCCTGGGGCATGGATGCCTGTGAGTAGTTCTTAGTGAAAGTTAACCTAACTAGATTCTAGGGACCAATGACTACGGTAGTTTCGTCCAATGAACTTGCGAATATTTTGACACCCTGCTCTACACACCTGAGGTGGTTTCCAGAGTATATATGTAGGTAAAGACCTTCCTCGTAACGATTTCTATGATCAACCAATCTAAGTTTAGGCATTATCCAAACCATTTCCACTATTTGTTTTAATCCAGGAGTGTCCAACTACATTTCTAAGAGCTCCACATTATTAACTTTTATCACGGTGCCGGGCCAAACCAGAAAAAGGTTTTGTTGAGGAACTAAACCAACGCGAATAAAATATTATCTTGCTAGATACGTAGGCAGTATTTATTTACCAGGAGGAGTTGAAAAATAAGTTTCCCCTACCGACTGTGGTCACAGTTACGTGTGAAAGGGGTAAAATGGAATGAGACATTAAAGATAAGACACATTTTTATTGTTCTACATAATTTACAACTACATTCAGCCATTTGTCATACCGCTTTATAAGCTGCAAAAAGCTTTCCAGGAAAAAAATCGGGGCGTTGCATACGGAAGAAGAGTTGAACAGCTTGATTGACGTCAGCTTCCAAAGCGCCTTCCGGCGAGAGCCTTCTTCGAAGCTAGAAACAGACGGAAGTCACTTGTTGCGAGATCAGGACTGTATGGCGGATGGTGTAGGCGTTCCCAATCAAGAGTTGCGATATGGTTTGATCTCGCATTGTAATCCAACAGCCGAACGCCAGATCTGAGAAGTTTAGATCACTTTTTCTGAATCACCTCTTTCAATTTCGACTGAGCGGCACAGTACAGCGCAGCACTGATGTTTGCTTCCTCCAAAACATCCAGCAACAAAACTCTTTGGGCGTCGCAGAAAACGGTGAGTAGCACTTTACCTGCAGACGAAGTCCTTTCGAACAAGTGATGACGAATGTTTCCACACCATAGCCGTTCAACGCTTCTGCGGTATGAAACGCTCTGATTTTTTCCTGGGCGGCTTTTTGAAACTTATAAAGCTGCTTGACAAATTTATCGATGTACTTGTAAATTATGTAGAAAAATAAAGATATTTCTTATCTTTAATGTCTCATTCTATTTTCTTCCTTTCGTACAAAAGTCTGGCCACAGTCGACAGGGGAAACTCGTAAATAAATATTGCCTGTGTAGCTATATTAGGAAGCTGGATACTTGAAGTGTTACTTAAAATCAGTGAAAAACAAAATTATTAAATCTAGTAATCAGTGAGATGAATAACGCTTTTTGGTTTTGTTCTGGGACATTTCACGGATACTTGCAAATATGTTCCATGTCTAAATTCTGACAAATGCACTCGAACGGCCATCTCGAAGCGAAGATCTCGTTTTAGGGTTTACAATTTTCGTTCGTGGGGAGTAAAATTGATTGCCCGCAGACATACGAGGTTACGAACGAGGGCACCTGTTAAAGTGCCATCTTGGATACGTAACTATACTGATTTTGATTTCGGGTAGAGATGGACTTCAATTATCGCACTGTCTTTTCGCTACCTCTTTTTCGAACCCGATATGCTTTGTAAAATTTTAAACATTCTATTAGTCCATTCTGAAGGCAACTTCAGTGGGCTGTTTTAAGGCTTTTGGCAATTTTTAAAGTTTTGTCAACTCCATCTGTAGGTGCAACATGTCGGTTTCAATTTTTTAATCTAAAAACACTTTTGGAACACTTTCATACAGAGCTCTTCATTTTTAATGTCTGTGAATGCTTCTTTACGTTCATTCCCTACTTGTCGCAGCAAAGACACGTACTTTTTGAAGGCGTGTCCCTCGATTTCGCGTAGTGTGTGTCTCCGCGTGATTGCACGGTGTTTTCCCGCTACCTGTTCGTTTTAAGTACTTGAACGTGGCCATACATTTTCACACATAGTCGCTTTATACCTTGCTGTTCTTACAATAAGGGCGTACAGATATTTACGCTGGTCAAAACAATTAGGGGATCAGTTGAGATACGTAGGTTCTGAAGTGTTGTCATCGGCAGGATGAACTAAATGCTTCGACGTTTTCCTGTCGGTTCTACGGAGTGGAGACAACATTACGCCAACCGAGGTAGTGGTAATAACAGACAGTTGCTGCAGAGGGGGATTGGTGATGACTTGTTCTTACATTACTACCAGAATTACACAAGCAGCTGGGTTCACTTAGTGTAGTGAGCAGGTAGAAAAATGCAACTAGAACGTGAGTTACCCAAAGTTGTGCCATGGAGATCCAGAGATAGGTCGGAAGCGGGACAGACACAGAGGGTGGTGGTTGCAGTTATCTGAGTGTCCCAAAGTGTAATTTCAGGACCCGAACCGATTTCATAAAACAGGAACCGTTAAAAGGTAAGGCCAAGGTCGTCTACGAGTAACATCAGCAAGAGATGACCGTTATCTCCGTTCAACAGCCCGTCCAGACAGGAGGCTGAATGCGACTCAGCTGCAACGCACCCTCCAGGCAGCAACAGGACGCGCAATATCAACACAAACAGTCCGAAATCGCCTTCGGGAATGTGGTCTCTACGCAAGGAGGCCTATGGTGTGTGTCCCGTTAAAACCACGACACCGTTTATCCTGCAAAAACTGGGTGGAAGGACATCAGGATTAGAATCGTAACGAATGGCGCCTGGTTCTGTTCACAGGCGAGTCAAGATTTTGTGCTCAGCCGAAGAATCGTCGTTCCCTCATCCCGAGACAACGCGGAACTCTGTAAAACCCTGCTAATGAGCAGGAAACATCACCATATCTTGGTGGTGGGTGAATGGTGTGGGCAGGACTCAGTATTGTCGTTCAGAATGGCACTTTGACTGCTCAGAGGTATAGAGTCGAGAACCTTCGATCTTTTGTTGTGCCCTATGCTGATGCCGGAGGAGATTAATTTCTTCTGGTGGACGATAACCTTGTTTCCACAGAGCTGCACTGGTGGACAACCTGATTGAAGCTGAGGGAATTTAACGAATGGAGTGGCCAGATAGTTCACTGGACTTAAACGGTCGTCAATAATGGGAATTAACAGAGCAAAAGAGAGAGGAACAACTGGAGTAACAATCCGAGGAGAACGATTGAGGAGTGTGGAGAATTTCAAGCACCTAGGAAGCCTGATACAGGAAGATGGGAAAAACGACAGAGAAATAAACGAGCGAGGGAGAAAAGCAGAAGGATTTCGGAAGAGTGTCAGAAGCCTGATGTGGAACAGGGATGTGCCCCTAAGAAGTAAAAAAGTTGTACACCGTTCACACTATGTCCCGATCCTGACATATGCATCTGAAACCTCGGTTATGAAAGGAAGACAGAAAATCAAATTACAAGCTAGTGAGATGCAATTCTTGAGAAACAGTATTGGAGTGACAAAGATAGACAGATTAAGAAATGAGAGCATCAGAGAGTTAATGAAGTTGGAACCATTACAAGAGGAGATAGAGAAACCAAGGCTGAAATGGTATGGGCATATTAAGCGAATGTAGGAGAGGAGGATACCCAGGAGGATGCACGAGATGAAACTGGAAGGAAAGAGACCAAGAGGAAGACCGAGAGACAAATGACTGAAAGGAGTGGAGGAATGTGTCAGGGAGAGAGGAGAAGACTGGACCAAGGTGAAGACGGAGGAATGGAGCCAAGACAGAAGGCGACGGAGAGACTTACGTTCGAAGCAGACCCGGCCAGAGGATGGAAATTGTCCAAGATGATGATGATGATGTCCCTAGGCTTACAAACTACTTAAATTAACACGTTGGTGACGGCTCACGCCACTGGAGCGTGAGGGCCTCCCGGACGGCGCATGTGACCGAGGCTCATTGGCCAGGCCCTCAGTGGACAGTTTGCTGTCTGTCACTGAGGCTCGTTTGTCCGTGAGTTAAAGTCTTAACTGATTTTATCCAGATCTTCGAATATTCACCTTCATTACTCCACCATTTAGATATTTTTCGTTCTGAAAGGTAAGTTGTCTCATAAGATCAATTTCCCAGGGACATATCGGAGATTTTTTTACAGAGGTACCCTACGCCTGGGCTTTTTGACGAAATGGAGAGTGGGTCGACACACCTCTGGCTACGTCCTGGACTTGTGTGTCCTATAGTATAATTCTGTTTCTTTGTACTTGTGCATTTAGATAAATCATGTATATATTGTCAATACATTATCATTCTTGTGTTATTCACTGAAGTTTTGAAATGTAGGTTTGTTTTGAATACAGATGTATACACATAAGTGGAAGTGATATTCTTTCAATTACTGCTTTTCTTCGTCTATTTACAATTGTGTTTTTATATGTAACTATTTTCCTGTATAATAAATAGATTCTTTACATCGATTACTACTTGTCCCCAATTTTCTGAAACTCACGTGTGTAAATTTGAACGGGAAGTGTCCCATTAAAAGTAAAAATAAAAATTAGTAACGTTACAAAATAGATCAGAATATGAAATATACTGTTCAAAATGTGAATTCAAACTGGAAAACAACAACCTGCGGTATAGACAGAGGTTCGTTGCTGGTTGGCTGTTATGCGGGTTTGCCTACCATAAGGCCACTCACTATCCATCCTAACGGTCTGCACACGTCACTGTGGCGTGACGTCAAAATTTTACTGATATGGTGATATCAATTTTTTCTCTTGGTATATATCGTATTGTTGGGCACGTAAGGTTCAATTTACGTCACAAAAGAAGTCAGGCCCAAGTGAAAATAAATCACCAGTCAATCGTCCCGCACGTGTTAACTAACGTAAGGACAACACACGCATCCATGTCCGATGGAGGACTCGAATCTCCGACGGGTAGCAACCGCGCGCTACACTGCAAGGCGCTTTAGAGCGCGCGGTCATTCCACCGCGGCCCCACCGGACTTGAATCAGATTGAGCATGTCTTGGATGCTCTTGGTAGACGCATTGTGGCCAGAACAGCACCTTTCACAGCGCCTGTAGAACTCGAAATTGTAGTCGTGGAAGAATGCCAAATATCCGAACTGATGACAACCTCCAACTGTGAATATCACGGAGGTGTGCAACTATACTGGCCGTCCGAGGCGATGACACACCATATTAGGAACTGATGACCATAGTAGTTTGGTCCTGTTAAAACCCCAACCCAACCAACGCCATATAACAAGTAAACGAGAACGACTTTTTCACTATTATGGTAGCTCCACAGTCCCTCGCTCTAAGTAAATGCCTTGTAAACCTCAAATAAAGAGTTGAGGCAGCAAAACAATGTACTGTATCATACACAAATTACAATTCTGATATCTGAATACAATACTTTACCATATGTATATTGTGTCTGATATCGATCCTGATCCCCAAACTGTTTTGAGCCATGTAATCATTATATACATCTGAATCTACATGGGATACTCTGCAAATCACATTTAAGTGCGTGGGAGAGGGTTCAAAGAACCAACTTTATACTGTTTGTCTCCCATTCCATTCTCGAATAGCGTCCGGGAAGAAAGAACACCTCAGTATATCCGTTCGGGTTCTGATTTCTCGTATTTTACTCTGATAATCTTTTCTACCTATGTAAGGGGGAGTCAACAATATATTTTCTCATTCGGAGGAGAATCTTGGCGATTGGAGTTTCGTAAGTAGCCCACGCCGCAGCGACAAGCGCCGTTGTTGTAATGATTCCCATCCCAGATCCTGAATGATTTCCGTAACGCTGTCTCCCCTGTATCGTGACAATACAAAACGAGCTGCCCTTCTTTGGACTCTTTCGATGTCCTCCGTCAAACACACCTGATAAGGATCCCACATTGGGCATCAATACTCCAAAATTGGACGAAAAAGCTTAGTGTATGCAGTTTCTTTAGTAGTTCTGTTGCAACTTTTAAGGGTTCTGCCAATAAAACGCAGTCTCTGGTTAGCCTTACCCACGGCATTATATACGTGTTCTTTCCAGCTTAAGTCTGAAGTAATAGTAATTTCTAGGTATTTAGTGGAGTTTACGGCCTTAAGTTTTGACTGATTTATCTTGTAAACAAAGTTTAACGGATATCTTTCCGTACTCATGTGGAAGACTTCACACTTCATGTTATTTAGAGTCAATTGCCAACTTCTACACCATAGTGATATCTTATTTAGATCGTTAAGCAATTGGTTTTGATCTTCGGATGATTTTACTAGATGGTAAATGACGGTGTCATCTGCAAACAACCCAAGAGAGCTCTTAGATTTTCTCCCAAATCGTTTATGTAAATAAGAAACAGCAGAGGACCGATAACACTACCCTGTGGAACGCCCGATATCACTTCTGTTTTAGTCAATGCCTTATCATAGATTAGTAGAAACTGTGTCCTCTCTGACAGGAAATCCCCTATCCAGTCGCAAATTTGGGGTGATATACCATAACAACGCAGTTTGATTAAAAGCCGTTTGTACGGTACGGTGTCTTCTGGGAATCAAGAAATACGGAATCAATTTGAGAAGCCTTGTCGATAGCACTCATCACTTCGTGCGACTAAAGAGCTAGTTGTGTTTCGCATGAACGATATTTTCTAAATCCGTGTTGACCTTGGGTCAATAGATCATTCTATTCGAGATAATTCATAATATTTCAATACAGGGTATGTTGCAAAACGCTGCGACAAATTGACGTCAATGAAATAGGCCTGTAATTTAGTGGGTTACTTCTTTCTGCCTTTCTTGAATGTAGGTGTGACCTGTGCAACTTTCCAATCTTTCGGTACAGATCCTTCTTTGAGAGAGCGGTTGGATAGGGCTGTTAAGTAAAAAGTTATCGCATCAGCATAATCAGGTAGAAATCTAATGTGTATACAGTCCGGATCAGAAGACTTGTACTTGTTAAATGATTTAAGTTGTTTCTCTACTACGAGGATATCTACTTCAACGTTACTCAATCTGACCTCTGTAATTCGAAATCTGGAATACTGGTTTCGTCTTCTTTGATGAATGAGTTTCTAAAAGATATGTTTAGTAACTCTGCTTTACTGGCGCTATCATAGGCAGGATCTGCATAAAATATCACGTAGTAAGGGTATTGTTTGTGTTTTGTCCCTAGTATATTTAACATATGACCAAAATCTCTTTGGGTTTTCAGTTGAATTTCGAGAAAGAGTTTCGTTGTGAAACGTATTGTAGGCATCTCGCATTGAAATCCTCACAGAATTTCGAGCTTCTGTGTAAGATCGCCAATCCTGGCGATTTTAAAATTAGCATTCCTTTTCCGTTGCATCAGTGTTCTGACCTGTTTTGTGTACCAAGGGGGATCACCTGTGGACTAAACCACCATTAATTCTCCAAAAAGTCTCAAATTTTGTCATTTTGCTGGTCATAAACCTTTTATGTGTTCCAACAATAAATCCGTATGAGCGTAGCTGATTTGGAAAGCCAGCGAACTGGGCTATGGTATATGTGCACTCAACAAGCAGGTTAAGTTTAAGATTATGTCCTCAATTAGTAATACTCCTAAATGAAAGAAAACAAGCAAACAAAGACTATTCCATCGGTCTCCGAGACGTATTTTGGACAGACCTGTATTACTCGTTGTTTGCGGAGTTGCCAAATTTTCTATGCCTTTTTAAAAAAAAAAAAAACAAAAATGCGTTGCCAGCAGCTAAATATGTCTGCAGTTTGCTCCGTTTCCTCCTTCTTTTTTTTTTTTTTTTTTTTTTTTTTTTTTTTTCGTCTTACAGCTTCTGGCAAGTCAACATGACCTTGGCAGGTTAGACCGAAAGATATTTTTTTCTAAATATGAGACAGTTTAGAGATAGCCTTCGACCAACTTCTAAACTCCGGACCTTTGGCAGTTGTGTCACATTGAGGTATGACCCCCGTATCTCAGCTTTTGATATGTTTACACGGAGACAGCTAATGCTGCCAATTTTCATGTTGAGATATGAGCCGGATCTGTCTCATGCGGCTTATGCAATGGATCTCAGAGTCCGACTTACGTAAGCCAATCGCGGACGTCTTTCGACCACACACGTGCTGACCACGCCTCCGTATCACCAGGCGGTTTGTCTCCACGAACCTTACCACTCACGATTGAAAACGTTGCATCATTCATTTTGAGTGAAACACACGAGATAATTGTGCAATATTCTGCAAATTTTATTTGTTACTAACTAGTTTTCGGCCGTTACGCCATCGTCAGGTAAACACTACAGAGATATAGTTATGAAGCTTGGAACTTCACAGGTCAAAGATCTTAAGTTGTTGTACAGATATTATGTATACAGAAATTTCTTAAAGAAGACTAGTGTTATAGGTATAATTACATCATTGAACTTGTAGAACTTTGATAAAATATGTGACACAAGATATAAATTACAACACAAAGAAATAATTAGTAATATTTAAAATTGAACAACATGGTCTATTGATTAACTGCACAAATATTCAGAATATAGTACGGTGAGTATAAGATGAATGAAACATCTGTGAATATATAGATCCCAGTTTATGAGCTATTACTGGCATAAATGTCCATTGATAACAGATCTAATTTATATCAGGCAAGTAGGCTATGGAACTGTAGTAGGGATGTGAGGCAAGTGTATAGGAGTCAGTGGTTTATGTGGGTCCATTAGATTCTGCAGACAGAAGTGGTGAGTAGGGAAACTGAGTTTGATCATTCAGTACAAGGTGTGAAGAAGTTGACATATGTTTATTAATTTCCAGTATTTCTAAAAGGTTCATTTTCTTACCTTTTTGGATATGTTGTAGGACATCATGTTTAACATGGTAGCTATGGTTTTCATTTAGTAGATGGTCTGCAAATGTTGAGTTCCCTTTCCTGAGTTTCCAACTTCTGTGATGTTCTTTCAATCTAGTGCTTATTGCTCTGCCTGACTATCCAATGCAGAATTTGCCTCAGTTGCAAGTGATCTTGTATATCCCACTCTTTTCCAAAGCTGGAATTTTATCTTTGCCATCATTATTTTTTCTCAACAGTACGAGATTACACATTAAACATCTGATGCCAAGGTAACTTGATGTGAATGTTTTTTTGTTACCTGACGGACATTGTGCGGACGAAGTCAATGTCATTTATCGTTACTCTCGAAATTACAACCAACTGCATCCAACCGTTCTCTGGGCACGACATCCTTAAAACGGCTACAGTTCGCCCGTGAACGTCAAAACAGTAGTTTTCTTCAGTGTTTTTGTTAACCGGACAATCTTCAATTTGTCATGGATTACCCAGTTTTCTTGTTCGATTTCCAAACCATATGTCTGTCGGTTTGTAAAGGACTCTCTTGCATGCTCTGTACACAGTCTGTACCTGAAGGTAGCTGCAGCTACTCATAGTTTGGCATTCAAAGAAGTACCATTCTCTTTTGGTGCCTGAAATACTATTAGTTATTGTAAAAGATACAAACATAGCGTGTACTGAGAGATTCCATAATAATGTTACAAACTTTTAGGTTAAGTAGAGAGGGAAAATGTATCCATATATATTGCCAAAGTGGATGTACGTGTGTTAGTGCAAGTGTAAATCCCATATCTTGTCCCAAACTACGCGAATGGTTTCAAATTAACTTGATACGAATAATAAACAATGTTGTTGTTGTGCTCTTCAGTCCGCAGACTGGTTTGATGCAGATCTTCACGTCACCCTGTCATGTGCAAGTCTCTTCATCTGATACGTCCGGCAACCTACATCCTTCTGAATCTGCTAACAGTGTGTGGGGTAAAAATCGTAGAGGGAGACTGAGGGACGAATACAAAGTTGACGATTAATTGATGTCTTAGAATGTGACCTACCCCTTCTCTTAGTCAGGATATACCACAAACTCCTTTTCTGCCCAATTCTGTTGAGCACCTCCTCGTTAGTTACCTGATCTACCCATCTAATCTTCATCAATCGTCTGTAGCACCATATTTCTAAAGCGTCTATCATCTTTTGGTCTGAACTCCTTATCGTCCACGTTTCACTCGAATACAATGCTAAACTCCATACAAAAATTGATTGTGATACTTGTTATTCCTACTACATACGTCAAATGGGACGTGCTTTTAAAATTAGGTTTAAAGAACATGTTTCGAGAAAATGGCACTAACCCCAGAATTACAGGGCATGCACCTAAAGCCATTCATGACCTGAACATTGTGGAACATCTTTATATTGTGAAATATCATTATATATATATATATATATATATATATATATATATATATATATATATATATATATTAAATGTTAATGAAACTTAGCAAAGAAGAATTGCAGTCAATATTAATAAACTTCAGAGAAACCGTAGAATAAACTCATGTAAAAATGCCGACAGTTTTCAAAATGTCTTCTTATTGTTGATTGCTTCATCACATCTCAGGGTCATTAAGTGGTTCACTTTAAGGCCGAAGTAATGAACCAAGACGAAACTTTTCACTCTTGAAAAGGATTTGTATTTTTGTAAAAACATTTACATCTTAACTGCAAGTTTACACAGAAGAAAAAAATGAGACAGCTCATCACTTCTAACTGCTTTTTTTTTCACAACATTAATTAATAATTGTCTATTATTGTTATTATTAATAATAATTTTCTCTCTCCCTTTTTTTAATAATAATAGAAAATTAAATTAAATGAAATTAAAAATAGAACTTCGCTTCTTACTGTTCTGATACCCCAACACTCCATTCCTGGTAACAGCACATCCGCCCCCATACTTTTGGCGAATGTACTCCGTTACATGAGGCAGAAGTATGTTATATATCAGAACAGTAAGATAGCTTTCCTTGTTGGCAAAAGATTAACCTTGAATAAGAAATATTTGTCCATGGATTGGCTCACTAGCTGCTAATCTAATTGCGAGACCGTTTATCTACCTTTTCATTGACATATTTTGGAATCTGGTAAGAAAAAAATCATCAAAGCACACATATAAGAAATTTACACAGAAATATACATCTACACATAAATTACATAGATCAATACCTATACAAAGAATTGTTTACAAGCAAAAAAATTACATATTTTCCACGCCACGGGGCGTTGTAACCTTTTAGTCTCTTTTTTTTCCTTTTCAGGTCCATTGTATGTTTAAATTTTTTATCGTCACTTGTGATCGTCCATTTTTTTCCACTCAAATGTCCCGCTACGCACAACAAGTGTCCAGCGATATTACATTGTCATGCAAAGAGAATGCGATCAGTTACTTCTCTGCTCGGCAGTTAACAATACCTGTACCTTAGTCTTTGTTATCTTGCTCGATCGCTTGGCGCTCAGTTCAGTAGCTTGCACTGTTGAGAGCATATTGTAGTTCGTGCTCTTGTGTGAGGGAGGATCCAGATGCTGCTGGCGTCGTTGTTACATCCCGCTCTCGCCGTTTATGCTAAAGCGTCTATTGGGATATCATCACGACCACCGCCCGTGTACGCCGTGCTGCTGATTTGCGGTAAGTACTTCATATTGAATCACTTCACCTCTTCGACTCCACACGCGGCACAACATCGATCTGCTATCCCCTCACAGTCACACGAATCACCCATTTTTCACTAATGAATTTAAATCCTCGTCTGCTCGTTTTGTCATCTTGGCACTATAGTTTTCGTTATAATTAGTATTTTACCAAGACATTTTTTCAACAATACATATCGTCCTGTCGACCTTGGTTTATACTTCCTACATTTAATAGTCTTCATGGTTTTTTTTGTTCACAATTCTTAAATTATGAATTTTACATATATTTCATCCTTAAAACAACTATAATATTACTCCTTTTTTTTTCATCAGAAATTATACATAACCAGAAGAAAACATACATTCCACTCTTTTACTACCTATAGTATTCTAACTTTTTTTTTAATACCTCTCGTAAAAAAACCTTCCTTATACGCCATCCATGGATTTACTTAATCTACTTATGTTCAGACCTATTTATTCGGATATAAATATGACATCAGGCGCTTTTATTGAAAAATTTTTTTTTCTTTTTTTTTTTTTCAGACTCGTAAACGTCTCATGAAGGTATAAAGACATATATATATACACATCCTCCAAGGAAACAAGAAATCGGCCCACACTATCCTCCAACCACGATAGAAGGAAAGAATCCTACATCATTTATCGTGTGTAATGTGGTTAGTTGTGTAGTAGAGAATAGCTGTGAGAACTTTGTCTACACGTGTTTCAATGGATAAGCAATTTATGCAGAGATCATAATTGGGAAAGAATTCTCTGTTTATATAGTATATAGACTTTCTAGACTTCAATTGACTGAACTGCCATAAAATATTCATCCTGTTCATTAACACTAACCGTGTGAGGCTAAGTCCGTGGTCGGAAGAACTTTATAGCAATATTAATCTCCACTTTCTTGTATAAACGGAACCCAAAATTCATTTACCTACTGATTTATATATGGATGGTTTGGCCTGTTAACCATTAAGTTTGATGAATCAGAATTGCCAGTGTGTTCCCTGCCATCTGTATCATTGTAACCCCTGCTTCAATATGTCACTCAGTTATTTCTTGTTTTTCTCAATCAATATTTAATAATTCAGCATAATGTAAATGAATAGGCATGAAGTTCGTTTTAAGACACTTCGCATTCATTCATCATGACATTCATTCTTCCACATTCGTCTTCGTAGCATAGGGTTAAGAGAAAAGATAAGTCGGAGTTGCGGAGGCCACAATTATTCATTTTAGATACCATCGCGCAAATATCCGACCGAAAGCGCAAATAAGCGCCACGTGCCTTGGCACAAAACAATTCAATAATCCCTATCTCAAAGTACAATGTATCCACAATTTTTTGTCAAGCAATACGCCTTCCACAAATACATTCTCCTTATTATTGACATGAAGCGCGTAAAATGTAACCTATGCCTATTGAATTTCTCATTTACATATACTTTAATACTTATCGCAGCTTTCCTTATTATCTTTAGAAAATTTCTGCAGAGGTTTTAATTGTTAGTAAGCAGTATAGTTGATTCTTTTTTTTTTTTTTATCTGATTTAGTTAAATTTTAGTTAGAGGAATTAGGCTGTCGTGAGTGTAGTTGGAGTATTTAAACAGTAGTTAGTAGTGTAGTTTAGATTTGTATATATCCGGCTAGCTGTGAAGTATTGTTGTTTTTAAACAGTTTTAAAATCGTTTGTATATATATATATATATATTGTATTTAATTTCGCGTGTGCATGGTTCGTTTTCTCTCGTGTACATAGCATGTTTTATTTCCGTGTATATATATCTTTATATCTATCTCGGTGTTTATCCTGTTTATATGAACCGGTTCAAACTGAGCACGCCCCTACATCTGTTTGACACTCCCCCGTACAAATCAACTTTGACAGCTGGCGGGCGTTGATCATCAGCTGTCTCAGCGCTATCCGCCAGTGTTTATGATAGCCACGTAAAGTAGAATTCAACTTAGTTGCACGAATTTTTCGCGTGCATAGCGGTGGGCGTACGCATACTTAACACCGTCATATAAACATCTTTATCAAATTAGATGAATGTATCTTGTCTAAGTGTTATTGGATATATGGTTTTAGATCCTTATGCGGATGCAGTCCTTTTATTTTTCCCGATTCGGGATATGCTAACAGATAGCTACCTGGGTGTGGTATCTTCAAATTTGTAAATACGACCTAGCTTGTTGCCATACCTACGCTTTCTTCTCTGTGCCTCCTCATTCAATACATTCTGGTTTTGTCCATTGAGAAAATTATTACGCTGTTGCCCATTCTGGTAGACCGGGTTATACCTATTATCATTCCTCCTCCTATTGTCGTTCCGCATTCGGTAACTGTTATTATTATTGTTACTACCACCGTTGTAATTACCGTTTCGGCTAGAACTCGTTCCATTTTGCCTAGGCGGTGAGTTCCGATCAGAATTCCCATGGTTCACATTGTCACCAAAATTATCCCTGTTGGAATTGCGAACAAAACTTCTCTCCCCTTCATGGATCAGGTAGTAATCGTCTAAAGCATCCAAAAAATTTGGCAAATTATACTCAGGCACCCACATAACTTTTCCAGCAATATCAGCGGGTAATTTTGATTTGAGTATCCTAATTACATCCACGTGTGACATTGGTGTCGTCCTATACAAGGTTTTATTCAGATATTTTTCGAAATATTTACGTAGGCTGCCCGAGCGTCTGTTATATGCCTCCGGACTAAAAACTTGCCGCCTTAGACGTTCTTGTACAGACTGTGACCAAAATCTTGCAATGAACTCCTGCTCAAATTGAGCATAGGTTTGGCACCTATTTATGGCGCTTGCAGCCCAAGCAGAAGCATTGCCTTCGAGGTGACTCACTATTTCTTGAATTTTCCGAGCATCCGACCAAGAATGTGGCAATACATTCCGAAATGTTTGCAAGAATATGATTCGATGACTCCTTTTGTTTTTTTCCGAAAATGTGGGAAATTTTCTCGATCCACCTAAACCGTCTTCAATAACAATATTGATAACCTGGTCCCCGTTTTTTGCTGATTGGGTGTGCGTTACAACTGTGGACAAACCGGGTACCGTATTTGTACGCGGCCCATTTGATTGTGTTGACATAGTTAAATGTTCCAGAGGCGATCCATGACTTTGCTGCATATTAATATTTTGGAAAATTGGCGGTGTCGTTTGCGACCTTGTAAACGATACAGACTCCCTATGCTCGTTTACTAAATTATGTCCCGGTGGCACGGTATTACTTGCTAATGTGGATGATTGAGCCGGTGTGTTTTCTCCGTAAATCTGACGGGTCATACTGCCAACTTCCCTTTTTATTTCCTGCAGTATTTGTTCCCCTTTTTCACTTACCCATTTTTCCACTTCCTCTCTACAATTCCGATGCCCTGAAGTGGTACTGTCGCATTCATCGTCTTGCATTTGCTTTTTTTATCTCTTGTAATTCTATGTTGGAATTCTTTTGTTCTACCTTTAAAGATCCTACTTCACGTGTTAGCTGTTCCATTTTATCGGCTAACGGATTGTAACCCTCGCTCAGCTCGTCTACTCTTTGCTCAATTGAGCTTATGGATCCTTCGACCATTTGCTTTGCTGCTTTTAAACTTTCACAGTCCTTGGCAATGTGATCTACTTGAGTGCTCAAACGGGTTTGCCTAACATTTAAAGCCTCAAATTTAACATTGATTTCATTTACTTCCTGTTGTATGTCAGCTCGCATTTGCGTGACGTGTGTTTGTAAATTTTTAACAGACTCCCTGGTAGCCTGTACTTCAGTTCGCAAATGTTGCATTTGTTCTAATTGTTTGTGTGACTGTTTGTCTATTAGTTCCATTATTCGGTTAAAAAGAGTGTACATTTCTGACGAAGATTTATTTTCCGTCTCTACTCGGCTGTTATCTGAAATTTTTATCTCTGCCGGGTGCACGGTTTGTGCCTTTGAAGAGGTGGGGGTCTGCCAGTTATTAAATTCAATTGTGTGGGCGTTTTGTGAAGCTTCATCATCAGCCCCACACAATAGCTCTGATACTCCAGAAGATTCTATACTTATCGATATATTTGAATCTAACAGAGGATTCATCATTGGGTCATTGTTTGATATGAAAGGGGTAATGTTATCACCATTGGATTCATAATTTAAGGCTGGGATCTGTAATTCGGGATTTTGGACTAACTGATTATCAAAACTAACTTCGCCATCACTGCTAGAAGATTTTCCTGATAGTTCACACTGTTCACGTTTATCGGACATTTTGGCGAACTTTCACTTAAGGCCTCGGCAACAATGACCATTCCCTTCCTCAAACCACTATTTTAAAAAACGCTTCAACAATCACAATTGAACACTTAAAACCAATTTCATGCCTTATATCCCACAAGAAGTTAATTTTTGGATAAATTTAGATTAACACTCAAGCTACATCAGCAACTACGTGATGTTACACCATCAAACTACATTAATTCTGAGTAACTATTAAAGCTAGGTGGAAAGAGAAATTTCAAAATATTGTTAGGATTTTTTTTTTTTTTTTTTTTTTTTTTTTTTTTTTTTTTTTTTTTTTTTTTTTTTTTTTTTTTTACTACCAGAAAGATTGTTAATGAAAATTTCTTTCGAGTTGGAGTATAGATAGGACACCTCTTCCACCATGGAAGCACCAGTATATATATAATAGATTATCTTCTCCTACCTTTTGTTGTCTTCTTAATACCGCTTTGCGTTGTTATTTGTGCATTCCTTTCCCGTTACCTGAGTCGATCTCATCCTTATATCCTTTTTTTTTCTGGCTCCATAAAGTACGATACATGGAAAAGTAAAAAAATTTACATCGATTAGTAATTAATACCATACTTGGCCACCCCGTTGGGCGCCATTGTGGAACATCTTTATATTGTGATGGAATATCGGAACATCTTTATATTGTGAAATATCATTATATATATATATATATATATATATATATATATATATATATATATATATATATTAAATGTTAATGAAACTTAGCAAAGAAGAGCTGCAGTCAATATTAATAAACTTCAGAGAAACCGTAGAATAAACTCATGTAAAAATACCGACAGTTTTCAAAATGTCTTCTTATTGTTCATTGCTTCATCACATCTCAGAGTCATTAAGTGGTTCACTTTAAGGCCGAAGTAATGAACCAAGACGAAACTTTTCACTCTTGAAAAGGATTTGTATTTTTGTAAAAACATTTACATCTTAACTGCAAGTTTATACAGAAGAAAAAAATGAGACATCTCATCACTTCTAACTGCTCTAGAAGTCAAGAGTCACTGCTAATTAAAAAGCAAAGATACTGCTCTTCCACTTTTTTTCTTTTAGTTCCACAGATGATTTTTTTTCACAACATTAATTAATAATTGTCTATTATTGTTATTATTAATAATAATTTTCTCTCTCCCTTTTTTTAATAATAATAGAAAATTAAATTAAATGAAATTAAAAATAGAACTTCGCTTCTTACTGTTCTGATACCCCAACTCTCCATTCCTGGTAACAGCACAACATTTTGCATACCGAGAAGAAAGGCCACAGATTAGACGTGCTCGAGGAATTGCCAATATTTAAACATTTTTCTCGTAATGACTGGCTTATTCTGAATGAACAGCTGCAACTCCGTGATAGAAGCTTTTTTAATTTATTAAATGGTTACTCGGTCTTTGATGTTGTACTTCGTGCAGTGTCCGAAATATTTCTTCCAACTTGACTCAATGCATTTGTATTCCAAAAGCTAATATTTAACTATTGTGCTTGTTAAAACTTTGTTACTCGTTTATTCTCTCTACTAATATTGTATTGCCAAAATGACGCCTCAGCCATCTCTCATGTTAAAGCATTTTATAGCAATTGTTTTCTCAATAATGTTTGTAGAGTAGCCTAGTTGTAATTGCGGCTACTAGATGGCACTACTGACGTGACGTCTTCCTATTCACATCTTTGCTTAGCACACGCCAGTCTGATATCTCCGTGCAGGCGTGCGACCCATAGTGGTTAGCATTTTCTAAAAATTTCTTTTTCAACATTGTGACGTAAGCTTTACAGCTGAGTATAATATTTTATTATGTGACTTGTTTTATTTTATAATTTCTGATGAAGACAATCTTAGTCATTGCCGAAACCAGGTGAAATAATTTTTATCCATTGATTAAATGTTTAATTCTTCAAAATAGCCTCCCTTTGCTTTCATCACTGCCTTGCACACTCTCGGCATGCGCCACGTCAGATTTGCCAACGTTTCGGTTGGAATTAATCTCCATTCTTGCTGCAGGACCTCCCACAATTGTGTCCCACTCATGATTTTCCGTTTTATGATCCTCCTGTTGTAGTGGGACGGATTATTGTCTCCGCTACATATCTCATGTCAGCTCAGTTTGTGCAGGATAACTTACTTATATTTGTGTTCTTAAATGATTTTTATGTAAATGTTTAATGTTATGATTCTTAAAGACGTTTTTTGTATGTTTTTTGTTTGTTTCATGTGCTGTGAGGCGAGTCAACCTACGAGGGCAACATCTTCGACACCGATTCCAAGGAGTAAATACCCGGCCACACCAAGTCGCGGGTCGACGGCCACGAGGCAAGAAGATGTTGATCTCTGCGGTTGTCGTCGCGAGAGTTGACATTATTATCGACATTTCATGTTAAAACAACAAATTTTAAAAGTCAGTTCCCTTTTGTCTGTCAATGACTACATATGTAAAGTCATAGAAAGAAATAAATGTCATTGTGTTTAAACTTGACGAAAGTGTCAGAGTACATCATTTATGAAGAATTATTTTATGATGAATAATATATTAATGAAATGAGCAGATGACTTAATTTAAATATTCTTCAATCTGAAGGAAGATTTTTATGAATTTTCATTTGTGGGAAAGTTATGTCAAGAAGAATTCCATAAATGTTTTTTTAGAACTTTGGTTAATCGATCATACACATCGATCGATAATCATTGAAGAAATATTTTTTTTTCTGTGGCTATAGCAACGACCACAAACAAACAAAATTCTTTTGACAGACTTATCTATGAGAGAACTAAGAAATATTTTAACAAAGTGACTGTTAAAGACTTCTTCCTTCGGCGCAAGAATCTGATTTTGAAATATTGCAACGTATAAAGATTTTACATGAACATTTATTTTATTTTTATATAAATTTTTATGGGTGAGTGAACACCTCAAGGATTACGAAGTCTGACACGGCCACATTCAACCCTAATTATACAAGACGAGTGCTTTTGAAGATAAGGTTTTAGCACACGTTCCGCCGTACGAAGAGGTCGTTCCGCCGCACGTGGCGACCGATGATAAAGGACTTGTGTGCCATTCGAAGAAGAAATTTGGCACACAGACGCGGAGGAAGAAGCAGCCTGTGTCACTCCATCAACGAGAGGTCTGGTTGACGACGGGGGCAGCCTTGGAGAACGGTCACCCAGATATTCTACGAGACTACGCTGCAGTCGTGAACAGCACCTTGCTGTTCCCGACACCCTTTCTCTTTTAAACTTAACAGGCCCTGTCCAGCAGCTGTGAGCAGTCATCTCTGCGACAACGCTACGACGCTGTCATGGGTGATTATGGTGCGCAGTGCAATCATAAATTTAAATTGAAACATCTGGTGAGTCAATTTCACGTAGGCAATATTGGTGTGTGACAGTGAACAGTGTTCAAAAGGTTATTTTTCGTTTGTAGACAGTACATATCTAGCTAATATGTCAGAAGGTGAAATATCGGGTGACGAACAATTAGGATTACCTCCACTTAGTAGGGAAGGACGGTTTCTCAATAGGAAAATAGACAAATCCATAAATAGAACTGAGAATAAAATAAGTGACAATAATAATGAAATTAAGGACATGTTTAGACAGATATCAGCTACTCTAACCAAAACCCAGGAACAAATAGCTAGAATTGAATCGGCTCAAACTAAAACAAATAGCTAAAATAGAATCTTCTCAAAACAAAACCCAGGAACAAATAGCTAAAATAGAATCTTCTCAAAACAGAACCCAGGAACAAATGGCTAGAATGGAATCGGCTCAAGCTAAAGTAGAATTTTCTCAAAACAAAACCCAGGAACAAATAGCTAAAATAGAATCTTCTCAAAACAAAACCCAGGAACAAATGGCTAGGGTAGAATCGGCTCAAACTGAAACTCAGGGACAAATATTAGGTCTCAATAATAGGCTAGAGGAACATATCAAAGAGTCACGTGAAGAAAAAATTCAAATGCGCCAAGATATCGCTGAGCTAACACATAGATTAGATAATATTCATGTTTTAGTATCTACTGAAATAGAAAAGAGTAATGTTATGTTACGTGAGGAGATAGAAACAAATAATATTAAGATACATGACGAGATAGAAGTTAATAATATTAAGATCCATGAAGAGCTTATGTTACAAACCGAAAATATTCGGAAAGAGTTACAAGAATCTATCCAAGAAATTTCTACCAGGAACGTAGAAAATTCTTCGATAGAAAATCCTGTTTTAAACCAGCTATCCCAGCAAGTGGAAAAAGATCATGCTGAGATAGTGAATACTAAAACTTTAATCTCTGATATCTATAATAATATTGAGACAGTCAGAGATAGTGACAACCATCAGTCGGCAGAATATTCAAACTGTGGTGACAGTCGAAACGCGGAACTGTTAAACCATGTGTCCAATACTGAGCTCTAGTTGCGCGAAATTAATAAACAGTTAGCAGAGTTCAGTGCCAAACATAATACGGCTAACAGTAAAAGCAGTTCCACCAACATTGCTAGGAACGATAGTCGTACCGCTAGTGAAATTTTAAGCGCTGAAAATATAATTGTAGCACGCATGTCAGCA
Organism: Locusta migratoria; assembly: GCA_026315105.1. Taxonomy (NCBI): domain Eukaryota; kingdom Metazoa; phylum Arthropoda; class Insecta; order Orthoptera; family Acrididae; genus Locusta; species Locusta migratoria. Next base: position 302,748,472 of record CM048751.1, read on the forward strand.
GATAATAAAAACGATGCGCCTACTTCCTCGCAATGTGAAGTGAACAAAACAAGACCAGTTAATGATTGTGGAGGAAATTGTCATGCAATAGTGACCTCAGAAGCAGCAAATAAATTTCCGACCTTCAACCCAGAGGGTGGCTTGCATCCTGTTATATTTGTAAAAGCCATAGAGAGTTCATTTCCTGTTAAATGGGATGATACACGAAAAGTACAATTTATAATCGGACAATTAGAAGCTAGTGCTACTGAATGAGCTATTCTAAACCGTAGTAAATTTAAGACATGGGATGATGTTATCACCCGAATTTAAAGAAAAATATTGGTCAAAAGGGGAGCAACAACGTCTTACTCTTGTATTATTAGACCCACCCTATTATTCAAAACGTTGGGGAGGATTCAGAAAGTATTTTGAATGGCATTTAAATCGGGTAAAACTGATAGAGCATCCCATAATGGAAGAACATCTAATCAGGGTATTGATTAGTAGACTACCTTATTATGTTAAGGAAAAAATGATAGAAAGGGAATGGTCACGTCCGAGAGATTTATTAAATTACCTAGAACAGCTCGACAATTTAAACAAAGAAAAGGAGGACGAGCAAATTAGCAATAACAGAGAAAATAATGTTCGGAACAACGGCAATAATCGATTTGAGCCTCGTAAAGGCAACAACGCAAATCAAAGTCGTTTTGTGAAGTTAAGAGACCCTATAAAGATACTGGTAGTATCGGGAATAAAGAAGGTGGTTCTAAGGTACGTGGTCAAGGTAATCAATCGAACACAAAACAAATAACGGATAATGGCGAGATCATAGGTGACACCATCATAGAAATTTCGGGACACTAAAACCGTCCCTTAGTGCGGGTCTACTAAAGCGGACCGTAGATTTATGTTCTATACGACCCACTTGTAATTTTTCTCTAAATTGATCGGATAAAGAGAGTATACAAGATGATCTCCTGTTTCAAGAGAATAACATAAAGAAAGTAAGGAATTTTAAACCAGTCATCAATGGTTTCATCAAAGATACAGAAGTAAATATCATTATTGATTCTGGTAGTGAGGTTAGTATACTATCTAAAGAATTATTTAAAATCAAGAGGAAATATTGGAAATTTCCAACGTTGCCAGTAAGTAATGTAAGAATTGTAGGGGTTACTGGCAAGAAAAGTCAAAACATCAATGAAGAAACTTCCTGGCAGATTAAAATTGTGTGCCGGAACCGGGACTCGAACCTGGGACCATTGCCTTTCGCGGGCAAGCGCTCTACCGACTGAGCTACCCCGACACGACTCACGATGCCGCCTCACAACTTTACTTCCGCCAGTACCTCGCCTCCTACTTTCCAAGTTGTGAGGCGGCATCGTGAGTCGTGTCGGGGTAGCTCAGTCGGTAGAGCGCTTGCCCGCGAAAGGCAAAGGTCCCAGGTTCGAGTCCCGGTTCCGGCACACAATTTTAATCTGCCAGGAAGTTTCATATCAGCGCACACTCCGCTGCAGAGTGAAAGATTCATTCTGGATCAATGAAGAAGTTTTTCTATCTTTTACAATTAACCAGCAATCTTTCTCGCATTCATTTCTTGTAGTGGATAAATGAAATGTAGCCTTAATCTTAGGTGTTGATTGGTTATATAAGCATGAGGCTCTCTTAGATTTTAAGGATTCCATTCTTACAGTTTATGTAGAAAACCGTATAGTAAGATTTAAGTTTGACCATCTCAAAGATGTGGATAATAATTATGAGTCTCTGCATCTTAAATACGTGGATGCCATGAACTTATCATTAGATTGTGAGGAGGTAGCAGAGGAAGGTTATCATCCTGATTTCAATGATAGTATCTATAATTAAATAAAAAATAAGTGATATTCAAATACATTCCTTTCTCAGCAGAAGAAAGAAAAGCTTGAATTAGTATTATTAAAATTTAAGTCAGTTTTTTCAGACAAACCTGGATGTATTAAAGACTATGTATGTAAGCTTAAGATTAAGAACCCAAAACCGTTCTTTAAGAAACCTTATCCAGTTTCTGTGGAGCTAAAGGAAGCTGCCACAAGAGAGGTAAATAAAATGTTGGAACAAGGTGTCATTGAGAGATCATGTAGTCCCTTCAACAGTCCATTGTGGGCGGTGAAGAAGATTGGAGGTGGAGTTCGCCTAGTATTAGATGCTAGGGAATTAAATAAAATCATTGAGATGGAAAGGGATAGACCTTTACCTATGGAGGAAGTACTTTTAAGAATTGCAGGATCTCGTTATATGAGTACTATGGACTTAACAGCTGGATATCATCAAGTTACTTTACATCCTGACTCAAGAGAATATACAGCTTTTCTCTTTGAAGGTAAGTCTTACCAATTTAAGGTGTTACCATTTGGACTTAACATATCTGTGGCAACCTTTATAAGAGCGTTAGACTCTGCATTAGGTCCACAACTGTCCAGTAAGATAATTGTGTACGTTGATGACATCATTGTTGTTACAAGAACATGGGAAGAACATCTCTCTGTTCTACAGGAGTTGTTCGAAAGGTTGATTGCTAATGGTATCACTTTAAAATTGTCTAAATCATATTTCGGGAGAGAAGAAGTGAGATTTTTAGGACATATAGTGAATAGTAATGGAGTAAGACCGGATCCTCAACGTATTGAAGCTGTTGCTAAATGCCCTAGTCCTAGGAATAAGAAGCAGTTAAAATCCTTCTTAGGAATGGTAAGTTTCCTGAGAAGATTTATTCCAGAAACTGATATTACAAATCTTAAGCTTTTAGATATGCTTAAACAAAAGTCTGTGTGGACTTGGGGACACGAAGAAGAATTAGTTTTCAATAGAATAAAGAATGCTTTAATAAATGCGAAAATGCTATACCATCCAAAGTATGAAGAAGAATTTTGTATGTATACAGATGCCTCCGATTACGGAATTTCGTGTGAGATCTTTCAGGGCGAATTAACTGACGAAAATGGATTACATCGTCCTATAGCTTTTGCTAGCAGAACTTTGAATAAACACGAAAGAAATTACTTCGTAACGGAAAAAGAAGCTCTTGCTGTTGTTTGCAGCTTCCAAAGGTTTCGTGGATTACTTAGCGGAAGGAAAACTATTGTCTGTACCGACCACCAGGCTTTGGTTTTTCTGTCCAATTCTAGGTTATTACACCGTAGGTTAATGATATGGGTCTTGTGTTTACAGGAGTTTCATTATGAAATACGTTATATAAAAGGTTCACAGAATGTAGTGTCAGATGCATCTAGGGATGGAAAATATTTCGATCACTGAAGAATCAGGGACTAACTATCATGTGTATTTCCTGACCAATAAAGAAAGTGAACAGAAAATGAAGCAAATAGTAGCAGCTATTAAAGTTAACCAACGACTTGACCCTATCTTTGGTAAAATATTGCAAACCTTTGACAACAATGAGGACACTTATGTAGTAAAAGATAATTGGTTGTACTTTAAGAATTTATTGTATTGGAAAGCGAAACCTGAACATAACTATTGGAAGATTTGTGTACCTGAAGCCGTCGTACATGACTTGGTAGTATACATACATGAAGGATATGGTCACTTCGGTATCCACAAATGTATCAAATATCTCATGAAGTTTTACTATTTTAGGAATATGACACGTATAGTTAGAATTATTATTCGAACATGCGAATAGTGTCAGAAGGTAAAACTAGGAAATAGTCCTCATAATTATAAATTATATTCTATAATTCCTCTTGGATTATGGGATATTCTCTCAATAGATTTTTTCGGCCCTTTACCACGCAGCTCAGGTGGTTTTAGTTATATCTTTGTAATACTGGAATGCTGGTTGAAATTTGTGAAGTTGTACATGTTAAAAAGAGCAACAACTTCAAGTGTAATACGTTTCTTAGTAGAGATTATTTTGTTAATTGGGGCACACCTAAGAGAATATTATCTGATAATGGTAGTGCTTTTATCAGCAACAAATTTAAAGAGTTGTTAAGGTCATATAATATAAAACATATTCTCATTTCCAAATATCATCCACAAGGAAATCCGGTGGAACGAGTAATGAAAGAGCTAGGTAGACTTTGTAGGACATATTGTGCTTCCAGACATACACGATGGGCTAAGTTAATTCTAGAATTTGAAAAGATATTAAATGAATTGCCTCACTTAAGTACTGGTTTAGCACCACTTGAGATCTTAGGTAAACGTATCATAGGAGAACCTTTATTAACTGCTATTCCTTGGCCTCCGTTAAATAAAATTAATCCTATACAGGAAAATGATATTAAAGATCAACTGATTAAAAACGCTGAACAACGAATCAGGAAGTATAACGAGCAAACTAAGGTACCCTGTTACCAGATTGGAGATTTGGTACTTGCTTTGTCTCATTCTAAGAGTCGTAAAGAAAACAAAGAATGCAAGAAGTTTTTCTTTTTATATGAAGGCCCTTATGTAGTATACAAAGTTCCTCATCCGAAGGCTGTAGTGTTGCAAGGGCCTTCAACAGGAATAATAAAGGGACTTTATAATGTAAGTCAAATTAAGCCTTTCTTGCCGAAAGAGGGGTGAGAATGCGTAACATAGTAACACGATCATCCAACCGACTGACGAAAATTAGATTTTGACACAAGACGATGACTAAATTTTAAAAGAAGTCTGTTAAGTATAAGTAAGTTTTTATACAGCTCACCGAAGACAGATCTTTCATTGTGTATACAAAAGCAACATATATAGTACACAGTACTCCTCAGCGAATACGCATAATGAATATGATGTGACTTATGTCGAAGGGTAGAGAGTCTATCCATATTAGGAGATATTCTCTATAAAATGAATTTATTAAATTTTTCTTTTAGTCTTTAGCTATAATAAGACTCTACCCTAATCATACAAGACGAGTGCTTTTGAAGATAAGGTTTTAGCACACGTTCCGCCGTACGAAGAGGTCGTTCCGCCGCACTGTCCAATTCATCCCGCAGCAGCTCGATTGGGTTACAATCAAGGGACTGGGGCGGCCATTCCATGTTTTTCAAAATGTTCAAATGTTTGTATAGCTTAACTACGAGGTCATCAGTCCCTAAACTTACAAACTACTTATGAACTAGCTAACACTAAGGACGGCACAAATATCCATGCCCGAGGGGGGATTCGAACCCTCGACCGTAGTAGCCGTGCAGACCGTGACTGGCGCGCCGCAGTCCTCTCGGCCACAGTAGCCAGCTCCATGTTTTTCAATATTTTACGACCCTCTAGAGAATTCACATAGTTCTGGACAAGCGAGACGTTGACTTGCTGCAAGACAAACTCTTACTCAATCATACGCAAACCATGTGTCTCAGTATGTCGCTGGAGAATGTCATTATAATCTTTTTGGTTAATTTTTCCATATATTTTCACTAAATCTCCGACTTTATTCCCTCAAAAGGACCCTCAAACCATCACAGAACTTCCTCCATGCTTTACAGTTGGAATAAAGCTGAGTATTCAAGCGTTCATGGGGTAAACTCCCGTGTATAAGAAAGGAAAGACAACTGACCCATACAATTACAGGCCAATGTCGTTGACATCGGTTTCATGTAGAATTTTGGAGCACATTCTCAGTTCGAATATAGTAAATTTCTTTGAAACGGAAAAGCTTCTTTCCATGAATCAGCACGGGTTTAGGAAACATCGTTCATGTGAAACTCAGCTTGCCCTTTTCTCACATGACATCTTGCGAGCCATGGACGAAGGGCAACAGGCGGATTGTGTTTTTCTCGACTTCAAAAAGGCGTTCGACACGGTGCCACACTGCAGACTGCTAACGAAGATACGAGCTTATGGAATAGGTTCACAGATTTGTGACTGGCTGGAAGACTTCCTAAGTAATAGAACGCAGTACGTTGTTCTCGACGGCGAGTGTTCATCAGAGACGAGTGTATCGTCAGGCGTGCCCCAGGGGAGTGTGATAGGACCGCTATTATTTTCCATCTATATAAATGATCTGATGGACAGAGTAAGTTGTAATTTGTGGCTGTTTGCTGATGATGCTGTGGTGTATGGGAGGGTGTCGTCTGTAACTGACTGTAATAGCATACAGGTTGACTTAGACAAAATTTCTAGTTGGTGCGAAGAATGGCAGCTAGCTCTCAATGTAGAAAAATGTAAGGTGATGCGCATGAGTAGAAAAAACAATCCTATAATGTTCGAATACAGCATCAGTAGTGAACTTCTTGATGCGGTCGCGTCGTTCAAATATCTAGGCGTAACATTGCAGAGCGATATGAAATGGAACGAGCATGTAAGGACAGTTGTGAGTAAGGCAGACAGCCGACTTCGGTTTATTGGGAGAATTTTGGGAAGATGTACTTCACCTGTAAAGGAGACCGCGTATAAAACGCTTGTACGACCACGTCTTGAGTATTGCTCAAGTATTTGGGACCCCCAGCAGATCGGTTTGAAGGAAGACATAGAGGCGGTTCAGAGGCGAGCAGCTAGATTTGTTACCGGTAGGTTCGACCAATGCGCGAGTGTCACGGAAATGCTCCGGCAACTCAATTGGCGATCGCTGGAAGAAAGACGACGTTCTTTTCGTGAATTTCTGTTAAGTAAATTTAGAGGGCCGGAATTTGAAGCTGAGTGTAGTACGATCTTGCTGCCGCCTACTTACATTTCGCGTAAAGATCACAAAGACAAGATAAGAGAAATTAGGGCTCGTACGGAGGCATATAGGCATTCCTTTTTTCCTCGTTCAATTTGGGAGTGGAATAGGAAAGGAAATGCCTAGTAGTGGTACAGTGTACCCTCCGCCACGCACCTTACGGTGAATTGTGGAGTATGTATGTAGATGTAGATGTAGAAACGTCGTACAAATTGACGGCGATTACTTCCAAATATTTCGAACTAGGATTCATCAGTGAATAAGACTCGTTCCCAATTCCCCGTTGTACATTGTTGGTGTGTTAGCCCACTTCTTGTTAACAGTGCGCAACAGTTGTCTTTTGTTGCTACATAACCTCGGACGTTGTTGTCTGCCAGGCGTCGTCTCACTGGTGACTCGCTCACCAGTGTATCCCTCGTTGCGTTTAATTCAGAAATCAAGTCACGGACAGTTTTTAATCTGTTACGTTTACTGGTCATTACCAAATACTTTTCCTGGCATTCCGATATTTTCCTGGGTGCTCCTGAATGAGGACACTCTGCATAGGAGCCTATTTCTCGATGCCGGTGTATGGTTTTGACAACTCTGCTGATGGAAATCTTCAGTTTCTTTGCTATTTGTCGGACGCTATTGCCTTCTTAGTGCAAACTGACTATCATTACCCTGATTCATAATGAATCTGGCACTTTGGGACCATTTTCAATTACTTTCGCGACCTGTTAAACGTTCATGGAAACGCAACTACAAGTGAACAGAACTGTAAACAACGCACCTTTGCATAACCCTGCAGTCTATCACACCATCTGGTGTGTTCAGTAGAACTGCTTGGACAGGTAACTTCGGTTTACATAAAACGGAGCAATACAAGAATGTTCCATTATGTATGTATATGTACAATAATTAAGTGTACAGTTCTGCAGGTGTCATTATTAACCGTTATTTGAGATTGCTATATCTAATTGTAAGATAGATCACTTCCATCTTGCTCCGTTGTATTACTCAGCATGGTGTTCCCAAACTTCTGGAGTGTATTGTACATAATTGTGAATACTACTTCAATACCCTGAGACACTCCTACTGCGCTGATATGCCTTCACCCCAACCTCCTGACTATCTCCTCCAATATGCTGACGACACCACATTCCCTGCCCTCGCCCCTCCCTTGCCCGTTCCCAGTTTTTGATCCAGTCACACCTCACCGAGTTTGTCTCATGGTGCAACCGGTGGCTCCTTTCCGTCAACCCTGAAAAATCCCAGGCAATTATTATAGGTCGTACCACCCCTTCCTTCCACCTCTCTGACTTCTACCTTACCCTCCACAACCGTCCCATTTGCCACACCCCCACACTCAAATACCTTGGCCTAACCCTTGATCGCTCCCTCTCCTGGACCGCAGAAAGCTCTCTACCGCGTGAATCTCCTCAAACTCGTTACTGGCCGGACGTGGGATCGCAGCCCCTCCACCATGCTATACACTTACCGCTCGCTCGTGTCCCATCCTCTGCAGCTTCCATCCTACCCGGATTTCCTCTTCCCCATTCTACTATAAAATCCTGCAAATTCTAGAACGCCATGCCCTCCACCTCGCCTACTGTATCCGGCTTCGTCTCCCAAATGGATCCTGTATGGCCGGCCGCGGTGGCCGAGGGGACTGAGGCGCTCCAGTCACGTTCTGCACGGATACTTTGGTCGGGGGGTTTGAATACCCCCTCGGGCATTGAAATTTGTGCCGTCCTTAGTATTAGTTAGTTCCTAAGTAGTTTGTAAGTTTAGGGACTGATGAACCCGTAGTTAAGTCCCAAAAACTATACAAACATTTGAAACATTTTGATCCGGTATTACCTCATTCCGTTTCCCAATTTCCTCCAATACCTCGAACACATCAAGATCCTTTACACTGCCGCGCAGGAGTAGCCGATTGATCTGGAGCGCCATGTTGCAGATTGCACGGCCTCCCGAGGTTCAAATAGTCCCTTGGACGTGGATGTTTGTGTCGTCATTAGTATAAGTTAGTTCATAAGTAGTTAGTAAGTTCAGTTACTGATGACACCACAGTGAAGTTCCATAAGCTTTACAAACATTTGAACATTTTCTTTATATGAACCGCAAGATAGACTTATGTAACCCCCTGGTATACCCTATCCTTACCAATCCTGGACGTCTGCCACGCCTATACCGCTGCATCCCTCCCTTCCTTCACTCCACACTCTCCACATCCTTTCCCAGGGTAACTTCCGCCACCTCCCCCTCCCAGATGATGCCCTCCGTCCTGAAATATACCCTCTCCCCTCTCCCTCCCCTTCCCTCCACCCTCTTGGCTATTCCCTTTGTGCCCTGGAGTCCCTACGCCTCCCCCACCCTCTCCTACCCCCTATCTGCTCACCCCTCCCCCACTTCCCCCCCTCCACCCCTCCCTACCCAATGGGGTCCTGCGCATCAGTTTTAACAGTGTATCTTCCAGTGTTGTGTGCAAAGTGCTTCAGTGTGCTTTTATCTGCGTCCGCCGTTTCCTGACAAATGTCACATCCTTCAGTTTTACACAGTGTCTCCGAGTGCTGGTGTCATACTGCTTGTTTTTAACGTCACTGTGGCTCATTGTTTTAACTGACTGTATGTTTTATTCCTCTGTCAAACTGTAAATTCTTCAAGTTAAATTCACCGTTTTTTTAACTGCGTTTCATGTTTTAAGTCTTCATGCCCATGTTATATGTTCTCTCGGCTGAAGAGCAGCACAGAATGCTGCTGCCAGCCTACTGGCGTGTATATGCTAGTTGCAAAATAACAATAAAGAAAAAAATCCTGAAATAATTTTCACGGTATATAGACTACTAAAGATCGATGCCATAGGAAACGAAATGTGTGTCTACTGTAACGTAACAGTAAATTCAATTTACCTGCACAAGTTTGGCAATGTCTTGGGACACATTACTCAATGCCTGCCCGGCCCGTTCAAGTAGTTCTACAGGAGTTGAGGCTTGATGAGTGGCACGTGTTAGACATCGACCCGTCACATCCCACACATGCTCCACTCAAGACAAGTCCGGAGACGGTGCTGACATGGCAACTATCTGCCCTTCTCGCAGACGGCTGTTGTGGGCCATTATTGTCCTGTTGGAAGAACACATCACCTTCCCTTTGCAATAGTCTTGTGTAGATCGCGAACGAACTAGTTCGAAAGAGCGCTCCCACAGGCGAACTACGCGAACTAGTTCGCAGACCCCTCGCCTCTTAGTTCGTCCGCTTCTTTTCCGAAGACTGACGGATAACAGCGAGAGGACGCGAGAGCGCGCAGAATCGCGTGATTCCCTTCTGCCAGTTGCCTTCATTTCGAGCTGAGATGCAGCTCAGCTGTAGTTTTTAGTAGCGGTAGCAAAAGCGAAAACGAACGAACGAATTAAAAAGAGCGACTTACTTTGCGGCCGAGCTGCGAACTAAAAGGAGAGCTGGCGGTCGCGAACTAAAATATGCGCGATTGGTCGGGAAGTAAAATATGCGCGATAGGTCACGAACAGAATTAAAAATCACGTGTTTGCCTTCTGCTGATGAGAGCCATTTCGAGGTTAGCGTCTGCCTGCTAGATTTTATAGTTCAGTGCTACAAAATTTCTGCTTTGAAGTATTCTGCACTCTGCAACATCTGAATAATAAATTCCATAATGCCAAATAAAGATACAGAAATAACTCTAAACTTAAACGAGAGAAATTATCCACAAACTGTTTCTATTGGTTTGCGTGATATCGTTGGCGGCTCAACCAGCAAGCGCACAGTACTTCGGCCGCCGGGGCTGTTGATAAGATTTCGACCCATCTGTAATAATTCTGGTTTATAGAAGAATACATTCTTAAAGCGAGCTATTAGCGTCTGTTTACTCTTGAAATATACTATGATCCATTAAATACTTCTTCTTCATTGCAACGAAGACCCAAATCTGTTTGATATCGTTCTTCAAAAGCGTTCATTTTCCATACCTCCGGGATGCGGAATTTAGAAGTGGATGTTCCTCGAGTAGTAAAACAACTTAAGTCACTAAAGAAAAACAAATCTTTCGGGCCTGACTGTATACCAAGTAGATTTTCTGAGAGTAAGCTGATGCAATTGCTCCATTGTTACCTATGGTATACAACCGATCATTCAGCAAAAGATCCGTACCCAAAGACTGACAACTGGCCCAGGTCACTCCAGTATTCAAGAATGGCAATACGAGTGATCCCCAAAATTACAGGCCCATCTCATTGACGTAGATTTGGAGTAGGATTTTGAAACATATACTTTGTTCGAAGAGAACGACCTATTAACCAATAGTCAAAACGGTTGCAGAAAGTATCGCTCTTGTGAAACAGAAATTGCCCTTTATTCGCATGAAGTGATAAGTGCCATCGACAAGAGATGTCAAAACGATTCCATATTTCTGGATTTCCAGAAGGCTTTTGATACTGTACCTCACAAGCGGCTTCTAATGAAATTGCGTGCTCATGGAATATTGCTCCACTTGGGCTATTAGATTCACAATTTCCTATGAGAAAGGAAATAGTTCGTAGTAAATGACGGTAATTCTTCGAATAAAACAGAAGTGATATCTGGCGTTCTCCAAGGAAGCGTTATAGGTCCCCTACTCTTCCTTGTGTTCATAAACGATTTAGGAGATAATCTGAATAGCTCCCTTAGACTGTTCGCGGGTGATGCTGTCGTTTATCGGTTACTGAAGTCAACAGAGGAACAGAGGCAACTGCAAAGAGATATAGACAAAACTACTACATGGTGCGAAAATTGGCAATTAACACTAATTAATGAAAAGTGTGAAGAAATAAAAGTGACCACTAAAAGAAATCAGATGAACTTCAATTATGCGATAAATCAGTCAAACCTTCAGGTCGTAAATTCTACCAAATACCTAGGAGTTACAATTACGAACAACTTAGACTGGAGCGAACACACTAAAATATTGTTGGGAAGGCGAACCAAAGATTACGTTTTATTGGCAGAACGCTTCGAAGATGCACCAGCTCCACCAAAGAGACTGCCTACATCACACCTGTGCGTCCTCTCTTGGAGTACTGTTGCCCAGTGTGGGACCTTCACCAGGTGGGACTGACGGAAGACATTGAGAAGGTTCAGAAAAGGGCAGCTCGTTTTGTTTTATCACGTTACAGGAGGGAAAGCGTCACGAAAATGTGGCACGATTTGAGGCGGAAATCATGAAAAGAACGACGTTATTCGTTACAGCGAGATCTCTTTGCGAAATTTCAGTCACCGACTTTTACTTCTGAATGTAAAAATATTTTGCTAGAACCCTCCTACATAGGAAGACATGACCATCCCAATGAAATAAGAGAAATCAGATCGAAAACGAAAAGATTTACCTATTCTTTCCTCCCGCACGTTATTAGAAAATGGAAAGATAGAGAAAGATTATGAAAGCGGTTAATGAACCCTCTGCCAGGCACTTAAATGTGATATACAGAGTATCTATGTAGATGTAGATGTGATATAGGTTTCTGTCAATTTCTACAGTTTTCGTATGACCTTATAATGGTGTACCATCATTCATCACAATAACGTAGTAAATCTCTCTGCACAATGAGTAATAATCGCAAAGAATTCTCGCAGAAAGCCGTTTTTCTGACACCGTATCTAAATCAACACTTTGTTGGATGGTTAACTTACTGCATTCGAACCACACACACACACACACACACACACACACACACACACACACACACACACATATATATATATATATATATATATATGGTGTTTCAATAAGTGTGTTTGCCTCTGTAACTTGTAAAATAATAGGTGACGGGAAATTTTAATGCGGTAGGGCAACACACGAAATGTTACACTTTCTGCGGAGCTATGAACATAGTTTATTGTATCATTTTCCACAGAGTTACAGCACAAAAATATAATTTTTTAAATGGAACAATAGTTTTTTCTATCGTGCTTTGGAATCGTTGAGACCAGCTGCGTCCATATTAATTTAAACTACATTTCTACCACTGTTATTTTGGGAGCTACGACCCTTCACAATTTCAGGGGCAGATACCACACGCTGTACATAATACATGGCTGTGTGGTGGGTGATGGATGTTATGGCGGTGGGAAGTTGATTTACATGAGATGTTCAAATGTGTGTCCATGTTCCTCAATGCATAATGCAATGCGCCGTCGAAAGGATCTGCGGACGAGATGTAACATCGCCGGTGTGACGGAGCGACATGCGTCCTCGATGCGCCGTATTAGGTCATCTGGGGATGTGGACTCAGTGACATAAACACGATCCTTTAGGTATCCCCACAAAAAGAAATCTACTGGTGTTAAATCGGGCGACCATGAGGACCATGGCGCCCCAACCATCTTCCTGCAAACCTGTTGTTTAGTTCTTCCACAACAGCACGCGCAGAATGGGCTGGGTGACCATCGCGTTGCATCCACATATGGACTCTCGTGTGTAGTCACACATGTTCAAGGACACCACCCAAACTGTCGGCTATAAAAGCGCGATATAACTCACCTGTCAGTGTACCTCGGAAGTAGTGTGGACCGATCATTTCATCCCGAAGGATTCCAACCACACGTTAATACACCACCTACGTTGACGGTTGACAGGTCATGTCCACCGATAATTGTCTGCGGCTCAGCAGTGCATGTTATGGCGATTCACTGCACCATAATTTGTGAACGTAGACTCATCAGAGAACATAACACTTTGGAAAGACTCCAGCGTGAAATTACGCATGGCCCACTCACAGAATGTCACTCTTGCACGGAAATCGTTCCCATGCAGCTCCTGGGTCAGTGACAGGTGGTACAGGTGAAACCTGTGGCCGTGTGCTATACGCCACACAGATGTGAGACTGACACCAGCGACTGCAGCAACGGCTCGTAAGCTGACATGAGGATCGTGGTGTAGTGCAGCTAAAACAAACACCTCCGTCTCCTCACTTCTTGCAGGTCTTCGTCTGTTACTGCGGCGCATTACCAAGCTGCCTGTTTTCCGAAGTCGTTGTTCGGCACTTAAGAAGGTAATGGCCGCCGGGGCTCTTCGCCTAGGATATCTCACGGCATACGCCGTGGCTGCTTCAGTGGCATCGTGTCGGCACTCGCCGAGCATCAGCAACATGTCAACGTACTCATTGTTCGTGTATGCCATCGTCATCTGATGTCAGTAACTGTAATATATTGAGCCCCGGTTGTTTGTGTGGCTCCAACTTTCGGGTATACGGCCGTGTGCGGCGACAGTCGGCAGTCTAACAGCGCATCGAGGAAGCTTCTCGCTCCGTGACACCGGCGACGTTACAACTCGGCCGCACGACATTTAGAAGGCGCATTGCATTATGTGCAGCGTTTGTGGTATCTGCCCGTGCAACTTTGAAGGGTTGTAGCTTCCAAACAAACAGTGATAGAAATGTAGTTTAAACTGATTTGGACGCAGCTGGTTTCAACGAATCCAATGCACGATAGAAAAAACTACTGTTCCATTTAAAAAATTATATCTATGTGCTGTAACTCTGTGGAAAATGATACAATAAACTATGTTCATAGCTCCGCAGAAAGTGTAACATTTCTTGTGTTGACCTACCGCATTAAAATTTCCCGTCACCTATTATTTTATAAGTTACAGAGGCAAACACATTTAGTGATTGTAGTTGTCTTCAGGCATTTTGAACGATACAGACATAAGGAAAACCTGGGTCAATAGTTTTCTTTCTGAGTTTCACCGTAGCAATCTAGAAAGTTGCTTGAATCATTATTCGGTAACTGTCGTTGTTCCCAGAAAAAATACAAAGAGGCGTGGATTTCGGTATTAAATCACACCAGATCAAAATACCAATATTCAAGCTAATACTTCCTTCAGTCATTGCGATAATACGATCACACTAACAAATACATTCATTTCTCAGCTACTTATTTCGGGAAATAAAACTGTTCCAATCCCACAGCATAAGAATCTTTGCCACACGAGAACAAATCATATCAATCTGTGACGCTAATGACGTGTCAATTCTAACAATCGATAGTTATTCCGTAACAGACGCTCTTCGATTTGCATCGCTTGCAAGCATTCTTGAAACTTAGATGCAGTTGTAGGCGAATGGCGACGTTCGTTACGAGGTGGGAGGCATTTTCCTCGCAAGAAAGGGGAACGTTAGCGAACACAGTGGCAGCGTTTCTGGGAAATCACGGAGCCGAGGGACACAAAAACAATAACTGGAGACGTCAGTGTCTGGGTTGGTATCGAATTCGGCCGTGAACCACCAGGAAAGCGAGAAATCTCTAGCGGCCTTGACGTTGTGTGTGCGGCCTCTTCCTGTCCCTACGCCACAGTCATTTGCATTTAACGGCTCGCAGAGGGAAATGAATATGTATCGCCTTGCTGCTCGGTTGTGATTTTCTTGTCAAATATGTTAATCAGAACGCCTGTTTCACCTTCCCGAACGGACGGAGATACCTAATGAGAAAATGGAATACGCCATAGACAAAAATTAAATTAAGAATTGCTTCGTTTATCCTTTTCTGATATTGCGGGAACACTCGCCACAATCCTTAATTTTAAGTCACCAAGTCGAGGTTTGATGTTTATTTCATTGCGGATGTACACGATAATCGAACTGATGGCGGGAATAGAGGAGACATGGACTACAATCGTCGATGTAGGAGTACATGTGTGACTTCGGATCGGACAGCATAAGTGACTGGGTAGTGCAAGGGTCAGCAAAATTTTCCGGTAAGCCGGAGATCCGGGTTCGAATACCGGCACCGGCTTAAACTTTGATATATCCGTGTTCTTTTACTACAGAACCTACCGACAGTTGAGACAAAAATACTTCACCTAAAGCTACTCTGAACTGGGAAGGATTTGTATCATCACATTCCAGAACAAGCGTTGTTACTGAACCATAAATCCACAATGCAGAGAAACCTTATAAAGAATATCATCTCCCGGGAACAAAATGTCCGCGAAGAATGTAAGCAGCGAAACTACTGATACATCCCTGTCGTGCAACTTGCAAGACATAAGGACCCCATCCCTCTCGTTTGATACGCTCCGGTTGATTTCTTTACGGTGCTTGTTCATTTCCTAGTTGACTCAACTACCGGGTTTATGTGTGTATTCTTCAGTACGCTCATATTCCCTAACGATCGAAAATTGGACTCACATTCATAACACGCCAATCGCTAATTCCGGATTCAATCCCATATCAGTTTTAGACAAAGTGCTCTACGGAATTGGCGCTATACCTGCCTAGCATTTATCGCTAAATTTCGGCCTATCACGCCACAAGTGTTATCTGAAGATTTGGATTTACGTCGTCGGATCTGGTAATTTAAATCTATACGAATAATAAGTCTGAAAAAAAGTAGGTCTGTTGTTCACTTCAAACTTCAAAACTACTAGACGAATCTTCCTGCGATTTTGACAGATTTCGTGAGCGTATTGTGAGGTTAGATACCGTTATTTACTCTCTATCTGGCCAGAGAAAGTAAAGCTGTCATAATTTAAACATTTGTCTAAAAGCAGTCCTGTTTGTCTACTTGGATAGGCTAATCTCCAAAACTACTACACGGACTTTCATGGGGGTTTTCACGGGTAAATTGGAAGTAGCTTTGAGCAACATACAGGCTTCATTTCAACAAACAGTTTTAGCTGTATGCTATGCCCTTCAGAACGTCTTAGTACGGCTAGAAACCAACAGAGGCGCTGTTAGATTCGTGGTGCACCAATAAACAGGGGATGGTGTTATTTCGTGTATTGCCTCAGTAACGTAATTATTTAGGCAAGTGTTCATCGGTGACAGAATTAAGCGCTGCAGGCTTATCTCTGCGAATACAAACTGAGATTGAACACTTAGTTACTGATTTCGCTTTGTATAACAAATACGAAATGTCATTACTTTGTTGTTTTTTTTCGACAGGCTACAATTATACGGGGTGTTCAAAAAGTCTCTCGCAGTGCCGTATGATTGTTCGCCTGCCTGGGTTACTTCCGTTCAAGTGGACTCTCCCAACTTTCCACTGTTTTGTTTACCTCAGCCAGAGTAAATAGTATGGTTGATGTTTTTCATCACGTGTTGCCGTGAACGATTAAGTTTAGTTCCTTTGCTCGTATGTTTCGTTTTTGCCACTGTTAAGATGCTAACCATTGAAGAATGCATGTTTTTAGTCGAACAAGTGTTCAAAGCTGTCGGTAAATACACAGTTTCAGTTCCTCAAACATTTAATTCAGTTTGCCCGAAGACAACAATCCCACAGCGCGATACCGTGAGAGATTTGATTAACAAATTTCGAAGTACGGGTTCCGTGGCAGATATACCGAAATGTGGTCGTCCGAGCGTTTTGTATGAAGACAAGCTACTCGATCTTTCCGACAAAATGTCCAAAATGTCCGTACAAGTCAGTAAGAAAACTCGCA
The DNA here is from genome assembly GCA_026315105.1 of Locusta migratoria. Lineage (NCBI taxonomy): Eukaryota > Metazoa > Arthropoda > Insecta > Orthoptera > Acrididae > Locusta > Locusta migratoria. The sequence goes on from CM048751.1 coordinate 302,765,514, forward strand.
CAGGAAAACGACGTTAGTTTAGGAACGGGCCACACAGCTCTAAGGAAAGAATTAGAACTTTTCTCTTACAAATAACAGTCGTGCAAGAATTGAAAAATACTGATCTTGACAAGAGACTGCATTAACTTATTGTCACTGGTTGAAAAATATCGTCCAACAAAATGGAATGGATAGTGTTAATGAACCGATTTTCACTAATGAGGCGTGGGTTCATTTATTCGGGTACTCGATGTCGCAAAATTCTCGTGCGTGGAGTACTGCAAATCCAATGCGTGTTCAAATGTTCAAATGGTTGTAAATCTATCGGACCAAACTGCGTGGTCATCAGTCCGTAGCTTACAAACTACTTAAACCTAGGTAAACTAACCTAAGGACAACACACACACCCATGCCCCAGGGAAGACTCGAACCTCCACGGCGAGCAGCCGCGCGCTCCGCAGGGAGACCCTTCAGACCGCTCAGCTACCCCACCGCGGCGCTTCTTTATCGTCCGCAGACTTTTTAAGAATTCGTTTCCTTACTCTGGACTCTTTAGTGGTGGCTTCCGCAGCCCTTTCCGCTTCAACTAGTCGCTGACGATCTGTGGCAGTCAGAGCAGCTATCATATTATTTCCTGGTTGGATGCCCAATTTGTCCATTACTTTCGTCCCGCCAATTACCCTATCATTGAAACAGATAGCAGCATCCATCACATCTATTTTGAGTACTGTCCATCCAACAAACACTTCTAACGTGAAACCTATGCTTTTGAGATTTTTATTCTACTCTTCCAACTATTTAGAGTGCGCAATGGATCTGACCTATTGTACCCTGCAAGGAAGACATCAACATCAAGTCACGTAGAAGTCAGAAAAATGCTCCTTGCCTACCTACAATCGGTGAAACTTTATCACTTATGTAAAGATAGATGTAGATGACATCTCCTGTAAGAAAAAATCTTAAAATTAACAAAGTGTAACTAGTGAGGACCAGTCGGGTACTAAAGTGATGTCGCTAGTTACTGAAATGAAAAACTGATTGTGAATACTTCTTTTATTATTTAACCTTTTTAGAAAACTCAAATTTACAAAAACAATAAATTAGATATTTTAATCTCCACGTTCTTGATAGGTTGACAGAATAGATGAATCGTATAAGCAATTTCAATATAAAATAAGATTGATAGAATAGCTGGACAACCGCTGTATCATCTAGGGCACCGGCAGAGAAGTTATTGTTGTTCTCATGGATTGCACCATTGTCACCACACATGAAACATAAGAAAAACAGACATATTGTTAATGCAAGTGATACCAAAATGCTGCTTTACTTAATAGATGGTAAAAACTGTTTATTATTATAGCAATAGGCCTATTTCGCCACTGTGGCCATCATCAGGCTATGTCCATATGGCATCCTGGCATCTTGGATATATATATATATATATATATATATATATATATATATATATATATATATATATATATATATATATATATCCAAGATGCCAGGATGCCATATGGACATAGCCTGATGATGGCCACAGTGGCGAAATAGGCCTATTGCTATAATAATAAACAGTTTTTACCATATATATATATATATATATATTTGCTGCATATAATTGCAGCATACTTGTTCTTTAGATGGTATCTATATATATATATTATTTTATGCTTGTCAGGTATTAATTTATTACTGCTATTCTGACAGTTATGTTTGACATATCCTCCAGTCATTGTATCGCGACCAAGGCGAGCAGCAATGTCGCGATACGATAAACCGCAATTGCGATAGGCTACAATCCGACCTTTAGGTAATTCGAAAACGTGATGGTACGCATTTCTCCTCATACGAGGCATCACAGCATCCTTTCACCAGGCAACTCCTTTCAACTGCTGTTTGTGTATGAGAAATCGGTTGGAAACTTTGCTCATGTCAGCACGTTGTAGGTGTCGCCACCGGCGCCAACCTTGTGTGTATGCTCTGAAAAGCTAATCATTTGCTTATCACAGCATCTTCTTCCTGTCTGTTTAATTTCGTGTCTGTAGCACGTCATCTTCGTCGTGTAGCAATTTTAATGGCCAGCAGTGTACATACAAGCTCGTGTTGGTAAAGGTATATCCTCCACGTATTCTGGTAACACATTTTGAAGAAAATCAAGATACCGCGACCCATTAAAATGGTTATCTAAAACAACTGGAGCGATGAGTTTTGTCATCAATAATACAGCTCCACACGTTGACTGAGAAGCGTCGTTGAAAATTTGTTTCCACAGTAGCGTGCACATTCCATCCCGCCCATTCGTGAGAGTTGCGCGTGTTGTTGATTTCATTGCGGGTAAATGTTGAGTCTTCACTGTGCAGAAAACGTGCAATTAACCGACCATTGGCAAAGATCCTCTGACCGAATTCTTGACGGACGGCAGCATCTCCTTCATGCAGATGTTGTACACTCTGCTCATGAAATAGATACAGACCTTGCTCGTGTACTGTGCGAATCATTCTTGTTTGTGGATTACCAGTGTGGGCTGCAGTTGTTCTGGAGCTACTATTTGGGCTGCGTTCCACTACTTGAAGAATGTTCTGAACTTCATTAAGAGTTAAATCTACGGGATGTTCAGAGACAACATTTAAGCTGGAAAGCATACCACGTTCACGCAATCCGTAAAACACTCTCCTAAACACCCTGCTATCTTCCACTCTACGATTCGGAAATCGTTTTTGGTATTCTCTCACAGTAGCTTTGCAACAGTAGACATACATGATGTCGGCATAGTCTTGCGTGTGTCAAATGTTTAAATATTGTAAATCAATAGGACTTAACTTCCTGGTCATCAGTCCCTAGGCTAACAAACTACCCAAAATAACTTATGCTAAAGACAAAACACACACACACAAACATGGTAGAGAGAGGACTCGAATCTCTGACGGCGAGGCGCCTTAGAACGATCGGCCATTCCACCGCGGCGCGTGCGTGAAGATCCGCGACATTTTCAGTACACTGAACTACATTCCTTGTTGAAGTAACAACACTATAGTTCGGTGCACTACGACAAGCTCTGTCTGATTGAGACTTGATGTAAGCAACTGCACCATGCACAAGTGAACTGCCTACTGACACGGTCAGTAAAGACAACGCTACACTTTTCCTCCTACCACTCGTTGTCCTTGGTTTACCCGGTAACGATAAAGAAAAGGGAATGTATTTATTACACTCGTGGCCATTAAAATTGCTACACCACGAAGATGACGTGCTTCAGACGCGAAATTTAACCGACAGGAAGAAGATGCTGTGGTATGCAAATGATAAGCTTTTCAGAGCATTCACACAAGGCTGGCGCCGGTGGCGGCACCTACAACGTGATGACATGACGAAAGTTTCCAACAGATTACTCATACACAAACAGCAGTTGACCGGCGTTGCCTGGTGAAACGTTGTTGTGATGCCTCATGTAAGGAGGAGAAATGCGTACCATCACGTTTCCAACTTTGGTAAAGGTAGGATAATAGCCTATCCCGATTGCGGTTTATCGTATCGCGACATTGCTGCTCGCGTTGGTCGCGATCCAATGACTGTTAACAGAATATGGAATCGTTGGCTTCCGGAAGGCAATACGGAACGCAGTGCTGGATCCCAACGGCCTCATATCACTAGCAGTCGAGATGACAGGCATATTATCCGCATGGCTATAACGGATCGTGCAGCCACGTCTCGATCCCTCAGTCAGCAGATGGGAATATTTGCAGGACACCAACCTTCTGCATGAACATTTCGGCGACGTTTGGAGCAACACGGACTATTAGATCGGAGTCCATAGCTGCGGTTACCCTTGACGCTGCATCACAGACAGGAGCGTCTGCGATGGTGTACGCAACGATGATCCTGTGTGCACAAATGACAAAACGTCATTTTTTTCGGATGAATCCAGGTTCTTTTTACAGCATCATGATGGTCACATCCGTGTTTGGCGACATCGCAGTGAACGCACATTGGAAGCGTGTATTCGTCATCGCCATACTGGCGTATCACCCGGCCTCACCTGGCGGGATGGTACGGGGTGCCAATGGATACATGTCTCGGTCACCTCTTGTTCGCATCGAAGGCACTTCGAACAGTGGCCGTTACTTTTCAGTTGTGTTACGACCCGTGGCTCTACCCTTCATTCGATCCCTGCGAAACCCTACATTTAAACAGGGTAATGCACGACCGCATGTTGCAGGTCCTGTTCGGGGCTTTCTAGATACGGAAAACGTTCGACTGCTTCCCTGGCCAGCACATTCTCCAGATCTCTCACCAATTGAAAACGTCTGGTCAAAGGTGGCCGAGCAAATGGCTCGTCACAACTCTTGAACTGTAGTATCGTGTTGAAGCTGCATGGGCATTTGTACCTGTACACGCCATCCAAGCTATGTTTGACTCAATGTCCAGGTGTATCAAGGCTGTTATTACGGCCAGAGGTCATTGTTCTGAGTACTGATTTCTCAGGATCTATGCACCCATATTTGTATGAAAATGTAATCACAAATTAGTTCTAGTATAACATATTTATCCAATAAATACCAGTTTATCATTGCATTTCTTCTTTGTGTACCAATTTTAATGGCCAGTGGTGTACATTGTATGTTATTCAGTTTCACCAGCTATCACCCTTCAAACCATGTGCCTTTGATCCTGACTAACCCTGTTTATGTACACTGGAATAAAAAACCGAGACTACTGAATGGACAAAGTTGTGATGACTTCGTGTAGCATTTACGGCAGTTAGACCTCCAACCGGTACAACCTAACCTGCGTGTCAATGAGGATGACGACGACACCGGGTGCCATAGAGGAGAAAATCTTCCACCCGACCGGGAACCGAACCCGGGCCCCTGCCTGGTAACCCACCACGCTCTCAACTAGACTACGGAGACGAAATGACTGCACGCATAAGCAGATTTGTGAAAGATTTGGACATTCTGTAGTGATGGGTAGAATAGGACGCGCTTCCAAACGCCAGCTGCGGCGGCCGTCAACAATGTACACTTGTAGACTCTGCAGTGTAGCGATGGTGAATGGACGGGACGCGGCCTACAGGAGGGAACTACGGCCTTACGACGGTTGCAGTATCCAAACAGAAATGAAAGTTTTAAACATTTTTCAGACAATTTATTACATGCATGTTTGAAATATTTAATCAAATTGGGAAGACTTTCCAACTTTGAAAATTAATATATATATATATATATATATATATATATATATATATATATATATATATATATATATATATATTAAAAAGAGGAAGAGAGATTGTTTTAGTGTTGTTTCAAAGGAAAACACATCATGTTTTGACTCGTGTAGTTCCATAGTGCAGAATCGCGTCCCAACAAGCACACTAGCGGCAGATACGTTAAAGATGGATTCTTTCATTGGACTCGAGCGTGCTAGCTGTGTGTTTTGATTTGAAGAATAAAAGTGGTGACAACAGTTCAGCGTAAATTTCGTAGCAAGTATGCTAAAGATCCTCCTAGTTGGTCTACAATTTATGAGTGGCATAAATGTTCAAATGTTTGTTAAGCTTATGGGACTTAACTACGGGGTCATCAGTCCCTAAACTTACAAACTACTTATCAACTACCTTATACTAAGGATGCCACAAATATCCATGCCCGAGGGGGGATTCGAACCCCCGACCGTAGTGGCCGTGCAGACCGTGACTGGAGCGTCTCAGTCTCCTCGGCCACCGCGGCCGGCATGAGTGGCATAAATATTTTGTAGAAACGGGGTGCTCAGCAAGACATAAGAAAGTACCATGTCGTCCAAGCACATCTGACGAAGTCGTTGAGCAAGTGAGACAGAGTTTTGTCAATAGCTCTACGAAATCGACCCGGCGTGCCTCTCGTGAACTGCAAATCCCACAGACAACCGTTTGGCGTGTGTTGAGAAAATGTTTGCATATGAAACCGTACAGATTGTCGCTTTTACAAGCAATTAAAGACACTGATTTGATTGCATGGGAGAACTTCTGTGCGGATATGTTAGACCGAGTGGATGAACATTTCTTGGACGACATAATCTTTTCTGACGAGGCAACTTTTCACTTAAGTGGCAAGGTTAACACACATAACCGTAGGAATTGGTGCAGTGAAAATCCACATGAAACATTGCAACATGCTCGTGATAGCCCTCAGGTGAACGTTTTTTGTGCGTTGAGCAAGAAGAAAATGTAGCCCCCCCCCCCCCCTTTTTTTTTTTTTTTTTTTTTTTTTTTTTTTTCTCTACCTGGATATGTTGCAATAATTTTTGATACTACAGATCGATGACAACGGAGAACGAAATGTTTACTGCATGCAAGACTGCGCACCACCAAACTATCTGCCTGACATCCGGGATTTTCTCAGTGACCGTTTCCCAGGTAAATTGATTGGCCTTGCTGCGCCAATTGCATGGCCTGTCCGTTCCCCAGACCTGACACCGCTAGACTTTTTCTTCTGGGGCTTCATCAAAGATACGGTGTACGTACCTCCTTTGCCGGCCACTCTACCGGAAATTACAGCAAGAATCTTCGCCTCCGCTGAGCAAGTTACACCTGCAATGCTGATGCGAGTTTAGAAAGATATCAGTTACAGATGGGATGTCTGCAGGATAATCAACGGAAGCCACATGGAACACTTAGTTTAAGGTAAAAACTTTAAGAGTTTTCCTTTGAAACAACACTAAAACCAGCTCTGTACCTCTTTTTAATTAATAAATATGAATTTTCAAATTTGTAAAGTCCCTTTTGAAACACCCTGTACTTGAATGACGCGTTAGGCCCGTCAACTGGGCATTCTCAGATCATACGGCAGATCCTGTATTGTGACACAGCTTGCGGTATGTGAACGTTTTCTGCATTACAGACTTTTTTCGTATCACTTAAAAGGAGCGGTGGTACCCGTAGACGCAAGATAAGCACATGTTTACAGTTTTCAAACACGGGCAGTGGGCGGGCGTGGTGTTCTGTTCCGCTGACGTGTACGAACATCCCGTGTGTGAAAACTGTAAGCAATGTTCAGATTTTTGTAAAGCTATTCGACCACATCGCTGCCGTCATCAGTCCATAAAGCTACAAATTACTTAAAATAACTTACGGTAACAACACCACACCCATGACCGAGGGAGGACTTCAACCTATGCGGGGAGCATCCGCGCACTTTGCAGCAAAGCGCCTTAGAGCGTGCGGCCACTCTGCGCAACAATGAAACTGTAAACATCGGCTTATCTTCTGTCTAAGGGTAGCACTGTCTCTTTTAAGGACAACGAAAAACAAAATCAGAATCGCAGAAAACTTTCAGATACTGCAAACGGTGTCGCAATAGGGAAAGTGCCTTATAGTCCGAGGATGCCCTGCTAAAGGGCGAAACGCTTAATTGATGAATAAGAAAACACTGTGCAACCAAGACGGCTTTTATTGCAAAATATTATTCACTGACTGCTTCACGGCACCATGAATTGGAAATCAGGTATTTATTTAGTTTCGACAGTGATCATCGTGTTCAGCAAGGGACAAGTTAGTCTGTGACTGTAAAAAATTTGTGTGCTTTTATACTTATAAAGCGAAGTCTCCGTGAGTTTGTATGTGTGTACGTATTGCATACAAATCTCCAGTTTCGTTTCAGTCTTTATGAAATTCTGCACACGTAAGGTTTAATCCATCGGGTCGGTGGCCATAATTGTGACGATCACGCATAACACATAGTTCACGAAATATGACGTCATAGACAGTGAGATGCGAGGAAAACTGCGACAATTCACAAGAAACTGCCATGATGCGACGAGAGTTTATACATCCACTGTATGAGAATGAGACTTGGAACAAACTTTAAAGATAATTTCAAACCTTTATCATGTTTTTTCACGCTCAGAACCCCAGTAAAATGATGATAGGAGAAAAGTTTCTCGCTTACTACTTTTCCTCTGTTCCTGGACTAAACTATGGCATTCGGTATTATGTTACAATTTATAATTTCTATACTACAAATTGTAGCCGCATGAAATTTTACAGACAGTATATCCTCAATAGCTGAATATAGCTTAGAAATTGTATCACAGTACGACACGTAGTTCATGAGATATGAGCACAGAAACAGTAACGTTCATGGAATACCGCCCCATCATGCACCGAGTTTTAATCTATTACTTATTTACTACTAATTGTATTCGCAACAGATTTCACAGACTTAAAGCACTTATACAAATGAATATATACCTGAAAAGTTATACAGTTGTACAACATATAACTCAATACATATGAGATCGCACGAATGTTATATGTCATTTCTATTTTGATTACTATCTTTGGATACTGCAGTTGTAATTTTCTACATTATGCAAGACAGCCTTATTTCTTATATATCTTCCGATAAATATAACATAAATGTAGAAAAAAAGGAGACGAACAAAGAAGGGGTAGAAGAATTACCAACTCAAGGCAGTAATAAATAAATACCCGGGAAACGCCGGTTTTTCAGCTAGTATTATATAATTTTAACCCTTCTTTACGGTAAGCTGATTTTTAAATTGTTGTTACAGGTCTCAATATGGACAGCTGGCACCATACCGTTCATTTAAGAAACATGAGCGATCTGAAGGCTGACATTGAAGTATTGTTTGTAATCGAGATGCCATACAGCCGATCAATGAGTATTTCGAGCTTGAAGAAACTCATTTAAGAGAAGAAATGTTGAATCCGGATAAACGGTAGGCCAAGTTTCAGGGGATTACGAAGATAAATACGATGAGTTATAAAATACAGATTGTTGTCTTTCATATCGAACTAAAGTTACTTATCGAACGATCCTCGCAGTAGTCTCCAGACAGAGGAAGGGCAGCAACCCCAGGCGTCACCTCATTCAGACGGACAGGACAGGACTGTGGTTTTCAACAGGGACTGACTGCCCAGTCGTTACTGTTCGAGGTCTGCCCGCAGGCATTGCTAAGATTTTGTGTGGTATTGAGTCACCAGTACACAGACGTACCATTCAGTATAGTACAGTGGATTTAACTCTCGCGTTTTCTTTGCGTCTGAACTTTGGCATTCGGCAGCTGCCATGAGTGAAAAATGCAGGGATATCTGAGTCTTTCTTACATCACAGCCCTTTTTCTCCGTGGTAGGAAAGTTCTGACCTGGCACTTTCCTAGGTTTTTCCCTGCACTTGATCGAGATGCCGAGTGTGTGTACCAGTAAATTCCGCTGTGTTTACGCAGCAGTAGCGTTCAATATGTCTCAAAGTATCACGATCAGCAAGCAGCGTTTGGTGCTGTAATACTGTACGTGACTTTTTTTTTCTCGTTTACACTTTATTGATCCGTCCAGAGGCATACCAACAATTACAATTTATATTTCAACGTATTTATTTGTACATTTAATACACAAGTGTCCACTATATTCCAAAGCAAATAACACTGACAACATTCCAAGAGCTGAGTAAACGTGTAACACACGCAGTTATCTTAAAAATACTTTTCACTCGCCTGCGTGAGCACGCACACACACACAACTCTCTCTCTCTCTCTCTCTCTCTCTCTCTCTCTCTCTCTCTCTCTCTCTCTCTCTCCCTCACACATAAATGAACTTACATAAGCCAATCACAGCCCACTATTTTATGAGCATTCAATTCTTTTCGAAACTTTAGGAGCATTCACGTCTTTTCGAAACTTTACGCCAATCAGAGGGTTTCCATTCCAAAAGACAAATCTTTTCCTTGTCCATTCACAGACTTGTTATTCATCCAGCTTATATCTATGTTAATAAAATTGTAAATGTTTGTACGTGTAAAACCTGTAATCATTAATCGTTCTAGACTTCTTTGTTTATGTTGACTTAACGTTGCGTTATAATGCAGGTAGGTTCTCACAGTGCTATTTCTCTAATATATTAATACCCATATACATGTAACTTTTTACCAATTTTTATAACGTTTCCCTGATATTACATTTATATAAATTGATATATTATATTACACATATTTAAAAATTACGTTCTTGAAACATGCACGTACTGCATGGCAACATTATGTCAAAATTTCGAAGGTTTCGGTCAAAAACTTTCGCTGATATACACTTTTTATGAAAGTACAAATGTAAATGTTAGATTGTTCAAACTCTCAAATATCCGAAAATTTTTCAGTTTGTCACGGAATTCTCAGGCGCATTGCTGCAGAGTTCGCGACTGCTCCCCGTCGGAGGTTCGAGTCCTCCCTCGAGCAAGTGTCTGTTTGCTGTCATTAGCATAAATTACAAAGATACATACACAGTAAGAGAGTGGATATTTCAATATTATAGGCACACGTCAGAATGTTTTTAATGTATAAAGCATTTTTTGACTGAGCTAACATTTCAGAAATTAAAATACTGCTACCACTGTATAACTGAAAGATGGTATACATCTGCCACGTAAAGGTAACAGTGAACATTCAGTTAAAGTGCCGCGGTGTAGCGCTCTAAGGCGCTTCGCTGCGAAGCGAGCCGTTGCTCGCCGTCGGAGGCTCAAGTTCCCCCTCGAGCATAGGTGTGACTGTTTGTTGCCGTTGCCATAAGTTAGTTTAAGTGGTTTGTAAGCCCAGGGACTGCTGACCAGAGTAGTTCAGTCTCTCAGATTTACAAACATTTTTTTAACAAAGTTAACAAGTATGAACACTGTGATATTATTTATATCCTTCTGATATCAAAACGACAAACATGACTTTTAGCCCCTGTTGTGTAGGCTGCCCAACAAAACGGAAAGTCAGCAGTTCCGGTCTTACCTATCTGCTGTGCAGGGCAGCATAAACAAGAGGGCAAACACCGGCATACCACCCCGTGTGTGTATGTAGTCCTGCAAGAGATGTGTATCAGTCTGCTCTTCAGGGAAGCATACTATTCACAGATACACTTCGGTTTTCAAGCCCATCATCGCAGGTGTCAGGGGATTCGTAACAGCATCATGGACTTTGTATAGTGTAGCTACACGTATGGACGGACTTGTTGAAGGAACATTCGTACTGAAAGCTGTTGGATTATATAGAGAGGATGGAAGAAATGTTATAGATACTGATGGGGTGTGCCACAGAGGAAGGATATATGGTAGGAACTAGATGATTGGGAGTTTCAAGTGTTTTTTAACCTAAGGATCCAAACTTCTGAGGTCATCAGTTCCTACGCATGGACAGCTGGAAAGAGTAGTGGGATACGTAAAGTGGGCAGGAGAGTATGGAAAGAGATATGGCGCAGGAGAGGATGGAGGGGTATGGTATTGACGTAGATAGGGAGATGGGTTGGCTATAAGGGATGATCGAAGAAAGCAAAACATGAGAGGAACAGAGGAAGTTGCAATGGCGATGAGGTGATGGTTAGGAAGTGTGAGGCACGAAGAGATAATGAGAGAGTGGTAGGTAGGAGAAGATGGATAGTGTGTGGGGACGACAGGAGTTGAGCAGAAAGAGGAGACATGAGATACAGAGAGAGATGGAAGATGGAACTAGAGGGTGTGTGAGCAGAGGGACAGGGGGAAGAGGGACGGGGAGGGGACGACTATGAAGAGAGTTGTGTCGGCTGAAAGGGTGTGGGACAGTATGATCAGAAAGTGGAGGTTTGTGAAACTTAATGTGGTGAACGTGTACGTAGCTGGAACAGTGGATATATTGCTCGTTGTTATACAAAACATGCGTTAGGTGAAATGATGTTTCATAGTTTTCAAAATGACAAGCCAAATCACTAACAATTTATTAAATTACGACCGGTTTCGGTGCTCTGTGTCACCATCATCTGGTCACGTATATGTTATAATCTGGTCATCTTGTTAAAAAAATTGGGTATAAAATAACAAGTGAAACATTGCACTTAGTCATTATATAAAAATACATAACTTAAAAACATGACTACTTACAAAATACTCAAATGATGTTTCAATTGTAGGAAAAATACAGTTGTGATGTAACTTGCTCTTGATGCCTTGCGGTACACTCTTGCAAAAGCAAAGAAAAAAGTATGCCAAATTTAAACAGACACGAAGTCCTGCAGTATGGCTGGCTCATGTCCATAGGTACTGAGTTGCAACAAAATTTCGTAGCTTGTAGATCACGTCTTAGGTGGAATGGGTGGGAAAAGATGAGATATGGTGTAACATACATTATATAACATTATATAATATTTCAATCACTTTTATGAAACTCTCTATCCACCTCTTACTTCCGACCATGCCGTAGTCTTCAGACAGACTTTCTCATAAACTCTTAATTTAGCTCGTACTTCAGTACGAGAAACATATAATAGTTTCCACAACGAAACCCTGTCACGTAATGTGGTAGAAAATCCCATGAAATTCTGGTCGTATGTAAAGTATACTAGCGGCAAAACACAATCAATACCTTCACTATGCGATAGTAATAGTGATGCTTCCGATAACAGCTGCTCTAAGCAGAACTGCTAAACACAGGTTTCCACAATTCCTGCACCGAAGAAAATGAAGCAGATACTCTTGTATTCGAATCAGCGGCCAGCGTACCATACCATTAACGTCGGTTTTCATCAGGATATTAGAACACATGCTTTTCCCAAACAGGAGCGGCAGTATTCTCGAATAGATGCGGCACATCCCTCCTGCCGATAACGTACCCCCTTCCGAACTCGCTGACTTGACGGCGCGGTTCGGGAGGTCGAGGCAGTCTGTACGTCTGCTCAGGTGACATGGACCCGTTTCCTTCGGTTTACAGCGGCAACGACATCTGCGGGCAAATTTTACCAGTGGGTGGTGTCCCGACGTGATGTCCATGTTGACCTTGAGCACACGGGCTGAAATTGTTCAAATGTCCATCATTATGAAGAATTTACTAGTGGGCATGCGTTGTGAATATGACGTTCCTAACTCTAGTCTTTCTGAATGGGAGTATTAGGGCAGAGGCGCGACCACGCGGGGAGTGGGATAATGGAGCTGAAGCCCCTCCCCCAGCACCTCCAAATCATTTTTTGATTTAACTATTTTTATTGTTTTCATATTTTTAACAGGTCGGCACCGGAAATTCGAAATAGTACACTTATAGTAAATCACAACGTAACTATAATTTGCCAAGCGCAAGTGAACGTGATAATGAGTCGCCAAGGTAATGCCGCCACTGAGAACGTGTGCTGATGTCAATGTTAGCGGTTTTAACCTTTAAGTAGGGAACTGAGCAGTAATAACATGACTAGGAACGTAGCGTGTTCACAGCACATGAACACGATACTGCGGTTTAGATACCTTTCTTAAATCGTTTATTATACATTAAACATTGCATTTAGCCTTTTATTAATTCATTAAGTACAATTTTACCACTAATGTACTTGAGTATTTATCAGGAACTGATAAATCAATAACATGTGTGACATGGTTTCAAATGCCCATATACATACTATTTTGTAAACATCAAATAAGAAAAACTTCAACCATTTAAAATTTGTAGATGGGTGTTAACAGACAATGCAACATATATATTCATATTACTTAAGACAATCATTCATGTAAAATTATAGAAAAAAAATCACGTTTCAACACTGAAAATTTTCACTATGAGTGGAAGAAGATTCTGAATTGATACATTTACTGCAGATGTTTTCATACGATTTAATTTGGCTACACTTGTAGCGGAGAAACGTCTCCGGTGTTGCTGAAAAGGAGTATGTTATACCTTCTCCAGTATCTTCGTCAGATTGATGACTTGCAGTTGCATGATCACATACTTCGCCCTGTTATTCTTGTCATCTGAATCTTCAAACTCTGGAATCTCAGTCTTCATCTTCATTAAAAATTTCCTCTAACAGCCTTCTAAGACATTTTTGCTTCTCATATGACAACGTGATATGCACTGCTCAACACAGAAAGTCGCACTACTAGGTAGGTGGGGTGTTACCAGCACCCCAGAGTTCAAAATTCGTTGCGTACAGTGTTGCATACTTTTGTTTCGCAACAATGAGTATCCATTTGAACGAAGGTAACAAGCCGCTCAATACTGTGACCAACCTGCTTCACTAAATACCAGTAAACTTTTACAACTGAGGTGCTGTGAACACCCCACGACCCCAGTTAAACGTTAATGTCACCGCGACCAGCTTTGATGCTGCCTCTATTGTTCCTGCTATTGTCACGGGCCGGCCGCGGTGGCCAAGGGGACTAAGGCGCTCCAGTCACGGTCTGCACGGCCACTACGGTCGGGGGTTCGAATCCCCCCTCGGGCATGGATATTTGTGCCGTCGTAGTTTGTAAGTAGTTCATAAGTAGTTTGTAAGTTTAGGGACTGATGACCCCGTAGTTAAGTCCCATAGACTGAAAACATTTGTATTGTCAAGAGCAAGTTGTTCATATGCAGCGACCCACTGTGCCACCAAGTGGAATCTTATGAAGTCTTGGACTCTCTCTGAAGATGGCTGGACCGTACTCAACCGAAATATTATAAGAAGCCAACTTTATGCGGCAGCACGCCCAGATCGTTTTTGAACAGTCTTTGCGCCGCGAAAACATGAATGTGCACAACAATAGAGTTGCTTTGTTCAATTCTTACACGTAGAGTCTCATGTGCAAAGCCCTTTCTCTCAGGCTAGTAACATAGAAGCTGCTTAATTATTTTATGAGCTGATTATATATACACTCCCTTTCCTCCACGTTGCTCCTCCTCCACTTTCAAATTAATTCCAGCCTATTCATTTTATTTCTTGTGCAATTCTTTTCGTATTATAATTGGTAAAAATATAGAAAGTGTAAAAATAATTCATAGATTAATAAATTAAATAGGCTTTATTTAAAAAAAATAGCCCCCCCCTCCCCCAGAACGAAATCCTGGCTGCGCCACTGTATTAGGGGGCACTAAACAATCACGTCAGCTGATGTTGACGTTTTCACTACGAGTTTCCTCACTGGTGAGATGCCGTGAGATTTTACTCGACTTCTTCTAACCACTAATTTTGCAAAATGCGAATTTAATGTAGATATGTTAAACTATACTTGATTACATTGCATTAATTTTAAAAAAACACACTTCGATTGTTATATTGCTATATAATTGGAAAAATGTCATGAATAAATGGCTGCACTTCAAACTGTGAACCAGTTCTCGAAGTGTACTGTGTAAAATATAAATAATTGAAAGTCACGATTAGTTGTAGATAAAAATTGTTTCATAACAAAACCTGTAAAGTTATATCATTTAAGGCAGAAAGTCTGTAACACATTTATTCATTAGTTGAAAGAACAACTGAAATAATGAATTGCTATATATGAAGGAATTCTTTTTAGAGTATGATGTACTAGAATCATTATTGCTTTTAATATATGCTCAACAACATAAATCTTACGTTGAAAGTAGCTTGTTATATTTTCTATGAAAGATATCGGGCAGAAGAAATCTGCAAATGCAAGTTAAAACCCTCACTGCTGCTTTAAATTACTTTGCGAGTGACCACGGTACTTATGCTACGGAAATTTATCTAACTGCTCACTCATTAAGGAAGCAGCCAACGTTTTAACAAACACAAAATTAATGTTTAAAAAACGGAACAGATAATCAAACATGGGATGGGGAGCATGAAATTATAAAGCAGAGATTTGATACTTTAAATTATTATATATTCAATAAAATGAACAAGCAAAAAAAAAAAAAAAAAAAATGTGGGGAGACCAAATAAGCACAATAAAGCAAATACCTTGTACAAAAGTGAATTAAATCATAAAGTTACTGCCCGTAATAAAATTGCTTCTGCACTTTATGATTAAGGAGGTAACGTCGGAGGAAATATGTAAATACACAGTGGATATAGAAAAGCACAATCAGTTACTCAAAGACACGCACATCGCACATAATGCTTACGACACATTACTCAAATGGGAACATTTCATAGCAGCGGGAAAACGAAGTGCTGGCGGCGTTTTGACGAGATGGTAGGTGTCTTCAAACACAATGAAAGTCAAACTATGCACCATACGAACTCATGTGCAGGGAGGCAGCGGCATACTAACCTTAAGTACCACGTGGTGTATGACCATGGTGCATTTCATGGAATTTACGAAAAGAAATTAATTTAGAATAAGCAAGTAAAGCACAAGCGAAAATTCATATAGAAGAAAGGTAGTATCAGTAAAAGCAAGGATGAAGGCCGAATTAATGACCGTTACGAAAGCAGTGCAGTCGGTCATACCAAGACAGGAAAGACAGAATCAAACGAAAAATTTCGAGAAAAATTTAGCTTCCTGGTGGAAACAGATACCAAACGAAACATTAGTTAAGAAACGACAAGGAATTCAAACCTACTAACTATATACAAAGGCTAAAGGCCACCCACATGTATTCTAAGTTGAGAAAACAGGACACAAAATCATCACCTGAATGAAAATGAAAATACTAAATGTACACTGAATTACTCGAGTTCTGTAAATTCAGAAACACTTCACCTCACACAGCTTAAGAATTACTCAAGAAAACTATCACTGATAAACCTAGACTGCCTGATCACAAATAAAGTTCTAATAGTATGCTATCCTCTCAGCATGATTCGATGAAATACTCACTTCGGCAGACTTTGCAAGAGTGGGCTCTCAGGCCATGGGAAAAGTCTTCCCTTACACACACCGGATGTATAGTGCGCTCAAAAAGATGCCGAGTGCGTTCAGAGCATACTGTCTACCAAACCTCGTTACCTGGAGAAGATAACAACCTCTTACTAGAGCTCCAGGAAGGTCTTTTGTGTCACCTCTTTCGACCATGATTATGTTGATGCTACACTAAGAACACGGCCACCTCGCCATCTTGCCAAGTAAGCTTGACTCTGGCCGCCCAGCAGACGGCAGTGCCGACGACAAACGAAGCCATGCGTTCTTAACTGAAGTAATCGAGGCCTAAAGCCCGAGGCGGCGACTGTAAGCCATTCCGCGGCAGTCAATCAATATTAAAAGCAACCTTCCACATTCACATGAACACACCAGTTCAATCACACATCATTAATGGAGGAATAAAATAATTGATGTACAAATAAACAATATTAATGGTGGAGAAACAGTTTAGAGTAATGAATAACTCAAAATGGAACACGACCACTCATTCAGTGGACGTGTTAAAAGGTATCTATAGTGATTTCTGCGTTCGTGGATTCGTAGTTATTTACCGACCAATCATTATACACTGAATCTAAATAAACTTCAAAAACAAGATAACATTTTTTTGTGTATGACATATTTCACAAAGGTAAAGCAAACCATACATTGCGTCTGACTTAGCTAACAAATAGTAGCAGACTGACTTTATTCATCTATCTTAAAAACATTTGTAAACATTGCACTGACTGCAAAACAACGTTCGTGATGAACACTAACCAGTTGATGCTACGTACTGATGTGCTCGATGCTAGTACTGTAGAGCAATGAGTCGCATGTCAACACAAGTACTTGAAGTCGACATTACCTTCCTTCAATTGGGGCAACTGGCGGTGAATCGAGGAAGTACAGTGCATACTAACGAAACAAATGCGTATTTTGACAATTGTCTGCACGAATTATTTCAATTTACATTTAAAGAGAAATACTAACATAGCTCTAACATGGAAATTAAGCGTTTCCGGACACATGTCCACATAACATATTTTCTTTCTTTGTGTGTGGGGAATGTTTTCTGAAAGTTTGGCCGTACCTTTTTATAACACCTTGTATACGTGAGTGATGGCCTTGCAATATGATACAACATATTTTACCATAAATACAATATATATATATATATATATTTCTTTTCGACGTACACATATTTATTGTTTATTGTTTGTTAAGCTTAAGGGACTTAACTGCGGGGTCATCAGTCCCTAAACTTACAAACTACTTATGAACTAACTAATACTAAGGTCGGCACAAATATCCATGCCCGAGGGGGGATTCGAACCTCCGACCGTAGTGACCGCGCAGACCGTGACTGGAGCGCCTCAGTCTCCTAGGCCACCGCGGCCGGCGACGTACACATATCCAAGAGCAGAAAGTAAACATGTCTAAATATTACGATGTTACACATTTATGTGTATGTTATTGTGTTAAATGTGGTATTGCGTAATATATTACAGGTACATACAGTTTATATATACTACCGCAATGTCCTATGATTTTTATCTGCCGGCCGCGGTGGCCGAGGGGACTGAGGCGCTCTAGTCACGGTCTGCACGGTCACTACGGTCGGGGGTTCGAATCCCCCCTCGGGCATGGATATTTGTGGTAGTTGATAAGTAGTTTGTAAGTTTAGGGACTGATGACCCCGTAGTTAAGTCCCATACGCTTAACAAACATTTGAACATTTTTTTTGATTTTTATCTGTCACTTTCCGCTTCTGTCACCTCTGACAATGTTGCTAACGCCAAAAATGGCTAGTAGTACCGTGGTGCGGAATCCTTGTTGAACTGTAGGTCCCCCTATAACCGGCTGGGTAAGTCAGTTCGAGGGTCGGAGAAAGGCAACGGCATACCACCTCCAAATAGGACCATGCCTAATAAAGCACTGTGGAGCTCAAACCAATCTTCGGACTGTTGACTGCTTTACCTTTTACATAATCTTCACTGGTCATAGAAAAAATATTTCGTAAAACTTTTATCCATTAGGTGTCGTAACTTGCGACTGTATCTTTAAATAGGTTTCAGAAATTACTGCAACCAGTCGCCTTTCTTCTTGTCAATGAAGATTTATTAAACCATGACCAGTTTCAAGCTGCCTAGCAGCTCATCATCAGACTGTAGATATACATTCAGTGTAAATTACATTTGTATAGTTAGGAGTTTCACATTTAGTATGTCCACGTGTGTTCTGCTGTTGGATAGCATTTCGTAATATCAATAGCAGAACACACGTGTACATAGTAAATGGCAAACTCCTAACTACACGAATGTAATTTGCACTGAATTTATGTATACGGTCTGATGATGAGCTGCTAGGCAGCTTGAAACCGGTCATGACTTAATAAATCTTCATTGAGAAGAAAAAAGGCGACTGGTTGCAGTAATTTCTGAAACCTAAATTATTTCGTAACAAAATCTGTAAAATTATGTCATTTCAAGCAACACGTCTGCAATACTAATATTCTTGGTCTTCTAGGGACAAAATTGCAGAAGATGTGGAAGAGTATGAAAGATGTTTTTGGAATATGTCAAATACTAAGGAGCGAGTAGTGGCTGTTAGTCTTGTATAGTTCGCGAACGAACTAGTTCGGAAGAGCGCTCCCACAGGCGAACTACGCGAACTAGTTCGCAGATCCTTTGGCTCTTAGTTCGTCCGCTCCTTTTCCGAAGACTGAAGGGTAACAGGGAGAGGACGCGAGAGCGCGTAGAATCGCGTGAATCCCTTCTTCCAGTAGCAAAAACCAAAACGAGCGGACGAACTAAAAAGAGCGACCTACTTCGCGACCAAGCTGCGACCTAAAAGGAGAGCTACCGGTCACGAACTAAAATATGCGCGATAGGTCGCGAACAGAATTAAAAATCTCGTGTTTGCCTTCTGCTGATGAAAGCCATTTCGAGGTTAGCGTCTGCCTGCTAGATTACATAGTTCAGTGTTACAAAATTTCTGTTTTGAAGTATTCTGCACTCTGCAGTATCTGACAAATTCCATAATGCCAAGATATAGAGATAACTCTAAACTTAAACGCGAGAAATTATCCACAAACTGTTTCTTTTGGTTTGCGTGATATCGTTAGCGGCTCAAGCAGCAAGCGCATGAAGCAGCTAGGTGGGGGAACTTCCCCTTTACCTGCATGCGCAGACCACGCCGCTCAGCCGTCACTGGGAGCGGAAGAACTAAAAGAACGAACTAGTTCGCGGCAGAGCTCCCGACCGCGAACTATTATGCGCAAGTCTAGTGAGTGTGCGGTCGTCTGGGAGACCCTATGTGTTTCATAAACAGGAGTCTTTCCTTGAAGTGGTGCTGCAGTGAAGGACATCCGTTACAAACGCGAGTGAAAAGAAGGCCTACATGGCCGCAGCGGAGCAGCTGTCCCGGTCTTCTGTTCACGCAGTTTCACGTGAGAGGCGCCTGGGTGGCCAGCCCCGTTGCTGCCGCGCGTCTAGCGGTCCAGTTTCAATTCCTAAAAGAGAAAAAGGGCCGTGCATCCTTAGAGAAACAATTGGGGGGATACTCTGTCACTCTGCTACTTTCCTTGCTCGTTGCCCTCTAAAAGTCCTCGAAGTTTGTAAATATTTTCTAGAAACATCGTGTTTATCTTAGTTACGTCTCTGCATGTTTCACATAAAGTTGTTCTACGTGTTTCTTATGTTTGATGTAATTGTAAGTTCCAGAAAATAATTTATATGTATAAATAGTGGAACACTCGAAGCAGGAATCAGTCTGTACTAGTGTACGCTTGTGTTAGCAAAAGATGTGATATTCCTGGCTTATGGCCACTTCATATTTCTGGCAGCTGGCCGTTTCTTTGCTTACATCGTACGTGTCTTAAACGCGGAAGAAAGACAGAAGTGCAGCATATGTTGAAATGTGGGGTGGGGAGCAGTAGCATATGGCACAGTAGGTGCTGGTTCCCATGGGAAAGCCCGCCTATATTACTGGTACTCTCCTCGCATTGGCTGCTGCATATCACGTCACGTGATTTCTTTTGAAATTAGTTTTGTTTATTATATACTAAATATTAATTATTTAGAGCTGAGAATTTGTAATAAATATCGCTCAGGGATAGGCTAGGTTTTGACAGTTGAAAAAGTTTAAGGTGCCTTCTCTTATTGTAACAAGAGAAGAGCGATTTTGCAGAAGGCGCGCGACGGCCCTGTTTTGGCGCGAAATGGAGCGTCAGGTGCCCTCTCGCAACGCGCCGCAGTTTCAGTCTCGAGCTGACCACTATACGCGCCGGACCGCACAGGTAATGAGTAACGTTTTGTATAATTGTGATAACAGTCGAGGTCTCAACATGAACTACGGGCAGCATAGGCCGTGTTTATTAACAATAGTTGTTCATATTTTATTATTTATTTAATAAATGGCATCCGTGACAATTAATAATCTCGCGAGTCGCTTCTTATGCTTCCATCATACAGAACTTATTTTAGCCTCACTTGTATGTTGTACAAGAACCAACGACCTGTGAGCTGTCTTCTGCGCTGGGGACACAACTATAGAAGACAACAGGTTAGTCAGAACTCTATGCTTTCCATAAAGACTTGGTCAGCAACTACGGCACCTCGTGCGTACTGTAGGGCGGTACAAACGCACACTGCTACGCAACAGCATCCGCAAGGATGCGGAGGTTTTAGGGGACTTGTGGGAGGAAGCAGTAGTAACTTCTCCGTCCGCAAATAAAACCCTAGGAAGCTTGTATAGGCGTGTTCTAAGTGTAAAGTGTTCTGCTCTATTAACGACCAGTCTTCGAATTCCGGACCACCTGCATTTTTCAGAGTGACACACTCGATGCCACACTCCAGACAAATGCCTTCAAGAAGTACTTCCTAACATTTAAATATTAATTTTTCACGTCAATAAATTTCGCTCCTTCGGAAAGCTTTCTGCATTCGGTATCTTTTTTACTTCGGCCCTCAGAGCTTATTTTGGTATGCAGATAACAAAACTCATCTCCTATTTATATTGTCTTATTAACTAATCTAATTAGTTCTGTATCGCCTGATTTTCTTAAAACTCATTCCATTACCCTCGTTTTGATTTTTCATGTTCATCTTACAACCTCCTTTTAAGATACTGTTCATTCCGTTCAACTGTTCTTGTAAGTTCTTTGCTGTCTCTGTCAGAATCAGAAAGTCATTGTGAAACCGAAAAGTTCTGATTTCTTCACTCCGATCTTTAATTCCTTCTCGAAATTTCCCCTGCATCGATTCACAGCTTGCTCAATGTACACATTGAACAATATCGGAGAAACGCTACAACCTGTGTTACTCCCTTCCCAACCACTGCGCCCCTTTCATGCATTTCGAGTCTTATAACTATTGCATAAGATGTACATAACTTTTCTTTCGCTATATTTTACCACTGCTACATTCAGTCATTCAACATTCAACATTGTGTAAAGCTTTCTCCAGATCTACAAGCGATAAAATATAGTTTTTCTGTTTCCTTAACCCAATGCTTTTCAACCTTTTTGAATAGCCGGCCGCGGTGGCCGAGGTGACTGAGGCGCTCCAGTCACGGTCAGCACGGCCACTACGGTCGGGGGTTCGAATCCCCCCTCGGGCATGGATATTTGTGCCGTCCTAGTTCGTAAATCGTTCATAAGTAGTTTGTAAGTTTAGGGACTGATGACCCCGTAGTTAAGTCCCATAAGCTTAACAAACATTTGAACATTTTATTTTTGAATATGCGACCCTCTTCCAAGTAAAACTAGTTTGTCCATCCCCTTCCAATTAAAAATATTCTGCCGACGCCCTTCCTTCTTACGAACCGTGACAAAACTGTTATCTAAAAGGAAACAAATGTTATCTTCTTTCCCTTGATCCTGCTCTCTTTCAAATTGTTAGACGATGATTTTTGTGCATTTTTCGGATGGAACGCATTATTATACTTTTACATGATTTCCGACAAAAAAAGTTTGTTGTTTAACTGCTATTTCGCATTTCAGGCAAGACAGAGAAGCGAATTTTATACCCATTAAAAAAGGTCGCACAGTGTAGAAAATTTGAAAAGAAAAAAGAAAAAAAAGAAACATATTTCTTTTTTCAATTTTTATCAGGATATATTACCTATCGATTACTTTGTAAAGTGTGTCGGGTGTGTGGGGAATGTATACTGGCAGGGGCGACAAATATATGTCGTGGGGAAGTGAATTAAACTGAAATGAGAGACAGGAGCGGCTGACCCTGAATTAACAACTGTGATAATAAATCATTATATTAAAAATTATTTGATTAATAGAATGTGGCCCTGATTCAATAGTAATTGACAACCTCTCTTCCACTTCCTGCAAGCGGCATAATTTCTCCCCTCCAAAAATCTAATAAGCTAGCTAGGATCTGATAACAATTAATGTTAGAAAAACAGCACTCACATTGAAATTCAACACAAACTAGATTGAACATCCAAGTTTACAATTACCATCAAATCAAATATGAAAGAATAATCTAGATGATTATGACGTCACACTGATCATTATGAAACTTGAATTTAACACTTTAACAAGTCAAAAAGCCCTATCATGAACTGATAGAATATTCGTAACGGAATAATTCAACTGGGATATCAGTGCAGGATTGATTTTCCTAACTACACAATCCTACTATTAGGAAGAACCTGATGCAACGACTATTTGTTGCTGACGAGCGCTTTGCCATACATTACCAAACTGACCACTTTGCGTGTGAAGGTGCTGCGCTGCAGTGGCGTGGGCGCAGGGCGGCGGTAAGCTGAAAATTTCCGCGACCACGAAATAAAAACACGCTCTGTTACACGGAAGCTGTACTGCCTCCTGTCAGCCTCTGTGTGCTCGGCAGTACACAGCGCCTACGATCTCAAGCAGTTCTGCCAAGTCAGGGCCACTTCAGTTAGCGTAGACAAGTACGCACAAGTAATGAAGGCCTAGACGACCCCAGAAGTAGAGTATATCGTAACTAGTACCTCGGTGCATTATTATTGGCTGGCTGACCTTTTCCAAACCAAAAACAAGGACTTTCAAATGTTCAAATGTTTGTATAGCTTATTGGACTTAACTACAAACTACTTATGAACTAACTAATACTAAGGACGGCACAAATATCCATGCCCGAGGGGGGATTCCAACCCCCGACCGTAGTGGCCGCGCAGAACGTGACTGGAGCGCCTCAGTCCCCTCGGCCACCGTGGACGGCCAAGGACTTTCAGCTCAAGTACAAATCTCAGTGTGTACCCTGAAACTTATACAAGTTCACCCATCCACGTATCGGCTCAATAAGCAAAATCTCCGAGTCCGTCCACTAAGAGAACAGGGCGCGAGCAGACGCGTCCGTACTCCAGCGGAGCAAAGCACGAAGACCCTGCGAGAACCTGTTTTTTTTTTTTTTTTTTTTTTTTTTTTTTTTTTTTAAGCTGGCGCTTTGAACATCAGCCAGTCAGAATCGGCTACCCCTTCCATATACACTTTCGGCGCGATTCTTCACGAACGGTCCAAACCGTCACCATATAAGCGCAAACCAAGCTTTTAGAAAAAACAGCCACTTTCAGTGTCGTCTTCCTTTTTTAGCAGACAAGGTTCTGGTAGCTTGTCTCAGCGGAGAGGCCGGCTATCTTTTTCTAAGATCGAAAGAAGCGGATCTAAAAGCACAGACAATACTGCTCCTCCTCAGTTTGGGACACCAGGCTAACACATTTACAGAGTGCTGCTCGGAATGAGCACCGAGGCACTTAGGGTCTATCGGAACCCCTATGGCACGGCCCCAGGGCACGCCGCTGGTCGCAGGTAGAGAGTGCTGTAACGGCCGCCTCCATCGGAATTCCACTCTCCCCCGTCAAGACAAAGTCAGCTCTGTGATTTTTGAGGTTTTCCCGGCGGACATAATATTCAATCATCTTTCTGGAGTGCACCCGGGACAACGACATTTCTTCGTCCGATATTTCGGCTGCAAACCTTACAGCCATCTTCAAGGCGAGTTCAAGACTAAGTTCTCAGTGTCTGCGCGTGCCTATTTATACGGCAAATCACATGATGCAAAGCTACTGAGTATTAGACTGCGCATGCTCGAAGATATCACATTCGTAACTGCTGCGCTAGTCATAGATGAATATATATACTTCAAAGATAAACATGTGAGAGCTGAGTGCAAACATAAACAGAGCTGTTACGTATCCACAGTGTTTACAAATGAATAATTAATTATTAAAAGTGGTAACATCAATCGCAAGTTAAGACGCAGACATTCTTTCACAACGAAGGCATGATGTAAGTGGCTTCCATGCATTGTCAAGATGAAATCCGTCTTCAAGATTTTACAGGTTGTCCGTCAGTTGTATGTTTACAGCTTCCTTTACAACTGAGTCCCAGAAAGTAGAAGCTGTGGTTAAAATCTTTACTTCTTTGTAATTTATGGAATGGCCAATACAAATACAATGTTCGGCTACGGCAGACTTGTTGGACTGAAGAAGGCGTGTATACCGCTGGTGCTCAACGTATCGTTCCTGTACAGTGCGCGTGGCTTGACCTATGTAACGTTTTCCACACTCACAAGGGATTTCATAAACCCACGCTTTTCGCAATAACTGATCATCTTTGACAGATCCCAGAAGAGCTAAGGTCTTAGCTGGTGGACGGAAGATCACATCCACTTCATGTTTCTTCATGATTCTGGCTATTTTTGAAGAAACATTACCCACGTATGGGAGAAAGGCTGTAGATTTCATTTCCCTTCCCTCTTCATCTTTCTCCTGTGATTTTTCTGGTGTTTTTATTTGCAAGGCTTTCTTAATCTGATAATGCGAATAGCCATTTTTCTTGAAATCTGCCTCCAGGTGCAGGAGTTCATCCTGCAGGCTGTCAGCATCAGACACTATCTGAGCCCTGTGAACCAAGGTTTTCAGTACACTCATAGTTTGCGAAGGATGGTGGCAGCTGGAAGCCTGCAAATAAAGGTCTGTATGGGTGGGCTTGCGATGTACACAATGAACTAACCATCCTCTTTGCGTCGAACCAGAACATCCAGGAACGGTAAACAGCCATTCTTCTCCCGCTCCATAGTGAACTTGATGTTTTCATGAATGGAGTTAAGATGGTCTAAAAATTTTGTCCATTTATCCTCTCTGTGGGGCCACACTATGAATGTGTCGTCCACATATCTCAAGAAGACCGTCGGTCTTAATGTTGCTGAATTGAGAGCTTTTTCTAAAAACATTCTCCATAAACAAATTAGCCACTAGGGGAGAAAGAGGACTCCCCATAGCGACACCGTCAATCTGTACAAAGTATTGTTCACAAAATAAAAAGTGAAGGTTAGTGCATGCTTAAATAAAGCTGTTATATGTTGCTACGAAGAGACAGTCAGCCAAGGGTACTTTGGTGAACACGAGACAACGTCAAAACTAAATAATAAATCAGTGCTGTTGAGTTTCAGGTTTTTTAACCTACTAACCTAATCTTGCTCAGGACTAATAAAATACGAGTTTCAGTATTTTTGTAAATTCTACAAGTAAGAGGGTACAATAGGGAATGAAAAATTCTTTTTGAAACTACAAATTTTCGGACTTGGATTCGGGGTTCGAATTTAAATACACGTGTTTCGGTATTTTTCGAAATTCGACCAATAAGGGGGTGAATAAAGGATGCAAAAATTGATTTTCAAAAATATGTAGCTGTTAACTCAAATTACAAGCTATAACTACGAAACTTAAGATATGGACTCTTGATCAGGATTAAAAAGACACGAGTTTTCCGTATTTTTGGAAATTCAACAACTAAGGGAGTAAAATAGGGAATCAAAAATTATTTTCGAAAACACGTTGTTGTCAAGACAGTTTTGAAGCTAGAGCTGCAAATATTGGTATTTGTATTGATCGTTAGAATTTAAAACATACGTGTTTCCGTATTTTTCGAAATTCAACCATCAAGGGGGTTAAATTAGAGAGGGGATATTTTTCGAAAACCTTTTGCTATTAAGGCAATTTTGAAGCTACAACCACATAAATGGGTATATGTTTTCTTGGTCAAATTTAAAAGATACCTGTTTCGGTATTTGTGAAGATTAATCATTTAGGGGGTGAAATATGGGATGAAACATTTTTGAAAATACGTTACTACTAAGTCAATCTTCAACCAATAATTACAAAAAAAATTATATTTTCATAATTGGTTGGAATTTAAAAGACACATGTTGGGGTATTTTTCAAAATTCAACTATTAAGGGGTGCCATTAAGTGTTATTAGTAGTAAAATCAAATGTTCAAATGTTTTCAAATCTTAGGAGACTTAACTACAGGGTCATCAGTCCCTAAGGCTTACAAACTAATTAAACTAACTTAGACTAACTGATGCTAAGAACAACACAAACACCCATACCCAAGGGGCGAATCGAACCCCCGACGGCTAACAGCATGGTGCACCACAACATGGCGCCTCAATACGAACGGCCATTCTCCCGTGGCTACAAGTAGTATCAGAACATTTCATTATGACTGTACTTCAGCAATATCTATGAAAATTTAAATTAAGAGGTGCAGACAACCAGCCTACGCATACGAAGCAGCGGGCATTAAGCTAGAGTATTATAAAACGATCTACGACTATTCCGTTCATAATGAATGTTACGTAAGGAACTCTGTAATTATAAAATTTTTGTTCACTTTCGCGTACGTTTCTGTTTCACTGAACCCCTGGTTGTTTTACGGAGACAGTTCTTCCTCCTGTGACTTGCGAACCCCCGAGCGACTCTGCCACCCCTGTGGGAGTCGCGACCCTCGGTTTGAAAATCACTGCCTTAACCTGTCTCCTGAGAGTATAGTAGTTGCAAGGCGAGTGCTGTCTCTCGTGTTCTTACGGATCTCCTAAATCCAAAACTGATCTTCCCCAAGCTCAGATTCAATCGAACTTTCCCGTTATTACATTGCGTTGTGTTGCTAACTGAAGCCAGGCAGAATGAATAATGTGCATCGACATTAAATAGTCACTTTCGGGTACCCCTACTTGAGTCCTGATGTTATGCAGACGTCTTGTGGAGCAACCACTCCCCCTCCGTTAGGCATACCTGTCCACATCGCTACATTACACCAGCGCTAGTTCTGCTTTTCCGTGTCGACACAGCACGTGTTTCATCTCCACAATGACGCTGCGCAGAATTGTGGTGAAGTTTGGCAACATTGTGAAATCGTTAACCGGCGTTTATCTTTCGTACTTCATAGTCGGAAATTCACTTTCCCGAAACGTGCTTAACCACACGGTCTTAGGAAACAATGCTCGTGCGAAACTCAGCTTATACTTCCTTCACATGACGCGCGGGAATGAGCGTGCGCTCTAAGGCGCCTCGCTGGGGAGTCGGAGGTTTTGAGACCTCTCTTGCACAATGATGTGAGTGTTGTCCTCATAATAAGTTATTTTAAGTAGTTTCTAAGCCTAGGGACTGATGACCACTGCACTTAGGTCCCATAGCTTTACAAACATTACATTTCCAGAGGGAGCTTTAGCCAACAATTGACAGAAACGGGGGAAAATAAAACAATAGAAGAGGAATGGGTAGGACTGAAAGATGAAATAGTGAAGGCAGACGACAAAATAGGTAGAAAGGCAAGACCTACAAAACGTCCTTGGATATCACAGGAAAAACTAAATTTAATTGATGAAAGGAGAAAATATAAAAATGCAGTAAATGAAACAGGCAGAATGGACTACAGACGACTAAGAAATGAGATTGATAGGAAGTGCAAAACAGTTAAGCAGGAGTGGCTAGAAGGCAAATGCAAGACAGTAGAAGAATGTATAAATATGAGGAAATTAGATACCGCCTACAGGAAAATGAAAGATATATTTGGAGACAAGAAAAGCAGCTGCACAAGTATAAACAACTTGGATGGAAAATTCTTTCTATTCGTACAACTGCTTTTCTTGTCTCCAAATATCTCTTATTTTCCTGTAGGTGGTATCTATTTTTAACTTTTATCTAACTTAGATGGAAAACCTACTCCCATGAACCACAGACATTGCCGAGGTGGGGTGGCTTGCGTGCCTCAACGATACAGGTAGTCATACCGTAGGTGCAACCACAGCGGAGGGGTATCTGTGGAGAGGCCAGACAAACGTGTGGTTCCTGAAGAGGGGCAGCAGCCTTTTCAGTAGTTACAGGGGCAACAGTCTGGATGATTGACTGAGCTGGCCTTGTAACATCAGCTAATGTGGCTTTGCCACACAGCTACTGCGAACGGCTGAAAGCAAGGGGAAACTACAGCCGTTACCTTTCCCGAGGACATGCAGCTCTACTGTATGGACATATGATGATGGCATCCTCTCGGGTAAAATATTCCGGAGGTAAAATAGTCCCCCATTCGGATCTCCGGGCGGGGACTACTCAGCAGGATGTGATCATCAGGAAATACAATACTGGCATTCTACGGGTCGGAGCGTGGAATGTTAGATCCCTTAATCGAGCAGGAAAATTAGAAAACTTAAAAAGGGATATGGATAGGTTGAAGTTAGATATAGTGGGGATTAGTGAAGTTCGGTGGCAGGATGAACAGGATTTCTGGTCAGGTGAGTACAGGATTATAAATACAAAATCAATTTGGGGTATCACAGGAGTAGGATTGATAATGAATAAGAAAATAAGAATGCGGGTAAACTACTATGAGCAGCCCAGCGATCGCATTACTATAATCAAGATAGATACGAAGCCAACATCGGCCACAACAATACGGGTTTATATGCCCACTAGCTCTGCCGATGATGAGGAGATCGAAAAAATGTATGAGGAGGTAAAGAAATTATCCAGAAAATTAAGTGAGAGGAAAACTTAATTGTTCTGGGAGACCGGAATTCGATAGTAGGAAAAAGGAAGGGATGGAAAAATAGTAGGTGAATATCGACTGGGCAAAAGGAATGAAAGAGGAGATCGCCTGGTAGAATTTTGCACAAAACATAATTTAATCATAACAAACATTTGGTTTAAGAATCATGAAAGAAGGCTGTATACGTGGAAGAGACCAGGAGACACAGGAAGGTACCGTATACATTTTGCAATTGTAAGAAACAAATTTCGGATCCAGGTTTTAAACTGTAAAACATACCCAGGGACAGATATAGACTCTGACCATAACTTGTCTGTCATGAACTGTAGGCTGAAACCAAAAAAAAAAAAAAAAAAAAAAAAAAAAAAAAAATTAAAAAAAAAAAAAAAAAAAAAGTTCAAATGTTTGTAGAGCTTATGGGACTTAACTACGGGGTCATTAGTCCCTAAACTTACAAACTATTTATGAACTACCTTATACTAATGACGGCCAAATATCCATGGCCAAGGGAGGATTAGAACCCCCAACCATAGTGGCCGTGCAGAACGTGACTGGAGCGCCGCTGACCGCTCGGCCACCGTGGCCGACTAAAAAACTGCAAATAGGTAGGAAAATGAGTAGATGGGACCTGGATAAATTGAAGGAACCTGAAGTTCTTGAAAGTTTCAGAGGAAGATTTAGGCAACAATTGACAGAAACGGGCGGAAATAAAACAGTAGAAGAACAATGGGTAGCATTGAGAGATGAAAGAGTGAAGGCAGCAGAGGACGAAGTAGGTAGAAAGGAAAGACGTACAAAAAATTCTTAGATATCACAGGAAATACTAAATTTAATCGATGGAAGGAGAAAATATAAAAAAAGCAGAAAATGAAAAAGGCAAAATAGAATACAAACGATTAAGAAGTGAGATTGACAGGAAGTGTAAAGTAGCTAACAGGAGTGGCTAGAAGGAAAATGCAAGTTTCTAGAAGAATGTATAAATAAGGGATAAATAGATACCGCCGACTGGAAAATTAAAGAAACATTTGGAGACAAGAAACGCAGCTGTATGAAGATAAAGAAGTCAGATGGAAAACCAATTCTCAGCAAAGAAGAGAAATTTGAAAGGTAGAAAGTATATAGAGGGGCTCTCTACAAAGGAAATGAACTTACAGACAACATTGTAGGAAGGGAAGAGGATGTAGATGATGATGAAATAGGAGATACTATACTGAGGGATGAATTTGACAGAGCACTGAAAGACCTAAGTCGAAACAAGGCCCTGGAGTAGATGACATTCCATCAGAACAACTGAAGCCTCTTGGAGAGCCAGTCATGACAAAACTATTTCATCTGGTGCGTAAGGTATACGAGGCAGGTGACATACCATCGGACTTTAAGAAAAATGTAATACTCCCCATTCCAAAACAAGTAGGTGCAGACAAGTGTGAAAATTACAGAACCATCAGTTTAATAAGTCATGGTTGCAAAATTTTAACACGAATGATTTACAAAAGGTTGGTAAAGCTGGTAGTAGCCGACCTTGGGGAAGACCAGTTAGCATTCAGGGGAAATGTAGGAACACGGGAGACAATTCTCACTTTACGGCTATCTTAGAAGATAGATTAAGGAAAGGCAAACTTACCGGTTGACCCAAAAGTCAGTATGAATTTGAAAACTTAATAAATCATGGAATAATGTATATAGAGAGGAAAAAATTGACGCACATGTTTGGGATGACATGGGGTTTTATTAGTTCAAAAGCAAAAACAAACAAAAAATTGTTTTAAAAATGACGGTGTAAAAACTATAATGAGAGTCGCAGCAGACGATAAGCTCTCAGTACTAAAATCCTTCTAGGTCATAGGTTTTACCCACGATTAATCCGTTGTTGAATGGTTTGCTAACAGTGTATGCACCGGTGCGTAATACAGTCGTTTAAACGGGACAGGCATTGAATTGAATCTTCCAATCGGAACGGATAGTGCCTCACCATAACTCTGGACATGCTATACAGTGCTGTTCACAACATTATTCCTAGACTACAGCTATTGTTGAGGAATGATGGTAAACATATTGAGCATTTCCTGTAAAGAACATCATCTTTTCTTTGTCTTAATTTGTTGTGCTAATTATTGCTTTTCTGATCAGATGAAGCGCCATCTGTCGGACATTTTTTGAACTTTTATTTGTTTTATTTATTTATTTATTATCCTAATAAAACCCCAAGTCATTCCAAGCATGTTTGTCAATTTTTACCTCTCTATCTACATTATTTCCTGATTTATTAAGTTTTCAAATTTATACTGACTTTTTGATGGCCCAGTATATTTCTACCGTTTGAAAATTTTGGAGAAAGCTTTTGATAAAATTGATTGGAATACACTCTTTCAAATTCTGAAATCAGCAGGAGTAAAATATAGGGAACGGAAGGTTATTTACAATTTTTACAAAAACCAGCCAGCAGTTACCAGAGTTGAATGGCATGAAAGGGATGCAGAGGTTGGGAAGGATGTAAGAGAGGGTTTTACCCTTTCTCCAGTGATATTCAAGTTGTACATTGGGCAAGCTGTAAAGAAAGCAAGGAGAAATGTCGAGAAGGAATTAAAGTTCAGGGGGAAGAAATAAAAACATTGCGTTTGCTGATGACATTGTGCTTCTGTCAATGACAGCAAAGGACCTGGAAGAGCAATTGAACGGAATGGTCAGTGTTTTGAAAGGAGCATATAAGAAGAACATTAACAAGAGCAAAACAAGGGTAGTGGAATGCAGTCTTAGAAAATCAGGCAATTCTGAAGGAATTAAATTATGTAACGAATCAATAAAGGTGTTAAATGAGTTTTGTTACTTGGGCAGTGAAATAACATATGATGGTCACAGTGCAGAGGATATAAAATGCAGAATGGCAATGGGAAGAAAAGCGCTTTTGAAAAAGAGAAATTTGCTAACATCGAATATTAATTTAAGGATAATGAAATCCTTTCGGAAATCGTTTGTGTGGAGTATTGCCTTGTATGGGAGTGAAACATGGACGATAAATAGTGCGGCCAGGAAGAGGATTGAGGCTTTTGAAATGTGGTGCTACAGAAGAATGCTCAAGGTTGGGTGGGTGGATCGCGTAACTAATGAAGAGGTACTGAACAGAATTGGGAAGAAAAGAAATCTCTGGCATACCTTGACTGAAAGAAGGGATAGATTGGTAGGACACATTCTTAGACATCAAGGAATTGTGAATTTAGCGTTGGAGGGAAGTGTGTGGGGTAAAAATCGCAGAGGAGACCAAGAGAAGCATATAGTAAGCAGATTCAAATGGACCACAACGACAACAATACATTTCTGCACATGACGTTTTGCCAACCATGAATGAAGGGCAACAGGGATACCGCAATTCTTCGAATTTGGAAGGCATATTCACACCGTAGCGAACTGTAGACTGCTAAGGAAGGTACTAGCAAATGGAATAGGATCCTAGATGCATGAATGGCTGGAACACTTCTTTAGTAACGAATCGCTCTACGTTGTCCATTACAGCAAGAGTTCATCAGAGACTAGGCCGTTGTTTTCAACATTTCGAATGTGCGACCCTCATGTAATTAAAAATATTTTGTGGACTCCCTTCCAGGAATAAATATTCTGGAGAACTCTACCCAGTCTATCCTAACAAAACTATTTTGCAATCTCAAAGGCAACGAATTTAATTTTTTCTATCTTGATTCAACTTTTTTGTCAATTATTAGACGTTGTTTTTATTTATTTATTTATTTATTTTTTTAATAGAAGGCATTATACCTACGATTACTTGATTACCGACAAAAATATACATTATCTACAACGAGTGCTTCGTATTTCACTCATGATTGAGAAGCGGTTTATGCTCATTAAGAAAGGTCCCACTGCATAGACACTTTGTGAAGAAATAGATTCTTTTCCGATTTTTTTGGATTTAATGATTGCATCTTTTTTTTTTATCCATCGATTGGTTCCTAAAAGGTTTTCAGGCTTCGAGTTTATTCATAATTAACAGGCTGTATTTACTACAAAACAGTGTATGGTCTATTCAATTCAGAATTAATATTAAACAATGAATTACACACTTTTAACATAAGAATAATTTCACTTGGTAGTTAGATATGCAGGGGTCTGATTGTTCTTTGGTGGAGACCCCGCGACAAAGTCTTTGAGATCCTCCTGGGGGTCGCGACTTACAGGTCGAAAAACACAGAACAAGGTATCGTCAGGAGCGCTCCAGAGTAGTGCGATAGGACCGCTACTTTTTCTGTCTACATTAATTGTGTGACTGACAGTGTAACAATCTGTGTCTACTTGCTGTGGTGTACAGGAAGGTGTCGTTCAATAGTGACTGCAGAAGCATGGAGTACCACGTAGACAAAAATCTAGTTTGTAAGTAGGAAAATGTAAGGTGATGTTGATGAGTTCAAATACAGCATTAGTGCGCTGCTTGACAGAGATGTGTCAATTAAATACCTAGGCGTAACGCTGCACAGCGATATGAAATGGAACGAGCATATAAGGACAGTCGTGTGGAAGACGGATGGTCGACTTCGGTTTATTGGGAGAATTTTGGGGAAGTGTGGCTCACTGTCTTTACTGATCCTCAAGTATTTGCGATCCCCACCAGATCGGTTTAAACGAATGCATAGAAACAACTGAGAGGCGAGCGGCTAGGTTCGATCAACGTCCGAATGTTACAGAGATGATCCGGGAGCTCAAAAGGTGATCGCTGGAGGGATGGTGACGTATCGTTCAAGAAACACCGTTCAAGAAATTCAGACGGCGAAATTTGAAGCTGACTACAGTCCATTCTACTGCTTAGTTAGTAGAGATTCGCGCGTCTATAAAAAGATCGATGCGTGAAGCACACAATAATTACCACAGCCATACCTTAGCAAAAGATCTTTCCGAGAACCCGAAAAAATTCTGATCCTATGTAAAATCGATAAGCGGGTCAAAGCCCACTGTCCAGTCACTCGTTGATCATTCCGGTGCAGTAATAGAAGAAAGCATACGGAAAGCTGAAGTTCTAAATTTAACCTTTAAGAAATCTTTCACGCAGGAGGACCGCACAAATGTACCATCATTTGATCAACGAAATGGAGGACATAGTAATAGGTATTTCCGGTGTAGAGAAGCAGCTGAGAGAGCTAAATACGAAAAAGTCTGCTGGTCCGGATGGAATACCACTTCGGTTTTACAAAGACTATTCTGCGGCATTGGCCCCCTACTTAGCTTGCATTTATAGCGAATCTTTAATTCAGCGCAAAGTTCCTAGTGATTGGAAAAAGCGCAGGTGACTCCCGTGTATAATAAAGGAAACAGAACTGATCCATACAATTACAGGCCAATATCGTTGACATCGGTTTCATGTAGAATTTTGGAGCATATTCTCAGTTCGAATATAGTAAATTTCCTTGAAACGGAAAAGCTTCTTTCCATGAATCAGCACGGGTTTAGGAAACATCGTTCATGTGAAACTCAGCTTGCCCTTTTCTCACATGACATCTTGCGAGCCATGGACGAAGGGCAACAGGCGGATTGTGTTTTTCTCGACTTCAAAAAGGCGTTCGACGCGGTGCCACACTGCAGACTGCTAATGAAGATACGAGCTTATGGAATAGGTTCACAGATTTGTGACTGGCTGGAAGACTTCCTAAGTAACAGAACGCAGTACGTTGTTCTCGACGGCGAGTGTTCATCAGAGACGAGTGTATCGTCAGGCGTGCTCCAGGGGAGTGTGATAGGACAGCTATTATTTTCTATCTATATAAATGATCTGATGGACAGAGTAAGTTGTAATTTGCGGCTGTTTGCTGATGATGTTGTGGTGTATGGGACGGTATCATCTTTAACTGACTGTAATAGCGTACAAGATGACTTAGACAAAATTTCTAGTTGGTGCAAAGAATGGCAGCTAGCTCTCAATGTAGAAAAATGTAAGGTGATGCGCATGAGTAGGAGCATTAGTAGTGAGCTTCCTGATGTTCTTGCGTCGTTCAAATATCTAGGCATAACATTGCAGAGCGATATGTAATGGAACGAACATGTAAGGACAGTTGTGAGAAAGGCAGACAACCGACTTCGGTTTATTGGGAGACTTCTGGGAAGTTGTATCTCATCGGTAAAGGAGACCGCGTATAAAACGCTTGTACGACCACGTCTTGAGTATTGCTCAAGTGTTTGGGACCCGCAGCAGATCAATTTAAAGGAAGACATAGAAGCAGTTCAGAGGCGAACAGCTAGGTTTGTTACTGATAGGTTCGACCAATGTGCGGGTATCACGGAAATGCTCCGTCAACTCAATTGGGGATCGTTGGAGGAAAGACGACGTTCTTTTCTTGTATTTCTGTTGCGGAAATTTAGAGGGCCGGTATTTGAAGCTGAGTGTAGTACGATTTTGCTGCCGCCTACTTACATTTTGCGTAGTGATCACAAAGACAAGATAAGAGATATTAGGGCTCGTACGGAGGCATAGAGGCATTCTTTTTTTCCTCGTTCTATTTGGGAATGGAATAGGAAAGGAAATGCCTAGTAGTGGTACTGTGTACCCTCCGCCACGCACCTCACGGTGTATTGCGGAGTATGTATGTAGATGTAGATAGTGGAACAAAGTATCCTTCACTACATTGCGGATATTGTACGCATATAGAGATGTAGGTTGTACATACATCTACGTGGATATCCCATTAGCAAGTGTACGGTACATAGTGGAAGCTTATTAAGACGAGCCGGCCGCGGTGGCCGAGGTGACTGAGGCGCTCCAGTCACGGTCAGCACGGCCACTACGGTCGGGGGTTCGAATCCCCCCTCGGGCATGGATATTTGTGCCGTCCTAGTTCGTAAGTAGTTCATAAGTAGTTTGTAAGTTTAGGGACTGATGACCCCGTAGTTAAGTCCCATAAGCTTAACAAACATTTGAACATTTATTAAGACGAATAGTGGCTAATTTATGTCCTGTTCCATTTTCATGTGGATGAAGAAGAAATTCGATGTCCATATATTGCCACATGCCTTGCAAGTCCTTTCTGCGCTATTACCTCTATGCCGGGTGACTGGACGCTCTTAAACAGTTCAAACACATAAATAAACTTCAACTCATTTACCATTATACAGAAGTGCCGTATATTTTCTAGATTATTGCTCTGTTTCAGTTTAGTGATTTATTTTTACTGTTCACCTATAATTTAGTGCGGCGGAGTGGCCAAGCACATTGAGGCGCTTTGCTGTGTTGCGCGGCTCCGTTGTTCGTCGGGGGTTCGAATCCCCCCTAGGGCTTGGATGTTTGTGTCGTCTTTAGTATCAGGTAGTTCATAAGTAGTTTGTAAGTTTAGGGACTGATGACCCCGCAGTTAAAGCTTGAAAACATTTGCACATTTCTTTCACCTATAATTTCAGATTGATCAAATTATTTTTCTAAATATTTATTTAGTTGCCCACAATCCAAGCCTAACCTAATTCCTCAATATCTTTTAGAAATTGCAATAATAGGGGCATTGTATTAATTACTAATTCTTTATATTATCTTTAACTTTTGTACTTTATGTGATTCTCTCTCCACTGCTGTTCTTTTGTAACTGAAGATACTGTACGATTTAATAAACAATGTGACATGGGTTCTTAACTTCACCTTACACTGCTATCCTTTTATTCTAACTGGTCCTTCATCAAATATATCACTATATTCCGTCAAGAAATTTTTCCGTTCTCCTTTTTCTTCTGAGTTCAAAATTTCTTCGTCGGTTAACCTTTTTGCTACTTGATACCCAATACTCTTACTATTGATTTTCTCTCTGCAAAACCCTTCATCTTCTTCATAAAATCTTCTTACAATAGGATGTTCAGTTTCCTATATCTGGCTTGTAATACTGTTATCACTACATCTGATTTTCCTAAAACTGCAGTGTTGAGTAAACGACAGTTTCAATTTATCCCCGATGAAACCAAAGTTAGCATTTACTGTCCAGTTCACATCACAATTAAGCTCTCATTCAGTATCCCAATGATCAAACAACTTAGTCTGCAAGTTACATCATTTATTTTAAATAACAACAGAACTTGTCTTTTATTAACCTACTTTTTTTACCAGTTGTACTCTTTAATCTAATCCCAATCACATGAAACATAAGGAAAGTACCACCATGGTTTATTCTAACTCTCCATTTACTTAACATTCTACAGGTAGGACTACCATTTTTCACAACACATAATTAACACTTTTAAAAAAAACATGTAACGACCTCCTTGCACATCCTCACTGAGCACAGTATTATCTTCGAAACCAGATCTTCCTCCATCTCCTTAATTGAAGCAATTCTCATTTCCAGTTGGTGATCGTTTTCTAAACACCGCAGACTATCTCTAGCTATATTACAGTCTTTTGTTTATCAACAGTTTTGAAATATTCCTCCATATTTCCAGCTAAGCCCTGCCAGTCCACCGTTGAAGAACAACGAAATTTCCTTCCATTAGCATATTTACCCAAACAATCACAAGTAAGATTTAATATATCATAACTACTTAACTCACCACGTTTGCTAGTATCAGAACAGGAAGACCCTATCTCTCTGATCTCAACATATATTGGTAGATCATCATGTATTTCCATATTACTTTTGAAATATAGATTTCAATGAAATTTGGTACACAAACTGGTTGCAAAACAATAATTAGCACTATGGGCTTATAACCTCCTAGCTCTCATGAGAGTAGAAAAAAGTGTTTTTCTGGCCCTGTCGTATTGTATGCCCTACACAACTAGTGTGTTGTGTGGGATTAGTATCAACCTGCCTTTGGACCTGCTCTCCAGGACAGTGTACTTGTCAGGGGCGAGAAGCAGTGAGAGAAGTGAGGACTAGTTGACAGACAGAATGAGGAGGATGAGGTGGATGGGAGTTGGGCAGAAAGAGAGGAGGCTGCAAGAGATGGAGAGAGAGAAGGATATAGGAAAGGAGGGTAAAAAAATGGCCAGAGACAGGTGAAAAAAGATACACAGAGGAAGGGCCGAGGCGAATTTGTGTGAGAGGTTGGGGAGAAGGTGTTCAGAGAGAGGGGGGAGAGAGAGCTGGAGAGAGAAGGGGGCCATAAAACAATGGACAGAGAAAGGGCGATGAGAGACAAACAAACAAGAGGAGTTGGAGGTGAAATGAAAGAGAGGATAGGAAGATATGGATGCAAAAAGATGCAGATTTGGGTGTAGTAGATGGGAATAGAGAGAAGGGGATGAGAAGATGAAGAAATAGAGTGGAAAGATAGAGATAGATATAAATGAGTATGAGTTGGAACAGAAAGAATGGGAGGAGGAGGAAACGGGCACACATTGGGTAGGAAGATATGGACAGGGATAGGAGGAGATGTTGGCGTAAGACATTGGGGAGGAGATGACTGGCAGAAAGAGGGAGGACGGGGGAAATGGAGGATTGGAGAGAGAGACAGGAGGGTGAGATGGATGAAGAGATGGGGAAGAGGAAACGCACACAAAAAGTGTATAGAATACATTAGTGTGTTACATGTGCAGACGTGCATGAGTGAGCACAGCGAAGGGGGAAGGGTAGGACATGAAGGGTGAGATAGGAGAAGGGATTATGTTGACAGATAATGTGGGAGGAGGTGGAATACTTGAAGATGATATCTTTCCCGAATTTTTTATTTCTTATTCAATATAAGAATAGAAAAATTTATACCTGGGCATTGATAGGTTTTGCATCTAGTATTCATGTAAATCATTCCATTTAGCTCAGAATAATATCACAATCACGATTAGCAAATCCATTTTCATGATAACTTCTAGTACAAATCTCCTAATGCCAACTTTAGTACAATTAATATCATTAACGACATTTATTCTACAATTACTATCACAACCAACATTCCTAATATATT
Organism: Locusta migratoria; assembly: GCA_026315105.1. Taxonomy (NCBI): domain Eukaryota; kingdom Metazoa; phylum Arthropoda; class Insecta; order Orthoptera; family Acrididae; genus Locusta; species Locusta migratoria. The sequence continues at coordinate 302,804,758 of CM048751.1, forward strand.
TTTTTTATTCAATGGACGTAGCTGCTAAGGTCATTTGTTCCTAGACTTAGAAACTATTTAAAGTAACTTATGCTATAACAACACACACCCATGCCCGAGGGACGATTTTAACCTCAAGAGCTTCTGTGAAATTCATGGCGTCATTGACCATGTGGTGTAATGTTACGTCGACCGCCCAGAAAATATTTATTATCTTGTGTACTTGGTTTCATAATTTAACAGTTGTCTTTTAATGAACATTCCTGTGTTTAGATTAATTTATGAGAAGTTTCTTGAAAGAAATATTTTAAGAATCCACAGATTTGCAAAAAACGAACTTTATGCACTCAAAAAAAAATAATAATAATAATAATAATAATAATTACGCTCTTCATTTTTTTAATTAAGCAAGAAGGAGCGCCAGGCTTCGATTTTAACTTCTACTGTTAGCTCTTGACCTGAAAGGTCGTAATTAAGAGTCGCTCTGGAAAATTGTATGATTTTAGTTGAACATTTGATTTCACTTGGATCTTTGTTAAGTCAGTGTAAGTGAATACTCCACCATTTCAGAATATAAATAATTATCTCGTAATCATGCATTTAATCATTAATAGCCAGCTCATTCCCACCTTATAGTATAAAAGTATTTTATATGTACAATTCTCTTTTTCAGATATCAACAGCCGCCATTACACGGCCTACGTAAAACTAATTGTTGGACAACTCACGATTCTACCATATTTCAACTAATAGTTTTCAGAATTGTATGTTCCGCAAAAGCGTCCCTGAGATTTCTGCCGGTTTATTAATTTTCAATTTCTTTCATTTGGCTAGCCGTGGTGATACGATAAATCGGCATTGTCAATGTGCAGTCCAACAGTTAATTTTTATGTAGAGGTTCATGGTGCGCTGAATACCAACCTGAAACAGTATAGGGTGCGCCGCCATAAATTAATATTCTCTGACGAGGTTTATTAAAAAAGGAAATTCATTTTCAGATTATTCAGTTCTTTAGATACTACTTTCATGTTGCAAATGTTCGGCGTAACCCATGTTGAAATGTTTCTCCCTGTTGTGATTTCAGCGCTATAATCTCATTTGCATTTATTACTTATTTGCATTATTTCGCGGAACATAATTTTCAGACGCTAAACATTTTTTTATTTATATTTCTCCACCATCTGCGTGTGTGGCTAAAATTCAAATATTGCAGGGAGGAATATTTCAGTGGCCATTTCCATGTGGCATGGAAATATGTTCGTCACCTGAGTTATTAACATCATAACAATCATTTTTGTCTTTCCTAATGCACTATTTTCTGCCTCTACATATCTAACATCAATACTGTATTTTAAGTACACATCTCGTAGTAAATTTACTACACTAAATTCATCGGTTTCCTCGTCAATACACTGAATAAACATTACACTATTCCTTCTACAGATTGTGACATAACGGAAGTAATGGTCTGTAAGGTCGCGCAGTTAGTATTGTGTGGAAAGATAAAGGGCCGAAGCCGCAACGGAGCGACCGAGCGCATTGAGGCGCTATGCTGCGATGCACGAGGTCGTTCCCCGTCGAGCGTTCGGATTCCCTCTCGGGCATGGATGTTTGTGTCGTCCTTAGTATTAGCTAGTTCATAAGTAGTTTGTAAATTTAGGGAATGATGACCCCGTAGTTAAGTCCCATAAACTCTACAAACATTTGAACATTTAAAGTGCCGACAGTTTACCGCGGCAAGCGGTTGTGGCAGCTGTCGGACAGGCCAGGCATAACGTGTTAAACCCTACAGCCAGTGAGGGTTTGTCCAAATTAGCTGAAATCTCAGAAAGGCCCGAGCTTTGTACTCAAAAGTAATGAGGGCTGATAGCCGAGCGATTCGTAAGGGTGTCTGGAGGACGTCTGTGAGTCCACACTATAGTAATTCAGAATAAAATACTCTATAAAATTGTTTACATCAACATTTAGGGCACCTGCGATGTCGGAATAATTACCCACATCTCATGATTCTCAAAATAATTTCAATATCTCCGAAATTACAATTGTTTATGACTACTATATAAAAATACAGAAAAATAAAGCTTAAAATAACAAACTTTTGAATGCGGCATACAGTTAGAAGAAACTCTGGTTTAGATGATAGCTTATTGTCTCTAGCTATCATCTTGAAAGCGTCACACTTGTATATACTTATTGAATGACTGATTTCAACTGAATAAAATTAAAATGGAAACAATCAGATCATCATATTCTCCACAGTGTCATGAAAATGCAAGCAACATTATTTACTTCTCGTTTATTTAATTTAGTGTGCCGATTTATTATACAATTTGCCAGTAATTTACGTGTGATATTACCGGTCAAGCTCATGAAAGTTCGTTTGTCTATTTATTTATTCTTTATGTAATAATCCAGAATGAAACTTTCACTCTGTAGCAGAGCGTGCGCTGATATGAAACTTCCTGGCAGATTAAAATTGTGTACCGGACTTCGAGTCCCGGTTCCGGTACACAATTTTAATCTGCCAGGAAGTTTCATATCGGCGCACACTCCACTGCAGAGTGAAAGTTTCATTCTGGAAACATCCCTTAGGCTGTGGCTAAGCCATGTCTCCATCATATCCTTTCTTCCAGGAGTGCTAGTCTTGCATGGTTCGCAGGAGAGCTTCTGTGAAGTTTGAAAAGTAGGAGGCGAGGTACTGGCGGAAGTAGAGTTGTGAGACGACATCATGAGTAGTGTCGGGATAGCTCAGTCGAGCCGGGCGCCGTGGCTCAGCGCGTCCGCTCAGAGGGCTCAACGCCCTCTGTAATAAAAAAGCTGAGCCAACAACAGATCGAACAAGAACGAACTACAACGACCAGTGTCCGCAACAAAGAGAACTACCCATAGAACGAAAAAAAAAAAAAAAAAAAAAAAAAAAAAAAAAAAAAAAAAAAAAAAAAAAAAAAAAAAAAGTCGGTAGTGCGCTTGCCTACGAAAGGCAATGGTCCAAGGTTCGAGTCCAGGTTCATGCCCACCATTTTAATCTGCCAGGAAGTTTTATGTAATATTAATTAACAGTCCTTTTCCGTATTTAAATAACGTTATATTATTCGGGGAATAGTTCCGATGGTCAGGTTTAACTTAAAGATATATCTCAGGTTAACGTCTATACAATTTTGGAAGAGTTGGCTACTGGCCATTGAGGAGGCGGCTATGGGACACAACTGTTGGGGAGAGTGCGTTTGATATGGTAGTGAGTGAACGGGTGCGCGGAGAAGAAATCTCCAAAACCTAGTCTTGGCAGAAGGAGCACCCACCTGGATGACAGGAGTGAATTGATGGAGTGGAGTGTTGAGATTTGTGCATCGACCGGTTGCACGTCGGGACTCTGAATTTGGTGACAACAAGTGTACGCCAGTACAGCTGATATATGCTTACGTTTTTACACAAGAACTTACCAGTGTAGAAATGGTGTTCGGGAAACAAACTATTTTTAACTGTGGACAATTTCACGTAGAGTGCTCGCGAAACATACAGAGATTCTATGTTTCTTAAAGTTCTGATAACTTAGTTGGGGGTATGTGCTACCAGTCTCTTATCGCAGACAATGCAATTGTTTAACCATTTTATTCTATTCATCTGATCACTTCCAATAAGGAACCAATTTGACTGAATAAATCGTATTCAATAAATATCTGACTTTGCCAACATCATTTGCTAAGTTTAGAATGAAACAAGTTATTTCCTGTAATATTTCTTATTTGTTCCGCAAACTACAGCCTTTTCATGGAGTGTATTTAACTACAGAATCATAGGTGAAAGATAATATTTGCAACTAAGTTAGTTGCTGGGGCATGAAAGCAGACATGTACGGTTTGACCCTAATATCACCTCATTGTTATAATAAAGTTGCATGTCCAGCTTTTTGCATCCAATCGGTTGCTTTAGATGGGCTTCATACAGTTCTCCAATGCTTCTTGTAAATTCACGTTTTCGGTACTCCAGTATGATGAGCTAGACCACTTGTTCATTTGTTCTTGATCGTCACAGTCGCAGTGAGGTGTATCCCGGATGCCCCACCCGAACAGCAATCCACCACTTTTGCCGTGACACGTATGAAGCCTGTTGAATATAACCCATGTCCTTATTGGTAGGTCTGCAACAGGTACGTTCCATCCAGGTGATAATTCGCTAAAGTTCTTGGTTAAACCAGAATGGGAACAATCAATTTCCCGCATATTCTTGTTATCAAAGGGGATGGCTTCGAGATTGTGAGCTACTCTCCGTGGTGGTCTTCTAGATCTCAGTCGAGGACTGTTTTGTGTAATGTTCTGGTGGATGGGGAGATTAGTAACGCCGGAAATTAAATTCAATTTGGGGTCCACACTCACCGAGAGGCGGCTTGAGATGAAGTTGGTCAATTTTGCAAAAGAAGCCAAGGTAGTGGGGTTGATTTTATGGTCTCTGTTATGATTCTCATGGTGTTATTTAGCTAGATATCCACTTTAGATGTATGGGTGCTGTTACGCCAAACCGGATTGCAGTACTAGGCATCAGAATACACCAGTGATCGAGAGATCTTCAGAGTGTGTGCGTCAAAGTGTACACTTGTTATAACTGATCCTTATAAAAATCTGCCATATGTTGATTACACTTCTTAAAACGAGATCTCATTTAAAGATAATGTTTATTAAGGTTATGGCATCATCAGTCCCTAAAGTAACAAACTACTTAAGAACTACCTTATACTAAAGACGACACAAAATGTCCGAGGGAGGATTCGAACCCCCGACGGGGAACGGCCTCTTGCATCGGAGCATAGAGCCTCAATGCGCTCAGCCAACTCCACCGCGGCTCTCTTTTTAAAATTCTGATTTAATTCTCGGTTGCTTTGTCTGTGACAAACATTGATTTAAGAAACTTTTTTCAGGCTTAGCAAGTAGCATATCAGAACAATCATTTTCCGGCCTACCAAAAATCTCTTAACCAAATTCACTTTCAAAGTGTCTCACATTCTAAATATGAAATAGTCTATATATTATTAAATAAAACCAACATATACAGGCTTTCTAACCCCAGGAAAGTTCTGAATAATCACATTATTCCAAACGCCAACAATTCCAAACGGTACAACAATCTCTACGATTTCTGCTCTGGCCTTTACACTACCTCTGTTTCTCTTACAGGCAGTAAAATCTCTTTCGACATCAGTGAATTTTGGCCAAGTACTTGATGGTTCTCTTAATGATTTTAAGGAAATGACTGGAAATTATGTTCAATTTTACCTACACAACGTCAATTTTATCGTGTATTTCTTCGTGCTCACTATTGGCAGAAATTTTAATATTATTCTGGACAATCGCAACAAACTAAATGGCCATGTGAATTGCCCGATATAACTCCCATCGAAACTTTCTGGAAGAAAATCGAGAGGTCAGTTGGGGCGAAGACTTCAGCTCCTAAACAATTTCAAAATTATTGACCAAATGGCTTAATATCCCAGATGGTGAGTTACTAAGATTTGTTTAGCGCATGCCACATCTGCTTCCTGCACTTCGCCCAACATATTAGTAGCTAACTGACGGCTTTTGTAACCATAGTGTATGTCACACTAGCTGAAAACCCCGTGTTTCCCGGGTATTTGTCTATTTACTAAAGCCTTGAGTTAGAACTTCCATCCCTTCTCTCTCTGTTCATCTCCTTTTTTTTTATATTTGTGGTGGGGTATATATGAAACAGGGCTGTCTTGCATTATGTACAAAATTACAATGCAACACGCAAACAAAGAAAGGTATTAATCAAAATACAAAATATATATAAAATTTATTTAATTCAAAATCTGACTATGAACATATTTCTTATTACTTCTCCATGATATAATATGAATAAATTCATTGGTAAGTCCATCCCTCAGCAAGCGACATAAAGTTGTCAGTGTAAGAAACATGAAGATCTCAGATCTACTTTACAGTATTGAGTAGCATGCCTTGTCATTTATTAACCGTAATAGTAATTGCAAATCCTCTTGGAAACTACAATCTCTTGAAGTAAAAAGGTAGATCCGTAGGAAGTGATGAGTACTCGTTGGATGTACACGGTGTCATTCTCTTGTTTCCCTTGTAGCACTATAGACGTCTATGCCTTTCGGCTTGGGCTGTGTGCGCTTCACAGTTCGAAGTTATCAACATAGCTGTTAGGTTTCAGGAATTTACTGACTGTATACAGGAGTGTCTCAGTAGTAAATAAAAAAATGGTTTAAAACGTGGTCCATGACGTGGCAGTATACAGGGTGAATCACCTAACGCTTGCACCAGAAATATTGCGGAAACGGAAAGCGCGATTGATGTGGAGTTTTCACATAATGGATTCGTAGTCAAGAACTCGTATTGATAGCCAATAAACAGATTGTAAAAATACCTAGAAAGTGTTTTTTTTTCAAACATACAATTTTTCAAATGGAACAATGATTGTTTATATCATACACTATAATTTCTTACACCAGCTGTGTATAAAGAATTTTGAATGATATTTTTATCATGTTTAGTTTGACAGCTACAACCATTCAAAGTTTTGGGGGCGGAGGCTACGACAGCGTAGCTGACTGGCTGGTGGTCATGAGACAGTGGGCCGTTCCCCAGGCGCTAGCTACTCAGCCTGTCAGCTTCGCTATCCCAGCCTCCGCCCCCGAAACTTTGAACGGTTGTAGCTGCCAAACTAAACGTGATAGAAATGTCATTCAAAATCCTTTGTACACAACTGGTGTCAAAAATTCCAGTGCACGATAGAAACAACCATTGTTTCATTTAAAAAACTGTATGTTTCCATAAAAAACACACTTTCTAAGTAATATTACACTCTGTTTGTTGTCTAAAAATACGAGCCCCTGACTACTAATCCACTCTGTGAAAACCGCACATCAATCGCACTTTGCAGTAGCCGAGCGGCCGAGCGCATTGAGGCGCTAAGCTACGATAAATCCCCCGTAGGGCATGGATGTTTGTGCTGTCTTTAGTATAAGTTAGTTCATAAGTAGTCTGTTACTTCAGGGACTGAAGACTCCACAGTTAAGTCCCATAAGCTTTACAAACATTTGAAGTTTTCAATCGTACTTTCCGTTCACGCAATATTTGCTGTGTAAGTGTTAGGTGATTAACCGTATATATGATCTCATATTTATTCAGTTATGTGTTGTACAATTGTATTATTTTGAGGTATATATTTATTTCTATAGGTGCTGTTTGTCTGTAAAATATGTTTCGAATACAGTTAGCAGTAAAATAAAGAAGGAATAGATTAAAATATGATGCGTGATATGGCGGTTTTCCATGAACGTTACTGTTTATGTCCTCATATCTCATGAACTACGAGTCGTACTATGATACAATTTCAAAGGTACATTCACCTCTGTGTGTATATACTGTCTGCAAAATTTAATGCGAGTACAATTTATAATGTAGAAATTATAAATTATGACGTCATACCGAATACCGCATATTTATTCCATGAAGAGCGGAAAGTGGCAAGGGAGAACTGTATGCATTTCATCATTTTCCTTGCTTGTCAGCGAGAATAGGTATAAAAAAGAGTTGAAATTACGTTTGTACATGTCGCTAAGTACTCCCATTCTCGAACAGTGTATGAATAAAGTCACGTCGCATAACGTGGCAGTTTTTTTCGATTCCTATTGTTTATATCTCCTGCACCAAGTGTCGTATTTGGGTTTCAGCCCTGAAGCAATCGGTACAGTGTTTTAGGAGGAAATGCGCAATACTGTCGCGTGCTGCAGCTGTTTCTAGCGCATTTTATTGTTTATGGCGTCATATCTCCTTACATCTACATCTACATGGGATACTCTGCAAATCACATCAAAGTGCCTGGCAGATGGTTTATAGAACCACCCCTATACTATTTATCTGCAATTCCATTCTCGGATAGCGCGCGGGAAGAAAATTTTCGCATTCGGAGGAGAATGTTGGCGATTGGCGTTTCGTAAGTAGCCCACGCCGCAGCGATAAACGCCGTTTTTGTAATGATCCCCATCCCAGATCCTGTTTTATTTCGGCAACGATGTCTCCCTTGTATCGTGACAATAAAAAACGAGCTGCCCTTCTCTGGATTCTTTCAATGGCTTCCGTCAAACCCAGCTGATAAGGATCCCACACTGGGCAGCAATACTCCAAATGAGGACGGACAGGCGTCGTGTATGAAGTCTCTTTAGTAGTTCTGTTGCATCTTTTAAGGGTTCTGCATATAAAACGCAGTCTCTGGTTCACTTTTTCCACGACATTATTTACGTGTTCTTTCCAGTTTAAGTCTGAAGTAATAGTAATTCCTAGATATCTTGTGGAGTCTACGGCCTTCACTTTTGATTGATTTATCTTGTAAACAAAGTTTAACGGATTTCCTTTCGTACTCATGTGGAGGACTTCACACTTCCCATTATTTACAGTCAACTGACAATTTTTACACCATAGTGATATCTTATTCAGATCGCTCTGCAGTTGGTTTTGATCTTCAGACGATTTTACTAGACGGTAAATGAAGGCTTCATCTGCTGCTTAGTTTTATTCTCAAATCGTTTATGTAAATAAGGAACAGCAGAGGACCAGTAACACTACCCTGTGGAACGCCAGATATCACCTCTGATGTGTCCTACATGATCCTTATACTTAAGACGACCGCCCTCTTGGTCTGAAGGTTATGTGTGAAAAATTTCGTCAAAATCTGAACCAAACTGTACATTTTTATGCAATGTGGGCGTATTCGGAGTTGTATGGGACAAGGGCGCGTAGAGGCTTGAGAGGGAAACAGAGCGAGAAAGAAACAGTCAGAAGGAGAAAGAATGGCAGGGAGTGGTGGCGTGCGAGAGGAGAAGCATCTGTTGTCTTTATTGGCTGTTTGCCGATTCAACATGTCAGCGGATTAGAAAATCTATGCTGTTTGTGGCTGAAGGTTGTCTGTGATAGACTGTGACATATTCATATGTGATGTTGTGTTTGTTGTCATAAAGGTGAGTTAACGCTGTAGATCCGTGATGGTCACTTAACCGAAGACATGATACGTGTCCACTGTTGTTGTTGTGGTCTTCAGTCCGCAAAATGGTTTGATTCAGCTCTCCACGCTACCCTGTCCTGTGCAAGCAGCTTCAACTGAGAATAAGAACGGCAACCTACATCCTTTTGAAACTCCCTCGGTCTCCCTCTACGATTTTTACCCCACACACTTCCTCCTAAAGTTGACGTTTCATTGTCTCAGAATGTGTCCCACCAACCTATCCCTTCTCTTAGTCAGGATATGACAGAACCTCCTTTTCTCCCCAATTCTATTGAGTACCTCATTAGGTACGTGATCTACCCGTCTAACTATCATCATTCGTCTGTATCACCACATTTCGAAAGCTCCTGTTATCTTTTTGTCTGAACTCGTTATGGAACACGTTTCACTCCAATACAATGCTACACTTCAGACAAATTCTTTCAGAATAAACTTCCTAACATTTAAACTAATATTGGATGTCAACAAATTTCATTCCTTCAGACACGCTCTTCTTCCTATAACATTTCTTCATTTTGTATCTTCCTTACTTCCGCCATCAGAAGTGATCTTGCTACCAAAATAACAGAACTCATCCACTAATTTTATCGCCTCATTACCTAATCTAATTCCTTCAGCATCGACTGATTGCTTTTCTGACACTAAATTCCATTACCCTCGTTTCACTCTTGTTAATGTTCGTCATATATATTCCTTTCAAGACACTGCCGTTTTTTTTATTTAATTGCTCTTCCAGCTCCCTCGCCGTCTTTGGCAGAATTACTGTGTCATCAGCGAACTGCTCGGTTTTGATTCCCTCTCCCTATAACATAAATCCATTCCTTCACAGCTGGCTCAGTGTACCCAGCCTTACTCCCAACCACAGAGACCCTATCCTGACCTTCAAGTCTAATAATTGCTGTCTGATTTTTGTACAAGTTGAGTATAACTCTTCGCTCCCTATAATTTACCACTACCTTCAGAATTTGAAAGAGAGTATTCCTGTCAACATTGACAAAAGCTACCTCCAGATCCACAAATGCTGAAAACGTAGTTTTCCCTTTCTTAATCTATCTTTTAAGGTAAGTCGTAACGTGAGTATTGCCTTCCGTGTTCCTACATTTCTTCTGATCTCCCCAAGGTCAGATTCCACCAGTTTTTCCATTCGTTTCTAAATAATTCGTGTTAGTATTTTGCAACCATGACTTGTTATACTGATAGTTCTGTAATTTTCACATTTGTCTGCACTTTCTTTCTTCAGAATGGGAATCACTATATTCTTCTTGAACTTTGAGGGTATTTCTCCTGCCTCATACATTTTAAATACCAGGTGGAACAATTTTTTCATGACTGGCTCCTCCGACGATAATAGCAGTTCAGACGGAACATCATCTACTCCAAGGGCCTTGTTCCTACTGAAATCTTTTAGTTCTTCTCGCCGTATAGTATCTCCTATCTCATCTTCTTTTACTTTGTTTTCCATTTCTAGAATACTGCCTTCAAGTTTATTTTCTCTGTACAGGCCCTCTATATATTCGTTCCACCTTTCAGCTTTCCTTTCTTTGCTTGGTACTGATTTTTCATCACAGTTCTTGATAATCATATCGCTGATTTTCTTGTTTCCAAATGTCTCTTTTGTTTTCCAGTAGGCAGTATCTCTCTCTCCCCGAGTTATACATTATTCTATGGTCTTGCATTTCTCATCGAGTCACTCCTGCGTAGCCAGTGTGCACTTCCTGTCAACCTCATTTTTCAGACGTCTGTACTCCCATTTGGCTGCTTCACTTGATACATTTTTAAATTTTTCCTTTCTTCAGTTAAGGATTTATATTAGGCCGTGTCCTTTTGCCTATATGATCCTCTGCGGCCTTAACTGTATCATAAGTCATATCAAGGTCTGAAACAACATGTAGAGAAGGAAGAATGAACACAGTTCCTTTATCGCGGGCATATAAAGAATTAACAGCATCATCTGCATATCATTAAATTCCTCTCCCTCATTTTTTACCTCTTTGTCCCTCCTTCTCTCCGATCCAACTTATCTCTCTCTCTCTCTTTGTATCTCACTTTTCAGCCCGATATTTTAAATTTCGTTTACAAAACCATTCATAAATTAGTATGTATATTTCATCTGTTCTTGAATATAGGAAACGAAAAGTTACGTAGAACTTCTACAAAAACCAGTCAGCAATTATAAGAATCGAAGGATATGACAGGGACTCAAAGGTTGGGAAGGGAGTAAGGCAGGTTTGTAGCGTTTCCCCAGTGTTGTTTCAATATGTACATTGAGCAAGCTGTGAAGGAATGCAAAGAGATATTTGGAGAGGGAATTAAAGTTCAGGGAGGAGAAACAAAAAGTTTACGGTTTTCTGATGACAATGTTATTCTGTCAGAGTCAGCAAAGGACCTTGAACAGCAATTGATCGTAATGGACAGTGTCTTGAAAGAAAGTTGTAAGATGAACATTGACAAGAGCAAAAGAAGGGTAATGGAAAATAGTCAAAGAAAATCAGGCGATTCTGAATCAATTATATGCGGTAATAAGACAATAAAACTAGTAGATTATTTTTGTTGCTTGGGTAGCAAAATCTCTTTTGACGGCCGAAGTAAAGTATGAAATACAGAATGACTATGGTAAGAAAAGCATTTCTGAAGAAGCAAAATTTGCTGACATTAAAAGTTAATTTAAATTTTAGGAAGTCAAGACATTTGAGTGGAGTGTAGTATTGTATTGGAGTGAAACGTGTTCGATAAGGAGTTCAGGCAAAAATATTATAGAAGCTTCTGAAATGTGGTGCTAAAGACGAAAGCTCAAGATTAGATGGGTTGATCACATAACTAATGAGAAGGCGCTGAAGGTAATTTGGCAGAAAAAAATTCTCACCTACCTTGAGTAATAGAACTCATCGATTGGTGAGACACATTCTTATATACACTGAATTGTCGATTTAGCATTCGGGGGAAGTGTGTGAGGTGAAAATCGCAGAGAGAGACCAAAAAACGGATACAGTAATCAGACTGAAATGAATGTGGGTTGCCGTTCTTATTCAGAGATGATGAGGCTTGTCCAGGATACTGTACTGTGAAGAGATGCATCAAACCAGTCTCCGGACTGAAGACTACAACAACAACTTGAATTTTCGTTATCGACATGATTCCTATTAATCAAAGAACCGTAATACCTCCCCAGTAAACACTCTGTGTAGTAACACAGAGTGTGTGGAAGTCTTAACTGTCCATGTCACATGTCATTTTGACTGTTTTACAAACATTCAGTTTTCACGTGACGATGGGCCACAAAGTCGACAGCCTATTCATGATCAAATATAATTATTATATACAGAATGCACATGAATTTTTTTCCAGTTACTACTACCTTTAAACAGTAACTGTTATATTATTTCTATGAAAATAAACTAGCTGGAGGTAACTAAAACATGTTACAAAAGCATGAAAAACTGTTACATTATAACAAAATAAACATGTCGTAGCAATTCAAAACAAATAAATAGTATGAGTGAGCTCCGTCATCACTGTTGATTACTAGGGCTGTTCAAAACGTATGGTGACTTTTCAAATCGCGCGGACAACATACATTCCACAGTCGTTCTGTTGGTACACATGTTCGCAGTTTTGACTGTTTAGCATACTTCTTTGTTACTAACAGATAGAAAACTTAGACGTGTTTTCAAATTTGGAAAGTCTGCAAATCTGTTGGACCAAACTGCTATGGCCATCGGTCCCTAGACTGACACACTACTTAAACTGCCGTATACTAAAGACAACACACAGACTAACATACCCGAAGGACGACTCGAACCTCCGGCTGGAGCGGCCCTCAGGCCGTTGCGTGGTAATTATCTATTATTACAAAAAAAGAAAATTGAAGCAAGTGCTTTAAAACATTTAAAATGTTGATAGTGACGTACGGTGAGCCTGCTCTAAGTAAAAGAAATGTTTGCAAGAGGTACAAGCTCTTCCTAGACAGCCGTGAAGATGACGAACTTCGTTCTGGATGCCTCATCACATCAGCAACAGTTCATAACTTCCAAGCTGTGAAGAAAATTGTTCTGGAAAATCGTCGAATTACCGTAAGAAAAGTTGCTGAATATGTTGGCATATCAGTCGGCCCATGTCATGCAACTTTTTTCGGTCTTTTGAGCTTCAGATCTGTGTCAGCGGAGTTAATTCCAAAAGTTATCAGATTTCGTCAGAAGAACCGTCGCATGAGGATCTCCCAGGAGCTCTTGAATGATGTCAGTGATGATCCTGATTTACGCAAAAGGGTCATAACTGGTCATGAAACATGGGTTTGTGGTTATGACGTCGAAACAAAAGCACTATCGTTCCAATGGGAGCATCACGAAGAGCTGGGACCAAAAAAAAGTTCACATCAGGATCGATCAAGTGTCTCATTTTTTTTTTTTTTTTTTTTTTTTCAATTAGCGTGGCATAGAACATCATAAATTTTTGTCTCAGGATCGCACGCTCTATAATAAGTATTACGTTGTGATTATTCCCCGTAATACGCGAAAAATTTCCGGATTTGTGGTAAAACGATTCATGGCTTTGGCGTCACGACAGTGCTGTCTTTGCTTGTGAGACGTTTTTGGCCAAAACGAACCATGTCTCAGCCACCACAATCATGGATTTGGCCCCTTACTACTTTTTCCTCTTGACAAAACTGAAGAGACCTATGAAAGCACGATGATTTTCAACGATTGAGAAAATAAAACTGCATCACTGGAAGTACTCAAGGCTGTACCAAAAGTGTTTATGAGAATGCTTCGAGGAGTGTAAGAAGCGTTGGTGCAAGTTTATCATATCTGAAGGGGATTACTTTGAAAAGGACAACATGAATATTGATGGAAAAAATAAATATTTTTCACAAAAATATAAAGTGACCATACTTTGTCAAAATACATATTATTTCATCATGATCTCAAGTGTGTCTAAATACCGTGAGGTTGAGAATTTATTGAAACAGGCGATGAGGCTAGTGTAGCGGAAAATGTCTAAACGGGTTGCTCATTGAAGAGTTTAGTTTACAGAAGGAGGAAGTGCACATTTTCGCAGAAGAAATGTCCACAGACAACCGATACCTCAGCAGATAGCATCGGCACCTGGTACTGGCGGATCGGGAAATCTGCACGCCTCGTTCGTCTCCCATGAAGAAGGCGTCACCATCTTTCCGGTAACAGGGCGCTCGCACCGCGGAAGACCGTCAACAGTGACGTCACTGACTGCAGACCAGCCAGGGGACAATTTGTGCAAGACCCGTAATGGACGGTAATGTGAAGAAGCGAGCCGTAATCATACTTCCAGCAAGTGCACAGCCATTTACATAATCCTACCTCCCGACTCTGTGGCGGCATAAATTTGCCAGTGCTTTATGTTTCTCTCATAGTTGTTATTTCCAGACTCGACATTTTCTACACACTACGTGTTACTCTCTTCAAGGAAGAACAATTCTATACGACACACATTTTTCACCACTACCGTGTTTCTAAAATGTTCAAACGTTTGTAATCCTATGGGACAAACCTACGTTGGTCATCAATGTGTATTATTACAAACTACTTACACTAAGTTAAACTAACCCTAGGGCAAAACGCACATCCATGTCCGAAGGAGGATTCGAACCTCCGACGCGGGAGGCAGCGCGATCCGCAACGTGCCGCTCCAGACCGCTCGGCTACTCCCGCGTTGCACAGTGTTTCTCGGGGACTACAGTCTAAATAGTTTACCGATTGGTTCGTATGCCCGTTGTAATTGACGGAAAGTCATCGAGTAGAACTGAAACCTGGAGTTCCCCGGGGAAGTGTTATAGGGCCCTTACTATTATTCATCATTTTCTTGATTTGCAACTCTTATTCTTGTCGTGTTTGCAGTAAAAATTTCTGGGTATGAGGTCCGCCTGTTATGCAAAACACTGTTTTATTATGTGAGTTTGTGGTATAGTTTGTGGCTTGATTGTAATATCTTTAGGTCTGTTTCTATTTTGGTTGGGTAATGGTTGTGAGCTATTAGGTGGTCTGCAAATGTGCTATGAGAACTGTGACGTTTTAGTGCTCTGAGATGTTCTGAATATCTGGTATTGAAATTTCTACAAGTCTGTCCAATGTATACTGACTGAAATGTATTGCATGTGAGTTCATAGATGCCTGATCTGTTGAATTTGTCTGTTGGTGTAGTCTCTGTTCTGAGTTTCTTCAGTGCTGTGTTGTTTGTCCTGTATCCTATTTGGAGTCTCCGTTTCTTTAATATGTGTGTGACCTGTTCATTATTTTTCCTTTTTGCATGTGTGTTGGTTTAGGTGGTTTACTCTTAATCATTCTCCAATGCTATCAATGCTATTTGTTTTATTGTGTTCAGTTCCTGTGTGTAATTTTGTTTGCTGATGGGTGTTCTATTTAGTCTGTTATGCACGAATCTGAAGCTTGCATGTTTGTGTGTTACTGTGTGATTCGATAGACGGTGGATGGTGGTACTCGTAGTGGTGGGTTATCTGAATATTGTAAATTCATGGGTGTTGTTTGTTCCTTTTATGGTGAGATTCAGAAAATTCAGGGTGTTGTCTGTTTCTGTTTCCAGTGTGAAATGAATTTTTGGGTGTATATTGTTTATTTCATTGTGAAGCTGTTTTATGTGTGCGTGTGGCTCGTTGATCAGACATATTATGTCATCGACGTAACGGTACCACTATATGACTTTGTATTGCTTAGTTTGTATTATGTACCTGAAAAACGATGTAGGAGACAATCTGAGTAGCTCTCTTAAATTGTTCGCAGATGATGCTGTCATTTATCGGTTAGTAATGTCATCGGCAGATCATAAGAAACTGCAAAGAAATTTAGATAAAATATCAGGACGATGCAAAAATTGGCAATTAACCCTTAATAATGATAAGTGTGAAGTCATCCATATGACCACTGAAAGAAATCCGTTAAACTTAATTTACACGATAAATCCGTCAAAAGTACAGGCCGTAATTTCAACTAAATAGTTGGGAATGCCAATTACGAAGAACTTGAATTGGAAAGAAACTGCTTACACCACACTTTTGCTTCCTATTTTGGAGTATTGCTATGCATTCTGGGAATCCCAACAGGTGGGACTGACAAACGATTTAGAGAAAGTTCAGAGAAGGGCAGCTAATTTTGTATTATCACGATAAAGGAAGGAGAGTGTCACGGAAATAATGCACGAGTTGGGATGGAAATCATTAAAAGAAAGGCGTTATTTGTTGCGGCGAGATCTATTTGCGAAATTTCTTGTACTAACTTTCTCTTCCGAATACGAACATATTTTGTTCGCACCCACCTACATAGAAAGACATGATTATCAAAATAAAATAACATAAAACAGATAGAAAACGGAAAAATGTACGCGTTCCTTTTTTCCGTTGGTTATTAGAGAATAGAACTGTAGGGAAACGTCATAACAGCGGTTCGATGAATCGTCTGCCATGCACTTCCATGTGTCTTGCAGAGCATTTAAATATGTATTTGATTTTCAGCTCTTATTCTTGCCGCATTTGCAGTAAAAATTCTGGGTATGAGGTTCGCCTGATATGCAAAACACTATTTTACTTTACTCCCAAACTAGTTTCAGCACCTCTTTACCATCTTCAATGGGTTTTCCATTTACTCATTGCTGTGGAAAACAAAATACACTGATTTGAGTACTACACTATGTGTCAGTTTAGGCCTAAAAAGTAGCGTTGTCACCTGCAACCAAATGATCTGTTTGCATTTTGTGAGGATTTTAAAACGTTACATCTAGCGTGAAAACATAAGTTTAGTAAATTGCTATCCCCATTTGCTAAATTTATGTGTGTGTGCTGTCCTTAGGTTAATTTAAATTAGTTTAAATAGTTTTTAAGTGCAGGAACTGATAACTGCAGTAGTTAAGTCCCAAAGATTTATAAACATTTTAAAAAAATATATTGACAAGGCTGACAAATCACATTGAGACTACTGTATAATCCAAAGCAGGACCAACACTCTAATGCTGACAACCGATAAATACGCCCATAGCAACCCAAAGAAAGCGGTTTTTCAATACAAGAAACGAAAATTCACTGAACTCTGCTGTATCTACTTACTCAGTAAAAATTGTTCACTTGTTATATGGCAATTTTACTGCACTGCCATCTCCTGAATTATTTGCTATTCCTCCTCTAACACCCCGTAGAGCCAATAGTACCATTTACCTGATTATTCTTAAGAGACGGCAGTCTCGAGAGAGAGAGAGAGAGAGAGAGAGAGAGAGAGAGAGAATGAGAGAGAGAGAGAGAGAGAGAGAGAGAGAGAGAGAGGGAAAGTTCAAAACATGTACGACAGATGGCGCTTCATCTGATCAAAAGGAATAATTAGCATAACAAATTAAGACAAAGTAAAGATGATGTTCTTTACAGGAAATGCTGAATATGTTCACCATCATTCCTCAACAATAGCTGTAGTCGAGGAATAATGTTGTGAACAGCACTGTAAAGCATGTCCGGAGGTATGGTGAAGCACTATCGGAAGATTCACTTGAATGCCAGTCTTGCCTAAACAACTGTATTACAGCACCGGTGCATACACTGATACCGAAACATTCAACACCAGACAAATGGAGGGTAAAACCTATGACCTAGAAGGATTGTAGTAGTGAGAGCTTGTCATCTGCTGCGACTTTCATTAATGTTTTTATTCCGTAATTTTTTTAACCTTTTGTTTTTATTTTGGTTACTAATAAAACCCCACGTCATTCCAAGCACGTGTGTCAATTTTTACCTCTCTGTCTACATTATTCCGTGATTTATTAAGTTTTCAAATTTATACTGACTTTTTGATCCCCCGGTATTTATTTAATGACTGATTTCAACTGATAAATGTTTATAATGGAAATGTAAACAGATCATCATATTCCCCACAGTAACACTGAAAATGCAAGGAACATGATTTACTTCCCGTATATGTAATATAGTGCGTCGATTTATTATACAATTTTCCAGTAATTTACGTAAATATTCCGTGACCTGAGCGGTCAAGCTCATGAAAGCTGGCTTGTCTATTTATTTATTTCATACCTGTAACAACGCAATAATTTTCCTTAATATCCCCGAGACGACTCTGTTTTAATACGAACGCAAGAGCTCTGACATCGTTTGTAGGTTAAGCAAACTTGAATCACGATCGAAACATGTCATTATCGTTTGATGACTGTGAGAAATTCCCTGGAAAAGCGGGGCTCATACTTTCATGAATACAGCGATCCAAACTTTTGAATGAGACATGGATTATCGGAAAAATTTGCTCACTCTTCCTCGGTAGACATTCTCCATGGCTCATTAGCTTCATTCAAGAAGGCAAGAGCCGCCGAATGGGTCACACCCACGCGACTCCACACAACGCCCTCATAGACTTTCATGTCTCATACAAACTGCGCTGTACTTACCAATGGCACTTGCTCGTAACTGTTATAGCACCCATTTCCATTTCAACATCATCCCTAGTGGAAGCAGAGAAGTCTTCGGATGGAATACGAAAACCTCTTGCAGAGTTTTTTCTGATGGCTGCTTGAATACGTAAAGGAACCTGCCACCTCATATTTCCTGAAATCGATTCTCGTGTTACGTTGTATGTTTAAAATGTTGCTGCAATTCAGTATGATTCTCCACATCTTCGATGGACTTGCACACGTATGTATTGATCCTAAGGCTAGACATTGAAATAAAATTTGTGCCAAAGCTGGAACTTTAATTTGAATTTTAATTCATTGCCTCCCTTTACAATCAAAGTCTTCGATACGTCTCTGGAAACTGAATTATTGTTCGATGTCAAACACACATACCTTATAAGGTCTATCAGGAAAATATTAAAACTTAGGACTTTATGATTCTAAGTATTGTTTTCGAGCTCAGATTGACTGAGTTTCGAGTCATCCTTCAATTGAAACCTCCAGTCATATATGACGGGATTTAACTAAGTGATAACAAACTACACAAATGATCCGTCAGATGATCAAAAGTAAAACAGAGGATACCATTACATGCAGACAGTACAAAAATATATCTGATTGTTAAAAGCATTACACTTCATATTGTAAAAGAAACTACGAATTGGGTCAAATTTGGTGTCATGCAGGAATAACTAGAAAAAATTAACACACAGTATCAGTAGTTTCGACAAAAGAACTAGAAAATTGTCAAAATGGCACAGTAACTGAGAAAGCCATCAAATTTAATAAAAAATGTCAGAAGAATATATTATATAAACAAAAACACAAGAAATGCAAAAAATAATACGAAAAATAAACTTCCAATTAACTATAATTAGCAAAAGTGCTACCGAAATTGCAAAAATTGCAAAATACACAAAAGTTCATTGAAATAAACAAAATATAACACTAATATGTGAAAAACATAGAGAACTGGCCAGATAATACATCGATTTCCAGAAAGCGTAAACGGAATGCAGCACGAAAAAATCCAAAGCAGCAAAAAATTGCACTGAATTTGGGAACAAAATCACGAAAAAAAAGAAGAAATAATTATAATATTCCGTCTGAACTGCTGATATCGTTAGGAGAC
Source organism: Locusta migratoria (assembly GCA_026315105.1). Taxonomy (NCBI): domain Eukaryota; kingdom Metazoa; phylum Arthropoda; class Insecta; order Orthoptera; family Acrididae; genus Locusta; species Locusta migratoria. The sequence continues at coordinate 302,824,331 of CM048751.1, forward strand.
AGTCATGAAGAAATTGTTTCACCTGGTTCGCAAGATGTGTAAGACAGGGGAAATACCCTGTGACTTCAACAAGAATATAGTAATTTCAGTTGCTAAGAAGTGCAGACAAATGTGAAAATTATAGAACTATCAGTTTGATAAGTCATGGATGCAAAATTCCAATATGAATTATTTACAGACGAATGGGGAGGCAATACATTACGACTTATCTTGTAAGATAGGTTAAGGAAAGGCAAACCTAAGTTTTTAGCATTTGCAGATCTGGACCAAGATCCAGGTGTAAAATACAGACAGCGAAGAGATTTATTCAACTTGTACAGAAACCAGACAGAGAGTCGAAGAGCATGAAGGGGACGCAGTAGTTGGGAAGGGAGTAAGACAGGGCTATAGCTTTTCCCCAAGGATGTTCGATCTGTACAATGAGCAAGGTGTGAAGGAAGAGAAGAAGAAATTTGGAGGAGGAATTCCAGTTCAGGGGGAAGAAATGAAAAAATCCGGTTTGCCGGTGGCATAGCAATTCTGACACAGACAGCAAAGAAGCTCGAACTGCAACTGAACGGAAGGGGCAGTGTCTTGATAGGAGGGTGTAAGATAAACATTAACAAGGGTAAAACAATGGGAATTGAAGGTAGTGTCAGAATTCAGGCGATGCTGAAGGAATTAGATTAGGCAATGAGACAATAGAAGTAGTAGATTAGTTACGTTATTAGGGTAGCAAAATAATTTCTCTTGGACGAAGTAAAGAAGATATAAAATGCAGAATCGGTATCAGAAGAAAAGCGTTTGTCAAGAAGAGAATGTTGTTGATATTCAGTATTAGTTTAAATGTTATTAAGTCGTTTCTGAAAGCATTTGCCTGAAGTGTAGCAAGGTATGCGATTGAAACATGGACGAGAAGGAGTTCACACGCACACACACACACACACACACACACACACACACACACACACACACATACACAAAAGATAAAATCCTTAGAAATGAAGATTAGATGGGTAGATCACGTAACTAATGAAGAGGTGCTCAACAGAATTGGGCAGAAAAGGATTTTCCGGCATATCCTGACTAAGAGAAGGGATAGATTGGTGGGAAACATTCTGAGAAATCAAGGAATCGTCAACTTAGCATTAGAAATAAGTGTGAGGGGTAAAAATCGTAGAGGAAGACCGAGGGACGAAAACAGGAAGCAGTTCAAAAGGATGTAGGTTGCCGTAAATGAAGACGCCAGCACAGGACAGGGTAGCGTGGAGAGCTGCGTCAAATGAGTCTGTGGACTGAAGAACACAACGGGAAACGAAAGAAAACACCGAAATTGGTACATAAATATCAGCGAAATTGACATATCTACATCTGTATCTACATATACATGGATACTCTGCAAGTCACATTAAAGTGCATGGCAGAGGGTTCATCGAACCACTTTAATGATATTTCTCTGTAGTTACAGACTCTAATAGCTCGCGAGAAAAAGGAACCTTGAAACCTTTTTGTTTTCGATCTGATTTCTCTTATTTTATTATGATGATCATGTCTCCCTATGTAGGTGGTTCCTAACAAGATACGTTCGAATTCTGAAGAGAAAGTTGGTTAAAATAATTTCGCAAATATATCTCGCCGCAACAAATAACGGCTCTCTTTTAATAATTTCCACCCCAACTCGTGCATTATTTCTGTAACACTCTCGCCTCTACATCGCGATAACACAAAACGAGCTGCCCTTCTCTGATCTTTTTCTAAATCATCCGTCAGTCCCACCTGGTGTGGATCGTACTATGCGCAGCAATACTCCAAAACAGGATGCACAAGTGTAGTGTAGGCAGCTTGATTAGAACAACAGATGAATCTTGTAAGTGTACTTCCAACGAAACGTAGTCTTTGGTTCGCCTTCTCTACACTGTTCTTTCCAAGTTAAGTTGTTCGTGATTGTTATTATTAGGTATTTAGTAGAACTGATGGCCTGTAGTTCGAATGAATTATCGTCTAACTGAAGTTTAACTGATTTCTTTAAGAAGTCATGTGGATGAAGTCACACTGATCATTGTTAAGGGTGAATTGCGAAATTTTGCACCATGCAGATATTTAAGCTAAATCATTTTTCTGTAGCTTTCTAGTGACTTTACTGACCGGTAAATGACAGCATCGTCCGAGAACAGTCTGAGAAAGCTACTCATATTGTCTCGTAAATCATTTATAAAAATAAGGAACAATGGGGGGCCCTACAACATTTCCCTGGGGAACGACAGATATCACATCCGTTTTACTCGATGACTTACCGTCTATTACAACGTACCGTGTCGTTTCTGAAAGGAAATTGCGAATGCAATCGCACAAGTACGGTGCTATTCCATAAGCACGGAATTTGATTAGAAGATGGTTGTAAGGTATAGTGTCAAAAGCCTTCCGTAAATCTAGAAATACGGAATCTATTTGACATCCCTTGACGATAGCACTCATCACATAATGTGAGTGAAGAGTTAGATGTTTCCCAAGAACAATACTTTCTCAATCCGTGTTAACTAATGGACAAAAGTGTATCTGGCATCAAAAGTAGGTTGAATTTTGCAAACAGGAGAACTATTATTAGGAAAAATATAGTACGAAATCAACAAAAATAACACTGATTTTGGAAAAAAAATACACCGAATTTAATGTCAAGGATCGGTTGCTTGGGGAAGATGTGTCGCAATGGCCGATCACTTCCGAAGTGAGTAGCTTCAGCTTGTTCTTATCACCATTTTACAGGGTTAGAACTTCATCTCAGGGAACTACGCTTCATGCGTCGCGGTGGGTGTATACTCATACACTACCGGAGAAAAAATACTTCACATTGAAATACGAGGGCGATTTTGATCCGATGACGGCAGATGCCACGTGGGGGGGGGGGGGGGATGGTAGAAGAACTGATATCGCTTTCAACGTCGCCTGCCAGAGGAAGCATACTGACATAGTTGACGGAGCGTCATATGCGTGTAGCCTTTAATGGGGAATGCTTACAGCCATAAGTGGAGGTCTTCGCGGATAATAAAAGTGTTATCCGCATCCGCACCACATCCGCAAGACCCATATCCGCAACCGCATCCGCAGCACTTTATCCGCATCCGCAAGTTCTTTATCAGTATCTGCAGATATTAAAGCTTTGAATGGGTAATAGTACTAGACACCAGTATTTAAAACTATGCTATACAGGGTGTCTCACCTAACGCTGCCACCTCAAATATCTCTGGAAGGACAAAATATATTCAAAAACGGTTTTCACCAGCATGAACGTACGGCAGGGGCCTAAGAAACAAAATACTATGCGAAATTTTAAAACGTTTACAAATACTATTTTCAACACAAACTTTTTTTTAAATGGACAGCCCCTATTTTTTCGTATGCAATCAATAGCATAAAAATCACATAAACAATGGCGTTTATTGCAGCGCAATACGCCAATTACATCCCGAGACATTGCGACGTGAAGTTGACGCTTGAAATAAATTAAGAGCACAGCTACCGCACGTCCTGAGACTCAAGCGTGAACCTCACGCTGCCTATGTCAGGGGCTCACACAATTGGAAGGTAAGAACAATCCACAAAAATGAACAAGAAACACTTCCAATGCAAAGTTACGTTTTTCACATTGTAAATGTATGTTTAGTGTAACGAAATTACAAATAGACCTACAATTAGAGATAACACACATGGTTTCACTGTTCTAAACACATTTACTAGTGCTCTGTCACCCACAGAAACTGTATTGTTTTGAATTACATCCAGCATAGAAAATACATCTACATCTTGACCATTTAAACTGTGTTATGTCAACATATGTTCGAAGTGCCGTCCATTTGCAATACACGTTTGTAGACGTTTCACGGCCTCTGGTTCGACGTTATTTTGCACAACGTCATGCATTATCTTTAAGTCAGGGTGTTCTGTTGTTACATACGGACAACGACCAAACAAGAGTGATTGTTCCTCGTTCCCTGCAACGAGAAGTGTTACGCCTCCTGCATCAAGGACATTGGGGTATTGTTAGGACAAAGCAATTGGCCAGACGTCATTGTACCTGGGTTGGAATGGACGCCCAAATACAGCGCATGCGGTTTGTGCGGAGCATCAGGCGGCTCCTCCGCAACGTTTCTCAGACTGGCCACGCCCCAAGGGACCATGGCAACGTTTACACATTGACTTTGCCGGACCTTTCTGGAATACGCGCTGGTTAATTGTTGTAGACGCTTTCAGCAAGTTTCCTTTCGTGATTGCCATGAACTCAACGACAGCGTCTAGTACAATCAGTGCCTTAACATCAGTGTTTTGCATCGAAGGTTTGCCTGAAACTATCGTCAGTGACAATGGACCTCAGTTTGTTAGTGCGGAATTTCAACAGTTTTGTCATGTGAATGGCATTCAGCATATACCACCGCACCTTTTCACCCTCAGTCCAATGGTGAAGCAGAACGTTTCGTTCGAACATTCAAGTCTCACATGGAAAAGATGAAAGGTCAGCACTCCAGGCAGCAAGCTCTTCAAATTTTCCTGTCTACGTATCGGTGCATGCCACATGACGGCCCGTCTCCTGCCGAGCTGCTACACGGCCGCCGTCACCGCACTCTCCTTCACCTGCTGCAGCCTCTCACGCACCGAGTCGGTTCGTATGGCGCTTCGTGTTTTCAGTTTTCTACGCCGGTGCTGTACAGGGTGTTTGCTGGCAACAAGACAAGATGGTCACCGGGCACCATTCAGCGCGTGCTCGGTCGCAATATGTATGTTGTACGTTCTTCCACAGGGTCGGAGCTGCGGCGCCACGCAAACCAATTGTGCCTGCACAGGCCGCGCGATCCTGTCTCGGGTTTCTTGATTCCAGACACAGTTCACCGCCATGGAGCACGGCCACATCGCTTGCCGCCGGGCACAGCGTCCCCGGACTACGAGATCGTACCCATGGAGGTGGACGCGCCTCCTACGCAGTCCGCCTCTCCGCCTCCGTCGCCGCCGCAGCTGACAGCGTCACCGAGAGGACCTCCGGGACCGTGCGTACCCCCGCCGCCTGGGCCACGCACCTCAGAAGAAGATGACCTGCTCCCTCTGGGCGGTAACGCCCCAGCCCAGGCCCTCTTCCCAGTGCCGTCGCCGTGGCCCTCAGCCCTACGCCACGATGGCGCGGCGGTTTGGGGGGGGGGGGGGGGGGGAGGGATGTGGTGTCGCACAAGTCCAAAGTGCGCGCCACCTAATTTCGCCGCGCGCCGCCATGCACGCACGGCGCGGCGTTCTTACGACGTCAGCCACGAGCGCCCTCTGCTACAACTCCGCTCGTGGCCACCACTGAACGACTTCGATCACTTGGGACTGAGATAGGAACCAGTTAAGACCTTCGGAATCAGATAGGCACCAGTGAAGACTTGGCTATCGGACAGGCACTAGGCAGACCTCTAGCTCAACTATGTATCTGCAGTACTGAGCTATGTAAAAGTTAAGTATTGTATAAATTCTGTGCAATATATATCTCGTTCTAATTCACTTTAGTGTTTCTAGTTTCTGCTGTCCCACTGGCTGCTCACCTTCGTACCTGCACAAGCGTGCATCGTTTATTCCTGTGTCCGTCTCGTTTTGCTCGGCCGCCGACACCTACGACGGAAACGAGACACAAAAGCGACGACGAGGCGGGGACACAAAAGAGAGTGTTGCACAGTTTGTAGAGTTTCTACAGAGATTGCCACACAGGCCGCAGTAACACGATGTTGCATATCCTCTACTGTCGTTGGGGGATCTTGGTACACTCTGTCTCTCACTGCGCCCCAGAGAAAGAAGTTTAATGGCTTCAAGTCAGGGGACCGTGCTGGCCATCGCACAGTACCTCCTCGCCCAATCCACCTATTTGGAAATGTCGCATCTAGAACGTCTCTGGCAACTTTTTCAGTGTGTGTGGGACATCCATCATGTTGAACCACATTGATAATCGCGTTTCCACTCCTAGATCCTTCATGAGGAGCGGTAGGGTGTGTTGAAGAAAAGATGCATATCGCTGTCCATTTAATGTCCCACGGTAAAAATACAGTCAGCTATGATGCCGCACCAAACAATTACACTCCACAGTCATTGATGAGGAACTTGGCAGATCCAGTGGGGATTTTGCACTGACCAGTAGTGCATGTTCCGCTTCGTCCGTAAACAAAGTATTGCTTAGGAATACTGGATTACCTTGCAACTGCTGAAGTGCAAAATGACAGAATGCAATGCGGGATGCAATGTCATTTCCGTACAGTTCTTGGTGCAGTAAGCCGATGCCTATGCAAGATTCTGCACACACTACTGTGGCTTTTGCCTACATCTCGTGCAATCTGTCGTACACCCACACGCAATAATTCATGTAGAAGAAAACTAGTATCAGTAAAATGACGGCTAAGGCTGAAATTATGTTATGAAAGCACGTTGTGCAATCGGTCATACCAAGATAGGAAAGACGGAATCAACCAAGAAATTTCGAGAAAGAATTTAGCATGCTCGCAGAAACAGACACCAAACGAAAATGATAGTTAGAAACAGCAAGGAATTCAAACCTACTAAGTTTACTGAAAGGCTGAAGGCACACACTGTATTCTAACTTGATAAAACCGGACACAAAATCATTACTCAATAAAACTATCACTGATAAACCAAGACTGCCTGATCACAAATAAAGTTCTAATAGCATGCCATCTTCTTAGCATGATTCGATAAATTACTCACTTCGGCGGACATGGCAAGAGTGGGCTCTCAGGCCATGGGAAAAGCCTTCTCTTCCACACACCAGATGTAGGGTGCGCTCAAAAAGATGCTGAGGGCGTTCAGAGCATACTGTCTGTGATACTGTCTGCCAACCCTCGCTACCTGCAGAAGATAATAACCTCTTCTAGAGCTTCAGAGAAGTCTCTTTTGTCACCTCTTTCGTCCATGATTATGTTCGTAATACACTAAGAACAGGCCACCTCGCAATCTAACCAAGTAAGGTTGTCTCTGGGCACCGAGCAGACGGCAGTGCAGACGACATACGAAGCCATGCGTTCTTAACTAAAGTAAACGAGGCCTAAAGCGCGAAGCGGCGACTGTAAGCCAATGTGCGGCAGTCAGTCAGTATTGAAAGCAACCTTCCACAATCATACGAACACACAAGTTCAATAACATGGGTGGAAACATATATAAACATGGGGCATTGATCATCAATAAAGGAATAAAATAGTTGAGATACAAATAGACAATATTAACGTCGGGGAAACCCTTTAGAGTAAAGAATAACACAAAATAGAACACGATCACACAATGAATGGACGTGTTTCAACCTCTCACTCCACAGTTCCTCACGCTAACAATGGGGCCACAACACTCCTAAGCTGACAACGTGCTCGACGTTACCTATCTTTCGCGTAGACAGCTAAGTTTTTATATTTTGCTTAATTTTTCATTGTTCAACACAACTTCTTCCAGTTTTCTCGATTAATCTGTTTTCAGTTTTTCACTGCCTATCCACTGTGCCAACTGAGGGGGATGCGATGGGGAGGTTCCCTTGTTAGAACCTTAGAAAGCGAGATATAGTCCAGTCAATAACAGCATTGTAGAGTGCATGGAATATGCGATAATTTTTTACTTCAGGACTTTGTTAGGGATAGTTATCATGGAGGGGGGTAGAAAGGTATGATTTTTTGGTTTTCCGCTTATATCTGGAAAACGGTCGGCCTTAGGAAGAAATTGTTGCAAATAAAAATAAAAGATAATTGAATTTGGTATAAATTGTTACTATACATATACGTCGAATTCCCAACAGTTTTCGAGAATACGTTATTGAAAATCGACAATTTCTGAAAAAATCATCTTTACCTCTCTAACTTTGTCAAACATTTACTTCTAGTGACTCTAGTGACATCGAAACTATGTGCACATCTTACAAATGATGTAACTTCTGATTGGCTAAAGATAAGATAGCAAATGTGCATATCAAATTGAAGGAAATTTAATGTTCTAAAGCTTTCTTGCTGACAAATTTTCTGTGAAACGATCGAGCGAGTCACTAGAAGTAAATGTTTGACAAAATTAGTGAGGTAAAGAGGATTTTTTTCCGAAATTGTCGATTTTCAATAACGTATATCTCGAAAACTGTTGGGAATTCGACGTATATGTATCGTAACCATCTTATAGCAAATTTAATTATCTTTCATTTTCAATTGGAACAATTTTTTCCTAAAGCCGACCGTTTTCGAGATATTAGTGGAAAACCAAAAAATGGTACCTTTCCACCCCCCTCCTCGGTTTAGCTCACCCCACGGATGGGTCCCTCCACGCCCACACCAAGGTGGTGACCATCACAAAAGTCCTACTGTCACCTCCGTATTTAGGTTAGTTTGCTAAGGTGGATCACGGGATGTGGGAACCGCGATGTTATCCGTACGTGTGGGCACGATCACCCATTAATACGGTGCATCTGGAGATAGAATTGGTCGAAAGGTATGCGAATGGTAAAGTTATGTAAGGGCAGAGGGGAAAAAGTGCCAAGGCAAGAGCCAAGGGAGAAAAACCTCTGCGACAGTGGGGTAGGTATGAAGGGCTGTAGCGGTATGCTATCTGCGGCAGATCATGCAAGGTTTGGTAATGTTAGTAAGGGGTATTTTCTCAGTACCGTTAACTTTGCTAGGTACGTCATAAAGAATCAGTCCGTTTGATGCGAGGTACCGCAGCTGATCTCCTGTGAAGTCTCCTGGGTCGGCTGCGACAGATTACCCGATAATATCCGCTGTGGCAGAATACCTATAACATAGCCAAGTTTGTCATGGTAGTTAGGCAGTTCGGTCATAGAACTGGCTAAGTGTGCGGGACTGTTTAGGTTTGTTTGTTTGTTTGTTTGTGCGCTGAATATGGTTTCACCCCCCTAGGGGCGGGGATTTTTAGTATGTTCACCTCCTAACTATCCCTAACAAAGTTCTGAAGTTAAAAATTCTCGCATATTCCATGCACTCTACAGTCCTCTTTTGAGCACTCATTGATTGGACTAATAGTAGTGATAGCCCAAGCTACAAACCCAGCATAGGCCGTACCTGGAGGCAGGGCTGAGCGCCGTGTGCCCACGTTGGCAGCGGTAGCGTCAGCCGCCACTTGTTGGACGCGGGGTGTGGGAGTCGTTCGCCGGCAGAGCCCCCTGTCGGCTGGGCTAATTGGCTGCGGTGCGAGTGGCTGGCGCCAGATTACTGGCGTCGTAACTGGCGCGCCCTGATCCCCCATTAGGATCCGCAGGCGGGGATTACGGCGGGGCGCCCGTTTAGAACATCTCGCCGCCGCCTCCAGGAATCAAACCCTGCAGACTGACTGACGTCGCTCCCCCTACCCGACCACGGTTTCACTGTAGCCGAATCTGATTCCAAATGAATGGGAAGGTAAATACGACTGCAGTGTTGCCAACATGGGGATTTTCCCACTAAATTTATGGAAATGTAACTGCCTTAAGAGGGAATTTCTGCCAGAAGAAATCTGGAAAATGCTCGGAAAGCATGCTTCAGAATTTCTTGCTTCACTCTTTTAACACTTTAACTGCCAATCCCGTCAATTGACGGGATACAAAAATTTCCGTAGACTGCCGATCCCGTCAATTGACGGAATTCGATTCTTCATGTTTGTAAATACGAAATCCCGTCCATTGGCGGTCTCAGCATCTCTTCATTGTGCCGCAAGGGGTAAGTAGAATGTTAGAAAAGGAGAAGACAGGTCTTGTTCGAACTGTAATGAAAAACCGGAAGGGAATGCCTTAGGCTTTGAAATCACCCAACATACAAAGAAGGGAACAGATATGCCGGAGGAGTGGAAATCTTTTGGCTGGAAAGACTATATATATATATATATATATATATATATATATATATATATATATATATATATGCTAATTACAAGAATCAGGGCAGAAATGATATAATTATGAAGACAGAAGATGTAAACAAGAAACAAAAACTTGCTTATGTTGTGGAGTACAACAAAAAGAAGGTCGGGGTTGATCTGTCCGATCAAAGGATGTCATACAGGGCTTTCGAACATAGAAGAGTGAAATGGTGGAAGAAACTTGCATTTGACTGTCTCCTTATGGTGCCTGGTATATGCATGTATTCTCCATAACAAAATAAAAGCTGAGGAGATGCCTGTATCCAATTTCATAAAGATGTTGTGTGCAGAATTGCCAATGTGTGAAGACGGTACTCCCAAACCAACTTCCGATAGAGGCCACCTGAGCAGGTTATCTGCAGGAAAGCATTTTCTAGAAAAAAAATTCCACCTTCCACAGGTAAAAGTAGAATTCAAGGGATGTGCAAAGTATGCTCAACCAGAGGAAAAAAGCAAACTGAAAAGGCAGTAAGAAAAGACACATCATACCAGTGCAGTGAGTGCAAAATCGCAATGTGCAAAGAACCATGTTTTACATTGTATCATACGAAATAAAAAAAATTACACTGTGTGTATATATATATGTAATAAGTGGTTTTATCAGTGTTTTATTATTGAAAGTGGAATAAAAGCTTTTCTACTACGACAAGCATGACGTAAAAACTTTATGAAAAAAATGTTCAAATGTTTGTAGAGTCTATGGGACTTAACTACGGGGTCATCAGTCCCTAAACTTACAAACTACTTATGAACTACTTACAACTAAGGACGGCACAAATATCCATGCCCGAGGGGGGATTCGAACCCCCGACCGTAGTGGCCGTGCAGACCGTGACTGGAGCGCCTCAGTCTCCTCGGCCACCGCGGCCGGCTAAACTTTATGATTTCCGTAAACTTTTTTCTTTTTCCCAAAAAATGACATTGTTTGAAAATATGTGGAAAAGGAAGTAAACATTCAAAGAAACTGAAAGTAGGTAATCAGGAAAGAAGAAGTCCAAGGCTTTCATAAAAAGTTATTACCACATTTAAATGTTGTCTAGTTTTTCTAATACAAAATACTAAATATTTCTAAAAACACCTGGCATTCTTAGAAATGGCAAAGTTTACAGGGCCGGCAGTCAAAGTGTTAAGAGAGAATTTCTGCCAGAAGAAATCTGGAAAATGCTCGGAAAGCACGCTTCAGAATTTCTTGCTTCACTCTTAAACTGAATCATCGCCGGAAAACAACTTCCACACGTCTGGACAACTAGCATAACAGTTCCAATCTGGAAGGGAAAAGGAGACATGAATGAATGCTCGACTTACCGTCCTACTCGACACCTCTGCCACACTTTAAAAATATTTAAACGTGTACTTGATAGCAGACTCAGAAGTACTGTCTCTGTGACACCAGACCAGTGCGGATTTGTGAAGGGATGCAGTTTCATCAGTACTATCCATGCCACACGCCTTTGATGGAAAAGCACAGAGAGAGACAGAAGAGTGTACACATGGCATTTCTAGACTTAGAAAAGGCTTTTGACCGTATCCCACACGATCTTATATGGCGAGCCCTTCGTTGTCACGGTGTCCTTGAAGAGTATGTAAGCTGCTCGGAGTCCTGTTGGTATCTCTCCGCCTTTCGATATCACTGTGGGCGTTCATCAAGGTTCTTGCCTTTCACCTTTACTATTCATCCTCTGCATGGATACGGCAACAGCTGACATACAGACTTCACATCCACGGACCCTTCTTTATGCCGATGATGTGATATTTGCCGAGTTATGACCTCGTCGCCTTTTGTTTAGTTCTCGTCCCGGTCTGGTTGTCTATAAAGGTACTGGTGCAGGAATTGAAGTTACTGTAACAACTTTTCAAATTAATAATACTAGTATTATTGACTCAAAAGCTTTATACTCAACTTTAGAACATGTGTCTGTTACTTCTCTCTTCTTGCTTCTCGCGGCGTCGTCCGTATGATGCTAGCTGCGCTGTGACCTAGTTACTGCTAAGTTCGTAGCCAAGTTCTGACTCAGTACTGTCCTAGTTCTGTCATCGTAGCTGCCTAGTAACTGTCCGAGTTCTCACTAGTAACGGCCCTGAATCCTGAATAGTAACTGACGGACGTCCAGACGTATGTCGGCCTAGATATAGCCGCTTGTAGAGGGCGCGCATCTTCGGTTACTCCCTCTAGGATGGGCGGCGCCTGCATGCTATTGCGTTTCAGTCGATCGCAGCCTTCTCCACGATCGTTCTCTTACGTCTGGAGTGTGGCACTCCACATCGACCCAGGAGGAACAAGACCATGACGAAGACCGGCAAAGAGATAGACTTACTACCTCAGGGCAGACATAGAAGCTGTTGTTTAAGGAAAGAAGATGTCAACGACCGAAAGAAATGGAGGAGACGCAGCAAAGTAGCAGACCCTGCAAGTCGAGATTAATGCTTGGAGAGATAGGAGGGAGAATTTAGAGGGATAAGTACAGGGTGAAGAAATAGAGGAACTTCAAAGAAGTGGAGGGTACGACGACTTGTACCAGAAAACGAAGGAACTGGGAGAAGGCGAGAAGAAAAGTTTAAGAACTTTTGGAATGGAAGATTCTAGAGTACAAGTCGTTCCTGAACAAGTGGAAGTGCTGAAAACATGGGAAAAATATATAACGGAACTATATGATATAGAACATCGGCCACATCACATCGACATAGAACCAGAGGGAGCTATTGACGATGACGAAAAAGGGTCCAGTATCTGACTAGCCACACCCATGAAACACAGACATTGCCGAGGTTGGGTGGCTTGCGTGCCTCAACGATACAGATAGCCGAACCGTAGGTACCGTAGGTTCCCGAGGACATGCAGCCCTACTGTATGAATATATGATGATGGCGTCTTCTTGGGTAAAATATTCCGGAGGTATAATAGTAACATCAGCTAACGTGGCATTGCCATGCAGTTACTGTGAACGGCTGAAAGTAAGGGGAAACTACAGCCGTTACTTTTCCCGAGGACATGCAGCCCTACTGTATGAATATATGATGATGGCGTCTTCTTGGGTAAAATATTCCGGAGGTATAATAGTCCCTCATTCGGATCTCTGGGCGGGGACTACTCAGGAGGATGTCGTCATTAAGAAAAACTAAACAGGCTTTCTACAAGTCGGAGTGTGGAATGTTCTAACACTTAATAGCTTAGGCAAGTCAGAAAATTTGAAAAGAGAAATGGATAGCTTTAAGTTAGATATGGTAGGGATTAGTGAAGTTCGGTGACAGGATGAACAGGATTTCTGGTCAGTTGAATACAGGGTTATAAATACAAAATCAGTTGGTGGTAATGCAGGAGTAGGTCTGATAATGAATAAGAAAATAGGTATGCGGGTAAGTTACTATGAACAGCATAGTGAACGCATTATCGTAGCAAAGATGGACAGGAAGCCAACACCGACCACAATGGTGCAAGTTTATATGCCAATTAGCATGGCCGATGATGAGGATATGGAAGAAATTTATGAGGAGATAAAAGAAATCATTCAGAAAGTTAAGGGAAAGGAAAAGTTGGTTGTGATTGGGGACGAACTCGGTAGTAGGAAAGGGAAGAGAAGAAAATGTAGTAGGTGAATATGGGCTGGGAAAAAGGGAATGAAAGAGGAGATCGCTTGGTGGAATTTTGCGCAGAGCACAATTTAATGATCACCAACACTTGGTTCAAACTTCATGAAAGAAGGCTATATACGTGGAAGAGACCAGGCGATACTGGAAGGTACCAGATTGACTTTATAATGGTAAGGAATAGATTTAGAAACTAGGTTTTAAACTGTAGGACATATCCAGGGGCATATATAGACTCTAACCAGAACTGCAGATTAAAACTTAAGAAACTGCAGAAAGGTATAAAAGTTAGGAAATGGAACCTGGACAAATTGAAGGAACCAGAGGCAGTTGAGAGTTTCAGAGGGAGCGTTAGGCAAGGATTGGCTGAAACGGAGGAAAGTAATACATTAGAAGAAGATTGGGCAGCTCTGAGAAATAGGGTAGTGAAGGCAGCAGAGGATCAAATGGGCAGTAGGACAAGGCCTAATAGAAATCCCTGGATAACACAGGATATACTGAACTTAATTGATTAGAGGAGGAAATATAAAAGTTCAGCAAGTGAAGCAGGAAAAAGGGAGTACAGACGTCTGAAAAATGAGATTGACAGGAAGTGCAGACTGGCTAAGCATGAGTGGCTACAGGACAAATGCAGAACCGTACAAGAATGCATAACTAGGGGAAAGATAGATACTACCTACAGGAAGATAAAGAAGGTTTTTGGAGACAAGGAAAGTAGCTGTATGAATATCAAGAACTCAGACGGAAAACCAGTACTGGGCAAAGGGGAAAGCTGAACTGTGTATGGAATATATAGAGGGCCTATACAAAGGAAATAAACTTGAAGGCAGTATTCTAGAAAGGGAAGACCAAGTGGAGGAAGATGAGATAGAAGATATGATACTGCGAGAAGAATTTGACAGAGCGCTGAAGGACTTGAGTCAAAACAAGGCCCCTGAGGTAAATAATGTTCCGTCTGAACTATTGATTTCGTTAGGAGAGCCAGTCATGAAAAACCTGTTCAACCTAGTACGCAAGATATATGAGACAGGGGAAATGCCCTCCGACTTCAAGAAGAATATCGTAATTCCAATACCAAAGAAAGCAAGTGCAGACAAGTGTGAAAATTACAGAACTATCAGTTCATAAGTCAGGTTGCAACATACTAACACGAATTATTTATAGACGAATGGAAAAACTTGTGGAATCTGACCTCGAAGAAGATCAGTTTGGATTTAGAAGAAATGTAGGAACACGGGAGGCAATACTCACATTATGACTTATCTTAGAAGATAGGCTAAGGAAGGGCAAACCTACGTTTTTGGCATTTGTAGATTTGGAGAAAGCTTTTGACAATCTCGAATGGAATACACTCTTTCTAATTCTGAAGGTAGCAGGCGTAAAATATAGGGAGCGAAGAGTTATCTTCAACCTATACAAAAACCAGACAGCGGCTATTAGAGTCGAAGGGTAAGAAAGGGACGCAGAGGTTGGGAAGGGAGTAAGACAGGGTTGTAGCCTTTCCCCAATGTTGTTCAAACTGCACATTGAGCAAGCAGTGAAGGAATGGAAGGAGAAATTCTAATGCTAAGTTTACAATTCCATCTCAGAATGTGTTCTACCAGTCTATCCCTTCTCTTAGTCAGTATATGCCAGAAACTCCTTTTTCCCCCGATTCGGTTAAGCACCTCCTCATTAGTTACGTGACCTACCGATCTAATTTTCATCATTCGTCTGTAGCACTACATTTCAAAAGCTTCTATCATCTTTTTATCTTAACTGCTTATCGTCCACGTTTCACTCCCATACAATGCTACACTCCAGACAAATGCTTTCAGAAAGGAGTTCCTAACATTTAAATTAATATTGGATATTAACAAGTTTCGCTTCTTTAGAAACGCTTTTCTTCCCATAGCCATTCTGCATTTTATATCTTCTTTATTTCGGCCATCAGAAGTTATCTTGCAACCAAATAACAAAGTTTACCTACTACTTTTATTGTCTCATTACCTAATTAATTCCTTCAGCATCGCCTGATTTTCTGACATTGCATTCCATTACCTTCGTTTTTACTCTTGTTAATGTTCATGTTATATCTTCCCTTCAAGACACTGCCCATCCCATTCATTTGCTCTTCCAGATCTTTTGCGGTCTCTGACAGAACTACTATGTCATCGGCAAACAGCAAACTTTTTATTTCTTCTCCCTGCACTTTAATGCCCTTTCCAAATTTCTCCTTCCATTCTTTTACTGCCTGCTAAAAGTACAGATTGAACAACATTGGGTAAAGGCTACAACCCTGTCTTACTCCCTTCCCAACCTCTGCGGCCCTTTCTTGCCCTTCGACTCTAATAACCGCTGTCTGGTTTTTGTATAGGTCGAATATAACTCTTCGCTCCCTATATTTTACCCCTGATACCTTCAGAATTTCGAAGAGTGTATTCCATTCGACATTTTCAGAAGATTTTTCCAAATCAACAAACGCTAAAAACGTAGATTTCCCTTTGCTTAGCCTATCTTGGGCGTTAATAGTTTACTCTCCGCCAAACCGATATCATCCCACTTTCCCCTACTATTATTTGTGTGAAATCAGATTCTCTCACCGGATATGTTCAGTACCGGTTCTTTTCCCAGTAGTGTTGGAAAAACTGCTTATAACTAGGACAAACATTATTACAGCTACTGCCCTGTAAGATTTCTGTTATCACGCTGTTTTGTGTACGTCCCTAACCAATATTGATTTGAAAGAGCCCTTACAAACTCCTTATTGCATTTATTGATGCCACCGGTTCCCTATGAAATGACAACTCCTTCGAACCTCCTGGCGACAAACTTTATCTTTTGTTGTTCAGTCATGTTATCTTGAATCATTCGCTCTAACTGCCGAATAAAAGCAACAGGATGCGTTTTCATGGCTGCGCAAATGATGAAATTTATATGCAACAGCATCATTCATTGCTTCGCCAACGTTAACTAACCCCTTCCTCCTTAATTGTTGAGCCCATATTTGGAGCTTCATTTTCAATTCATTCTCTGTACAATGAATATTTTCAGACATGTCGTATGTTTCAGGAATATCATTTATCCCGTGCTGTATTCCTGGTACCGACTGTGGACAGCATATTTGCCCATCGTGAGGAGTGAAATCAGAGTGAGGTATCGCCCTCTCCCTGTCTGATCTTCCGCAAACAAATTAGCGAGAAGACACGGCCGACAGCCGTCACTTCTCCCTTGGTTATGATTTTGTTTATGGAATTGAATTGTTCTGAAATTAGATAAATGTAGCTGGCTGACGACAGATGTTTCCTTCATGTTTTAATGACTGCTTTATGAAAGACAATTAAAATATGATCCAGTTTTGCTACGTAGCCTCTAAATGCTCCAGCCCCGTCGACACACGGAGCGTGTATCTGAACGTGTGTGGCCAACGTGGCGAGTTTCTGGCGCCACTAAGTGCGAACCGCACGTTGGCGAGGCTTTCCCAACGTGTCGGGCATTATCAAGTATGCCAGATATTCTCAACGTGCGTTGAACGATCAACAATAAGGTGGGAGAACGCCACCGACGTCACAGCACGTGGCTATCGGGGGATGGGGGAGCTCTTTTCGGTAGAAAGGCGAAGACGCCATATTGGCCGTCATTTCGTGGGTTTTATGTGTATAACTTAGGTCTTATGAATGTATGACATTTTGAAGCAAGTAAGAGTAACTGAGTAAATTGAGAATCTCTCGAAAACCGGTCATTAGAGGTACTATTTGTTGCAATAAATGACTGGAAACGCCGTACATGTCGTTAAAAAATTTCTGTATTACAATATGGAAATGGAAATGAGCATATGGCTTTCTTGGCCGGGAGATCCCTTGCGGGATTGTTCGGCCGCCGTAGTGTAAGTCTTTATAGTTGACGCCGCGTGGGCGACTTACGTGCCAATGATGATGATATGACAACATACAACACCCAGTCCCCTGCCGGGAATCGAACCCAGGCGTCCTGCGTGGCAGTCAGCGACGCTACCGCTGAGCTACGGAGGCGGAACGTACTACAGTAATCTGACGTTTCACGACAGGAGGAAACTGAAGATCTATTAACACATCATCTGTGCACCCGACATATGTACTAGTAGTGTATACAACAAGTCTAATATCATCGTCGATAACACTCAGATAACTCAGCGGCCGTAGCGTTGGCAGCAAAGTCGTGGATTGTGAAATGGAAGGTATCCACCGGCGGTTGTTCGAGGTGTTTCTCAAGTAAATATTTTTTCCTTTTTTTTCTCTGGTTTCCTGGTAAACTCAAAGACTTTCTTATAAATTTCATAGAAATATAATGCATAATATTCGATGCTATGTAAACGTAATTCCGCATCCTCTGAAGAGTGAGTTTGTTGGATTCGTTTAATGAACAAGACAGATTGCACCTTACGTAGAGTAAAATACGCAATTTATTGTTTCACGTATTGCATTTTACACGTTCTTAACATTCTTCTACTAAATAGGAACATGGCCGTGGAAGAATAAGTTTTACTAAAAAGCGAGACTGTTGCAATAATATTTATCTTATGTGAAGGTCTAGTCTAATTTATTATCCCAAAGTTTGTCATAAAGCTTTTATAAGTCGCTGCACTTATTGAAGAAAAACATGTAACTTTTCTAAGAGTCGTAAGTTCATAGATATTTCGTTGTTACTTGCGTAGGCCTACATAACAGAACATGACGGCCGGCCGCGGTGGCCGAGGGGACTAAGGCGCTCCAGTCACGGTCTGCACGGCCCCTACGGTCGGGGGTTCGAATCCCCCCTCGGGCATGGATATTTGTGCCGTCCTAGTTCGTAAGTTGTTCATAAGTAGTTTGTAAGTTTAGGGACTGATGACTCAGTAGTTAAGTCCCATAGACTATACAAACATTTGAACATTTAGAACATGACGAACTTATCCAAAAAATAGAGATAAAGCAGGAATTCTATTCCTTTTATTTCGTAAACAGTGTGGTTCCAGGACTTGACGCAGTCGACAACTGTCGCTGGAGCGCGCTGCGGTCGCGTGTAGCTCGTTGAGGCACACGCCTCGTGTGCACAAGTCGCGCCGTCTCCGAGCGTCCAGCCGCACGTTGGACACGGCACGTTGACCACACACGTTCAGACACACGCTCCATGTGCAGACGGCTTTAGAATCCAAACATTGTGGCGACTTTTCCACGGGAATAACCCCTATGGCCGAGTGCACCAACCTCGATAAAAGTTAACCGTGGTTATATCGGCATTTAACCGTGTTCAGCGCCAAATTCTGGCGTACCGACCTCGATCAAAGTTAAACGAGGGAGTCGACCGTGTTTAAATTTCACCGGGGATCTCGCTTGGTTTACTCGAGTTGAACGAGGTTACAGAACGATACAATGGCGGCGCGTTACGATGTTTGTAATGGCTTGAAGGAAAATTTATTGTATTTTGACCTTATAAATCGTAAACAAAATCATGTTGGGATAATAGCTGAAGGAGGAGAACCTTTGGAAGATTATGGTGATACGAAGTTTCAGGAGAGATTTCGGCTTTTTCAAGAGACAGTGTAGTGATTGCTGGATGAACTGTATGACAGCTTAGAGATTCCCACAAACAGAAATAACCCTGAATCACCAATGAACAAACTTCTGGTAACTCTGAGGGCGTATGTAACTGGACCATTTAATATATTAGTTGGCGACAACAGTAATATACATCGCACTACTGCTCAAAGGATTATCAGTGATGTATCTCTTCTTATAGCTTCACTGTCTCGTCGCTATGTTCAAATGTTTGTATAGCTTATGGGACTTAACTACGGGGTCATCAGTCCCTAAACTTACAAACTACTTATGAACTACTTACGAACTACTTACGAACTAGGACGGCACAAATATCCATGCCCGAGGGGGGACTCGAACCCCCGACCGTAGTGGCCGTGCCGACCGTGACTGGAGCGCCTCAGTCCCCTCGGCCACCACGGCCGGCTCTAAGATCTACTCTCTTCTGCAAGAAGGAAGTCAATACCAAGACAAAGTTAGCAGTGCACCGCTCTATCTTTCCACCAACCTTGTATGGGAGTGAACGTTGGGTGGATAGAGGTTACTTGCCGGCCGCGGTGGCCGAAGGGACTGAAGCGCTCCAGTCACGGTCTGCACGGCCACTACGGTCGGGGGTTCGAATCCCCCCTCGGGCATGGACATTTGTGCCGTCCTTAGTCAGTTCATAAATAGTTTGTAAGTTTAGGGACTGATGACCCCGTAGTTATGTCTCATAGACTGAACAAACATTTGAAACAAACAGGTTACTTTATTCATAAGGTAGAGGTTATAGATATGAAAGTAGCAAGAATGATTGCAGGTACTAACAAATGAGAACAATGGCAGGAGGGTGTCCATAATGAGGAAATCAAAGAAAAACTGGGAATGAACACCATAGATGAAGCAGTTAGAGCGAACAGACTGAGATGGTGGGGTCCTGTTACACGCATAGGAGAAGCAAGGTTACCTAACAGACTCATGAGCTCAGCAACGGAGGGTAAGAGGAGGTAGACCAAGAAGAAAGTACTTAGATTCGGCGTAGAATGATTTTGAAGTAAAAGGCATAACATCTGACGAAGCATCAATGTTAGCATTGAATAGGGGATCATGGAGGAATTTTATTAGAGGTACTATGCTCCAGATTAAACGCTGAAAGGCATAAAAAAAATGTTGTATAGTCTATGGGACTTAACTAGGGGGTCATCAGTCCCTAAACTTACAAACTACTTATGAACTACTTACGAACTAGGACGGCACAAATATCCATGCCCGAGGGGGGATTCAAACCCTCGACCGTAGTGGCCGTGCAGACCGTGACTGGAGCGCCTTAGTCTCTTCGGCCACCGCGGCCGGCGGTGAAAGGCATAATCAGTCTCTAATGATGATGATGATGATTCATGCGACGTCAATATTACATTTAGAAATACCCTCGTGACGATAAAATTGCTACACTACGAAGATGACGTACTACAGACGCGAAATTTAACCGACAGGGCCCCGCCGCGGTGGCCGAGGGGACTGAGGAGCTTCAGTCACGGTCTGCACGGGCACTACGGTCGGGGGTTCTAATCCCCCCTCGGGCATGGATATTTGTGCCGTCCTTAGTTGTAGGTAGTTCATAAGTAGTTTGTAAGTTTAGGGATTGATGACCCCGTAGTTAAGTCCCTTAAGCTTAACAAACATTTGAACATTTAACCGACAGGAAGAATATGCCGTGACATGCAAATGATTAGCTTTTCAGAGCATTCACACAAGGTTGGCACCGGTGGCGACACCTACGACGTGCTGACATGTGGAAAGTATCCAGCAGATTTCTTATACACAAACAGCAGTTGACCGACGTAGCCTGGTGAGTCTATGGCGATTGCGGTTTTATTGGTCACGATCCAATGACTGTTAGCACTATATGGAATAGGTGGGTTCAGGAGGGAAATACGGAACGCCGTGCTCGATCCCAAAGGTCTCGTATCACTAGCAGTCGAGATGACAGGCATGGCTGTAACGGATCGTGCAGCCACGTCTCGATGTTTGAGTCAACAGATGGGGACGCTGCATCACAGACAGGAGCGCCTGCATGGTGTACGAAACGACGAACCTGAGTGCACGAATAGCAAAACGTATTTTTTTTTTTTTTTTTTTTTTTTTTTTTTTATGAATCCAGGTTCAGTTTACAGCATCACGAAGGTCGCATTCGTGTTTGGCGACATCGCGACATTGGTAGCATGTGTTCGTCATCGCCATACTGACGTATCACCCTGCGTGACGGTATGGGGTGCCATTGGTTACACGTCTCGGTCACCTCTTGTTCGCATCGACGGCACTTTGAACAGTGGCCGTTACATTTCAGATGTGTTACGACTCGTGGCTCTACCCTTCATTCGATCCCTGCAAAACCTACATTTCAGCAGGATAATGCACGACCGCATGTTGCACGTCCTGTACGGGCCTTTCTGGATACGGAAAATGTTCGACTGCAGCCCTGGTCAGCACATTCTCCAGATCTCTCACCAATTGAAAACTTCTCGTCAATGGTGGCCGAGCAACTGGCTCATCACAATACGCCAGTGACTACTATTGATGAACTGTGGTATCGTGTTGAAGTTGCATGGACATCTATACCGGTTCACGCCATCCAAGCTCTGTTTGACTCAATGCCCAGGCGTATCAAGGCCGCTATTACGGCCAGAGGTGGTTGTTCTGGGTACTGATTTCTCAAGATCTATGCACCGAAATTGCGTGAAAATTTAATCACATGTCAATTCTAGTATAACATATTTGTTCAATGAATACTCGTTTATCATCTGCATTTCTTGTTAATGGCTAGTAGTGTATTTGAACATAAAAATTGTTTTATTGTAAATAGAGATTTCCTAGGTTGTGCAAAGTATGTTACCATTTAAAATTTTTCCATCATAAATGTCAACCGAATCAGAACAAAATTGTGTAGAATAATCTGAAATTAGGCATTAAAAAAGAAATTGCATGGTTCTCCAGTTGTGGTTATGTTCATCCCCCAGCTATAGCCACTCTTTTGGCCACTGGTATTTTATCAGAACAGGTGCTATAAATGACTGGAATGGTAAAATAATGATAAAATATTGCCCAGGCAATTGGCTAAATCAACCTTTTGGTTTGATGCTGTTTTTCACGTGTGCCAACGAAACAACTGTCCTCACTTTATGACTGCATCTGACCGATGCCCTGAAATATCATTGTGCATTTCAAGTATAACCATGCCCTTCAGTGTATTTAAATCAAGTTTTCTGAAAAAACACACACACTGTTAAACTAAATTTTACCATAATAAATTACCCTACCAGAGAATCTCTCATTTTCATTTAATTTATCTTCCCCTATATTGTCATCTAAGCTTCCTCCACTACGTAAGCATTCTTCTTCTTTAGAAGCCTACGTAGGTCTATCACCTTCTGTTGTCAGTCTTCTGTTTCAAATTTTTTGCCCAGATGTATCTGCCAATTACCTCTCTGCCAAGTATGTCCCTTACAGCTTTTCTCTTCCTTTTTCTATGCTCCTTCACTTCTACCTCTTTTCCTTCAATTCATTCCACCAAAGAATAGTATCTGTGTTACCAAGTTACAAGCATTAACTTGTACTTCTACAGCTGTTTTGTTCCACAACTTGCAAATATAAATGTCACTAGACATGTTTAGATGAATAGACAATGGTGCTGGATTCAATTGGGTCTGTGATGATACATTTAAAAATTTAAATGAGAATATTTAATTAAAAGTGGGGTAATACAATTCCACAGTTTTGGATAAGTGCCACCAGAATATCGCTCATTACAACTGTTGTGATAAGTACGCCTTGCTATTGTGAACATGCATATGCCGAGTATTGCTAAAAAAGTGAAATAATATTATGCTCACTTTTGCAGAAGATTTCACGACTTTGAACAAGTACTAGGTTTGCTTCTTTGCATTGCTAACCGAGTCACAAGTGCACAAAATACTAACATCGTCAAATCAGCCACAGATACACGATTTGTTTGCAATCCACTGTACAAGATAGTGCACTTTGCAATGTAGGCATAAAGTACCAATTTCACGTAAGTTTAAGTCTACGAACCACATGTTGGCTTACGGTGACACGGAACCAAATGGTACAAAGTAGGCATACAGCAATCAGAAAACCACATCCGTAGACCAAAATATTTACTTTTTTCCACAAGGGCACACACTAATAACACTTAAGGCTAAACCACATTTAATTTCCGGGAAGATAAACTGTAATACCTAAATTTACCTGATACTCAACAAAGTGATAATGCATTACTAATTTTACACACATACAAAATATTGAAAACTCTGCTGTGTTAAAAGAAAAACCCGCTCCCATGAACCACAGACATGGGGTAGCTTGCGTGCCTCAACGGAACAGATAGCCGTACCGTAGGTGCAACCACAGAGGAGGGGTATCTGTGGAGAGGCCAGACAAACGTGTGGTTCCTGAAGAGGGGCAGCAGCCTTTTCAGTAGTTACAGGGGCAAAAGTCTGGATGATTGACTGAGCTGGCCTTGTAACATCAGCTAACATGGCATTGCCACACAGTTACTGCGAACGTCTGAAAGCAAGGGGAAACTACAGCCGTTACTTTTCACGAGGACATGCAGCTTTACTAAATGAACATATGACGGGTAAAATAGTCCGGAGGTAAAATAGTCCACATACGGATCTCCGGGCGGGGTCTACTCAGGAGGATGTGATCATCAGGAAAGACAAAATTGGTATTCTACGGATCGGAGGGTGTAATGTCAGATACCTTAAACGGGTAGGAAAGTTAGAAAATTTAAAAAGATAAATGGATAGTCTGGAGTTTGATATAGTGGGGATTAGTGAAGTTTGGTGGAAAGAGGAACAGGATTTCTGGTCAGGTGAGTACAGGATTATTAATACAAAATCAGCTGCGGGTATTACTGGAGTAGGTCTGTTAATGAATAAGAAAACAGAAATACGGGTAAACTACTATGACCAATACAGTGATCGCATTATCATAGTCAAGATACGAAGCCAACACCGACCATAGTAGTACAGGTTTATATGCCAACTAGCTCTGCCGATGATGAGGAGATCGAAGAAATATATGAGGAACTAAAGGAAATTACTCAGATAATTGAGGAAAACTTAATTGTTATGGGAGACTGGAATTCGGTAGTAGGACAAGGAAGGGAATGGAAGATAGTAGGTGAATATGGTCTGGGCAAAAGGAATGAAAGAGGAAGCCGCCTGGAAGCATTTTCCACGGAACGTAATTTAATTATAACAAACAAAGAATCACAAGAGAAGGTTGTATGAGTGGAAGAGACCAGGAGACACCGGGAGATACTAGATAGATTATATAATGGTAAGACATAGATTTCGAAAACAGGTTATAAACTGTAAGACATACCCAGAGTATATAAACTCTGACCATAACTTATTGGACATGAATTGTAGGCTGAAACTGAAAAAAAACTGTAGAAAGGTAGGACTTGGATAAACTGAAGGAACCTGAAGTTCTTAAGAATTTCAGAGGGCGCTTTTGGCAACAATTGACAGAAATGTGGGAAAATAAAACGGTAGAGAAGGAATGGGTAGCATTGTAAGATGAAATAGTGAAGGCAGCAGAGGACAAAATAGGTAGAAAGGCGAGACCTACCAAAAATCCTTGGATATCACAGGACATACTAAATTTAATCGATGAAAGGTGAAAATATAAAAATGCAGTAAATGAAACAGGCAAAATGGAGTACAGACGACTAAGAAATAAGATTGACAGGATGTGCAAAATGACTAAGCAGGAGTGGCTAGAAGCCAAATGCAAGGATGTAGAAGATGGATAAATAGGGAAAAATAGATACAGCCTACAGGAAATAAGAGATATTCTTGGAGATAAGAAAAACAGCTCTATGAATATCAAGAACACAGATGGAAAACCAGTTCTCATCAAAGAAGGAAATGCTGAAAGAGTATATAGAGAGGCTCTACGAAGAAAATGAACTTAGAGGCAATATTGTAGGAAGGGGAGAAAAAGGAGATGAGGATGGAAATTAAATGAGCGTATGGCTTTCTTGCCGAGAGACCCCTTACGGGATTGTTCGGCCGCCTCAGTGTAAGTCTTTTTATTTGACGCCGCGTGGCCGCGGTGGAGTAGCCGAGCGGTCTAAAGCACCTCGCTGCAGAGCGCGCGGTTGCTCGCCGTGGAGGTTCGAGTCCTCCCTGGGGCATGGGTGTGTGTGTTTGTCCTTAGGTTAGTTTACCTAGGTTTAAGTAGTTTGTAAGCTACGGACTTATGACCACGCAGTTTGGTCCGATAGATTTACAAACATTTGAACATTTCACGCCGCGTGGGCGACTTACGTGCCAATGAGATGAGATGATGATGATAAGGACAACACACAAAACCCAGTCCCCTGCCGGGAATCGAACCCGGGCCTCGTGCGTGGTAGTCAGCGACGCTTCCACTGAGCTACGCAGGAAGGAGATGAAGATGAAATAGCAGATACTATACTGAGAGATTAATTTGACAGAGCACTGAAAGACCTACGTCGAAACAAGGCCCCAGAGTAGATGACACTCCCTCAGAGCTACTGAAGTCTCTGGGAGAACCAGCCATGACAAAACTGTTTCACATGGTGTGTAAGATGTATGAGGCAGGCGAAGTACCCTCAGACTTTAAGACAAAATCTAATAATTCCCATTCCAAAGGAAGCAGGCGCAGACGTGTGATAATTACAGTACCATCAGTTTCACAGTTGCAAAATATTAACACGAATTATTTACAGAAGGATAGAAAAGCTGGTAGAAGCCGACCTCGGGGAAGATCAGTTTGGGTTCAGGAGAAATGTAGGAACATGGGAGGCAATACTCACTTTACGGCTAATCCTAGAAGGTAGATTTAGGATGGGAAAACCTACATTTCTAGCTTTTGTAGATTTGGAGAAGACTTTTGACAATTTTGATTGGAATAAACTCAAGTTCTGAAGCAAGCAGGAGTAAAATATAGGGAGCGTAATGTTATTTACAACTTGTACAAAAACCTAACAGCGTTTGTCAGAGTTGAAGGGCATGAAAGGGATGCAGTGGTTGGGAAGGGAGTAAAACAGGGTTGTAGCCTTTCTCCAATGTTATTCAATTTGTACATTGAGCAAGCTATAAAGTTAAGCAAGGAGAAATTTGGAGAAGGATTTAAAGTGCAGGGTGAAGAATTAAAAACATTGCCTTTTGCCGGCGACATAGTAATTCTGTAAGAGACAGCAAAGGACCTGGAAACGGAACGGAATGGACAGTGTGCTGAAAGGTACATATAAGATGAAAATTAACAATCAGGTGATGCTAAAGGAATTCGATTAGGTAACGAAGCAATAAAGGAAGTAGATGAGTTTTGTTACTTGGGCAGTAAAATAATAAATGATGGTGGCATTACAGAGGATATAAAATGCAGAATGGTAATGGGTAGAAAAGCGTTCTTAAACAAGAGAAATTTGTTAATATCGAATATTAATTTAAGCGTAAGGAAGACCTTTCTGAAGGCATTTGTGTGGAGTTTCGCCTTGTATGGGAGTGAAACATGGACGATAAACAGTGAGGATGGAAGAGGATAGGGGCTTTTGAAATGTGGTGCTACAGGAGAATGCTAAAGATTAGGTGGGTGGATCGCGTAACTAATGAGGAGGTACTGAACAGAATTGGGGAGAAAAGGAATTTCTCGTATACCTTGACTAAAAGAAGGGGATCGATTGTTAGGAAACATTCTTAGACATCATGTGACATCTTGTGAATTGGAGGGAACTGTTAGGGGTAAAAACCGCAGAGGGAGGCCAAGAGATGAATACAGTAAGCAGATTCAAACGGATGTAGGTTGCCGTTCTTATGTGGATTTGAGGAGGCTTGCTCAGGATAGTGTATTGTGGAGAGCTGCATCAAACTAGTATCCGAACTGAAGATCACAACAACAACAACAACAACAAAATAAAAACTCCAGAAAATTTAGCCACTTCAGCACAGGACCAACAATTACTTCCTGAAGGAATCTAACAGCACCTTTTATATTGTTTGTAACAAAATATCTTAAGACTGGCTGATGTTCAAAGCAAGTTTGAAAATTCAGCTGAAAGTGGCCAAAACAATAGCTTAATTTTTTGACAAATAGAAAACACAGAATTGTAATTATGACGATTTTATTTCACTGTAATTTTACATTTTACTAGCATATTTTATGCAATTTGCAAAGGTACAGTCTGCATAAAACAACAAAAATCATAGATCACTTTGCTTGTTCTTGTTTCTCCAGTATTTCCGTTTCTCTCTCAGGAGTAAGATCTTTTCACTTTTAAATCGTCGGTCTTCCAATAGATCTACTCTCTTCCTACAGACACCTTCGACCACAGAACAGGAAGGCCTGGATTTTGTTGGCATCCTTCGACGATAGCTACTAGATGGAGTGGATAAAGTTTGTTTGGGTTGACCAGAGTCATGTGAAACTTCTGTTGTCTCATTGGAACCATTTTTTGATGTTGATGGAGTTTGGAGCACAGGCTCTTCAACTGCTGGTCCATTGTAATTGCTTAGTGGATCTGGTGCCTGTGAATTGTGCACTTGTAAATTATCACTGCACTCCACTTGAGTACTTTCAATAACAGACACATCCATGTCAACAACTAGATTAAACGCCCCAACTGAATCGAAGTCTTACGTAGAGGAGTCACTGAAGAACCAACCATCTCCAGTAACCTCGCATCGTGAGGCTTCTCTGGGGTTGGCTTGCCACCTTAACTTTTTCTTCAGTGAGGTTCTTCCTCATCTGCCGCTTCAGATTCTCATAACAGGTTTTTAGTCTTTCTGTGGACCTCACGGTGACACCTAAAATGAAATCATTGTTTTAGTTGCCATTATTGTAAATAAACTTTTACACTATTTGTATTTGTCAAGGTTGAATTCTGTGTGTCATTAAAACTACAATAAAAATCCATATATCATTAAGACATCTTTCGTGTTAACTACATAAAAAAGAGATATAGCTTAAGAATAAGAGACAGTTAATTGGGATGACAATGTGGCATCTAAATTCACCACTGAATGTAAATTTGATTCCTACTTGTAGCCTATTAAAGTAATAATTTAGTTTTAGTGCTGGTATAAAGTTACTCTGTAACTTCACACCAGTCGTTAAAAACAATCTTCTATCTGTATATAATGCCTGTGGTGACTGTAAGATAAGTCAAAATGAAATCAGGAGTGAAACAGAAATCAAATCAAACTGTGAGCTCATTAATGCAGGTTTACTTTTAAATAACAAGGTACTAGAGTGCCTGCAATCTGGTAGATCTACAACACAACCCAAATGGGGGTAGGGGGAGGCTACAAAAACTGTACTGGTACTTTTTCACAATGTTGACATGAAGATTTGCTTCTCACACAGTTTCCAAATACTTTTGGAATTTATTTCTCACATTCCTCATCAAAGAAACCTGACTTCTGACATAGCCCTAATAAGGGAGACGAGATTATTTAACAGTTTACAGGATATAATCAATACTTCTCAAAAACTAAGTTCACAGGACAGGACTATTTGTCTCCCTCTAATGGCAATGTCTTTACCCTTAGTATACTCAGATTAAACTATTAAAAACATAATCATAGATCTAATGTTCTAATTTCTCAATTTATAATTCTATTTCATTTTTAGCGAACTTTGTACCATGATCCAGACACCTTTGTACTGGTACACTGTTACCCTAAGAAAGCCATAATACAGCAAGTGTTCATTATGAATCTACACTGCATTACTGTACACTTAATGAATTGCATAGTCATTTAAAAATTAACTATTATGAGGGAAGTCATCGTTTACAAATCAAATAAATCGAAAGAATTAGTCAGGAACACTCGTCACCAACGTGATCAAACAACATAGTCAGAAGACCTTATTTTGAAGACCCTATTTTTTGAAATAATAAAATATAAACCACAGGAACTATAAAACTGTTAGCACTTAACCAATCATTTGAAATGGAAGTACTGGTACTGAATTGTACAAATTTACCCTGATTAACTGTACAATGTTTTGCGTCCCAACTTCGTCGCCGCTTTTGTGTCCCAGCCTCGTCGTAGGTGTCGGTGGCCGAGTGGAACGAGACCGACACAGTAACAAGACAGCACGCCGGTGCAGGTACGGAGGGGAGCAGCCAGAAACTACAAACACTAGAGTAAATTAGAAAGAGATATATTTTGCACAGAATGTAACAATACTTAACTTTTACATAGTACTGCAGAATGTTGATACATAGTTGTTAGAGGCCTGCCTAGTGCCTGTACAATAGCAAAGTCTTCACTCGTGCCTATCGGATTACGAAGGTCCTAACTCGTTGCTATCTCAGTCCGAAGTGCCGATGTCCTTCAGTGGTGGCCACGAGCGGAGTTGTCGCAGAGGGCGCTCTTGGCTGTCGTCGTGAGAACGCCGCGCCGTGCGTGCATGGCGGCGCGCGGCGAAAGTAAGTGGCGCGCACTTTGTACTTGTGCGACACCACACAATGTTCGTGTACAAATCTCTGTTTACATTTACAAGAACGGTGCCGTTGAAAGGAGTACGCAATATAATTTCACTTAATTTTTGTGTGTCATACAGCCTTGAGCATGTTTTGTTATAAAAACCTAAGCTATAATTCTGTAGAAAAGAAATTTATGTAATATGTTGTACCATTTCATTAACTGATGTAACATACTGTACTTATTTTCATATCCTTTCTGTAAACCAAAGACTTTGTTTTATCTTTGGAGTGTGTCTTGCACTCGCAGTTGTTGCGTTTAAATGGTCGTTGTGTGACCTTCGTGCTGGGTAGTCGATGTGTGACTGTCGTGCAGAGCAGTCATTGTGTGATTATGGTACACTTGAGTCAATGAGTAGTAGTCGGGGAACTGTGGAGTTAATCTGTATGAGTGTTAGACTCGAAGAGTAAACATTTGTAATGTTTAAACCAAGTCTGAAGATTGTAATTTTTGTATGGCTACTGGAATATGGTGCACGCTAACAGATCTGAACTTTTCATTTGCTCACATTGTTTCTCACACACGAGATTAATGTGTACACGAATTACGAATTTAATTACTGTTAACTTAGTAACTACTGTACAATTTAAAGTGTTATCCGTTGCGCATCAAACAAAACCACATTTACGTAAGATCATTGTGTCAGTTGCAATTTATTCTAACAGAGCAAAGGAAGGTACTAAGTCTAATTGCTTAGTCAAATTATTTTGTAACCAAAACCACAACAGAACATTTATTTGTGAATCTTAGCGGGGACGGTATCTTAACACAAACAGTGACACGCTCACCCCACAGACATACTACCTTTATCATTCATTCAAACTCTCTCTCTCTCTCTCTCTCTCTCTCTCTCTCTCTCTCTCTCTCTCTCTCTCTCTCACACACACACACACACACACACACACACACACACACACACACACACACACACACACACACACAACTTTTATCGTTGCTTATATGACATTAAACATTACAATTGTATTGTACAGCGAAAGACTTAATCACAGTAAATTTACCATATAACTACGAAGTTTACTACTTTACAAATCAAACTTACCAGGTTCTGAATCAAACTGGGTCACTATGCGTGACCACGTGTCCAACTTATCCCTGAGGCTGCAGCCGTCAGTTCTCTGCAGCCGTCAGTTCGCTAAACTGAAGCATTCGCCCCAACCAATTCCAATCGTACATTTATTTAGTACTTTGAAAAATTGGGCTTACCCTTTCTTTGCATGTCGGATTGCAATAAAACTGTCGGCAACTACAACAGTACACAGTAAACTATCTTCACGAACCACGAGACTAGTACTTTACACGTGACTTTGGCGTCTTTCACCAAAGATTGTCGTGAAAGGCACATCTGAATTGCACTATATGGACTTTATCGCGATGAAATGGACGGTTGGCTGACGCTGGTTTGCTGACCGCGTTTAATGTTGGTGCACCGCAGAGACGTTTTAAGCACGGTTAACTTTTAACCGTGTTCTTGGAACCCTCGGTGATCATGCTCTATGACCGAGGTTGGTGCACGCGGCCACTAAGGTGCCATATGTCACTGGCACCTCACACCACTGCATAACATCTACATACTGCATGCTCCTGCTTGCTTTGAGGCAGGCTATCGGTTCCTTAATATGATGGCTGTAAGCCAGAAATATCAATCTTTTGTCTGAAAAAAAAAGTGTTTAAAGTGATAAATTTTACTAATATATTTCAAAGTGATAAATTGTACTAATATATTTTAAATTTTATTTTAGAGAAATTTTTTTTTTTTTTTTTAGCCTAACTAAGGCCAGTAGTTCTTTACTGGTCGACCCAACTATGGTATGATATCTAGGTACTGAAATACTATTATCGGCAAAATGTACTAAATGCTTCGTTGCTTTTCTGTCGCTTCTATGGTGTGGAGACAACAACATTACGGCAGCCAAGATAATGCTCATAACACAAAGTTGCTGCAGATGGGGTTTGGTTTTGACTTGGGTTTAGTCTACTAAACAAATTACAAAAACAGGTGAGTTCAGACATAAAACCGACTCGTGGCAACAACATATTAGACCTTCTGGTGACAAACAGACCCGAACTATTCGAACAGGAACAGGAAATCAGCTATCATAAAGCGGTTACAGCATCGATAATTTCAGCCATAAATAGAAATATTAAAAAATGTAGGAAGATTTATCTTTTCGGAAAAAGTGACAAAAAGCGGATTTCAGAGTACTTGACGGCTCAACACAGAAGTTTTATCGCAAGTACAGATAGTGTTGAAGAACAATGGTCAAAGTTCAAAGCCATCGTACAACATGCATTAGATGAGTATGTACCATGCAAGATCATAAGAGATGGAAAGGAGCCACCATGGTACAACTACCGAATTAGGAAACTGCTACGGAAGCAAAGGGAACTTCACTGCAAACATAAACATAGCAAAAGCCTTGTAGACAAACAAAAATTAAACGAAGCGAAATGTAGCGTGAGGAGGGCTAGGCGTGAGGCGTTCAACGAGTTCGAAAGTAAAGTTCTATGTACTAACTTGGCTGAAAATCCTAAGAAATTTTGGTCTTATGTCAAAGCGGTAGGTGGATCAAAACAAAATCTGCAGACACTCTGTGGCGAAAATGGCATTGAAACAGAGGTTGACACTCTAAACTCTGAATTAATAAATGATTTTTTCCAAAGCTGTTTCACAGAGGAAAATTACACAGTAGCTCTTTCTCTAGATTTCCACACAGATCACAAAATGGAAGATATCGAAACAATTGATAGAGGGATAGAAAAACAATTAAAATCGCTCGGAAGAGGAAAGGGATACCAGTTCGTTTTAACACATAGTACGGGATGAATTTACCCCCCTTCTCGCAGTGTTGTACCTTAAGTCCCTAGAAGAGCGTAGCGTTCCGAAAGATTAAGAAGGGACGTCGAACAGATGTGCAGAACTATAGGCCTATATCCCTAACGTCGGTCGGTTGTAGGATTGTGGAACACATATTATGTTCGAGTATAATGACTTATCTGGAGACTATAAATTTGCTCTGTAGGTATAAGCATGGGTTTCGAAAAAGGCGTTCGTACTATTCGTCCACGAGACTCAGAGAGCCATAGACACGGGTTCTCAGGTAGATGCCGCCGTATTTCTTGACTTCCGCAAGCCGTTGGATACAGTTCTCCATGGTCGTGTAATGAACGAAGTAAGAGGATTTGGTCTATCAGACCAATTGTGTGATTGGATTGAGGAGTTCCTCGATAACAGAATGCGGCATGTCATTCTTAATGAAGAGAAGTCTTCCGAAGTAAGAGTGGTGTCAAGTGTGCCACAGGGAACTGTCGTGGGTCCGTTGCTATTCACAATATATGACCTTGGTGATAACATCACTGAGGCTTATTGCGGATAAAACTGTACTATGTAGAGTGGTTGTAACAATGGAAAATTGTATTGAAATGCAGGAAGATCTGTATCGAATTGACACATGGTTCAGGGAACGGCAATTGAATCTCAATGTAGACAAGTGTAATGTGCTGCGAATACATAGAAAGAAAGATACTGTATTATTTAGCTACACTATAGCGGGTCAGCAACTGGAAGAAGTTAATTCCATAAATTATTTGGGAGTAGGCATTACGAGTGATTTAAAATGGAACGACCATATAAAATCAGTCGTCGGTAAAGCAGATGCCAGATTCATTAGAAGAATCCTAAGGAAATGCAGTCCGAAAACACAGGAAGTAGGCTACAGTACACTTGTTCGCCCGCAGCTTAAATACTGCTCACCGGTGTGGGGTATGTACCAGGTGGGGTTGATAGAGGAAGTGGAAAAGATCCAACGGAGAGCAGCGCGTTTCGTTACAAGATCATTTGGTAATCGTGGAAGCGTTACGGAGATGATCAATTAACACCAGCCTCTGCAGGAGAAACGCTCTGTCGCTCGGTACGGGCTTTTGTCGATGTTTCGAGAACATACCTTTACCGAGGAGTCTAGAAATATATTGCTCCCTCCTACGTATATCTCGCGTAGACATCATGAAGATAAAATCAGAGAGATTAGAGCCTACACAGAGACATACCGACAATCTTTCTTTCCGCGAACAATAAGTGACTGGAATAGGAGGGAGAACCGATAGTGGTACTCAAGGTACCCTCCGCTACACACCTATCGGATGGCTTGCGGAGTATGAATGTAGATGTAGATGCAGTGAGCAGGTAGTACAATGCAACAACGTGACTTACCCGAAGCTATGGTATGGAGAGCCATAGATGAGTTGCAAGCGGAACAGACACAAAGGGAGGTGGCTGCAGCTATTGGAGCGTGTAAATGTGTAATTTCCAGGACCTGGACGCGATTTCAGACAACGGGAACTGTTTAAAGAAGGCAACGCCAATGTTGTCCACGGGTAACCACAGTAAGAGATGACCGTTATCTCTGGTTAAGAGCCTGTGGAGACAGGAGGCTGAATGCAATCCAAGTGCAACTCACCCTCCAGGCAACGCTCAATATCAACATAAAAGTCGGCCGCCGTAGCTCAGACGGCAGTGTCGCTGAATACCACGCAGGGGGGCCGGGTTCGTTTCCCGACTGGTGACTGGGTGTTCTGTGTTGTCCTCGTCATTATTTTCATCATCATCGACATGCAAATCGCCGAAGTGGCGTCAAGTAAAAGACTTGCACTAGGGGGCCGAACCATCCCTCACGGGATATTTGTGCCGTCCTTAGTATTAGTTAGTTCATAAGTAGTTTGTAAGTTTAGGGACTGATGACCCCGTAGTTAAGTCCCATAAGCTATACAAAGATTTGAACATTTCTGAATTGTGGCCTCCACGTACGGAGGCGTATGGTGTGTGTCCCATTAAAACCACAAACTGTTTACCCTGCAGAAACTGCCCGGAGGAACATCAGGATTGGAGTCGTAATGAATGGCGCCGGGTTCCGTTCGCAGATTATTCAGATTTTGTGTTCAGTCGGACAATCGTCGTTCCGTCATGTGAGCAGTAGGGTTGGCCGAAAAAAGTGAATTTTTAGTATCGAGTTGTAATAGGACACGAAAGTTGCGTATTTATGTGCTGATGAACGAAAAAATAATTTAAAAAATTTAACTTAATATCTCCAGTTCGCGCAAAGGGCTTTAAGTTTCTAAAAAAAAAAAAAAATATAGAATTACCGAAAGGTCATATAAAAATACATCTTTCAGTACCACGTCCTAATAGGACTAAAAAGCTGCGTATGCATGTATAGTTTAACATAAAAATATTTTTGATAGTCCTAGCGTATGTAATCAGTTCGCGCTAAAGGCCTTAACGATCGAAATATGACAACATTTCTAATTGTTCAAAATGTTATGGAAATTTACTAATATCTCGTATTTATATGTATGTTTTAAATATGTTAGGTTTTACTTATTGTGATTTGATTATTTAAAGGGATAACATCGTAACTTTGCAGCTCTTCGCCCATTTCACGAGCAAAATTGGTTAAATAACCCAGAACTCACCACGAGGAGGTGGCTGCAATTCGAGTTCCACCTTGAAGCCCTTTGCGCGAACTGAAGATATTAAGTTAGATTTTTTAAATTATTTTTTCGTTAATCAGCACATAATACGCAACTGTTGAGCCAGATTACAACTCGATACTCAAAAATTCACTTTTTTCGACCCACCCTACAGAGCAGGACGTGAAACTCGGAAGAACCCTGTGCAAGGAAGATCACCATATCATGGTGGTGGACGAATGATGTGGATAGGGGTCAGTAATTGCGGGCGTACGAACCTCTGTGTCGTTCAGAATGGCGCTCTGACTGCTCCAGAGGTGAAGAGGCGAGATCCTTCGACCATGTGTTGTGCGCTACGCTGGTCCCATAGGTGAGGGGGTCCTTCTTGTGAACGATAACGCTCGTCCCCACAGAGCTGCACTGGTGGACAACGTGCTTGAAGCTGAGGGAACTGAACTTATAAGAGTGGTCACTTTTTTCACGGGACTGATTGAGCATTTCTGGGATGGACTTGGCAGAAACTACTATATCTCGCCTCAGAAGATAATAACTAAAAGACAATGTCTGATACGGTAATTGTGTTTATTGACGAGACAAACTAATCACCTTCTGGAAATGAAACAGACTAAAACTTCTGAAGCTAAGGCCAAAGCACCAAACAGCAACTAAAAGGTTTCTTCTTCACCAATTAGGTACAAGCCAGGGAGATGACGACAGCCTTGAGAGAACGGTCAGGGAGACGGAGCCGGACGACGTATTCCGTTGCGGGAAGTCCTGGAGGCGCGGCGTCGCTGGCAGAGACTCTTCTCTTCTCCGGAGGCGTCGGTCGCGGTCCCTGAGCTACGCGGTCAGCGGAGAACTGCCGACGTGTCGCACTGCGCCCCCCTAAATAGTCGGCGCGCAGTGATACGCGGCTGTCTCGAGCTGGTCTCACGTGACTGTGCGGAGGAAAATAGTTCCGGTTTAGCGCGCTGTCTGGCGGTGCTCGTCGAGTCGTGTGGTGACTCCGGTACCGCCACTGTGGAACGCCTCACTGTTATGCATCCGTGCACTTGAACCCTGCATTGCGGGTTGTCCGCTCGTCAGGCGAACCACTGATACATGACATTGCAGTCAGACGAGCACCTGCAAACTCCCACAACGGTTGCAGAGATGGATATTGCATTCATGGAAGAACGGCCAAATATCCCTCAAGAGCTGATTGATAACTTGATATTGTCTATGCCACGCAAGTGTGCAATTGCACTGGCCGTCCGAGGTAATGTCGCCGTATTAGAGGGCAACGAGAATGGCTTTTTTTCTATTATGGTATCCCCATGGTGCCTCGCTGTAAGTATAAGCCATGTAAACGTGAGGCAAAGAGTTGAAATCACAATATATCATTCTGCATCACACGTAAATTATGATTGTAACCAATTTCTGAATAAAATACTTTACCAATGCATATTTTGTTTTAAATCTCACCTGATCCCTTAATTGTGATGAACAGTTTATTTGTAAATTGTGAAGTAGCTTAACAGAATCTGAAAGCTTAAAGGACATGCAGGAAGGATTGAACACGGTATTGAACCATTTCCATAAAAGGCCAGCAGCTGGCGTTATTGAATCATCCTCCCTTACCATTTGAATATGATGTAACTATTCTATATACTTGAGTTATTTCTAAAAAGCTTAGCATGGTCTTAAAAACAGTTTACGCCGAAGTCGAATATGTATAATAGTTAATATTGATGGATAGACCTAATCTTAATTCGAAACATGAAAGTCACCTGAAATTATAACCTTCAGTGTTATTGTGATGCAAGATGAAACTGACGCGCCGCATCTAGCGAAGAAATTTCAGTCTACAAAGACGTCAGACCTACCTATAACCCATTAGTTCAGGTAGAGAAGCCTACACAGGAGGTACTAACACGATATCCTTGATGAGTAGCCATAAAATAAACCGAGCGATGTCAGGTCTGAGGAACACGAGGGCCAAGCAATTGCCGCATCACTGACCCGGAAACCGGTCACTTAGGAAAACTGGGACGTCAGTCAAGTGGTGGGGTGATGCTCCATCTTGTGCAAGGTAAACATTTCGTTCTTGGACATCCTCACAGATCAGCGGATCAAAAATTGTCCAACATATCCAGGTGGAGTACCACATTGATGGTTGAAAAGAAAGGTGTCATACACTTTGTTCTTGACCACTGCACAAGCGAGAGCGAACCTTATTTTCTTAACAGACGAACTTTCGACACCTATATAAATACTCTGCAAGCCACAATGAAGTGCATGGCACAGGGTTCATCGAACATCTTTCATTTCTCTGCAGATCTGTTCTCTAATACCTTGCAGGAGAAAGGAACTCGTAAATATTTCAGTTTTCGATCCGATTTCTCTTATTTTATTATGATGATCATATCTCCCTATGCAGGTGGGTGCCAAAAAGATATTTTTGCATTCGGAAAAAAAATTTGCTGAAAGAAATTTCGCAAACATCTCGCCCAAAGAATAACGCCTTTCCTTTAATGATTTTCACCCCAACTCATGCATCATTTTCGTGACACTCTTTCCCCTCTATCGCGATAATACAAAACGAGCTGCCCTTCTCTGAACTACCTCCAAATCGTCTGTCCCAACTGGTGTGGGATTCATTACTTTTAAACATTTTTTTTCTAAACAACAAGGAGTGGAACTAAAATAGTGCCAAGTATTTATTCACAACCTATATAAAAGCGATGCATGTTTGCACCTATTACTGTCCTTCAAATTATTCACTAGCGTTGTGTAGAAACCGTTGTCAGGGATATGGGAGGCGTAGTATACTGTTAGCAGAGCCTGTTCTGTTGATGGTGCGAATGGAGCGGTCTACTGGGTGTAGAATCTCTGGAACGGTTCAGAAGCGTAGGCTACGAAGTGGTTCCTTCATTTTTGGAACCAAATCAAAGTCACAAGGACTTCAGTCTGGGGAACATGTTGGACGGTACAGTAATACCCACATCCATCGACCGAACAGAGCAGCCAGAGCTTGCGCTGTATGCGCCCGCGCATTGTCTTGCAACATGATGGATAGGTTGCGCAGAAAGTGTTGCCGCTTCTTTCGTACAGCTGATCGCAGGTGATATTCCAACAACGAAAAGTCATACTGTGCAATGACGGTTTGCCGTGGAGGAACGTTGGAGGCTTTTACCCAACGTGACACTGTTCTGTACAGCTATGCCGATTCTCCACACGCCTCTTGAAGACCTTGATGACACTGTCGTGCTGTACGACGACTGGCACATTCAATCTTGATCCATCTCCTGTTTCAAAAACATAGTGACACCGTTACATTAAATGTTCGCTCACAAGTGACTGGTTTTCCCTCGATTGTGCGCACGCCGGTGACGTGGGAAGTGCGAGTCAATTTGGTCGGATGTAAGGTAGGTATGTCAACAACATGTGCTATCAGCGACAATAGTAGATTACACTGCATACTGTCTCCACAGTAGTATTGCCACTATTTAAGTTACAACCTTCGTACAATGAAAAGACGAGACATTCGTAACTTCCGGAAAGAGCGCTCTTTTGAGTGTTTGGTAGACCTAGTGAAAATTATTACCTTGGACGTTTTGAATTCATGGGATCCGCAACGTTTTTACATAGCGACGCAAGCACAAATGTAACCACTTAAAGTTTAGCATTAGTTCGACGTATGTGGTTACCACAAATGACACTCGTCTATTTTTATAAAAGCTTAATAAATTTGAGAGCAAATGAAAGTCTCGCGACGCGGTGTCTGTCTGTTAAATGTTAATAGCCATATTTAACGATGTCCTGGTAACATTGACAACTGGTATTACACGAATAAGAGAAAAAGATGTTTCGTGTGCTGTATCTCAAATAAAATGCTATTTCACATTTTCCTGTCTGGATACCCATCGCAGACGTGAGTGAACGCTTTATCCCTTTCCGCCACAGTTTAATCCATTTTAAGTGTGTTCCTATCGATCTTATACCGCTGGAAAATACTAGAACATCTTTCCGTACATACTTTTAATATAGCGTCGAGAAGAAAGGAACAGTGCACCACAGAAAATCGGAAAATATCAGTACTTTTTCTCTACTGAAACAGCAGAAACTAACTGAAAATAGGTAACTGAATATCTACAACGTGTCAGTGGTATCTTCTTCCCATACCATTTTCATGTTGTATACCTAGATCAATTATGTAGGACTGTGAATACCCAACAATTCACAGCCGAGTGCGAGGTGCCAGTCGGACATGCGTTGATTTAGGTTTCCGCAGCCCTGTTATGACGTATCAAAAACAAAAATCATGAACTAATAAAAAGCTAGAAAATATTGATCAAAAGAAAAAGAATTCAGATTATGAACCAAGTACGGACACTCTACGCCTCGGGAGAATGTCGATTTGACGTCTTTATGTACTAAGTTTCAGTGCGTTCTTCTTGAGAGGGCGGGGGGCAGCAGAAAACATTTACTTCACATAGAAAGGTGTAATTAATTTCCTAAAGTCGTCCTTACGGTTCCTGTATTCTCGGTTAATTTTCACTGTGCACTGTTTCTGTCTTTCTTCTTTTCTTGTGAATACCTTGGTTCTACAGCCACCACCGAAAGAACCGTCATTTCTCTTGACTGTCCTTAATGATTATGTAATATCTTCAATACAAATGTTAAGTCAGTACTGCTCTATAGGTATGAATCATGGAAAACTAACAAACAGCTGATGGGCAGACTTCAAACATTTAGAACAGAAGTTTGATGAATATGTTGAGGATATGGTGGTCTCAAGTATTCTCTAAAGAAGAACTATGGAGAACATCCCATCAAACACCGATTGATACTGAGATACGCCCTAGGAAATGGAAATGGATTGGGCATACATTACGGCGAGATAAAGACAACGTGGCAAAACAAGCCCTGAAATAGAACCCACAAGGTAGTAGGAGAATAGGCAGACCAAGGAATACATGAAGGAGGAGTGTAGTAGCAGAAGTGACCGAAGAAGGAGGAAGACCTGGATTGAGATCAGGACAGTGGCGCAGAACAGAGTCCGGTGGCGAAAGTTCATTGATGCCCTATGCTCCACTTAGGAGATACAGGAAATAAGTCAAGTAAGTAAATGTACATTATTAGTTACATTCAGTACATCACTTCAAATCGACATTTAATCTTAGAAATTGCCGCGAAGTTTCAAAATTATCATCAGAGAGCGACCAACTGCAGGTTTGTTGATGCAAGTTAATTTACGAAAACAGAACCGACAGAAGATGTGCAAATATGCAGCAGTGCTTACCGTATTAAGACCTGTAAATAAATAACTGTACAGTGAGTTTGCTGTCAGAAGCATTTTAAGATATTCCACATTACAGAAACGCACACACATCCGAAGCCCACCAAATCTGGTAAAAACATGGCGTCCTGGGCTCTCAGCCAATCAGCAGAGACATCACCTGTGCCGGCCGCGGTGGCTGAGGGGACTAAGGCGCTCCAGTCACGGTCTGCACGGCCACTACGGTCGGGGGTTCGAATCCCCCCTCTGGCATGGATATTTGTGCCGTCCTAGTTCGTAAGTAGTTTGTAAGTTTAGGGACTGATGACCCCGTAGTTAAGTCCCAAAGACTATACAAACATTTGAACATCACCTGTGACCACTCTGTCCCTATACAGGATCTCTACTTGCGGTCAACAAATACGTGAAATTTGGTGCCGATCGGTTGAACGGCGCAACATCGCCGGTAGTTTTGCCAATATCTCTGACATGCTGTGAAATACGGGTGGGGGTGGGGGGGAACACATAACAGCAAAGCTGTAGAGTATTCCTCCTTCACAAATTCGTTTATTCAGTGTTCGTCTCAGATGAAGAGTTACAAATGCTGATGCTACTGATGATAGTTCTGATAATGCAGAATTACTGAACACAGCTGTCTCAAAATTCCTTCAGTAGAGAAGACAAAGCAAATACTCCAGAATTACTATCAAGAACAGCTGCCAGCGTGGGTAATTTATAAGTAGGAACCCCTGGAATATTAAAACAACTTAAATCACTTAACAAAAGTTTGTGTCCCGGTCCCGACTGCATACCAATTAGGTTGCTTTCAGAGTATGCTGATGCAATAGTCCCATACCTAATTATCATATACAACCGCTAACTCTGTGAAAGCCCCGTGTGCAAACACTGGAAAGTTGCAGATGTGACATATCACTCCAATATTGAAGAAAGGCAATAGGAATGATCCCCAAAATCACAGGCCTATATCAGTGACGTCGGTTTGCAGGAGGATTTTAGACTATATACTTGCCTCAAATATAATGAACCACCTGGAAGAGAACGACCTATTGTTCCATAGTCAACACGGGGCCTTAAAGTATCATTCTCGTGAAACACAGCTAGCTCCTTACTCACATGATGTGATGAGTGCCGTGACAAAAGATATCAAATATATACTGTTTTTCTAGATTTCTGGAAGGGTTTGGACACTATACCTCGCAAGCGCCTTCTAATGAAACTGCGTCCTTATGTAATATCGCCACAGTTGTGCGATTGGATACGTGAAAGGACATAGTACGTTGTAATTGACGGAAAGTCATCCAGTAGAACAAAAGTGATATCTGGCGTTCGACGGGGAAGTGTTGTAGGGCCGCTACCGTTCCTTAATTTTATAAACGACTCGCTGAAAACACGGCGTTCCCCGGTTATTTATTTATTTATTTCAGACTTGATTTAGTACTTCTCTTATCCCTTTTTTCTCTCTCTCCTTCTCTCTGTGTCAATATCAGTTTCCTTGTAAAAGCATCTCATATTTATGGGAGAATTTTTTAAGAAAAACTGTTTGCATAACGGCCAAAATTATAAGTGCAGTATCCAAACAAAGCAAGATAGTAATAAAAGTACAAATGACATATAAAACTCGTACGATCTCATATTTATTGAGTTGTATGTCATCCAGTTGTATAATTTTTCAGGTATATATTCATTTGTGTAAATGCTATATGTCTGTAAAATCTGTTGCGAATACAATTAGTAGTAAGGAAGTTATAGATTAAAAGTTGGTGCGTGATGGGGCGGTTTCCCATCAA
This sequence comes from Locusta migratoria, assembly GCA_026315105.1. Lineage (NCBI taxonomy): Eukaryota > Metazoa > Arthropoda > Insecta > Orthoptera > Acrididae > Locusta > Locusta migratoria. The sequence continues at coordinate 302,866,407 of CM048751.1, forward strand.
CGTACCTATTACGCGCTCATATCTCATGAACAACGTATCGTACTATGATACAATTTCTAAGGTACATTCAACTATTTGTGTGTATATTGTCTGTAAAATTTACCGCGGCTACAATTTGTAGTCTAGATATTATAAATTGTAACGTCATACCGAATCCCGTAGTTTTAGTCCTTGAACAGTGTCAGCGAGTAAAAACACAAAACACGTTTGAATTATCCTTAAAGTTTGTTACAAGTCACTAAGTACTCTCATTCTCATACAGTGTATGAATAAAGTCTCGTCACATTGTGTGGTAGTTATTTGCGATTCCTATTGTTTATTACGTAATACCTGCTGAACCATGTGTCGTATGTGGTTCTTAAACCCGCAGGATATGTTACCTCACGGTAAGGAAAATGTGTATCGAATTTGGTTGAAATCGGTTCAGTGCTTTATCAGGAAATGTGCAATATTGTTGCATGATGTAGCAGTTTTTCTCTCATCTCATTGTTTATGACATATCCCGTGAACTGTCGTACTATGATAATATTTCGAACGTACGTACAGTGTTATGTGTGTATACTGTCTGTAACATTTCTCGCAAATACAATGAATAGTGTACGAGTAATAAATTTTAACGCCTTCCCAATGCCGTAATTTTATTGCATGAACACCGAAAGAGTTTCATTACTTTGCTGGGGTTGTCAGCGACAAAAAGTTTCCTAAAGATTTGAAATTATGTTTAAAGTTTGTTTCAAGTTGCTAAGTGCTCTCCTTTTCAAATAGTAAACTGATAAAAGTCACACTATCACACGCCGCAAGACGGGGAAGTTTTCATTGTTTATGACGTCATATCTCCTGAACTATCGGCCCTATCGTAAAATATTTTCATAGTTGATGTCTTCTACCTATAAACTACATTCCTTCCATAGGTGAAGTTTTCGATATTTCCTGTTTAGTCAGTGAGTGAGTGAATGAGTGTCCTTCGCTTTTATATTGATGTTCGCGGAAGATGCTGTCACTTATCGGTTAGTAAAGTCACAAGAAGATCAAAAGCTACTGCAAAATAATTTAGATAAGATATCTGCATGGTGCAAAAATTAGCAATTGCCCCTTAATAATGATAAATGTAGAGTCACTCCTACGTCCACTATAAAAAAAAAATAATAAAAAAAATAAAAATAAATCCGTTAAACTTAAGTTACTCGATAAATCACCTGGGGTAATTTTGTTATTACATACACGAACCATGATTTCACTTGTAATTCATAGTTTGGTCTGGCATGTGCCAGTTGATAGGATCAAGGTTGTGGAGCCTTGAAACATGAGCCAGCCGCCACTAACATGTGGAACAGACGTGTCCTTGGTACTAGTTTTGATCCACCCCGGGTATTATATTTCCCCGGTACCCACCATATCTGGTGAGCATCCCCCTATCTGCCACCTGGGGAGGCGCCCGGTAGGAGACTAGTAACTCCCGCGGGATTAATTTTTTATTATTTAGATTATTATTTTGGTCCAAAATGTTTGCAAAAACTTATAAAACTACAAATCTAAAGTGGGCCGTAAAACACGTCAGTGCGATTTTTTCCCCAGGAACTTGGTCGTTTCAACCCGGACTTGACACAGCCGTTTCTTGAGCGAGCGTTTCACGTGGTCTGCGCTGAGCAACATCAGCAAAATGTCACAGACAGTCGCAGAGGGTGACGGCGGACTGCGCTTTATCACAGGCGGAGGCACGGCTGGTATGGCCCACTGAAGCTCACGTTGACCAGGGCGGTCTGTTACCTCGTAGGTGAACAGAAAGACGATGTGCGGGTAACAAAACCAGGGCCAGAGTTCCGTGAACGAGTGACGGTGGAGCGGGTGAGGCGGCCACGACCTCTGCCCAACGCCGGTTTTTCTTGTCCTTCTGAGAAGTCGTGAGCCTGGATATGCATCTATATCTGTTCTCTGAAACCTTATACGGCTTCCAGGTGTGACACGAATAAAAAATAAAGTGGCGAAGTGTCTCGCTAGTCATTATGGAAGAAAACCGCTCTGTCCACCGCAATTTAAATGTTTTGTTCATGGCAGCAACTGTGGTTTATAGATTAGACAGGATGAAGTGTGACTGTATCGTTTTGTATATCTCTGACACAATATCTCTGGCTCCGCGAGGGCTATCTTTGGCTCGGAGGCGCTCGCGTTTGAGAAGTGGTGTGTTGCGGCAGAGCTGAAGTGCTTCGGACAGAGGAAAGGCTCAAGGAAGCTGTCGTGGTAGATAACCAGCATTATGTGGTGGAAATAATTTTTGCTAGTTTTATGATGAAATAGACTGAGCTGTATTATATATGTATATATCAAGCGAAGACTAGAGCTAACTTTTGTGTCCCAGCCTCGTCGCCGCTTTTGTGTCTCGTTTCCGTCGTAGGTGTCGGTGGCCGAGTGGAATGAGACCGACACAGGAATAACGATAGCACGCTGGTGCAGGTACGGAGGGGAGCAGCCAGAAACTAGAAACACTAAATTAGAATGAGATATATATTGCACAGAATTTATACAATACTTAACTTTTACATAGTACTGCAGAATGCTGATATATAGTTGTTAGAGGCCTGCCTAGTGCCTGTACGATAGCAAAGTCTTCGCTGGTGCCTATCTGATTCCGAAGGTCCTAACTGGTTGCTATCTCAGTCCCAAGTGAACGATGTCGTACAGTTGGAGCCACGAGCGGAGTTACAGCAGAGGGCGCTCGTGGCTGTTGTCGTGAGAACGCCGCGCCGTGCGTGCATGGCGGCGCGCGGCGAAAGTAGGTGGCGCGCACTTTGTACTTGTGCGACACCACACTAACTACAATTTCATGCTGTAGTAATCCAATCAGTATAATCCATGTTTGACCATCAAACAATTAAATAAAAAATATTGTTAACGAACTATGAAACACTCCCAAAGAAATAATGTTGTTCTCTTGTAATTTTGTTATTTTGAAAGGAGAAGCGAAATGCGGATTGTTATTCTTGTAATTTTCTGTTATTTTTGATTGCAACAAGTTAGTGGACAGTTTTGTACTATAATGAAGAGAGGATTGTACATTTTATTGTACTTAACTTCATGTCTTGTGACACAACATCTCAATTAGATAAATACTTGAAACTTACCTAGATTGTCAACTTAATCATTTTCCGAGAAAACAGTCCCAGTAATTTATTCACCTTTTTTAATCAGTATGAACATGGATTGTACTATTAGTAGTTAGTTGAGGATTCGCATTTTACATAGCGAATCATGTAGCTAGTTTTCTTTTGCAGTGATTTTGAGAGCAGATGTGCAGCTGTGGTATAACAAACGTTTGTGTTAATTGTCAAGGAAATGACTTCAGGAGTCATCAAAGCATTTACGTATTTTGGTTCAATGGTTGTGTGTGAATTTGTTTGGTAATCATATTCTGGTATCCCAGAACGACATGTTTGAGAGCCCGCCAGACCACATGGACTATGTCAGCAGCCGCTAGGCGGCGCGCACAGCCTACTAGCGCTGCCATCGCCACTAGAGCGCTGCACGCCGTGGCGCGCCTACCGCGCCGCACTATATAGGGCCGGAGCCACAGCTCGCTCCTCCAGGAATTCGTTCTTACTACCTTGCTTGTGCGGTATTTGTTTTGTGCTTCGCAGTTATTATTTCTTACGTTTGTGTGCTATCGTCTTCGGCTGTTGTCTGTCGCCGCGACGTGCCGCTGTCGCCGTTGAGTACCGCTGTCGCCGACTGCCGATCAGGGCCCCACCGCCCGGCCGCTCCGGACTGCAGCATCGTCGTGTCGCCGCCCCGTCGGCGTCCGACGCCTCCGGTGTTTTCGCCGCCGCCGCCGCCCCGGATAGTGCTTCTCCAGCCCACGCCGGGTTCACCGCCGCCCAGCGCGCTCTGCCCGACCGCCAGCCCGTCGGAGCGCGTCCCATCGCCGCCGCCGCGCCGCGCCGCGCTGCTCCCGCCCCCACATGGGCCGCCGGGAGGGACGTCCGCCGCCGCCGCTGATCCTGGAGCAGTGTTCTACAGTTAAGGTGACTGTTCGACTCTGCCATGTCGACCCTCCCCCCTACTACTGTGTCCTCCACAATCATTTTTACCTCGCCCTCCCATGCCCCCACCACCATCTCCTGGAGCCCATCCTCCCCTCTTCTTCCTGCCACAATTCCCTCCCTCCTCACCCTCACTACTCCCTCCGCTGTCGCCCTCTCCTCTGCCCCCACACAAGCAGCTGCCCTCGTCCCACACTCTCCTGCCCCCTCCCCCGTTCCCCCGCTCGATTCCTTCCCTCCCCTCCCCGACTCCCGCGGTGACCGTGCCGCGGTTCGCACCCGGCAGTCCGCGGTCGACTCCTGTCCTCTCCCACCCGACGACGCCGCCGCTGCTGCAGGGCCGGCTCCGCGCCACCTTCCAGTCTCCCCTGTCCCCACTCTTGCCTCCCAAGCATTCCTCAAACCAAAGAAGACAAAACGAGCATCCACAGACGCCACCTCCTCGGTGACGAAAAAGCCCGCCGACCCTCTCGCCACTGGCCCACCGGTCCCGATGGAAGCCGCCCCTCTCCCCCCTACCCAGCCTGCACCACCTCCCCCGCCACCCCTCCTCCCCTCCCAACCCCCTGCTCTCCACACTTTCGCCCTGAATAACCCTGACAGTAGTATGTGGGTCACTTGGGAGCAAGCCCTCTTCTAAGGTTAAATTCAACCATAATGTTATTTATCGTTTAAGGTCCCATTTAACCTTAAAAAATTATTTTACTTATCTGTTGGGTAATCGTGTTTAACCTTAAATCTTACCTTAAACGCATTTTATTTTTAAATCTTATTTAAGATTAAAACCAACCACACCCTGTCCAATGAGGTTTCTAAAAGTAAATCTTGGTTAAGGTGAAAACTAACCATAAAAATTTCTGGAGAATTGTGAAACAATTCATGGTTCAAAGTAATCTTAAAACGTAATCTAAAGTTATCATTAAGATCAACCATAAAAAATTCACAAAGTTTTCTTGAAAAATATGAGTAAAATATGGTTCAAACTAATCTTAAAAAAGATTAAAACGCATTGAAAAGTGTTGAGAAAGCTTATGATTAAACTTAATCTTTAAAAGTATTAAATGTGTGGTGAGAATCATCCATTCTATTTAAATACAGAGTCTCAATAAAAAGTGTTAAAAATTATGGTTACTCTTAACCTTAAAATGTAATCGAAGATTTTTTCAAGAATTATTCCTATACTTAACCAACACTTTTTTAAGGTCCTATTAACCATAAAAAATTATCTTAATCTTAAATAAGATTGTGGTTTGTGTCTACCTTAACTTATTTTACCTATATTAATCTTATTTAAGGTGAAACCTTACCTTAACTTATCTTACCAGTTATAGCCTCTTTTAACCTTAACTTATCTTATTATCTTAATCTGTTTTAAGATTGTGTCTATCTTAACTTACACCAGTACTCTAGCTATTATTTTGTAGACAGCTTAAAGGTACTCTAAAGCAACGATTTTTGCATTAAAAATTTTAATGGTTCATTAACCATTAAAATTAAAACTTCGCCATCAAAAGTTTTCAGTAATTAGTCCATGTTTAAGGTCGTAAGTCAAATTTCTCTTGCCATACATAATGATGTACGCCAAAGTGTTATCAGGAATAGGCGCATTAAAAGTCGCTGACAACTTCATCGCTGTTTTTTGAGCAGTGACAACATTCTTTCTCCTACTCATATTGATTACGTAAATAGGGTACGAGTTAATGAAACTGTATGCACTAATTTTATGGTCATCTTTCAATTCAGTTATTCTCTTAAAGTCTGCAAATGCATTGTATGCCTTCAAACAAGTACCCGGAGGGTCAATGTTCCACAGTTCTTCAGGAAATATCTCATTTCTACCATTCTTTAGATAAATGTTTTGGAGATGAACGTGATCATACACTGATGAATCAGCATCTTGGTTTCCTTTCCTGTTGGTCTGAAACACCACAAATACAAAATAAGGCATGTCAAACTCCATAGAGTTGTAGTAATTGGTAATATCTAGTTCAAAGTTTCTCTTACCACTAATTCCTGCTATTTCCTGCGTATGAAGATCAAAAAATGAAATCGGAATCTTAGGGTCCTTTAGCATCTTTTCTCTTAGCTCTAGTTCATAATTAGGCTCATACTTAACAATGGGTACTCGAATCTCCATATTTGTAATGGTTACTTTACCCAACTCAGGTCGAGAGCCTTCAATATCTGCACCACTATTATTTTTTGAAAACCATCTAAACAAGGCATCGCCAGCATTTGCGCTTCCCACAAATGTTACTGTTAAGTCACCTTCCCACATGATTTCTTTGTAATCCTTAAAAAAATCCACCCAACATTTTTAACGGATACAACACCTCGTTTTCCTTTCTTCGTAACTTACCATTGTTAATGAAATTACCCTCGAATCTAATGTCATCGTCGAGAGAAGAAGTAAGGTGGTATAAAACCGTCGACGAAATGCTTGGATGCTCTAACCTGTAGATTATGTGACCTCTTTTCTTAACAATTACTGCACTCCATAACTGTGTCGGAAAGTTGTCAACTAGTTTAACATTCGATTTGCCTTCGTAAGAAGTATAGTCTGAGCCATTTGCGTGAGTAACGTTATAGGTCATATACAAGTAAGCATTGTTGTCAAACCAACCATCACCAACTTTGATGTCTATTTCTACATCTTTGTTCGGTAGGTTTAAATTATTTCTAGTCTTCTCATTTACTGGAAAAGACTGCCACTGATAACTTTCTATTTTATTCATTTTATTTACTGCAATATTTAATGCAAAAAATTGCATTAAAACATTTCTAAAAGAACTGTTACCGACGCTCCTCCAAAATCTATCGCAGCATCATTTTCATCCATTACACTTACTTCCAGGTTTTGAACTTTATCGTGCACAGGGAAAAATAATGGATAACTCGGTTCGTGTATTATAGGACTGCCAAACTGTAAGTGACCACACATTTCCAACTTGGGTTTAAAACAAGCAATAATATTTGTCTCTCGATGAAAGTGGTCAGAATCCTTTACAAACATACCATCAGCTAAGTTAAAATGCACTTTAATTTTTTCAAAAGGGATTATTTTCGGTAGCTCATTTGCTACAACTTTTGTTGCAGGTTCCACAATTTCGTCTCTAAAACCTAGCATCCTCCCAATACTACATTCCTTATTAAAATACAGCTTAAAGTCTAAGCTTTCTATCTCAACTCTATTTAGGATTTCGTTAGCCTTAATCTTTATATTACTAGCATTGAAAGGTTCCAGGCTCTGAATACACCTCTCTAAATTGTCTAGACTGTACTGCCCTGATGGAATATTTAAAGTATTAACCACACCATCTTTCTCATAGTGTAATCTGTTATTATCCTTTGTGACATTTGGAGTTAAGAATGTTGAATAAAATCCGACCAAACCAACCTTTGTATACATGTTTCTTATTGGTACATTAAGCCTCTTTTTTAAGTTTGAGGATGTACCACTAATTTCAAAAATTCTATTCATTTATTAAGTAGTAAATAAAAAAGTAAAATGACTGATTGGGATCCAAAGATCAGAATTCGAGAAAAACGAATCAAAAGCAGACATGGGAAGTTATTACCTAGTTCAATTCGTTGCGCTATCGTTGGACCAAGTGGATGTGGTAAAACAACTTTAATGGTTGATAATTACCTTCTGTGTCCTGGATGGCTTAACTGGAACACCATTAAACACTTGTACATCTACTCGAAAAGCTTAGAACAGTTTAAGTACAAACATATTATGGAAAAATGTGAAAGAATTGAAAATGAACACAACGAAAAGGTAGCTACATTTGTTAGTAACTGTGATGACATTATACCATTAGACGAATGTGAAGAGTGCTCTGTTGTGGTGTTTGACGACTTTATATCAGAAAACCAAGATATTGTAAGAGAATACTTTACCAGAGGAAGACATAAGAACATTGACTGTTTCTACTTAGCGCAAACGTATTCTAAAATACCCAAGCAGTTGGTGAGAGACAACCTTAACTTTTTGAACATATTTAGACAAGATGACATTAATTTGAAGCACATCTACGACGAATTTGTAGGTGGAGACTTTAAATGGAATGACTTTAAAGAGCTTTGCAGTAAGGTGTGGAACGAGGACTTTGGATTCATAACTGTTGACATGACTCGAAAGCTGTATGACGGTAGGTACCGTAATAAAATTAAAACTTTTATCAGATTTTAATGGTTAAAAAACCATTAAAATACCACACTTTTTCTGTGTACCCAACTATTGTGAGAGCTATCAAAACCTAGCCACTTAACATATACTTTATCACCCTTTTTTCTCAAAACTTTTTCTACAAGATACACATCTGGATACTTAGTTTTTTGTAACTCCTGTTCGTAAAAACTTCCTTTAATTTCTTCTTCACTTGTATCTTTTAACTTGTATGTAGTCGGACTTGTGTTATTGATCTGAGTCACTTCAAATATTTCTGTCGACCAATTAGCAGTATAGCCTTTCTCGAACAAGCCTTTAAGTTTACTTATCCTAACTTTGTCACCTATCTTGAACTTGGGCAGATCTGTTTTGAGTTCCGCTGTAAAAGCGGTCTTCACCACATTTTTTGCATTCTTTTCGTTTACATCTACTGGTTTCATCCCTATTGTTCTGTGTTTCCTGTTGTTGTAATCATACACCAGTTTTGGAAGTAGCTCAACCCATTTTTGATTGCCCTGGAGTGCAAATTGTTTCCACATTCTTTCTTTTAACGTCCTGTTAAACCTTTCAACTACTGAAGCCTTAACTTCTGTAAACGTAGAATAATGATTTACACCTTCAATCTTCATCAGCTCCTTGAAGTGTTTATTGTAGAATTCTTTACCATTATCTGTTTGTAAATGTTTCGGCTTCCTTTCTTGTAGTATACCTTTAAAAGCGCTGGTAATACTTTCACCTGATTTATCTTTAACAGGAATAGCCCAAGCATACTTTGAAAAGACGTCTATTACAGTCAGTAAATACTTCATACCCTTGTTGAATTTTGATATACCTTTAAGGTGACCAGAATCCATCTCAACCAAGTCAGCCTGCCACAAATCATCTATACCGTAGGATGTAACAGCTTTTCTTGGAAAATTCTTTCTCAGTGGCTTGTGAAGCTCTTGTATAATTTCTTCACGAATACTTTTATTTGTCGGAGACATTATTTTATTTTTATAAACTTACTTTTCTTGGTATTACACACCCCACAATAGCCCTCAATCCTATGACGACCGTTTTTCGTGGCAACAGTGTGAGGCTGAAGTGTAGCAGTAAATCTCTTGCACCTTAGGCACCAAATATGTTTCTGTTCTATCATTTATTTAATTGAAAATTAAAGATCAAGATTCTAAGTCCTCATCAATAGCATCTTTAACTGATGCTAGTTCGCCAAATAGTAAGAGTTTTACGTCCACAGGGACTGTCTTCACCGACTCTTTTAGTCTTACAGTTAGGAAATTTCCTTTATGAATTAATATTGGGTTATGCTTGTCCTCAATTACGTGTAATTTGTCATGTACGTTTACTGAAACATCAAAATCATTAAATGTTAAATCTTTGTTCATATCTTTTCCAATGACAATAACTTTTTTCAGTAGAAAATCATACTCGAAGGTGTAAATTTGATGTTCTAATCCAGTCATAAAAGTGAATTCAACTGTTTGTTTGTCATATACATTGTTCTGGTTTTGTTCAGTTTTGTTAATGTATTGGGATAAATCACCTTTTGTATAATAATCTGAAAAAACTTTCTCTAGGTCCTTTTTACTGTAATAATTATTAAGGGTTGTTAGTATACTTGTGTATTTGGCATTAACAGCATCGAGCTGGCTTTTAGTGACTGCATCATATCCACCTATGGCATCTGCTACGTTTACAATGCGCCTTCCTTTCAATGATACCCAGTTCTTTGAAAATGAGAAATACTTCTTAATATTAAGTTTACTGATACTAGATTCTAGTCCGTTTATAACTTCTCTGACATCGTCTAGTTGTTCAATACCCTTCTTTACCTTATTTCCAAAAATATCCATTTATTGTATCAAGAATTTTATTAAAATTCCATCCATCTGTAAATAGCTTCAAGACCATCACACATAAGTGGCCACATATAAACTGATCGAAATTTTGAATTCTTTCTGCGTTGTAAAACAAATTATCTGGCCCCAAGTAGTGTACTAACGTAAGTGGAATAATACCACCAAATGAATCAAAAACAAATTTTTCATCACCCCTCTTGTAATAACATATCCAATGAGTGCCTACGTGATCAGATGTATCCAAGTTAACTACCCCTGATTCAACTTCTTTAGGTTCTGGTGGCAGCTCGTCAGCCATGAATACACCTCTAAAGGTTTTGATTTTTAAGGTTTTTACTAAGCTTTCTATATCATAGTTGCTCAATGGGTGATTATATTTTTTCACAATTTTTTCGACTTTTTTTTAAAGATACCATATCCCGCTTTCTTTTCCATTTCAAGATTATGCCTCTTTTGCTCCGCTAACTCTGCGTCTTCCTTTTGCTTCTTGTGCACAGCACTTGTTATTGCCGCAGCACCACCAGCTAAGGACCCTATTGCTCCCAACGCTGCAAGTATCAGTGGTAGAAATCCACCTTCGTGCTTATTCAATCCAGAACCTTCTTTCAATCTCTTAGAGTTTAGATACTCGAGTATCTTCTTCACAACAGGTATAGAAAATGTTATCAATAAGCTACCACCTTTTTTAAGTTTATTAGCTTTCTGTTTCATTTGAGTCTCTGTAAGATAAGCATCTAGAAAGCCATGATTTTTCAGGTCGTCATTAGACAGTTTTATTTTAATAGATTTCGCTCTCGGATTCCCACTTGAGGGAATGTTATAGTCAATACTAAATCCTCTCATTTATTATTTCAATTAAATTAAAAATAAACAATAAATTAAATTTTAATGAGTCAAGACCCATTAAAATTACACATTTCACATTCATAGCGCCCATCCATTATCATCTAAGCCTAGCCCTAGCTTCCTTTTCCCAAACATTATTCCAGCTACAGCTGTTGAAGCTAATCTTTCTCCTAGGGAAGCATCTTTACTGAAAATCCTTTCCTTTGCCGCTTTCTGCAGTTCTTTATCAGCTTGATGTCTTTGTTCCAAATCTTTATGATCCCTGTATGCGATATCATGCCTTTTGCAAGCTTCATCTAGAGGATTGATTCCAGCATCTCCTCTTGCTAATCTTTCTTCTAGTTTTGTACCTGGCGGTACACCCTTCAAGTTTCCCCGAAGGCCGGACTGTGTCTTAATGGATCACGGAAGCTGATCAGGCTTCTCACCACCACACCCGTTCAGTCTCTGAGACGGCTCCATACTAGACTGATCTGTGTTAAATTTCTATTCTGCACAGTTCTTTAAAAGTTTCTCTGTAGAACTTCTCTTTCCCACGTACTTCTCTCATTTTCAGTTTTTGCCTGAGTTTCTCTTTTTCGTGCCACTCCGGATCTTTCATGTGTTTGTAATAGTAGTCTCTTCTAACCTTTCTTTTTTTCTCTTGATCCCGCGTCTTATCACGATTGTAAGAATAAGCTAGAAGTACATTAAGCAACTCTGAGGGGTTGTATTTGTCTATTTCAACTTGCTCTACAATTCTCAGCTCTTTTCTTGATGACACTATAACAGACCTAACTAATTCTATTTTAAACTTGTCAACACCAAGGTTTCTCATATGTTGTGAAACAGGCTTGGTATTATTCTTTCGTGCATCAGATCTGTGTCCTGCCATTCTTCTACATAACTTATCTGTTGTGCTACCAATGTATATCAGTTTATCAACAGTGTTTGTTATCCTGTAAATTGTACCGTGCATTACGTTTATTTAAACACAAAAACATATATCAATATTTGCTAGAACAGGAACTCGCCTGCGGATTACCCAATCCTAATCGTTTTTACCGTTGGAGCCGGTCATTACCCGGGTTCCCTCTAAAAGTTTCCAAATAGAGGTGGTAGATTAGGCTCTAAGGGCGTTCCCGCAACAAGGTGTGTATTGCCATGCTCTTTTCAAGCACAACAGTGGCCCAGTTGACCACAGTAATTGTATCCAGGTAAATGCATTTCAACAGGAAGATTATTAATTAACGTGTTCACTAAGCCCTTTCCATAACTTTCTGCCTTCCAGAATGTATGAGGGAGATTGTTTAGAAATCTAATTAGGTAAGGTATCCCCTTTGGATTATTTACTATGAAGTCATTAAATTTACTCGTAAGCATCTTGGTTATTCCAACCTTCTCATTGTGGTAGTTATTATTTCCCGCATTCTCTTCACCATGAATAACCATTAGTCTATCAATTAAATCTCTGACGTCATTCATCCACACGTACTCGACTGGTTTGTCTGTATACCTCTTTACAAAACCCATACCACCCTTTGTGTTTGGCGAGTTACCACGTTCTTTCTTGAGTGACTGCCATATTGGTTTAATGATGTTGTTGTATTTTTCGCTACTGCTTGACTTGGGTTTATTTGCATTTGGATCATTGTTCTGATATATCGCATTGGTAACCTTCAGCATAGTTGTATAGGTATCAAGGTCGTCAGATGTGTACTCTTCAGGTGATACGGTTTTCTGAGTCAGGAGCTTCATAAACCCATTGGTGGCTTTAAAGGAGTTACCCTTCACCATAATATTATCGTTGTTGAATGTTACTTCGGAGTCACCCATGTAATGTCTCCCATTGTCAAAACGGAGACCAAAAATTGTGTCATTCAGAGCGCCTAAATATTTTGAAACTTTTGGGCCCAGGTAAGTTGTTGAGTAGTTTGAAACAGCCTTCATCTTCTGCCGTTCCTCGTCTTCAATTTGTTCCAGCATAGGCTCCAACCTCTTACGTGTCTTTGGTGTGATGGAGTCATCAACAAATAAGCTTCTCTCAAACGATGTTACCTCAGGAGTAGGTGGTATAGGGAACATATCGTCAAACCCCCCGTCGTAAGGTAGTAGCTGCTTTTCTATCTCACGATTTTTTTCTATAGCATCAATTACGTCCTTCCCTATTGCATCTAATTTATCAATAACTGGTTGGTCCTCTTTTTTATATTTTTCGTATTCGGTTATAGGCTTAATTTTCCATTCTTTAAATTGGTCTTTGATTTGTTCAAATTTCTTTCTGTTCTTTTTTGCTTGCTTAACAAGCTTTTCATCATATTTTGCAAACATTTATTTAAGGGAAAATAATAAAATTATTCGTTGGGACGCTGGACGTTGGACGTTGGGACGTTGACGTTGACGTTGGGACGTTGACGTTGGGACGTTGGGACGTTGACGTTGGGACGTTGACGTTGGGACGTTGGGACGTTGACGTTGGGACGTTGGGACGTTGACGTTGGGACGTTGGGACGTTGACGTTGGGACGTTGGGACGTTGACGTTGGGACGTTGGGACGTTGGGACGATAATATTGATAATATAATTATTTTGTTCATTTATTTGAATGGAAATAATAAAAATGATTTTAAAAAGAAAATAAATAATTAAATAAATGAAATCAGGGGTAGTATTTAAGCATTTTTGACACTCTGCCTACCCACGGTACCTGTGTAACTCTGGTATCAAAGACTTGTTTTACAGAAGTTGCGTTTACTCCAGCTATATCTAAAGTTTGTTCATCAGTACCGAGATGAGCTGTATATACTACTTTAGTAGCCCAATCACGAAATCGATATCCTGTACCTGAATTGGATTTAAAAATAACCTTTAAAAGACCATTATAAGTTAAAAAATGTTCGTTTGACTCGCTTTTGTTCTTCTGACCCATCACCGCTAATTTGGCGACTTTGGGGCATTAAAAATCTTTCATAATCTTCTATCCTATAGTCGTATAAATGGCGGTTAATGGTTACTAAAAATCTTTATATATGAAGAATGCTCCTTTCATTTACGCTAGAATGAAGTGACGTGTCTCGCCTCTTGCGACATCTTCACGGCCAAGGCTGCTCCGACTGCGATAGCCAGCTGAGAGGCCAGCGGTGAAGGTCGGTCCGCCGATGTCATGAGTGCCTGTATTAGTCACAACAGCGCTGCTCTAGCGTAATATTTTAACTTAAATGTATATTATTCACTTAAACGTAAATTTTCCGCTAATAAATTGTTGTTTTTGGGTGTTGTTGTGTATGTTACACTACGTAATGTAAGTAAAAATATACGGTAAGTCAGAGGAAGCGTAATGCTGAGAGAAAGAGTAAGATTAATAGCTTACTCGAATGCATTTGTTTCGCCGGCGCGGTAGCTCAGCGCGTTCGGTCAGGAAGACTGGCCACCTTTCTGAAGAAAAAACTGAGTAAAGTTTTCATCGTGGAGTTTTGAGTGACGTCATGAGACGTCCGCACTGATCCGCTCTCCCTCATCTGCTAAGAAGCATGGGACGAGACGTGGAAAGAGAGAGGAAAAAACCCTGTGGGGCAGAAGATCGACGACGACAGAGAGCAAGAAGAGAAAGAAAAAGACCCCACAGGGTTCCTCGGCGCCGAGGTTTTGCTGTTTTCGACAAAATCGAATTTGGGATTTTTTTTTTTTTTTTTTTTTTTGGAATAATATATATAATAAATAACAATGAACAATCAACTAATACCTCCTTGTAGCATGACGGCTATAATGAAAGGCAATGACAACCCCGCAGCACTTTGTTTTGATATAAATAAGGTGCCAGAAAATCTGTTGTTTCCCGTTTTTAATTATCTGCGCAGCCTTCAGTACTTACAACTGACTATTATGGAACATGTAGAAGACGAGAGAGAACTCAACGCAATAGGTGAAGGTATGTCACAGCTAGAAAAACAATTTGAAAAGTTGATGGTTGAAATAATACCACAATCTGACTCTGAGGCTGAACAATCTGACTCTGAGGCTGAACAATCTGACTCTGAGGCTGAACAATCTGACTCTGAGGCTGAACAATCTGACGTTTTACAATGTAAAAAATGTGGTTGTAAAAAAATTTTGTTATGGTTATAAAAACTATAAGACATTATCTTATTCTGGAACTGTTATTGGACAACAAGAACAAACAGCTTATAATGTTACTTTGGTATCTGGAACATTTATTGAAGATCCCAAAACTATTTTGGATAATTAAAAGAAGAAACGGGGTTAGATATAACATTAGAGTCATTTGAAACCTTTTCTACAACTATCACCTTTATCTTCCTTCAAAAAAAAAAATAAATGGACCAAGGCTGAACAATCTGACTCAGGCTAAATTCAAATATTATTTTTAAGGTCTACGAAACCTTAAAACTATTGGTAGCAAGTAGTAAGAAGATTTTTTCGAAAATAAAAAATTGATTTTTTTATTTAATTTTTTAATAAAATAAATAAGTAAATAAATGAATATGCCGGAAGGAAATAAATATAGCTATGCAGGTAAATACTGCAACAAGTGTGGAGTGGACGTCACTTATAAGAATTGGTCCAGGCACTTGAAATCAAAGGGTCATCTTAAGAATGACCCAAACAATGAAGAGAAGGAGGAGCACAACAAAGATAAAATATACCGCGAAGATCTTGGCTAAGGATTATAATCTTAGTGGTGTTTCGAAAATGAAGAAATCGCAACTTAAAGAAGCTTTGGAAAAGACTAAGGACATGTTGTACAAGAAGCAGGATTTGGAAAAGCTAAGGGTACCTCAACTACTAGAGATAGGTAGAAGTAAAAACATTAAGGTGACTGTCAGGATGAGGAAGGCTGAAATAATTGAATCCATTTTGAAGACGCAAGACATTGTCTTTCGTAATAAGGTAGCTCAAGAGTTAGGTTTCCACGAAGACTTGATAGAACCACCCAAGGAAGAAAGAAAACCACCCTACAAGATCACTGAAACAAACTCACGGTTCATTAAGAAATTTAATGCCACTGAAGTAGACTACACCATTAAAGTTGATAAGTTAATGGAAGTTGAGAACGCCATCAACGCAATGATTAAACTGGCCAAAGAGAAAGGAAACTACAAAAAAGGAGACAAATTAACAGTAGTAGCAAGCAACCCAAATTTCCCTCATGATATTTCAACCGTGGTACAATCCAATGTTAACGCCAGATCTTTCATGAGTCATATCGGTAGAATTCTATCTTCTAACGAGAACTTAAATATCACACAGACCAGGTTCAATATTAAGATTCTGAATATACCTAGAGGTCAAGGCAGGTCGAAAATTATAAATCTATCTGAAAATGTGAGGACGAAAAGATGTATTACGCAGATAAATAATAAAGATAACTTGTGTTGTCCACGAGCCATAGTCACAGCACTGACGTACCACTCTAATGAAGTACTCGGTAGGCAACTGAGTACAATGGAAATTAAATTAGTTAGACAAGGCAGACGCATTCAGACACAATTAACTGAAGAGTTGTGCAAAAGACTCGGTGGCTACAACGAGGAAGGTTTCACACTTGAAGATATTAAAAATGTAGAAAAATTATTGAATATTCAAATAAAGGTTGTGTGTGCCGAAAATTTTAATTCTGTTATATACTCAGGCCAAGAGAAGGATACTAAACTTTATTTATACAAAAACGGGACGGGACGTCATTAACAGTATGAAAGCTTTTCTAGGAAGCTGTTATTACTGCGACAAGTGCGACTCACCTTACAATAATAAAGACAAGCATAAGTGTAAGAGGAACAGGAATGTGTGTATTTTGTGCAAGAAACCTGCGCACGCGCCCGAAGAGAAAGCTAAAGTGTATTGTGGAGAGTGTAATAGGTATTGTTATAACCAGGAATGTTTGAGTAATCACTCTGAGGTTTGTAACACAGTTTATAAATGTAGAGGATGTAATTTAATTTTATCGAGATCTAAAGAGCATAAATGCGGATACTCCTTTTGCTACAATTGTATGGAACCTTATAAGACTGGTGAACATCAATGCTACATCCAATATAAACATCAGAAAGGTGGGAAGTGGGAAGAAGTGTGTATTTGTAAGGCTACCGATAAGGAGAGTTTTTTGGAACACTTTGTAGCTAACAACAAGGATAAACTTCTCAAAAATGTTAAGCTCACTACCCTTAAAAGACAATTTGATAATGGAGATATTTCAGAACAAGAGTATAAAGTACTCTACAACAATACACTGACTGAATTTATAACGTTATTAAATGGTTGCCGTTACACAGAAAAGTATATCTGGTTCGACTATGAAGCTGAGCAAGATACTGGAGTGCACATCCCCAACCTCGTAGTAGCCCACTATATTGACGGTACCAAAGTTTCCTTCAAAACAAATGAAGAGTTCTGCAAGTGGTTGATTTCTAAGAACCACCAAGGGTACACGGCTATTGCACACAATGCGAAAGGCTATGATTCACAATTCATTTTAAAATACTGTATAGAGAATACGTTGAAACCATACACTATATACAATGGAACAAAGTTGATGATGCTAGAGGTAAACGGACTAATAAGCATTATTGATAGCCACAATTTCGTAGCTTCTCCTTTGAGTGACTTCCCTAAAACATTCGGGCTGAAAGAACTTAAGAAGGGCTACTTCCCACATTTCTTCAACACAAGAGACAATCAGACTTATGTAGGACCTATTCCTGAGACCAAATACTATGGCGTAGACACGATGAAGACAAAGGCTAGAAAAGAGTTTCTTGAGTGGTATCATCAAAAGGTTAAAGAAAATTATATATTTGACTTTCAAAAAGAATTTATGGATTATTGTAACTCTGATGTAGATATTCTGCGTAGAGGTTGTTTAGAACTAAGAAAACAATTTTTGGAAATTGCTAACATAGATCCATTTCAGTACATAACTATTGCGAGTGTTTGTATGGGTATTTATAGGTCCAAGTACCTCCAGGAAAATACTATGGCTGTGATAAAGTGACAAGAAAGAAATGTATAGTAAAGAGTCGATAACCTGGCTCAACACCTTCGGGGGTGTACAACACGCTTTGAATGGTGGAGAAGTAACGATTCGTGGGGCAAAAGTAGATGGATTCAATAAGGACACAAATACAGTATACCAGTTCCACGGTTGCTTTTGGCATGGATGTCCTGATTGTTATCAAGAAGAGACTATTAACAATGTTAACCATGAGACTATGGGAGACTTGTACGAGAAAACAAAGCGAAGAAGTTACCAAATTAGGGAAGCAGGATACAACCTTGTCGAAATATGGGAATGCAAGTGGGCTAAGAGTAAAGGATACAACAATACTACTCCAATCGTTGAGCCCTTGAACCCTAGAGATGCTTTCTATGGAGGAAGAACAAATGCAAGCAAGCTTAAAGTGTGTGGTAAAAAGCTGAGATACATGGATGTATGCAGCCTCTACCCTACAGTTCAGTATTTTGATTACTATCCTGTCGGTCACCCTATAAAATTATACAAACCTAAGAGGTACAACAAAAATTGGTACGGTTTGATTAAGTGCAAAGTATTACCACCGCGCAAACTGTATCATCCTGTTTTGCCTATTAAAAAGGATAAGTTGATATTTGGGTTGTGTGGAAAGTGTATTGAGGAAAAATGTGGTGCTTGTCAGCACACAGACAATGAAAGGGTGATAATAGGAACGTGGACTACAGATGAAGTGAAGAAAGCTATAGAGAAGGGGTATAAAGTGGTACAAGTATACGAGGTTTGGCATTTTGAAGAAAAGAGTAATGATCTGTTTAAAGGCTACGTCAAAGACTTTATGAAAATTAAGCTAGAAACGAGTGGGTGGAAAGATGACTTTAAAACTATTGAAGAGTACACCACAGCAGTTAAGGAACATCTTGATATCGATCTGAATTCCGAAGAAGTGGTTCCAAACCCTGGTAAACGCGCTGTTTCTAAGATTTGCTTAAACTCATTGTGGGGTAAATTCGGTCAAAGACAGAACTTGACCCAAAGTGAATACATAGTGGATGTAGAGAGGTGGTACAAAATAATGTTAGATGATAGGGTTGATATAAGCAATATGATTTTTATTAATGATAATATTGTACAAGTCACCTATAAGTACAAAGATAATTTCGTTGAAGACTCCTACTCAACCAATGTGTTTATAGCAGCATTTACAACTTCTAATGCGCGCCTACGGCTTTATGATATGCTAGACAGGCTAGGGTCAAATGTGGTCTACTACGATACTGATAGTATTGTTTATATTGATGATGGTACCAACACTGTTGAAACTGGTTGTATGTTGGGGGAGTGGACTGATGAACTGGGTAAGGATGATCATATCACAGACTGGATTTCTACAGGACCTAAGAGCTACGGGTACGTAACATACAAAGGAAAGGAGACAATGAAGGTAAAAGGTTTCACGTTAAACTATGAAAACTCTAAGGCATTGAACATCAAAACTATGAAAAATATTGTGGATAAGGACATCGATAAGGTTAAATTGAAATATAAAATGATTACAAGAGATACAAAATCTAAACGCTTGATTAATAAGGATGTTAGTAAAGAATTCAAATTTGACTATGATAAAAGAATGATTGAGTCTGAGGTCAATGGTATTATTGAAACATATCCTTGGGGATACTAAATAACAAAAGAAATATCAAAGTAAGATAGACACAACCTTGAAACAGATTAAGATAAATAGACAAGTTAAGGTTAAAAGAGGCTATAACTGGTAAGATAAGTAAAATAATTTTTAAGGTAGGCATAGAGCATAAAAGAACATTATACTATAAATAATAATAAGGTTAAATGAGGCCACAGGTAACAAGATAAGTGACATAATTTTTAAGGTTAACTTAGAGCACTCTATAAAGATGAGTGAAATAGTTTTTTATGGTTAATAGGACCATAGAAGGTGGTTGGCTCAGTGTAGGAATAATTCTTGAAAAAATCTTCGATTACATTTTAAGGTTAAGAGTAACCATAATTTTTAACACTTTTTATTGAGACTCTGTATTTAAATAGAATGGATGATTCTCACCACACATTTAATACTTTTAAAGATTAAGTTTAATCATAAGCTTTCTCAACACTTTTCAATGCGTTTTAATCTTTTTTAAGATTAGTTTGAACCATATTTTACTCATATTTTTCAAGAAAACTTTGTGAATTTTTTATGGTTGATCTTAATGATAACTTTAGATTACGTTTTAAGATTACTTTGAACCATGAATTGTTTCACAATTCTCCAGAAATTTTTATGGTTAGTTTTCACCTTAACCAAGATTTACTTTTAGAAACCTCATTGGACAGGGTGTGGTTGGTTTTAATCTTAAATAAGATTTAAAAATAAAATGCGTTTAAGGTAAGATTTAAGGTTAAACACGATTACCCAACAGATAAGTAAAATAATTTTTTAAGGTTAAATGGGACCTTAAACGATAAATAACATTATGGTTGAATTTAACCTTAGAAGAGGGCTTGCTCCCAAGTGACCCACATACTACTCCTGACCCCCAACTCCTAGACTGCCGTGCCCTCACTCTCCTCGTTCGGCAGTATGCTCCTTCTGCCCCCATCTCCCAAATCGTCCCACGGAGGGACTCTGTTCTCCTCAAATCACCTGACCCTGACCTCCACACACAACTCCTCCACAAGATCCCCCGCGTCCACTTTGGACCCCGTGCCACCCTTGTCCCCCTCCCCCCTCAAGCCTCCAATCGCCAATCCCCTCCTCCCCGTCGTCCTCCCACGCTCACTGCTGTGATCACAGAGGAAGAGGTGCTGGAGGAACTCCGGCGGGATCCCCGCCTATCCATCCGCTCAGCTCGTCGCATTAACAATGCGACGGGCCCCACCTACCTCATGCGCGTCTTCACAGAAGACGCGCCATCCATCAACCACCTCCTCCGCAATGGGGCCCTCATTTACAACCGCCTGCACCAGGTGGAACCTTCCCGAGCACCTCCCCAGTCATACCGCTGCTCCCGATGCCTCACCTATAATTACCACCTGTCTGAAAATTGCCGTATCCCCCCTGTCTGCCCCCACTGCAAAGGCCAACACTTCCAAACTTCCTGCCCTAACCTCGCCGCCACCCCCTCCTGTAACACCTGCGGTGGGGCACACCCCACATACTCTTACAAATGCAAGTCCCGCCCCCCTCCCACCAAAGAAGAATTCACCGTCCCTGTCCGTCCCACTGATCCCCCAATTCCTGCCAATAACTCCTTATGCCCTCCCCCCACAGCAGAGGACATCATCCGGTTCCTCACTGTTGTCCTCCAAAATATCCACCCTTTCCAGTGCCCTCACACCCTCCACCAAGTCTCCCTGGCCGCTCGCTCCCTCTTCAACCTTGATTTTAAGGCTACGACCTCCCAAAATCACATCCACTTCACCTTCTCCCGAACCGACCGCCCTCACACCCTAGTTTTGTCCCCACACCCGCTCCCTTTTCCTCTCCCTCTACCCACCTTAAAACCTCATTATGGCGCAGCAACGATTTAACATCCTGTACTCCAATATTCGCTCCCTTCCCACCAATAAGCTCCTCCTGATGAACACCTTAAACCAACACCGCGTGGATGCCTTTCTCCTCAACGAAACCTTCCTCCTCCCTCACATACATGTCAGTACCACACCCTATATCCTACACCGTCACGACTCTCCCCATCCCCCTGCACGAGGTGGAGTAGCTTTTGGCCATCTCCGACACCACCCGGTTCGGCCACATCCCCTCCTCAACATCCCTTATGAACATCTCATCCACACCCTCTTCCTCCCTTCCCTCACTGTCACCTGTGCTACTATTTATGTCCGCTCCCATGTCCCCATCCCTTATAACTTCCTTGCTCACATCGATAGCACCTTCACTACCTACGTGGTCGCCACTGACCTCAATATCCACTCCCGCACTCCTGCCGAACTCCGTCAGTGGCATCAGTTCATTCCTACCATCAATGGTGACATTGTCCTGCTCCCACGCCACACCCGACCCTGTAGCAACACCACCCCTGATGTCGTCATTGTCTCTCCCAATCTCCTTGGGCGCATCACCGCCGACGTTCTTGACCCCATAGGCAGTGATCACGACCCTGTTCTCCTCACCCTCACACACAATGTCCATCGCCCACAGAATCCTCGCCCGCCTCCACCTCCTAAACTCGTCCATGACTACTCCCGAGCAGACTGGGATGCCTTTCGCCTCTCCATCACCCATCAGGTCGAAAGCCACCCTCTCCCCCTCCACTCTCCCGATGATATCGACCAAGCTGCCTCCTTCCTTCAGCAGACCTTGTCTGATGCTATCCATTCCCACATCCCTACCAAAGCTGTCCAGCCACACCGACCCACACTCCCTCCACAGGCTGTCCTTCTGCGGGAATCCCGCCGCCTGTACCGCTCCTTCCTGCGAACCCGTGACCGGGATACACTCCTCCGCCACCGGCAACTCCAGCGACACGCCAGGAGTGGCATCAGACAGTGACACGGCTTAATGCCCACCTCCCAATCAACTCGTCCCGGTATTGGAACGCCTTCCACCGCCTCACTGGATCGAAACCTATGCCCACGTACCCACTCCTCCACCTTGACCAGCCCCTTCCTGATAATGCCAGTAAAGCTAACCATTTTGCCTCTTTCCTCTCTGATGTCTTCTCCATCCCTGACAATCCTAACTTTGATTATTCCTTTTTCCCAGATGTCCATGAAAAAACCGATGTCTCCATCCCACCCCTGGCTCCCGGCTTCCATTACCTGGACCACATCCCCCCATCAGACATTAACACCCCTATCACTGCACACGACATACAACTGATACTGCGCACCAAACGCAACACGGCTCCCGGCCACGATCGCATCACATACCGCCACCTTAAAGAATGTCCCCTCCCTTTCCTCACCACTCTTGCTTCCCTCTATACCACCGTCCTCTATACTGGCTGCTACCCCCGCCTGTGGAAAATCTCACGAGTCCTCATGTTCCTCAAACCCAACAAACCCCCTTCTGATACCTCCTCCTACCGCCCGATTTGCCTCACCCCTGTGTTCAGCAAGGTCTTCGAATCCATTCTGCCCCGTCGCATCCATCACCACCTCCACCTCCACCACCTTCTCCCAGACACCCAATGTGGCTTTCGTCCTTCCTTCTCTACTGACGACCAACTCCTTCGACTTACGCAACTCCTTTCCCTCCAGCTAAATTCCCGTCGTGCCGCCATATTTGTGTCCTTAGACCTCGAACGGGCCTACGATCGGGTCTGGCACTCTGGCCTGCTCTTCAAACTCCAAACCTATTCTCTTCCCATCAATCTCGTCCAGGTCATTGCCTCCTTCCTCTCCAACCGCCCCACCTATGTTACCATCCACAACACCGACTCCCGTCTTTTTTATCCCTCTGATGGTGTGCCCCAAGGCTCTGTCCTTTCTCCCCTCCTGTACCTCCTGTATACCTCAGATATGCCTAAGCCTGCCCCTCCTGTACACCTTTTCCAATATGCTGACGACACCGCTTTCCTTGCCTTAGCTCCCACCCTTGCCCGTTCCAACCGCCTGCTCCAAGAACACCTTGACCTCTTTGCCGCTTGGTGCAACCAGTGGCTCCTGTCTATAAATCCTACCAAAACCCAGGCGATCATCGTAGGTCGTACAACCCGTTCCTTCCGTCCCCGCGATTTTTATCTGACCCTCCATAACCGTCCCATTCGTCTCACCCCTACCCTAAAGTACCTGGGCCTCACTATTGATCGCACCCTCTCCTGGACTCCCCATCTACGCACTATCCAAGAAAAAGCCCGCCCCCGCCTCCGCCTCCTCAAACACCTTGTTGGCCGAACATGGGGCCTCAACCCTTCTACCATCCTCTATACCTACAAATCCCTCATCCGCCCTGTCCTCTGTGTCGCCCATCCCGCCTGGATCTCCGCTCCCCCATCCTTCTACAAATCTCTGGAGATACTGGAACGCCATGCCCTCTGCCTCGCCTTCCGTATCCCCCTTTATCCCCCTCCCCCACGCGGATCCTCTATGATCTCATTCCTTTCCCCAGACTCGTCCTCTTTATTGAAAATCTCCGACTCCGTTACATATCCCGCAAATCAGATCCGCCTAATCCTCTAGTCCATCCCCTCCTCTCTGCACCTGGTACATTGCCGCGCCTCCACCACTGTATTCCCCCTGCTCTCCACTTGTCCACCCTCCGGATCCTTTCTCGTGGCAATTTCCGTACCCTCCCCCTCCCGGATGATGCCCTCCGACCTGACATCTACCCTTCATACCAGCTGTGATCCTTCTCCTTGCTCCCTCTCCCCCTTCTCTCCCTGAGGGCCCCGACTATCCCTCCCTTCCTGTCCCTTCTCCCCTCCTCCGTCCCCCGTCCCTCTGGATTCTCCTCTTACCGCCCTCCCCTATCCTTCTTCCCCGTGGCTTCCTGGGACACCATCCCCCCCGTCCCTTCCCTACCGGCTCTGTGGCTCCTCCCCACCCTCTCCCTATCCTTTTATCCCTCTTCCCCCCACACCACATCTTAAATGCTCTCAGTGCCCCACCTCCCTTGTGCTTCGACAAGTGTGATGTGTTTTAGTTACATTGTTTTATTTTACAACAGTGGATGGCCAACCCGCAGTCGACACCGTCAGTTTTAACTTGTGTATCTCTCTGAGTGTGTGTTGTGTTTTTTGTTTTAACTCCAAATAGCGGACGGTCTCAATATGGCCGCCGCCTATGCTCATTTTAAACTGTGTGTGTGCCACTGACATTCGAGCAACTGTTTTTATTCACCACTTTCGTCGTTCCAAGTGTTTTATGTCACCACCGTTTTCCTCCATTTTATGTACTTTGTTTTATCTCCATTTTAAATCTCAGTTTTATGTCAGTATTATCTCCAAAATTTTATCTCCTTTGTGTTTTTATGTTCTCCGCTGTCATTTTTTTTTATTTCTGTAGGCCGAAGAGCGCCAGTGAGCGCTGCCGGCCCGCCCCTTTTTTTTAGGGGAATTGAAATCACAATAATGGGAAAAAAAACTCGCTCCTCAGTCTTGTGTTGACTGCGCTCCGTTTACTTTCGCTATTTATTGGTTATCTGGCTTCGTACTCTGCTCTGGCACGGTTCCGATTTATCTTTCGTTTGGATTTTTGTTTTTTCGATTCGTTGTTGTTATTATCGTCTCTGTGGTTTCGTGGAGTGTTTCTCGTTAGCGGCGACGCTTGATCGGTCGGTCGTCGCTAGTCGCTCCCGACCAGTCAGGTCTTCGGTCACAATAATTGGCGACGAGGTAAAAGGTTCCATCAAGTTTCATGGACGAACGACTTGTGCAACTCGTGGAGCAGCAACAACAACAGCTGCTCCTACAGCAACAGCAAACTGATTTGTTAAGACAACTGTTGGCGGAACGCTTACAGGTTCAGGGTTCCCAACCCGTCCAAGCGGTTGTCACGTCGTCGACGGATTTCCGCCCCCCTGCGTTGCCGCCCTTTAACGACGCCAAAGTGGATTGGGATACTTACTTACAGCGGCTGAAACAGCACTTTGCCGCCTTTCAGGTCTCTGATGACGGTCTCCAACGGTCGCTCTTTCTTTCTTGGGCTTCCCCCGAGACGTTTTTCTTACTAAAGAAGTTGGCCCCCCTCTCCAATCCGGTGGCACTGACGTTCGAGGAGATGTGCGCATTGCTTTCGAATTATTATTCCCAACGATTTCACGTTGTCACATCACGCCTCCAATTTCATCAGTATCACAAACAGCCAGGTCAATCATATCGGTCATCGGTGACAGATTTGCAAGGACTGAGTCGGCGTTGCGAATTCACGTGCTCCAACCCGTCTTGTAAAACCTCCTATGCTTGCTCTCTCATCCGTAATGTTGTCGTTCAGTTGGCTCCAGATCCAGAAGTGCGGACGGCGGCCCTCAAGCTGGACGACCCCTCTCTGGAGAACATCCTGAAGATTGCACATTCTTTCGAGATTGCACAGGCGGCGAATGAGCGCCTCATGGCTCGTCCTCAGGTAGCAACTGTACAACCGCCGCAAGGGGGACGTAACGTTCGGAAGGTCTTGCCCCGCCGGCAGCGTCGTGATCCTTCCCTCTCTGACGTGTCCATGGCCTCTGAACGACCGGTCACTTCTCGTCGGCGTAGGCAACGTAGTTTACCGTCCTGTCCCGACTGTTTTACGGCACACCAACGGGCGGACTGTCCAGACCGCTGGGCCCTCTGTAGTCGTTGTGGAAAAGATGGGCATCTCCATTCGGTTTGTCGGCAAACGGCAGGACAGTCTTCCCCGAATTCTTATTGGCGTCAGGGGACAGTTCATGAACTGCAGGCTACTGTTCCCCAGGGTGATTCTCCCGCTACCAAATTGTTTATTGATCTCAGAATAGCTAACCATAACGTCCGCTTCCAGGTTGACACAGGGGCGACAGTCTCCCTGGTGAACCTCCCGACATATGTCCGTCTCGGCTACCCAGAATTGGACCCGCCCTCCCGCAGGTTGGTAGCATATGGTGACAGTGCGATTCCTCTGAAAGGTCAGTTTACCACTTTGGCAACCTACAAAACGGTTACACGTCCTGTAACCCTCTTTGTGGTCAATAGCCACTCAGCTGGCAACATTTTCGGCCTCGATGCGTTCTGTTTGGGTTCTCCATCTCCAATGAGGTGCAGGTCATTTCTGACACTGTTCCTTTCCAGGAACTCGACGACCTTTGTGCCTCTTTTGCGTCTCTGTTCGAACCGGGTCCAGGGTGTGCAACCAATTTTGAGGCACATATTACTTTACGCCCCGATGCGGTGCCCCGTTTCTGCCGTGCACGCCCTCTTCCGGTCTCCCTACGGATGGCGGTAAAGCTGGAACTCGACTGTCTGCACGCCGCAGGAGTCATCGAACCTGTCAAAACGAGTGTCTGGGCCACACCACTGGTAGTGGTCCTGAAGCCTAATGGTGCCCTCCACCTTTGTGGCGATTTTAAATCCACCATCAATGCCCAGGCACAGGTCGAAACCTACCCAATTCCGCGGCAAGAGGACCTTGTTGGCGGCGAATACTTTTCTAAGATAGACCTGGCTGACGCCTATTTGCAAATCCCGCTCGATGAGGAATCTCAACGAATCTTGGTCATCAATACCCCTTTTGGTCTTTACAAATACAAACGTTTACCTTTTGGGATTTCTTCGGCTCCAGCCATCTTCCAGAGGTATCTCGAACAATTAACCATGCGTATACCCGGTTATGCCAACTATCTTGATGTCATCGTTACTGGGGCTACACGCCAGGAGCACTTGCATAACCTCCGCACTCTCTTCACCACATTGCGGGACGCCGGGCTCAGATGCCGCCTCCATAAATGCCAGTTTTTCCAGGAACGGGTTGAATACCTTGGCTACTTGCTCTCCAAAGACGGAATCCAGCCCACAGATCGCAATGTATCGGCGGTCGATGCTCTACCACGCCCTCAAAACCTACAGGAGTTACAGGCATTTTTGGGAAAGGTGAACTATTATGCCAAGTTCCTCCCACAAGCGGCCCACATTAAGCTCCCCCTCAACTGTCTCCGGAAGAAAGGTGTGCAATTCCGGTGGTCAGATGCTTGTGAGCATTCCTTTCAGCGGCTAAAGCGCCTGTTGCGTTCGGCACCCTGCCTTACGCCCTTTTCTCCATCACGTCCCCTTGTTCTGGCAGCGGACGCCTCTCCATATGGCATTGGAGCAGATTTGGCACACCACAATGATGATGGTACTGAACAACCGATAGCCTATGCGTCCAAGACCCTGACGCCTGCTCAAAAGAACTACTCTCAGATAGAAAAGGAGGCGTTGGCGATCGCCTATGCGGTTAAGAAATTCCATGTGTATCTTTTTGGGGCCAAGTTTAGCCTCATTACTGTCCACAAACCATTGGTCGCTCTATTTGGGCCACACTCTCGGCTCCCAGAACGTACGGCCCAAAGACTCCAGCGTTGGGCTCTATTTCTTAGTTCCTACAATTACACCATTAAGTACAAGCCTACTACACAACACGCCAATGCAGACGCTCTTTCTCGTCTGCCTTCAGGACCTGATCCAGCATTTGACCGACATGAAGTCTCCTGTTTCCACATTGATCTGGAACGGCTAAATACCTTAGATGGGTTCCCTATCACAGCCACGCGCATCGCTGCAGACACACGCCAGGACCCCCTCTTACGACGGGTCATCCATCACGTACTTCATGGGTGGCCCACTTACTTCCCGAAGTCGACAGCCTCCCAGCTATGTGCCTGGTCCCATCTCTCTCGTCGATTGTCTGTCATTGATGGTGTTCTCCTCCTCGATGCTGAGGGCGATAACCACCGGGTGGTTAACCCACCTGCTTTACGCCCTCAGGTTCTGGATCTTCTCCATCGCGGACATTGGGGTATGTCACGTATGAAATCCCTGGCCAGGAGACACGTTTATTGGCCAGGTCTGAACAAAGACGTGGAGGCCATCGTCCGCAATTGCTCCACTTGTGCTAAGCACCAGGCTGCTCCGGCCCACTCTTTCTCTCCCTGACCTACTCCACGTCGCCCTTGGGATCGAATCCATCTTAACTTTGCGGGCCCCTTTCTGGGATCTATGTCAGCATGGCGTCCACCACCACGACGACCACACTCAATGCCCTCACACAAATTCTTGCTATCGAGGGTCTTCCCAGTACCATCGTCTCTGACAATGGGCCCCAGTTTACAGCGGCAGCCTTTGAGCAGTTTTGTGATGCAAATGGCATCAAACACCTGTTTAGTCCGCCATTCCACCCAGCCTCTAATGGTGCTGATGAGCGGATGGTGCGGACCTTTAAACAAGAAATGCTGAAACCTGTGGGCACCTCCACCACCACAGCAGCCCTCACATTATTCCTGAGTACCTACAGGACTACCCCTATCCAGGATCGTAGCCCGGCAGAACTCCTCCATGGCCGCCAGCCACGCACCCTTCTCTATCTCTTGGCCCTACAGCCCTCGGAACCAAGGACGCGGTACACTGGGCCATATGCACCTGGATCCGCTGTGTGGGCACGTTCCTATGGTACGAAGCCCTCATGGGTGCCGGCTACCGTAGTGGCCACTCACGGGCGACGCCTCCTCTCTGTCAACACTCAGAGGAGTTTGGAGCGCCGACATACTAACCAACTTCGCCCTCGTTTCCCTGCCTCATCCCAACCAGTAGCACAGCCAGACCCGGAGACCCTACTATCGCCAATTCCTCGATCACACGGCTACAATCTGCGCTCTCGGGCGTTGTCCACGGCTCCAGTCGATGCAGACCCAGAGATGGCACACTCTCAGCCGCAACGGTGCTCACAGGGCAGATCACCCTCTGAAACACCCCCACCACTGGGGCCCCATGTGTACCTTGGGGCGGCATCGGCAACCCCAGGGGACACGGGCATGGAAGTAGAGACCTCGCCTCCACATCCACCCTCTCGGCAATCGCCTTCCACACCACCGCATCCTTGTACCTCTACGGAGGCCCCACATCCGTACCTTGACTTAGCGGGCTCTCCACCCGTGACACTCGTGCCATCGGTCCACCTTCCAAAGCACCGTCCTGGGCGCTTCCATCCCTACGCGCACATTTCAGGGGGGAGGGATCTGGTATCCCGGAACGACATGTTTGAGAGCCCGCCAGACCATATGGACTATGACAGCAGCCGTTAGGCGGCGCGCACAACCTACTAGCACTGCCTTCGCCACTAGAGCGCTGCACGCCGTGGCGCGCCTACCGCGCCGGTCATCTGCCGCACTATATAGGGCCGGAGCCACAGCTCGCTCCTCAGTCTTGTGTTGACTGCGCTCCGTTTACTTTCGCTATTCATTGGTTATCTGGCTTCGTACTCTGCTCTGGCACGGTTCCGATTTGGCTTTCGTTTGGATCTTTGTTTTTTCGATTCGTTGTTGTTATTGTCGTCTCTGTGGTTTCGTGGAGTGTTTCTCGTTAGAGGCGACGCTTGATCGGTCGGTCGTGCTAGTCGCTCCCGACCAGTCAGGTCTTCGGTCACAATACATATGACAAAGGGTTTACTCAGAAACAGTTGTGCTGTGCAAAGAGGAGCAAGAAATTTAGTTTCAATCTATATACGCACTAGAAACAATCACGTTATATGGTGCGTTGGAATTTGCTTAGAAATGTTGTTAAAAAGACGAGTCAGATGCGTAAACAAGTTTTTTACTAGTACTAAATGAGCTCGTATAATTACACCAAAGTTATTAGATCTATTATAAACCATTGTTACTTAATCATTACACTGACTTATCTTGAGGCCTAGCAACTTTGATTCAACAGTCATTTAAGTTTTACTGTGAGGCTAAATATCGCATAGGACAACTTTATTTTCTTTACAGAGATAATTTTGATTCAGGTAAAGTACTTATAGACTGGCAACCTGAGTGACAGAAACAAGTTTCAATTATTTTAGTAATAACTCCCACTTAGGTCTCAAGTTCAATTTTTATTATCTATTAGCAACTTTCACTAAGCAGAAGTATAGCTTTCAGCAGACTACAATAATACTATTTTTTTAATTAATACTTTTCAAGGAAACAGCCAATGGTTGCTGGGTTGCAGATTTATTCGCAACAGATTTCTGGCTATTATTGCTGTTCCTCAGGTAGCTGTACAGTAAACAAAATATTAGAAAAATTCGAAGTAGAATTAAAGGAGCAAGAAGTACGATGTATGCAAAGCTTTCTTGAAAAGTGACAAAATGTGAAACATTAATACTCTATTCTGCTGCATTTTGATAAAATAAGGAACTAAACAAAGCAGTAAGTTCAGATAAACGAACAATTTTTAGTTACTTACATTAGTTGTGTTGTGACGTAATGTCAGCACCACACGCCAGACGCAGTAGAACGATCGTGGAGAAGGCAGCGGATGACCGGCAGCCAATCACACACCGGCGCCGCGCCTCTTGGAGGGAGTAACGGAGACGCGCGCCCTCTACTAGCTGCTATATCTAGGCTGACATGCGACTGGATGACCCGTCAGAACTCTGCTACGAACTTGGCAGTAACTGGGTCTCAGTGCAGCTAGCATCGTACAGAAGACGACGCCACGAGAAGAGAGAAGAACAGCTAGAAGTTGAGTATTGTATTCATCAGTCAATAAAACTTGTAATACTAATCTGTAAATATGTTCTAGATGTTCTCGAATCCTGCACCGAACCTTTCCTGAAAGAAAGGCAGTCCAGGGATGAGAACTCAACGAAAGGCGTCGACAACTCAACAAGTTGTGCCCTATATGTTTACTCAGAGCACTGTGTAATAACACCGAACATAAGCACAAACCATGTAGTAAACGAAAGATGCACATATTAACAGCCCAGTTTAGAAGTTCTACCATAATCTCTGCACCTGATGTTTATTATCATTACACTGTGCTCTGAATAAACATATTGGGCACAACTAATAGTTACTTATTTTATCAAAATGCAGCAGAATACCGTATTTATATTTCAAGAAAGCTTTATATGCACTGTACTTTTTGCCCCTTTAACTTTGTGATTCTACTTCGAATTTTTGTAATATTTGTACTTATATATTATTCTGTAACTGTTTCCTGTACAGGTACCTAAAAAAAAAAGGGCAATAATTGCCAGAAACCTATTGTGAATAAATTTGCAACCCTGCCACTGGTGGCTGTTTGCTTTCTAACCTAACCTCACCATAATTTGTACACGCCCAGTTTTCTTTCGTAATCGCTTCATACACATCTCTTCCTTTTTTTCATTATTTTTCTCTCTCAAAGTTTCCCACTGATCTAGAATTGCAGTCCCTTTAACTGTTCGACTTAATCGTTGTCGAAGTATCCCTTTCGTTTCCAAACGATGTCAGTTTGTTTAAAATTATGTAGGTGTCAGTTCCTTTATTATTTCTTCCACTTTCTTCGGATGTAGTCTACATACGTAATAAATTCTGATTGGGCTCAGCAAATGTTATGCAGTTTGAAACATCTCCTTGTCCCTACTACATGATCAGTCTCCCTCAGCTACCTTCAAACCATGTGTCTGCATAGTTGAATTGTTCCTTCCGAAAAACAGTACAAAATGGCACCCATTTTATGCACGATCTTCCATTCCCATACTGTTTGTCATTGTAGTCCTTTTTCCTGTATGGAATTCCAGTCTACACGTATAAATAAAGTTCCCTGCCCTCTAATATACAAAGGACGTTCAAAACGTTTTGCACAGTCGTCTCCAATTAATTTTTTGCAGGAGGAGAATGAGATATTTAACATACTTGTAACATTTTGCTATAAGTTGGTAAATAAGAGTATTTTCTTGTATTTACAGGTGAGCCGACCGTGAAGTAGATGTCATATTGCGACAACGGTCGGTGATGGAGTTCCTCTAGAAGACCGGCTAAGACTCCGTCACATCGATTCACAGGAAGTTGCTCCCTGTTGTTGGGAGGACACGGCGGATTAAGCAGTATCCGACGGTGGTTGCAGAGGTTTAAAGAAAGTGATTTTTCTCTCCTGGATAATCCACGATGCGGTAGAACGTCGACGGCATTGAGTAATGTGAATAAGGAGACCGTTGATCAAATCCCCAAAATGACAGATGTGGGACGACACGACAGCCTGCTGAAATGTCACGTATGTTATTGGGTAGTGTGGTATCATTGGTACAGTCACCAGGGAACAGAAAAATCTGTGCACGTTGGGTGCCTAGATTAATCACAAGAGAAATGAAACCGACGGAGAGTGCAAACAGTGTTTTGACGGCGTCATTACCCAGGATTGAACATGGTTGTATTTATCCGAACCTGAGAGCAAAACCCAATTCATGTAGTGGCGTCATCCTGGTTCCCCTCGGATGAAGAAACCAAGACTTTCGCCAACAGCAGGCAGAAATGTGGTGGCCTCCTTCTTCTGGGATCAGCGTGGTGTCATTTTCACTGACTGTTTGGAACGTGGCGCCACCATTAACCGGGACCGTTACTGGTTGTCTCTGGACAAGCTACGACGCGCCATCAAGACCCACAGACCACAGCTTCAGGGTCATCTCATCAGACTACACCATCACAATGCCAAACCCCATACAGCCCCTGTGACGCAGGAGAGAATCAGGATAATGGGTAGGAAAATTCTACTCCATCTTCCCTACAGTCCTGACTTGGCTCCGTCTGATTTTTACCTCTGGTCGTGTGAAGGCCCACCTACGCGGTAAAACATTTAGTAGTGAGAAAGACCTTATTTCTTATGTCAAGCGATGGTATAAAAGTCAATCCCCAGAATTTTACAAAAGTGCATTTACGTCACGGGCCAGATGCGTCACAGCTGATGCAGGCTTCATTGAGTTGGCTGAATGTATAGCTAAATTTTGCAAGTATATTTACAAAAGTGTCATTGTCCGCCTACAAAAAAAAAAAAAAAAAAAAAAAAAGTCGGAGACGGTTGTGCAAAAAGTTTTAATACCCTATGTACTGATAACGTGCATTATCCCATCATTCGTTTTGTTTAAACAATCAACAGTTTACAGCAGGTAGCAGGCGTGTAAACTTATAAGTATCCAAATCTGCAAGTTTTCCAGCAATAAGAGCCGATGACACATTCAGCACACGTCTGTTTCTAGTCCAACTGCAAATTTACTCGACAAATTTCAAGTCTGTGAGTTTAGTGGAGCCGCGGAGTAGTGACGGAGCGCATTGAGGCACTATGCTCCGATGCGCGAGACCGTTCCACGTCGGGGTTTTGAATCCTCCCTCGGTCATGGATGTTTCTGCTGTCTTTAGTATAAGGTAGTTCTTAATTAGTTTGTAAGTTTAGGGACTGATGACCCCGCAGTTAAGTCCCATAAGGTTAACAAACATGTGAACTTTTAATATATATACTAGCTTAAACTCACGGCTCTGCTCGCGTGTTGCTTGGTTATGATAGATAAGCTATCTTTCAATAGTGTGGTATGAGATCAGATCACACGTAAAAATGCACTCGTTTCGAAGAATCCAATCACGAAATTCAACAATAATGATTGTAATAATATCACAGATGGATCACTTGATGTAATGTACGAAACGTCAAATGGCTTTTTTAAAATAAAGGTATTGAAAGAAATTTCTTTTTTACTGCTTTATTTATTTATTCTTATATTTCCTTATTCGTATGCTTATCCTTACAGAGAAAGAACTGAAGACATTGTAGCACGCATAGACCAAAGATATGGTCTGTGGCATCACGTTTCGCTGTATGTGACCTCCTTCCTACAGAGTCGCAAACGTCATCGCTGGCCTTCAGTCCGAATTTTTTTATAATTTGACGACTTTCAACAACCAGATCTTCCACCCCTTTATAGCTATCGGCATGGAACTGCTATGGTGTACAACGGGAAACTTCGGACAACAATTACACGCATATCATTCGTTTGCGTTCTGCAGTTTTCGCTGCAGAGCGAAACATTAACTCACACATACGTAGAATTTTATATACACCGATAACTTTCCATCCCAATATACTCCACCGTTTTATCATTATCAACCCTCAAGCAACAATGCAACCAATGAAACCATTTTCAAACTGTAATAAATTTCAAAGAGTAATTATTGTTAAGCATTTCGTGTTATATTCTTGAAATTACTAAATATCACATCGCTGTAAAACCGTGCCTAAAACCTTCCTCAGGTATAAATTAGTAACTATACAAATATTTAAGTCTCTGCGTCTTGTCGTTCGGACGTGATAAGCGTACACCGAACAGACATTCACATTAATAGATATAGATAAAAGAGCTATCCGATCGTCATAAAACCGTGCCAAAGCCTTCCCCGGGTAGACCTTAGTAACTGTACAAATTTTTAGCTCTTTATGTCTTGTGGTTCAGACGTGATAAACGTACACCTAACAGACATCCACATTTATAGATATAGATATG
Organism: Locusta migratoria; assembly: GCA_026315105.1. Lineage (NCBI taxonomy): Eukaryota > Metazoa > Arthropoda > Insecta > Orthoptera > Acrididae > Locusta > Locusta migratoria. The sequence goes on from CM048751.1 coordinate 302,901,212, forward strand.
GCGTTAGTTCCGAAAGAACAGACGTCACTTCTGATCCTGCAGTTGTTATTATTTTATATTCACAGAATATATGACATCAACTGCGAATGGGGAAAGCTGAAAATGTGTACCCAGCATTCTGGACTGGGGTGTCGAATTCTCGTGAGGGACTGGCACAAGTCCGTCGTAATGTACAGCCGAAACGAATCGATGCAGGTGATCAGCCAGGATGCGCACGCGTGTGTCACCTGTCGGAGTCGTATCGACGGTTGTATCACTCTCCTACCACACACGCCTCACGACATTCCAGAGCCTCCAGCCGCTTAACCAGACCCCAGCTGACATGTAGGCTTCCATGGATCCGTGAAGTTGTCTCCATACCCGTACACGTACATCCGTCGATACCATTGCAAACGAGATTCGTGAGACCAGCAGCCACGTTTCCAGTCATCAAGAGTCCAATGTCGGTGTTGACGGGACCAGGCGAGGCATAGAGCTTTGTGCAGTCGACAAGGGTGCACCGGTGGGCGTTCGGCTCAGAAAGGCTCTATGATGTTTCGTTGAATCGACCGTACAGTGGCACTTGTTGATGGCTCAGCATTGAAATCCGCAGCTATCTACGGAAGTGTTTTATTTCTGTCACGCTGAATGATTCTCTTCAGTCGGCGCTGGTACCGTCCTTGCAGTATCTTTTTCCGGTCGCAGCGATGTGGAGATTGGATGTTCTACCAGATTCCCGATATCCACGGTGCACTCTTGAAATGGTCTCACGTGAAAATCCCCACCTCATCGCTACCTCGCAGATGCTGTGTCACGTCCCCTGTGCACTGACTGTAACACCACGTTCAGATCGGCTTGAATCGTGGTAACCTGACACTGTAGCAGCATTAACAGATCTGACGCCTCCACCAGACACCTGTTTTCTTATATAGGCGTTACCGACTGCACCACCGTCCACTGACTGTTTACATCCCTCATGTTTGCATACGCATGTTTGCCTTAATTTCTTTGGCTCTTCATTGTGTGTTTTCGTCTAAACCTCTCTGGTGGGAACCAGAAACCCTCGAGAAAAGAGGTATATAAACATAGAGAGGCTACATGCAAGTTACAGAGCTCTGGGTGGCAGCACTAAGCAACATTGGGCGCCATATTTGAGAACGTCAGTTTGAAGCAGCAGCGTAAGCAGACGCTTCTGTTTGTCGTATGTTCAGCGTACAATTGCAGCTACCGCAGTGATAAAACTGTCCGAATATCATACATAAAGAAAGAGATATGTAATTATATAGGTCGTTGTGTATCAGCGTGTATTTGCCTATAAACATTCATTATACTTAACTTTCGCATTTACCAAGTTTCAAAATTATATGTACTTCACGACCATCAAAAAGCTAGGCAGAGGACGGATATATTTGGTGTTTTTTTTATGTTATGACACTTTTTTATATAGTGTACAATAGCGTATTAAACATTGGGTAATTAGCCTAGGTATATGAACTGCAATTAAACTATTCTTTATTCAGATTTCCTTTGAAAAACAAGGAGTTGCTAACCTAATGGGTAACCAGTATGAGGCGTGATAAGTCGCAGCCTACAAGGTATAGTTACATATGCCCTTGTCATTTTGAAGAAAAGTTATGGACGCCACCACCGATCGAAAGCGGGTACTTACAAATACCATTCCAACACTCCTTTCGTTTCCTGAGCACCTACAGAAACCAAAAGCTGTAAGAAGAGCACCAAGTAAACCTCAAATTGTGGAGAGCTTGATAAATATGTAATATACTTCAAAGCATGAAATATACTTCAAAGACATTAAATAAATTCGCCTGTATTTATAGTGAAGATATGCCGGCAAATACAAACGATTATTGACATTATAGTAACATCAAATAATGCAGCAGTTCGACGATTGTAAACATTACACTTAGGATGCAGTAATAAACGAGAAATGCTATTCGTAGTGGGAATTACTTTTCGAAATGCGTCGCCCAGAAATTAAGGAAAAATCAGGACTGGCAATGATTAATAAAATGCCCAGTAACACCTGGCGTGACACTGACGTTCTCAAACTTTGTGGCAACCTTTCCAATTGGCTTCAACTATGGCGGCGCTGTGGCCAGTCTATGTTGCTAATATAGGTCTTTGCCCTCGAGCATACTGAAGGCGGTGTCGAAACAGCTTTCTACACGCGTTCCTTTTTCGGATGAACTGCGTCTATGCCTTCCCCATGAGTGTCCTTACATGCTCGATCCAGTTTGTACAGAGCTCAGCGATATTTAAAGAACTTGAGCAGGTAATTATTCTTGCTGAGAAAACCTGCTGCTCTTCCGTCTCGCTGTAAAGAGTGCCACAGTGGATGAAACACTCTTGCTAGTTGACGTCACTTCGGAGGGAACGTCCAACCCCAACGTTTGTTTGACAAGCAACATAAGCTTCTGGAAAACGTTGGCAAGCACCAAGGACCATTAAAGTCATCATCATCTACATTCACGCATTAGGTCTGTTTGAAGAGTTAGAACGGTCTAGATGGAAGCTGTATGCTATACATTAACAACAAGAGTTTCTGACGGTATACCCGTCACTTTAAATGTGAAAAACCGGTCGGGATAATCAATTAGACACAGAAGTCTCGTCGTGTTCGTATCTAATGAGTTTACTGTTGGAGATGAAGTCCTGTTCGTAACGTTTGAAGATTGGCCATGCTAATTGCCATATTCGACATTTTTCTTTTTCCGTGTTTGAGGAGATGGATATCTCAGATCAGGAGGTTCATGATGCGAGATCTACATGCTATTCTCTACGGAGGAGGTTGATGAAGAGGGGGCGAATGATGAGCCGGTGGAGTCGCTATAGTCTTATATATTAAAAGAATCTACGAAAAATAAAGTCGGACCAAACTACCCGACCAATTTCCTTCATTTTTGTTTTGCGAAAGGCATTCATCCACAGGTTTGTTATCAAGTATCAGAATTTACGAACTCTTGCCTTCCGTTTTCTACACTCAAACGTGATTTCCTTCTGTATATTTCTTAAGGTGATGTCTTCAAGTCAGTCAGTCAGGCTGTTCTACCGGACCAATTTCCTTAATTCTCACTTTAAACAAAAGGTATTCATTCGCAGATTTCTCATCAAGTATCAGAATTAACTAGCCTCTCCATCCTTTATTTTTATTGAAACTCGGTAACCTTCTGTCCTCGCATTGAATATTTTAATCGGTTTGTTTTACAATATCTTCGGTTTTAATTAAGGTACGCAGTTCTTTTTGACCTAACAACACTCAGCGGGTCAAGCTCTTTCATTTGCGCTTTTAAACACTCGCTGTGATTGATTTTTAAGAAAGCTATGTGAGAACATTTAATTTTACTTCAATTTTTTCCCCAACTTTTTTATCATTCCACAAACGCTGCGAAGTATTCGCACGGATCCTCTAGTTGTACATTAGTATCGAAGTCCGTATTTAGTTGTGTGTGCAGATGGAAAACATAATTTACTTCAGCTGAGAGTGTCGTGTTGAACTATAGAAAGATAGAAACGCAAGACATTTTGAACGGAATGAGAAGAAATCGTCACCATTTAGGAAATATGATATTTCAAATGAATTTTGGTTTCCCTCGTAATAAATATCAAAGACTTCATCGAAAGTACCCGAATACCCCCAAAATATACATGTTTTAATATTGGGAGCACTGTGCTGCCACCTACTGGCAGGTACTCCATATCAGCGACCACAGTAGTCATTACACACTGTGAGAGAGCAGGACGGGGCGCTATGCGAACGTGGTCAGGTGATTTGGTGTCTCTTGTGTCAGAGGTCTGTACGCGAGATTCCGACACTCCTAAACATCTCTAGGTCCACTGTTTCTGGTCTGGCAGTGAAGTGGAAACGTGCAGGGACACATAAAGCACGAAAGCATACAGGCCGACCTCGTCTATTAACTGACAGAGATCGTGACACTTGAAGAGAGTCGTACAGTGCATCTATCCAGGCCATGACACAGGAATTCCATACTGCATCAGGATCCACTCCAAGTTCTACGACAGGCGTGAGGTGAGAAAACTTGGAAACGACGCATCGCGTGATGTAAGGAGCGTAAGGGCGTAAAGATTGGACGATTGAACAGTGGAAAAAGTTTGTGTAGTGACGAATCAAGCTACACAATGTGGCGATCCGATGGCAGGGAGTGGGTATGGCGAATGCCTGGTTAACGTCATCTGTCAACGTGTTTGGTGCCAACAGTAATATTCTGAGGCGGTGGTATTACGGTGTGGTCGCGTTTTTCATGGCTGGAGCTTCCACCCCGTGTTTTGCGTGACACTAACACAGCACAGGCCTACATTTTAAACACCTTCTTGCTTCCCACTTTTGAATTCAGTTCGGGAATGGTGACTGCATCTTTCAACACGATAAAGCAGTTGCTCATGGTGCCCGGCCTGTGGTGGAGTGGTTAAACGACAATAACATCCCTGTAATGGATTGGTCTGCACAGACTCCTAACTTGAATCCTCTGGAACACCTTTGGTATGTTTTGGAAAGCCGACTTCGTGCCAGACCTCACTGCCCTACATCGATACCTCCCCTCAGTACAGCACTTTGAGAAGAATGGGCTACCATTCCCCAAGAAACCTTCCAGCACCTTACTGAACGCATGCCCGCGACATGGAAGCTGCAAGGCTAAGGGTAGGCCAACACCATACTGAATTCCAGAATTATCGTCGGAGGGCGCCACAAACTTGTGATTTTCAGCCAGGTGTCCGGATGCTTTTGACCACACGGTGTATATCGTTGTATCGTAAGAATTGAGAGGCTAACTTTAGATACATAAGCTAACAAAAGTTACTTTGAGGAACAAGGAACTATACAAAAAGCAGACAAGAGCTGCTGTTCCACCGCCAACGCAACCTTCGTGCCCTCAACCCCTTCAAGAATTGTTGATCAGCTGGATGACATAGAATTATCGAATCCACCCAGAACCACGTTATTTGGCTGCACAACGTCTAATAATGAGACGACATCTTGAACTGACTCTGAGCTTGTTCGGAGTTCAGTACTGAATCAGTCAAGACATTCCAACATATCCTTTTGACGTTCTGCTCTCATTGAGAATCAGGGGCGCCGACTCCATGGGTGCTCCGGGACTCGCGCACCCCCCCCCCCCCCCAAGAATATTTTGTGGGTGCTGAGCTCCCACAAAAAATTGAGGTGGAAAATAAAAGTATACAACTCTTGCTTGGAACTGACCAAAGAAATTTGATGTCGGACTTCAAAATCTCAAAATATTTCAAAGATTTCTTTAAACCTTGTTGACGGTGTTCTACCAAACGCTTTTGTCAGAGAGAATAGCTTTGCACAAAAACTGTTAGATTAGTGTAAGTGATCAATTATTTCATTGGGATGTTATTTATATCGAAATATACCCTTCGGCCAATTAGATCGCTTTATTGTAGTGTCCTAATGCAGCGATGCTTTCCTTTTCTTCCTCCTCCTTCTTGCTTCTATCTTTAAAAGGCCAGACAACTGCCTACTTACTTTCATAGATTTCATGATATAGCGCACCCTCTGGTGAGTTCTGTACCGATGCTCTGTCACCAGCCATTCGTTTATTACAACGAATTCGTTTTTCTATTGGAATGTCGTAGTGTTCAGATTTTTTGTCAGCTAGACCAATTGCCTCTTCTACAATACGAACTCTATCTTGTTCCATATAAAGACGACTTGCCTGATTTTTTATAACTGATCAAGACTCAAGCCTTTACTCTACAAAGCAACCAGATTATAGTTTACTTCGCATAGAACATCATTCCAAAACTACATACAGCAAAGAAATGTGAAAGACTCTTGTGTCTTAATTTTCTTGCTGGTCACATAAATCCTCAGTTGCAGCAACAACACCATCAAAGTTTTCTGCTGTGTTTAATAAGAAATTCCCAACGGCTAGTGGAAGCAGAAAGAAATGTAAAAATGCTCTATACTGTTCAGAAAAATGTTACATTGTTTTGTGCAAATGAGTGTCGGTCACATAAATTAACTGAATGATCAATACATCTAACAAAAATGGCTTTCTTGTTTATTGCTTTATTAATGGACTGTACACCTCCAGATATGCCGTTCATAACAGCTGCATTGTTGTAACCTTGTGAACGACGCACCATAACATCTAATACGTATTTTTCAAGTTTATTAAGATTTTCTTCACTTATATCAGCGGCTTATTTTTTCTTTTAAAGGAACAACAAACCCAAGGAATACTTCTTTTATTTCCCATTTTCTGTCAGCAATTTTCACAAAACGAATCATTTCGGACATTAGGTCAATATGCGAAATGTCAGCTGTACTATGAAACATGATACCGAAATATTTAGCAGATTCAATTTCGTTGACAAGCTTGGATTGTACATGGTCCACCAAAACATTTATAAATTCATTCTGCATTTCTGGCAACAAGTATGATACTTTTTGTGGTTTGCTATGTTAGAAGTTTAAGATCTGTTGATTTAACACCACATCCTAATTCGACAGTAGAATGACGAGTTCCAAGAAATTGTCGAGTCTTGCCCTTCGTCATGTCCACGAAAGCTGGGTCCTGTTTAACTAAAAAAAGTTACATCCAATAGTCTAGCTAAGAGATCCTTCCATTTCAGTTTGTCAGTATCCATTAATTGCATCAACTCTTTTACGTAATTTTTAGGCCCATTTCCAAAGTTTTCACTTTTCCAGATGTTCATTCGTAGATTCGACATCTCGCCGAAATGTACAACTTCTTTCAATATCCTAAAATCTAAATATTTATAGCTATTGGGAAACTAAAGCAATACTGTCGTATATTTCAGTGTATAATTAGTTTTTCCATCACAAATATGGATCCATTCTCCCTCCTTCTATATGGTAGCTTTCTTGCACACTTACTGATTGCGATAGAAACATTCCATCGCTATGGAAGGAACACGGAAGGAACGACATAAAGATAATTCGAATGTTCGCTGGTCATTCAAGTTGGTCACTGTATTTGTACATATATTAATTGCGTCAACTGCATTAAAAATAGAGTGGAAAGAAGAACGATACACATCATTACTTCACTCTCTTGCGGCGAAACATTAAATAAAGTGTATTGGGACAATGTTAAAACAGTGACAGAAAATACATTTACAAAATAGAGATAAGAGCGTCTATGTTTGACAGGTCATCTAAAGTCGACATACAATTTTAAAATATTTGAATTAAGGAAATGAAGGAATATAGAATGTTATGCTTGTAACGTAAACTGTTGTTCTACATTGTTCAGCTTTGGTATCTACTTAGTAGCAGAGGAAGCACTCTAGTGTTTTAATGGAAGAGCCACAATTCCTATGATCTGCACTATAAAAGAAACAAATAGCACAAAAGGAAATCGTAATGTAATTTGTGTACTAGCTCACAAGTGAAACTGAAGTCGATAGTTCCTGTGAGTTAGTATGAGCAGACGGTGTACTCGACAACCGGAATAAATTAATAACTGACTCCGTTTACCGACCCCCGCACTCCCATGATGCAACCGCCGAACAGTTCATAGAAAACTTGAGTCTTATTACAAATAGGTACGCTACTCATATAATTATAGTTGGCAGTGACTTAAATCTACCATCCATATGTTGACAGAACTACACCTTCAGATAGGGTGTCAGATACATCTTCATGTTCTAAATGCTTTTTTGTTATTTTGAACAATTAGTTCACTAACCCATTCAAATTGAAAATGGTTTCGAAAACACACTTGAGTTCTTAGTCACAAATACTTCTAAGATCACGACGGATACAGGCATAAGTGAACACAAAGTTGTATCAAGCTCAAATCCGAAACAAAGATATTTACCAAAACTGAACGCTAAATACTTCTATTAAAAAACAAAAACAAACAAAAAGATAAATATTCGGTTGACATCTTACTAGGTGAAGTCTCCAGTTTTTCTAAATTAACTATGCAAGTGAAGGCCATATGTGGCTTACATTCAACGAAATAGTATCAACAGCACTGGAGGAATTCCTGCCAAATAAATTAATAAGAGACTAAACTGGTCCCCCGTGGTACATAAAATAGAACAGAAAGCTTTTGCAGAAAATTTATACAAATGCAAAATCCCCAAATTTGCCGAAGTTTTACTGAAGCTCATAATTTAGCGCGGCCTTCAATGCGACATTCATTTAATAGTTTTCACAACGAAACTCTTTGTAGAAATGTGTCGGAAAATCAAAACAGATCCTGTCCTATGTTATCTACACATTCGGAAAGACTAAGTGAATGCCTTTATTGCACGATAGTGACGGTAATATTACTGATGACAGTGCCACTAAAGCAGAGTTATTGAATGCAGTTTTCCGAAATTCTGTCACCAAAGAAGACGAAGAAAATATTCCACAATTCGAAATGAGAACTGCTGCAGACATAACGTATAAGTAGATACCCATGGTGATGCAAAGCAAATAATTCTGTCAAGTAAGTGATCTTGCAGACGAAATGATCAAATATATTTTCAAAAATTTTCTAATGGATAAGAACAATACGTCTAATATTTAGCATTAGAAGGAAGTGTGTGAGATAAAAAACGTAGAGGGAGACCGAGGGACGAATACAGTAAGCAGATTCAAAAGGATGTAGGTGAAGAGCCTTGCACAGGACAGGGTAGCGTGGAGAGCTGCATCAAACCAGTCTGCGGACTGAAGACCACAACAACAACAACATTTGTTTATAATATTGTTTTGTAACAATTAATTTTGCACAGTAAGCTCCTTGACTTGTTTCAATAGCTGCTACTGGCCTGATTAAAGATTATCAATAACATGGTGAGAAACTTTAATTTTTAAGGACTACAGCTAAATGTACTTCATGAGATCTGCATCTACTGTAAATTTATTTATATCCTTGTCCAAGTTTGGAGATATGGCAATTATTTCAACACTATAGCTGCCGAACTTGTCAACCTTAGGAGCAGATCTGTTTTAGGGTGTCTCTTTTAGGTGCATTTCAGAAGTTCAGATTCTTTTTAAAACCTAAGGTCTACCTTATCAGTGTAACAAAAGCTACTTGCGGCTCTGAAATTACAGGAAATAATTATAGAATTCACAATCTTTGATGGTATGAGCATAGTATTAGAAGGTAGAAAAAAATTCTCTTAACATGTAAACAATGGGAGCTTTTACTTAAGTAGGAAATTGCAAATTGAAAAGTGGTAGATGTAACTATGAATTTTGGTTCCAGGAGGATCATTTGAGTGATGTTTAATGTATTTGCTTCGTTGTGTCATATTTCACTGCCACGCTAGTGAATAGTTTCATCATTAAGTTATTTAAGGGAACTGAGGTCTGAGTCACTCTTTTTATTTTTTAAACTAATAAAGGTCGCATTGTCAGGTGGTCCGCACAGATGTTCTCTACGTTCAATACGTCTCCGTTCTTCGAAAGCAGCTTTTCCTTGCAATGATTCTATTTTCGGCGTAAGCACATCCTCACCTTATTATCGTGTAACCATTGTAATGGGCAAAATGCCTGCGTTTGGCCATTGTAACAACTTCCATAATGACAGTCACACTATGAAATGCGAAAGCGACCAGTGTGCAGATTTCCGAACGGGTGGCGGAGGTGTTGGGGGGGGGGGGGGAGAGAGGAGGAGGAGGAGGAGACAGGGGGCAGCCGACCCTTGAGAGCAGGTAGAAGTGTGGCAAATGTCCGGCGTGGCAAGTGTCCGGACACCAGTTACGCCACTGTATCTAGAAAGTCCACACTCTTAACATTAATCTTCCATGCCTTATAATCACAGTTATGGGCATAAACTGTTTTACAGTTATGTAGAGTAACACATAACACACTTGTATCGCTTTTATCTCCACAGTGACCCGGGCCTATTCCACATTTAACACTCGTTCCCATAACTTTTACTCCTACCTTCTAAAAACCACTTCCAACATAACCGGCGGCGCTGGGGTAGCCGCGCTCTCTATGGCGCCTTGTTGCGGAGTGCGTTTCCTTTCCCCGCCGGAGGTTCGAGTCCTTACAACATTAACAACTTAACTTCGAGCGGGGTTTGATGCGTTAATTAAATGCTGAGTGCCACATATAGACCTGTTAACTCTACGTCAGTTCGTTAAGGGATGCAACCTATACTTTGGCTGTATAGTACCCAAATACTCGCCGAATTCGTTGGCTTGGGTACACACACACTCACACACAACAAACGACGATTTCATACATTTGTTATTTCCGCCTCTCAGTGTAGTGTGTCCATTCCCACGCAGCCTCTCTGTACACAGTTCAGTTTTGCTTACATCAGTTTTACATGTCCCATTGTATAGTCTTCTTCTCAAGCTCTGGACAAGAACGGCGTGCAGCTCACTATATCGGTTGCTAGAATATGTCAGTGAAGATATGGTTTTGTCTTCACGGAATTAAAGGTGGTTATTTTAAGAGACTTCCCGCTTTACTTTTTAAGAATAGCAGATTAGTGTGAAGCCAGATTCACATGTGTCATACCAATCGCATGGTAATTAATTATTAGGTTTGCTGAGCGCCTTCTCAATATGAAATCAAAGTATTAATTTAGCCTTTACTCTCAAATCTTGCAGTCGCTATCTTGTGACTATTAATCTGCCTTAACTCCCGCTGGCGTTGTTCCTTGGCCAGTCCGGGCCCTATCGGCAGTTCCACGTTTGTTTTCTCCAGTGTGTTGTCTGTACTAACAGCAGCGCATGGGTCTTCAATGATGACGTTGAGCTCACCGTCGTGGATTTGTTCAGATGTCCCGATACAAATTCCTTTCGGGATAAGTTGTGACTGGTCGTGACAATTAGTGATCTAAATCTCTCCTCGACCATCGGTAATGCTTATGATAGTCGCTGGTATGTAAATTTCTTTTGTGAGCCTAATAAGCACTTCACAGTTCAGTCGGTCATCTGTGTTTGTGACTCGAACTTTTCTCATTGTCAATGGCGGGATCGTCAAATTGTCAATGGCAAATAACTTCCTAGAAAATTTTGTATTACGTGTACCCGTTGGAACGACTTCCTCAATTTGTAGCTCAGATCTTCCATTGTCAATGATAGCTTGGGATGCCTGAAAGAAGTCCCATCCGAGGATGACATTGTGACTACATTCTGTCAACACGACAAATTTGAACGGCTGGGTCCTGTTGTTGATCGTTAGTCTTGCGACACAAGATCTTGCTGGCTGGACGTACTTTCCATTTGCGACCTACAGTACAGTTGCCCCCGTATCACAGAACATTGTCTTCTTTAGTGTGCGGCGGTAATTATCCGACGATACAGAGAAAGAAGCTCCTGAATCAACAAGTGCCCGGACAGGTTGGCCGTCGATTATGACGTCGATGAGATTTCCCGACATCTTAGTGTAGTGACTGTCGTCCATGGAGGATTTTCATCTGCGGCGGCCTCACCTCCGTAGATGATCGCCTCGCTTAGTTATCCTGGGCGCGGCGGCTAGGGGAGCGGCTGGTACCTCTGTACGGCGACGGTGAACGGCTGCGGCGCGTCGGGGAGAGACCTCGTCTAGGGTACGGCGATGGGCTTCTTCCCATAGGTCGACTGAACTCATGAGCAGGTGATTGCCTGGGATAGAACTGCTCTGATTGCTGACGTCTTGCGGCAAAATAATCGTCGAATATTCGCCTTCTCTCTCTACAGTAGCGCACATGTCCAGGGCGTCCACAGTGGAAACACAGTGGTGTGTTGTCTTCTGTCCTCCAGACGTCCATTTTTCTGCGGGGCGTCATAGTTGTCGGGGGAGTTGGCTATGGTCGCGTCGGTCGGTTCATGGGCTGCCGTTTGGCGGCTGCAGCGTAAGTCATAGCAGGGCGACGCCATTCTTCACGTCGGGTGCGATTGGTGGGGCAGACAGGAGCTAATGTTTGAAATACCTCCTCCTCGGCGGCGTCAGCTCCCTAGTGACTTACAGGGCTTACATCCGTGTCCATAATTTGATGCTCGCTCGGTCTAACAGCACCGGCTGCCATGCACTGTTGTAATTCTTCTCTTACAATTTGTCGTATGAGAGAAGCGAAGTCATGCTGGTCTTCCAAAACGGCCATAGGGACTACATTTGGGAGTCTGTCATACTTATTTCGTCCAGCCCTCCTCTGTTGCATCTCTTCAATACGCTGGCACCACTTGATGAACTCTTCCGTCGTAGCGACATCTTTTATCAGAAGGGCTTGGTACGTGTCTTCTGCTATACCCTTCATCAGGTGAGTGATTTTGTCGGCCTCTGTCATGTTCGGATTGACTATGTTACACAGGGCCAAAACATTCTGTATGTACGACTGTGTCGGCTCACCATGTCGCTGGGCCCGGTCCTTCCGCCTAGCAAATTTGTCGCTGTCGGTCTCCAAACGTCTTCATAAGTTCCGCCTGGGACGTTTCCCAGTCATTCAGTTTGTCTTCGTTGTTTTCAAACAATTGCTGGGCTGTTCCACCTAGGTAGAAATAAAAGTTGCCCAAGCACATCGTATGATCCCACCTGTTATACATGGCGACTCGGTCGAATCCTTTTAGCCATTTATTGGGATACTTTCCAGCGTCTCCAGAGAACACCGACGGTGTCTGATGCACAGCTGGCCTACCTTTGAGTTCGTGTCCATGGTTCTTCTGATAATACGGACTTTCGGAAGGATGTACGCAGTATATCCCTTGTATTCCGGTTCTAGTCCGTGTAAGCGACGGCTTCTACGTTGCCTAATCGGAGCCACGGTGATGCAGCTGTTGCACAGGGTACCCGGCGCCTCCACCAAGCAATGTCGCGTTACAATGGAAGCAAGCTTGACTTCGAAGGCAACTGAACACAGCACTTATACTCAAAGCACGTTTATTACGAACTCAACATACACGGAGCACTAACTGCCTCTCAGGAAGAGTGCTCTACTATTTATACACAGACAGAATTTACCAGAGATTAGAAGAACAGTTAACATAAGAAACAAGTAGAATTTATAAGTGAACATAAGAAAGATACAGAACATTCTAGAATTGTTAATTACAAAGAAATAAGTTTTTGCCGGTGGACGTGATGGAACCGCCGACTTTCAGCACCGCAATCGGTGACGCTATCCCTTGCGCCACACTGGCATTTGCTTCACTTGGCGTCTTGCGGCAATATGTCATCAGCTATATGAAATAATACTTCAATTAGAATATTGAAATAAAATTGATTAGTCATTAATGTCACTTAATCATGTGGTGTATATTGTACAACAATCTCTACACTGTCTCAATTACTTGGGTAATTTCTTTTAACTGATTAAATCTGATTATCTTTAGAAGAACACAACTGAATACAAATACTATCTTTCATGCAAGACAACTATGGTTTCGTGTGAGTATTAAGCCAATTAATTAACATAACAATGTGATCTTTTATCAATACTGCAAAACTATTTATGCGCATCACTTTGACTACCAATGTGTTATTTTTATTCTTACTAGATATGCAGATTGATCTCATTAAAGATTATACTTTCACTAATATTTTTATCAATTTGTAAGTCAGTGACTTGTTTTGTTAAAGGGCAATAATAAAAGACAAAATTAATCTTCGAAATGTTGAAAGGAATAGCAACTGGTAAGTGACATCAGGTGATATCAAAACTAGCAACTTTTGTTAACTGACTTTATTAATAAGAAACACCAAGCACCTACTACAACAATAAGCATACAATACTTCATTTACAATAATAAGTACAAAAAAAATTTCTTTCAAAGAGCAGATGCGTAACCTCAGCTAGTGATACAATGTTCTCCACAAGAGGGTAGACTATCGTCCTTTCAAAATTAATTACGCTGAAATATGCGGCTGGCTAGGCTACCAAAGTAACTGGCAGACAGCGTCTGCTTCAGACAAGCTACACCCTCCGAGTCCAGCCTCAGACAGACTGCTCGCCATTTGCAGACTGCCTGGCTCGCTACTACACAGGTCAGAGATAATGCTTACTCTCTGGCTTATGGTACAGATTACCAGCTTGTCCATATTAACAAGTGCATTCAAAATAAAATCGTATATAACATAAAAATGGGATGTGTCAACGTACAGTTAAAATACCAATAAAATATACCCAAGGCAGAATAACAGTTAAAATTCTAATAAAAATGACGCCCATGGCGAATATGTGTACTCCTTTCAACACTTTCAAATTCTGAAGTCAACAGGGTTAAAATACAGGTAACAGAAGGTTTTTACAACTTGTACATTAACCAAACAGTTGTTATTAGACATTAGGCATAAAAGAGACGCAGTGGTTGTGAAAAGAGTAACACAGGGTTGTAGCCTTTCTCAAATGTTATTCAATTTATATATTCAGAAAGTTGTTACGGAAACCAAACAGAAATTTGGCGAGGTAATTACAGTTCAGGCTGAAGAAATAAAAACCAATGAGTTTTACTGATGACACTGTAATTCTGTCAGAGACAGCACAGGACCTGGAAGAGCAATTGAACGGAATGGACAGTGTGCTGAAAGCAGCGTATACTATGAACATTAACAAGAACATAACGAGGGTAATGGAACGTAGTTTCAGAAACCAGGAGATGCTGGAGGAATTAGATTAGGTAACGAACGATAAAGGTGGAAGATGGGTTTTGTTACTAGGGCAGTAAAATAGGAAGGAAGAAAGGAAGATTAGTGTTTAACGCCCCGTCGACAGCGTGGTCATTAGAGGCGGCTGAAATAAGATATGACGGTCGCAATACAGATACAAAATGCAGCATGGCAATGCTGAAAAAGAAAAATTTGATAATGTGGACTATTAATGTAAGTTGAAGGAAGTCTTTCCTGGAGGCATTTGTGTGGACTGTTGTCTAGTACGGGAGTTGAATTTGTATGATAAATAGTTGACAGGAAGAGGATACAGGCTTTTCAATTATCGTGCTATAGAAGAATGCTAAAGATTAGGTGCGTAGATCGCCTAACTACTGAAGAGGTACTGAAGAGAACTGGGGAGAAAAACAATTTTTTGGCATACCTTGACTAAAAGAAGTAACCGATTGGTAGGACACATTCTTAGACGTCAAGGAATCGTAAATTTAGCATTGGAGGGAAGTGTGTGTGTGTGTGTGTGTGTGTGTGGGGAGGGGGGGAATCGCAGAGGAGGACCAAGAGACGAATTTAGTAAGCAGATTCAGATGGATGAGGAGATGAAAAGGGTTGCTCAGGATAGGGTAGGATGAGAGCTGCATCAAACCAGTCCTTGGACTGAAGACCACAGCAAAGGTATATACGTAGACACATACAAGTATTACAGATGTTTTGGCTAATTTCAGTGAATGCCTTACGCATCCAGTCGCCAGACATGAATATGCCGCATAATCAAGAAGTCAGTTGGTGTGCAAAATCCTATAGCGGCATCACTGACGCATCTGCAGAGACTGAGCGCTCAATGTTCCTCCAGCGATCAAAATAAGATACCACACGATATCAATTATTCCATTACTTTCTTCACCCAAGTTCACTTTCAGCTCATTCATAATTTCGTTTCTTGTTCTGTCATCGAGTGGAAACTTGCTTGACTTATCTAGGGACTTTAATTTCCGACGACATTATCCCAACTACGGGTACGTCAAGTGCTATTCAACCATCAAATGAGTGAGCAACTAAACGGATTCTTTTGTAAGAAATTCATGTGGTGTTTTTCAGTCACCTTTTGTTTAGGGTGGAACCACAGCAGAACAACACAAATCTGCTGGTCTGGCGATGAAATAACCGTCTACAACTGTTTCGTATGGCAGCGACGTGATATCGTTCTCCTTATTGTTCGACAGATACATTACAATAGTACCGTCTCTATTTCTTTATCATAATCGAAAGTAATGTCACAGACCACTATTTGAAATGAATTTCTTACTAGATATTTATTTTTTATTTTATTTTATCCAATTCTGCCGTTACCTCTTTCGTGACTAATAGTTTTATAAAATATGGGAACAAAAACGTTTTTAGTCACATACCATGATTTATATTTCGACTCTTCACGTGAATTACATAATTTTTTCAAGTTAGGTTAGTTATAGTCCTGATGCAATGGTAAAATTATGAAACGGTACATTTTAAATAGAAGTTTAAAGAAACGATGAAATAGCTTAATGTTTCCATTAATTGTTACTTTCCTGGAGTATAGCACATAATGACAAAACATCTTTTTATACAAACATATACTTGCACTTAGTTCAACAGTTGTAAGCAGAGTTCAGACTAATCCAGATATTTCTGAATACAAACAGTTGCTATTATTCAAAGCAGATACAAAGATTTATATGAGTACAGTATAATATGTCATTAATAACCTGATTATTTGTGTCATGTCAAGACTGCCTGAATGTTGTGAAATCGTTGACTCACAAATATTTGATTCTTAACAAACAAACGAAACAAAACAAAAATGTAACTACTGACAAAATTTACTGTTCATTATTGAACATTACTTTGTTTTCTAACCTCTTTTTTTTAACTCGCCTGTAGTATACCTTAAAATGACAGTACTTCTGTCTGTTCTGTACACATTTTCACAGTTAGTTATTAATCGCGTTTGATTTATGAATACTTCTTTATAATTCCTCATTTGGAACGGCAGCTGAACTCAGGTCCTCGGCATACATTTTTCTGTAGTGGTACTATTATAATTTTATTTTCTGTAGGTTTTCTCTTCCTCTTTCTACTTCAATTCTCTTAATTACTTGGTTACTTATGATGCCATTTTCACTTACCCCATTTCCTAAAATTATAAAGAACCCACTTCACTGTATGTGCTTTTTAAAACCTATATCAATTGTCATGGATTTCAATTTATAGGCTCAGTATTGCGTAATCAGATGTATGCAAGGGACAAAGGTCTCCTGAAGATAATGTGATATTACACGTGTTCTAGGGGAGCTTTATAAGACCGTTGCTTTTCACAACGTATATTAATAACGTAGTAGAGAGCATCGGAAGCTCAATGACCCTTTTGCGCATAATTCAGAAATTTTCGTGAAGTCTCAATACTAGGAAAACGTAGCGAGATACAGGATGATTTAGAATGTTTCCACAGTTGGTGCAGGGAATGGCAGTTGAGCCTGAAAATAAACAAGTATGAAGTGCTGCATTTAGTTAGAGTAGCAGGACACACAATGGAAACTGTTACCTCCATAAAATATCCGCCAGCAGACATAGGAAGCTATTTGAAATCTAACACAATTAATTATGGGTATGGCAGATGCCAGACAGATACATTGCAAGAATACTCCGTGAACAGAGGATGTGCGTTGCTTGTTTCTTGATACTATCGTATTGTAATTAAGGAACGAAGTGCGACCATTGATTACTAGATCTCATTGGTTGGTTGAAATTAAAAGTCCAGATTGCAAAAGTGTTTATATGTGAAAATTAAAATACACAATTTTGTGTTTGTTCTACGGTTTTGTTTATTTTGTGAATCGATTTTCGTCTTATTAGGCCATCATCAGACATTTACTAACGTTCAGTCAAAGAACTTGTGTTGTCAGTAAACCAGAAGTGATGTTACATACAGAAAAGTAAATTACTTCTTTGATGGAGCAGTTACAGTGCAAATAAATATTTGAATGAAAGCTGTAAAATAATAGTACTGAAAAAAGGAAACATTATTACCATACATAGAGAAACAGTGCAAACATAAATTTTTACATGACTACAGAGAATAAAAAATAAAATTAAACAAGAATCTAATGTTTTAAGTGTTGTTCAAAACACAAGGTGATGCAAATATTAGTAATATTAGAAACCTGGCACACTATTATAACTAAATAAACAAATAGAGAAAATATAGGTGTGGGATAGGAGGGTATAGGTGACGCGCATTGGAGAATTGAGAAGCTTAACAAATCGGAGGTACGCACTCGAACTGAAAATTGGTGTAGATAGACGTATTCAATTATAGTGTTCAAAATTAAATAAAGGATTACTGTAAGAAGGGAGTACAGAATAATTTGGAATATTGGTTCTAACAAAGATACAAAGGTGGTGTGATACATTGGATAACTAGACTGGTATTTGCTGTATCTCGCCTCAGGAGATAATAACTGAAAGACACTGTCTGATATGGAAACTGTTTATTGACCAGACAAACTAATCAACTTCTCGAAACAAAACAAACTACCAAACTTCTGAAACTAAGGCAAAAACAACAAACAGTAACTAAAAGTTTTCTTCTTCACCAATTAGGTATAATCCAGGGAGATGACGACAGCCTTGAGAGAACGGCCAGGGAGACGGAGTCGATGAATTCCGTTGCGGGAAGTCCTGGAGGCGCGGCGTCGCTGGCAGGGACTCTTCTCTTCCCAGGAGGCGTCGGTCGCGATCCCTCAACTATGGTTCTGGAAAACAGTCGGTGAAGAAATAGCGTCGTGTCACACTGCGCCCCCCTAAATAGTCGGTGCGCAGTGATACGTGGCAGTGTCGAGCAGGTCTCACGTGACTGTGCGGAGGAAAATAGTTCCGGTTTAGTGCGCTCTCTGGCGGTGCTCGTCGTTCTCGGACGCCTCACTGGTAGGCATCCATGCTGTGGTACCCTGCATTGCGGGTTGTTCGCTCGTCAGGCAACCCACCAGTACATGACAGTATCAACACAGAAAGTAGATAAACAGTTTAATTTTAATTTTCACAATGAATTTTCCCAGATTCGCTGCCTTCAGTTTTAAGTGATAATGCCTCCTTGGCTACTACTGTTTTAAATTATATTCGCGCATCTGGTTTTTACCATTCCATTTAATGGAAGGCGCTTCTGCCTGATTCAAAGAGCCTCATTTTTGCAGTGTTTTTTTTTTTTTTTTTTTTTTTTGGTTTATTGATAGCTTCTATCTTTTCGGTTGAGGTGGTTTTTTTAGTGCGTACAGCATGGCTAGCTGGCTAGCTCATCCGTTTTTAATCTAGTGATCAGCCAGCCATTGCATTCTGCTATGAAATTTTAGTCTCCTGCAACAGTACTTTTATCCCTTTTGTGCACTCCTCTGTGTATCAGTGAAGTGTTTATCTTCGTTCTACACCCATCAAGGAATTCTCTCGTCCGTGTTCTCTCTCTGTGTTTTCCTTCCGTCAAATGTTACATCATTGCTTGGAACAGGGAACTGATGACCTTGTAGTTTAGTCCCCTATAAACAACAACATAATTAATTTGTTCTAGCAAGAAGCGACGGAAGAATTAGTTAACTGTTTATATGACCGGTCATGATATAAAGCGAACGGCCGTGCCGCAGGGGACACACCGGTTGCCGTTAGGCGGTGGCTCCGAAACAGGTAGGTTTTACCGACGACCGGTATCGGCCGAAGACTGCTGATCGTTTCAAATCGGTGCTCAACTGTGGGCGCGGTCACAGTGCAGCCTATCTCATCACCCTAACGTAGAGACTTCGGACGACGGTCGGTCAAATTCAAATCAGTTTCTTTTCTTCGGTCAAATCGCCCGACGTTCCTATACAGTAGATATGGACAGTGAGTAACTGATACGTTTTGGTGAAAGAAAGAAAAAGATTTTGGCACCCAGAAGACGATAAATGTCACAATCGGGGGTATAGTTTTAAATCTATGGGCTGATATTAGAGTTTATTGGAAACCGCAAGTTGGTTAAATTGCCTATCGGAAATATTAGGCGGAAATAATTATAACCTCAAAATGTGTGTCAATTCTGAATTATGGCTTATCTGACTGATATTGTAGTGGGTCTCTTACTTGTTCTGCTTTGTCATAATCGGGTATCAGCTGATCACAAATTATTCATTCTGGCGTTCTTTAAGAAGATGGTCAGACTGTTCTATGAAGTGACCTGCAAATGTAGTGATCCGGAACGTGTGCTTCCGCTTTTCATTGGCTTCCGTGTATAAAATTAACTTATTCTTACCTTCACACTTATGTGTAACAAATATATTGAATGACGGTCATTGAAGATCAATGTAACTTCACTCCGTGAATCATAATCGAATGTATTTGGATAGCCTATAACTGTGTTATTCATGGATATAAATTATGAAAAACTGCAACAATTATGTTTTTTAATGCTTACCACAATGCATTTCGAGAATTTTTCTCGCTTTTAGTGCATCTGTTTACATAAATACATCTTGACGTTTCCGTGTATGATTTTATGGAGTTCTTGCACAGATGTAGTCTTTC
Source organism: Locusta migratoria (assembly GCA_026315105.1). Lineage (NCBI taxonomy): Eukaryota > Metazoa > Arthropoda > Insecta > Orthoptera > Acrididae > Locusta > Locusta migratoria. Next base: position 302,921,340 of record CM048751.1, read on the forward strand.
TGCGGTTACTACAATGAGAGAAATCGTACATAATAAACATTTGCAAGTTTTGTACATACTAAATAGTACTTCTGTCTTTATTTGCAAGCATTGTCTGTTCCATTACAATAAATATCACAACACAAAAAAGGTCACTTACACTAGTTTTTGTATAAAGATAAAATAAATAAAAATAAATTCGTGAAACTCGTGATAAGCAATAAACTTACCTAACTGGTGAAGTTCTTCATTATTTAATGCATGGAAGATAACTGGTGTATGTCTGCACAACTCCAGATAAATTCAGCAAAACTGTAAAATTACTTGTCAGTGACAGTACGAAATATCACGATATGTAATAGAAATTTTCCCTTTACCACTACCTCATATATCCGTAAAGCTCGTCTGGTTGTAGCAATAACTGAGGACAGTACAAATCCTCGCCACTTTCTTCTTTCTAGACACATGCAGCTCATTCGTATGACTTTGATGTCTTTATTCAGAGGTGCCCACAGGGGGGGGGGGGGCGTCATGCAGACTGCTCATCGTATTTTCTAGGGGGTGGGGGTGGGGTGGAATGAGTACTTTTGGCCAGTCTGGGGGGGAGGCTTTATAAAACAGTTTACAAAACGTGGAAAGAACGAAATTCCAATATGAAATGGCAAAACTGTGGTGTCGCACAAGTCTGAAGTGCGCGCCACGTACTTTCGCCGCGCGCCGCCATGCACGCGCGGCGCGGCGTACTTACGACGTCAGCCACGAGCGCCCTCTGCTACAACTCCGCTCGTGGCCACCACTGAACTGCATCTGTCATTTGGGATTAGGACAGGCACTAGGACTCATCGGTAGGCAGGCCTCTACGTAGTTAACCTATGTCTCAGCAGTACACTTAGTTGGCAGTCATAATAAAAGTTAAGTATCATATTTCTACGAAATATACTACTTGTTCTAATCTAGCTTAGTGTTTCTAGTTTCTGCTGTCCCTCTGGCTGGTCACCTCAGACTCTGTACCCGCACACGCCTGCATCCTATTTCCTGTGTCGGTCTCTCTCTACTCGGCCACCGACTTCCACAACAACCGGCGGAAACGAGACACCAAAGTGGCGACGAGGATGGGACAAAAAAAAAAAAAAAAAAAAAAAAAAAAAAAAAAAAAAAAAACCATAGTTATCATAATATGTTCGTAAATGGGGCATGCAATTTGCGATTCCTTAGGGGCCCATATCTCAGGTTCTATTCAACTCAGAGTGCAGGGGTAAAGTGTTCTGGATAGATCTTGGCCTAGTGATCATTTGTGTACATATTAGACGAATGGGTATACTATAGCTATCATACAGTACATCGTCAAATTTTCCAAAGTTACACAGTTCCTGGAGCCTATCCAAATTGAGCAAATCAGTTGGCTTTTGTACATGACGTGTAGTCTATGGCGGGCTTTAAACGGCTTACAAAATTACCATTCATTCATGGGCGGTTCCTGAGAAAATTTCAAAAAACCATGATTTTTCGGTACCAAAAAATGAATTGTGGGGATGGTCACTTCGATACTTTCTATTCATCGCAAATCTTCGAAATTTTTACCATATGTTCTTATGATGATATTCTAGAGGCCGTTTTTAAATTTTCGATATCGTTATCCGTTACCGAGATCCACAGGTTGAAACTTATCATAGTTTTGCACAAAATAACAAAACCTCATTTTTAGCCGTTTTAGCACCGTTTATCGCACTTATCTAAATAATTAACCATAGAAAATTGTTCAAATATTTACAATACATCCTGTAGACGTTTATCTATAAACGACACTTTTCAGTTTTCGTAAATATTAGTTCGTTAGCAAGATACGGCCGAAAAACTGCGATATAGAAAAGTGCTTATTGTGCTGAAAGACGGCGTTCGCACAGCTCAGAAACTTACCATGCGATTTCAAAAAAGGTACTCGCCGAAAAAAAATTGAGTTTTGTACATCTTAAAGATTGCAATCTTCGGTCGATGAAGGGGTGATTTTTGTTTTCGTTTAATTTACAGCATCCGGTTTAGTGAACTATTGCAACATATTTTAAAGAGTTTGCAGAAGTATAAACACATTGTGTAGACTTCTCGTATGGTTGTTTTTGGGTTACACATAGCTGCGTGTGAAATTTAGATAACATATCGAAATTTTATTTAAAGTTTAGAGCAGAATGATATCTTATGTGGTTCTTGAGATATCGGTCCGTGAATGATACCACGCGACAGTAATAGGTTCGAAAACGCCATTTCTGATTGTTAGGTAACCTATCTTGAGGAACAGGAAATGACTAAAATGTTATGTGTATGTTGTTTAGGTGTGTACTGGAAAACCCGTTTCCCGTTTTTGAAATGTGTATTCGTTATCGCGATACGCTAGAAATATATATTCATGGCTAATCGTCAAAATTTTTACGATGCTTTCTAATATAAAATACTATCCAAATTATACTCACCATTGATTTCATGTTATATAAGCAGTACACTCTGATGTAACAGGAAAAAGACGGAAACCAGCTGAAAAATGCTCCTGCCGGAGCACAGAAAAGGCGAATGTGTTCTCTGACACAAAAGTGTGGAAACAGATGCCTCTATCCTCATTCCGACTTCCTCACCAAAAATTTTGGCACTCATTTCCAAGCATAAAAGTGTCGGTGGAATCCATTGCACCCCAGGAAATTGAAATCTAAGATAGTTTACACACAGAATAGATTTTAACCTAACCTAACGTAACCTTCTCCCTAAGCCGACGAATTGACAGACTAGGGTAAGGTGGTACAAATTCGATACAGGTACAATTCCGATTAACATAAGGTTTCGCGCCATTTGTCTGTCTCGTAGTGTTGGTAGCACTTGCCTTTGTGTGGCGTCGTAGTGTAGCAGGTTTCTACAGCTCCTCCTGTGTTTTCCAAGAATACATCACTTTGTAATACGGAGATAGAATTTTTATCCTGTTAAGAGGTAAGTGAAGCTACTTAGTCTAACGAACTCTTATAAATTTTCTTGTTTCCACGCGCTTACAAATACTATATTAGTGAGGTTAGAAACTTGTTTTCCATTCGGGCTTGTTCTGAGGCACCTAAAGAGAAAGCCTCTGTGACATGTGTTGCCATTTCTTGGCAGAATTCACTAATATTTCCCACGTGAATTCACTCACGCAAGTAGTACATTTCCGATCAGAAAAATGGTACAATTTCGATACCCTAGTACAATTTCGATCAATGCAGTTTTTCAGTTTGGTCTGTCACGGTTGGTTACCATAGACATATTATAGCACAATTATTGTAAATAAATTCTGTATATTTAAATATTTTTCTACGCGATTTTTAAAGCCACCTATTATTTTCTAGATGCCACGAAAACGAGCAGAAAAGAAAATCTACAATAAATGGAGTCCAGCTGCATTAGATGAGGCAATAAAGAGTGTAATGAATGGACATTTGAGCCTTCGACCTGCTTCACAATTATATGACATTCCTTTCAGCACTTTACATGGTAAAGTGCAAATTAAAAAGAAAATGCAAGCTCGATTAACTCCAACTAGTCCTATAGAAAACAGAATTGGTCATCCAACGGTACTCAGTTCTGAAGTGGAAGATGCTTTGGTCCAGAGAGCTTTATTTCTAGACCAGCGCGGATTGGGTCTGTCGCCACTCCAGTGAAGGAAAGCTGCATTTCAGTTAGCTGAGAAAAATAATTTGAAATATCCATGGAACTTAGAAGGCAAGGTTGCTGAAATCGACTGGTTTAGGGCATTTGTTAAGAGACACACTCACCTTAGCCTGAGAAAACCCGAGGGAGCCAGAACTAAAGGCTTAAATAAAGCAGAAGTAAGTAAATATTTTCAGACTTTAGAAAAAATCTTAAAGGATTATGATTTGTTTGATAAACCATAGTGTATTTATAATATAGATGAATCCGGCTTTCCTCTTAACAACAGACCCACAAAAGTAGTAAGTCGTAAAGGAAACCGCGAAGTCGTTTCACTAACGTGGAAAGATGACCGCACAGTACACATGTACTGCAACCATTAGATAGAACTTTCTTCAAGTCCCTAAAGGCTCAATATCACAGAAGTGCAACTAACTGGATTCATCGCAATCCCAATGAAAACATTACAAAACAACGATTCTGTACTATTTTCTGTGATGCCTGGGGCAAAGCTGCGTCCATTGGGTGCGCAGTCAAAGGGTTCCAATGTTCCCTTTTTCAAAGACATTGTTCCCGAGGAGAAATTTGCACCTTCAACGTTATTCGAGGCTCCTGCTCCTTCAACCTCTACCAGTCAAGCTACTAACAGCATTATGGGAGAAGAACCCTTATCGTCAAATGATGTAACTAAAGAACACGGCAAATCCGTAACGCCAGGGTCCAGTACAATTTCTCAGCACGATTCTCTCAGGGACATTTTGCCAAGTCCAGAGGAAAAATTATCATCTCGGAATAGGAAAACACAGACATCAGCTACATTCACTTCAGATGAAAACCTGTATAACCTCCGCAGCAAGAGGAAACAGGAAACTTTTTCAACAGGGCACAAGGAAAACAATGAACAATTGCAACAAGAACAATAAACGGAAATGTACGTCTGTGAGTAATGATGAAAGAAGTTTACCAAGCTCCAATTCGCCAGCAAACAACGAAAATAATTGTGGATTTTGTTTATTGAATTATTATAGTGCAGAATAAGTAGCTAAAGCTTTCTGGATTCGCTGCCAAAAATGCAATGTTTGGTACCACGAAGTATGCGTTGGTGCCCGAGGGAAAAAGTGCTTTATATGTGGAAGATGCAAGTGATCAAAATTGTACCAGAAAGTGATCACAATTGTACCTAGTGTGGTACATTTTCGATCGATTCTTCTCAATTCTGTAACCTGTTTTTGTGTTTATACCAACTTTTGTAATTGTATAATATTTGTGTTACATATTCATTAAAAATCCAAGAACCAATACCATAGTTAAAATTATTTCTTTTCTTAATATATTTCCAGTTACAATAACAAGTGTCCGAAATGATCGCAATTGTACCACTTACCCTACATCAGATGCAGTGTGAACACGCCGTCGGCCGATGTTTTCAGCCGAACGCGGGCGAGGGCGTCTGACGAACGTTTGTCGGTGCCGCTGTGAACACAGCCACAGATCGTAGAAGTTAAGCACTGTCGTGTTTGGCTAACACTTGGATGGGTAACCATTCGGGTCTGCCGAGCGATGTTGGCAAGCGGGGTGTACTTAGCCCATGTGAGGCAAAACTAAAGACCTACTTGATGGAGAAGTAGCGGCTCCGGACTAGAAAACCGACGCAATGGCCTGGAGTGCGGGGCGCCGGGGACGTTCGCCTCCACGCCGCATGTGATGACGCCAGCGGGTGGAGGATGACACGGCTGTCGGTCGGTACCCGATGGGCCTCCCGAGGCCTACGGGACTGAGAAATAGAAGAGAATGTATGATAAAAAAATAACAATCTTACGGTCCGTAAGGTTCTTAATTTTAATTTCAACCATAATATAAGGGTATTTTTTCTCCATTACGTTTTCTTTCTTTCTTCATTTTTTTTTTTTTTTTTTTTTTTTTTTTTTTTTTTTTTTTTTTTTTTAACTAAATGATAGGAATTATTTCGCGGAATTCCCTATAGAGTTTGTCGTTTAAAGTTACTTTCGTTTCACAAATTATTCGCTACAGACCTGGTTTTTGAAATGAGTTAGTAGTACCACAAAAATTTTCGTAATATTAATTTGCTCAGAAGCTCTGCACAGGAATCCTTACCCCACTGCAGCTCTGTATTACCACTAATAAGAGGCAGTGACCCTTTTTATATAACTATGTAATAGCAGCGCAAACACTGGAAGCAGTTACTTCCGTAAAATATGTGGCAATAGACAGTAGGGACGATGTGAAATGGAATGACCGTATGAAGTCAGTCGTGGGTATGGTAGATGCCAGACACAGATTCATTGGAAGAATCGTCAGGAAGTGTAGGTCCGTCAATGAAGGAAGTGAGTTACAAAACCCTAGTTCGGCCGTCGCTTGGGTATCTACATCTACATAGATACTCTGCAAACCACATTTAAGTGCCTAGCAGAGGGTTCATTAACCACTTTCATAACCTTTCTATACCCTTCCATTCTCTATTAGCGTGCGGGAAGAAAGAATACCTAAATCGTTCCGTTTTCGATCTTATTTCTCTTATTTTATTGGGATGGTCACGTTTTCCTATGTAGGTGGGTGCTAGCAAAATATTTTCACATTCAGGAGTGAAAGTCGGAGATTGAAATTTGGCAAATAGATCTTGCCGCAACGAATAACGCTCTTTTAATGATTTCCACCTCGAATCTTGTCAATGTTCTCCGCCAGTCCCTCCTGGTGAGGGTCTCACACTGGGCAACAGTACTCCAGGAGACGACGCACAAGTGTGATGTAGGCAGTCTCTTTGGTGGAGCTGTTGCATCTTGCTCATCAGCGTAGGATCCGTACCAGGTAGGTTTAATAGAAGACATAGAGAAGACCCAACGGAGAGCAGTACGCTTGGTTACGAGTTGATTCAGTAAGCGCGAAAGCATCACAGAGATGATCAGGAAACTACAGTGGCAGATGCTTCAAGAAAGTGATACTGTATACGGTATGGGCTTCTTTAACATTCCGAGAACGTAAGTTTCATTATGAGACAACCAACATATTTCTTCCTGCTATGAACATTTCGCGAAGCAACCACAAGTATTAAATCATATATATTAATGTCCACGAAGAGACATACAGTTAATCACTTTTTCCGCGGATCATTTGCGACTGGAATAGGAGGAACTGACAGTACGCAAAGTCCCCTCCGCCGTACACCGTTAGGTAGCCTGAGGGATACGGATGCAGATGTAGAAACTGTGGTTTCAGTCTAATCTATCTGGGCGCCATTTTAGTGCTGAATTTGGCAAGATGAAGGCGGTCACTTACACAAAATCGGTTCTTTCGGTCCATTGGATGGTGCAGTGTTTTCTTTGCACAGCTTTGATCCAGTAAAACTAATGTAAGGTACTTCAATTTCTCTAGCTGTGAAATGTAAAAATTCAACTGATCAGTAACTTTCCTTTTCAATCGAATATGGGTGGAGGGTCAGAACCCTTCTCAGTAGAAACTAAATCTTTCTTTATCTGCCGGTGGCTAAGTGCATCCATAAGGAAGACTGCATCAGGATGACTTGCAGATATACATATTAGTTTTTAATTTCTGGCAAGTAAATACGCATAATATACGTCTCATAGCGAAAGGATGTTTTGGATGCTAAGGTAGCTTGTCACATCACATTCGTGCTTTGTACTATGAAATAGACTAATGGTAAACAATCTGTGCGTATTGATGCGCTGTCTTCTTAACTGCACAGATACAGATACAAATCAGCGTTGAGTGCAGGATTTGCCACACAGCACAGGGAGTTGGTATCAGAGTGTGGTTGGCAGGCAGGTAGCAGGGCCCTCCCAATGTGCAGCTGGGCGGTGGCGCAACAGCGCTTTCGCTACGAGTCGTATACGGATACTGCATGTTTGTCATCATTATACAAAGGTAATCTAAGCCGTTATCATTCATCCTTCTGTACACCACTACACTCAAAATATTGCCCATATCATCCCGTTCAAATGCGCAGGGGTAGGATCAACAAAGTTCACCAGGCTGAGTGTCCGTTTAGTCCACTCTGAAACTTACAGTGTATTGATATGACCAGAATTTTACTCAAAAACTGAGAGATGGCACTGATTTTTGTTTCGCCTATCTCTCAATTTGCAGCGGAGACAGACTAAAACACTGTACAGGACTGAGATTCCAACATGAAATGTACGATTTCCTTGCCAAAGCATTCCACATATTTTGACAACTCTGCTCCCTCCATTCCTTCTATCCTATTTAACAGCCCCGGTTCGAGACAAGGTTCTGCACATAGTTATAATCCATCAAGAAGTTTATTCACTTTACCATTCCTCCTATGAATAGAAGGAAGAGGGAAAGTATAGACGGTATTTTATTTGGATGAATTGCGGCATTGAAATAAGTAAATGGTGACAAGTGCAATTTTGTGTCGGACTGGTATTTGAACTCACATCTTCCCTCTTGGGTGAACAGTTGGTTGAAACTGTTTTCTGTGTAGCATGCCTGATATCCATTCCAATTGTCAGTAAATCCAACACTAATGAGAGAACGCCTCTACTGCTGACTGCCCTCTTAGGTTCACCATACTTAACTCCTGTATGAGGTCGAACGATGATACCGTATCTGTGATAAAGTAAAGAACCGTGCGGAGCCCTGCGATTATGCAGAAGTGCCACAACGTGGTGTGGAATGGGCTGCTTTAGCGTTGCTAGGAACTGACACAATGCAACCTGCCGTCCATAAATCCGTAAGAGTATAAGGGAGTGGAGACGTGTTCTGAACAGCACGTTGCAAGGCATTCCAGAGATGCACAATAAGTTGAATGTCGAGACGTTTGGTGGTCAGCGGAGGCGCTGAAGCTGAGAAAAGTGCTCGTACAGCCATTCTGTAAAAATTTTGAGACGTGTGGGGTGTCGCATTGTCCTGTGGGAATTCCCCAGGTCCGTCGAAGTACACAATGAGCAAGACCGGAAGTAGGCGATCAACCAGGATGCTCACGTACGTGTCACCTGGCAGACTCGTATCTAGACGCACCACGGATCCCATTACAGAGCCTTAACCAGCTTGAACAGTGCCCTGCTGCGTTCATGCATTGACGAGGTTGTCTGCTTAGCTGTTGTAAGGAGTCAAGAGATACCGACTTCCTTACATGTCATTTTTAAGCATTTTATCGGAATCTACACACTTTGCTCAGGAATTTGATATCCCACGCGTGATATTTGCGGTAGTTATTAGAGACAGCAAGTTCTGCGAGCTCGTCCGAACTAGGCAACTTCTACCTGTTGGTGATAACTCGAACTGGGCAACTGTCCCCAAAGTGCCCCCTGAGTGGCACGCACGAACTGGGCAACTTTTACCTGCTCCTGGCAGACCGACTCCACAATCACACAAAATGCTTCCAAATCTAAACTTACCAAGTGCGCAACCTCTAACCCTACTTGTAGAGTTTTTAAGGAATAATTCAATACTGTGCCAAGAAACCATGCATTTAGCTTGACTCATTTTCTGCTCACGGCTGCCTGGTATGAAACGCACTTTACAAAGTCTAATTTGCAAATTTCACCATTCCTAAGTAATTCTAATTTCTGTAGGAGGAAAGCGTGCCTCTTCCTGGTTTTTGAGTCCGTTGAGATGGTGATGTTTTTTGCTGACTTGATTGCTATATAAGTATCAGTTTGTTCATGCTTCACCCTTTTCACAAACTGAAAGATGTTTGCGAGAGGAGATTTACCTGAAGCATTGAATCGGGAATGAAAGCTTTCGCAATCGTTAGTCGTCCTCTCACAAGGAAGCGCAATCTGCTGCCCAAACGTTTGGAGGAAAGACTGCATCTTCTTCAGCAATGTAGTTTTCAGTTCTGTAGTCCGCGAATTTTGTGATGTTGTTGTCTTGTGGTTGTTCCAAACGCGAAAATATGTGTTCGCCGCTTACTGTAAATAACAGCACACCGCGAACGTTTGCCACAGCATCACCATCCACGTTCTTCCGTTGCTACAACTCTTCTGTAAGGTTTGAATTTATAACAGTCACAGATCAAATGTGTATTACCTCGATCACTAATAACAGGTTGCAAATCGTGACTTTCTGCCGTATTATTCGCTTCCATGAATAAAATGAAGACAAACCGAAATACTATGTGATTCTACACAGATGTTAGCGACCTCGTGTCATTCACCGGACTGACGAGTTGAGTTAGGGCCGAAACGCCTTGGGTCGGACCGTCCTGCTACCTACGAGCGGAAGTTGCCCAGTTCGAGTGTCGGATTAACTGCCCTTTCTAGAGTACCCTTCTAATGGCCAGTAAAAGATGCCCAGTTCGGGTCTGTCCAGTTCTGCATTTGCAGAAATCGTTGTGTTTAATACGCTGCCCAGATGGCGCTGACGTCCTTCCAGAAGGACGAGAATGGCAGCTTACGTGTTTATTCTTGTCTGCAAGCATTCGTGTACAGTGTCATTTTATTTCTTTGAATCGCCTGCTCCAACTGCAGATCAATTTTAGCTTGTATTGTCGATTGCAAAGTGGTTGGATACAGCTGCAAAGTTGAGGTTTATACATAAGATACTGCAGACTTCCTCACAATTGGATTTATATGCCTCGAACTTTCTTCAGTTTTTGAAAGATTTATATGTATATAAATAATAATGTTTCGTTCGGTTGAAATTATAAAACATTCATTTTGACATCATTCCAGAAAGAAGGACAGTATAGCAAAACTAATGGCGTGATAGTTAAAAAATCACTTGTAACTATCTTGTGCAGTCATATGAAGGTAATTAATAACTTCTGAGTTAAAAATATAACCAAAAATAATTCTGCGCTATCTGGGTTAAGAGGCTACACAGGCTTTTTAAACAGTGTGGTCTGACAGTGAAGCCGCGTTTTGAGAAAGGATCTGTTTCCTGCTTCACGGGGAAGGCCCCAGACCCGAACAGTGGGCAGTCTCCACTGACGCCTCGCCCACCCGCTCTATGCAATAGGAAACGAGACTGGTCACACCAGACAACACGTTTCCATTCGTCAACACTGCAATACCGTTACCGACGGCCGTGCAGTCAGCAAAGGTACACGAGTAGGACTTCCCCATATCGATGATGTCTCGCTGAATGGTTCGCACGCCGACTCTTGTTGATATCCCAGCACTGAAATCTGAAAGGGTTGCACTTGTCACGTTGAGCGGTTGTCTTCAGTCGGCATTAGCCGCATTATCTCAGGATCTTTTTCTGGCCACAGTGATGATGGAGATGCGATGGTTTACCGGATTCCCGATATACACGGCCCACTCTTACAGAAAAGTGTCCACCTCATCACTACCTCGGTAATGATGTGTCGCATCTCTCGTGCACCGACAGCAACACTAGGTTCAAACCCAGTTAAAATGTGATAAACTGCCACCGTAGCAGCAGTAACCAATCGAACATAGGCTTGAGACTAGACTTTCGCATAATAGTTCACGATCGGGAGCGCTCACTTTAGTTCGCGGCTCAGCCACGAACTAGTTCGTTCTTTTAGTTCGACCTCCCCCAGTGACGGTTGAGCGGCGTCGTTTGCGCATGCAAGTGGAGGGGGAAGTTCCCCCACCTAGCCGCTTCAAGCGCTTGCTGCTTGAGCCGTTAACGATATCACGCAAACCGAAACAAACAGTTTATGGATAATTTCTCGCATTTAAGTTTAGAGTTATCTCTATATCTTGTCATTATGGAATTTATTAGTAGATATTGCAGAGTGCAGAATACTTCAAAACAGAAATTCTGTAGCACTGAACTATGTAATCTAGCAGGCAGACGCTCACATCTAAATGGCTCTCATAAGCAGAAGGCAACCACGTGATTTTTAATTTTGCTGCGCGCCCTCTCGCCATTGCCCGTCGGTCTCCGGAAAAGAATCCAACGAACTAAGAAGCGAGATACGTTTGGCATAATAGTTCGCGACCGGTAACGCATGTTTCATTTCGCGACCGATGGCGCATATTTTAGATCGCGACCGATGGCGCATATATTAGTTCGCGACCGGTAGCTCTCCTTTTAGTTCACAGCGCAGCCGCGCAGTAGGTCGCTCTTTTTAGTTCGTCCGCTCTTTTTGGCTTTTGCTACCGCTACTAAAAGAGCTCTTTCTTTTGTTATGACAGCTTTTTTATATAATGATCAGTGTTGCCCAAGCGTGTGCTATTACCCGTATTTTTGGGCAATTAGACATCAAATACGTAGGCAAATAAACCAGTTATTTACACGAATGGTTGATACAATGATATTCAACTGCTGTACATGTAGCGTACTCGTACTATTTTATTTTTAAAATGGATTTCTTTATTTATTTAATAGGTCACTGAAGGAACATTACCGACAAATCACGCGATGCTGCGCGCTCTCCCGCCCTCTCGCTGTTCCCCGGCAGTCTTCGGAAAAGGAGCGGACGAACTAAGAGGCGAGGTTCACATAGTTCGCCTGTGGGAGCGCTCTTCCGAACTAGTTCGTTCGCGAACTACACAAGACCACTTCAGACACCTGGTGTCTCATGTAGTCCTTGCTGACTGCAGCGCCGTCCTCTAATTGTTTGCACATCTCTGTGTTTCCATACGCATGGCTATACCACTTTATTTGTCTGTATGGTGATTCTCTTCAAATGTTTGTAAATCGATCGGACCAAACTACATGGTCTTCAGTCCGTAGCTTACAAACTACTTAAACTAAGGTAAACTAACCTAAGGACAACACACACACGCACCGATGCCCCAGGGAGGACTCGAACCTTCGACGGCGAGCAACCGCGCGCTCCGCAGCGAGGTGCCTTAGACCGCTCGGCTACTCAACCGCGTCGTTAAGCAGTCTAGGGATTGACCGAGGAGACAGTACGGAAGAAAAAGGTGTAATGACCTTATGTCCGGATATGCATGGTTTCCATTGCAAAGACCATCATACTTGTTACAGATAAAGCGGTCTCATACGCGCTGTACCATGCAGACACATTTGCAGTATACATGGATTATCCTAGAGTGTGGCACTATTTCTCATTCTGAGCTACTGATGACTGGATGGGTTACGTGTCTGCTAGATGGCGTTGCTCCAGTCCACTCCGCGCTTAATGTGTGGACGCATCTGAGTAGTGTCTTCCCTATTGCATGGAGCGGACGAGAAGGTCCAGTTGCGTGGCGTGCTCGTTCACTGGATTCCAACACGTGCTCTTCCTGGTTATGGAACCGTCTCAGAAGTACCGTGTATGCAGAGTCCATTCCGTATTCTGTTTACCATTCCTCCTACGAACAGAAGGAAGAAGGAAAGTGTGGACAGTGTTTCCTTTGCATGAATTACCGCATTAACATAAGTTAATGTCGACAAGTGAAAATTTCTGTGGGAACTTCTGCTTTGGGTGAGGAATTATCTAAAACACTTCGCAGTCCAGTATGCCTGACGTCCATCGCAGGTGTTGGTAAGTTTTGCAGTAATGAAGAAACACCTATATTGTTGATCGCCTTCTTATGTTCACCATAGTATTGTGTAGTTCGCGAACGAACTAGTTTGGAAGAGCGCTCCAACAGGCGAACTACGCAAACTATTTCGCAGATCCCTCGCCTCTTAGTTCGGCCACTCCTTTTCCGAAGTCTGACGGGGAACAGCGACAGCAGAATCGCGTGATTCCCTTCTGCCAGTTACCTTCATTTCGAGCTGAGATGCAGCTCAGCTGTAGTTTCATAGTTCACTGTCACAAGAAATCTATTTTAAAAATAAAGTACTACGAGTAGTCTGTATGCAAAGTAGTTGAATACCATTGTATCACCCATTCGTGTACATAACTGTTTTATTTGCAAAGTATCTGATGTCAAATTGCCCAAAAATACGGGTAATAGCACACGCTTTGGCAACACTGATACATTATATAAAAAAAGCTGTCATAAAGAAAAGAGCTCTTTTAGTAGCGGTAGCAAAAGCCAGAAAGAGCGGACGAACTAGAAGGAGCGGACGAACTAGGGGTAGCGGACGATTATGCCAAACGTATCTCGCTTCATAGTTGGTTGGATTCTTTTCCGAAGACCGACGGGCAAAAGCGAGAGGGTGCGTAGCAGACGTAAAAATCACGTAATTGCCTTCTGCTGATGAGTCATTTCGAGGTGAGCGTCTGCCTGCTAGATTACATAGTTCAGTGCTACAAAATTTCTGTTTTGAAATATTCTGCACTCTGCAATATCTGACTAATAAATTCCATAATGCCAAGATATAGAGGTAACTCTAAACTTAAACGCGAGAAATTATCCACAAACTGTTTCTTTTGGTTTGCTTGATATCGTTACCGGCTCAAGCAGCAAGCGCATAAGGCAGCTAGGTGGGGGGGACTTCTCCCTCCACCTGCTTGCGCAGACCACGCCGCTCAGCCGTCACTGGGAGCGAACAAACTAAAAGAACGAACTAGTTCGCGGCAGAGCCGTGAACTAAGGTGAGCGCTCCCGATCGCGAACTATTATGCGCAAGTCTACTATGAATAGAAGGAAGAGGGAAAGTATGGACAGTGTTTCCTTTGGGTGAATTACCGCATTGAAATAAGTTAATGGCGACAAGTTAAAATTTCTGTAGGATCTGGATTCGAACTGACAACTCCCGCTTTGGGCGAGGAATTATCTAAAACACTTCGCTGTCCAGTATGCCTGACGTCCATCCCAGGTGTTGGTAAGTTTCACAGTAATGAATTAACACCTCTATTGTTGATCGCCTTCTTATGTTCATCATACTTAACTCTTTTATGAGGTCGAACGATGTTACCACATCTGTGATGAAGTAAAGAATCCTGATTGTATCTCTTAGTACACACCTGGCGCATCCGCCATTTTCATTCCGTGCGAATGTTAAACACAACACGTAGCTTATACGAAAAGTGTTGTTTTGTTCAAATTTAGTGAAATATTTTGTAAGTGCCGGCATAGAGCCTTAGATCGTGCTACTTTGAGCTTGCATTCCGCTCTTGTTTACATCGATATGTGGATTAGACACAAAAATCTCGCGTTTTCTTTACTGATTGCTGTTTTCCTTTTCTGTCCAAATAAAGGAAAAGCGCAAGAGACATATATATTTCTGTGATAAAAATCGCATACTACGTTTCATCTAGATAAAACTTTTAAGCGATTTTGGCTTGTATTTGAATAATTACTGTCAATATACGAGGTTTGTTTGCCGTCCTGCAGTAAATGTTTGTTGTCCGCTGTGACAAATACACCACATCTGATTGTCGTACTCACATTGCTGAATGTACTTATATTACGTTATTAAAAAAGTTTCTGAACGTATTACAAACACTAAAACGAAAAATAATATTAGCGTACAAGATCTAAAGTTTACTGTCGTAGAGGCACGCGGTGCCGTTCTTGGCAACAACCGTTGAATGCTATTGGAAAACCTAATCGTATAGGATGAGGGCAGTTAATACTTTGCGTTGACAAGCAAAAAAAATAAATAATTCTGTTCCGTCTCTAGGTTGACAGGCTTTTATATATAAAAGTACCCTTGTCTTGTCAGTAATTTAATAATCCTTGTAAAGCAAACATTTCGTTGCCAATATTAGCACACTACGACGCCACAGCCGCAAGTAAAATTTACACAGTATTCTTTGTCAGATATGTTATAGTCTCTTACAGATAAGCGTCAATATTGGCATTTAAAGACACACATATTGTGCTGTAAAATCAGTATGTTCTGGGATGTTTTGCTGCGTTATGATATTTTGCGGCTGCTAACTTCCTACAGGCAGCTTCCCTATTAAGAGTTAGTATTTCAGTAGAGCCAAACAGAAACTTACGTTCGAATATCACAGATGATTTTTACTATTACATATTGCTTCAAGTCATAATAATAAATATTTATTTATATTACATAACGGTGGGCTCGGTCCGGGTCACTAGTTTTTGGGCCGACAGTTAATGATCCATTTTCTCTTCTCTCAGGAAACTGAACATTCTGTAGCCACCTCTGGAATGATCTGAGCAACACAACCACCCATAATTTCGTGTTTATTTAAGCTAAGAGCTACCGGAATAAAAATGGCGGATGCGTCTGCTCGTACGTATAGGAGCCTTAGAATGGCTGGATTAGCGTTGGGGGGGGGGGGGGGGGGGGAGGGGGGGACTGACACCAAGCATCCTATTGGGCCGTCCATAAACCCCTTAAGAGTATGAGGGAGTGGAGACCTGTCACATTGAAAGGCGTCCCACAGACACCGGAGCAGCGTGTTGTGCAGTCTCGTCTCATTGCGGTTTTAGCACTCGCTTGTCGAAAGAATTCCACTAAATCGCGTCTTCCGTTCTCGTTGAGGAAAGAAAATTGACTGGTCATTCAAGGAATGTATGCTCGTGCAAAGTTGACGCACGCCGCTGCAATGTTGTGTGTTGGTGGTATTTATAGAAGCGCGCTTACAGAGTAGTCCAGATAATTTGGCTGCTGCATACCACTCGGTGTTTCTTTTTTCTTTTGTGCTGGCAGCTTCACAACCCAGAGGCGCACGCGCCCTATCAGCGACCACGGACACCGATGAAAGACGGCGGCCGGCGAATCCCGCTAGAACCGGTTCTGCAGATAACCCCGGCTATCTGGATGTCCCGGCAAGCCCCGAACTGCGCGGGGTCAACGCGAGGCGACGCCACCCTGCGCGCGCCCACACACGTAACACCACCAAAATAAAACAGACACCACACACTACACGCTCACTTTCCCTGACGCGCATTTAAGCTATTCTGATTTTCCCTTTGAACAGTCATCTTACCCTCAAACAATGATAAAACTTCAGCTCAGGTGCAATGGTCGATCTGCAAGTCGCAAGGTTATGCACAATAAACTGTCCAGTTCTTGAGGTGCATTGTTGTTGTGGTCTTCAGTCCGCACACTTGCCTCTTCATCTGACAATAACTTCTGCAACCTACATCCTTTTGAATCTGCTTACTGTGTTGGTCCCCCTGTCTCCCTCTACGATTTTTATACCACACACTTCCTTCTAATGCTAAGTTCACAATTCCTTGCTGTCTCAGAATGTGTCCAACCAATCTATCCCTTCTCTTAGGATATGCCAGAAACTTCTTTTCTACCCAGTTCTGTTAAGCACCTCCTCATTAGTTACGTGAACCACCCATCTAATTTCCATCATTCGTCTGTAGCAAGACATTTCAAAAGCTTCTATCATCTTTTTATCTGAATACCCATACAATGCTACACTCCAGACAAATGCTTTCAGAAAGTACTTCCTAACATTTAAATTAATATTAGATGTTAACAAGTTTAGCTTCTTAAGAAACGCTTTTCTTCACATAGCCATTTTGCATTTTATATCTTCTTTACTTCGGTCATCAGAAGTTATCTTGCTACCCAAATAACAAAACTCATCTACTACTTTTATTCTCTCATTACCTAATCTAAATCCTTCAGCATCACCTGATTTTCTGACATTACCCTCGTTTTACTCTTGTTAATGTTCATCTTATATCTCCCTTTCAAGGCACTGTCCATTCCATTCCAGATCTTTTGCAGTCTCTGACAAAATTACAATGTCATCGGCAAACCGCAAGGTTTCTTTTTCTTCTCCCTGAACTTGAATTCCCTCTCCAAACTTCTCCCTGAATTCCTTTATAGCTTGCTCAATATACAGATTAAACAACACTGGGGAAAGTCTACAACCCTCTCTTACCCCCTTCCCAACCTCTGCGCCCCTTTCTTGCCCTTCGACTCTAATAACTGCTGTCTGGTTTTTGTATATGTTGAATATAACTCTTCGCTCCCTGTATCTTACCTCTGATACCTTCAGAATTTGAAAGAGGGAATGCCAGTCGACATTGTTAAAAGCTTTCTCCAAATCGACAAACGCTAAAAACGTAGGTTTCACTTTCCTTACCCTATCTTCTAAGATAAGTCGTAATGTGAGTATTGCCACCCGTGTTCCTACATTTCTGCTAAATCCAAACTGATCTTCCCAGAGGTCGGATTCCACAAGTTTTTATATTCGTCTGTAAATAATTCGTGTTAGTATATTGCAACCATGACTTATTAAACTGATAGTTCTGTAATTTTCACATTTGTCTGCAGTTGCTTTCTTTGGAATTGGAATTACAATATTCTTCTTGAAGTCTGGTGATATTTCCCCTGTCTCATATTGCATACCAGGTGGAACAATTTTTTCATGACAGGCTCTCCTAACGATATCAGCAGTTCAGACGGAATATCATCTACTCCAGGAGCCTTATTTCGACTCAAAGTCTTCAGCGCTCTGTCAAATTCTTCTCGCAGTATTATATCTCCTATCTCATCTTCTTCCACTTCGTCTTCCATTCCTAGAATACTGCCTTCAAGTTTATTTCCTTTGTATAGGCCTCTATACATTCCTTCCACAGTATATCTTTCCCTTCCTTGCTTAGTACTGGTTTTCCGTCTGAGTTCTTGATATTCATACAGCTGATTTTCTTGTCTCTAAATATCTCTCTTATTTTCCTGTAGGCGGTCTCTATCTTTCCCCTAGTTATACATTCTTCTACGGTTCTGCATTTGTCCTCTAGCCACTTGAGGTACGATAATTATTAATAACTAGATGACCCGGTGAACTTCGTATCACTTACCTCTTAAAATAAACCGTATTAATTTAAATCCAGAAGCTTTATAAAGGCATCATCAGTTAGTCAAGTATGGGCTCGATAATTGGCGGAAAGAGAGGTCAAATCACGCACACATGTCCAGGATAATGTTCGTCTCTCATTCGTGGAAGTTCAGGGAAGGTTTAAACGGTGATAAAATGTGGAAAGACTTTATCGTAATCACATGAATGGTATTCATATTTTATAGAAAAATTTCTATATATTTGTTCTGAATATTCCAATTTCGGGGATACTTTTCCAAATTTATATTGCATAAGGAACTTGAAATATGCAAACTTCATCGCAATCAGACAAATGATATTGATATCCCATTGAAAGAAGCACTTTCAGTTTCTCGCGAATTTTCTAATTTTCCGGGTAACTTTCCCAAATTTTTAGTTCATAAGAACGTCCATATTTCGTTGAACGTCAAATGAACAAAATTTTATCGCAATCGGATGAACGGTTCTCAACTTACAATGTTGAGTACATTTAGAGACACACTGAAAAAGGAACTTGGTTCGAATTTTACGACTTTCTTTTGTAAGTGTCCCTATTTTTTTTTCTTTTACTGAAAACATTCCCAAGACCATAATGAGTAAAACAAAAAAAAAAATAATTACCCCTCTCCGTCGTGCGAATAGTTGCTTATAGTGCTGAATTCAATCAAATACACATTGAAAAACGCACTTTCAGTTTCTCTCAACTTTTCGAATTTTCCGGTAGATTTTCCTAAAAATTTATTTCATACAAACATTGTCCTGTCAATCCGTACTCAAGTGATGCTCTTACAACCATGTGGCAATTGATTTTTATTCAGAGAAAAAAATCGTTCTCGGTTTTCTTCACTTTTACTACTTTCCGGGCGACTTTTCCAAAATTTTATTTGCTGTGAATCTTCCTCTTGCTTTCAACATAAAATGTACAAAATTTTATAGCAATTGGACGATTGGTGTTGGTAGCTCACTGGAAAAAGCTGTTTCAGTTTTTCCCGATTTTTCCTCTTTTTCTGGCAACTTTTCCATATTTTATCACCGTTTAAACCTTCCCTGGACTTAGACGAATATTTCAAGACTAAAATGAACCAAATCAGTTCAGTCTTCTCCAGCTTTAGGGAGGCTAACGAACAGCAATTCATTTATGTACATAGATTTCAGTAAATACAATGCCAGTTCAATAGATCTTTACATAAGGTTCTTCTAATAATGTAATGAAAGTATAACAGTTTCTAAATTGCAATGTAAATAGTATTTACTTCCAATGTCAAAGTTGATAAACAGAGACGTGAAGTTATGTAATGATTTGTCTTCACTGGTATAACAACTTTGGAATCAGAAAAGTACTTCAAAATGGGTTTATAACCGGAAAACTAGGTCGTACAAATAAAGCTTTGTGGATCAAGGCAATGACAAGTATTCAGTTACTTAATCTTCAAATCTTTGAACGTTTAAGAAGACCCGGCGCTGCCGGGAATTTATTTACTCCACACTCTAATTGCTCCATCTACTCTCCCGCCCTCGCTTTCTGTTCCTCTCGTTTTGAAGCCCAAGAGTCCAACTTTCTTTTTTCGGGATGGGAATAAAAATGTAGACACATGTCTCCACCATGTAACATACTAAATTTTATGCAAACACTGATCTTCCCTTGTTCTCAAGGACAAATGTGAAAAATTTCATCAAGGTGGAATGAAACTGTAGTTTATGTTGTAGTACGTATCATTGTAAGAAAATAGCCTGTTGGAGGTCGTCAAATAATCTCAAAATTTAGAATGCGTATTAGTATACTATAGTAATAATAATTTCGTTATTGAATGTTGTAGCAAATCACAACTAATGGGTCGCAACAACACTTTGGCAGTGAAAGTTAAAAACTTTGAATAAAAAAAAGATATTAATTAACTTGAAACAATCACAGTGGTAATTAATTAAGCTTGGCCCTATCTGACTTAGCATTGACTACAGCCTCCAACTAGCACCTCTTACGATTCACGAACTGCACGACTTCACTAATAAATTGTGTCAGAATTCATGTAGTGGTGATGGCGTGTTCGTGTTATAATCAAAATTGTAATAGCAGATAAACTCTGATTGCAATGATAATAGCTCAATACAGTGAAACTCCGTGGTGCAATGAGCTTCACAAATACTACAGTCGAAGTTCTCAATCATTTTGATATTATTGTTTAAAGCATTCAAGTTCCTTATAAAACTTTACGTAAACTATTTTTTTAAAAATTGTTTCCAGGGCCTCGGTAGCGTACGCGTGTAACTGGCTGAGCAGAGTTTGGCATTTAACGTATTTCATAAAAAATTACTTCAGTCAAGTCTGCTAAAACTACCGTAATACTTTGAATACTGTTAGCCTGGTTACTTTCTATGTAAATGAAACCAAATTTACTTTACTTGCAAACTCTCTTGCACTTTAATTACTAGTCTCTGTGGTTGTAACAAGTTTAGCAATTCTTTAAATCGTCTAGCAATTTCTTTAGGACTGATCGTAATTTCTTTGAAAATGATTGAACTTGTTAGTCAATGTACAGGCTTGCACAGTCAACATAATCTAATAATGGTGATAATGGGCTGACTACAACTACTTACAAAATTAAGACTGGTTTCAAAATAAGTCATGTATAATTGAACCAAAGTTCTGATTGGGTTGACACTACATTTACATGCATACAAAATAAAATGTTACAAAAGTACTCATCTGCTTTCGTCGTCTTCGTCGTGAAGTCCAAACAAGACAGATATGATTACAATAGGTACTCTTACTACAACAACGATCACACTCGGTGACAATAGACTTGATACCAAACAATTACTTTTCTTGCACACATGGAAAAGGATTACACTGATCGAGTATAAATGAACTTATTTCGCACTTCGTTCAATACATTAAACAGTACGCCTCTCAGGTTTATTGCTATTGCATAAAACTCGCGCCACACTGCGCCTACCGTGCCTCTGCACCATCAACAAAACATCTACGTGTTTACTATAGCGAGTCCGCTCCGCGACTGCATTTATGTCTTTACTTTGGCGAGTCCGCACCGCGACTGCTTCAGCAGCGCGACACTCACAGCTACTACTTCTGTGCCAAAGACAGTCTTTACAACAGGTTCAACATTGTCTCTGGCGCATTGCTAACTTATAACATAAGAATGTCCTTGCATTCATTCGGGTTTACACTAAATGATTCAATATAGAAAATGACGTTACATAAGAAATATATCTAGCATACAACAAATGAGAAATACATGAAATAAACAAATTTAAGTCAATATATACATTACGTTAAATCAAACTAAGATACAGTACTCTTACACCATAACTAAAGTACCAAATGTTCAA
Organism: Locusta migratoria; assembly: GCA_026315105.1. Classification (NCBI taxonomy): domain Eukaryota; kingdom Metazoa; phylum Arthropoda; class Insecta; order Orthoptera; family Acrididae; genus Locusta; species Locusta migratoria. The sequence goes on from CM048751.1 coordinate 302,942,902, forward strand.
ATGTTTGTAAATCTGTCGGACTTCTAGGTTATCAGTCCGTAGCCGACAAACTACTTAAACTAAGGTAAACTAACCTAAGGACAACACAAACACCCATGCCCGAGGGGGGACTCGAACCCCCGACGGCGAACGGCCACGCGCATCGCAACATGGTGCTCCAGTATGCGCGGCTAATCCGCCGCGGCAACTAAAGTACCCTCCGCCGTGAACTATACGAATATATGTGTACATAGCCACCTTCCGTTTGTTATGACGGTCAAGTCTGCCAGAATTTTACCGAGATCCAAATAAAACTGTAGATTTTGTATAAGTTCATAATACCCTCCTCCATGCACCGTACTAAATTACGTGTAGACAGTGACCATCCTATTCATCATTTTTGCTATTTGTACCTCCAATCATTACCGTGTTTGCAGTGAAAATTCTAGGTATGACGTGCTCCTGATATGCAAAACACTATTTTATTATACACCCAAATATGTTTCAGCACCTCTGTGCCATCATCAGTGGGTTTTCCATTTATATATCGCAATGAAAAACAAAATACATTGATTTCAGTACTATACTATGTGTAAATTTAGGCGTAGAAAGTCGTAAATCTTATTTTCATGTATACGTTGTTTTATGCATTCTGTGGTCATCTAGGACCCTTTCTACACAATTACATACTGGTAGCGTTGTCATCTGCAACTAAATAATCAGTTTGACTCTTGTGAGGATTTTAAAACGCTAAATCTAGTATAAAACAAAAATTTGGTAATATCCCTACCAAATTTATGTTTTCACTCTAGTCGTAACGTACCAGATTTATATTTTCACACTAGAGTACCGTTTTAGATTTCTCACAAAATGCAAACAGATCATTTTGTTGCAGGTGACAACTCCACCAGTACGTAATTATGTAGACAGGTTCGTAAAAACAAAGTAAAAACCAAAATAAGACTTAAGACTTTTTAGGGCTAAATTTACACATAGTATAGCACTGAAATCAATGTATTTTGTTTTTAGCAGCAATAAATAAATGAAAAAACGCTGTGATGAAACCACAGAGGTGCTGAAACATGTTTGGGTGTAAAATAAAATATTGCCTTGCATATCAGGCGGACCTGACCTTTCTGATTATTTCAAGGTGAAATGTGCAAATTTTCGTGAAAATTGAAACAAAACTGTAGCTGTGTATCCAGTATCAAAAACACGGACACTGTGATTCATATATATAACTAGCTGAAAACACACTGTTAACAGGATACTTATTTCTTTATTCAAGCCTTGAGTTGCTACTTATAGAATAGATTAAATTACATTTATACTTTGAAACTTGGGTCATCAAATACAGGGCTAATAATAATGAAATTTTCTCAAGGTTAAGTGAGGTCATCATCTCGACATAAAATTCCGCTTTCTTTCAGTCACGGAGTATCGGTACCTAGCAGGCAATGTTAAATTTAAAGATTATACATCGGGTGCTTTTTTACTCTCAAAGACCACTATGATGTGAATATTGTCACTACACATTTATACGATAATTACGTTAGAAATGTTACTGATCAAATTAATTGTTTTTGGAAACTACAAAATTGCTAATTTATTTTATAATTAACGCATCTGACATTTATTATTCTCATCAATAACGCATCTGACTAACTTGACATTAAACACAATCAGAAAATAAAAATGATCACTTTTTCAACGCTTTGACTGTTGACAATAATGGAAATGTTTACCAAAAATAATTTCCTGCTTTCTCACTACTCAAATTCTATTATGCTTTCTGTTAACTCTAAAATGCACTTTTTGCTCTGCAACTTTGAAACGCATCCAGTTTCACAAATTTTTACATCTGTAAATCAAAGTTGGGTAAGATGATACTTTCAAACTACAATTATAAAGCTGGAGGTTATTTTAATTCTTCATTCAGTATTGAGAAATTAAAACATTGTTAACAGAATTCTACATAGATGACAATTCTTGTCAAACGTTTTTACACTTTCAGTTCAAAATTACTTATACAACGTACCTCACAACAATACGTACTCGTTGATAGTTTCACTACCCAAAATCGGTACAAAATTACATTTCTTTCCCTTATAGCTGAAACAGATAATACCAATCTGTGTCTGCCGTCCCCACGGACCAGACCATTTGACTATTCACAATCTGTAAATTGGAGTCTGTCTCTGGCGCCACTGCGGATCAGACGACATCTCTGTACGACGACAGAAACTGGAGTGTTCCTCTCCGGACAAACAATGACGAGCCAACGATATTATTACACCTCTGTATATCTTTGGGGCGTAGTAGCAACCTACTGCCAACTTACTTCATTATTTTTGTGCCAAAGACAAAAAGATGTGTTTCCACTTGTTCCATAGATCATGAAGACGAGATTTCTTAATGATATGCAACGTGTCAGTTCAGTAAAAATAACATTACACGACAAAATTTCTCTTATTTTTTTAATTTCTAATTTCAACGAAAAATTCATATTTCTCTTCATCTCCTTTTTTATAAAACGTGTTACATTTAAGGCAGGATATATAAGAAATAAGACTGTCTTACATAATGCCAGACAAAGAAAGATATAAATAAAAATAAAAATAATATGTAACATTTATGCATTTATTTAAGTCAAAACTTGACTATAATCATTATTTCTTGTTTCTTGTTGAGGAGCTAGTATGAATAAATTCTTTGCTGAGCCCCATTTGAGCGAGCGAGATAAACTTGTCAGCGTGAGAAACATGGAGGTGTCTAATCCATTACACAGTATTTAATAAATTCTCCTGTGATTTATTATTCGAAAGAGAAAATGCAAGTCTCACTAGAAACTGCCGTCTCTGTAAGTTAAAGGGTAAATATTATACATAATGGGTATTCGTTGGATATACACTGTTTCATTCTCTTCCTTTCCCTGTAATTCTATAGAGCTCTATTGCTTTCGCGTGCATCCGCGTGTGCTTTGCAGTTCAAAGTTGGCAACAACAGTGTCAGCTTTCAAGAATTTCCTTAAATTGACTGGAATACAGGACTCTCTTAGTAGTACATAAGGAATGGATTAAAAGTGGTGCATGATGAGAGTTTTTTACCCAAGGCAGTATACAGGGTGAATCACCTAACACTTGTGCCGCAAATATTGCGGAAACGGAATGTGCGATTGATGTGCGGCTTTCACAGAATTGATTAGTCAAGGACTCGTATTGTTAGCCAATAAAGAGATTGTAAAAATACCCATAAAGTTTATTTTTTATGCAAACATACAATTTTTCAAATGGAACAATGGTTCTTTCTCATGCACTGGAATTTGACACCACCTGTGTACAAAGAATTTTGAATGACATTTTTATCATCTTTAGTTTGGCAGCTATAACCATTCACAGTTTTAAGGGGCGGAGGCTACGACAGCGTACTTGACTGGCTGGTGGTCATGAGACAGTGGGCCGAGCCCCAGGGGCTAGCCTATCAGCCAGTCAGCAACGCTATCGCAGCCTCCGCCCCCGAAACTTTCAAATAAAATGTTCAAATGGTTCTACATCTACATACATACTCTGCAATTCACCGTAAGGTGCGTGGCGGAGGGTACACTGTACCACTACTAGGCATTTCCTTTCCTATTCCACTCCCAAATTGAACGAGGAAAAAAAGAATGCCTATATGCCTCCGTACGAGCCCTAATTTCTCTTATCTTGTCTTTGTGATCTTTACGCGAAATGTAAGTAGGCGGCAGCAAGATCGTACTACACTCAGCTTCAAATTCCGGCCCTCTAAATTTACTTAACAGAAATTCACGAAAAGAACGTCGTCTTTCTTCCAGCGATCCCCAATTGAGTTGCCGGAGCATTTCCGTGACACTCGCGCATTGGTCGAACCTACCGGTAACAAATCTAGCTGCTCGCCTCTGAACCGCCTCTATGTCTTCCTTCAAACCGATCTGCTGCGGGTCCCAAATACTTGAGCAATACTCAAGACGTGGTCGTACAAGCGTTTTATACGCGGTCTCCTTTACAGGTGAAGTACATCTTCCCAAAATTCTCCCAATAAACCGAAGTCTGCTGTCCGCCTTACTCACAACTGTCCTTACATGCTCGTTCCATTTCATATCGCTCTGCAATGTTACGCCTAGATATTTGAACGACGCGACCGCATCAAGAAGCTCACTACTGATGCTGTATTCGAACATTATGGGATTGGTTTTTCTACTCATGCGCATCACCTTACATTTTTCTACATTGAGAGCTAGCTGCCATTCTTCGCACCAACTAGAAATTTTGTCTAAGTCAACCTGTATGCTATTACAGTCAGTTACAGACGACACCCTCCCATACACCACAGCATCATCAGCAAACAGCCGCAAATTACAACTTACTCTGTCCATCAGATCATTTATATAGATAGAAAATAATAGCGGTCCTATCACACTCCCCTGGGGCACGCCTGACGATACACTCGTCTCTGATGAACACTCGCCGTCGAGAACAACGTACTGCGTTCTATTACTTAGGAAGTCTTCCAGCCAGTCACAAATCTGTGAACCTATTCCATAAGCTCGTATCTTCGTTAGCAGTCTGCAGTGTGGCACCGCGTCGAACGCCTTTTTGAAGTCGAGAAAAACACAATCCGCCTGTTGCCCTTCGTCCATGACTCGCAAGATGTCATGTGAGAAAAGGGCAAGCTGAGTTTCACATGAACGATGTTTCCTAAACCCGTGCTGATTCATGGAAAGAAGGTGTTTCAAGGAAATTTACTATGTTCGAACTGAGAATATGCTCCAAAATTCTACATGAAACTGATGTCAACGATATTGGCCTGTAATTGTATGGGTCAGTTCTCTTTCCTTTCTTATACACGGGAGTCACCTGCGCTTTTTTCCAATCACTAGGAACTTTGCGCTGAATTAAAGACTCGCTATAAATGCAAGCTAAGTAGGGGGCCAATGCCGCAGAATAGTCTTTGTAAAACCGAACTGGTATTCCACAGTTTACTGGTATTGTACAGTTTATGGGTCTTAACCACGGGGTCATCAGTCCCTAAACTTACAAACTACTTATGAGCTAGCTACTACTAAGGACGGCACAAATGTCCATGTCCGAGGGGGGATTCGAACCCCCGACCGCAGTGGCCGTGCAAACCGTGACTGGAGCGCCTCAGTCCCCTCGGCCACCGCGGCCGGCCCCGAAACTTTGAACGGTTCTAGCTGCCAAACTAAACGTAATAAAAATGTCATTCTAAAATTCTTTGTACAGAACTGGTGTCAAAAATTCCAGTGCATGATAGAAACAACCATTGTTCTATTTGAAAAACTGTATATTTGCATAAAAATACACTTTATAAGTAATATTACAATCTGTGTGTTGGCTAAAAATACGAGACCCTGACTACCAATTCATTCTGTGAAAACCGCACATCAATCGCACTTTCTGTTTCCGCAATATTTGCGGTGCAAGTGTTAAGTGATTCACCCTGTATATGATCTCATATTTACTGATTTACATGTTGTAACTGAAAATTTTGCACTTATATGTGTATACATTTGTATAAGTTCTGTATGTTTGTAAAATCTATCGCGAATACAGTTAGCAGTAGGCCCTAGAGAAGTAATAGATTGAAACATGATGAGTGCTGCGGCGGTAATCTCAGTACGCGGGATTCTCATGCGTCTCATTGTTTATGACGTCACAATTCCTGAACTATGTGTCGTAGCTGGTTCTTGCCCCTACAGCAACTGTTACCTAATGGTAAGGAATATGTGCTCAAACTTTGGTTTAAACCAGTCGAGCGGTTGTAGGAGCCGTCTCAGGAATTGCGAGGCCGCTCCCGCCGGAGGTTCGAGTCCTTCCTTCGGACATCGGTGTGTGTGTGTGTGTGTGGTGTGGGGGGGGGGGGGTGGTCCTGATGGCCACAATAGTTTGGCCTCAAATATTTATAAACATTTGAACATTTGAAATCGATCCAGTGGTTGAGTAGATGTGTAACATTGTTGCGTGATGCAATAGTTTTTCTAGCATTTCATAATTACGGCGTTATATCTCCAGAAATATGTATGGTATTTTTTAAATTTATTACATATATCCTCACTTTTGCCAGTGTATTTTTTTTTTTTTTATCAATTCCAACTCCTCTACTTCTCTATTCCTTTCATTCTCTCTGTTTCTTTCACTCTCACCCTCTCTCCTCCTCCTGCAGAGAATGGTAAAATAATTACGAAAACAGGAGAAGGTCTTGTGAAGAACAGTGTACAAACGTTCGGTCGTTTATAACAGTTTTCAGTTGTTTCGCAACTGATACATACACATCTTGCAATCCAGTGTCGAGTTTTCAGCTATGATGGATACATGTAGATTATTAAATGTCAATAGTATTGATATATTTATGATCTTTGGGTCCTGTAGCGTTTAAATGTCATTTAATGAGTTAATATGAAATATTTTAGCAAATTGCTGCTGTAATATTGGTCCAATAATGGACATTTTAGAAGAATTAGAATATTTTTACACACCGAAAACGAACCTCATCTTGTAATGAATGAACAAACAGTTCTAAAACATAAAAGATTCCTCGAAAATATTATTGACATAAACAAACCGGAACTAGTTAACAACAACACAAGCAGTGATAAAATTTTAACACATATTATACCAACGATGCACTTTCTAAATTACTTTTGTATACAGTTGGTAAACAAACAGTTGAAGGCATACAACGTCGTTGACTAGCACAATCAGAGACAAAATTTGTAGTGCACATTACATTGTCCAAGGGGTAGAGAATTCATTACCTACGGATATGCAAGCAGAACAAGAAAATCATATACTATATAACACAGAAAAAATACTTATTTCTTTCAGTGTTTATCTGTCAATCACTTCTAATTTTCATTTTTACGTGATAGACGATCCCTTGAAATTTCAAAGACTGTTGGAACAGAATTTTAGTATGAATATTGATTGACGTGAAAGCTGTGAAAAGAATTTTCCTATAAATTCACAATAAATATCGTATCTTCAATAGTGAACTTACTGAAAAATCTTGTTATTCATTTCCTATGAACTACTAAAGGGCGCAATTTCAGCTCTTGTAAAGCATTTAATTGTCAGCCCAATATGTGAGTTATACTTATCAAATAAGATTTTACGTTAATAAATCTATCTGGAAGGTCGGTATTGTATCAAACATGTACTCCTAAATGACCGCATTTAAATGTATGGAAGTTAACATGCCAAGAACCACACCGGGCATTAATCTAAAAACATGTTTCCTTGGCTCCGCAAGTTGGCGGGTTGGCTTCAGTCGACAGTTATGCTTTGCGTAGTAGCGCCGTCTCACCGTCTAACATTCTTGACACCGACGATATACGCGTGGTCTGCTTAATATACCATTGGTATAGATATAACTAACAAGGAGGCGGCACGACCGTGGGGTCGAAATTTTGTGTGGTGAAAGAGGACCCCTAACACCTCACTTGATTAAAATATTAGAACGCACTACTCGAAAAATCGATCCGAAGTTTCTTAAGTGCCTTATGAGTTTAAAATGTTAGTCCATTGCCGAGCTACTGTCTGGCCTAGATGGTGCCGGGCGCCGTGGCTCAGCGCGCCCTGTCAGGGGGCTAAACGTCCTCTGTAATAAAAAAGCTGAGCCAACAACACACCGAACAACAAAGAACAAACACGAACAGCGAACGCAAGAAATAGAACTATCCATAAAAGAAAACAAAAAAGATGGTTAGGGCTCAGACTCTTACGCCAGAGGTCTCGCGTTCGATTCCTCCTCCGGCACTATATTTTTCCTTTTGCTTGCTTACAAGAAGCGACCGTCATTTCGGATCTCATATTCACAAATTAATAGATGGCTATGCCAATACGTATACGGACGTTGTCGTAACATCATCGAAGTCCGGAAAATTAACAGTTTTACACAGGTTTTTCTCTGGAAACGTTTAAAATCTTACGTCGGGGAGAATAAATTTTTACTTCTCATTGACTCTTGGGGAGGTAAACGAATCCGGAGATATATGATGCAATTTTTTAAGATGACGAAAATATGTCAACTAGGCCTGTAAAAGTCATACCTCCAAAATGCACTTATTTGGTGCAACCTTGTGAAGTTTACTTTTACAGGCAAGTTAAAAATTCCATAAAGCGCTTGCAAAATTGCTGCGCATTGTTACAGGAGAATCATGAAATTAATTCCTGGGAAGATTGTATAAAAATTCATTCTATACCGTATTTTACCATCAATTATCGTCACCAATATTCTGAGACATGATTCAATGTGCCTGGTTTGCCTCAACATTATCAGAAATTCGAAACATGTTCGTAAATGTTAATGGGGCATGTTTTTGTACAGATTTATTGCAAACGCCCTGTGACTGTAAAAAATCCGCTTTTATATGTTGCAAAAGATGTCGAAAAATTATTGCTTTGTTTGTTTTTACGATAACTACGACTGCGGTTCTTGTTTATAATTATTATATGTATAAAAATTGAATGTTTCCCAATCGAATTTGTTATTCTAATTAAAAAGCCAATGTTTCTACCCACATAGGCCTATGTTACAATGAAAAATGGAAAACCCACCGCCATGAATTGTGTTGTTGGACAAAACAGAAAACAATTTTTATTCAATAACGTAACTAATTTGTTAAAGATAATGTACGTTTCGGAAACATTCTGAGTAATTGGTGGAATAACAAAAGAAAATGAAACAGAAGAAAAATTAAAGTACCAGAGAAGGAATCGAATCCAAGCCCCTAACCATCTAGGCCAAACGTCGGCTCGGCAATGGATTAACATATTAAACTCATAAGGCACTTAAGTAAATTCGGATCGATTTTTCTCGGGATTTTCCGAGTAGAGCGTCCTAATATTTTAAGCACATGAGATGTTAGGCGTCGTCTTTCACCACACAAAATTTCGAACAAATCCCCGACCCCAAGGTCGTGCAGTCTCATTGTAAGCTGTTGTAACCGTAAAATATCGTTGACAAACGTCAGTAAATGTTATAAAAGCAACAAATTAGGCTACAGTTCATACGAACTGTAGAAGATCTGGTGGCGCAACAATAACGATAGTCCATGGAAAACGCACGTTTCAGGAAGTAAGTAAATTCTAATTTCATATAAAAACTATCGTATGCCATCTCACCTTTGTATTATTTGTCATTTTTATATTACAAAGAGTCACGAAATTTGCATCAAATAATTGTAGATAACTTGAAGATGGCTTTGTGGCCGAAGTGTCCATTGTTTAAAAATATACAAATATTACAACAGTGATTTGGTAAAATATTTCATATTATCTCCTTAAATACTGAGATGAATTAAGTGTCCAGGGAAGATGTGGCAGTTGATCTTAATGCTCACAAACAGAGTCCTGTTCGATGGAAGCTATGTCAACATGGGCGCTTACATTTTCCAACACAGCATCACCATGGCTAAAACCGGCACACAACCTCTGGAAGTAATACAGGGTCAGCACTTATCACACTACTTTTTGACAGGAACTGACGTAAGCGTTACGTGGCAGCACTTTGAAGGCGACCTCAAACGAGGGTATCGTTTTGTTTATCGTTATAGTGCCGATTTCAAGTTTATGAATGAGTCAATGACCGGAGAATGTAAAACAAATATCCGAAAATGGTGACATATTCGCAGAGAACAGCAAAATGTTGTCGACAGGCAAAAGTGTAAATATTATTGCTGATGTTATTCCTAATAGCAATTATGGCTGCCCTATTACCTTCATTCCTACCGTATATTCGAAAAATTGCGACGTTCGTAGAAAACGGAATATTGCTTTCGACAACCAAGAATCTACTTTTAGTTCGCCCTTGAATAACGGTTTCATTGGGACACTGGCGTTTATAATAAGTTAGTGACTGGAGAATCTAATCCAAATGTGCCCGGAAATGGTGACATATTCGTAGAGATTAAAAAATGTTATTGACAAGCGAAAGTGTAAATATGATTGCTGTTATTTCTCTGACAGCAATATTATAGTTTTCCAAAATGTTCTAATGTCTGTAAATCTATGGAACTTAACTACTTTGGTTATTAGTACCTACGTTTACAAACTACTGAAACTAAGTTAAACTAACCTAAGGACAACACACACACACGCCACAGCGAGGACTCGAACCTCCGACGGCGAGCAATCGCGCGCTTTCCAGCGAGGCGCCTTAGATGTTATTGTTGTTGGTTTTTGAGGGGACCAAACAGCTAGGTCGTCAGACCCCTTTTCCTAGCTAAGAATCCACTGTGAACAGCGTAAAAAGTAAAACAAAGCTCCGAAGATGAAAACTCACAAATGGGGCAAACTGACAATGGACAAGTCGCTGACAACAGAAAATGAAGACTCACAATAGATAAAACGAAGTCAGGATCTCAATTAAAACTGGACAGCAGAAGACCATGGCTGGCTTATCACAGAGATAAAACAGGATGAGCCAGCCATACTGCACACACTAAAAAACCCATAGGTAGTGTACATAAGGGTCTTAAAAAGTCTGTAAAAGCGCTGGATAGGTGGGGACCTGAAGTATCAGGCTATAGCACCCGACACTAGATTGAGTTGTAAAATCCATCTGCGCGAATAAAACTTAAAATGGAATTAGCCGTGGAGGCATCGCCACCTAAAACTAAGAGTAGCGCGTCTGGTAGGTTAAAAGACTGCCGCAAGATGGCTAAAACTGGGCAGTCCATCAGAAGATGGATTACTGTCAGCACTGCTTCCCACCGACACACAGGGGGGACCTCACGGCGAAGGAGATGGCCATGGGGCAGCTAGGTATGCCCAATACGGAGGCGGCAGAGGACAACCGACTCTCGACGTATGGGCAGCAGTGAAGACTTCCACGCAGTTGTGGATAGTTTCACTGCTCGAAGCTTGTTCGTTGCACTCGTGGTAGACAATTCAGCAGTCAAAGCCTCATGCACCTTCTTGTGCAATGCCAACTTAAGGTCTGACACCGTGACGCCAATGGTTGAAGGTGGCGCAGTGGTGGCCTGTTTGGCCAGCTGGTCGACACGTTCATTCCCCAGTATGTCGAGGTGGCCAGGGATCCACAGAAAGACCACAGAACGGCCCGATCGGCATAGAGAGTAGACGGTATCATGGACCGACCGCACTATTGGGTGGCGAGAGAAACACTGGTCGATCCCTGACTCAGGGAGTCAGTACAGATGACAAATGACCCACTGGGGCAGGCTTTGAGGTGTTGCAGAGCTCTGAGAATGGCAACCAGCTCAGAGGAGAAAATGATACTCTCACAGGGCAGAGAATGCTGTTCCGCTTGGTCGTCATGAAGGAACACATACCCATCACGGCCATCTACTATGGAACCATGCCGGCCGCGGTGGCCGAGGTGACTGAGGCGCTCCAGTCACGGTCAGCACGGCCACTCCAATCGGGGGTTCGAATCCCCCCTCGGGCATGGATATTTGTGCCGTCCTAGTTCGTAAGTAGTTCATAAGTAGTTTGTAAGTTTAGGGACTGATGACCCCGTAGTTAAGTCCCATAAGCTTAACAAACATTTGAACATTTGAACATATGGAACCATCTGTGTAAATGGCTTCTGCAGCACGGAACAACTCGAGGAGTCGCATAAACTGGCTACGGAGATGTATTGGGGAAACTGAGGCCTTCGATGCATGGGACAGATCCAGACGGAGCTGCAAACGACGAATGGACCAAGGAGGCATTTGAAAGGAATAGTCTAGAGTGGTAGGGAGCGTATAGGATGCGAGGGACGAAAGAAGGGTACGGACACGGACTGAGATCGGGTATCCCGACCTGGGCCGTCGTGGTGGGATAGGGAGTGCAGTGTCTGGAAAAAGGAGCTGGCGGTATGGGTGAAAGGGTGAGGCCTGTACATGGGCAACGTAAGAAGCTAGCAGATGTTGCCTACAGAACAGGGCTTGTGCGAAAAGCCTCCGTTGCCAAATGGACATCACAATGTAAAATTGGCTCCAACGCTTGCAGTGCTGAAGGCGAGGCCGAATCGTAAACTATGCAGCCATAGTGTAGGCGCGACTGAATTACGGCCTTATAAAGTTGCAGGAGCTCCCCAAACAGTGTGGCTGAGACAACGTAGGATGTTGAGGTGTCCCCAGCACTTTCGTTTCAGCTGGCGAAGGTGGGGCACCCAGGTGAGACGGTTGTCGAACAACATGCCTAGAAATTTGTGTGTCTCTTCGACATGTAGCTGGTCTCCTGCTAAATAAAGTTCGGGTTCCGTGTGTGCTGCCCGAAGTCGGCAGAAATGCATTACCTGGGTTTTCGATGCAGAGAACTGAAAACCGTGGGCAAACGCCAGTTGCAACCCACTTTCAGCAACACCGATGCTGGTGGAACTAAAGTACATGCAGAAGTCATCAGCATACAAGGATGTGGATACCGATGACCACACAGCCGCCAAAAGACCATTACTGGCGAGTAAAAATAAAGGGACACTAAGAACGGAACCCTGTGGGACACCGTTCTCTTGACAATGAGAGGAGCTTAGACAAGAACCAACTCGAACACGAAATGAACGCAACGCGAGGAAGTTTTTAATGAATAAAGGAAGTGGACCCCGTAAGCCCCAGTCGTACAGCGTAGACAGAATATGATGCCGCCAGGTGGTGTTGTACGCTTTCTGCAGGTCAAAGAAGATGGCAACCAGATGTTCGCGGCGAGTAAATGCTGTAAAGATGGCCGACTCCAGTGACACGAGATTGTCGATAGCGGAGCGGCCTTGACGGAACCCTCTTTGTTGTGGCGCCAAGAGCATCCACATGAGCCTTCGACTCACCAACCGTTCGAGGAGCTTGCAGGGCACGTTGGTGAGGCTGATCGGGCAGTAACTATCAACTACCTGCGGATCTGCCCCAGGCTTAATCAGCGGAATGATAATGCTATCCCGCCAGTGGGACGGAAAAACACCCTCAAGCCAAATGTGATTGAACAGGGCGAGAAGTTGTCGCTTGGAGTCCGCTGATAGGTGTCGGAGGAACTGACTGTGAATACGAACGGGTCCTGGGGAGGTATCTGGGCATGCAGCAAGGGCACTTTCAGACTCCCATTCAGTATATGGGACGTTGTATGGTTCCCGACGTCGTGTTCGAAAGGAAATCTAATGGCTCTCAGTTCGCTCTTTAAGGGCACAAAAGTCCGCACCATAAGCTGCAGTCTCTGAGGAGCGTGCATAATGATCTGCCAGGAGTTCAGCGACGGTGACAGGGTCAGTACAGAGTGTACCCTGAATGCTGAGGCACGGAATTCCCGCTGGCTGGCGTCGAACTTGCGACCACACCTTTAAAGGAGTAGCGCGGCCACCATTGGAGCCGAGTACTTCTTCCAGGAGGCTGTCTTACTTTGTTGGATCAGTCACCGGGCCCGTGCCCGGAGACGCTTGAAGGCTACAAAATGTTCGAGAGAAGGGTGGCGTCGGTGGCGCTGTAAGGCTCGCAGACGTTTACGGATAGCCTCAGCGATCTCTGGTGTCCACCAGGGCACCGACGTACGATGGACCGAACCAGGTGTGGTGAGGACAGAGTTTACAGCTGCAGAAACGATGGCCTCTGTGACATGCTGAATGGTGGCATCAACATCAGCCAGAAGGGCAGAAGGGGAAAGAAGATCACAGCAGTTGAGGACTAAGCTGGCCACGAGACAGACGGTTGGCAGGCGAACACTGTGGGTGCGACAGGAAGAAAATGGTCGCTGCCACACAGGTCATCATAGACCCTCCAGGTGAGATGTGGAAGGAGGCCAGGGCTGCAGACAGAAATGTCGGTGGCAGAATACATAATATATGCTGTGCTAAAGTGGGTAGGAGCACCGGTGTTGAGAAGGCAGATATTCTCTCTGACAGGAGAGACTCAACATCCCTACCCCAGGCCAAGGTCGGTGTGCCACCCCACAGAGTGTCAAGGCCGTTGAAATCCCCCAAAAGAAAAAAGGGTAGGAGAAGTTGGGCGACCAAGGCAGCGAGGTATACGGGAGAGATGGTATCATCTGATGGAAGGTAGACAGGGCAGATGGTAAAATCTTGTAATACCTGGAGCCGAACAGCGACTGCCTATAGAGGTGTTTGAAGAGGCACAGCACCACTGGGCACAGAGGTGAGGACATAGACACAGACGCCGCCGGAAACTCTGTCGCCGATGGTTCGGTTTTTAAAATAGCCATGATATCCTCGGAGAGCTGGGGTCCTCTCGATGGGGAACCACATTTCCTACATGGCTATACAGATCGCAGGGAAGTGAGAGAGTAATTGCTGCAGCTCAGATAGATGGCGGAAAAAACCGCCGCAATTCCACTGGAAGATCTCTTTTGTAGCGTGCTGAATAGCCATGATTTAAGGGTTGATATAGTTATTTCGGCTGCCAACTACGCAGAATATGCAGGATCGAGAACCATGGGTTCTGGCGATCCTAGGAAGGCGAGATCATTGGGGGATGCAAGGATCTCCACCTCGTCTTCAAGGGCCGAAGATGTGAGTAAGTGTTCCTTTCGAGCCACTGAAGTGTCCTTCGCTTTGTCTTTCTTCTTTGTTCCCTCTCGCTGGTATTTTGGTGTTAAGGGCTGGGGGGGGGCTTCCCAGAAGAGACATCAGGGACCGTCGAAGAGCTGGAACCCTTTGGTCAGCAGTTTTTCGATCCTTTAGCTAAAGGCTAGGATCCCCTGGCGCACTCTGAGAATCCCCAGAAGGGAGTGTTCTGAGGGACCCCTTCTGAGCAAGAGGGGCTGGGGAAGAGTGTTCCTTCTCCGGTTGAGGAGTGGGAACTGGTGTCCCCGATGGTGGGGGGGGGGGTTGCTCCCATTGGGGTTAAGGGAGCGGTAGATGGAAGACTGATGGCCCATATGGCCCACAGGAGGAGACAACACCAATGGTTTCACAGGTCGCACGGAGACTGGTGCCGCTGTGACTGTGGCAAAAGACGTTTCCATACAGACAGGGTGGAGCCGCTCGTATTTCTTACATGCCTCAGAGAAGCAGGGGTCTTTATTCCACAATTTTTCTTTCCCAATGTAAAATAGAGCAGTTCGGCGAGCATGGCAAGTGATGTTGTCCACAATTCACACATAGGTGGGGTGCATGGGGCTTCCGGGTGAGGTGGCTGCCCACATTCCCTGCAGGTTGGGCTGGAAGTACATCGGGACGACATGTGCCTGAACTTCCAGCACCAGAAACACCGCATAGGAGGAGAGACATATGGCTTGACATCACACCGGTAGATCATTATCTTGACCATCTCAGGCAGTGTATCGCCTTCGAAGGCCAAGATAAAAGCACCGTTGGCAACCCTATTGTCTTTAGGTCCCCTGTACACCCGCTGGACGAAGTGGACCTCTCGTCGCCGTAGGTTTGTTCGCAGCTCTTCATCGGTCTAGGACAACAGATCTCGGTGATAGATGAGACCCTGTACCATATTTAAGGATTTGTGGGGCGTGATACCCACCGTTATAACTTCTAGTCTGTCGCAGGCATGTAATGCCTGCGACTGGGCCGAGGACGCCGTCTGTATCAGTACGGTCCCACTCCTCATCTTCGAAAAATGACGCCACTTCACCAAACTTGTATTCGAGGTTGTCTACGAAGACCTGAGTTGTAGTGGAGATGAAAGATTCTCCATCAGAATGCTCACAGACTAGATATTGTGGCGAATATGGCTCCGATTGATTTAGGCCCCTGCGTTTCTCCCATGGGTTGGCAAGGGAAGGGAACGTCTTGGGATCGTATGTCGTCGTGTCGAACTCAGTTTTGCCACGCTTAGAGACTCCGGTTGTACGTCCGGCAAAGTTTTGTGGACGTTTCATGGTGTTCCCACAAGTAGCTAGGGATCTAAAGTTTCTCCAAGACAGAGCCCCGCTTGCCTGGGTAAGCCTTATACAACTGAGGTGTGGCAGGTTCCTCAGGGGTTGCTCGCTAGCGACTGTTCAACCTCAACAATCATGCATCTCCTTGGCACGTAGCACACCTTGAGATTGAGATTTTTTTTTACAGAGGTTTGTACCGTCCTCACGACCCGTGTGATTAAGCCAAGATCATTGGGCTCTGAAACGTACAACGTTCCACCGTCACGCCGAACGAAGGTCATTGAAGCACTCACAGAGCTTACGGTGTAGCGGACTGTTGACGCGACAAAGCTCACAGCTTAGGACTCAGGGTTCGCCAAGCCTGTACTCAGCAAATTAATGCTGAGCCCCTGAGGGGAGGCGCCTTAGACCGCCCGGCTTATCCACCGCGGCTAAGTTTGTCTATTAGCTTTCTCCCTAATCGTATATTCTAACCACAGTAACATCTGTAGCAAGCAGACTATTGATTTGACAAGAAAAATCTATCTAAATTTTCACTTGTGGCATAGTGACAGAGCTGTTATTACAAATATGTCATATTAAAACCAAGGAGAGATTTTTTTTTCAATCATTGCACTTCACTTAATAACTGTTTCTGAAATAATAAGATTTAAAATTGAAGTTGCATTTTAATTATATCACTTTTCTTTGGACAAGAACTGTCCTAAAAGAAATAATTCCTAAATTTTATACGTTATATATGACTGATACTTAGTATTCTGTTTTAAATCTCTTTCATCTCTGTCAGTCTTTTCTGTATTTTCATTCTGAGTGGTAGTTTCTTTTAGTGGATCATCAACGTGTTCTCAATAATTACTCGCACTTGGTGCATTATAAGAATTTGTAAATATTGATAGCGACAACAAATGCTCGCTTTAGAGAGAGAGAGAGAGAGAGAGAGAATCTCACTGTTACCCCTTAATAATAACTAATATTGCACTTTCACATTCCTGTCAGATCGTATTTCATTCTCGTGCCTAAGTTTAAAATTCGATAACTAAAGGATTTCATCCCAGTACTACCCAGTACTATCTAGAAATTACATGTAGATAAATTAACAGAAGAGCCAGAGAAACTAGTATAGGCATTCGTATTGAAACACACAGATATGTAGAGGACGGCGCTGCGGTGACACCGCCTATATATGACAACAGGTGTTGAGGCAAGAGTTGCGTCGGTTACTGAAAGGCAGGTTACCACGCTTGAATGAGTTTGAGCGTGGTGTTATAGTCGGCGAACCACAGATGGGACACAGTATCTCCGTGGTAACGATGAGGTGGGAAATTTGCCGTAAGATCATTTCACGAGTGGACCGTGAATATCGGGAATTCTGTAAAACCTTAAATTTGCAACATCGCTACAGCCAGAGAAAGATCCTGCAACAATGGGGACGAACCAAGACTGAAGAGAATCGTTCAGCCTGACAGAAGTGCAAACCTTCAAGAAGCTGCCCCGGATTTCAGTGTTGACTCATCAACTAGTGTCAGTGTGCAAACGAAATAGCGGCTTATATTGTGGGCTATCAAAAGCTATCACCGAAGCCCTTACCTAAAACAAACCAGAAATTAAGAACCAATATGAAAAAAAAAAAATGTCAATAGAAGTCAGTTTCCCCCATCACGAATTAGCGCGTAGTGTGGAATACGTCTCGTTCGCTCCATACCGACGGTGGGAGAACAGAGCTTGGGACGCTCACTGCCGCAGCCTTCGATATGGTGAGGGGAAGGGAGGGGAGGGGTGGGGTAGTGCGGCCAACAGCGCACCAGGCCAAGGCTTCGGAATGCCTCGTCGCAATACAAGCACGAACGCTTCAGAAATGTGCCGAACAGACACGACTCGCTCTTGGCGAACTCCGCATCAGTTTAAAGCAACAAAGAGCGTGTTTGTGTGTTTGTTATGTTTCACAAAAGCTGTTTTGGTGTTATTTATTCCATAGTGTGCGGTGTACTTTGACAGTTCTTCGTGCTAATTCTTCAGAATGGATGGGCAGTGTGCAGTTAAACAGTTATTGAACAGACCAATCTCGCAACTGAAATACGAAGACAAGTTGGCGGTTTTAAAACAGGGAAGGCTTACTCCAGGTGTTCCGCACTTGTAGTGTGAGCAGACGGGGAGAAACAAGAACTCCCACAAAAGGCACTGTAATAAAATGTAGGCGTTCCTATAAAAGACTTTAAAGTTGCCTCCCACCACCCATCACGGGCCTCGGTAGGGGGCGGTGGGTGGGGGGCGAGTGTAGTGTCATTGGATGTCCTCCTCAACGCTTTTAACATTTGCCAGTAACCGTTTCTTCGTTTGCTGCTAATTTCTTGACATTTTGGCATGGTCACTATGAATATCTCGGAAACAGAACAAGATACCGATTTTTCTTAGCATTTCTTTCTCGGTACAACCTTAGAAAGTGAGATAGTCTGTCTGTAACCGTCAGCACCGACGTTGGACTGTTGATGACTGGAAACATGTTGCATGATCTGCGTCCCGTTTCCAATTGTATTGAGCGGATTGACGTGTACGGCTATAGACACAACTTTATGAATCAACGGACCCTGCATATCAGCAGCGGACTTTGAAGCTGGTGGAATCTTTATTATGGTGCGAGACGTGTGCAGTTGGGACCCCTGATACATCTAGACACCACTGACAGGTGGCACGTATCCTGGCCGCGGTGGAGTAGCCGAGCGGTCTAAAGAACCTCGCTGCGGAGCGCGCGGTTGCTCGCCGTGGAGGTTCGAGTCCTCCCTGGGGCATGGGTGTGTGTTTGTCCGTAGGTTAGTTTACCTTAGTTTAAGTAGTTTGTAAGCTACGGACTGATGACCACGCAGTTTGGTCCGATAGATTTACAGACATTTGAACATTTTTTTCTTTTTTGAACACGTATCCTGTCTCATCATCTGCGTCCATTCGTGTCCATTGTGCATCCTGGTGGATTTGCATAATTCCAGCAGGACACTGCGACAACCCACGAGTTCAGAATTACTACGAGCGGCTCCAGAAACACTCTTCTCAATGCAAACACCTGCACTGGGCGCAGACGTGAACATTATCGAGCCTTCCAACGTGATTTACAGAAGAGATCTCCAACGGCTCGTACTCTTATGGATGCACAGAATCAGTTCACTCCAGCACTATAGTCCGCATCACGTAGGAAGGCGGCCCAGTTTTCAGCCGTTCTGCGCATCTCCCTCAGTTACCGCACTGACAGCCAAAAATATTCATTCTCTAGTTGCGTGGTTGGGTGTGAGCAACGTCAATGTTTCCCCAGCAGGCACCACTGTGGGCGCTCGGCCGTAGCTCCTCCCCTCCAGATTGCCCCTATCGCCCCGCCTCTATGCGCGGAAGCTCTTTCTTACATGACTCCAACTATACTCCAGACATCAGTAGCGTCCACGCCATGTTGTGCGTGTTCGCGGGGACAGTACACCATATTAGGCGTGTGGACCAGTTTCTTTCGCTGTTAAGTGTAAGAAAGTCCCAGAATGGGTTATAAACGCGAAGAACTCAGCGAGGTGGCGCAGCGGTAACGCACTGGACTCGCATTCCGTGATTTTCCTGAATCACTCCAGGCAAATGCCGAGATGGTTCCTTTGAAACAGCACGGACAATTTTCTACTCCATACCTAGAAATATTAATTTAAGTGTAAGAAAGTCCTTTCTGAAGGCATTTGTGTGGAGCATTGCCTTGTGTGGAGTGAAACATGGACGATAAACAGTGCTGACAGGTAGAGTATAGAGGTTTTTGAAATGTGTTGCTGCAGCAGAATGCTAAAGATTAGGTGGGTGGATCGCATAACTAAATAAGAGTACTCAATAGAATTGGAGAGAAAAGGGATTTGTGGGACACCTTGACTAAAAGAAGGGTTCGACTGATAGGATACATTCTTAAACATAAACGAATCGCGAATTTACCGTTGGAGTGAAGTGTGTGGGGTAAAAAACGTGGAGGGAGACCAAGAGATGAATACAGTAAGCAGATTCAAATGGGTGTAGGTCGCAAGTCTAATGAGGAGATGAAGACGCTTGATCAAGATAGAGTAGGGTAGAGAGCTGCATGAAACCAGTCTCCGGACTTAAGACCACTACAACAACAACCTAGCAATAAATTGTAGAAAAGACATTTTTATATATGCATCAAAGCTGCTTTTATTTGAAATGCTGACTAGTTTCGGGCTTAGCTCCACGATATCATCTTGAAGTTAAACCCTAATCTTCTATAAACGCAAAGATGTAATAAAAACATTAGGTTTAAGCAACTACGCTCCTGTATCCACGACACCAAACAGTCTAATAACGAGTCAACCCTTTATCACTGTCAGTGATTATAGTTCAACAGGCCACGTCTGACTGAAACTTTATTACATTAAATCGTGCGTACAGTGACGTATTACTGATGAGCTTCATTTCGCTGTTGCACTGAAAAAAGTTTCACTCATAAAATACGTAAGCTGTGATACGGAAGAGAAATCAGATATATTGTTCGCAATGCAGTTCACACAGAACTCGAATCGAAAAAGTCGAAACCACCTCAGTGACGTCACGACTGCAATAGTAATAACCTTTGCGATAGTTCAGTCTTCAGTTGTCTAGAGTATCTAAGAACACTGAAAGATACGTTTCCATTAATCGCGGCAGAAACACCCGCATCATTTGTTGTTTGTGCAAATCCAATGACGTGAATGGGATAAAGATGAGCTTGGAAACTACGTCGTCATTGCCTGTCAGAAAAAATGGATTATTTAGAAATTGTTTAATTTTTTGAAGTGGCATTTTGACGTTGCAATTGTTGACTCTGTCTCGTTAGACAATGGCCACCAAACACTATGTTGGGCTCGCAAGCAGATGCCGTGATTCCTGACTTCAACAAGGCGTTCCATGCTATTCGAAGACCGTCGCCCGATGAACAAAGAGCGAGCACATGGAATGTCAGACCAACTGCGTGACCAGATTGAAGGGTTTATGTCATTCTCAGTGGAGGTAAGTACTCGTGAAAGTAATTTCTGGCGTACCCCAAGAGACTGTTCATAATATATGTAAATGACTTTGCAGATAACATTGGAATTTCCGTGAGGGTATAAAGCTCTCGGCGGCTACCTGGCGACCTTTAGGAACAGTTTTTTGAGTTCTACGTTACGACCTGGTGACACAAAGTTCATTTAGTCAGGGATGCAGCTATGCTTGTTTTGCATAACAATTGATTAATTCGCCAATCGAGCTTCACACGCGGACATATACGCCCTAAGTAAATGTTACTATCACTGAAAGTTCCTATTCTGTGGCGAGTGTCCTCTCCCACGTGCACGCCCCATAGTAGATCAGGATTGCTTACCTGATAAAATATTCAGTCGCATTGGATGTCCCCTCTCCTCGGGTCGCAGATTCTAACGTAGTGCAGCTCTCGATGTGTGATGCTAGAAGTTGGTAGCAAGGAAACTGTCTCTGCCTACTTGAAATAAGAACCGCCTTTTGCAAATAACTTTTATTTATTACGATCGGCGTGGCATGTAACCTTGGAGCCATATGCACGGATATCATCAATAATCTCTTTCACTATCACCAGAGCAACAGCTCGCTTAATTCACAAAATGCTGGCGCAAGGACTCCTCACGCGAATGCACTTCCTGAGAGCTCTTAAGGCTCACCAACGAAAATAACACCAGGCGGATAACACTTCCGCTAAATCACTTAGAACCGCACCTCGACATACGTGGCGCCTATCCACAGGCCGGCCACAGACTACCACTCGAAACCCAGCTCTAAAGGACCCCACACACGAGTGACGGATCGCAGCAATCCGTCGCATGGACGACCGATCACTTCGTAGAAGGCACCTGTGTGGACAAATCGCAGCGATCTCTCTCCGAACGCTGAACGCAAGAAAATCCCAGGCAATCTTGTGGATCGCATTGCGATTCGTGGATGCAATATGGCTGCCTGCCTGCTTAGCAGCCATGTGTGCCATTTTGCCTGTGAATCCTTTCTTTAGATATCAGCCTTGTTTGTGATTAGTTTCGCTTTTCCAGGTTCAATAATAACTTTACGTTACAATGAATAATTATTCGGGGATCACGAACTACTCTGAGCAATGAAGGACAGTGTTTTCACTTATACTGAGAAGTAATACAAAGTGCACCCTAGAATCTCTACAGTGGTCAGCGTTTTCAAGCTTATGGTCATAGCACTGGAATTGGTAGGACGTTCATAGTAATAACCAAGATTAAACGGCCAACTTTTTCAAATCTCAATGCGGGACATTTCGAGGTAGTGAAGCAGCACTGATTGTGGTTGTTATTCTGAAACTAGGAAAGAAATTTATCCGAGCAGAGTAGGCCAACTCACTTGCTTTTAAAGTAATATATCTAACATGAGTGACATTTTCAATCTTTATTTAAAGTTCATAAATATTTTCTACTGCTCTTATTTCGAATTTTAGAGCCTGATACTTTTTACATATTCTTCTACGATGCGGTTTTTTTTTTTTTTTGATCAACTATGTTGTCTGTACTACTTTTATTTGTTCCAGCTTATAGACATCGTGCTTCACACATTTTTATAAGTAACTTACCCCACCCAAAGAATTATGTTTTGGAATAACATCGAATTAAATTTGATAAAATCTACTTTTTAAACCCATTTATTACAGAAGTTGTTTCGATGAAATTCAGAGTTTAATTGTGCCTTACTACATGCAATGCTCACTCACTTTCAGACTTTCACCACCTTTTTATCCCTAAAGGAAGTAAGATGAATGCTGATACTGTAATTGCTTGTCAGATTTTAAATACATTTTGTTTGCCACCTTGAGTACCGAAAATATTCCATTACACTTATTGAAACGTGATTAAGAAGTCACAGAAACAATATTTAAAACAAAAACAATTTACAGATGGGAATTTTCTTTTTCCCCTATGTAATGTAAGACGACTACCATTTACTCGTAAATGATGCATTGTGTATTTGACTTGCAAGCAGTATGGCATAGCGTGCCGTACACAAATAGTTTCGGCTTGTGCTCTTATACTAACAGTTTTAAAATTACTGAAATGCGGGACGCTTTTAGCCTTTTGTAATCATCCCAATGCGGGACAACGAGTCCAAATGCGGAACTGTCCGGCAGAATCCGGGACGGTTGGCCGCCTTAAGCAAGATACACTTGAATTCCATCTGATGGTTTTGATTTATATATTAAACAATTGCATGTTTTATTAAAATTTTTAACTTCGACACAGAATGATTAATATGTACAATAATATTAAATTGGTATTTAATAGTTCAGGGCAAATCAACAAAGCTGTAGTGAAGACCCTAATCGTTTCATAGGAACTAGCTCTCTTTTTCACAATTTATAGTCATGGTAGTCAGCAGTGCGGCTTTTTCCAACATTTCTGTAGACGCATCGAGATTGAAAAACGAATTATGTAACGTAGTTACTTGAAGTTAAACAATAAGACGAACTAATGAAAAGGAATTGAGGACTAACAAAACGTATTTTTACACTAGTAAGATGTACACAACCCACTTGGCGGCACAAAAGTGTAACGTAGTCAAAACTTCCTAGGAAAAAGGATTCAAAACAGGTTTAATAAATTACAATTCCCATTTCTAAAATTTTTGTTTTAAAGGTATTACTCGTCAGAATGCACAAATAAACTGTGATTGCTGTTAAAAATAAAAGAGCCTTTTCCATTACAGAATTTGCCTACACAAATGCGTTCGTAATTCTCGTAGAAATTGCTCGATAAATCGCTCGTGTGTGGCGAGGTGGAGGCGAGCGACGGATTGCAGTGATTCGTCGCTCGTGAGTGTAGTGGGGAGCCTTTACTTTGCGCCTTAGTTCTAGAAGCATCCACACGATTGGCTGGTTCAAATTAGCCAATAAGACATCACTTTCTAAATATAAAATCCTTCAAATAAACTGTACTTTTAATTAATAAGAAAACTTTATTTAATATCATCGAACTCGGTCGTACTCTGTCATAGTGCTGGAGTTACGAAAAATAAACTGTAAGTAATAAATAAATGAAATTACACGTTTGCTATTCCCGCCGTACTGGCGGTCGGCTGCCTGCGCCAACTGCAGCAATCTTTCCACGGTCAGGCGACCATCTGTCACACCGGTGTGCTCCCAGCTTCCGTGTACCGGGCTGCTCTTCAGAAAAACTGTATGGTCTGCCAACGGCAGGCCAGACGAAAATAAATGAAAATGTATGAAAACGGGGCGCAATTAAACAATGTGGGGTAACGCCACAAGGGATTTTGCAGATAACGCTATAGTTTATCGAGAAGTCGCAACAACGAGGAAGGATAGCCAAATGAACGACCAAGGAGGGTAGAATACAAGGACACGCCCTTACGCTAAAAAATGTGAAGATTGCCTCTGCCATGTTGCTAAGTCTTGGGAAGTCTTCGTATTGCAGAGTTGATTTTTTAAGTCACTTAAAATTGGAATAAAATGTTCGACGGTTTGGCCGTGATGTACGACGTGTTAAAACAGTGCAAATTAGCTGTTAAAAACTAAGTTTTCAAATATATTATAATGAGGATTTGTTACTATTTATTCAGGAAAGTATATTGTTTGAAAGTACATACTTCGCAGGACTGTCAGTTAAATGCATTAATAGTAAGAGGGTTAACTTAACGTATAGTTTCAACGGAGAACTAGCATTCCAATAGTTTCAACGGAGAACTAGCATTCCAAAACTGACCAAGTTGGCGGACAGGCTTCAACTGACGTATATGCTCGGCATAGATAATGCCATCTCCCTTTATTCTAACCTCTTTGTGCACGACTACCTTCCGGGGACCGTTCGCATGGACCAGAGAATGACAATTGACTCACAACATAAAGAAATGTAATGTGCTGTGTTTACATAGAAAGAAAAATCGTTTGTTACATAATTACGTAATAGCAGGAAAAACGTTGCAGGCAAATATTTTCATAATGTGCAGGGTGCCCGCAATAGCGCTGTAGGGCTCCCGGCCATCGTAACCGACGGCCACGGTAGCGCCCGATTCTCGCACTCTATTGTGCCGCGGACGCATGCACTGAGGTAAAGTGTAAAAAACATTGCCATCTGAGTAACCTAAGCTTACTTTTATTTACAGTAGACGTTCAAAATGATGTCCCTCTCTGGAAAGAGTGGTCTGACATCTCTTGAACACATTTGTGAACACTCGACGAATTTCGGCTGCCGAAATCTGGGAAATGACTAGTCGAACCCCTTCTTGCAACTCTTCGAGTGTATGGGGATTGCTTGCATACACCTTGTCTTTGAACATTCCACAAAGATAAAGTCACAGGGAGTTATATCGGGAGAACAAAGAGGGCAGTCAACTATCCTATCATCAAAAACACTTCATATTGCTGGCACTGAAGCATTGGCAATGTGTGGTCTTGCATTTTCCTGCATGAAATAACCGTACAGCTTTTCATTGGGTGAAAGTTCTTGAAAGAATGGATGCAGGATGTTGTTCACGTACCTGTCAGCATTTATTGTTTCGTGAAAAAAGATTCGACTAGTTATTTCCCAGATTTCGCCAGCCGAAATACGTCGAGTGTTCGCAATTGTGTTCAAGAGATGTCAGGCCGCTCTTTCCATAGAAGGACATCATTTTGAACATCTACTGTAAATAACGGCAATCTTAGGTTACTCAGATGGCAATGTTTTGTAGACTTTAACTCAGTGTATTCACCCACGGCACAATAGAGTCCGAGTATCGGGCGCTGCCATGGCCGGCAGATGCGGCGGCGGCGGCCGGGAGCCGTGTCGTGCAATCCGCGGACGCCTGACAGGCGTCTTTCGTGAGACACCTTGTAAAAGGCAGTAGCCATAAGCAGCGATTTGAAATCGAACGGCTGTAGAGAATTAATCATGTGTTAGGCAGACGCCAGACAGATTTATTAGAAGAATTCTCAGTAAGTGTAGTCCGTCAACAAAGGAAGAAGGTTGCAAAACTCTTTCCGCCAGGGCTTGAGTAGTGCTCATCATTGTGGGATCCGTACCAGGAGGGATTAATGGAATACAGAGAAGAGATCCAACAGAGAGCAGCACGCTTCGTCACGGGCTCATTCAGTAAGCGCGAAAGCGTCACAGAGGTGATCAGGAAACTACAGTGGCAGACGCTGCAAGAGAGGCGTTATGTATCCCGGTATGGGCTTCTGACAAAATTCCGAGAGCGTACGTTTCATCAAGAGTCTCTCAGTATATTGCTTCCTTCTACATACGACTCGCAAAGCGACCTCATGTATAAGACCAGGGCCCACAAGGAGGCATACAGGTAATCATTTTCTCCCCTCGAATCATACGCGACTGGAATATAAGGAAGTGACAATGATCAGAAAGTACCCTCTGCCACACACTATGAGGTGGCTGTCGTACTATTGGATGCACCGGGTGATCAAAATGTCTGTATGAATTTGAAAACTTAATGAATCATGGAATAATGTAGATAGACAGGTAAAAATTGACACATGCTTGGAATGACATGGGGTTTATAAAAAAATAAAAATAAAATAAAAACTGTAACAAAGTATTGCTAGTTGCTAGACGTGTGAAAGATCTCCTGCGCGCGTCGTTTGGTGCTGATCGTGTGTTCAGCCGTCACTTTCGTCATACTTTGCCTCCGAGGTCCCCAGACCTAAGTCCGTGCGATTATTGGCTTTGGGGTTACCTGTCGTGATCGACCGACATCTCTAGGGATGCTGAAAGACAACATCCGAAGCCAATGCCTCACCATATCTCCGGACATGCTTTACAGTGCTGTTCACAACATTGTTCCTCGACAACAGCTATTGTTGAGTAATGATGGTGAACACATTGAGCATTTCCTGTAAAAAACATTATCTTTGCTCTGTCTTAATTTGTTATTCTAATTATTGCTTTTCTGATCAGATGAAGTGCCATCTGTCGGACAGTTTTGAACACTTTTTTTCCTAATAAAACCCCATGTCATTCCACGCATGTGTGTCAATTTTTACCTCTCCATATTATTACGTGATTTATTAAGTTTTCAAACTGATACTGACATTTTGATCACCCGGTAGCTGTAGAAGCAACACATTAATTTGAGCGCCATGCGGCCAATGTGCGATGCCCTCCGCCATCTTCGTACCGCTGCGCCTAAAAGACTGTTGAATATGGCGCATATTGTGTTCATATTTAATAGAAGAGTAAATCTCATTTTGAATCATATAGCTGTAAGATGGATTTTTACAAGCTTGTTTATGGTTTTCCGTTCGCGTTTTGTCACTTGTAGAACGCAAAAAAGACAATTTCTGCCAACAGAGTCAGACAGCTGATGACAAGTGTAGTATAATTTCCAATAAGGCTTATCAGTTTGTGCAGAACCATCTTCCGAAAGTATTTTTAAATTTTACGCATGCAGAGTAGACGTTTACTAACAGGACTTCGGAATTAACAATTGTTGTGTGCCTATTCTCGTCCGGTTGCTATTGTGTATGCTCCAGTTTTTCTTCACACAAGAATTAAATTTAACGTCCACGGCGCGTTACGTTCTACTACAGTAGTTGCAGCAGTGCCAACTGTAGTGTGTAGAGCATCACGTGATTTCTGCTGCAGCAGCGTTTTCGTCTGCCAGTGGCGGCAATTTCACGCTGCTGCCAGCTATCGCTGCCGAGTCACGAGATACAAATAAAAGACGACCATCATTTGCGCAGCCATCTTGTTTTATGACGTCGACAGAAAGATTTGGACTGCGGATGTTACGAGAGCCGGATTAAGCGATCCGTTTAGACGTACACGATTATTGGCTGATTTTGTGCCGTTTTTTTCTGTTTACATTCCCTACACTAGAAGCATAAAAAGTTTTTAACTTTATTTACTCTGGAATTTAACAGTGATATATTATCACTTTCGGACGTTTCATATTTTCCAGATTTACGAAAAGTAATGAATAGCAAGTAATAAAGTATTGTAATTTAATTAATCGGTGAATGCTTTGCGCAAATATAATGAAGTGTTAAAAACTGTGATTGTGATGTACGACACAAAATTTGTTGGAGAACGCTTGCAGTGTCTCGATTTATCATTTTTGAAACAGTTGACTGAAAAGCTAATTCGGTAGCTACGTCTAAAAATTGAGATTGGAAAAATACACCAGCCATTATCGGCTTTGAGCTCGTCTTTAAGAATTTGGATGTACGACAGAATATTGCGCAACACAACTGTGAATATTAGGCTAAATAGCTGTTCTGCTGATATCATACTTTTAAAACTCCGATAAAACGTGAGAATTTTCTTTCTGGCTACGATGTAGAGACAACAAGTTAAATGAAATGGAATGGCGGTCGTTCGTTACCTAAATTAATTGATCTGCGAGAAAGTAAAGAATTTTCATGAATCTTTAACCATGCTATATGACTGCGTAGCTTTTGTTCGATAAAACCTTGTCTGTCAATTGCACAACAATATCTATATCGTGAATTGCAAATCCAGTAGCATGACAGAAAAAATGGCCACGTCTATGCATCTGATTATCTTCATAAGTTGCCGAAAACACTTAATTACATAAAAACAAGAAACATAGTATTAACATTTGACTTTAGCAAACGTATCTCAGCAGCAGTGAGCTCTGTAATGGATCTGAAATTTAATCAACACTAATTTAGTTTGATTGCCTGTGCACACCGAAACGCTTGTTTTGTCATGCAAGTGATAAGTTTCAAAATCTGCCTCTGTTATGACTTTCATGAAGGTACCGTAAATTAGTTTTCTTTATCGTGATTACCGCGTGCAATGTAACACGATCACAAACGTATCAAAACAATGCACCATAAATAATTATATCCAAAAGTTTGTGAAATGGGGAATGTAATACTACTAGCTACCAAAAGAATACGTACTACGATTATAATTTTATCATTATTATTTAATTAGTCGTACATACTCGTTTACGCACAAGACTGACACTGTCTAAAATATCTATACAGTCACATAACAAATTAATATTACATTACCTCTTGACATTTCCACACCTGAAATTTCCTTTCATAAACTGCATAATCTTATTATTAACCTTTTCAAAAATATTCGCATCGAGATGAATTTATGTCGATAATACTGCACATATATTTAAGACATGTTAACACTATGAATGGCTCCTCAACTAATCACTTTGAACTGTTACTGCCACTACTAGAGGAGGTGTAGCTTCTCTGACTTATACCGTTCACTCTTTGGAATCATCTATCCTTTATAAACAAAATATGTTACTTTTTTTAACAATTTTATATATCAGCCAACCTGTTGCGTAGTTTTAAAGTACTTGACCTAGGTTTCGTTGTCGCTAGGGACAACTTCATCAGAAGAATAAAAAAACAGTTACCTAAAAATTATAATAACAGAATAAAGGAAAGATTTTTACAAAGGCTGAAGAGTGAAACATGTGTTTCATGTAATGTTTCATGTGATGTTTTCACTGTTCAACCTGTGTAAAAATCTTTCCTTGTATAAGATATTTATTCTGTTATTATCATTTTTACGCAACTGTTTTTTATTCTTCTGATGAAGTTGTCCCTAGCAACATTGAAACCTAGGTTAAAAACTGCGCAACCGGTTGACTGATATATAAAATTGTTAAAAATAATCGGATTACGGTTGCTGTTAACCATCCATGTTCAAAGTTGTACGTTTCTTACCTACCCAGGTATCCAAGAATGTTTTACAATTTAAAGACATCAAAAGGAAAATTCTTAACACAGGTATGGCTATCTCTTTTACTAAACAGTGTGAGGAAATGGGCCTGCTACCTACCAAGACCAACATTGTAGTTGGTCTTGTACCGACCTACGTAAAGTTTTATCTTCATGTAAAACAACATATGAAGGAATAAAATACTATTAAAAGTTTACTACAAAACATCATTTCTGACCGAATTAGTGTCTTGTACAAATAGAAAGATGAATTGAACGAAGAAACCTACTATTTGTATTTATACTTAACTAAAATCTTCCGGCAGTGGCCGAGGGGACTGAGGCGCTTCAGTCACGGTCTGCACGGCCACAACGGTCGGGGGTTTGAATCCCCCCTCGGGCATGGATATTTGTGCCGTCCTAGTTCGTAAATAGTTCATAAGTAGTTTGTAAGTTTAGGGACTGATGACCCCGTCGTTAAGTCCCCTAAGATTTACAAACATTTGAACATTTGAACATAAAATCTTCCGTCTACAATTTAATTTTCAAGTATACGAATTTTGTTCTACTATTAATAAAGGGCTTAACGAATTTAAAAACGTAATTTCTGTTAGACATGTAAAGAAACTAGCCAAACTCAATGTTCAAATGTTTGTTAAACTTATGGGACTTAACTACGGGGTCATCAGTCCCTAAACTTACAAATTACTTATCAACTACCTTATACTAAGGACGGCACAAATATCCATGCCCGAGGGGGGATTCGAACCCCCGACCGTAGTGGCCTTGCAGACCGTGACTGAAGCGCCTCAGTCTCCTCGGCCACCGCGGCCGGCTCTAGCCAAACTCAGGAGTATTGTTCCTGATTTACATAAACGTAATACTTGTGATCTTAAAAATCTGACCATAAATTTTACGATAGAGTGATTAACAAAACTGAAATAAATTTTACCGAAGAGGAACATGCTATCTTGAAAAAAGCGTTTAAATATAAATGCCAAATGTTTCAGACCCAAATGTAATTGAGAATCTAATTTTAGATCTCAAAACTGGTCTCGATAGCCTAAAAATAGGAAGTTTTCAGCAGGATAGAGTACCTCACGAAGTTTGTAACATTCTGAGTAAAAATAACTTTTCTTTTCATCCTTATGTAAATTCAGACGATAAGGTAATTAAAAATATTAATGCAAAGCTTAAACAAAATGTCGCGTTAGTAACAAAAGTCGGCAAAGGCAGTGGTATTATTGTTTCTAGTAAAGACGAATATGTCTCTAAGACTTTAGGATTTTTTGAAGAAAATAATGTTTCTGAACTGGAGGAGAACCGAACCCCTACCTTACAGAAATAAATTAGATGCGTTGTAGGCGAGGCCAAACATCTGCTAAAGCCATTTCAAAAGACACAGCTGATAAATATAAATCCACAGGCCCCCATACTTCGCTCTCAGTTTAAGGTGCATAAAATTAATCACCCGATTAGGCTAGTTATGAACAGTATCAGCAGTGGGTATCACGACCTAGCTAGGTTCCTTCATGATAAGGTAAAGCAGTCAACGATCCGAAGATTGGTTTGAACACCACAGTGCTTTACTAGGCAAGGTCCTGTTTGGAGGTGGTATGCTGTTGCCTTCCTCCGACCTTCGAACTGACTTACCCAGCCAGTTATAGGGGGACCTACAGTTTAACGTGGGTTCCGAACCACGGTGCTACTCGGTATTTTTCACATGAGCAATACATGAGGTGAAAGAAGTGGAAAGTGACAGATAAAAATCCTAGGACCTGGCGGGGATCGAACCCACGACCTTTGGGTTTGTAGTGTGGCACTCTGCCACTGTGCAACCGAGACGCACTCCTTCATGATAAGATTAAAAAATCTTAGGTATTTCAGAATAATTTTTCAGTAGCTAACAGTCAATCGCTAATTAACAAAATCTAAAATTTGGAATGTAATGAAGAGACAAAGTTAGTGTCCTTCGACATTACGAATGTACCTGTTCAAACGACAGTAGAAATTGTAGAAAATAACCTTCACACCTATAAAAAAAGATATTATAGATGAACAAATTACTGATCTTATACGGTTGTTGAAACTTGTAATAAAAGTAAATTATGTTGAATTTAACCGGAAACTTTATAGTCAACATGGCGGCCTTGCAATGGGTAACCCGTTAGCAGGACCTTTAGCAGACATTTTCATTAATTCACTTGAAGACTGATTTTTCAATAGATACAACTCTGCGGAATTAGGCATTTTATCTCATTTGAGATACGTAGATGATGTCTTAATTATTTACAATGGCACTAATGAAGGAATTGATCAGTTGTTCAACAAATTTAACAACTTCCATGAAAAAATTAGTTTCACATGTGAGCTTCAAAATGAAAGACGTGAATTAAATTTCTTGGATTTAAAATTGATGATAGCCGATGGTAAAGAATTTTTGACATTTATCACAAACCTACGAGTACAGACCATGCTATACCTTCAGACTCAACACACCCTCAGTCCCATAAACGTTCTTTCGTTCACTCGGCTATTCACCGCGCCCTGAGCACCCATTTGTCATCTGAAAAACGTAAGGAAGAAATCGATTTGATTAAAACTGTAGCACACAGTAACGGCTATGAAACTTCGCTAGTTTAAAAAAAGTCTTTGAACAGAAAACCAATAATTGAATCACCACTTTAGATACCAATCAAATCTCTCTTATTTTCAATACCATTTTTAGGTAACGTATCGTACAGGATTCAGCGTCTATTATCTAAGAAATACTCGTGCAAAGTTGCTTTCTCCACAGACAATAATTTACAAAAAAAAAAAAAAAAAAAAAAAAATCTATTTCATAATTTAAAAGCTTTAAACGAACCCTTACGTAGCTCAGACGTGTACAAATTTGCCTGTGACACATGCTCAGCATTTTATATTGGACAGACAGGCAGAGCCTTTAACGTAAGCTACAAAGAACACTTGTTAGGGAGAAAAGGTACTAATGTCCATAATTCAACTTTTGTAGAACATCTGTTGATTACAGGACATAATCCTAAAAGTTTAAATGAAATGAAATGATGCTACATAAAGAAAAGAAAGGGTGGAAACTTGACATCTTAGAACAATAAGAAATATTTAGGCACCTCCCTAATAAAGATATGTTGAATGACCAATTACAATTGAAACATAAAAACGCTTTCAAGCCGGTGCTCACGTTAAAGTGATGCTTGTATTTCGGGTTTTTTCCCTCCTCCACTTCAGTAACATTGCTTTAATTGGTGTACTTCATTCACTTTAATTCGTTACTTCTACCACACCGTGATCTTGTCAGTTTTTTGTAAAATGGTTTTGTATGCACAATTGCTTATACTACTTCGCTATTAATGTATGTCTTTTGTATGTACGTATGCTTTGCATACTTCTGATGATTTTCTCTCACATTTTATCCTACTTGGAATTTTCATCTAATCCTGGGATAGAATATTGTAAATCTAACCTTTCACAAATGTAAGCAATTATGTGCGTAATTATGTAACATTAGTACTGCCCACGTGACTTGTGGCCCGCATGTGGCGCACCGGTGTGCGCGTTTACGTGGCTACCTGTTTGATGCCTCGTAGACAGTTCCTTCATGGCCTTCACATCACACTGATTTTATTTGCATGACAAGAATGCTAGTTTTTTTTATTGTAATAGACTTGAGCAATTCTGCTCGTAATATCTTTGACGTCATGTGTATCATGTAAGTACTGATCTTTCCACTCTTCAGCCTGTGTAAGAGACTTTCCTCATATAAGATATTTATTCTGTTATTATAATTTTTACGTAACTGTTTTTTATTCGGCTGATGAATATGATTCGGCTAGAGACAACGAAATATAGGTCAAGTACCTTAAACCTACGCAACCGGTTGGCTGCTATATAAAATTGTTAAAAATAATTACTGTTGCTGTTAACCAGCCATGTTCAAAGTTATTACTGTACTACCGTACTAATACTGATAATGAGAATGGAGCCGATGAGTACACAGATTTCATTTTTTTAAAGGAAACCGTGCATACCTGCATTCCCATCATCAAATAAGAGGAAGCGTTATCCGGACTACACAACAGACGATCATCCACGAAGCAATTACGTAACCACTACAGATCATCCGTATTACTCGAAGACAATGTCAAAGAAAGCGCAATTCTAAAGGATAACAGTTATAGCTGCGTTTGTTGGAGGCAGTATTAATGGAAAAATATCAAACATGTATTATTAAAGGAGTCACACTGGTACGCAGAGAAATTAGAATCAAAGATATTTTACAATATCAATTTTACAAATATCGGAACTACCACGATGGTTGAATCACCTCAATGAGAGAACGTGCTTTATGAAATCAACACGCCTTTCTGTTTCTCTGTACACGTTATACAACTAGATAAATAAATATATTAATATTTACAAATAAAACAGATTAAAAGGGAAAACCAACACTGAATTCTAACCCATATTGTAACGAGGTAATTACTGGTCTGATGTAGTTACAGAAAATTTTTCAACACTTCTTACACACTAATTCCATGCACACCAGAAAATTATTATTCCTTGTTGAGTTAATTGGGGCAACTTAACGACTCTAATTTTCTACCACGTTTCCATAAATAAATCTAATATATAATAATGTATGTTTGTGTGTTCGTATTTTACGCGGGGCCGTTCCGTTGATGGTCATAGGCACCATTAAATGACTGTACGACAAATACTTCAGGAGATATGACGTAATAAACAATGAAATGCGCGGAAAAGTGCTACATCATGCAACGTTTGCTACTAAATCACCGTACCAAATTTGGTACATATATTTCATTCCATGAGGTAAAAACTGACGTAGGGATAAAAAACTTCTTACGACATATAGCTCAGGAGATATGACGTCACAAACAATTATATGGTTGAAAGCCTGTGGCGAATAAGGACACTTATTCATCCTAAAATCTTCATTACATTTTTGACAATTGACCTTCAAAACAAGAGGAAGGTCACTGTCACATAAAATTTTGGATGGTGCATGACGGAGGATACTTTACATATAGACTTCGTCAGATTCTACAGTTGTATTCTGATCCTGATGAAATTTTTAAATATGATTGAACAATTCAGTTTATCGTTTAATACATTCACATTACCGACAATCACATCAATTAATTTACGTGAATAAAAAGTGAATTTTCACATTTCGGCGAAGTTTCGAATGAAATAAAATTTCTGAAAATTATAGCAGCTCTCTCTGGAAGCAACGTTACATTTTTCAGGGTGACAATCACCAAATAAACAATTAAAACATAAATTTTGTTGACACCATGTGAATTTTATGTAAGCAATTTAAACTACGAAAATAAAAAAAAAAAAAAAAAAAAATTATGCTTCTGTAGCAAGCATACTTCATTCAGATTTTTCAATGACGGTTTTTTGGCTCTCAGCTTTGATAGATACCAAGCGTACCGAATCATTGGATGAAAATCAGTGTGGGTTTAGGCCTCTTAGAGGCTGTCAGGACCAGATCTTTAGCTTACGGCGGGTAATGGAGATGTGATATGAGTGGAACAGGGAATTTTATTTATATTTTATAGATCTAGAAAAGAGTTATGATTGTGTTTATAGGAGGAAGTTATTGTTAGGTCTACGAGATTATGGAAAGAAGCCAACGTTAATCATGAAATTACAGTTACATAGACTGTCAGGAAGCGCTTAGAGTTGAAGGCAAATTGCGTTCATGGTGCAGGGTAGCTTTAGGGGTAAGACAAGGCTGCAACCTGTCACCACTGTTGTTCAATACTATTTGTAGATCAAAGTGAAAAACGATAGACTGCCAAGATGAGATTGAAATAGGTAAAAACAAAAGAAGCCGTCTCGCATATGCGAACGACTTAGTGGTGATGGCAGATTCGACTGAAAAGCTACAATCTAATATTTCAGAGCTGGGATGGAGATGAAGATCGGCATCCGCAAAACGAAATTAACGGGATGGCAACGTAGTGTGAGAAACGTAATGAGTTGTAGCAAAGCTAATGCACTGAACGCTCAGCTATCATCCACTCTCTTCTGCAAGAAGGACGTTTTTACTAAGTCTAAGTTAGTAGTACCAGCTTTGTTGTATGGGAGTGAAAACAGGGTATAGGTTACATAATTGAAGACCTCGGGGGTAAATAATGATAACCCTCAGTTTTTGTATTTTTAACGTATTTGGTGCAACCAATCATATCCGAGAGAATGTTTCATTCTCTTCAAATAGTACAAGAAGATGCAGTGAGATGCCAAATATAAATATTAAAACAGGTAATAGAAACTATTTGTCGAATATAAAGTCGTCATATCTCAGAACATTATAAATGAGGTCTTCAATTAATAAGGTTGACGTTATCGACGTTCAAGTAGGAAGGATGACTGTAAGTACTAATAGATGGGAAGAATGCCTGACGGTCTCCATAATGAGAGAATCAAGGAAAAACATTGAATGAACTACGTAGTTGAAGTAGCAAGAGCAAACAGGCTGAGATGACGAGGTCACGTTACATGCATGGGAGTAGGAAGGTTATATAAGAGAATCAAAATGTAAAAATGTTTGTATACTACTGCTATGGTCATCAATCTCTATACTTACAATCTACAGAAACTAACGTACACTAAGGACAACACACACACAAGCACACACACACACACAAGCACAGATACAAACACACACACACACACACACACACACACACACACACACACACACACACACACGTGATGATGATGATTGGCGTTTTAGGGCGCTCAACAGCGAGGTCATCAGCGCCCGCACACACACACACACACACACACACACACACACACACACGTGATGATGATGATTGGCGTTTTAGGGCGCTCAACAGCGAGGTCATCAGCGCCCGCACACACACACACACACACACACACACACACACACACACACACGCCCGAGGGAGGGCAGGAACGTCCGGCGGAAAAGGCCGCTCAGTCCGTAGCTTGATGCCTCAGACGATGGCAGCCATTTGTGCGGCCTCTAAGAGACTCATGGGTTCGCCAGTAGAAGGTGGAAGAAGTGGAAGTAAACCAAGGAGGAGGTACCTGGATTCAGTTAAGAATGACTTTTAAGTAACGGACTTAACATCAGTACAAGCATGAATATAAACATTGAATGGGGAATTATAGAGGAGTTTTAAAATGTATGCTTCACACAGAAAGCTGAAGGACATAATCAGTTTCCAACGATGATAATGATGATGACTCTGAAACAACGAGGCCAATGTTTCTTATTCTGAATTTGAAAATGCTTGTATCAGTAAACTATATTTACGAGGAGGAGTTGGAAAATGAGTTTCTCCTGGCGACTATGGTCAGAGTTGCGTATGAAAGGAAAAAAAATAGAATGAGACATCAAAGATAACACATAACTTTATTTTTCTACATGTATAAGTAGAATAATCATGTAAATGCATATGTAGTGGCAGATCTACTGAAGTTACAAAGTTTCACGTACTAATAAACAAATAAGACAATTAATTCGGAACATGTTATTAGTATGAAAGGAAAAAAATAGAATCAGACATTAAAGATAAGAAATATCTTTATTTTTCCACATAATTTCCAAGTAAACTGAGACATTTGTCAAACCGCTTCATAAGCTTCAAGAAGCCGTCCAGGAAAAATATCAGGGCGTCGCATACGGAAGAAGCGTTGAAGGGCTATGGGCGAAACACGACACAGCAGGTGAACGCGCACGTACAAGACACCGATACACCGTTGAGTAGAGGTCTACCATGAATGTAGCAACGACTTCCTCTTTCGGATTGTGACGGGGGATGAAACGTGGGTCCAACATTACACAACCGAATCGAAGGCCGCATCCATGGAGTGGAAACATTCGTTATCACCTGACCTAAAGAAGTTCAAAAGCATTCCGACTGTAGATAAAGTGCTAGTCACCGTTTTCAGGGACGCCCAAGGAGTTTTGTTGCTGGACGCTTTGGAGGAAGCAACAATTAATGCTGCGCGCTGCTATGCCAGTCTGTCGAAATTGAAAGAGGCGATTCGGAGAAAGCGGCCTGGCCTTCTCAGATCTGTCGTTCTGCTGTTACAATGCTAGACCACACTCGTCGACGGTAACGCAAAACCACATAGCACCTCTTGGTTGGGAGCGCCTACACCATCCGCCATATAGTCCTGACCTCGCACCAAGTGACTTCCATCTGTTTCCAGCTTTGAAGAAGACTCTCGGCGGAAAGCGCTTTGGAAGCAATACTGACGTCACGCAAGCCGTTCAACGCTTCTTCTGTATGTAACGCCATGATTTTTTTTTTCGGATGGCTTTTTGAATCTTATAAAGCGGTTTGACAAGTGTCTCAATGTATTTGGAAATTATGAATTAATATAAATGTATGTCATAATGTCTCATTCTAGTGTTTTTCTTTCATACATTACTTTGCCCACAGTCGACAGGGAAAACTTATTTTCCCAAATCCTACTCGTTCTAATAAAGCACATGTTCCGAATTAATTGTCTTACTTGTTTATTAGTACGTGGACTTTGTAACTTCAGTAGATCTGCAACTACATATACATATACATGATTACATATACATGTAGAAAAATAATGATATCTCTTTTCTTCAATGCCTCATTCCATTTTTTTTTTTTTTTTTTTTTTTTTTTTTTTTTTTTTTTTTTTTCGCAACTCTGAACACAGTTGACATGGGTTTATTCGAATAGTTTCACCGACAGATTGGGTTATGGCTCTCTGGAATAAAACGGTTAAACCTTTCTGTCTAAGTTATCATTTCTCTTAATTTCTAACAACGATGCTTTCTCCCAACTTGTATCTTGTATGTGCAACAGGAAAATATTTTCACATATCGAGGATAAAATTGGTGATTGAAGTTCCTTAAAAAGGACCTTTCACAACGAAAAAGGCATTTGTTTTAATGATGGTCACCCAAACTCGTGTATCATTTTCCTGACACTCTTTCCTTCCCCATGATGTTAATAAAAATCAAGATTCGCTTCTTTGAATATTATAATGTCGTCTGGCTGTCCTATGTGAGAAAGTTCCCATATCACGTAGCAGTGGTCTAGTAGAGGACGGTCAAGGTCGTTTCCAGTCCGACTCTTTGATTCGTCGTTAAAGATCACGCCATCGACGCGACATGGAAGCCAATGTGTGCAGTCCTTCTCCTAAATGCGAAGGTTACCGGAAAGCATTATCAACTAGCGGAGGTTTAACTTAAGCATTCTTCCAGTAGTAGCTCAAAGTTTTAAAGGCAGAATCTAAAGTCCACGAAAACCAAGTGAGCTGGACACGATTTCCTTTATCAGCGGAAACGAAGGCCTCTACGTAGTAGCTGAATGACCTCAAAAGGCAGTCGGCGGAACGTATAACGCAGAACGTCTGCGTTCCGAGACTCAAATGATAACGCTGCGAAACATTCTCAGCTGCCTAAGTCCATCCGCTATAATTTCATGTGATGGAAACATTCTCTACAAGAACACCATCTGCATCTACGTCTACATACATACTCTGTAATTCACCCAAAGGTGCGTGGCGGAGGGTACTCAATACAACTACTAGGTACATGCTTTCCGGTTCCACTCCGATGTAGAACGAGAGAAATCCGAACGAGCACTAACGTGTACTGTTGGTAAGTCTATACAACAGCGTCGATTACATAGGAAACGTTAGGTGTCCTGGTTGGATAATGCGTAACACAATCGCCCAGCACAATAGTTTACGTTATAATGTATTAATTCCCATGACACTGTCTTTTAGTAAATTATTTAATTCGACACCCCTGTTTCGGCGTGAATGCCTTGGTCAGGGATAGCTCTTCTTATACTTGTAAGATCGCTGTTTATCTGGTTTGTTGGCTCTTATTTAACATATTTAATAGAAATGCAGTTGTTGGAGCTCCTTAAGTAACTGTATGTATACATATTTTTAAAATAATTCATAGGCTAGCTGTATCTGTCAAAATAGCTGTCACACATCATTACTTAATATATATATATATATATATATATATATATATATATATATATATATATATATATATCGGAGCATAGCGCCTCAATGAGCTCGGTCACTCCGCCGCGGCAGATTTAATAGGATATATATATATATATATATATATATATATATATATATATATATATATATATATATATATATATATATATACAGGAACATAAAGAGCTACAACAACTACATTCCTATTAAATCTGCCGCGGCGGAGTGACCGAGCTCATTGAGGCGCTATGCTCCGATGCACGATGTAGGGCCAACATTTCAGTAGGTATTACACATTTCTTGGACACTATACGCATTGAGCAAATCGGTCGGTTTTTGAAACTTCGTGGCAGATTAAAATTGTGTGCCGGAACCGGGATTCGAACCTGAGACGTTTGTCTTTCGTTGCAAGCGCTGTAAAGAATGAGCTATCCCCGTCCTCACAACTTTATTTCTGCCAGTGCCTCACTTCCTACTTCCCAAACTTCACAGAAATCCTCCTGCGAATTCAGGTCATGTCTCCAACATATCCTTTCTTTCTGGAATGCTATTCTTGCAAGGTTCCCCGTAGTTAAGTCCCATAAGCTATACAAACATTTGAATGTTTGTGAAGTTTGGAAAGTAGCAGGCGAGATACTGGCAGAAGTAGATCTGTGAGGACGGAACGTGAAGCGTGCCGGGATATCTCAGTCGGTAGACTACTTTCCCTCGAAAGGCAAAGGTCCCAGGTTGAAATCCCGGTTCCGACACACAATTTTAATCTGCCAAAAGTTTCATATCAGCACACATTCCGCTGCAGAGTGAAACTTTCATTCCGGTTGGTTTTTTGCTGATTACGTTTGGTCTCTGATGGCCTTATTTGGCTTATAAAAGCACAATTCTTTTCATGAGAAAATCACTATAAACTCTGATTGCCTGGTACCTGGTACCGAGATTTGTGGAAATGGACACTTTGATACTATGAGTTCGCCGCGTGTAATGGCCGCGAGGTCTAAGGCGTCTTACGGATGAGCAGTCGTTCCCGTAGGAAGTTTGAATCCCTCTGGCATGTGTGTGTGTTATAAGTACTGTATGTTCGTCTATATAGTTTGTCTAGCAACTGATGGCCATAGCAGTTTGATCCATTAGGTTTACAACCATTTAACCATTTGAACTTCCTTTTCCTAGCAAACGGTCGAAATTTTTACTTTGTCTTCTTGAGATGTTATACGATTTTTTTTAATTTTTTATTTATTTATTTTATATCTTTTGGCACTACATAGAGCCAGATGATCAAAACTATCGTACTCTTGCACAAAATCACAAAACCCGATTTTCAGGAGTTTTTGCATCATGGTTTGCAGATATCTCTACACCTAAATATAGCAAATGGATCAAATTTTACCAAGATATCCCATAGATCATGGATGGGAAAACAAGTTAATAGGAGCGCTGACGCCCGTGAGCGCTCACACTTCCTGCCAGCATAGAACCCCGCACCCCACCTCAAAACCATCACCTGCCCATCCTGCTAACACTACTCGGTTGCTGACGCTATAGTCCGCGTCATGTACTGTAGAAAGGCGGCCCGGTTTACAGCTGTTCTGCGCATCCCCCTCCATAACCGCACTGGCAGCCAATAATATTCATTTTCTAGGCGTGTGTCTGCCCGCTAGTTACGCAATATTACTCTCTCAGGCTCCACTGCTGGCGCTCGGCTGTAGCTCCTCCCCCTCCTCCCCTCAGCGGTTCCCCTTTCGCTCTGCCTCTATGCAGGGAAGCGCCTTCTTACATGACACCAAGTATAGTGCTTGAATACGACCTTGGTCATACCGCATCATTACACCATGTCATCGGTGTCGAAGCCTGTTTGCCGTTAGTGGTAGCACAAACTTAGTGGTTATGGTATACCGCACCAAATTTGCGATTGGATAGAGGATTTCCTGTCAGAGGGGACACAGTTCGTAGTAATCGGTGGTAAGGCATCGACTAAAACAGAGATGATATCGGGCATTCCACAGGGTAGTGTTATTGGCCCTACACTGTTTCTTATTTACATAAACGATTTAGGGGAAAATCTAAGTAGCCCTCTTAGGTTGTTTCCAGATGACGCCGTCATTTACCTTCTAGTAAAGTCTTCTGAAGATCAAAACCAAATGCAGAACGATCTGAATAAGATATCAGTATGGTGTAAAAATTGGCAATTGACTCTAAATAATGAGAAGTGTGAAGTCGTCCACATGAGTACGAAAAGAAATACGTTAAACTTTGTTTACCATATAAATCAATCAAAAGTGAAGGCCGTAAACTCCACAAAATGCCAAGGAATTACTATTACTTCAGACTTAAATTGGAAAGAACACGTAGATAATGTGGTGGGAAAGGGGAACCAGAGACTGCGTTTTATTGGCAGAACCCTTAAGACATATAACGAACTTACAACAGAAACTGCATTCACTACCCTTGTCCGTCCATTTTTGGAGTATTGCAGCCCAGTGTGGAATCCTTATCAGGAGGGTTTGACGGAGGTCATCGAAAGAGTGCAAAGAAGGGCAGCTCGTTTCGTATTGTCACGATACAAGGGAGACAGCGTTACGGAAATGATATAGGATCTGGGATGGGAATCATTACAACAACGGCGTTTATTGCTGCAGCGTGGGCTACTTGCGAAACTCCAATCGCCAACATTCTCCTCCGAATGCGAAAATATATTGTCACCTCCCACTTACATAGGTAGAAATGATCATCAGAATTAAATACGAGAAATCAGAGCTCGAACAACGAGATTCAGGTGTTCTTTCTTCCCGGGTGCTATTCGAAAATGGAATGGAAGATAAATAGTATAATGGTGGTTCGATGAACCCTCTGCCAGACACTTAAATGTGATTTGCAGAGTATCCCATGTAGATGTAGATGTAGAAGAAATAAATTTTGAAATATTTTGAAAGTACTTTCCTTTAGAAAATTTTCGGCAGCTGTTTAGACTAGCTGCGCGAGTCTGCAATATGTTAGGAACTAAACATTCATATGAAATTATTT
Organism: Locusta migratoria; assembly: GCA_026315105.1. NCBI lineage: Eukaryota > Metazoa > Arthropoda > Insecta > Orthoptera > Acrididae > Locusta > Locusta migratoria. The sequence continues at coordinate 302,985,439 of CM048751.1, forward strand.
CATTTTCTTATTCATTTACTTTAATATTTCTAAAACTAAATTAATAAAATGAGCGTTAGGCTTAATCTTACTGCATTTCAATGATTGTAGCAGTGTGCCTCATGACCAGTAATCTCACTCCAAACATCGAGATGCTAACAAAAAACATTTCAACAGAATTAGAGATTGATGAGAACACAGGTTTATTTCTTTTTCGTAAGTAGATCAGTTGATCATCATTCTCATCAGACTCCAGTTTCGCGGGTGTGGTGTTTAACCGCTCGTCATCTCGATACTTCTTCTGTTCCAGGACGTCTTCCCACTTGTGTCATCTCTCCTCCACATCTCTATCCAGGGTGTTTTGGTCTTCCCTGTGGTCATCTTCCTACAAGGTTCAGGCTGAAGTACTTTTTAGCAGGTGTTTCATTGTTCGTTCTCAATATGTGCCCATACTACTGAAGCCTCTGTTTCTTTATGACACTGGTTACAGGAACTTCAATCCCACATGGACCGTAAAAATAATCTAGGGAGTGACACTTCCATCTTCTAATTCGCAGTCATACTAATTACAGAAAAAAGGTGGTATAATTAGGGTAACAGTGCACAAAACAAAGTTACCATGCCATTGAGAAAAATTATAATTAATATGATTGTGAAATAGGGTCTCGAATTGTTAAGGTCGATATGAGCGGCAAAATTTGAACAGACTGCTGGCAGCAAATGTGAAAATCCGCCACTGATAACACTGTCACATTTCAAATAACTGTAAACATTAAACGTATAGGAAGGAGTAGAGCACGATACAAATTAAAACGGAAATTTAAAATATATCTGGATTAAATGGTGTAATACTTTAAAAAAAAAAAAAAAAAAAAAAAAAAAAAAAAAAAAAAAAAAAAAACTTTCTTGTATCCCGAGGAATTTACTTACGACAGCAATATTAGTGATAAATTAGCGAAAGAAAAACACAGTACACACCATCTGATATGCTTTTGTTACAATATTCTGCTAGCAGATATTATATACATCTTACAGTGTGTCGATACAGAAAATTGCAATTTATATGTGATTGATAACTCTTGCCCTATAAGAATGAAAAACCGTCTAGAGATGCCATCATCAGATCGTATGTCAGCAAGTGTATTACGCAAACTTGCGTTACAAAGTGAATAAAATATCCAAGGTTCGAGTTCTCCCTCGGCCTTGGGTATGTCTGTGTTGACCGAAGACCCTACCTGTGTGGTGTCTGGACTAAAAACATTTCAACATATTTCTGGAAAATACCGGCCATCCATATTGGCATGTTCATCTCAATAAAGCGATATACTGTTAAAACAATATCGACGATGTATCTTGATATGACTGCGTAGACTTTAAAAGGCTACAAACTAAAGCTGTATGAAGAACTGGAAATATTTATACACAACGGGAAATTGAATGAAAAAGGCTGGGACAATGGCAATGAATTTCTTTAAGAGTTTCATAAATGTACTGGATGATGTAACTTTCTTCCTTCCTTCCAAGTGACAGTAAGAATACGATCTCATAAACATTGTATGTAACAATCAATGTATATAGTATTTGATTTAGATGCTTCATTTTGTTTTACTATCTGTGTCTCAGACACCAGAAATTTTGCAATATCCATAGTCTTAACAATATTCTGTTTTCAACAAACTCTCGTAGTCCATAGTGTTTAGATCGTTATATATTATCTTTGAGACAAAGACCATACGAGGAGGTTAGAATAAAGGGAGGTGGCGTTACCTATGCTGAGAACATTCATTGGTTGAAGCCAGGGATCCATGCTTTTGTGCCCAAATCAAGGTTTTCGCGCATTTAATCCTTTGAGAATATTGCCCTCCTTACATAAAGCCACTAAACTGATAGTCATATCAGGGTATTTATTTGAATATTCACACCATTCAACGACTTGAACTACTTTACCACATAGTACGACCAATGTTTTGGGCACAAACAAATGCCGGAATGTGCATTTTTCTGACTTCACTTTTTCAGTATTAGGGCATCTCCAGAGATTCAAACCTCGTTGGCACTATATCTGTGGACTCGAAATCTTTGATTTATTTATATTTTGGCCCATGCCCAGTGTGTGCAGTATCTGAAATATCAGTATGTACACAATTACAGAGTTGTATACATAGGTACAAATTGTAAGTAACCAAATCAATACTTAAATTTATAATCTTTGTACCTACCTACATTAACAAGAGTATGTATGCGTTTTGTAGCAAAATGAAACCCAAAATAATTACTAGCTGGATCCTGGACGTATCAGTGTAAACAAAAACCATATTCCGCCTGAAGGTGAGAGTGTAAACTCTCGAAACGCGTCGTGGGAGTAATAAAAAGGGTGACTGATTCAGATAATTACTTTCATTTGTACTTTTATTGTCATTAACAGTCGCAGTTCCATACCACAGTCTAATATGGACGATGTAAGGTTATGCGTAGACTTTCCCGGTCTAACATTTGATGATACTGTTCGCGGGTTTCCTGCCGGATAATGACGTCATCTTGGCGCAATATTTCGGCGGTCCGTCTGTCCGCCATCTTCAGGTGAGTTTGCTGCTAGACCAGCTCGCCGGAAGTGAGTAAAGGTATCGATGAAGTATCGGCAGCCGTACTCAGGGCGTGCCCGCGCTGCGGTGACTCAGCAGCGGCGGCGGTGTCGGAGGCGGCAGGTCATCGGCACGCGCCGGCCGCCGCTATCTGCTGCTGCTGCTGCTGCTGCAGACACGCGGCGAGCGCGTGGCCACGCGCCGCGCTGCACAGCCACGCGCCGGGCCGCGACCTCACTGCCGACTTCTGCGCAGCGCCGTCTGCGCACGCCGGGTCCGATGGGCCCGCCAGCCGCCACGCTGCCGACTAGTGATGGGCAGTTTGGATCATTTCACTGTTTCGAAACGTACGGATCATCTAAGTCTAGTGAGTCGACTCACTGTTCCGGCACACGAAAAATCTGGCGTGCTGCAGATTCCTGCGCCGCGCTACCTTTCCTGATCCATGTGAACCGCGACAGCTGCAGGCATAGGCGCAACTAGCTATGGGCCCACCGGGCCCTGGCCCTCCCCGAAATGTAATAGTTTTTTTTTTTTTTTTTGTTAATTACTTTACAGTAAAAGTCCGATGGTTCGGCACGTTCGGGTCCGAACCGGTGCCGAATTATCGAAAATGTCGGTCGTCGAACTCTCGGACTATACCTTTTAGTATGCTTTAAGCTAACGTATACAGCGAAAACGGTCGTAACATGATGTTTTGTACTTAAATATTGATTGGTAGAATCATTAGATTAATAAAATCAGCTCAAAATTATGACAGAAGGTACCAATTTTTTATTCAATACATTTACTTTGGGTAGGCTATGTGTATTGTACAATATTTTAGATAACTAAAAAAAACTCGTGTTTATTTTTATTTCCTAAATTGTTGTCATTTGTAATAAAAGATTTTTCTAATGCTATGTCAATCAGGTTCGGTTTGAAATATAGTCTAAAAATTCTGGCGACAATATATATAAAGAAGAGAATAACTAAATAACAGCAATGTATAATCTTATAATAATCTAAGAGTTATGATATATCATTTTACATTTCTTCTCTATATTAAATAGTATTTTTTCTGCCCAATAGCTTATATTAATTTTTTGTCATTTAATATGTATTATTTTGTTCGAACTTTGTAAATTATTGCACTGTTTGTTTACCTAAGCTAACTTTGTATTTATTGTTCCTATGTGGAACCAATGGCTGGAACATTTCTTCATTGAATAAATGAAAATTAATGAAATACAAAGGTTAAACATTTAAAATTGCACATTTCTACTTCTGAAACATATAGCATTTATATTCCATAAACGAATTTCACGTTGATTAATATAACAGGCTACACAGTTAATTGTATGTGTATGTATGTATGTATATAATATGTGTGCCCCAGCACTCAATGTCAAAATATATCATTATATACGAGTGCCCCCCCCCCCCCCCCCCGAAAAAAAATCCTGGTTGCGCCACTGGCTGCAGGGCGCCGCAGTGAGTCGACTCACTCCTTCAGCACTCAAAACAGGAGACGTTCTGCGTCCCGCTACCTCCGCTGATTCACGTGAGCCGAATGCTGCAGTAGGGCGATACAGCAAATACCAAACATCTATGGAAGATCAATATGGTTTTAATACGTTAATCACTAGACTTAATTGAACGGCACATGATTTGTTTGCTACTCCGATTTTACAATCGTGTTAAAGCGTAAACGTTTCCTAAGTTACTCGTACTTTCATACAAACAAATATTGTAACAAAGGAAGCACAAAATGTAATGTTCAAATTCCAGAGTCATGAAACTTTTTCCAACCTTCAAAATTGCATAATTAAGTTTAAATAAAACAATAAAGATCATGGTTCAAATGTCTATGTGCATCCTGAAATGAATAACATTTCTAACCAATCAATATAAACAAAATATTTAAGATTTGTTCCTAAGACATATTTAATGCAATCAACAGATATTACTACAAGTATTAACACAAGAATACACATTTCACAATTTACGTAACGAAAACACAAAACTGAACTAAAATTTTTCAGTGTCCAGATAGGTATTCCAATAATCGGATTCATCTTCAGTCTGTCAAATAAAAGAGAATCAGTTACAGTTTCTTTAAATTGAAATTAAAAAAACGTTATTTTTGACATCTTACTGAGAATGAGGTTTCGTCTCACTCAAATTATTTGCCCTTGCTCCGAAAAGATGTGTTCACCTGGCATAGATGTAGCAACAATGCATAACAACGCTTTGTTCACGCGAAACTACCTCAAAACACCAAAGGACTTCGCAACTTTTCTCGGTGGTATCCCAGTTTTAAAGTTTCAGTTGAAGGGTACCGGTAGCATAATTCAAAATCTCGCGGTGGCACGTTACAGGAACAGCATCAAACCTGTTGCTCGCATGGGCGCCGTGTCGAACTCACCCAGGCAGACGGACAGCAAAACGCGTGTTAACGGTGTCTAACATCCGATACATGAATCACAAGATTCGTTGTTTCGAAACAGTGCTGATTCAAGTTTCGACTCAGTCGAACAGTTCGCTGACTCGATTCACTGAGTCGAAATATCAACTCAGTAGCCAACTCTACTGCCGACTGCAACCCGGCCAAAACAGTAGAGTTGGGCAACACAATTCCTTTCTAAGGCCGGTATTACACAATCAAATTATTGGACAAAGAATTGGACGAAAAAATTGAATGAAATATTGGTCATATTTCTTGATAAAGACATTGGATGAATCGCAAAAGGGGGTATTACACTATCATCCAATATTTCGTCAAATTTGCTTCAAAATGGCGGCGTAATGCTCAGCTGTTGTTTATACTACAGTTGGGTTGTGTCTGCATTTAGAAGAGAAAGAGGGAAAAAAGAAAAGAAAACACACTTGGATGAAACCGTGGGTGTCAGTGCAAGATACGTAAAATTTGTTACGGGACCGGGAGGATTTTCTTTTTTTTATGCGGTCGGCAGAACAGCCAGGCCGTTCACTGCTAATTATTTTGTCGCTCTTCATCCTTCACAGTTAGCAATAGAGAAACAAAAAGGCTGACTCAAACAGTGTATACGAATAAGATTGTTAAGTTGATAAAGCAAGTTTCGTTAAATAACGTTTTAAATGGAAAATGTGAGCACTGACAAAGAGGATAATCTAAATTGTTTATTACATTATTAACATTGGGGGGAAACATTGCTGATAAAGTAAACAGGCTCTATTTATTTCCTTATAAAAATTGGCTGACGTATTTATATGTACATAGATTCGCTTTCAAACAGATGTTGATGTTTTGAAAGTTGTTTCACATCCCAGAACTTAGCACACCAAGTTACCAAAATCATACATTCTAAAATCTGTTTCGGCCGTAAATAAGATTTAGGGGTATTACTTCTTCAATTCCTAAAGGATATAATGACTTTTTTACATCACGGATTGTAACTGAACCTCACTTTTGCCGTAGGGTATTGGGCTACGCCAATTGACGTGACGGACAGTGTGAATTGGCCTTGTCGCCTGTTATACAACACTCCATCTGATTTTTTTTTTTTTTTAATTTTGTTGTTGCTAGAACAGACTACACGATCATTCCACTACTAGCCATGTTTACGAATATGAACGTTATGACCAAGTATTGTCAGATATTTAACCTCCAAATAAAATAAAGGAAGCTGTATATTACTAGCGCTCCAAGCGGTCACGTTTCTCACTGCAGGAAACAGAAGACGAGCGATTTCTTTGATCAAATCTAGGCCGATGCCTTAGATTGAATGAAATATTGGACGACGTTCCCATTACACTACGTCCAATTTTTCTTTGTCCAATTCTTTGACAAATAATTTGATAGTGTAATACCGGCCAAATAATCGATTCTTGCGATTCAATTCCACCACCCCACACTGTGAATCGATTCCTACGATTCGTTTACGATTCTTTCGCGATTCTTTAGTCTGCATTAGCACGATTCTTACTTCTACATTTTGCTCATAGATGGCAATACATGCCTGTGTCATGGATGTTGGAATCTAACCTTATGAATCTGTTCCTACGATTCGTTCATGATTCTTTCTGCCTTCTGCTCTGTGACAGACAATATGGGTATCTGATTTTTTAATATTTATAGTGCATAAAGTTCAGACTTACAATAATAATGAGGCAAAGCCATTCGATTCAGCTCTCAAAAATTCTAGAGACAATAGTCTTTGAAGTTTTGCGAGCGGATATAAATACATATTACACTACCAAATATTTCTGCTGTCGTCACAGCTCATTTAGTAGCATTGTAGGTTTAGTGAACGTGAATCCTGCTGTAACCTTTTTTTTTTTTTTTTTTTTTTTCGTCCTGTTCGAAACTTCGGCCATTGAAACGTAAATTTCATTAAATCTATGGTAATTAACACATATTTAATCATTATGAAATACTTATTATGTAAAACCAATTAGTTTAAGGAAACACGTCTATATAAATAAATATTAAAAATAAAAATCTGTCTCTAAATATTACATTCCTTTCGATATACAAGAAATTCGCGTTTATTAAAATGTTTCTTTTTTGTAAAGTTGGTTTCTTTCAGGAAAGCTGAACATACAAACCAAAATGATAAACAAGATTTTTGAGATGGTTTTAAAAACATTTAAAATCGCGTTTTTATATAAAAAGGAAATTTTTGTCAAATTGAGTTTTTACAAAAACTGCAATTACGTAGATGAACTCAAAAAGCTGAAACCTCTCTAAATACAAAATATAATCCAAATCGTTACAGCCATTTCTGGGATACGGGAAATATAAATGTGTAAGAATTGCTTGTTTAAATACATAATTAATATGTAAACTGTATAAAAGTCGTATGTATTGGCAGCTGTGTATTTCGCTGCATTTCGTTTCTGTCAGCTGTAATTCGTGGATAGGCTAATAATTAACGGCTCAACGATGTTCGTTCCGTGCTTCCTTTATTCACACACTTTCGGGATTTCGTAATCATTCGTCACCATTCGCCACTTGCTTTCGAATCATGAATCGTTGGATCTTGGAATCGTCACGAGACAGACGATTCTTTTGAACGACAATTCGTCCAGATCACGATTCGATTCTTACGATTCTTTATTTGTTTTCGTTCAAACGAACGACTCACTCACGAATCGCCACAACTCTACAAAACAGACGCTCCTGCTGCGTCCACGTGCATTGTGGCCTTGTCTACTCCTCTAAGGAAATCTCCTTTCTTCTGGGGCATCTACTTTTCTACTCTCGGTTGGTTACAAAAATGCAAAATTTCCTTGTTTTTTAATATCCGCGAAAATCTACTTAATTTTATCTTTTTTCCTCTTCGGGTTATTCACAGTCGATAAGGAAAACAGACAGTCATCTCCATTATACCGGATAAGTGCTTTCCATGTGGTCTCTCATGAGAAACACTCTGTTTAGTACCTCTACGCGTTGAGGAATGAAAAGAGATTCACATGTGAGTCACAGGCAAGTCGCTCTTGCTACGCGGTCATGGTCAAGTAGAGGTTTTTGATGGGGGTTGCTTCATAAGGGGTTGTGTAAAACACCGATAGAAGTCAGGCGGGAACTACCTCGTTTCATGACAATACCTATCTCCGCAAACAATTGCACTATACCCGTTGCCGACTGCTTTCTGTATTCCGCTTTGTTTGTTTGGTGCGCTTCTCATTGTTTCATTTTCTGGTTCTGAAATGAGTGGACAGGTTAATATTGGTTAGTCAGTTTCTCATTTTGGCAAATTCGGAGGGAGGGGGCCAGTGACCAACTTTTGATCGTGGGTTTAAGGGAGATGACCAAAATTTGATCATGATTATGAGAGAGACTAAGGGAGATTTAATCACAGCATATTTCACCTACACTACCATACGTATTTTCTTTGAATGGATGACAATGGGGATATAAACATTTAAAAAATCAGAAATAATTTTCTTATTTTTACTCATTTATTGTATTTCTGGGTAGTTCTACAACCTGAGATTAGAATTTTTAGAGTGCAATGGCATTAATAAGACTCATTTCTAGGGGAAATTCAAGAATAGTATGCCAAATCCTGTTGGATATGCATTAGATATTTCGATTTTTGTTATACAACTATTTAAGCAATGCTAGAAATTAATAAAAACAAATAACATCTCTGACGCATTTTCCCACGAATGGATTTAAGCTGTTCAATAATTTTTCAGTGGTTCAAATATACTGTCTTTAATCTTAAATTTCACTGCAAGAGCACATAATGAAAATCGAATTACTTTCAATCAAATGAAAATGCACACGTACACTTAGCAATAGGTATTACACAAAAACAAAGAAAATAGCCAAAATCGAAACATTTGGTGCTAACTTTCCTCTGTTATCGACAGTGAGCACAACGGTTTTCCATAGCTGACAAGCAATCCATCTTTGTAAGCTTTGGGAAATGTTGTATGAGTCATCTGAGAAATAACTAATGATACACTTCTGTTTAATCTCTGTAATCCACTTTCATGAGTCATTACTTCCACCTGTCGTTATGGTAAAAAACCTGAACTGCTGATAGGTACAATGAATACGGATCTTTACGTTTCCAGTATTAAGCAAGAAATCAATGATCATTTCCTCAAAACCGAATGCATTCCAAAGATCGTAGAGTACCAAAATGTTCGAGACTGAAATGTTTGAATCAAAATATTTGAGTGAGAGTTTTTTTTATTTTATTCCGTCTTTTAATACTGCATATATGTGAGTCTTAACCACCGTGGCTATTTTAATTTCAGAATATGTGTGTAACTGCTCTACGTTTTCTCAATTCCCAATTTTATCTCCTTGTACTGTTTTAAATTCTGTGTTTATTTTCTCCTTTTCTATGTTTTAAAACTATATGTCAAAGTTGTTTGTACTGTCGACTGAAGAGCAGCAATGAAGCTGCTGCCAGCCAGACACCACCAGGTGGCTTTAAAATTACAATAAAGAAAAATAAAGTTGGCTATAGTGTGTGCGGTTCTAGTGGCTCTTGACTGGCTTGCTGCTGGACAAGGGCGATTGGCCGCAGTGGTGTTTGACTGGTCACGCGTGTGCTATCAATAGCCGTGTCGTCGGGATCTCTGGAGCCGGGATTTCAGTGGTACGAGTTGCAATAACAGACCTGCATGAAAAAGACAGGAAGAGAGGCAAGCCTGGTCTGTTGATGTGTCATCACGCTTTCGTCGAGTGCTAGTAACTGAGACCGGGACTGCAGAGTTCTCTATGTGCGGACTGTTTATGATTACCACATGTTTGAGAGTGGAAACGGGTCTGTGATTATAGTGGTGATTATGAGCTACAGTGCACGTGTAAGCGGTAAGAACAGTTAAACAGCGACAGCTCGTGTGCTCACGTAGTCACTTACTAGTGCCTTCCGCCTTAGGGTCCTTCTGTCTGGGTACTTATAGTAGTGGATTTGCCTGAAGTACCTAATTTTGTGTCCCAGCCTCGTCGCCGCTCCCGTGTCTCGTCCCGTTGTAGGTGTCGGTGGCCGAGTGGAATGAGACCGACACAGAAACAAAGATAGCACGCTGGTGCAAGCACGGAGGGGAGCAGCCAGAACTAGAAACACTAGAGTAAATCAGAACGAGATATACACTGCACAGAATTCATACAATACTTAACCTTTACATAGTACTGCAGAATGTTGATACATAGTTGAGCTAGAGTCCTGCCTAGTGCCTAACTGATAGCCAATTCTTCACTGGTGCCTATCGGATTCCGAAGTCTTTACTGGTTCCTAACTCAGTCCCAAGTGAACGATGTCGTTCCGTGGTGGCCACGAGCGTAGTTGCAGCAGAGGGCGCTCGTGGCTGTCGTCGTAAGAACGCCGCGCCGTGCGTGTATGGCGGCACGCGGCGAAAGTAGGTGGCGCGCACTTTGTACTTGTGCGACACCACACCTATTAGTCCAGTTCATGGTCATTTCTGTTGTTGCAACAGGCACTCTTTCGTGCAAAATTCTTGGAGTGTGTTGCTTGATCTGGTTATTGAATTACTGTTTTACGTTATTTGCAGTGTGTTACATGACCTGTTGTGTATGTATCTATGCGTTTCATGCTGTAAACGTATTGTTACAGTAACACTTGATATTACAAAATTTGGTTGTTGTTACTTTCCGTAGCTCTTCCTGACTCTATTTAGGCAAGTGATGTTTATATATATCCGCAATTAATTTTATTGGTTAAGTTTGGAATTTGTATGTTCATGGGATTAAGATTGGGCCTGTATAGATTTAGGGTCAGTTACCCATTTAGTTGGTGAAATCTGTTCTCGCTGTTAATCTTAGCCTTCATATATGAGCATGTTTGGCCACACAGTGGCAGCTGATCGTGCCGGCGATACAGTGCTCGTCGCCCGGGGCCTAGATCGACGATACGCGAGACTGGGAATCTTAAGTTGAGTATTGCTTCCTCTCTGTGATTGGCACGGTTCAATGTAAACCTTGTTGGCCGGTAAAGCATTTGTTCTGATTGTTTTACACTCCTGACCATTAAAATTGCTACACCACGAAGATAACGTGACAAAGACGCGAAATTTAACAGGAAGAAGATGCTGTGATATGCAGATGATTAGCTTTTCAGAGCATTCACACAAGGTTGGCGCCGGTGGCAACTCCTACAACGTCCTGACATGAGGTGAATCGTTGTTGTGAAGCCTCGTGTAAGTGAATGTTTATGGCTCGTTGTCTCTGTTCATAGGCGTGAGATATGTTTCTCAGTTTCTATGCCCTAAACAGCTACCCAATCTGTTAACACAAGATCAATAATTAATCTGTAGTTTTGCCAGTCAATCAATCTGCATATGATGACGTGAAAATATATTTAAACAAACTTCTGAATAACGAACAAAATGGATTCTAAGATAAAGAAGAGATTCAGTCACGAAGTAATTCTTTATAAATAGACTTTATTTCTCTTTCTGGACATGAAAATGCGGAGGTGGTTCTACTTTATACATCGGTAAATAACTGAATATTTCCCCAATTACTGTTCATGAGATGCACGATAAGTATCATAGGCACTCGACAGTAAAAGTTCCAAATTGTCACTCGTAAATTAATGTAGTCCATCGAACACTGCAGTTCCAAATTAATCCGTATTTAAAGTATTTGTTATAAAACACGAGCACACAATTGCTGAATTATCATAGTTCCACAGCCCTTCTACTGAGCATAGTTTATCACTTTTCAAGCGGAGACTAAGTTCTGCAGTCACAGTCCCGTAAATTATTTAAGTCCACACATGCCAAACTCTTCAAATCACATTTTCGTAACGCGGCTTCAGGCTGCCCAGCGTCACTACCTTTCAGCACCGCATCCAGGTTACGAGTCCCTTCCCAAGCGTTCGAAAGCGTGCTCTATCTGCTCCCAAAATAGTATCCTTCCGCGCATCCTAACGCGTCATCTTTAAAATACAATTTCCCTTCAAAAATTTTATACATTTGACTATCATAGAATTAAATGCTTTGACCATTTAACAAACAAATATATATTTAACGGCGTCTTCAGTCTTCCCCAGACTCCCGTAGCGTCAACTGCTGGACACGTTCTCGGCGTATGGATGTTAACGCAGGGTTCCATGCTGAACTCAACTGGTAGCCATCATCTTTATTGACAATATTGTCGTGTAGCCTTATTTCCACCGATTCTTTGATTATGCTCTCCCAGAAACCATTTGCTTGGGAGAGCATCTTTTTTTTTTTTTTTTTTTTTTTTTTTTTCCAAAATCGAAGGTGTGTCTCTCACAGCGGCTGTGTTCAGCTACAGCCGACTTGTCCTTATGGCCCTGACGTATGTATCTGATGTGTTCTTGCCAGTGCTGCGAGATGCATTGCCCAATGTACTGAGGGTCACACTCGCAGGTGATACTGTACACCCCAGGCATTTGTAGATGCAGCCCAGCAGAATGCGCACAGCAGTGGACACTCCTCCGCCACTGGCCACTGGAGGGAAGAGGACAGACGGCAGCCGCTAGGCTATATATAGGGCCCGGCTGTATCGACACTTCGCCAGAAGATGATGAGAATAGCTCTCATCGAAACGTCGCGGAATTTTATCGCAGCTACCCGGATGGAGGCCCGAGCAGATTTCATCAGCTGTATACACCGGGAAAAACTGTCTCCAGGAGAGAATGGAATCAATAGTTTAGTTCTACTGAGGGTATTTAATATGTGTCCTCAATTTGTTACTACGATCTACAATCGTTTCTTTCAAATGGCATGCTTCCCCAAACTGTGGAAGCGAGCTAAAATAATACCGATAGTTAAGCCTGGAAAGGAACAGAGGGCAGAAATCAACAAGTATCGTCCAATAAGTCTTTTATACACGAAGCGAAGATACTGGAAAAACTTTTAATAAATCGAATAATGCATTTCGTCTACTCCAGAGATCTTCTGCATAAGAACCAGTACGGTTTCACCCCACAAACGGGTACGACTGACGCGCTAATGGCTGTAAAAGAATTTGTGGAGAGTAGTCTCACAACTAAAATGTGTGTCATCATGGTGAGTCTGGATGTACAGGGCGCCTTTGACGCAGCTTGGTGGCCTGGTATTTTAAAGACGTTGCGCGAATTTAACTGTCCTGCAAATCTGTATAACCTTACACGTAGCTATTTCAGTTACAGAACTGCAACGTTGAACGTCAACAACCTTCTCATAGAAAGATCTCCTACCAATGGATGCCCACAAGGTTCTTGTTTCGGACCAGGTTTCTGGAATATATTATATGATTCCTTGCTCAAATTGCCTTACTCAGGACACTCTCTTGTTATAGCCTTTGCCAACGATCTGATTGTACTAACCAAAGGGGAGAGTCCTCTTGCCGCTGAGAACATCTGTAACACAGACATGCAATTAATATAGATTTGGGCCATAAATAATAAACTCCAATTCAACGAACAGAAATCAAAAACTATACTTATCACCAGGAAAAGGAAATTTGCCTCATCGACAATCGCAATATACGTTAATAACAAAGTGCTTCAACAAGTAAACCACCTAAAATACCTGGGCGTTATAATCGACAGTAAGTTTACATTCAACAAACACGTTCAACATATTACAGATAAATGCACGGTCTTGATTAACGCTCTTTCCAGATCAGCTAGACTCAACTGGGGTCTGCGGGCTACAGCACTGCAAACTATTTATAAAGGGGCGATACTGCCTATATTATCGTACGGCTCACCGATGTGGATAGACGCACTGGAGCGACTATACAAGCGTACAAAAATTAATAGAGTCCAACGGTTAATCAATTTAAAAATGGTCAAAGCTTACAGAACGACATCCAGCGAAGCACTTTGTGTTTTATCAGGTCTCATGCCCATAACACGTAAGATACAGGAAATAGCCAAATATTATAACCTGGTCATTCACTAGGTCCAAACTGGAAGTCGGACAGCCGGGGAACCCAACATCCTGACGAAACCCGCCTTTCACATGGAAATAATCAGCTTACCCCTGTATCTGTAATATCACAAGGAGGAGAAATGCGTAACATCACGTTTCCGACTTTGATAAAGGTCGGATTGTAGCCTATCGTGATTCCGGTTTATAGTATTGTGACATTGCTGCTCGTGTTGGTCAAAATCCAATGACTGTTAGCAGAATATGGAGTCGGTGGGTTCAGGAGGGCAATACGGAACGCTGTGCTGGATCCCAACGGCCTTGTATCACTAGCAGTCGAGATGACTGGCATCCATCCACATGGCTGTAACGGATCGAACAGTCACATCTTGATCCCTGAGTCAACAGATGGGGACGTTTGCAAGACAACAACCATCTGTACGAACAGTTTGATGACATTTGCAGCAACATGGACTATCAGCTCGGAGACCGTGGCTGCGGTTACCCTTGACGCTGCATCACAGCCCTACCCTTCATTCGATCCCTACGAAACGCTACATTTCAGCAGGATAATGCACGAGCGCAGGTTGCAGGTCCTGTACAGGCCTTTTTGGGTACGGAAAATGTTCGACTGCTGTCCTGGCCAGCACATTGTCCATATTTCTCAACAATTCAAAACGTCTGGTCAATGGTGGCCGAGCAACTGGCCCGTCACAATACGCCAGTCACTACTCTTGATGAACTGTGGTATAGTGTTGCAGCTACATGGTTATTTGTATCTGTACACGGTATCCAAGCTCTGTTTGACTCAGTCGTATGAAGGTCGTTATTACGGCTAGAGGTGGTTGTTCTGGGTAGTGATTTCTCAGGATCTATGCACCCAAATTGGGTGAAAATGTAATGACATGTCAGTTCTAGTATAATATATTTGTCCAATGAATACCCTTTTATATCTGCATTTCTTCTTGGTGTCGTAATTTTAATGGCCAGTAGTGTAGAAGTGTATCTCTTAGCAAAGGATTTGACATTTTATATTGTTCCATTTCCTTTGTGTTATTCGATGTTTCACTATGAGTAATGTACTTTAATGCAGGGCCCATTTAAGAAGACAGTAAGGCAACAATTAATTATTTATTGGAAAGTTTCATTGCAAGTCTTGTTGGCCGCATCTGTTGTAAAGTGTAGGATGCTGGTGCCACTCAGTCACTGTAATTTATCGGACTTACAGCGTCAAGTGTAGGGGCCGGATGTTGTAATTGTTAACTAAATTTTGTTATGTAGACTGGGAAGTGATGCTTGGCCCAACCTTCCATGATTCCCCGTTAATGGTTTACCAGGAACTGATAACTTTTGTTAATTGATTTTTTATTTGTTTTTAATTTGCTAATCTCGCTTCTAAATATGGTTTTACCTATTAGCTGTCCTAATTAACCGCCATAGTTCATGTCTAAAATGAAATTAACGAAATTCAAGGTCATGACTAATCTTATTGCCGGTCAACGAAAGTAGCCGTGCGGTTGATAAACAGTAATCTGACTCCAAACATCGAGATGCTAATAAAAAGCATTTAAACACACTTAGAGACTGGCGGAAAATACGCGTTTATTTCTTTTCATAGGTGCTAGGTCAGTTTTTAACATGTTCAAATGTTCAAATGTTTGTTAAGCTTAAGGGACTTAACTATGGGGGTCATCAGTCCCTAAACTTACAAACTACTTATGAACTAACTAATACTAAGGACGGCACAAATATCCATGCCCGAAGGGGGATTCGAACCCCCGACCATACTGGCCGTGCGGACCGTGACTGGAGCGCCTCAGTCCGCTCGGCCACCGCGGCCGGCTAACTTAACACGTCTTAGTAATATTAAACAGGTAAGTAAATAAACGTTTAATAGAAAAATATATGTATACATTACATTGTTTCTTGTTTTGTCTGTTGAAACTTTCATGTGAAATCCGTCAGTTGAAACTCGACATGAAAGAACAGATGAAACTTATCTGTTAAATATTATTACACTGTCGACTAATGAAGAACTGACGGATCTTTGAATTTATTATTAATCAAGATAGCCGCGGCGGAATATCGGAGTGCACCAAGGCGCCTTGTAGCGGTGCGAGGGACCATACCCGTCGGAGGTTCGAGTCCTTCCTCGAGTATGGGTGTCTTTGTCGTCCTTAGTTTGAGCTTGTTTAAGTATTTTGTAAGTCTAGGGACTGATAACCTAAGTCGTTGAGTCCCGTAGGTTTGTAAACAAAAGAAAAACATTAATCAAGATAAGTTCCATTGATGAAACTGGAAGTTCAGAGGAACTTACCTTTATTCTACTGCTGTGTCGTGCAGAGACCCATTGTAAAGCATTGATGACTTATGATGGTGAGTATTGTGTGAACTGTTGTCCAACAATATGCATGTGGTGTAGAGTTAGTATACATAATTTGCAGGATTGATAAAAATGTTTAATTCATCTAAAAATTATTGCTGCATCTAACCTCGTCTGCTTTAAGCAATGTTAATGTATTCTAATAAACAATGAAATTTCATATGGATAAATGTGCCATAAGTTTAATTCCTGTTGCTTTTAGAATCGTCTAGTTTTTTACTTTTTTTTTAATTTTATTTTTATTTATTTCTTTATTTATTTTTTACCGCAGAAACGATGGCATTGGCCTTAATTTAAGCATTTTAAAGGCGACTTAGCTAACATTGATATCTCATCCGATGTTAAACCCGTTATTTCAAAATCATTGTTGACTGAATCCAAGTAATTACTCTTCTTGGTCTACCTCGTTTCCTCTTCTTCTCTACTGCAGAACCTATGAGTCTCTTAGGTAACCTTGCTTGCTTGTCCCCACCATCTCAGCCAGTTCGCCCTAAGTGCTTCATCTATGGTGTTCATTTCCAGTTTTCCTTGATTTCCTCATTATGGATACCCTCCTGCCTTGTTCCAGTTTGTTAGTACTTGCATCATCCTGGCTACGTTCATATCTGTAACCTCAGCCTTATTAAAAAACTAACAGTTTCCACTCTTATACAACAAAGTTGATCGATAAATAGAGCGGTGCACCGCTAATTTAGATTTGGTACAAACTTCCTTCTTGGAGAATAGAGTAGATCATAGCAGAACGCTCACTGCATTAGCTTTGCTACACCTTGATTTGAGTTCTTTCACTCTGCTGTCCTCTTGTGAGAAAATATATCGTAACTATTTGAAACTGTCGTCATGTTCTATCTTTGTTCCTCCTATTTGGCACTCATTTCGTTTAAATCTCTTTACCACAGAGATGCTGATCTTCATATCATAACCCTTACACCTCAGACCTAGCTCTGAAATATTATATTTCTGGCTTTGAATCGAATCTGCCATCACAACTAAGTCGTCCACATATTCGAAACTGTTTATTTATTTCTCACCTATTTTAATCTTACCCTACCAGTCTATTGTTTTCCGCATATGATCCACGAATAGTATGAACAACAGTGGTGACAGGTTACAGCCTTGTCTTACCCCTGAAACTACTCTGAACCAAGGACTCAATTTGCCGTCCACTCTAACTGCTGACTGACTGTCTACGTAAAGCCCTTTAATTGCATGCAGAAGTTTGACTCCTATTCCATAATCTTGTAGAAATGACGATAGCGTCCTCCTAGGAACGCAGCCATAAGCCTTTTCTAGATATATAAAACATAGATACAATTTCCTGTTCCACTGATAGCACTTCTCCACTATCTGCCGTAAGCTAAAAATCTGGTCCTGACAACCTCTAAGACGCCTAAACCCACAATCACTTTCATCCAACTTGTCTTCTACTAATACTCGCCCTCTACTTTCAACAATGCCTAAGAAAAGTTTGCTCACAACGCTAATTAAAGAAATACATCTGGAGTAGTTACAATACTTTCCATTTCCATGCTTGAAAATTTGTATGATTAATAATTTCGTCCAGTCAGACAGAACCTGTTCCGACTCCGACGCCATTTCAATTATCCTGTGTAACCACTTGAGCCCTGACATTTCACTGTATTTGATGAGTTTTGACTTAATCTCATCTGCGCCAGACGCTTTATTGCACTACCTCAAATGTCATTCTCTTTACTTCCCTCAATTTGCCAAGGAACCTACGGGGATCACCAGCAGTTTTCCTGACTTGTCCAAAACACATGTTAATTGCTTCTTCCCTCCCTTTCGAAGGCTGCTAATTACGCTGCAGAATTGTTTTCATGCGGCTTGACGCAAAGTTTCTCTCATATCCAAAGTCTTCCAATGATTTCTACTTGGATTCTGCAATTATTTGTTTGTCTTTGTTTCTTTCTTCAACATTTTTTCTCTCGAAATCGAAATATCGAAACATTTCTACTACTTCGGGGCGTAGAAATAATTTCAACAATTGTACTGGACCGTGATTCTAACCTTAACCAATTAGGCTATCCAGGCACCCTCTCCTTGCAACCCAAATTCTCAACTTATATCACGCTACAACTGTATTGTCGCTTATACTGTATTCCCGCAAGGGACCGAGCGTTTGAAGCGTCCGAATTGAAATTATCATTGACTGTTGTCGATTTTTACAATTATTGATATGGTGTCTGTTCTTAACGGACAGGTCATGCGTTCGGTCGTTTGTGGGAATACGATAAATACAGTATAGGCTGCGAGAAGGAGGAATCAATGGGCATGGGGCAATATAATCTTAGTGTGCTATAAGCTGAGAATTTAGGTTGGAAAGGAAAAAATGCTTGGGTAGCCTAATCGGTTAAGGTGCGCTGGCCCGAAGCAGGAAATCCGGATTAGAATCCAAGTCAAACACAAATTTTTAATTTTGTCGTTGAATTTATTTCAAGGCCCCGAAACAGTCATAATGTTTCAATACTTTGATTTCGTAAATTTACGGTCCTTACTGTCAGTTAATGGTGTCACTTCTTTGGGACATGTCTGAAAGGAACAGACACCATAATTATAACTTACTCTGTTTACCTGAGTTCTAATATGGAGTTATTTTTTAAACCTTTTTATTTTTACAGGCTGCCTTGACTGTGTCAGTCTACCAAGCTGTCTGCTTCTTCCTTCCTTTACACTCTACTGTTCCAAGACATTCTCGAGTCGCTTCTAGTAGTGTGTTCCCGTACATTGTCCATTCCTCTCCAAATGACTTTAAATGAGTACATTCTGAGATCATTATTGTATTTTTGTGTCTGATTTTCTTGTTATGATGCTTCTCCACTCTCCACTCTTCTACATTTCTAACGTTTGTAAACCTATTGCACCAAACTGCTACGGTCATCAGTCCATAGACTTACAAACTACCTAAACAAATTTACACTAAGGACAACAAACACACCCATGCCTGAGGGAGGACTCGAACCTCCGACGGCGAGTGACCGCACGCTCTGTAGCAAGGCCCCTTAGATCGCTCGGCCACTCTACCGCGTCAAAACAAATTTCGTTGCAGGTTAAATAATGATCAGTATCATCAAAGATCCTCTGCTTTCCTGAATTCCTGGTCTGTTACTATATAGTCAATGACACATCTAGTTCCCCTGCCTTCCCAACTATACCACTGAATGTTCCCATACTTAAAACGGAGTTTGTGAGCTAAGTCCTTACTGGCACAGGAATACATAAGCTTTCTTCAGTTCCTGGTGGCATTCATATCCTCTCCAAACTTACCCATAACCTTTTCATACCCTCCTGTTCGATTTCCTATCCTGGCATTGAAGACGCCCACGAGCAAAACACTGTCCTTGTCCTTTACCCAAAAACTACCTCGAAGAGTGCATTGCAAAATCAGTCCATCACATCTCGATCTGTCCCTTCACAGAGAGAATAAACTGACCAAATCCTAATAATCTTTCTGCAGATGGCCAAATCTATCTACATCAGATGTTCATTTACATACCTTACTATAATTATGCTGGTTACGAATACTTTCCTGGTGTAAAACGCACACCCCACTTCGCTGCTCCAGCTTTGACTCCTGACAGGTAGCTCTTGTATTCTCCCACTTCGTCTTCTTTCTCTCCTCTTACCCAAACATCACTAACAACTAAAACATGTAACCCCATCTTACTTGCAGCCTTTGCCAGCTCTACCATATTCCCAGTGTAGCCTCCATTGATATTAATAGCCTCCTATCTCACGATCTGATATAAAAATCACTCTTCAATGTGAATGTTGTCACTGCACTTTTATCACAGTGGTTTAATGAGAAAAGCTACTAAAGAAATTTACTCTTTTCTAAAACTTCAACATTTACAACTTTACTCTTAAGTAATGCATCAGAAAGAACGACGCAACAGTAGATTAAAGGTAGGTTCCGTCGTGTTCGGCCTGCAGTGCAGCTTCGCTTATCTTGTTTAATAATAACTCTTAAGATCCGTCAGTTTTCTATTAGTCAACTCTTTAGTAAGGTTTCACACAATTCTTTCAGCAATCATCTGTAAGAGGTAAGTTTCATTTTTTCCCCTTGTATGCCACGTTTGGTCAAGAAGATTTCACAGGAACGTTTCACTGTGTTGTCTTTGTGATCAGAAAATTAAATCGACTGGAATGATAGTTCGTTCTCCTTTATTTATCAGTATTAGACCCTTTACCTACTCCTGCTCACCAATGACCTGAGCCCCAGAGTTTCAAACGTAACTGCTGTCAATCTACGTATCGTAGAATTTAGCGCGCTGTTGGAATCCTCCATTGAAGCAAATTAGAATGCAATCTTCCCTTGTCCTCAATGTGAACTACCCTTGTGCTGTCACTGATGGTACCCAACGAATGTTGTTCGATCTCGAGGTACTTCGCTACAGCTGATGGATCATCATCTATATTATTGTGTTGTTTAAACTACAGTAGAAACTAGGCGCCTGTAGTAGATGTTATTCCCTCTCCACTTCTGAGATCTTTTGGACAGCCAGTCATGAAGAAACTGTTCCACCTTTTGTGTAAGGTGTATGAGATGGACAAAATAGTTGAAAACCTTAAGAAGAATACAGTAGTTCCAATAAAAAAATGCAGAGAAGTGTGAAAATTACAGAACTGTCAGCTTAATAAGTTCTGGCTGCAAAATACTATAATGAATCACTCACTGACGAATTGAAAAAGTAGTACAATCCGATCTTGGGGAAAATCAGTTTGGTTTTAGGAGAAATATAGGAACACGTGAGCCGATACTGACATTGTTATTTATATTAGACGATACATTAAGAAAAGGTAAACCTACGTTTTTAGTTTTCGTGAATTTGGGGAAAGATTTTGTCAATGTACACTGGAATACAATCTTTCAAATTTTGAAGATAGGAGTAAAATGTAGGAAACGAAGACTTATTTTCAACTTGTATAAAAATAACATGGCAGATTTTAAGGGCGTGAAAGGGACACAGTGATTGGGAAAGGATAAGACAGGGTTGTGGTCTTCCGCTAATGTTATTCAATCTGTGAAGAAAAGGAAGGACGGATTTGGAGAGGGAATGGAAGTTCAGGGAGAAGAAATAAAAACTTAGCGGTTTGTCGATGACATTGTGATTCTGTTAGAGACAGCAGAGAACCTGGAAAAGTAATTGAACGGAATGAAAGTTATCTTGAAAGGATGTTATACGTTTAACATCAACAAGAGCAAAACAACGGCAATGGAGTGTAGTCCGAGAAAATTGGGTGATGCTGCAGGAATTACATTAGATAATGAGGAAATAAGAGTAGTGTATGTGTTTTGTTATTTGGGTAGCAAAATAACTTTTTATGGCCGAAGTAAAGAAGATATAAAATGTAGAATGCCTGTGGGAAGAAAAGCTTTTCTGAAGAAGTGAATTTTGTTGACAGCCTTAATTAATTTAAATGTTAAGAAGTCATTTCTGAAAGTAATTGTCTGGAATGTTGTATTGTAGGGGAGTGAAACGGTGACCATAAGGAGTTCAGACAGAAAGACTATAGAAGTATTTTGATATGTGTTATTACAGACGAATGCTGAAGTTTAGATGGGTGGATCACGTAACTAATGAGGAACTAGATAATAGAATTGTAAAGAAAAGAAATTTCTGGTCGACCTTGACTAAAAGAAGGGATCTTTTCGTAGTACACATTCTTAGACATATCACGGAATCGTGAATTATTTATTGGGGGGGGGGGGATGAGTGTGAAGGTTAAAAATCTCAAAGGAAGACCGAGAGAAGAGTACAGCTAGCAGATTCAAGTAGCTGTGGGTTGCTGTTCTTACGAAGAGATGTAGACACTTGCTTAGGATAGACCAGTTTCTAAATTGAACACCACAATAGGTATTGTTGTAGATATTGGATTTCTTTATTATCTTTCATTACGCTATTCACGATAGGTTTCCCTGTTTATTAATCGTTCTTAGACCGACGTCCGTATTAATCCTGTATGATTTTATATTGATAAGCCTGTAGTCATCTGAAGGAAAATCCTGTTCTTTCCACCACAGCACCTCTATAATTCACACTTTACCTGTTTTAGAGCTAGTTATTTCTCGTTCTAAATTCTTTAACGTACCTAATCCATCGACGTATCTGACATTCCATATCCCTCTCCGTAAAACGCTATTTCTCGTGTCGATATCCTGCTAGGTGAGATATGTGGGATTAACTTACCTCTGAGAAATTTTGTCAAAGATCCACACAGCAGAGCTGCAATCATTGGTAAATGTGACGGCTTTACTTCAGTGTTGCTTTAAACTGATCGTACTACTACCACTACGTGAGGGCAATGTTACTATATAAATTAATTTGTCACAAGGGGCAAACAAACCATTCACACCGAAGAAGTCGTAAATAACGTCATCGCCAATTGATTCATAAGATCAAGATGCCGTTCTTGGTTCAATAAGAAATGAATCCGCGATTTTTCTCTTAACTACAATCGTAGTGTTTTAGGTATAATTAACCTTCATTTTAAGTTTCAGACTGCGCGGGTATTTAACGAAGAACATGTATCGCCACTTTAATGCAACTGTTGTATAGGGTTTTAGCATTCAACTGTCGAGGCTTCTATTTTATCGGAACTCATGTTTGGGAGAACAATCTCCATTCTAGGACGGAAAGGAAAATGTCAAGAGGGAGGGCAGTAAAGATATTCTTCTTCCGGAAGCAAGATAGCCAGAGGTCTGGGCGCTTCCCAACTCTAGCACTGTAAACGGTTCTGTATTCATGAGAGAGCGCTTGTTTTTCCGCTGGGTTATGTGTAAGCGAGAGAGCGCGTGCGTGCGTGCGTTAGACACAATTTGTCTCGTAGCAATAAAGCTAAATTAATACGATTAATTTAATGGTGTTTATATTAACTTTTGTGAGGTTTCGGCAGTATGGAACATACGAGCCATGCGCAGAAACTAATGCACAGATTCGTTTTTCCTCAGCCGATAAGAGTTGCAAATGCGAACGTTACGTACGCATTTGAAGCGTTGTGAACACCCGCTCCCGACAGATAGCGTAGGTGGAGGACTGTTTCAAACTGACGCCTGTTATGCGATAGACGAGGGTGGTTCCAAAGGTAATCCCTCTTTTTGTATTTATTTTACTTTATTTTATTATTATTATTATTATTGTGGTGTTTGTGTGTGTGTGTGTGTGTGTGTTTTGCCCTCTGCGTAAGTTAGTTAGTCTAGGGACCAATCACTTCTCTGGGTTTCCTTCAATAGTTAGACAAATTTACGTCTGTGTGAGACGGTTACAGAAAAAGAAGAAATCCATCGAATGGAAATTTGTTGGGACCTGTGTGCAGCAGTATGAAGCTGAAGGTGACAGTTTTCTGAATATGGTCGTAGATGAGAGACACTGTCAGTTGAGCACACTACAAGACGACACTGACGAATTCCCAGGGTCAGGTCAGGGAAGATCAATTTTCCCCTGCTACGTGATCACGACAAGCCCCACAAAGTGCAAAACTCCGCTCGGCTGTCTTACCACACCCATCGTACCGACCCGATTGAGCGCCTTCAGACTTCCATCTCATTGGGCCTCAAAGATGGACTACGTGGTGAACATTTTTAAGATCTGTATGGTGTCACCAAAGCTGTAAGGAAGCAGTAAAACACGGCTGGTTCCTAATTTTACCAGTGTGCGGGCGTCAAAAACACGGAGACGCGGTCGAAAGTGCCGCATCATGTTTGTTCGTATTATATACGCTGCCGTACCGTACATCCGGTTTCGAATGTAACTGTCCACACTTGATCTACAAAACAAGAGGAAAAATTTTGTATGGTGCATGCCAGGAGGTACTTTACCTACTAACATTAAGAAAATGTACGGTTTTATTTCGATCGGGATGAAATTTTGTATTCTTAATCTTCAAAACGAAAGGAACATCACCGTCCACTTCAGAGTTCATACGGTGCATGGCGAAGAGTATATTGTAATAAACTGAGAGACAACATCAGTGATAACCATGAAGGTTAACAGAGTTACATAGCCGGCCGCGGTGGCCGAGGGGACTGAGGCGCGTCAGTCACGGTCTGTACGGCCACTACGGTCGGGGGTTCGAATCCCCCCTCGGGCATGGATATTTGTGCCGCCCTTAGTATTAGTTAGTTCGTAAGTAGTTTGTAAGTTTAGGGACTGATGACCCCGTAGTTAAGTCCCATAAGCTATACAAACATTATAACATTTGAACAGAACTGCTCAACCGATTTGCCCTTTTATTATTATTATTATTATTATTATTTAGATCACATATCTCAGGACAAGGGTTTTACGAATTAATAATTTTGGTAAACATTGGAAACATTACGAAAAACTGAAAATGCGGTTTTAATTGTGGATGAGTGTTTCTCTTGCTAACTGATCTATTCTTTTTTTTTCCGAGTTTGATGAAATTTCGCACACTTCACCTTCGAAAAAAAACGAAGGTCAGTGTCTGCACAGTTTCGTTCTGTGGATGTCGGAGGTACTTTACGTTTGGATTTTTCGAAAACCACAGTTTTGATCCGATCTCGATGAATTTTTGGACACTTGACCTTCAAAACAACGTGGACATAATATTTTGTATAGTGCATTGCAAATGATATTTACTAACTTTTACAAATTCCATGACCTTTCCCCTATCTACATCTACATAGGTACTCTGCAATGCACATTGAAGTGCACGGCTAGGGGTTCATCAAAACGCTTTTATAAACAATATTTCTCTACAGTTCGACTCTCTAATATCTCGCGTGAAAACGTACACCTAAATCTTTCTGTTTTCGATCTGATTTCTCTTATTTTATTATGATGATCATGTTTACCTATGTAGACCGATGCTAATAAAATATGTTCGCATTCGGAGGTCAAATTTGGTGGGAGAAATTTCGCAAATAGATCACTCCGCAACGCATAACGCCTTCCTTTTTATGACTTCCAACTCAACTGGTGCATCATTTCCGTGACACTTTCACCGCTGTTACGCGATAATACAAAATGAGCTGCCTTTGTGTGAACTTTCTCTAAATCCTCCGTCAGTCCCACCTGGTGTGGATCCTAGAATGTGCAGCAATACTCGAAAATAGGACGCCCAAGTGTGGTGTAGGCAGTTTCTTTAGTAGAACTATTGCATCTTTTAAGTGTTCTGCCAATGAAAGGTAGCCTCTGGTTCGCCTTCCCTACAATATTTTATATGTTCCAATTTAAGTTGTTCTTAATTGTAATTGCTGGGTATGAAGATATATTTATGGCCTTTAAATGTTATCGAGTTTCTAAAGTTTAACGGATTTATTTTAGTTGTCATATAGTTGAATTCACACATATCTTTATTATGGGTCAATTGTGATTTTTTGCCCAATGCTAATCTCTTATTTCAATCATTTTGCAGTTACTTTTGATGTTCTAGTGGTTTTACTAACCGATAAATGACAGCATAATCTGCGTACAGTCTAAGAAAGCTACACAGATTGTCTCCCAAATCGTTTATAAAAAATAAGGAACAGTGGTGGCCCTATAACACTTGCCTGGGGAATGTCAGATATCACTTCTGTTCTACTCGGTGACTTACCGTCAATTACAACGTTGTCTGATATTTCTGACAGGAAATCACTAATCCAGTCGCACAACTGTGGCTATATTCCGTAAGCACGCAGTTTGATTAGAAGACGCTTCTGAGGTACAGTGTCAAAAAGCCTTCCGGAAATCTAGAAATAACTTACTGCATCTCGAGGAATTTTTATCTTTAAATCAAAAGTAACTTCAGAGTTTACATAAATTTTGTACTGTGTACGGCAAAGGGTACGTTGGAAATAACTGTGACGCTGCGACCTTCCTATCGGTACTCACCAATAAGAATTGAGCAATACATAACTAAGGGTAGTAAAAGTTGTTCATAGGGGTGAGTTACGTTTGTCAGCTTCTATGCACTGAACAGATACCCATACTGTTTAAATAAGGTCAATAATTAATCTGTAGTTTAGCCCGTCTATCAATCAGCAGATGGTGACGCGAAAAATACATTTAAACAAACATAAATTAAAGCTCTGAAAAACCAACAAAATGGATTATAAGATAATGTTTATAAGAGAGTCATTCAAGAAGTAATTTTTATAAACGGAGTTTATTACTCACCTTGGACATGAAAAACGTTGAGGTGATCCTACTTTATACATCGGTAAATAATGAATATTTTCCCAACTATTCTTCATGAGAGCCACAAAAAGTATCACACGCACTCGAGAATAAAAGTTCGAAATTATCACTCGTAAATTATTGAGGTCCCTCGAACATTGCAGTTTGAAATTAATCCGCGATTAATTACAGTATTTGTTATAAAACACAGTTTGTCATCATAAGAGTACACGATTGCTCTGAATTATCATAGTTCCACAGCCCTACTATCGTGCATAGTTTACCACTTTCCAAGCAGAGACTAAGTTCTGCAGTCACAGTCCCGTAAATTTTCTAGGTCCACACATGCCTATCTCTTCAAATCACAAGTACGTAACGCGGCTTCAGACCGCCCAGCGTCACAACCTTTCACCACCGCGTCAAAACTACGAGTCCCTTCCAAAGCGTTCGAAAGCGTGCTCTACGTGCTCCCAAAATTTTATCCTTCTGCGCATCCTAACACCTCATGTTTAAAATACAATTTCCCTTCCAAAAAAGCTTTGACCACCTCCCTACAAATGTTGTTTACATTTAATAAACAAATACATATTTAACAATACTAAAATCGGCTGAGACTGAAGTTCTTTGCTCAGATAGGTATTAAGCGTGGCATCCCACTGTTCAAATATACTGCAGCCGTCGAAATATAGTTACACATTTATTATTTAATTTATTATAGCTTTTTATGAAAATATATTCAGTTCTTGTCCACAAATACATAAAATTGTTTATGTATAAATTACTGCTTTATATCTACTATTTTGAAACCGGCAATGAAATATTTAAGTGGCAGTCTACAACATAAAACGAACGTTACTAAGAATATATATATATATATATATATATATATATATATATATATATATATATGTGTGTGTGTGTGTGTGTGTGTGTGTGTGTGTGTGTGTGTGTGTGTGTGTATTATTATAATTAATATTATTCTTAGTAACGTTCGTTTTATGTTGTAGACTGCCACTTAAATATTTCATTGCCGGTTTCGAAATAGTAGATATAAAGCAGTAATATATTAATACGTACGCTTGTGCAGGTACGGAGGTGACCAGCCAGTGGGACAGCAGAAACTAGAAGACTAGGCTAAATTAGAACAAGATATATATTTCGTGGAGTCTTAGTAATACTTAACTTTTACATAGTTCTTGACTGCAGAATGCTGATACATAGTTTATATAGAGGCCTGCCTACTGATGAGTCCTAGTGCCTATCCGATAGCCAAGTCTTAACTGGTGCCTATCTGATTCCCAAGTGAACGATGCAGCATTCGTGGTGGCCTCGAGCAGGGTTACAGCAGAGGGCGCTAGTGGCCGACATCGTAAGAACGCCGAGCCGTGCGTGCATGGCGGCGCGCAGCGAAAGTACGTGGCGCGCACTTCATACTTGTGCGACACCACAGGGAAGGGGGATGAGATGAATCAAGCACGCTGGAGAGAGGATGGAGAGTGGAATAAATGTCCCGAGGTAGAAGCTGAAGATTTACAAACTAAGAGAGAAATGGGAGGGGGGGGGGGGGGAGAACCCGGAGTTCAAGAGTAGGGTAAGGTGGTACAATTTCGATCATTTCGGACAAATGTAATTATAACTGGAAATAAATTGAGAAAAGGAATAATTTTAACTATGGCACTTGTTCTTGGATGTTTAATGAATATGTAACACAAATATTATACAGTTACAAATGTTGGTATAAACACAAAAAAAGGTTACGGAATTGAGAAAAATCGATCGAAAATGTACCACACTAGGTACAATTATGATCACTTCCTCGTACAATTTTGATTACGGACATCTTCCACATAAAAAGCACTTTTTCTGTCACGCACCAACGCATACTTCGTGGTACCAAACATTGCATTTTTGGCAGCGAATCCAGTCACCCTTAACTACATGATTTATAAGAGCGTGTTAGACTAAGTAGCTTCACTTACCTCTTTAAAGGGAAAAAAGTTATATCTCCTTACCGCAAAGCGGTGTATTCTTGGAAAAGACAGGAGGAGCTGTAGAAACCTGCTACTCTACAACGCGACACAACTAGTCACTACGAGACAGACAAATGGCGCGAAAACTTATGTTGATCGAAATTGTACCTATATCGAATTTGTACCACCTTACCCTATAGAGTAAATAAATGTTTGAGCAACCCCAACGTTTCAGGTAGTAGTTCTTATAGAACAAACTTTAATTTTTTTTCTTCTATCAGTGACTTCGGGAACCACAGGCAGCCGTAGGTTTGGAAACAAGTGACCGAGTCAGCTCGTCCCATACTCTCCGTCTCAAACTGCGAATGAGCTGGCTCAGCAGAGAGGTAGACGCAGATGTAAAGGGAGACCTCGCTCTGTGCAGTGGAGAGCTGGGCCTTAGCTGGGCAGCTGCGGCTGCATCTGTAGTGTCCGGTGGCGGTCAGCTGCGAAGGCGCCCTCCTCGGCGTCAGGCGCAGGCAGCTCCTGGACCAGAGGTCAGGGGGCGGGCAGCGCCGCTGGAGCACCTCTCTGCCGGAGTTGGCGGCCGCCTGCCGCGCCCACTTGCCGTGTCGGCGGCTCAGCTGCAGCACCGCTCTTTTGTCATAGACCGAGCGGAGGAGAAAATAATAAGAGGACCGGGCACAGGAGCGGGAACTGGTGGAATAATCACAACTGAGGGGGCATCCACTAATTGTATGACACGTTATGGAGGAGGCAGAGAGATCAGCAATTTGAAAGACTTTCATTACTTACTGCACTATGCTTCAGTAAATTCATAAAAGATTAGCTTTTATTTATTCGTGTCAGAAGCATCTTGTGCAAAACATAACATGAAACACAAAAACAAAAATGAAGATCAATGAATATAAATACAAATTAGCCATTAATAGTACACATATTTACAAGTAACAGTGGTAATAATTCAAAGGTCTTTTCCCAAGGGTGAAACATTAAACTATGCTAGCCCAAAATCTGGTTACATCACACGCATCACGGGTAGCACCAGTCAGGTCCTGCATGGTACAGCAGGCTGGACAAAGCTCACACTGTAGCAGATGCTCCGTGGTTTGTTCTGTTCCACACTCGCACATGACAGATGCATCAGAGCGGCCCCACCTTTTCATGTTGATTTTGGATCTTGCTACCTTGGTCCGCAGTCTATTGAGGGACTTCCACGTCGTCCAGTCCTCCTCATAGTCAGATGGGAGTGCTTCCTGTGGGGTCATCAAGCCACCAAGTTCCCCTATCTTTGCTCTCCACATCTCCAGCCTGATCAGTTGTGGTGATTTGTCGAGTTCGGTCGTTCCATGCAGAAAGCTTTTCCTTTATTTGAGTCTACTACGGGCTGGCTGATAAACAAAAAGGGGATGTGTTGATAATTTCGATGCCTTTGCTCGTTCCATTCTGGCTGTGAGTTCCCTTCTAATCCCAGGTGGCGCTATACCAGCCAGGCAGTATATTTTCTCATCTGGCGTTGGCCTTAGACATCCCGTGACGATGTGGCAGGTTTCGTTTAGAGCCACATCCACTTGTTTAGCGTGGCATGAGTTGTACCAGTGGCGTAACTAGGACTTGGCTTTGGGGGGGGGGGGGGGGGGAATCGATCTGCTTGACGAGCAAAATTTTAGTCAATTTCCAGACAGACTACTATCTACCGCTGCCGTTGAAGAAACTGATTCACTCCAATCCAATGAAAGCTTATGGTAAAACACCCCAAGTTTCCAATTTTTACCTTTACCAGATTGCTGTTGTAGGATTTTTTTCTTTTTTTTCGGGTTCTGGGGGGGGGGGGGTTCTATCCCCCTCATCCCCCCCCCCCATAGTTACGCCACTGAGTTGTACCATACTGGGCACGCGTATTCTGCAGCTGAGCAACACAGGGACAGGGCTGTGGTTCTTAATGTATTGGGTTGTGCACCCCAGTTTGAGCCTGCGAGCTTGCGAACGATATTATTTCTAGCAGCTACTTTGCATTTAGTGTCCATGCAGAGCTCTTTGTAGGTAAGCGGTGTTACAAAAAAAGAAAAAAAAGTATGAAAAATCAGCAGCGCCAACTATTAGTTCTTTGGTGCATTACGTAACTAACAGGGCCTCTGCTCGTTCTGTACTGTACTACACAGTTTTCTAGGCATTACTGAACAGAATGGGCTCAAGATGTAATAAGTACGCACCGAAATCAGAAAGGAAACTACATTAATTAGTGTTTCCCCGCAAAGAATTCTTATTAAATGAAAACATCGATAGACGCGAAGAAACGTCGTTATGTTTTAAATGAAAATGATACCCGCGGAAAGAAGCATTTTTTTTTCTTTCCATGGCATTGCAAGGCATGCGAAATACAGCTAGTAAAATAATGATTTTTTTTTTTTTTTTGTGTCGTACCTGGGTTAAATTTTACTTGCAGTGGCAGCGGTTTAGTATGTTAAAGTTGGTAACTAAATATTTGTTTTAGGGGGATCATTAATTTACTGATCGGAACAACATTATTTATTTATTTCATCATCAACACAAAGAATTATTCCCCTAATTGTACGTACCTGAATTTTCAAAAAGAATTCAACGGCCGTTGCCTACATCAATACACAACACCGCTGCCGTAAGGAAAATCGTAGCCTTTGTGTGAGTGTATTACACGTAAGTTATGTGAATAAAAAACGCAACATCGCGATCTATTAGTTATTTGGTATACTATGTTACGAGCAACGCTTCTATCGGATCTTTGGTATTCTACGCTGCAATTCAAGCACCGCATACACTAGAAACAACAAATTACGATATCTCTTCTTCCCCTGATCCGATTTTAATGAAATGAAATTTGTATGTTGCCCCAAGGTACTCGCAGTTGACCTATGAAAACCCACGACAGTTCGTATAGTATTCTTGGAGATTTACTGAACTACACCATACTTATAAGCATAGTATACTCATAAAATTTCAAATTACGATATCTTTGCTTCCTCTGATCCGATTTTAATGAAATGAAGCCTATGTTACTCTCCAAACTATTCCCAATTTACCCGTGGAAACCCATGTAAGTTCGTATAGTACTTTTGATTACCTTAAACAAATATACACGAATGCTTTTAACCAAATGGTTACATTATGATATCTTTATTTTCTCTGATCCAATTTTAATTATTGAAGCCTTTATGTAACCGCACGATATACCCACGTTACGTGTGAAAACCCCATGAAAATTCGTCAAGTAGTTTTGGAGATAAACGTGTTCAAAGAGACAGACAGACATGACGGTTGTAGATATAAAATTTCCAAATTACGATTTTCTTTTTTTCCGTGATCCAATTTTTATGAAACGAAGCCTGTATGTTATCCAGAGTTACGCTGAAGTTACCTGTGAAAACCCCATGCAAATTGATGAAGTAGTTTTGAGATGAGAGGTTTTTAATAGTTGAACGGACATGCCGGTTACAGAAAAAAAATAGTTTACGATTTTTTTTCTGTGGTCTGATTTTGAGAAAATTATGCCCATATGTTAACCAAATTTTTTCTCATGTTTCCTGTGAAAACCGCGTGAAGATTCGTCCAGTAATTTTGAAGATTGAAGTGAACAGCGTCAGGCCTACATTTATAGATTTATTGTTAGTGTAGGTATAGAGATTAGAGCACCCATGCCAATACTTCACACCGTTAGTGGAATGACAAAAAAGTTGGGATAAATGTAATTAAGGTTGAATGTTCACGCAGAGCTTTCTTCAGAATCAGTCAATGCAGGCGTTTAAAAGCGTAAATGTTCAAGAGCTTAATTCGAGTGTTGTTTCGTCAAAAAGAACTGCGTACTTTAATTAGAACCGAAGATATCGTAAAACAAACCGATTACAATATTCAATGTAAAGACAGAAGGATACTGCGTTTGAACAAAAATAAAGTATGCAGATACTTACGTTAATTCTGATACTTGATGATAAATCTGCAAATGTATACCCTTCGTTTAAAACATAATGTAAGAAATAGGCCGGGTAGTTTGAACTGGCCGACTGACTTCAGTTTTCGCAGATTCCTTATCGTAAATTTCTCCCCTCCCACCCTCTCCCCCTCCCCCCACCCTTGCTTACGGCACTACATTTGTACTATACACCTCATAAAATATGTTGCGTTCCGTCAGGCGGTCTGTTTCAACAACCACTACAATATAATTTCCAATAAAACAGTCTTGAACAGTTTGCATATATTTCTGAGCGCGATTTTTTTTTTTTTTATGTTGACTTACGTTATTGCCAAGATCGCTTATTCAAACGTTCACTTTGTTCGACCGGTTTCGGAGAACCTTGCCGTCATCTTCAGAAATAAAAAGCAGAGAAGAGGATCAATAAATGCATCTGAATCGCTAAAGTCAGCGGCCGTTAAAAATCTTAATGTGTAAACAAATTCTACAATGGTGTTTACATATCTGTGGAAGTGTCTTTACCCGACTATTATACGTTACTTCTGTGTGTACGGAGTCCTGGTGGTTTGACAGTTATATAAAATCTGCCCATCACACAACAAGCATGGTTTTCCTAATGTGACGGGTCAGAGACGTCCCTTGTTTGAGAGGTGCCACCGTCACCGATTAAGTTAGCACAATCCTCAGCGGCAGTTTAAGTGTATGCCGTTTTCGCATTATGTTCTTAACGAAGAATTTCACGAGACGATTGGTGTTAATTTTGGTCTTCTTTCACTATATGTAAGTAGAGATTTTAGAAAATTTATACTGAGTAAAAACGAACTATTTCTTTCCGTTGTCCACGTTATTGTCTATTTATAAGCATATATAGGCAGACTGCAACTTTCTGATGAAGACACACACAGTCGGCATCGAGAAATCGTCAAACAAACCATTTCGTGCAAACTGTTTGGCTCTACGGTGAGATGACAAAAGTTGTGGCATAGCGACATCCACAAACACAGATGCCAAAAAAGCTAAATAAATAAATGAAAGTAAACAAAATCGTGTCACCGGTTTCTGTGTCGTATCTCCATTTCTTTTCTCAATGTCTGTTGGATGAAAAGTAGTTTTATTGCACCGCTCATATGGAGTGAGGAGGTAAGAAACAACAATAGACGCGGTAAAATGGCGCCTTGCTGCGGAGTGTGCCTCTGATGCCAGTCGGAGGTTCGAGTACAGCAAAATTGTACATGAAATGTGTACAACGCTCTTTAACGAGATGATGATCATGATAGTTACGGTCCTAGGGAAATTATTTTCATAACAATACTTTTTTGTTGTTGTCAAAAATTATGGAAGGAGTTGTGAGTGCGCCTGATTCAAAAGGCTATATGTTTTTCATCAGCAGGAATCTCTCCTTGCAGTAGCTTTACAGTGAAGATCATCTCTCAAGAACTCAAGTGAAAAGAACGCAGGCGTGGCCGTAGCAGAGCAGATTGGCCTGGGCTGCTTCTGTTCACGCAGCGTCACGCCAGAGTTTGCCACACGTGTAAAAAGAATAATAATAAAATTTAAATAAATAAAAATGTGTGTATCCTCAAAAAAAAAAAAAAAAAAAAAAAAAAAAAAAAAAAAAAAAAAAAACACCAGAGGTGCTATCGTGCTAGTATGCAATGTTGCACAACCGCAATAAGTATTATTTTTCAGAATTTAGCCGTGTTTTGGACGTGAAACATGTATTACTTAACCCAGTTATCTCGCTGTTTTTGGCAGAGGGGAATGAGGCGCTCCAGTCACGGTCTGCACGGCCACTACGCTCGGGAGTTCAAATCCCTCCTCGGGCATGGATATTTGTGCTGTCCTTAGTCTTAGCTAGTAGTTTATAAGCTTAGGGACTGATGACCCCGTAGTTAAGTCCCATAAGTTCTACAAAGATTGGATTTTTTTCTCGCTGTTTTACACTGTTTCTGGATGAAAATAAATTACGTAGGATTTCCTGAGATCCTCTCTCCCCACGTCATATTTGGTGAGATTCGGGTCGACACCCTCACCCCCATATACACCTCACGTAATTAATGGACGCCTCCTCATCAGTTGACTTCTAACCACCCTGCCAAGCATTATTTCTACATAAATACTCTGCAAGCCACATTGAAGTGCGTGGCAGAGTGTTCATCGAACCGCTTTTATGTTTCTCTACAGTTCCAATCTTTAAAGGCTCGCGGAAAAAGGAACACCAAGTTCTTTTCGTTTTCCAACTGGTTTCTTTTATTTTATTTTGATTATCAAGTCTTCCTATGTAGGTGGATACTAAGAAAATCTGTTCGCATTCGGAAGAGAAAGTTGGTGAGAGAAATTTCGCAAATAGATCTCGTCGCAACAAATAACGCCTTTCTTTTAATAATTTCCACCCAAACTCGTGTATCATTCCTGTGACACTCTCTCCCCTGTATCGCGATAATACAAAACGAGCTGCTCTTCTCTGAACTTTCTCTGTATCGTCTGTCAGTCCCACTTGGTGGGGATGCCACAATGTACAACAATACTCCAAAAGAGGACGGACAAGTGTGGTGTAGTTTCTTTCATGTAACTGTTGCATCTTCTAACTGTTCTTCCAACTAAATGTAGTCTTTGGTTTGCTTTCCCTACAATATTTTCTACATGTTCTTTAGAATTAAAGTTGTTTCTGATTGTTACTCCTAGGTATTTAGTTGAATTTATAACCTGTAGTTGTGACTGATTTATTGTGTGAATGAAGTTTAACGGGATTCTTTTAATGGTCATATGGATGATTTCGCACTAATCTTTATTAAGGGTATATTGCCACTTTTTGCACCATGTAGATATCTTATCTAAATCATTTTGCAGTTGCTTTTGAACTTCTTGTGACTTTGCTATCCGAAAAGTGAGAGCATCATACGCGAACAGTCTAAGGGAGTTATTGAGATTGTCTTCTAAATCGTTTATAAAAATAAGAAACAGTGGGGGCCACATAACACTTCCCTTGGGTACACCAGAAATGACTTTTGTTTTACTTGAGGACTTGCCTTGAATTACAAATACTGTCCTTTCTGAAAAGAAATCACCAATCCAGTCGCACAACTGTGGCGATATTCCATAAGCAGACAGTTTGATTAACAGACGCTTATAAGAGGTACAGTGTCGACAGCGTTGCGGAAATCTAGAAATACGGAATACATTTGACATTCCTTGTCCATAGCACTCGTCACATCATGTGAGTAAGGAGCTGTGTTTGACAAGAATGATATTTTCTCAATCCGTGTTGACTATGGGTGAATAGGTCGTTCTCTTCGACATAGTTTATAATATTTGAGGAAAGTATATGTTCTAAACTCCTGTTGCAAACCGAAGTCAATGATATAGGCCTGTAATTTTGCGGATCACTCCTAATGCCTTTTTTAAATATTGGCGTGGCCTTTGGAACTCTCCAGTCTTTGTGTACGGGACTTTCGCTGAGCGAGAGGTTGTATATGATAGATAGGTGTGGGGCTATTGCATTAGCATCCTCTGAAAGGAAACTTATTCGTTTACAATCGGGACCGAGCGACTTGTACGTGTTAAGGGATTCCAATTTCTTTAATACACCAGGGGTATCAACTTCTAAATTATGCATCCTGGCCTCTGTCCTTGATACGAATTCTGGGGTATTTGCTTCGTCTTCTTTCGTGATGGAATTTCGGAATGCTGTGTTAAGCAATTACGCTTTAGCGGAATTGTCATCAGTAGTATGAGCGTTAATATCGCGTAGCGAAGGTATTGATTGTGTTATAGCGCCAGTTGCAAGGTATCACGAATAAATTAAATAAATAAAATTTTTATATACATTTGAATGGTATCTGGAATAGATTATGTTTAATGGAAAATAATCAGCACTACGTACTTGCAAAACTGAACTTTTAAAAACAGAACAATGTGGTGACTACGACCATCGAGGTAAGCCTTAGAAAAGATTAATATGCGCAACGGACACTCGGTAAATGGGGAAACTCAAACACTAGAATTTATGGTCATGTATAAAGTACTCCCAAAAGGTACAACGAAACTGATGAACTTGAATTATGAAACGGGGGAAACAATCTGACTGCGACACAGATAAAGAAAATAAATTGACTTACCTCGAATCTTCTTATTACAAAACTGGAACCAGGAAACAACAAGCAGCTAGCGTCATACAGTATTTCAGTATTAAAAATTTTCAAAAATAATAGGTGGGTAGTAATTAAGTTCAACAACAATCATAAATGAAGAAAATGAAAGGAAGGGGAAACTAGCTGCCAAATGAGGACGCAGAACGCAAACTGAATATTAGAAATCATGTATTTAAAAAAAATATGAAGTAGAAAAATATTACAGAAAATTAAATTAACATCATGCATTACAATAATAGCGTGCTGGAACAGATACTTAACGACTGCCTTCTCCAACAGCGTCCTCGCGCTACCTCACCCAACAGGCAACTCTCCGCACCTGACTCCCAACACAGCTCGCAACAGACTTGCTACTGACTGCTCTCTCTCGCAGCCAGAGCGCTTACTCTACAATCGAACTTCCAAAGATTACTGTGTCATTCACAACATACATCTGTGGCCACTTTACATATGTACAAAATATTACAGAAAACCGACTTATGTCGGGACCATAGGGACCTTACACAGCATGCTTTACATACGACCAGAATTTCTTAGGACTAGTATTGCCTGTGGTCGAAAATCGACCAATTGTGTTTACAATGGTCACTGGAGGTAAAGTTTTACGTATCATGTCGGCGACCTGGCGTGGTTATGTTGGCAACATCAACAACACGATAGAAAATCTTTGGCCATTTATTCTAACCACATAGAATGACTCGATTAGTGTATCGTACAGACCTTGAAGTAAACAAATAATGCTGTTCCTGCTTTATGGTTGACAGGTTCTTGTATGTACTCTCGTCCACTCAGTAAAAGTAATTGTTCTCGTAAAGCGAAGATACCATGAGAAAACAGAAGCGTTATCAAGCGATTGGCTAAAATGAAGACACACAGGATTCTCACTACTCAGCATCTGTTGCCAACATTATCATAGGAGGCCGCTGGGATATTTGGTAAAATTTAACCGGTACTAGGAGGTACGAAACGGTATCTTTTACGTGTTAAGGAAAATGCCTGACACAATAGCAACAAATAAAAACGGAAGTATATACTTCTAATGCCATTTTTGAATTATATAACTTTCATTAGCCTAATATTTTAAATGGAACTCCAATTTCGGTGTTCTTATATTTATACAAAGCAAATAAATATTGTTATTTCGATACTGCGATATTCAGAATTCCAGAGCTGACAACATGTCGACTTCGTAGTTTTACCCGTGCACCGCTACATGCCTCTCCCGGCGCATCATCATTTATATCGTCATTCTCGACTTCGTAGTTCCACCCGAGCACCGCTAGATGCCTTTCCTGGTAGCCCAGTCGCCAGGTATGTTTAGGTCCAAAAAATTGCAGGAAGCTGAATTTTTGGTATGTTGTTAGGACATATTAGAGTAGTATTACACCAAATTTGCAGCTTCGAAGTCTTTTAGC
Organism: Locusta migratoria; assembly: GCA_026315105.1. Lineage (NCBI taxonomy): Eukaryota > Metazoa > Arthropoda > Insecta > Orthoptera > Acrididae > Locusta > Locusta migratoria. The sequence continues at coordinate 303,023,338 of CM048751.1, forward strand.
TTAACTTTTAAGAGCCAAAAAACCTCGAAATTTTCGGTCTTTTTCTGATTTTGGCTTATAAGTCGTGAGAGATGGTTTTTTGACGAAAAGTCACTCGCACCTTTATTAATGTACATAAAATATTCTAATATTTAAGCCAACCGCAGCTCTGTAAGTCCAATAATTCCCGGGATATTGGACTTCAAAAATTGACTTATTTCTCCAAAAAGTTCAAATTTCCAATTTTAGTCATCTTTCGGCTAGAATATTGGCTCTAATGATCATTCCACGGGGAAAGTCATACAAAACAAAGTCATAGAGCAGTTATTTAGCTTTAATCTAAGTACAGAACGAAGTCCATAGGCCCAATAGATTTCTCGTTATCGTCAAAAAACGAAAAGTTGTAAAAATCGGATTATTCAATAAACTGACCCAGGCCGGCCACGGTGGCCGAGGGGACTGAGGCGCTTCAGTCACGGTCTGCAAGGCCACTACGGTCGGGGGTTCGAATCCCCCCTCGGGCATGGATATTTGTGCCGTCCTAGTTCGTAAGTAGTTCATAAGTAGTTTGAAAGTTTAGGGACTGATGACCCCGTAGTTAAGTTCCATAAGCTGTGCAAACATTTGAATTTGAAACTGATTCAGATGAATTGCAGCCCTCTTATCCAATATATGTTAAAGAAGGAGGAATTACTCATTAACGATGATTATTAATTCATTGTATATAAATAGGATCTTTTCAACACTGTTTTCAGCAAATATTGAACAGAGAAGTTCCTTGAGTCCACTTCCTGCCATTATTGCACCGATGGCCCCCATGAATGACATGAGGTGAAAACCTCCAAGCTATGTTGACGAGCTGAGGATGCTGGTGGCTCTCCACAATGTCTAGGGCTTTCAAGTACAGTTGTTGGTCGTAGGTCACAAAACGTGTTTCCTGACCGTAAATGCTTGTTCTTTAACTGGCTTCCAAAAGTGATGTTAAAACAGTGTCGTAGTTGGTTGGGGGAGCATGGATAAAATGGAGATATTCCATCTTTGAACGTTTGCAAAGAAGATCTGTCACTTGGTCCATGAATCCATTCCATACTGGGATGCCTGGCATGTTAGTTGCTTTTCCAAATAACCACAGCAGGTATGGGGATTTTGGCAAAATGTCTCCAGCGATTTTCACTTCGTTAATTGAAATGGTTGACAAGCCAGATTTCTTTCTAATAGAAGAATGTTTAATGTGTGTGGCAGTGTGTGAACTTCAAACATGGTATGTTTTTGTCTGGGTGAACGAATGAGTGAGGGGTCATGATCATTATACCACCCATTTCACGGAACGTACTTTCTCATCAATTGTGTTAACAATTACATCTGCATTGTCGAACACAAACTGCATAAAAGCTCCTTTGTCAAATAGTTGGATCGCTTCTCCACGGAGGACAGCGGAACTTTCAAAACGCATAGCCTCCGTATATGTACAAGAAATTCCCATACTGTGGTAAAGTTCAACAAGGTACTTTGAACCAAATTTTCTATTCAAATAGGTTCCAAAGCTTATTTGAATTGAGGATAGGAAAGACTTTGGCCTCGTTGCAGCCATGATTCCATGAGCAAATCCTATGCACTTCTTTTTCCATTGTTGGAGAAAAGAACGCTTGTTTCTCAGGATAATCTGTTCAAGCAACAATTGCAGAGAATGAGGAACTGATACCCTTGCGTCTTTTAAAAAGGCCTCTGACAGGGAATATTGAGTAGCGTCAAATGTTTGGGAACGAATGTCTTGCAGGATAATTTCTGCTGCACCTCTGACAACTCTAAGCCGCTTTTCAGCAGGTTCGCTAAGTCTTTGATAGTACCACTTTTCATAAAGAATGTCTGTGAACATCAAGACGGGGCTGTTATACGGACCAAGCTGCGCAAAAATATTTTTTTCTCCATATCGCATTTTAAGATGAGCTTGAACACTTGCCAACTGTTGGTTTGTAATTACCTGTGAAGTTCTCTGCAGTCAAGTTACTTATAGAAAATTGGTTTTCCTCTCTTGTTTCTGGAAGGTAAGCTTATGTACGCTCCATAACCTCGATAAGGAGGGGATGTTCAGGACGCCCTCGTTTACCTCATGCACCAGTAGATCGCGACAAGGAGTGCAATTTTAGGTAGCAATGTTTGTGGTATTTACCCTCAGCAGCAACAAATTCACTTATACATGAAAGACGCTGAAGAATCTGTTGTCCCCATTCATCAGTTTTGTGACCCAGCCTCGTCGCCGCTTTTGTGTCCCGTTTCCGTCGTAGGTGTCGGTGGCCGAGTAGAAAGACCGACACAGGAATAAAGGATGCACGCTTGTGCAGGTACGGAGGTGAGCAGCCAGTGGGACAGCAGAAACTAGAAACACTAGAGTAAATTAGAACGAGATATATATTGCACAGAATTTATACAATACTTAACTTTCACATAATTCAGTACTGCAGAATGCTGATACATAGTTGAGCGAGAGGCCTGCCTAGTGCCTATCCGATAACCAAGTCTTCACTGGTGCCTATCTGATTCCGAAGTGTTAACTGGTTCCTATCTCAGTTCCAAGTGAACGATGTCGTTCAGTGGTGGCCACGAGCGGAGTTGTAGCAGAGGGCGCTCGTGGCTGACGTCGTAAGAACGCCGGGCCGTGCGTGCATGGCGGCGCGCGGCGAAAGTAGGTGGCGCGCACTTTGTACTTGTGCGACACCACACCCCTCCCCCCAAATCGCCGCGCCGTCGTGGCGTAGGGCTGAGGGCCACGACGACGGCACTGGGAGGAGGGCCTGGGCGGGGGCGTTACTGGTGGGACGGGCGTCGTAGTAGAGGCTCGGATCAAGATGCCGTCCGCGCCCCGGTACCCACCTTGCGATCCCCCGGAAAACCCGCCAAAACGAGGGGAAGGGCGCACCCCTCCGCCCAGCGGGAGCAGGTCATCTTCTTCTGAGGTGCGTGGCCCAGACGGCGGGGGCACGCACGGTCCCGGAGTCCTTCTTGGTGACGCTGTCAACTGCGGCGGCGACGGAAGCGGAGAGGCGGACTGCGTAGGAGGCGCGTCCACCTCCATGGGTACGATCTCGTAGTACGGGGACGCTGGGCCCGGCGGCGAGCGATGTGGCTGTGATCCCTGGCGGTGAACTGGGTCTGGAATCAAGAAACCCGAGACAGGATCGCGCGGCCTGTGCAGGCGCAATTGGTTTGCGTGGCACCGCAGCTCCGACCCTGTGGAAGAACGTACAACATACATATTGCGACCGAGCACGCGTTGAATGGTGCCCGGCAACCATATCTTCTTGTTTCCAGCAAACACCCTGTACAGCACCGGCGTAGAAACCTGAAAACGCGAAGCGCCATACGAACCGACTCGGTGCGTGGGAGGCAGGTGAAGGAGAGTGCGGTGACGGCGGCCGTGTAGCAGCTCGGCAGGAGACGGGCCGTCACGTGGCATGCACCGATACGTAGACAGGAAAACAAAACTGTTGAAATTCCGCACTAACAAACTGAGGTCCATTATCACTGACGATAGTTTCAGGCAAACCTTCGATGCAAGAAACTGATGTTAAGGCACTGATTTTACTAGACGCTGTTGTTGAGTTCATGGCAATCACGAAAGGAAACTTGCTGAAAGCGTCTACAACAATTAACCAGCGCGTATTCCAGAAAGGTCCGGCAAAGTCAATATGTAAACGTTGCCATGGTCCCTTGGTTCGTGGCCAGTCTGAGAAACGTTGCGGAGGAGCCGCCTGATGCTCCGCACAAACAGTACACTGTGACGTCATGTTCTCTATCTGAGCGTCCATACCAACCCAGGTACAATGACGTCTGGCCAGTTGCTTTGTCCTAACAATACCCCAATGTCCTTGATGCAGGAGGCGTAACACTTCTCGTTGCAGGGAACGAGGAACTATCACTCGTGTTTCGTCGTTGTCCGTATGTAACAACAGAACACCCTAACTTAAAGATAATGCGTGACGTTGTGCAAAATAACTTCTAACCAGAGGCCGCTCGATGTCTTTGGCTCTGGCAGGCCAACCAAAGCAAACAAAACGTGCTACCAGACTTAGGTCTGCATCCGCAGATGTTTCCTGTGCAACCCGACGAGAGTTCAAAGGGAAATCTGCTACAGTGGAAGCATCTCTGGAGTCTATCTGACAACATGCCATTTCTGAAGAATCAAACGACACATCCTGGCCAACCGGAAGTCGGGAAAGTGTGTCCGCGTTGGCGTGTTTAGTGGTACGTCGGTACAAAATCTCATACTGATAATTAGACAGTAGTAAGGACCATCTCTGAAGCTTTTGTGCCGTTCGTGGCGGAATTGGCTTTTTGGGTGAGAACAACAACGTGAGAGGCTTGTGGTCTGTGAACAAATAGAATTTCCTGCCATAGAGATAATGATGAAACTTTGTGACACCTTAAATGATTGCTAAGGCCTCCTTTTCTATCTGACTGTAATTCTGTTGCGTTGGCGTCAGTAGCTTGGATGCAAAGGCAATAGGACGATCGTGACATCCAATACGATGCGACAATACTGCACCCAGACCGTACGACGAGGCAACAACTGCTAACACTACAGGCTTCTGTGGGTCAAAGGGAATCAAACATGCATCACTGAGTAGTGCAGACTTTAAGTTGTCAAAGGCAACCTGACAATCTTTAGACCACACAAAAGGAACATTCTTCCTACTTAAGTGATGCAGTGGAGCTGCAATCTGAGAGGCATTGGGAATAAATATGAAATAATAATTAAGCTTTCCCATTACTGCTTGCAATTCGTGTACATTCTTAGGAGGAGGCAAGTCTTTGATTGCTCTAAGATGCGACTGTAAGGGATGAATTCCTTGGGCATTAATCACATGGCCTAGGTACTCTATTTCAGTTTGAAAAAACGAACACTTGGCTTTATTGCAACGTAGACCTGGTGCAGTCAACACTTTGAAAAGGCACTCCAGGTTTGATAAATGTTCTTCAACTGTACGTCCGGATACCACAATATCATCTAAGTAGTTCGAGCAACACGGTACAGAAACTGTCAGCTGTTCCAGGAAACGCTGAAAAATAGCGGGGGCGGAAGAACTGCCAAAGGGTAGGCGTTGAAACTGAAAAAGGCCCATGTGAGTATTAATGACGAAAAACATTTTTGATTCGTCATCGAGTGGAATCTGTAAGTATGCCTGTGCTAAATCAATCTTGGAAAAGAAGCGAGACTTTCCTAATTTGTCCATTAGTTCCTCAGGTCTGGGCAGGGGATAAGTGTCTACAATTGTTTGACTGTTCACTGTTAATTTGAAGTCCGCACAGAGACGAAGTTTTCCTGACGGCTTGGGTATAATTACTATAGGCGAGACCCACTGACTCGCAGAAAAAGCAGAAATCACCCCACTATCTTGCCAACGTTTAAGTTCTTCGGCATCTGTATCACGCATTGCGATAGGCACTGGTCTAGCTTTACGAAATTTTGGTACTGCAGATTCTTTTAAAGTTACATGTGCCACGAAGTCCTTAGCACAACCTAGTTCCGGCGAAAACAAGTCACTGTATTTTTCACACAATGCATTGATTTTGTCCTGAGGCACTACTGACGAAATTTGAAGCACATCTCTTTGAATTGATAAACCAAACAAGTCAAATGCATCTAGTCCACAAATGTTCTGTGTAGATTTGGCCTGAACTACAAAAGCAACTGTTTTTGTTATACCTTGAAAAGAGACAGGCAGGCTACACGTTCCTAGCACGGAAATATTTTGTCCTGTATACGCTGTTAGCACTTGTTGACACGGCGACAATTTTGGAGAACCCAGCAGTTCATAAGTGTCTTTGTTAATTAATGTGACAGCGGAACCAGTATCGAGCTGAAATTGCACAGTCTTATTGTCTATGTAAAGAGTCACAAAAAGTTTTTGCTTGTGGCGCTCGACAGGTGCACGAATGTGGGCCATGTCTGCTACGGCTTGTTTGATGCGCTTGCGCATGCGCGGGCTGCGTACGGTAGGAAGCGGCGCAGACTCGGCACGTAGATTAATATCACTGTCACTAGATGGCACTACCGCCGGATCGGCGTCCACACAATGCGAGGCTGCTGCACTAAAATTACTTTGAGTAGCTACATCAAATCTACTGTCAGTAGCTACACAGTACCAGGCACTATTACAATGAGCAGTTGCAGAAGACACTAGGTTCACTACAGGATTGCACTGTTCATAGTCTTGTTGCTTGTCCCGAACCCTTTTCCGTTGCACAGTTTTACACGCTCGTCGGCGCTTGCGGCGTGGCTCACTACATAGTTGTGCAGCAGGCGCAGAAGAACTTTTTTGCAATTGAGAACTAAGCAAAGCACTGTTCAGTTCCGCAGCGTGTATAATATTTACTGCATGAACTATTTCTAACTGCACCGTTCTTAGAATTTACATTCTTCATAGACACTGACTGTACATGTCCTCATTTGCCACATTGATAACTGGTCGCGTTGCGATTAGGGCATTGTGCACGTTTGTGGCGAGATACACACTGAGGGCAAGACTTACGAACATTTTTCTGAAAGGAGCGTTGGCGCCCGTTATTCAAATTACTGTTTCTAACACGACGGGGCGACCTTTGTGTTGCACTGTTACACTGACTTCTGTTCACTGTCAGTTCAACACGGCCGGTAGAATTATAATAATCACGGCTAGACTGAGAACTGTGACTAGGAAAGTGTCCGTTTCGGCACACTGAATTTACACTGTGGATTTGCATTTCTACATCTGCTAAGTCATAAGTATCATGCGCTTCAAGAGCTGCAGTACACTGTCTAATGAAGGGTCAGATTGTTTTAGAATTGCTGCTCTAATTCTGGGGTCCTGAATGTTCTGCGTAATCGCATCCCTCAACATAACGTCACTATAAGAAAGTCCACAAGAGCAAGTAAATTTACAATTGCGGGTTAAGCCCTTAAATTCGGTGATCCACTCTTGGTGTGACTGTTCCGGTGATTTTTTTAGTCTGAAAAATCGGTACCGTGCCGCAGCTACGAGAACTTTTCTTAATGAGCATTCAGTGCTTCTACAATTTGATCGAATTCTAGATCATGAGGTGATGCGTGGGGGAAAAGTTTCTGCAGTAACACGAAAGTCTTGGTGCCAACTATGGCGAGAAAGAAGTGTTTTATTGTCAGACCTGTTATTTGATGAGCCGCGACGAGTTCTTGAAATTGAGCGATGTAGTCACTCCATTCTTCCTCACGTTCGTTGTACTGGCGAAACATAGGAATCATTGCGGCGGCAGGTGTGGGCTGCTGAAGCGGCGGCTGTTTTTGTTGGTTAGCTGTTTGTGCTGTTAGCTGGGACACGGCTTGCAGAAGTTGTGTGATTTGCGCCATCTGTAACTGAATAATTTCCATTAAGTTTGGGTTCGGGGTAGTGGCTATGCTGACCGATTAGGCGCCGCGCATACAAGTAAATTATAACAAAACACAATTGCAATATGAAAGACGACGCTCTGGAACAAAAAAAAACACAAAACACGTAACTGAATATGTTCCCCCGAAAATCTTATAAGGGTGGGCGGGCGGGAGCAATTTCTGCATGCTCCGACTGTTGCTGTCTGGCTGCTGCAAGCGGGCTGGTCCACGGTTCTTCTATCACTCCTCGTCGCCACTTTTGTGTCCCAGCCTCGTCACCGCTTTTGTGTCTCGTTTCCGTTGTAGGTGTCGGTGGCCGAGTAGGAAGACCGACATAGGAATAAAGGTAGCACGCTTGTGCAGGTACGGAGGTGAGCAGCCAGTGGGACAGCAGAAACTAGAAACACTATAGTAAATTAGAACGAGATATATGTGTCTCGTTTCCGTTGTAGGTGTCGGTGGCCGAGTAGGAAGACCGACATAGGAATAAAGGTAGCACGCTTGTGCAGGTACGGAGGTGAGCAGCCAGTGGGACAGCAGAAACTAGAAACACTATAGTAAATTAGAACGAGATATATATTGCACAGAATTTATACAATACTTAACTTTTACATAATTCAGTACTGCAGAATGCTGATACATAGTTGAGCTAGAGGCCCGCCTAGTGCCTATCCGATAACCAAGTCTTCACTGGTGCCTATCTGATTCCGAAGTGTTAACTGGTTCCTATCTCAGTTCCAAGTGAACGATGTCGTTCAGTGGTGGCCACGAGCGGAGTTGTAGCAGAGGGCGCTCGTGGCTGACGTCGTAAGAACGCCGCGCCATGCGTGCATGGCGGCGCGCACTTTGTACTTGTGCTACACCACAATCAGCTTGCCTAGCTTTTTCCACAATCGATTCTTTCACTTCCAGTGTTTCCACTTGATGGAGTTCATCCCATAGATATTCAGGCAATTTTATCTGTTTTTCGAAATATTCCTTGGAGAATTTTTCACCACAAGGGAAACAAAAATCTCCAATGATGTGACGCCTTGAACCCGACGCACTTCTCAGCCTTTCCCCACGCGAAGACGATAGCTGAGCAGATGAAACATCTCCTCCTCGCTGGACAGATGCTTTCACATCACCTTCCACAGTGTACCTCTTCCTTCATGCGTCATGTACGGACAATTCGTTTAAATTGCACGAAAACCTCATGATCCTTTCAAGACCACGTTTCTGACACACTTTTATCAGCATCTAAATTCCACGCTTTTTTACTGACACTGTTCCCTCTCCAAGCACTTCCCAACGACCCCGAAACAAACATCCGACGGGGGTAGCTCCGACATATTGTAAAAAAAAAGTACTTAAAACACCACCACGATCGATATTCAGACGATTTTTGTTTGAAACGTTCTTCACAGATGCGAATACGGTCGTTTCTAGGGGCAAACTGGGCGTAGTGGGGAAGACCTCGGAGACAAGAAGTTTGGGAGGGAGGCCAGAATACCTGCTGGGTCAGGGGGGCGGGGGTGCCTTCACACAACGAAAGGCCTCGCTACGAACGAAAGTCCCAATCCCTTAATGGCTGTCAAATACATACGGAGAGGCTTTCGTTGTTTTTACAGCAACATATACTTTCACAAATATATTGGTATGCACTAACACATAAATTACACTTATTTATATACAGTGCGTTAATAATCATCGTCAGTAATTCCTCCTTCTTCTTTAACATATATTGCATAAGAGGACTGCAATTCATCTGGGTCAGTTTATTGAATAATCCGATTTTTCCAACTTTTCGTTTTTTAACGATAACTAGAAATCTATTGGGCCTATGGACTTCGTTCTGTACTTAGATTAAAGCAAAATAACTGCTCTATAACTTTGTTTTGTATGACTTTCCCCGTGGGATGATGATTAGACCCAATATTCTAGCCGAAAGATGACTAAAATTGGAAATTTGAACTTTTTGGAGAAATAAGTCAATTTTTGAAGTCCAATATCTCGGGAACTATTGGACTTACAGAGCTGCGGTTGGGCTTAAATTTTAAACTATTTCATCTACATTAATAAAGGTACTAGTGACTTTTCGTCAAAAAACCACCTATCACGAGTTATAAGCCAAAATCAGAAAAAAGTCCTAAAATTTCGAGGTTTTTTGGCTCTTAAAAGTTAAGCTAAAGGATTTTGAAGCTGCAAATTTGGTTTAATACTACTCTAATATGTCCTAACTGTGGTGTCGCACAAGTACAATGTGCGCGCCACTTACTTTCGCCGCGCGCCGCCATGCACGCACGGCGCGGCGTTCTCACGACGACAGCCACGAGCGCCTTCTGCGACAACGCCGCTCGTGGCCACCACTGAAGGACATCGGCACTTCGGACTGAGATAGCAACGAGTTAGGACCTTCGTAATCAGATAGGCACCAGTGAAGACTTTGCTATTGTACAGGCACTAGGCAGGCCTCTAACAACTATGTATCAACATTCTGCAGTACTATGTAAAAGTCAAGTATTGTTACATTCTGTGCAATATATACCTCTTTCTAATTTACTCGAGTGTTTATAGTTTCTGGCTGCTCCCCTCTGTACCTGCACCAGCGTGTCGGTCTCATTCCACTCGGCCACCGACACCTACGACGAGGCTGGGACACAAAAGTGGCGACGAGGAGTGATAGAACCTTGGACCAGCCCGCTTGCAGCAGCCAGACAGCAGCAGTCAGAGCACGCAAAAATTGCTCCCGCCCACCCACCCTTATTATAAGATTTTTGGGGAACATTTTCAGTTACGTGTTTTGTGGACTTTTTTGTTGCAGGGCGAGTCCTCTTTCATATTGCATTTGTTTTTTGTTATAATTTACTTGTATGCGCGGCGCCTATCCGGTCAGCATGGCCACTACCCCGAACCCAAACTTAATGGAAATTATTCAGTTACAGACGGCGCAAATAACACAACTTCTCCAGGCGGTGGCACAGTTGACGACAACTCAACAACAGCCGTCGCATCAGCAGCCCACACCTGCCGCCGCAACGCTTCCGACGTTTCGCCAGTACAACGAACGTGAGGAAGAATGGAACGACTATTTCGCACAGTTTCAAGAACTCGTCGCGGCTCATCAAATTACAGGTCAGAAAGTGAAGAATCTTTTATTGTCCGTGGTGGGCCCCAAAACTTTCGTGTTACTGCAAAAACTATTCCCTCACGCATCTCCTCGTGATGTAGACTTTGAACAAATTGTAGATGCACTAAATGCTCATTATGAGAGAAAAGTTCTGGTAGCCGCTGCACGGTACCGATTTTTCAGACTTAAAAAATTACCGCAGCAGTCACACCAAGAATGGATCACGGAATTGAAGGGCTTAACCCGCCAATGTAAATTTACTTGCTCTTGTGGACTTTCGTATAGTGACGTGATGTTGAGGGATGCGATTACGCAGAATATTCAGGACCCCAGAATTAGAGCAGCAATTCTGAAACAGTCTGACCCCTCATTAGACAGTGTACTGCAGCTTATAGAAGCGCATGATACTTTTGACTTAGCAGATGTAGAAATGCAAAGCCACAGTGTAAATTCAGTGCGCCGCAACGGACGCTTTCCTAGCCTTAGTTCTCAGTATAGCACTAGTGATTCTTATTTTTCTACCGGCCGTGCTGAACAGACAGTGAACAGTAGCCAGTGTAAAAGTGCGACACAAAGGTCGCCCCGTCGTGTTAGAAACAGTAATTTGAATAACGGGCGCCAACGCTCATTTCAGAAAAATGTTCGTAAGTCTTGCCCCCAGTGTGTGTCTCGCCACAAGCGTGCTCATTGCCCTAGACGCAACGCAACCTGTTATCAATGTGGCAAATCAGGACATGTACAGTCTGTGTGTATGCAAATTAAAAACTCAACGAACAGTAACGTTAGAAACGGTGCTTCGCAAAGTGCGAGAACAGTTCATTCTGTAAATGTTATACGGGCTGCGGACTTGAACAGTGCTTTCCTTGGATCTCAATTGCAAAAAAGTAGTTCTGCGCCTATGGCAAAACTATATAGTGCACCACGTAGCAAGCGCCGACGAGCGCGTAAAACAGTGCAACGGAAAAGGGTTCGGGACAAGCAAAATGACTATGAACAGTGCATTCCTGTAGTGAAAATAGTGCCTTCTGCAACTGCTCCTTGTAATAGTGCCCAGTACTGTGTAGCTAGTGACAGTAGACTTGTTGTAGATACTGAAAGTGATTTTAGTGCAGTAGTTAGTAAATCTGGAGTAGCTTCGCAGGCTTGCGCGGACGCCGATCCGGCGGTAGTGTCATCTATTGACAGTGTTGTTAATCCGCTGCGTGCCGAGTCTGCGCCGCTTCCTTCACTACGCGGCCCGCGCAAGCGCAGTACACAAACCGTAGCAGACGTTGCCCACATTCGCGCACCTGTCGAGCGCCACAAGCAAAAACTTTTTGTGACTCTTTACATAGACAATAAGACTGTGCAATTTCAGCTCGATACTGGTTCCGCTGTCACATTAATTAACAAAGACACTTATGAACTGCTGGGTTCTCCAAAATTGTCGCCGTGTCAACAAGTGCTAACAGCGTATACAGGACAAAATATTTCCGTGCTAGGAACGTGTAGCCTGCCCGCCTCTTTTCAAGGTGTAACAAAAACAGTTGCTTTTGTAGTTCTTCAGGCCAAATCGACACAGAAAATTTTTGGACTAGATGCTTTTGACTTGTTTGGTTTATCAATTCAAAGAGATGTGCTTCAAATTTCGTCAATAGTGCCTCAGGATAAAATCAATGCATTGTGTGACAAAGATAGTGACTTGTTTTCGCCGGAACTAGGTTGTGCAAAAGACTTCGTGGCACATGTAACTTTCAAAGACTCTGCAGTTCCAAAATTTCGTAAAGCTAGACCAGTGCCTATCGCATTGCGTGATACAGTTGCCGAAGAACTTAAACGTTGGCAAGATAGTGGGGTGATTTCTCCTGTTTCTGCGAGTCAGTGGGCCTCGCCTATAGTAATTATACCCAAGCCGACAGGAAAACTTCGTCTCTGTGCGGACTTCAAATCAACAGTGAACAGTCAAACAATTGTAGACGCTTATCCCCTGCCCAGACCTGAGGAACTGATGGACAAATTAGGACAGTCTCGCTTCTTTTCCAAGATTGATTTAGCAGAGGCATACTTACAGATTCCACTTGATGACGAGTCCAAAAAGTTTTTCGTCATTAATACTCACATGGGCCTTTTTCAATTTCAACGCCTACCCTTTGGCAGTTCTTCCGCTCCCGCTATTTTTCAGCGTTTTTTGGAACAGCTGACAGTTTCTGTACCGTGTTGTTCGAACTATTTAGATGATATTGTGGTATCCGGACGTACAGTTGAAGAACATTTAGCAAACCTGGAGTGCCTTTTCAAAGTGTTGACTGCAGCAGGTCTACGTTGCAATAAAGCCAAGTGTTCGTTTTTTCAAACTGAAATAGAGTACCTAGGCCATGTGATTAATGCCCAAGGAATTCATCCCTTACAGTGACATCTTCGAGCAATAAAAGACTTGCCTCCTCCTAAGAATGTGCATGAATTGCAAGCAGTGATGGGAAAGCTTAACTATTATTTCAGGTTTATTCCCAATGCGTCTCAGATTGCAGCTCCACTGCATCACTTTTGTAGGAAGAATGTTCCTGTTGTATGGTCTAAAGATTCCCAGGTTGCCTTTGACAAATTAAAGTCTGCAATACTCAGTGATGCATGTTTGATTCCCTTTGACCCACAGAAGCCTGTAGTGTTAGCAGTTGACGCCTCGTCGCACGGTCTGGGTGCTGTTCTGCCGCATCGTATTGGATGTCACGATCGTCCTATTGCCTTTGCATCCAAGCTACTGACGCCAACGCAACAGAATTACAGTCAGATAGAAAAGGAGGCCTTAGCAATCATTTACGGCATCACAAAGTTTCATCATTATCTCTATGGCAGAAAATTCTATTTGTTGACAGACCACAAGCCTCTCACGTCGTTGTTCTCACCCACAAAGCCGATTCCGCCACGTACGGCACAAAAGCTTCAGAGATGGTCCTTGATATTGTCTAATTATCAGTATGAGATTTTGTACCGACCTACCACTAAACATGCTAACGCGGACACACTTTCCCGACTTCCGGTTGGCCAGGATGTGTCGTTTGATTTTTCAGAAATGGCATGTTGTCAGATAGACTCCAGAGATTCTACCGCTGTCGCAGATTTCCCTTTGAACTCTCGTCGGGTTGCACAGGAAACAGCTGCGGATGCAGACTTAAGTGTGGTAGCACGTTTTGTTCGCTTTGGTTGGCCTGCCAGAGCCAAAGACATTGATCGGCCTCTGGTTCGACGTTATTTTGCACAACGTCATGCATTATCTTTAAGTCAGGGTGTACTGTTGTTACATACGGACAACGACCAAACAAGAGTGATTGTTCCTCGTTCCCTGCAACGTGAAGTGTTACGCCTCCTGCATCAAGGACATTGGGGTATTGTTAGGACAAAGCAACTGGCCAGACGTCATTGTACCTGGGTTGGTATGGACGCTCAGATAGAGAACGTGACGTCACAGTGTACTGTTTGTGCGGAGCATCAGGCGGCTCCTCCGCAACGTTTCTCAGACTGGCCACGCCCCAAGGGACCATGGCAACGTTTACACATTGACTTTGCCGGACCTTTCTGGAATACGCGCTGGTTAATTGTTGTAGACGCTTTCAGCAAGTTTCCTTTTGTGATTGCCATGAACTCAACGACGGCGTCTAGTACGATCAGTGCCTTAACATCAGTGTTTTGCATCGAAAGTTTGCCTGAAACTATCGTCAGTGACAATGGACCTCAGTTTGTTAGTGCGGAATTTCAACAGTTTTGTCGTGTGAATGGCATTCAGCATCTCACCACCGCACCTTTTCACCCTCAGTCCAATGGTGAAGCAGAACGTTTCGTTCGAACATTCAAGTCTCACATGGAGAAGGTGAAAGGTCAGCACTCCAGGCAGCAAGCTCTTCAAATTTTCCTGTCTACGTATCGATGCATGCCACGTGACGGCCCGTTTCCTGCCGAGCTGCTACACGGCCGCCGTCACCGCACTCTCCTTCACCTGCTGCAGCCTCCCACGCACCGAGTCGGTTCGTATGGCGCTACGCGTTTTCAGGTTTCTACGCCGGTGCTGTACAGGGTGTTTGCTGGAAACAAGAAGACATGGTTGCCGGGCACCATTCAGCGCGTGCTCGGTAGCAATATGTATGTTGTACGTTCTTCCACAGGGTCGGAGCTGCGGCGCCACGCAAACCAATTGCGTCTGCATAGGCCGCGCGATCCTGTCTCCGGTTTCTTGATTCCAGACCCAGTTCACCGCCAGGGAGCACAACCACATCGTTCGTCCCCGGACTACGAGATCGTACCCATGGAGGTGGACGCACCTCCGACGCAGTCGTCGCCGCCGCTGTCGCCGCCGCAGATGAAAGCGTCACCGAGAGGGACTCCGGGACCGTGCGGGCCCCTCCAGCTTGTGCTACGCACCTCAGAAGAAGATGACCTGGTCAATCTGGGCGGAAGCGTGCGCCCTTCCCCAGGTTTCGGCGGGTTTCCTGGAAGATCTCAAGGCGGATGCCGGGGCGCGGACGGCGTCTCGATCCCAGCCTCAGCTACGACGCCGGTCCCACCAGTAACGCCCCCGCCCAGGCCCTCCTCCCAGTGCCGTCGCCGTGGCCCTCAGCCCTACGCCACGACGGCGCGGCGGTTTGGGGGGGAGGGGTATGGTGTCGCACAAGTACAAAGTGCGCGCCACTTACTTTCGCCGCGCGCCGCCATGCACGCACGGCGCGGCGTTCTCACGACGACAGCCACGAGCGCCCTCTGCGACAACGCCGCTCGTGGCCACCACTGAAGGACATCGGCACTTCGGACTGAGATAGCAACGAGTTAGGACCTTCGTAATCAGATAGGCACCAGTGAAGACTTTGCTATTGTACAGGCACTAGGCAGGCCTCTAACAACTATGTATCAACATTCTGCAGTACTATGTAAAAGTTAAGTATTGTTACATTCTGTGCAATATATAACTCTTTCTAATTTACTCGAGTGTTTATAGTTTCTGGCTGCTCCCCTCCGTACCTGCACCAGCGTGTCGGTCTCATTCCACTCGGCCACCGACACCTACGACGAGGCTGGGACACAAAACTAACAACATACCAAAAATTCAGCTTCCTGCAATTTTTTTGGACCTAAGGCCATTTTTTGTCTACGACAACTGGCCTATGGCGCATCATCCTTTTTTATCGGCATTCATATGAAAACATCAATTTCCTTTAACCACTCTTAATCACTGCGAAAATGAAGCATTTGAAGGGCACAAGAAAATGAGTTGGGGGCACTCCATGTTTCGATATTCACTTATTTTAATACTGCAGATGCGCTTCATTACAGCGTCTTTGGTCGAGACGAATAGCCAATCAGTGAGCTGATTGTTGGATAATGTAGAACTTGATCCAAGCTGTAGATAGGAAACTTTCTACTTCCTTTTACCACTTATAATGGCTAAATGTACACATAATATTTATATTCCTGAAAATTACGACAAACAGTCTTTCGAATTATGCAACTTTCATCGGCCTTCTTGTACGAATACATTAGTAATCTGTACCACAATTTTCGTGTTAGCGTATTTATATAATGATTCTCTACCAAATTACGTGACAGGGTTTCGTTGTGGGATTCAAATGTTCAAATGTTTGTTAAGCTTAAGGGACTTATTTACGGGGTCATCAGTCCTTAAACTTACAAACTACTTATGAACTACGTACAACTAAGGACGGCACAAATATCCATGCCCGAGGGGGGGATTCGAAACCCCGACCGTAGTGACCGTGCAGACCGTGACTGAGGCGCCTCAGTCCCCTCGGCCACCGCGGCCGGCGTTGTGGGATTTATCATAAGCCTACAGTAGACGCCTTTGCTAGGGGACCGCTGCAGATTCTATTGGGCCAAAGTCTTTGCCAAAATGTGACACCGTAGGCACCGCAGCTAGTTCCTGCTCGCTTTGATACATTGTGGGGTCTCGAAACGGGCTAGCAGAGCGGCAGGCTTCGGTCCCACAGTCGCGTAGGGCGCAATGTTGCCGCCTCGCAACAGCGGTCGCTTTCCGATCGTTGCTCTTGTGGCCGCCTTTCGCGACCCACGGCGTTTCCGCAGTAGACTTGCGCATAATAGTTCGCGATCGGGAGCGCTCACTTTAGTTCGCGGCTCTTTTAGATCGTCCGCTCCCAGTGACGGCTGAGCGGCGTGGTCTGCGCTTGCGGGTGGAAGGAGAAGTTCCCCCACCTCGCTGCTTCATGCGCTTGCTGCTTGAGCAGCTAACGATATCACGCAAACCAAAAGAATCAGTCTGTGGATAATTTGTCACGTTTAAGTTTAGAATTATCTCTATATCTTGGCATTATGGAATTTATTAGCCAGATATTGCAGAGTTCAGAATACTTCAAAAAAATTTGTAGCACTGAACTATGTAATCTAGCAGGCAGGCGCTCACCTCTAAATGACTCATCAGGAGAAGGCAAATACGTGATTTTTAATTCTGCTAGACGCCCTCTCGCTCTTGCCCGTCGGTCTTCGGAAAAGAATCCAACGAACTATACGTTTGGCATAATCGTCCGCTACTCCAAGTTCGTCCGCTGCTCCTAGTTGGTCCGCTCTTTTTGGCTTTTGCTACCGCTACTAAAAGAGCTCTTTTTTATGATAGTTTTTTTATATAAGAATCAGTGTTACCAAAGCGTATGCTATTACACGTATTTTTGGGCAATTTGACGTCAAATACTTAGGTAAATAAACAAGTTATATACACGAATGGGTGATACAATGGTATTCAACTACTTTGCATACAGAGTACTTGTAGTGCTTTTTTAAAAATAGATTTGTTGTGGCAGTGAACTATGAAACTACAGCTGAGCTGCATCTCAGCTCGAAATGAAGGTAACTGGCAGAAGGGAATCACGCGATTCTGCGCGCTCTCCCGTTCTCTCGCTGTTCCCCGTCAGTCTTCGGAAAAGGAGCGGACGAACTAAGAGGCGAGGGATCTGGGAACTAGTTCGTTCGCGTACTACACAAGACTATTCCGCAGCACCTCTGAAGAGCCGGCGGCCCCGTCAAACGCGAGGAACTCTCCGGATTCCCAGAGCCGCCAACTTCGCAGACGTCACGTGCCTCGCGGTGCCGCTAAGAGCAAACACCGCCTCACTCAAACTCCATTATCTCGCCTGTGTCAAGTATCGTCCTCACGTTTTCTCGAAAACTATGTTCTAATGGACTTTCCCGGAGCACACAAACAGAGACAGAAAGAAAGAGACCGGGACAGACACACACAGACAGAGAGATACTTCCTTTGACAAAAAACTTTCATGACAGGTTCCTTTTCTTTTACTGAAAAGTGCTTTTTTACGGCGGGTGAAAGGAAAAGAAAAGAATTAGTCTGTGTGGGTTTAACTTTGACTTGATATTAGGATTGCGAGACCTAGCTGTTGGTTCTCTCTCTACTTTCACAATAGGCGAGCACCCCTACCTATTCTCTTCAATTTCTCCTCCATTTTAGTATGGACACCGTGGACCCGTTCTCGCTTATAACAAGTCTAGAGAACACTTGAGGCGCCCAGTTGCTGCTACCGCTCTGAGCAGCATGCGTCAGTTCTAAAAGTTACTTCACCAACTTGGCGTCTTCTTCAGTAATTGTCCCAGTGCAGAAAACAGCACTCACGTCGTTGGTTCTTGCTCTTGTGGCTGAAATTATGGTGGATACCTACGGACTGTTTTCATATTAAATGATTCCTATTAAATGATTAAATGATGATGATATGCCAGATAATTTATTAATCACAACAGCAGTAAATTAGCAAACTGCACATAATGACCTATATTGTTCCGTGGCTGTACATTAAACTTCATAACTCATCATCATCATTAGAGCCTGATTATGCCTTTCAGCGTTCAGTCTGGAGCATAGTACCTCTAATAAAATTTCTCCAGGATCCCCTATTCAATGCTAACATTGATGCCTCGTCTGATGTTATGCCTTTTACTTCAAAATCATTCTGCACCGAATCTAAGTACTTTCTTCTTGGTATGCCTCGACTCCTCTTATCCTCCGCTGCCGAGTTTATGAGTCTCTTAGGTAACCTTGCTTCTCCCATGCGTGTAACATGACCCCACCATCACAGTCTGTTCGCTCTAACTGCTTCATCTGTGGTGATCAATCATAGTTTTTCTTTGATTTCCTCATTATGGACACCCTCCTGCCATTGTTCCCAGCTATTAGTACCTGCAATCATTCTTGCTACTTTCATATCTGTAACCTCTACCTTATGAATAAGGTAACATGTATCCACCCAACTTTAACTCCCATACAACAAAGTTGGTCGAAAGATAGAGCGGTGCACTGCTAACATAGTCTTGGTACTTACTTCCTTCTTGCAAAAGAGAGTAGATCTTAGCAGAGCACTCACTGCATTAGCTTTGCTGCACCTCGATTCCAGTTCTTTCACTATGTTGCCATCCTGTGAGAAAAACATCCCAGGTACTTGAAACGGTACCTGTTCTAACTTTGTTCCTCCTGTTTGGCACTCAATCTGTTTAAATCTCTTTCCCACATACATTACTTTCGTTTTGGAGATGCTGATCTTCATATCATAATCCTTGCACCTCTGATCGAACTCTGAAATATTAGTTTGCAACCTTTCAATTGAATTGGCCATTACAACTAAGTCATCCGCATATGCGAGACTGCTTATTTGGTTTTGACCTATTTTAATCCCGCCCTGCCAGTTTACTGTTTTTAACATATGATCCATGAATAGTATGAACAACAGTGGTGACAGGTTACAGCCTTGTCTTACCCCTGAAACTAGCCTGAACCATGAGCTTAATTTGCCATCTACTCTAACTGCTGCCTGACAGTCTACGTAAGCCCTTTAATTGCCTGCAGAAGTTTGCCTCCTATACCATAAACTTGTAGATTCCTCCTAGGAACACGGACATAAGCCTTTTCTAGATCTATCAAACATAGATACAATTCCCTGATCCACTCATAGCACTTTTCCATTACCTGCCGTAGGCTAAAGATCTGGTCCTGACAGCCTCTAAGAGGCATAAACCTACACTAATCTTCATCTAACTTGTCCTCAACTAATACTCGCACTCTCTTTTCAACAATACCTGAGAATATTTTGCCTACAACGCTAATTAAAGAGATACCTCGGTAGTTGTTACAATCTTTTCTGTTTCCATGTTTGAAAATTGGCGTGATTACCACTTTCGTTTAGTCAGACGGAACCTATCCCGATTCCCACGCCTTCTCAATTATCCTTTGTAACCATTTGAGACCTGATATTGCACAGTATTTGACGAGTTCCGCCTTAATTTCATCCACCCCAGTCGTTTTATTGTACTGCAACTATTAAATAAAATATTATTCTACTGTGACAATAGAATTTCACCGAATATGAACTATTACGTATTCACTGTCTGAGCACCTGATCTGAACTAGTACATGTTCACAGTCTGAACACCGAATCCGAACTATTATGTGTTCTCTCTAGCTTTGCTAGCTTTATGATGGAAGAGATTGACCTGTATTATATATGTATATATCTAGCGAAGACTAGAGGTAAGCAAACTACAATTTCATGCTGTTGTAATCCAATCAGTATAATCCATGTTCGACCATCAAACAATTAAATAAAAAAATATTGTTAACGAACTACGAAACACTCCGAAAGAAATAATGTTGTTCTCTTGTAATTTTATTATTTTGAAAGGAAAATCGAAATGCGGATTGGCTTTTTTTATTGCAACATATTAATGGACAGTTTTGTAATATGATGAAGAGTGGATTGTAAAGGTCATTGTACTTAACTTCATGTCTTGTGACACAACATCTCAATTAGATAAATACTTGAAACTTACCTAGATTGTCGACTTGATCATTATCTCAGAAAACAGCCCCAGTAATTTATTATTATTATTTTTTTTAAATCAGTATGAACATGGATTGTACTATCAGTAGTTAGTTGAGGATTCGAAGTGTACAAAACGAATCATGTAGCTAGTATTCTTTTGCAGGAGATTTTGAGAGCAGATGTGCAGCTGTGGTATAACAAAGGTTTGTGTTGATTGTCAAGGAAATGCCTTCAAAAGTCATCAAAGCATTTACATATTTTGGTTCAACGGTCGTGTGTGAATTTGTTTGGTAATCATATCACAAAGGCAAGGATACATTTTCTTTATGAACATAGGTACAAATCAGAAGTGTTTTTATTACGTAGGTTTGCTTTCCATATAGCTTTCCATAGTGTGCTTACACAAGGGTTTAATCAGACACAGTTGTGCTGTGGAAAGAGGAGCAAAAAATTTAGTTTCAATCTATATACGCACAAGAAACAATCACGTTTATGGTGCGTTGCAATTTCCTTAGAAATGTTATTAAAAAGACGAGTCAGATGCGTAAACAGTTTTTTTACTAGTGCTAAATGAGCTGGTACAATTACAGCAAAATTTTTAGATCTTTTATAAACCAATGTTACTTAACCATTACAATGACTTATCTTGAGGCCTAGCATTTTGATCCAACAGTCATTGAAGTTTTACTGTGAGACTAAATATCGCACAGGGCAACTTTATTTTCTTTACAAAGATAATTTTGATTCAGGTAAAGTACTTATAGACTGATAACCTGAGTGACACAAACAAGTTTCAATTATTTTAGTAACAACTCCCACTTAGGTCTCAAGTTCAATTTTTATTATCTCTTAGCAACTTTCACTAAGCAGAAGTATAGCTTTCGGCAGACAACAATAATAATACAATTTTTTAATTAACACTTTTCACTGTCTAGGGCAGGGCTGGGCAAATGCCGTTTCGCGACCGCGAGCGCTCTCAGCGGCTCACGCGGCCTGCTCGCGGCTCCCCCCCACTCCGCCAGCCAGCAGTGCCCCCCACTCATACTCGACTAGCCACGCGGAACCACTAGTTCTCGATAACTTCGAGATGTTGGTTCAAAATCATTTTAAATAAATCCAGAATGGTGTAACTTAATGCTTATTTCTTTTTGTTCGTAGTACCTCTCCTCTGAAGTGACAATTCTTTTATGTGTATGTCACCTTGTTGTTTATCTTAACAGGAAACTGATAGGCTTTGTGATCATAGAGTTTCCTCCCCTTTATGTTTTCTATATATCATAGGAGTTAAGTTTAGTTATCCCTTTTACTTCCTCCAGGGAGAAGGTTTTTGTTTTACACTTGATACATTATACTCATCTTAATACTTCCTAGGTTTTTGCTTCCCGCAACAGGGATATTTTATTTTCCTTTAGCTTACAAATTTTACCATGAACTTATTTGGCTATTTTTGAGAAGTTCTTTATCGTACCACGACAACTTCGTTGTGGTACCACTGACATAGGCAGGGAACTTTTTCCATTGCTCTCAGATCTTGAGTTCCGGAATTTTTTCCCCTTCAGAATGGTGTCAGTTTTCATCCTTTCCTAAGGATTTAATGAACCTTAATAATTGTTACCTTCTGACCGACCATTCAGTTTCTCGTCATAGTAATGAAGCAGGTTTTTAGTTGCAGAAAGTTCAGTTTTGTTACATTTTGTTAAACAAAAAAATCTACACAATTCTGTGAAAATATAACGTAAAATTTAGAATAAAAGAGTCTTTTCTTAATTCTTTACGCCTATGTCCTATTTGTGGCCACGAAAGTAGGTTTTACAGTGGTTCGAAACTGTGTTTCATCCTTACATGAGCAACCGTTGCATGGTGCAAGATACACAATTTTCGGGTAAGCACTATTAACACTTACATCCCACTCAAACATGCTGTGGCAGATATGATTGTACCGGTGCCCTTTTCACGGAATCCGCATCAGCTTGAAACGACCTCAGGTGTTTTCTACGCACAGTAAGTATTTCAGCTTGTCCTTACTCAACAAAGCGCCCTGACAGCTGCACAGTTGTCCCCGTGCACTGTGCACAGCCCTGCTGCCCGCACTGCTGGCTCTCAAGGCCGCTCAGGGCTGCCCTCGCGGCTCTCGCTGCTCGCGGGCAGCCGCGCGAGCAGCTCTCGTGCCCAGCCCTGGTCTAGGGTCTTCAAAACCAATTTGGACCATAGTTGTGCTTAAAGACTATGAAATACGGCTGTCTGCCGCCTTCCCTAAATTTTAATCTTAACGAAACTCTATTCGTTTTCTGAGGCATGAGGAGTAACGTAGCCTTTTAGTTCTCGTATTTAAATGTTATTATGAGTAATCGTATTTAACTTCATTTGTGTTAGCTTTATGTTATTAATTTATTAGTGTGTCAATCAATGTGGGAACATGAACGGCTTCTCCGTCGCGCCATCGTGCCTATAAAGGTGAAAAATATTTGTCTCTGCATGTGTATGAGAATTTTTTGGCATGCTAGTGTGTCTGGAAGTACGAGAAATTTAGCCTTGGGCAATGCTCTCTGGACCTGCATCGATAGGTGGCTAGTACCAACCTCTCTTTCTATGCTCTCCAAAGAGGTTTCCACACCCTTTCGTTGAAAGTTAGGTTGGCAAAAGGCTGGTGTGAGCCTATAGGCGCCCTTGTGCGAATCCCTGCGTTTCCCCCACCACCGATTTCCGGGCGGAGGCCCACATGGCCTGCCAAAGGCTCTCTCGTTCGGTGGCTGTCCTTCGGAATGGTGAGTTAGCTCTGCTCCTTCAGCCTGGAGATGGCAGCAATTCGTTGTTCAGTTAGTTCAACTTAGGTCTTAGAACTTGCATTCACTTTCGGGGTAAGTTTCTCCGAGCATGCATCGAAAGATGCGCGACTATTAAGCAGGATTTTTGCTTCTTGTAACTCGTGTGCAATTTTACTGTTCGTTTTCTCTGTCCACGAGTAACATGTACTCCACGTGGTGTGTTCTCAGAACAAAACCTTCAGCGGAACCCGTGTTTGTTCTATGCCCTTCAGGATAGAATAACTACATGTATCTTTCCATTTTCTGGTAGTACTGCGCGATCTTCCCTCTTCCGCCTGTTGTAAATTGCTATTTTATTCTCGAACTTGTACTCTGTTCCCAACTGCGGTTTGCAAATTCTTTACTAGCCCTGTACAACCTTTCTCATTTGCTTGCTTATGAAATGTTACGCATTTCTATAGGTTGCATGCCGTATTTCATATTTGCTTTTCCGTGATTCCGAATTCATTAAACATTTTTGAGATAGGATTTCACCTTCTCTGTAACGTTCGGGCTATCGTCTATATCTGTTTCTTTCGTTTCCTCACAACATTCTACGTATTTTGATGCGTTGCATTTGTTTTATCGCGAATCTGAATTTATTAAACTTTGGTGATTTCTGAGAGCGGACCTCATCCATCTCTCGAAAGTTCTCCTATCGTGTGGAACAGTGTTTCTTTCGTTTCCTTGTAACATTCTACGCATTTCTATGGGTTGCATGCTATAGTTAATTTTCGTAATATTTTAGTAACTGATTTTCTTCATTTTACTGGATTGCGGAACCACGTGGTGCGCGCCTCAGTTAGTTTGCCAGCGCTTGGGTTAGCTTCAAATGCAAACAGATTTTGTTGCTATACGCGCCATCTCCAGTTAAGAGAGAATAGAGCCAACCACGTATGAAAGTTATTTTTATTGTGTTGTGTCCTTCATCTTGCCTCGCTGAAACTTCCCCTACGAGATCGACGGTCGTTTCTGCCTTGTTCAGCACGCTGATTTTAGTAAGTTTCGTTTGCATTGCGTTTGCGTGTGTGTGGATGAATGCTTGTTATTTTTAAATCCTCCCCCAACTAAAATTCAATTCAGTGTAGATAAATTTAAATTTCTATTATGGGTATTTTTAGCATAAGACATGATAGTGCTTGTGAGCTAGTTTCAATGGGATGCGTTTTTACTGTGTAACTAAATTGGTCCCACCACGTGCTTGTGCTTACACTGAATAAAAGCATTTTGTTCAGTAATATCTTATCCTATTTTTAATACAGTAGTTTGAGAATACCTACCCCTTTTTTATAAATATTGTTTCACATGTGCTGAGAACAGATTATTGTTAATATTTCCGTTGCGCCTCGTGTTTCGTCCGCCACTTTCATAAAGTAATTTATTTGTGGTGGCTCGTTTCATAGTGTGATTCCTGTGAGCTACAATTCATATGACCGCTGCTTTTCTAACTTGCGGCTGTGAGAGTAATTTAAGGTGAAACTAGTTCTCAATTTGGGCCAGGGAACAAGTTTCAGCAGCACATCAATTAGTTTACATGGATCTTTTAACTGGCTTGTAGACCAAGAACTATAATTTTTAAAAGTAATCTTTCTATGTGTTTTCTGCTACTAGAATCATTTCATTAAATTAATGTTGATCTTGGTTTTGGCTCCTCTCGTGAAGACTCTATTTACTAATTTTATAACTGTGAGTTTTTCATTGAATTAATTGATGGCTGATTTGATTGCACTATTTAAGCAGTTCATTTTTGATTATTTACCAAGATCAGTTTATTCTAGTAAGTGAATATACTCAGCTAAAAATAGCTAAATATCACATTACATCTGCAGTGGTCAACTTTCAGCTATAGTTATGTGAATTTACGGTACTTCAGTTTGGTGTCCACCTACTGATGTCAGGACTACGCAGTGCAATGCTGCAAGGTTCATCTGTCGAGCGGCGCGCGGTTTGTCGGCTGACAGTTGACGACCAGCCTGGCGTTCCAGCGCTGCCGATGCGGTCCAAGCCGACGCCAGCGCAGCAGTGATGGTGTAGTGGGTAATGGTGTGGACGAGCGGGCAGGGGGTGGGCCCGACCGCAGCCGCAGGACAGCCGCCTCCGCAGCCGCCGCCGCCGCCGCCTCAGACAGACAGACAGACGGGCGGGCGTCTCTGCCACCGCACGGCGTGGCAGGTGGTTCGTCAGGCAGCCTGCGAAGCCACAGGCAGCCACGGATGGAGAGAGGTCTGCGCGGGTGCGGATATCCGCGGATACATCCGCAGTATTTCTTACTTTGCGGATAAAATTGCGAGCGACGTGGATATCCTCGTGTAGTATGCGGATAAAAAGCGAGGTATCTGCCCAGTACGTCTGTCGAAATGTTAGCTGAAAACTGCAAGCCCGTGGACATTCTTGGAATGTTTGCAGGGCCCAGGTGGAGCGGAAGTCTGTTGTCTTCATCCCCTGCCTACAGCGGATGGAGGGGACCTGTTTTTTTTTTTTTTATTTATTTTTTTTTTTTTATTTATTTATTTATTTTTTTTTTTTTTTTTTTTAAATAACACCGCGACCGTGTCTTATATGCGGTCTGTCAAGTGTTTTCTGAGTGGCAAACTGGCTCACAGGTCACCAGAGGTGCCATGCCAAATTTTCGCTGCCTTCAGTTATCGCTTTGTAGTGAGCGAGTGACAATAGATATCATAGTGAATACAGTGAAAGTTTCCAGAATGATACTTTCACTCTGCAGCGGAGTGTGCGCTGATACGAAACTTACTTGCAGATTAAAATTGGTAGAGCGCTTGCCCGCGAAAGGCAAAGGTCCCAGGTTCGAGTCTCGGTTCTGGCACACAATTTTAATCTGCCACGAAGTTTCATATCAGCTCACACTCCGATGCAGAGTGAAAGTTTCATTCTGGAAACATCCTTTAGGCTGTGGCTAAGCCATGTCTCCACCATATCCTTTATTCCAGGAGTGCTAGTCTAGCAAGATTCGCAGGAGAGCTTCTGTGAAGTTTGGAAAGTAGGAGGCGAGGTACTGGCGGAAGTAAAGTTGTGAGGCGGCATCGTGAGTCGTGTCGGGAGAGCGCATTCGGTAGAGCGCTTGCCCGCGAAAGGCAAAGGTCCCAGGTTCGAGTCCCGCTTCCGGCACACATTTTTAATCTGCCAGGAAGTTTCACAGTGAAAGTTCTTTCTCAAAATGAACACGACATCAATGGATACTATATCGTGTAAAGTCAAAAGAGGTGATTCACATTAGTGAAGGGAAAAAAATTGAAATCGCCAGTTTGGAAAATGTTTGTATTCGTATTTGTTGCCAAGGAAAAGATCAAACGATACACTGGCCTGTTTTGCGTGTAAAAAGGTATATTCTTACACTCGACACGGAAACGGAACTTCTAATTTCCTAGCTGCGGTGGAATAGCCGAGCGGTCTAAGGCGCCTCGCTGCGGAGCGCGTGGGTGCTCGCCGTCGAAGGTTCAAGTTCTCCCTGGGGCATGGGTGTGTGTGTTGTCCTTTGGTTAGTTTACCTTAGTTTAAGTAGTTTGTAAGCTACGGACTGATGGCCACCCAGTTTGGTCCGATGGATTTACAAACTTTTTTTTTTTTTTTTTTTTTTTTTTTTTTCATATTCGCTGAATCATTTGTGTGAGACAGCACAAAGTAGCATAACCACTTCTTTAAATTCGAAGACAGATGCAAAAGTTCCTTAAGTTCCACCAAATCTGAAGACAAACGGAAAACTTATCAATCTTGTCCGCAAGGACATTTTACCGTTCGAAGTTGCATGTGGATCTGAGTTTCTCGAGACGGCACAGTTTCTTTTTGATGTGGGGGCATATCTCCTGAACTATTTGTGTTGCAGTCATTTAATTATGTCATTAACCGTCGCGAAAGTTCAAACAATATGTTGGAAAGTTTCATCGCAACCGAATGAACGGTACAGCCGCGCTTAAAATACGAGCAAACATAAACATTCATGTTTATGTATTAGGCAAATGGTGTCGAAAGTAATAAAGACTGACAATAACATTTTATAGCAATTTTGATAATAATATACGGTGTACAGTGAATGTAACGTATGTAGGAAGGTACACAATGTTAGATTGTGTAGGCGGGCTCTAACTGCAGCCGACATTGTATCGTTTTGCTGAAAGTTACCAATTACAAGTAGATGCCGGTTTTAACCCTTGAAATAACATGCTTTGCTTTGTGTCACATAACCTCTTGTGCGATAATATGAGGAAAATAGAGCTCCGAAAGAGCCGATTTTTTTAACCACTTAAATTTAAGCAGATGTCTATTAAACAGCTTACGTAGTGCTCCGACCACGCGGGTTCCGAAGCGCTACTGTGTGTGTCCGGAGCACCAATGTTTTCCTGTTTGGAATAGCCTGTTTTGGAGTAGGTGTAAAACAGTTACCGTGGTTCGAGAAGTCAAAAGTAGTTATGTTGCGCAGAAATTACACTCTAACAATTATATCATTACATACCATGGTTTTATATACTGCTATCTATTACTACTGTCCATTCAAAACTGGAATATCTGTGGATGCGGTTGCGGATATGGGCCTTGCAGACGTCTAGCCATGGACACTGGGAACCGAGGTCTGACGGCAGCTGCGCCACGAACAGCGTTGCGCATGCGAAACGCAACACACAGTGGACCAGCAGACAGCACAGCCACATTTACCTGCGGGGTCACACGTTGTACAAACAACACTTTGTCGAAAATATAACAATATGTAGACTCGCGGCACAAATCGACCTAGCTACACACTGGGGCTCAGCGCACTCAAGGATAATTACAAACTAGAGGACCCGTGCGAATACTTCGCATACTTGGCATGACCAAAAAAGTTGGGGAAAAATGGAAGTAAAGATGAATGTTCACACATAGCTTTCTTCAGAATAAATCTTTGCAAGTGTTTAAAAGCGCAAATGAAAGAGCTTGATCCAATGAGTTGTTAGGTCAAAAAGAACTGCCTATCTTAATTAGATCCGAAGATATCGTAAGACAAACCGATTTAAATATTCAATGCAAGGACAGAAGAATACCGCGTTTGAATGAAAATAAAGGATGGAGAGACTTAAGTTAATTCTGATACTTGATGACAAATCCTGCGTATGAATACCTTTCGTTTAAAGCGAAAATGAAGGAAATATGTCGAATAGAACGGCCCGACCGACTAACTTTAGTTTACAGCAAGGACATCTCCATAAGAAATATACAGTAGGAAATCGCGTTTGAGTATAGAAAAAGGAAGGCGAAAGTTTTGTACATACTGATACTTTATGACAAACCTGTGGATGAATACCTTTCGTTTAAACCAAAATCGAAGGAATCGACCGGGTAGTTTGGTGTGGCCGACTGACATTAGTTTTCGTAGATTCTTTTAATATACAAGATTATAAGTACTCCTGTTCTAAAAAAAAAAAAAAAAAAAAAAAAAAAAAAAAAAAAAAAAAAAAAAAAAAATCCAAAAAGTCAAACCTCGATAAATTCAACATCGATATATCGAACACCTGTCTATATGGAAAGTTCTCTCCATTCCCTTCCATTTCAAGCCCAAAACCTCGATATTTAGAATAAGACCATCCATTATAATCGAAGTTTTTCGAAGGCTCGAGAAGGACAGATTTTACCTGTGTATATCGATGTTGAGTGGGGAAAAACTCTTTACATCTAAGTCACCTCTAAATATCGCAGTACTTTTTCTGCTACCTTTGTATATCGAAATGCGCGCAAGCAGAGGAGTCGCGGTACCTTCTCCCTTCCTTTTTCTTTATTATTATTATTAATATTTTAAATTAAATTCATCCGAACCTTATTTTGATCATGTAACAACATGCACACCCACACACACACACACACACACAACCAGAATGAGAATAATACATTTTCTAAATAATGATTATGTATTACTGTTACAATAGTGACTGCACTTTAGCATCTCTGCTTAGTACAATCATCTATAAGTAGCTAAATATTGCAGTTGACAGATTTTATCAACAAATTCAAATTTTACACCCTATCATCAGTACCTATACATCAAAAATCAAGCTAATCTCATTTATGTAATGCAATAATAACTCAAAGCACATTTTGTTCATGTACTGTCCTGAAGATTCATGGAGACTGGGGTGTAGCATAATTTTTAGGTAACATAGGACAAGCAAAACATTCTCTGAAATAGCGAAGTGAATTCGTAATACATTACAAGACTAATGGTGAAACACGACAGTCTGTCGACTTCCATATATTTTTTATAAAATTGTAATTTATTTGATGTCACTAGATTAGCATTTTGGTAAAACTAGAATCCCACTCTTTTCGAGGCATGAGGACTAGCATTTTTATTTCATATTTTAAAATATTGTCGCGTTCAAATGGAAACAGGCTTGACTTCGAAGGCAACTAAACACAGCACTTATACTGAAAGCACGTTTATACGAACTCAACATTCACGCAGCACTGACTGCCTCTCAGGCAGAGTGCTCTGCTATTTATACACAGACAGAATTTACCAGAAATTAGAAGAACAGTTAACATAAGAAACAAGTAGAATTTACAAGTGAACATAAGAAAGATGTAGAACCTTCTGGAATTGTAAATTACAAAGAAATAAATCTTTGCCGGTGGGCGGGATTGAACCGGCGACCTTCTGCCTTTTTTTTTTTTTTTTTTTTTTTTTTTTTTTTGGGGGGGGGGAGGGACCACAAAAGGAAAGGAAACTAAAGTGCCACCGCCACTTTGACCCTAATAAAAAAAAGAGAACCTCAACCTCTTCAGGCGTTGGCGCCTAACTAAAACTACCCCTGGAAACTAACTATATAAGGAAACAAAAAGAAAGAAAAGGAAGGGGAATGTGTAGGAGACAAACAAATAAATTCTCTTTATTCACATTACTATGATTTTATTTCATTATTTTTATTTATTTATTTTTATTTAATAGATCTTGATGTTCGGTGTATAGTTCAGAAGATCTCGGTTCCCTGCGGCTAGTAAGTTCAGTCACGGCTTCTCGTAGAATGTGCATTCCGTTGAACAGTTCAAGGAGGGCAGCAGTTCAAACATTTAAAATTCTTCTCTATTGACTGAACACATTCCAGCTGCGGGGAGGGTCGTTGAAAGTACTCCCAAGGAAGTTGGAAAAGTATTGTCTGTATTTAGGATGTCGTACAACTCTGTAATGGCGATCCGTGAGATAAGTCCAAAAATCAAGTTTCGATTTTGCGTTGTGTCCAAAAAGATAATGTATGGCATGCCCGCGAATCCAATTCACCGCATTGGTCTTAGCCTTTGGAAAATACACTCGGTCCGGAAATAAGAACGAAGGAGGAGTAACACTCTCTGGAATAGTTCTCATGAGGAAAGCTATAATACGGCGAATCAGTTGCCAAACGTCAGCAGCAGTACCGCAAACAAAACGATGTTCGTCAGTGTCAGCCACCCCACACCTGGGACAGAGAGGTGATTCGGCGAGGTGGATGCGATGAAGGCGAAATCTGCAAACATGCTTACGATTGACAGTAAGGTACCAGACCGACTGTACATCAGAATCAAGAAAAGAAGCAGATATAGAACGCCAGTAGGAGCGCCAGTCAAAATGGGGAAATTTTTGTTCAATTGGGTTTGATGGTAGACTTCTTTGTAGAACATCGTAGACAGCTTTAGTTTTGCGTAAGTACGGGTTGGACAAGTTGAGGTGGAGATAGCTAAGCTCGAGAATAAAATATCTGATATAATGGAAAGGAACTGGAATAACCGACAGCATGACCGGAGCTGACAGTGAGGCCGGCGTATAAGTCGACAATAGAAGACCAGTAAGGCTCGTCGGGCAACGTGTCCATATCGTCATCTGGGAGCTAATAAAGAGGGCACGAGCTCTATCCGGTACGTGATACAGACCGAGACCACCACGGTCGCGGGGAAGGGTGAGCGATTCATAATTAACTTTGAACAACAAGCCATTGCTGACGAATGAGGCCATCGCTGCTAACATTCGATGGGCAATGGTAAGTGGAAAGGGGAAAACCTGTGCGACATGGGGAAGGCGGGATGCGATATAGACATTGACATATCGGACTCGCTGAAGAATATCCAGGGATCTTAGCCGATGATCAATAACACCAGCCCTCATTTGCTGAAGTAGACGTCGGCAGTTGGAAGCAGCCGAACGCCGGAGATCAGCCGAAAAGTCAATGCCTAAAAAGCGGATGGTATCTTGGGTGACGAGGGGCGCAGTGCACCCACCAGCGAAACCTGTGCCGATAAACATAGCGTGCGACTTACGGACATTGAGAAAGCTACCCGAAGCCTCGCCATATGTCGCGACCCACGTCAAGGCTGCCCGGACTTCATCAACATCACGTATATAGATGACTAAATCGTCAGCATAGGCTGTACAACAGAATCGGTAGCCATCAATGGGTAATCCCATCAAACGTTGCCGAAGGCCACAAAGCAAGGGTTCCAAGGCGAAGGCATACAGGAGCGCCGAAAGCGGGCAACACTGTCGTATAGAGCGACCAATTACGATCGGTGGGGTTAGTCTGCCATTGTAATGGACTCTGGATGAAGCACCCCTCAGTAGGCGCATCACCACCGTAATTATCACGTCTGGGAATCCCATATGACGTAGGACAGTCGTAAGAAAGGAATGATCTACTCGATCAAAAGCCTGGCAGAAATCCAACGACGCAAGTGCACCAGAGAGGCGTTGTGCCCGTGTCACGGCGATCATATCCCTGTATCGACATAAAGCGGTACGGATATTATTGTCTCCTCCCAAGGATGCTTGGTCTGACGACACGACATATCGAGCAGCGCGTTTGAGGCGCGCGGCCAAAAGGCGAGTGAAGATCTTCATATCACTGTTAAGGAGCGTGATGGGGCGATAATCGCTGATGCCGATCCCGCCATGGGGCTTGTGGACAGGAACAATGATCCCTTCCGTAAAGGCAACTGGAATGCTCACCTCCGGAGACATCAGCTCTTGACAAATGGAAGTGAAGGTGGGTATAAGAAGATTGCAGAACGTACGATAAAATTCAAGCGGAAGACCGTCAGGTCCTGGGGAGCGATTAACGGATCCTGCCCGTATCGAATTGAGGACTTCATCAGAAGTTACGTCCGCAACCAGTTCCATTGCCTCATCTCCTGGAACAGCACCGAAGGTGAGATGTGATACTTCCTCAATCAGCTCTGACGAATGTGGAACTTCTGCATAGAGCTGTTGGTAGTGAGTATAAAGCGCATGTCCGATGGTAGACTGTGTATCGTATCGTCTCCCTTGCTCGTCCGTTAGGGCATAAATCAACTTCCTCCGTCGATATCGTCGGCCCTTGAGTATATGGTACATCGATGGGTGTTCGTGAGGCATACTATCAGTACTACGAGATCGTACTACCACTCCGTCCAAATGCCTTCGCATGAGAATAGATATCTGGGCTTTAGCACGTTTCATCATTATCTGGCGCTCTGGGGAGATAGGCATCAATGAACAGTCCCGTAGGATCCTGTAGTAAAAGTCCATCGTGCTTTGTCTCCAATCTGCAACATCTTTACCATATCGCATCAGAGATTTGCAGATAGCGGGTTTTGCACACTGGACCCACCAAGATATGGTTGACGGATACATTTGTAGGCGACGTTGACATGTGGTCCATGTGTCTTCTACTATCCGACGACATTCTGGCGAAGCAAGAAGTGCTACGTTCAATTTCCATAATCCTCTTCCGTACCACACAGCCTGCCGACTGAGAACTACATCACAAAAATAAGCCTCATGATCGGAGAAAGCAACAGGCCATATTTCTGCCTGTCGAGTTCCCCCTATTAGGGGTCGCGAGATGTAAATGCGATCCAGTCGACTCGAGGAATGTGCGGTGTAATAGGTAAAACCCAGACGATCACCGTGGACATGGCACCATGTGTCGATAAGTGATAGGCGATTGAGGATAGGTTCAAGAGCCGCGCACGGTGAGTGGTGTGGTAATTGGTCCTGAGGTCGCTGCGTACAGTTGAAGTCACCACCTAGTACCATATCAGCATGTGGCCCTAAAAATAGTGGCGTAACCTCTTCTGCGAAGAAAGTATTTCGTTCCTGGCGGTGGCTGGAACCTGATGGTGCATATACATTCACAATGCGTACACCAAAGAGTGTGAGAGCCATACCTCTGGCGTTGGGGAGGTACATAACATCTTCAGCTGGGAGACCGTCGCGAAGTATGATAGCCACACCACTACCGTTGTCCGAGGCATGTGAGATGTAAGTCGTGAACCCATATGGCGCGGAAAAATCGGCGACGTGCACTTCCTGAAGTAGTGCGATGTCAATATCTGCACCATAAATCATATCGCGGAGTAGCTCCAGTTTGTGTTGGGCACGAATGGTGGCGACGTTAATCGTGGCAATACGATAATGCTGACAAGGTGTTCTGGATGGTACAGGACGGGCTTCGCCTTCTGCAGACACGCCTCGCTGACCATCTGGGATTGCTGAAGCAGTGGCCATTACAGGGAATGTTTAGTGGCAGGCACAGCTGACGGGGATGCCCCATCAGCAGCACCATCCACTCCCATCGTCTCTATCTCTGTATCTTCTGCCCAGGATGCAGAGGCGGTGGAAAGACAGCTGCCATATGCATCGGCCGGTTGATGACAGGGGTCTCTCATCGTCTCGGAGTGATGTACGTCATCAGCCACCTGTGCTGGAGTCAGCGGCTGTACGGACGAGGGAGCGTACATGGAAAGCGCCTGGGGCGCGCCATCTGCATCAGACACTTTTCCATCGGTCAGCTGCTCGATGTCTTCCTCATCAGCATTTCTGGTATCCATTCTAAAAGAAGAGTCATCAGAAGAAATACGGCTGCGTTTCTTCCTCCTCCTTGGCGATCGTTGTTTACGAACGTGTTGTTCAGAATCCGACGATGGGCGGCTGTCATCAGTCACCAGACCAGTCTCTAGGAAGGCAGAGGTAGGCACAACTCCCGGATCAACTTGCATCGGAGCCACAGGAGCGTCCACTGTACTCGGAAGAGTCGACTGTGCAAGATCTGACATTGGCGGCGTTGATGAAGTTTTCTCTTCGGTATTTGCCGTATCCCGTGTGGATGTCGTTGACAGATCAGAAATTACTTGAGAAGTAGCACCCGCATCATGGACGACTTTGGCATATGTGACAGGGAGTGGTGTGGTCACAGCTGGGGATACTTCGTCTCCGATCGGCGTCTGTACAATGCGCCGTTGCATGCATTCTGATCTGACGTGGCCTTCCTGGCCGCAGCCTGAACAAGTTCGGGGTTGACCATCGTACATAATTATTGCTCGCACTCCACCAATTGTTAAGTACGACGGCACGTGTTTCTTTAATTCAATTCTTACCTGTCGCACACCATTGAGAACACGGTATGTGCTGAAGGTTTGCCATTTTTCTTCTAGGTAACCGACAACTTTACCGTATGGTTCGAAAGCCGAGACGACGACTTCCTGTGGGAGTTCAAAAGGAAGTTCAAATACTCGAATCGTACGAAGACCGTACTCTGCAAGTTCGAGTGACACCTCTCCTACGTGTCCATCAGAATATTTGAACTTAAGACCATTGGCATGTCTGCGAATAACGTCCTGACACACCTCGGCATTCGTCATTTTAATATAAACGACACTGCTCGTGATCGAAAAGTGGATACCAACAACATCACGAGGATCTAAACGAATATCTTCACGTATGAACGTTTCAACTTCATGAGCACGGGGTCGCACGTGATCGGCAAGAAAGGAAACTTCAAGGGTCGCTCGGCGATATGTTTGCGCCATGTTGTTCGCGGAAGACGGACACAAGACTTAATACGCTACGGCTCGACGCGACGCGGAAGTAAACAAACACGCGCTAGCGGAGCAACTCGGCAAGCCGAGCCGACCCGCTCACGACCACGGCTAATTGCCGACTGAGTGGTCTCTCGCGGCATTGCTCCCTCTCCTGGAGAAAAAGCGACCCGCTGTTATGATCCCTGTGGGACCAGCTGCAATGTCCTGGATCTTGACCGTGTCATGGGTCCTCTGTAGGACAATTCAAGAGAATCCTTCCCTTCTCCGCGATTATTGACGACAGACGTTCCTGACGTGGCTTCATCAGGAACATTACCGTCCTTGAAGTCCTTGAACAAGAAGCCATTGTCGTCTACCTGCTCTTCAGGATCGTAGTAAGGCTTCATGCGCAGGACGTGAACAATGTCTCTCCGTTTTTGACGTTTCGACGACGGCTCATAATCCTCAACTTTGTATGTGACGTCTGACAGGCTGCATATGACACGATACGGACCAAAGTATCGCTTCAATAACTTTTCTGACAGTCCAACCTTCCGTACAGGGGTAAAAATCCATACCAGATCTCCTGGGCTGTACACAACAGGGCGGTGCTTGTGTTATACCGCTGACGGTCCTTCTCCTGGGCGTCCAGTGTCCGTATTCGAGTCAGCTGTCTTGCTTCTTCGACCCTGGTGATGAGCTGTTTAACATAGTCATCCTGAGTGTCGTCCGGTTGGAACGGGAACAGCGTATCCATTGTCGTCTCAGCTTCACGACCATGGAGCACGAAAAACGGAGTGAAGCCTGTGGTGTCTTGTCATGCGGTGTTGTAAGCAAATGTCACGACTGGCAGAATTGTATCCCAATCCTTCTGCGCAACATCGACGTACATCGACAGCATGTCGGCTAACATTTTGTTAAAACGTTCCGTAATACCATTTGTCTGAGGATGGTATGTAGTTGTCATTCTGTGGACAATGTTGCACCGTGACATTACCTCTGATACTAGTTTTGACTGGAATACTTTTCCACGACCAGATATCATGACACGTGGTGCTCCATGCTTCAAAATAATGTCTTCTACAAGGAATTTAGCGATCTCTGGAGCTTCTGCAGTCGGCACAGGTTTGGTGACAGCGTAGCGTGTTAGGTAGTCAGTGCAGACTATTATCCAACGGTTACCGGTTGTCGACTTCGGGAACCTCCCTAAAAGATCGATCCCAACTCGGTGGAATGGAGCTGCTGCCGGCAGAATCGGTACGAGATGTCCTGGAGGTAATTGCGGCACATGCTTCCGTCGCTGGCACTCTTTACAGTGACTCACATAGTGCTTGACAGATCGGTAGAGACCTTTCCAGTAATACCTGCGTCTGATTCTGTCTAGGGTCTTCACGAATCCAAGATGACCGGATATTGGAGCATCATGGAAATATTTGAGAATAGCTGGCTGGAGATGAGCTGGAACAACGAGTAGCCATTTGGGGCCCAGTGGATCGTAGTTGCTCTTGTACAATGTTCCGTTTATAAGTTGGAACTCTCCATTGGTCGGTTCTCCTTTCTCCAAGGCCTCTATCATTTTTAATAGTGTTGGATCTTCCCTCTGTTCAGCTGTAACGTCATCTAAATCAGCGAGAGCTGAAATTTCATTAATGCTGTTGTGTTCCACTAATGGATTCCTCGAAAGGCAGTCGGCATCCTTGTGTTTGCGCCCGTTCTTGAATACCACTGCGACATCGTACACTTGGAGTCTTAGTGCCCATCTTGCTAGTCGACCTGATGGATCCTTCAAGCTAGTCAGCCAACACAAAGAAAGAATGGTGGTCTGTCACGACAGTGAATGGTTTGCCGAGTAAATATGGCCGGAACTTGTTGATAGCCCAGATAACCGCGAGACATCCTTTTTCAGTTGTAGAGTAGTTTATCTCGGACTTTGAGAGTACTCTTGACGCATAGGCTATCACTTTTTCGGCACCTTCCTGAACTTGTACAATCACTGCACCAATCCCATAGCCACTGGCGTCTGTGTGAAGTTCCGTTTCTGCATTCTCGTCGTACAAGGCTAGCACTGATGCGGAAGTTAGAGCCTCCTTAAGTGCTCGGAAAGCTCTTTCTTTTGTCTCATCCCAGTAAAATTTGGCGTCTCCGTGCAGAAGTTCTTGTAATGGACGTGCCTTGTTACAAAATCCCTTGATGAAACGTCGGTAGTATGAGCACAGCCCGAGAAAACTTCTCACATCACGAATGTGCTGAGGAGTTGGAAATTCTGTGACTGCCCTTACTTTATCTGGATCAGGACGGACACCATCTCCGTTGACTAGGTGCCCCAGGAGTTTTATCTCTTTGGCGACGAAGAGGCACTTCTTTGGATTGAGGCGGAGACCTGCAGCCTGAACACACATCAACACAGTTGACAGGCGACTCAGATGTTCTTCAAATGTTTTCGAGAAAACGACAATGTCATCTAAATAGCAGAGAGACGTCGTCCAAAAGGTGTCGAAGCAAGTTGTCCATCTTGCGTTCGAATGTGGCCGGAGCATTACGTAATCCAAATGGCATTACTTTAAATTCATAGAGACCGTCAGGTGTAATAAAAGCCGTCTTCTCCCTGTCAGCTTCGTCAAACTCGATTTGCCAGTAACCTGTCTGCATGTCCATAGTTGAGAAGTATGTAGCTCCTTTCAAGCAGTCTAAGGTGTCATCAATACGCGGCAATGGGTAGACATCTTTCTTTGTGATACTGTTCAGCCGCCGATAGTCGACACAGAATCGCCACGTGCCATCCTTCTTCTTTACGAGGACCACCGGAGACGACCAAGGACTCTCCGAAGGTTGAATAATGTCATCTCGCAACATCTTCTCCACTTCCTCCCGAATGATCCGTCTTTCAGCTGGCGACACTCTATACGAACGCTGGCTAATTGGCGGATGGTCCCCAGTATTGATACGGTGCTTTATCGTAGGACGTTTCGTCTGACTTTTCCCCTGCTGAGGTGTGAATGCACCCGAAAATTGGCGTAGTATACCTAACACCCGCTGGCGTTGTTCCTTGGTCAGTCCAGCCCCTATTGGCAGTTCCACCTTTGTTTTCTCCAGCGTGTTGTCTGTACTAATAGCAGGGCGTGGGTCTTCATTGATGACGTTGAGCTCACCGTCCTGGATTGCTTCAGCTGTCCCGATACACATTCCCTTGGGGATAAGTTGTGACTGCTCGTGACAATTTGTGATCCAAATCTCTCCTTGACCATCGGTAATGCTTATGAAAGCCGCTGATATGTAAATTTCCTTTGTGAGCCTGATAAACTTTTTCCTGCTGGATGGACGTACTTACCATTCGCGACCCTCAGCACAGTTGCTCCCGTATCACAGAACATTGTCTTCTTTAGTGTGCGGCGGTAATTATCCGATAATACAGAAAAAGAGGCTCCTGAATCAACAAGTACCCGGACAGGTTGGCCGTCGATTATGACGTCGATGAGATTCCCCAACATCTTGGCGACTGTCGTCCATGGAGGATTTTCATCTGCGGCGGCCTCACCTCCGTAGATGGTCGCCTCGCTTAGTTTTCCTGGGCGCGGCGGCTAGGGGAGCGGCTGGTACCTCTGTACGGCGACGGTGAACGGCTGCGGCGCGTCGGGCTAGCGACCTCGTCTAGGGTACGGCGATGGGCTTCTTCCCATAGGTCGACTGAACCCATCAGCAGGTGACTGCCTTGGATAGAACTGCTCCGACGGCTGACGTCTTGCGGCAAAATAATCATCGAATACTCGCCTCCTCTCTCTGCAGTAGCGTACGACATGTCCAGGGCGTCCACAGTGGAAACACAGTGGTGTGTTGTCTTCTGTCCTCCAGACGTCTGTTCTTCTCCGGGGAGTCATAGTTACCGGGGGAGTTGGCGGTGGTCGCGTCGGTCGGTTCATGGGCTGCCGTTGGGCGGCTGCAGCGTAAGTCATAGCAGGGCGACGCCATTCTTCACGTCGGGTGCGATTGACGGGGCAGACAGGAGCTAATGTTTGAAATACCTCGTCCTCAGCGGCGTCGGCTACCTCGTGACTTACAGGGCTCACATCCATGGGCATAATCTGATGATCGCTCGGTCTAATAGTCCCAGCTGCCATGCACTGTTGTAATTCTTCTCTCACGATTTGTCGTATGAGAGAAGCCAAGTCCTGCTGGTCTTCCACAACGGCCATAGGGACTACATTTGGGAGTCTGTCATACTTCTTGCGTCCAACCCTCCTTTGTTGCATCTCTTCAATACGCTGGCACCACTTGATGAACTCTTCTGTCGTAGCGACG
This sequence comes from Locusta migratoria, assembly GCA_026315105.1. Taxonomy (NCBI): domain Eukaryota; kingdom Metazoa; phylum Arthropoda; class Insecta; order Orthoptera; family Acrididae; genus Locusta; species Locusta migratoria. The sequence goes on from CM048751.1 coordinate 303,062,512, forward strand.
TCTTTTATCAGAAGAGCTTGGTACATATCTTCTGCAATTCCCTTCATCAGGTGCGTGATTTTGTCCGCTTCAGTGATGTTCTGATTGACTACGTTACACAGGGCCAAAACACTCTGTATGTACGATTGTGTCGGCTCACCATGTCGTTGGGCCCGGTTCTTCAGTTGTTCTTCCGCCGAGCGGATTTGTCGCTGGCGGTCTCCAAACGTCTTCTTAAGTTCCTCCTGGAACGTCTCCCAGTCATTCAACTTGTCTTTGTTGTTTTCGAACCATTGCTGGGCTGTTCCATCCAGGTAGAAATAAAGTTGGCCATGCACATCGTATGATCTCACCTGTTGTACTTGGCGACTCGGTCGAACCCTTTTAGCCATTTGTTGGGGTCCTGTCCAGCAAATCCAGAGAACATCGACGGGTGTTTGATGTGCAGCTGGCTTATTGCTGGTTTCGTCTCCATCGTTCTTCTGATAATACGGACTTTTGGAAGGATGTACTCGGTGTATCCCTTGTATTCCGGTTCGAGTCCGTGTAAGCGACGGCTTTTACGTTGCCTAATCGGAGCCACGGTGATGCAGCTGTTGCACAGTGTACCCGGCGCCTCCACCAAACAATGTCGCTTGGAAATGGCAACAGGCTTGACTTCGAAGGCAACTAAACACAGCATTTATACTGAAAGCACGTTTATTACGAACTGAACATACACGCAGCACTGACTGCTCTCAGGCAGAGTGCTCTGCTATTTATACACAGACAGAATTTACCAGAAATTAGAAGAACAGTTAACATAAGAAACAAGTAGAATTTACAAGTGAAGATAAGAAAGATGTAGAACCTTCTGGAATTGTAAATTACAAAGAAATAATTTTTTGCCGGTGGGCGGGATTGAACCGGCGACCTTCTGCTCCGCACTCCGTGACGCTATCCCCTGCGCCACGCCGGCAGTTGATGCTCGGGGTCTCTCGCGGAAATATTACTTTCTGAAATATTTGTTAATATTGCTAGGATTTTGTTACTTTAATAATTTATTTTTGTGACTATGAATGTGGCAATAAGTACGGCTTCTCCGCTACACCACAGTCCCTGTGAGAATGTGTGTTTTACTTTTAAGTGGGTGTGCGAGAATCTGATGGCTGTCTGAATGTGGGTAGTAATAGCTCGCTTTGCATGGTTCTCTCTGGCTCAGAGTCTACAGTTAGTCACTACCAACCTCTGCTACTGGTGCTACCAAAGAGGTTTCTACACCCTTTGGTTACAAACCAGTCGACGAACCCTTTCCAGTATGAGTCTCGCGTCCCCACCACCTATTTTTCTTGGGTTTTGCCATTTTGCGGTATCTTCGCGCATCCTGGCCGCTCGATCTTCACTTTGTATTGAGATCGTGGTGAGGTAAGGTTGGTTCTGCTCTTGTGCCTGCGGAGATGGTAGCGATTCGTTGTCTAGCATGTTTAACTTAGACTCTTGAACTTAGATTCGTTTTCGGAATATTTTTTCCGATTGTGCGCAAAATGTGTTCTACTTTTTCAGTCCAGAGATTCCCAACAGATAAACGCGGTGTATGTGTTACTAGTTGCAGTTTGATAATGGCCTGGTATACTCAAACCTTTTGTGATTATGTGGCGGTGTACGAACTCTGTGTAAATTCTTTCTAGCTTCGTGGGGCCCGATTTCTAACAGACGATATGTTCATTTTTTAGTTATATGTGTTCCACGTGGCTGGTTCTTAGAACAAAGCTTCAGCTTCCACTATTGTTTGTTCTATGCCCATCAGGAAAGTAACTATGTATGTATCCTTCTGATTTCCAATAACATTTCGCGATCTTCTCTCCCTGCCTATTTTAATTTTGCTGTTTCTTCTCCGAACTTGTAGTATGGACTCAGTAATTGTCAGTAATTCTCTCTGAGCCTTACAACCTCCTTCAATAACTTGCTTATGAAATTTTAAGTATTTCTAAGGGTTGCATGTCGTAGTTTTTATTCTCACTTCTCCGTCATTGTAATTATTTCACTTTTACGAGTTTTGGAGACTGGAATTCATCCGTATCTGTAATCATTCCATATGGCGTGTAGCTACAGTTCTTTCGCTTCCTTGTGTAATTCTAAACATATCTATTGGTTGCATCCGTAGTTTTTATTTTTATTTTTCCATCTTTGTAATTATATCACTTTTCCAGGTTTTGAGACTGGACTTCTTCCGTCTCTGTGAACACTCTCAATCACATGTTGCAGTATTTAAGTAGCTTCCTTAAGAAATTCTACGCACTTCTAGGGGTTGCACACCGTAGTTGATATTTTTTTTATTTTTCGGAAATTGAATTCATACATTTTTATCGGTTTTCGGAACCACGTGGGTCCGAACTCCGACTTCAGAGGTTTGCAGCTGATCACCTGAATTCACGCCACTTATCATAAAACCAGTGCCTAGATAGTTTACTCTCAGATTGCAACTTCAGAGTCCGCCGTGATTTTGTGTAATGAATCCGATTTTTTACCACTTCACCTTCAGTGGAGTGCGATCATGTAAGGTAGTCGTGTGTCGCCGTTAGCGTGTTTGCTCTTGGTCTAATATAAATGCAACTTAACTTTGCTATACTCACGCACCATGTCAAACCGCCTATGATAGCGGCGCCTGCTTCTGCCACGTTTCAGCACGCTGATTTTGGTGCGTTTCGCTGTTGCATTGCGTGTGTGTGAGCGAGTGAGTGTTGTTTGCAAATCCTCCCTACAGTAGCGTTAACTTCTGTGTAATTTATGTTAAATTTAGTGCTGCGCATCGCCAGTATTAGATATGTAAATTGGATGCATTTTTATTGTATTAACAAAATTGGTTCCTAATTTTGCTTGCGTTCGACCTGAATAAACCAGTTAAGTTCAGTATAATTTTGAGTTGCCTATAAAAATGTTCAAATTTTTGTAGAGCTTATGGGACTTAACTACGGGGTCATCAGTCCCTAAACTTACAAACTACTTACGAAGTAGCTAATACTAAAGACGGCACAAATATCCATGCCCGAGGGGGGATTCGAATCCCCGACCGTAGTGGCCGTGCAGACCGTGACTGGCGGGCCGCAGAGCGCTCGGCCACCGCGGCCGGCGACTTGCCTGTAAATTGTAGTTTTCGAGCACCTTCCCCCTTTTATTTGATATTGTTTTTCACCAGTGCTGAGAACATGTTCAGATGCATTTTTTTTTTATGTTTAAGTTCTGTTGCTCGGCTACTCCACCGTAGCCTTAGAAGTAGTGTGAAAACTGCAGTTGGACAATTACACTTCTTTGTCATTGGGTGTGACTCGACGCGAACCTGGAAGAGTGGGCGACGTGTTCGCGCGCAGAGTTCGTTCACATCGGCTCGCTGTGTGTGTGTGTGTGTGTGTGTGTGTGTGTCACCGGCAGATTGTGTTGCAAAGCCTTCAGGCCGGCGGCGTCGGGTGCTCAGGAGTGCCAGTGTTACCTGCTGCTGTTTACATCCCAGCCGGCAACACGGCAGAGCGAACGCGAAACGAAACCCTATACACCAGTTAACAGAGAATTCATTACGCCCACCGGAAATAACGCCCGTCCCCTGATACACCGAGCAGGAGTCAGCCACTGCAGCGGGAACCCACCTTACCTGCCGTTCTGTCAGTAAGACTTGAAAAGCGCTCTGGTATCCCATTGCTTTTTTTACTACCGCGATAATGCTCGAAACGTAATTCTAGATATTAAATTCAAGCAGGTACATTGCATTAAAAATTTGTGTTTCGTCCGGGATTCGAAACTGGGACCACCTGCTTTCTAACCAAACGCTATAACTACTAAGCCACCGCGACCTGAATGATATGGTTATAGTACAAAGTGTCATGAAGCACGTCTGCCGCCACAACGTAAACTTCAGTTCTGTCTAATGTTTCCCTACATAAATACCAAAATTCCGATGGTCTACAATAGCGGAATAGCACCCACCCGATGAATGTTAATGCGTACGATCCTGCCTTAGAGACCATAATGCTGGGCTGGAGCCTGGGTCTCAGGGACGAACGCACTCTACGAGACAGTGCCATCCCGAGCACAGGCGGGAGCGAGCAAGGCGAGCCCGTCGCAGTGGCCGAGTGGTCTGCGGCGCGCCAGTCACAGTCTGCACGGCCGCTACGGTTGGGGGTTCGTATCCCCCCCATCGGGCATGGATGTTTGTGTTGTCTTTAGTATAAGTTAGTTTAAAAGTAGTTTGTAAGTTTAGCTTCACAAATATTTCAACATTTTTAAGCAAGGCGACTCGGTCAGATTCGTAGTGGAAAGGAAAGTCAGCCAGGTGTGGTGTAACGTCTCTTGGAATGTGGCTTAGGAAACTACTAAATAAACATGATACACTGTTAACAGCTGTACTGTGCTTTATAAAAAAATAAAAACAAAAAATAAAAAATAAAAAAACCTTTAGAGAAAATATTACTCCTATGCAAGACTTTTTGATAACTTTTTTGAAACTAAAAATAAACAAACAGTAAAGCGGAAAATATGATTATTATACTACTGTCCATTAAAATTGCTACACCAAGAAGAAGTGGAGGTGATAAACGGATATTCATTGTACATATATATTATACTAGAACTGACATGTGGTTACATTTTCACGCCATATCGGTGCATAGATCCTGACAAATCAGTACCCATAACAACCACCTGTGGCCGTAATAACGACCATCATGATGCTGTAAACGGAATCTGGATTCATGCGAAAAAATGACGTTTTGCCATTCGTGCACCCTGGTTCGTCGTTGCGTACACCATCGCAGGCACTCCTGTCTGTGATGCAGCGTCGAGAGTAACCGCAGCCGCGGTCTCCGAGCTGTTAGTCCATGCTGCTGTAAACGTCGTCGAACTGTTCGCGCAGATGTTTGTTGACTTGCAAACGTCCCCATCTGTTGACTCAGGGATCGAGACGAGTCTACACAATTCGTTACAGCCATGCGTATAAGATGTCTGTGATCTCGACTGATAGTGATACGACGCCGTTGGGATCCAGCACGGCGTTTCGTATTGCCCTCCTGAACCCACCGATTCCATATTCTGGTAACAGTCTTTGGAGCAATGTTGCGATGCGATAAACCGCAATCGCGAGAGGCTACAATCCGACCTTAATCAAAGTCGGAAACGTGGTGGTACGCATTTGTCCTTCTTACCTGAGGCATCACAACAACTTTTCACCAGGCAATGTCGGTCAACTGCTGTTTGTGTATGAGAAATCGGTTGGAAACTTTCTTCATGTCAGCACGTTGTAGGTGTCGCCACCGGCACCAACCAGATGTGAATGCTCTGTAAAGCCAATCATTTGCATATCACAGCATCTTCTTCCTGTCGGTTAAATTTCACGTCTGTAGCACGTCATCTTCATGGTGTAGCAATTTTAATGGCCAGAAGTGTAGCTTACGAAAGTCTCCTTCGTCCAGCGGTTAAGTATTGCCGTCGATGTGAGATCCGTACCACGTGTGGTTGGTAGGAAACAGAAAGAAGATCCAACGTAGAAGAGTACCCCTCGTTACGGGCTTATTCAGTAAACTTGAAGGCGTTACGGAGTTGGTCAGGAAACTCCAATGGCATACGCTGCAAGAGAGGCGTTCTGTATCGCGTTTCTGTCAAAATATCTGTAAATCTATCGGACCAAACTGCGTGGTCATCAGTCCGTAGCTTACAAACTACTTAACCTAAGGTAAACTAACCTAAGGACAACACACACACTCGAACCTCCACAGCGAGCAACCGCGCGCTCCGCAGCGAGACGCTTTAGACCGCTCGTCTACTCCACCGCGGCTTTCTGTCAAATTTCCGAGATCGCACGTTTCATGATGAGTCAACCAATATATTGCATTCTTCTACGTATATCTCGCGAAACGATAAGTAAGATAAAATTGGAGGGTTTACGACCCACACGGACCCATACTGCGAAAGATTTTTCTGCTATCCATGAGCGACTAGACAATAGTGAGCAAAGTAGTCTCCACCACACAGCACCTTTCGAAATTTGTATGTAAATGACTAGACTACAGCTGCACCGATACTGATTATTAGTCTGATATAATTACTGTAGCCATACTGCAACTGATATTTGTACAGCAGTATTTGTATAGCAGTAGTATGTATCCGCGCCTGATGCATGTTTTCAGAACATCATAATACTAACATGTGAAGAACAAGACTGGAAAGACTAGCAGTGAGATGTAAAGAACAGGCAATAACACTGTAAGTAAATTGATTAAGTACATACATAAAAAGATAAAAACTGATCCTAATTTTTATATGCAAAACGAAATGTACACACATACGAATCGATATTTACAAAACTACAGAAGACGTTTTACAAATAAAAAGTGAAACGCGTCTGGTGTAAAATTTCTATCTATATAAAAGCGAAAGGACACTCATTCACTCACTAAAAATGTTCAAATGTTTGTATAGCTTATGGGACTTAACTACGGGGTCATCAGTCCCTAAACTTACAAATTACTTATGAACTAGCTAACACTAAGCACGGCACAAATATCCATACCCGAGGTGGGATTCGAACCCCCGACTGTTGTGGCCGTGCAGACCGTGACTGGAGCACCTCAGTCCCCTCGGCCACTGACTAAAAATGAAATCTCGTAAACTACTTCACCTATAAAGCTGTCAGGAATGTAGTTTGTAGGTAGAAGACGTCAGCTAAGAAAGGATTTTGCGATAGAGCCGATAGTGCAGAAGGTATGACGTCATACATAATGAAAACTTCCTCGTCTTGCGGCACATTTTCGTGTGACTTTATCAGTTCACTGTTTGAGAGCATTTAGCGACTTGCAACAAACTTTAAGTATAATTTCAAACCATTAGGAAACTCAGTTTCGCTGACAACCCCAGAAAAATGGTGAAAAGATAAAAGTTTGTCGCTTACTACTTTTTCGGCGTTCATGCAGTAAAATTTACGGCATTTGGCATGACGTTACAATTTATTACTCGTACACTATTCGGGAGAAATTTTACTGGTAGTATACACACATACCACTGAACGTACGATAGAAATTATATCACAGTACAGCACCGTTTATGAGATATGGAGTTACAAACAATTAGAATCATGAAAAATCGCCTCATCAGGTGAGACGTTTTGATTTATTACGTCTTTCCTACTAACTCTATTCGCGACATATTTTGCAGACATTTTACATACACAACACTGGATGAACCTTTCAAATAATATGGTATAACAACATATAGTTCAGGTGCTATGACATGAAAGACAATGAAATGCATGTAAATTCGCCCTAATAAGCATGAGCTTGTGATTTACTACGTCTTTACTACCAACTCCATTTGCAACACATTTCGCAGGCAGTTTCCTAATATTCCACTCTACGAACCTGGTAAATAATGTTTTTGTAGGGCACATAATTCAGGAGGTATTACGTCATAACTGTGACATCCGTAAATAGGTACTGCATTATGTTTGACATTTTGTTAAGTCTAAAGTAGTAATTACTCCGTTCGCAGCACATTCCGCAAACAATATAAAAATATACCACAGAAAGGATCTACAGTATTATATCACTGAAATTGATCAAATTCAAATGTTTGTAGACTTAAGTTTGGGACTTAAGTACGTGGTCATCATCCCTAAACTTTGAAACTACTTATGAACTAGCTAATACTAAGGACGGCACAAATATCCATGCCCGAGGGGGGATTCGAACCCCCGACCGTAGTGGCCGTGCAGACTATGGCTGGCGCGCCGCAGACGGCTCGGCCACCGCGGCCGGCGACACATTGATCAGCAGATACGACGTCATAACTACTGAGCTGTTGAAAACGAAACTATCGGGCGAATTTCGCAGTAGATTTAAGCAATACGTGTGTACATATACTGCAGATGTCTTCATGATGGCGATGATGGTGCTCAGGGCGTACCTCAACCACCCGGGCGACCTCATTGGCTGCAGTGTTGCAAGCGGCTTCATTCTATGTGAGTCTCTACGGCTCATTCATTTTCACGGCTTTAATGACTTATGTAGTACAACATAAATAAACAAACACTAAATACTAATAGTACCCTGGAGAAACGTACGTTTTTAGAGATAAAAGGAGCCAACACGAAAAGTTACACGTTTGACAAACTGGCATAATTTCTGGCTTTTGCAATTCACAACCGTTTTGTAACGATTATTTCTTTCCTGCTTTCAATGATTTACGGAAAAACGAATTTTTGTAATCTTCAGAAGTTTTTCTCCAGCTGATTAGTGCCGAACGATCTCACTGGTCGATAATAACACAATTACCATTGGTTGACGGGACTGCCACGATTTATCTTTGAAATTAACTACACTTTTGGTCGAGTATTCTTGCACGAATGTAACATGTTTTTAGGAAAGAGGAGATGAACAGAGAGAAAGGATAGAAGTACCGACGCAAGACTGGAATAAAGAAATAAATACCGTGCCAACGCCGGGTTTTCAGCTAGTAATTGTCATAATTGCAATCAGCACAAGACGAAAAACCCCTTGTAGTTAATTCTACGTAAGATGGACACACAACAATATGTATGTATGTGTGTGTCTTTCTATTGAATTTAATCAGTAAAAAGCGATACCAAAGCGTGACCAGGGTCGGCTAGTCCTAATAAAAGCTTCGAATATTTCACGAAAACTGATATAAAATGTTAAACGTGGATTAACAGTTACACAAACATAACCTGTAGGCGGTTCCAGCGAAACAGAGTTTGCAAAGTGAGACGGTTATACATTTAATTCCCATTTGTGAATAAAATTAACGAGTATGTTGGAGCCAAAATCCACGGCTACTGCCACACAGACGGCACCCGACGTAGTAAAACATTTACTCTGCACCTGTGGTTTCGGTGTCCACGTACTGGAGCAGTCTCCGTCGGTGCTTTAGATGATGACCATATTCACTGGAATACTCTCTTTCAAATTATGAAGGTAGCAGGGGTAAAATATAGGGAGCGAAGCGTTAAATTCAACTTGTACAAAAATAGACAGAGGTTATTAGTGTCTAAGGTCATGAAAGGGTCGCAGTGGTTGCCAAGGGAGTAAGACACGGTTGTAGCCTTTCCAAAATGTTTTCAAGCTCTAGATTGAGCACGCTGTGAAGGAATGCAAGGAGAGAATCTTGCGGTTTACCAATAACATAGTAATACCGTCACAGACAGCGAAGGAACTGGAAGAACGATTGAATGTAATGCAAGTCCAGGGAGAGTTAATAAAAACCTTGTGATTTGCTGAAACATAGTAATACTGTCAGACACAGCAAAGGACCTGGAAGAACAATTAATCGGAATCTACAGTGTCTTGAAAGAAAGATATAATATGGACATTAAAAAAAGTAAAACAAACGTAATGGAATGTAGTGTTAGAAAATCAGGCGATGCTGAAGAAATTAGATTAGGTAGTCAGGCAATAAAGAAGTAGATGAGTTTTGTTGTTTGCGTAGCAAAACAACTTCTGATGGTCGAAGTAAAGAAGATATAAAATGCAGAATAGCTATGGGGAGAAATGGTTTCTGAAGAAGCGAAATTTGTTGATATCCAATACAAATTCAAATATTAGCAAGGCCTTTCTGAGGACATTGGTCTGGAGTGCATTATTGTATGGAACTGAAAAGTGGACGATAAGGGATTCAGACAAAAAGATGACAGAAGCTTTTGAAATTTGGTGCTACAGTCGAATGATGGGTAGATCACATAAGTAATGAGGAAGTGCTCAACAGAATTGGGGAGAAAAAGAGTTTCTGCCATATCCTCACTAAGAGAAGGTGGGGCACATTTTGAGACACAAAGGAATCGTGCACTTGCATTGGAAGGAAGTGTATGGGGTGAAAATCGTAGAGGGAGGCCGAGGGACGAATACAGTATGCAGATTCAAAAGAATGTAGGTTGCCGAACGTATTCTCAGATGAAGAGACTCACACAGGACAGGGTAGCGTGGACAGCTGCATCAAACCAGTTAGCATTCCGTACCAGCAAAAATCTTAAGTTGCAACTCCTATCAAATGACACAAATTCATCAATATGCACTAGCACAGGAAAATATAAGAACACATGCCGAAATTAAACTGTTTTTACATAGGCCAAAGTGGAAGATATTTTAATATAAGATTTAAAGAATACTTTAGAAATTGTGAAACAACCTGGCACGTTTCTTCATCCACCTAAGAAATCACCATCACACTGTAAGCAAAATTGAAAGTGCATTAGAAGTACTACATAAAATTCCAAAAAGGTCCTATTATGATCATTCTTAAAAAACTTGAAATTTATATACATATAGAAAGCCAATCACGAGAAATTCTGAATGAGTAAAAAGAGCTAAAACGACAACACTTCATTTTTTTTTTAAATTCTCATGAAAGGAAAAGGATAAAATTATGAAACCATTGCTCCATTGCTCAACCAAAGATCACCCTTATCAAAATATCTGTCATTGCATGAAACAGCAACTTAAACAAATAATAACGTTGCTTCATCATCAAGCAAAAATACGAGAACATAACAACAAAACGTAGAACTTAGGTAAATGATTACACACAGAATTACATAACAGCAATAAAATCTAGATTTCACCTATTTTAGGCCGTTAAATTACAAAATCAGTGCACTTAAATGTAATGCAACAACCAGAGTCGCAACTTCAACACGTAGCGATATAAATATCATCTTTGTCACAATGAAACGATAATCTGTAAACGTATATCATCGGAACTGTCAAAACTGGCAAACGAAATTCAATAGCATTTTTATAATACCAAAAGGTAATTGACAAACATTACACAGTCCAATACGATGATATATACACGTCATTCCATCTAGACATAAGTAAAAACTTCTATCATACTTTCAGAATAAGATTTATAATTAAAAATACAAGATACTATGTAAAACGTATTCCCTATATCTTAAGGAAACTTAAAAGTGGCAAAAATGCGCCGAAATAGTCTGTAGTGACGAAATAAAAACAAATATAAATTTAGCAGCAAATTTGGAACTTTCTTTAATAAAAATGTCATTATATGATCTACACTGTGCTACAGTCCCCAATGCGCTAAAACTGTTGACAACTTCGCCATATGAACTAAGGGGCTAATCCGGCATTTTATATGTTTAAAAATAAAACAAAGTGTATACGACATAAAATGCAAGTGCGATATACAAATAACAAAAAAATTTGATAATCTTATGCACATCCAGCATCACCAAAATCACCAAATAACAGAATATCATGCAGATTTCCAGTTTTATCGAAAGGTGAAAAACCTTATAAACACAGCATTTAGAGTGACAGAATCCAATCTACTTGATAAGAGACTGAAATACTATGTAACACCAAAATTGCAAACATCTTATATAAAAGAAATAATATCACCAGCTACGGTAGCACTTGACATGTCAAATCTTATATTCAGGAAACAAAATAAAATTATTGTAAAAACAGCAAATATTATTATTGATGAGTTGCATAATAAAACAAAGGTCAATCAACCATAGAACAACAGACACTTAGAAGTATAAATCGAAAACTATTAGCAAATGCTGCTAAGCCTTAAACGCTGACAAAATAAATACCATTGTCATATTAAATCACACTGATTACATACACAAAGGCCTAGCCTTCTTTGATGATAACAAAATTACGAAAATAGCATACAATCCAACCAACAGATTCATAGCAAAGACAAAAAAAGCTGTAGAAAGTTGTGATATTTCATTTAATGACTATGAGGAAAGATAATACATTGTCATGAATCTATGTACCGCAAAATTAAGAGCCATAGGCCTTTAATTCCTATTCGCCCAATAGTTAATTCTATAAACAATCCTACATATATTTCAAACAAAAAACTTGATAGGATACTTTAAAAAATTTATACACACCGCTAAACATACACAATCAAAAACTCAAGCACCCTATCCAACGATATTAAAGACAAGCAAATTCCATCTAATACAAAATTTGTCTCATTTGATATCAGCAATTTATAAACCAATATACCAGTGCAACAAAAACCACAACTTATCAAACAAAATTTACTACAATGCAGAAAAACACCAATTACTGCAACACAAGAAATAATACATCTCTTAGAAACTGCAATTTTTCAAAATTATTTTGAATTTAACGACAGAATCTAAACTAAGACAGATGGTGGAGCTATGGGAAAGCATGGCAGGTTCTTTCGCGGATATCTTCCTCAACAGCCTTATGATAATTAACGGTGATCAGCAAACATTAATAACATTCAGAAGGCTCTGATCAGTTTACACCATAAAATTCAATTTACCCACAGCCTATTTAGGACGAATCTCGAACAAAATTAATGCACTTTTTAAAGCCGCCAACATACAATTAGTATTCACTACTACCAACAGCCTTAAGTTGAAACTCCGATCAAATAACACAAATTCATCAATATATCCTAACCCAGGAATATATAAGATCACATGCCAAAGTTGTAACCGTTTTTACGTAGGCCAAATTGGAAGAAATTTTAACATATGATTTAAAGAACACATAAGAAATAAGGAAAACAATCTGTCAAGTTTCTTCCTCCACCATTGCACTTTAAGCGAAACTGAGAGAGTATTACAAGTACTACATAAAATCCCAAAAGGTCGTGTTCTAACCAGTCTTGAGGAACTTGAAATTTATATAGATATACAAAACCAATCACAAGAAAGTCTAAATGAGCAAACAGAGCTGAAACACCAACACTACAATAAAAACGTTACTGAAATTCTCATGAAAGGGAAAGGTTAAAATTACGAAGCCATTGCTCCATTGCTCAACGAAAGATCACCGTTATCAAAATCTCGAACTCATTAAATAAAACAGCAACTTATACGAATAATAATTCTGCTATATCATTAAGGAAAATACCATAATATAACACCAAAATGTAGAACTAATGGAAAAGATATAAAGATATAGAAAAGAATATAGAAAAGATATAACAGCAATAAAATCTAGATTTCACCGAGTTTACGACGTTTATACCTATATGAATTACAAAATCGTTGCACTTTACATTAAAGTGCAATCTGCCTAGTAAGCATGGAGGTGCAGGTTCGATTCCCAGCTGTATCACAAACTTCAATTTTATGCTTCAGATTCATCATTATTGTCTTTAAATATAAACTTCGCAGCAAATTTGGAACTTTCTGCAGAAGAGTGTACTAACTACCTGATTAAAAATACCGTAAAAAATTCAACCAAAAATTACTAAGTATTAATAAACGGAGATCGCAACAACAACAGATACCGATATAAACATGATCTTTGTCACCATAAAACGGTAATCTGTAAACATATATCATCGGAGCTATCAGAACTTCCAAACGAAATTCAATAATCTTTTTATAATACCAGAACTTAATTGACAAACATCAGACAGTGCACTCTGATGATACATGCATGTCGCTCCATCTAGACGTAAGTAAAACCCTTTGTTACACTTTTAGAATAAGATTTATAATTAAAAATACAAAATACTATATAAAACGTGTTACCTATATCTCCAGGACACTTGAAAATGGCAATAATGCGGCGAAACAGTGTGTAGTGACGAAATAAAACCAAATATAACCTCCATGGTTACTAGACAGGCGTCTTACGGTTAGAGCACCACAAATTTTAATTATGTGCTTCAGATTTATCATTATTTTCTTTGACATATTCGAGACGAAAATCCGTCTCAGGGGTTGCTTATTTGTATTAAATTTATATTTATGTCACCTTCACAGGATTGTTCCAATATGTCCATTGCCGAGGTGCTATTCCGCTGCATGGAGAGCCTCGGCAGTAGTGGCAATTGTCTTTGGAACACAGAAGCTGAATTAAAGTTTGTGACGTGGAGGGAAATCGTACTTAGACTATTCCGAGGCGCCTTAATCGTTAGTGGTGTGGTGGTCTAACGGTAAGACATCTGCCTAGTAAGCATGGAGGTGCAGGTTCGATTCCCAGCTGTATCACAAACTTTAATTCTATGCTTCAGATTTTCATTATTGTCTTTAAATATTAACTTCGCAGCAAATTTGGAACTTTCTGTAGAAGAGTGTACTAACTACCTGATTAAAAATACCGTAAAAAATTCAACCAAAAATTACTAAATATTAAATTCCAAAGAATTTTCACTTGAGAATTAGCCGTCCGCCGTGGCTGAGCGGTGTGCGGCGGGCCAGTGACAGTCTGCACGGCCGCTACGGTCGGGGGTTCGAATCCCCCCCTCGGGCATGGATGTTTATGTCGTCTTCAGTATAAGGTAGTTCATAACTAGTTTGTATGTTTAGGGACTGGTGACCCGCAGTTAAGTCCCTTAAGCTTAACAAACATTTTAAAATTTTCCACTTGAGAATTTTTCCTGTCCGACGCGTAATAACCGATACAGGGCAGAGCTGGGTCCGCCTACGCCGCCAGAGGCAGGTTCTGTTCGCTGACACCAACGAACACCTGTCTCTAACCTTAGGTGCCGATCGCTTCAATGGCGCGACTTGAAAAGCGGGAACACAGTGTTAAAGCTCCACTATTTTTGTAAACATCTCTGAAAATGCGCAATATACGGAAAAAAATGTAACGCAGTAAACTTGTAGAGAATCATCTTTTCTCTAAAAATCCATTTATTAGGTTTTCATCTCAGGTAGACGGTTAAGGCGTGATTTTAATTTAAATGTCGAGCTGTCAAAAGGTCGGCACATCTTGAGTGTATTTTTAACCAACGTTGCAGATTTAATTCTAAATATGTATGCTTTAAAATCGTCGCATTCATGTATTTTATCCGCCAATTTTATCACAATTGTATTTTAAATTCTGAATTTATTTTCTCACTTCCGTGTTTTCATTCCTCATTGCCTAATTCTTGTAAGTTTTTGGGTGAAGAGCGGCGTACTAACCTGCTGGCAGCCTGCTCGTGAGGATACTAAAACAACAGTAATAAAAAAAAGAAAAAGTCATCGCACGCGGTCCCGTCTGTAGGCTACGCCCACACTTGCGTTTTCTGAAGCTGGACGCTCAGCGCCAAAAGACGGCACAGTTACAGGCAGGCTGGACAAGGCCGTTGGTGGCCGCACACAGCGTCTTTTTCTGCCAGCGTCAGACGGGAAGGCGCATCCTCAAGGCCAGACGCTAGTCGTATGGTCCGTATCTTTGCAGTGCGTCACCACAAAGTAGTGTCTGCTGTCAAGTGTTATTACAGTTTTTCCGATGTGTGAGATGGAAAAAATTGAACTTGATAGCGAACCTATTAATTTACAAGTACAAGCTCGACTTTTTTTATACCACATTCAAAATGTGGATTATAACAACAGACAAAAAAGAAGAGACGGTTGGCTAGTTGTGACATCTAACAGTGTTGGTGAAGGTTGGGACAACACGGGCAAAGAAACAAAAAAAATCCTAAGGTAAGTGTACTAAAACGTTTAATGTGTGTAGTATAAAAGACCAAAAATACAAGAAACTATTTGAATTGTGTGAAACAGATCTGGTCAAATACATTTGTTAAAATAAGTAAGTACAAGTCTAAATTTATGCGCTTTATTACAGAATATTAGAGGTATCTTTTCATGCGAGCAGTCTTTTTCACTCAGCAGGGTTTGCGTACCGGTTTTGCCAGGATACAGAACCTGCGGTAGAACAGAAATATTCAGCAAACAGATCTCTTGTGTGTCTTCCTTTCACGGCCCCTCTTGTCCCCTGGGCCAGAATGCTGTCCAAAGGACACGTCAACGTGTCTTCAAAGTTCTACCCATCGTTTTCCCGTGCAAATTTGAGCAGTACACAAGTGGCTTTAACAATAATGACAACCGAAACGATACTGACGACAATCAGACGGTGGAATATTCGCCATTTATTGGCTGAAATACCTAATGCACATTCCACGTACGCCTGGCACTCGAAAAAAGGTAGTTAAAAATTCTTTTAATGTTAGTCATGTCCTTGCCGGTGTATGGTCTCAGAAGGTTTTCAAACCGAGCAAAGGCTTCACCTGCCAGAAAGACATACGGCAGTAATCGACCAGATGTATCGTTTGGTAAGGGGGCTGGTGGTGGCAATGGACGCCTGTAAGGAGCTTTATAGGCGGTCGGATGTGGCCACCACCAGGCGATCTTTGAAGCTGCTTCCTTAAGCCCTTTTTAAACGATGAACGGAAGTGAACAAGGTAGATAATAGTCTACCGAAGCGCTCCTAGCGTATTAGCCCTGAACTACAAACTCATTCAAGGTTTTGTGGCAGATTGTTTAGACGATAAACGTAATTAGATAGTAATACCCGCTGTTGAAAGTGAGGTTATAACTGGCGATCTGTTATGTAGGAAGTCGTTTAATACTGGAATTGAGTAAACAACGCTAAATGTTATTGACGGCCAAAGAAAACTTTGTAATATATATTTTTGATCAGTTTAGTGTGGTAAAGTGCTGGGAAGTGAAACAACGTTTGAAAACATCGACATCTATTTTCAAGCGAAAAAATAAACATATGAAGACTTCAAACAATATTTATAAGACCATAAATAGAACTTGATACTACGATTTGTCCACTGACATTGTTAATAACGTCATGCACAATTGATTTTTTGTCCTTCATTTGGACTGACGTTTTCATTTAAAATGTTATTTAATGAAAATTGCGTCATCAACCTACAATCTTATTCAAATAAATAATTGACTTCAGTCTTTTCTGTTACAATATTTTGCAAACATAAGCCATTTTTCGGTTTCAGATATATGATCTCACTTTTAGGAGGACGCTCAATTGAGAAAAACATTTAAGTCGCCATGAAACATTTGCAATTTACCGCTAAACCAAAGTATAATAATAAATTAAAGATTGACAAGACACATTTGCGTGCAAACCGCGTATCCGTCGAATATAATATGAAAATCGCGTGGCGAAAGTAGGTTAACTTGCGAGTCTCGATGTTAGTAGACTACCGTTCCATCATTACATTCTTCTTGAGAAAGCTCACGTTGACGTGAGGTGACGGTCCGGCGACGGACAGTGTGAATTCCGCTATTGGAAATACATTTTGGAATACATTCTGATCATAAACTTCGACAAAACGTAAAATATACGAAAATATGAATGAAAATGGCGGACTAACTGGACCGGTGGCTGCAGCAGACAGCTACTAGCTCGCGCATGCGCAGTGAACACAATAGTACCGAATTTAGGACAGGCCCTAATTCTTTATCGCTGTGATTATCACGCTTCGATACTAGCGCTATCATACTGGTGCACTCGTTCAAACGACAGACGGTCGCCATTAACGCAAATTGTTGTCACAAGTTCGTTCATAGTTTATTTTGTGTCTCAGCCTCGTGGCCGCTTTTGTGTCTCGTTTCCGTCGTAGGTGTCGGTGGCCGAGTAGAAAGACCGACACAGGAATAAAGGATGCACGCTTGTGCAGGTAGGAGGTGACCAGCGAGTGGGACAGCAGAAACTAGAAACACTAGAGTAAATTAGAACGAGATATATATTTCTTAGAGACTTAGTAATACTTAACTTTTATATAGCTCAGTACTGCAGAATGCTGATACATAGTTGAGCTAGAGGCCTGCCTAGTGCCTATCCGATAGCCAAGTCTTCACTGGTGCCTATCTGATCCCGAAGTGTTAACTGGTTCCTATCTCAGTCCCAAGTGAACGAAGTCGTTCAGTGGTGGCCACGAGCGGGATAGCAGCAGAGGGCGGTCGTGGCTGACGTCGTAAGAACGCCGCGCCGTGCGTGCATGGCGGCGCGCGGTGAAAGTAGGTGGCGCGCACTTTAGACTTGTGCGACACCACAGTTTAAAACGGGCTTTAGACGCTGACCGTCCAGCTTAAGAAAAGGCAAGTGTGGCCGTAGCCTTAGTGTTACTGACCTACAGAGGGCGACTAGATTGGGCAGACGTTGATGCTAGACTCCCCACATGTGCAGGCTGGAGGGAACAGAGAGCAGTGGGTCAGACGGCGGCCCTCGCACATCTGGAAGCGATTTACGGTGAAGCGGAGCGTCAGCCTGCAGTGTGTACGTCTGCCAGCAACCATCTGCAGACTCAGGCAGGTGGCGAGAGCGCTGCTCCACTGGCCCGCCTGACAGGGCAAGTGTGACCAGGCGGCGAGCGAGGCGCCGTGCTGAGGCCAACATGTCCTGATCAAAGTCGTGCATGTAAAATGCGAACCTTGGCTTTTCCAAATACTGGAGATTTTCAGAGACATTTTATTTAAATGATAACAATAATAATAGCCGGCAGCGGTGGTCGCGGGGACTGAGGCGCTTCAGTTACGGTCTGCACGGCCACTATGGTCGGGGGTTCGAATCCCCCCTCGGGCATGGATATTTGTGCCGTCCTAGTTCGTAAGTAGTTCATAAGTAGTTTGTAAGTTTAGGGACTGATGACCCCGTAGTTAAGTCCCATAAGCTTAACAAACATTTAAACATAATAATAATAATAATAATAATAATAATAATAAATAACGAAATACAGGAAAAGAAAATAAAATCTTTACGAAATCACGACATGTTCTACATCTACATACATACTGAGCAATCCACCCAAACGTGCGTGACGGAGGTTACTTGCTATCCTGTTTCACTCCCATATAGAACGAGGGAAAACCAATAAATGTATGTCTCCATCTGCATCGTGTGACGATACTCCCGGCCCTCTCATCTCAATGTTATTGTACGATACCGTCTGCGTCGGATCCGGAATCGTGTGGTTCAATAGTGATACATTTTGCGTGTGAAGTTACAAACGAAATAGCCAGTCTAGGAGTCCGTGTAGGACAGTGTCTTGGCGATACTGTGATTAAAACAATTGATAGATTTCATTAATTAAGAGATTCATATATTTTCTTTCCAGACAGTTCTATAAACAATAGTTGCGTCATTGTATGTTATTTCAAGACTTAAACAGACGAATTGTAAAATCTTTTGTAAAAAAGAAAAAGAAAAAAAAATTAATAGCATTGTATATATGTTAGCCTCATAAACAAGTTGTGTTGACCAGCTAATTGTGCTATTTCGACTATTACATTAATTATCAATATTGAATTCCTTGTATATATTGACTGATGTGAGATTTTGAGTATATTTTGTGAATGGCCATGAGATTTGATAGTTCAATATATGTTAGGAACATTTATGATGTACTCATTAACAAATTAATTGATATTTATCATTATTCTTTGATGCGAAACAAATAGTACCGCGTATAATATTCTTCTCGGGTTTGCTGCCGGATCAAAACGTCATCTTGCCACAATATTTCGGCGGTCCACCTGGCCGCCATCCTCAGGTGACAGTGCTGGGACACCGACTCGCCGAGACTGAGTACAAGCCGCGAGCGGCGGCCCCTATATACGCCGCGGAAGGCCGATGGCGCGTGCGCAAAAATTGACAGTGCTGCCCTCTACGTTTCAGCGCCGCCAGTGGTGGAAGCCGGCGTAAACGATAGATCGCTATTCTGCAGAGACCGTTGTTTTTTGATGTCAAATAATAAAGGGTTCCACATTCTACTCAAAGGAAAACCCTTATCTCTGTTTATAATATTGTCAGTAAGACGAATAGCAATCGATTCTTTTAAAATACAGTCCCAATAGCGAGACGCTGAAGCAACCATTTGTGTTTCATCATATTTCATTTTATGTCCCTCAGTAAGACAGTGCTCAGCTACTGCAGATTTCTCTGGTTGAAGCAATCTTGTGTGTCGATGGTGTTCAGTACATCGATCTTGAATTGTGCGAATTGTCTGGCCGATGTAAACTTTTCGACAGTGACAAGGAATTTTGTATACACCGGGTTTCCTCAATCCTAAGTCATCTTTTACTGAGCCCAGGAGTGCTCTAACCTTGGCAGGTGGACGAAAAATGCATTGGATGTCATATCGTTTCAAAATCCTTCCAATTTTAGATGAAATGCTTCCAGAAAACGGTAGGAAAGCCAGCGACTTGCAAGTTTCTTCTTGTGGTTCCCGCGACGGTCCAAATTGAAAAGCACGGCAGATCTGTTGGTCCGTGTAACCATTCTCCTTGAAAACCGTTCTCAGATGGTCCATCTCTTTAGTTAGACTTTCAGCATCTGAAATGGCAAAAGCTCTTTTTGTCAGCGTACGCAGGACACCAGTGCGCTGGTAAGGTGGATGACAACTTGTTGCATGCAAGTAGCGGTCCGTGTGAGTGGGCTTTCTGTAAACACTATGTCCCAATGTTCCGTCACCCTTTCTGTACACCATGACATCTAAAAATGGAAGCTTCCCATCTATCTCGACCTCCATGGTGAACCTAATGCTAGGATGGAGGCAGTTAAAATGGTCCAGAAAACGGTTCAGAGCATCTCTCCCATGTGGCCATACCATGAAAGTATCGTCAACGTACCTCCAGAAACATGTAGGTTTTAGAAAAGACGTTTTCAGCGCCGTGTCCTCAAAATCTTCCATAAATAAATTGGCGACTATGGGGGATAATGGACTCCCCATAGCCACTCCGTCAGATTGTTCAAAATATTGACCGTTGAATAAAAAGTACGTCGACGTCAGCACATGGCGGCAAAGCTCCGTTGTCTCCTCGTCCAGAATTTCACTAATTAATTGCAAGGATTCTTCCAGAGGAACCCGGGTAAAGAGCG
This sequence comes from Locusta migratoria, assembly GCA_026315105.1. Taxonomy (NCBI): domain Eukaryota; kingdom Metazoa; phylum Arthropoda; class Insecta; order Orthoptera; family Acrididae; genus Locusta; species Locusta migratoria. Next base: position 303,083,115 of record CM048751.1, read on the forward strand.
ACACCACATCGAAGCTAACCAGCAAATCAGAGGGACTCAGACGCAAAGACTTCAGCCGCTGAATAAAAACTGTAGAATTGGAAATATGATGTTCACATTTACCGACGTGAGGGCTGAGAATCGATGTCAGATACTTGGCCAGGTTGTAAGTGGGAGCGCCCAAATTACTCACAATCGGTCTCAGTGGGATTGACGTCTTGTGTACCTTAGGCAGACCGTACAATCTAGGTGGAACCGCGGCACCAGGACGAAGTTTTTTGAGCTCGTCCTCAGGTAAGGAACTCTTCTTCAACAGTGAAAGCGTGCGGTTGAGCAAGCGGTATCAAAGTTCCCTGAAGACCAGGCAGAAGTAATAAGACATGAGGTCTCACATACGTTGCGTCGGGCGCCGCCTCCACGGAGTAACATCTCCTCACATGAAAGAGCTGCCATCCGGTCCTTAAGAGAAGATCAGGATTTAAAAATTTTACCAGCAGACAAAGGTAATTCCACGGTGGTTCTGTCAGGCGATGATTACCTGCGGAAAATGAATCTTTTACTTGAGGACACAGCATACCGTAGGTTGCAGAATGACCCAACCGAGCGGATCAAAAGAAAGACGCTTTCACTGTTGAAGAAGAGTTCCTTACCTGAGGACGAGCTCAAAAAACTTCGCCCTGGTGCCGCGGTTCCACCTAGATTGTACGGTCTGCCTAAGGTACACAAGACGTCAATCCCACTGAGACCGATTGTGAGTAATTTGGGCGCTCCCACTTACAACCTGGCCAAGTATCTGACATCGATTCTCAGCCCTCACGTCGGTAAATGTGAACATCATATTTCCAATTCTACAGTTTTTATTCAGCGGCTGAAGTCTTTGCGTCTGAGTCCCTCTGATTTGCTGGTTAGCTTCGATGTGGTGTCGCTCTTTACCCGGGTTCCTCTGGAAGAATCCTTGCAATTAATTAGTGAAATTCTGGACGAGGAGACAACGGAGCTTTGCCGCCATGTGCTGACGTCGACGTACTTTTTATTCAACGGTCAATATTTTGAACAATCTGACGGAGTGGCTATGGGGAGTCCATTATCCCCCATAGTCGCCAATTTATTTATGGAAGATTTTGAGGACACGGCGCTGAAAACGTCTTTTCTAAAACCTACATGTTTCTGGAGGTACGTTGACGATACTTTCATGGTATGGCCCATGAGAGAGATGCTCTGAACCGTTTTCTGGACCATTTTAACTGCCTCCATCCTAGCACTAAGTTCACCATGGAGGTCGAGATAGATGGGAAGCTTCCATTTTTAGATGTCATGGTGTACAGAAAGGGTGACGGAACATTGGGACATAGTGTTTACAGAAAGCCCACTCACACGGACCGCTACTTGCATGCAACAAGTTGTCATCCACCTTACCAGCGCACTGGTGTCCTGCGTACGCTGACAAAAAGAGCTTTTGCCATTTCAGATGCTGAAAGTCTAACTAAAGAGATGGACCATCTGAGAACGGTTTTCAAGGAGAATGGTTACACGGACCAACAGATCTGCCGTGCTTTTCAATTTGGACCGTCGCGGGAACCACAAGAAGAAACTTGCAAGTCGCTGGCTTTCCTACCGTTTTCTGGAAGCATTTCATCTAAAATTGGAAGGATTTTGAAACGATATGACATCCAATGCATTTTTCGTCCACCTGCCAAGGTTAGAGCACTCCTGGGCTCAGTAAAAGATGACTTAGGATTGAGGAAACCCGGTGTATACAAAATTCCTTGTCACTGTCGAAAAGTTTACATCGGCCAGACAATTCGCACAATTCAAGATCGATGTACTAAACACCATCGACACACAAGATTGCTTCAACCAGAGAAATCTGCAGTAGCTGAGCACTGTCTTACTGAGGGACATAAAATGAAATATGATGAAACACAAATGGTTGCTTCAGCGTCTCGCTATTGGGACTGTATTTTAAAAGAATCGATTGCTATTCGTCTTACTGACAATATTATAAACAGAGATAAGGGTTTTCCTTTGAGTAGAATGTGGAACCCTTTATTATTTGACATCAAAAAACATCGGTCTCTGCAGAATAGCGATCTATCGTTTACGCCGGCTTCCACCACTGGCGGCGCTGAAACGTAGAGGGCAGAACTGTCAATTTTTGCGCACGCGCCATCGGCCTTCCGCGGCGTATATAGGGGCCGCCGCTCGCGGCTTGTACTCAGTCTCGGCGAGTCGGTGTCCCAGCACTGTCACCTGAGGATGGCGGCCAGGTGGACCGCCGAAATATCGTGGCAAGATGACGTTTTGATCCGGCAGCAAACCCGAGAAGAATATTATGAAGCATTACGCCGGGAAAGCCTACGCAGTCACAAATAGTACCGCGATTTCGTCTTAGAAAGATGTGCCATCTAAAATTATTGTATGTATAGTTTTCATTTTATATTGCGATTATTTTTGTGTACATGAAATGTTTTACGTGTATGTTTGTTAATTGTAAATTAGTATATTCAATTGTTATGAACAATGCACAATGTAAGGTCATTATTGCCGATGTTATATATTTACCTCACCGCCTTGCGTGGGGGAATTCGAGTTTTGTCTTTTGCCGAGTACTGTGGAATTTATGTCAGTCTGTGTTGTTGTTGTTGTTGTTGTTGTACGCAAGTTTAAAATTTGTAATGTTTTGGTGGAGAAGAAGTTTGGTTCAAATTAAAGAAGAAGTGAAAATTGTTGCAGCGAGCAGAACCCCCATAACAACGAAACGTTGAAGAGCTGAGTATCGGTAGAATGAACAGTAATTACTTTAAAATATTTCAATTGGATACTCTGCAAATCACATTTAAGTGCTTGGCAGAGGGTTCATCGAACCAACCGTTATACTATTTTTCTCCCATTCCATTCTCGAATAGCGCGCAGGAAGAAAGAACACTTGAATCTCTCCGTACAAGCTCTGATTGCTCGTATTTTTTTCTGTTGATCATTTCTACCTATGTAAGTGGGAGGCAACGATATATTTTCGCATTCGGAGGAGAATGTTGGCGATTGAAGTTTCGTAAGTAGCCCACGCCGCAGCGATAAGCGCCGTTGTTGTAATGATTCCCATCTCAGATCCGATTTCATTTCCGTAACGCTGTCTCCACTGTATCGTGACGATACGAAAAGAGCTGCCCTTCTTTCGACTCTTTCGATGTCCTCCGTCAAACCCACCTTATAAAAATCCCGCACTCGACAGCAATACTCCAAAAAATGACGGACAAGCGTAGTGTATGCAGTCTCCTTTGTAATTCTGTTGTATCTTTTAACGGTTCTGCCAATAAAACGCAGTCTCTGGTTCGCCTTTCCCACGATATTATCTGCGTGTTCTTTCCAGTTTAAGTCTGAAGTAATAGTAATTCCTAGATATTTTGTGGAGTTTACGGCCTTCACGTTTGATTGATTTATCTTGTAAACAAAGTTTAACGGATTTCTCTTCGTACTCATGTGGACGACTTCACACTTCTCATTATTTAGAGTCAATTGCCAATTTTACGCCATAGCGATATCTTATTCACATCGTTCTGCAGGTTTGATCTTCAGATGATTTTACTAGACGGTAAATGACGGCGTTAACTGCAAACAACCTAAGAGAGCTACTTAGATTTTCCTCTAAATCGTTTATGTAAATAAGGAACAGCAGAGGACCAATAACATGCCCGATATCACTTCTGTTTTATTCGATGCCTTATCGATTACTATGAACTGTGTCCTCTCTGACAGTAAATACCCTATTCAGTCGCAAATTTGGGGTGATATACCATAACCACGCAACTCGATTAAAAGCCGTTTCTGAGGTACGGTGTCAAAAGCCTTCTGGAAATCAAGAAATACGGAATCAATTTGCGAAGCCTTGTCGATAGCACACATCACTTCGTGTGAATAAAGAGCTAGTTCCTTTTTGCGTGAACGATATTTTCTAAATCCGTGTCGATCTTGGATCAATAGATCATTCTGTTAGAGATAACTCATAATGTTTGAATACAGGATATGTTCCAATACCCTGCTGCAAATTGACGTCAATGAAATAGGCCTGTAGTTCAGTGGGTTACTTCAATGCCTTTTGTTGAATTGGCATCCGTCCGAGCCCTAATCTCTCTGACCTTATCCTTACGGTCTTTACACGAAATGCAGATTGGCGGCAGCAGAATCATCCTGTAGTTCTCCTCAAATTCCGGCCTTCTAAATTTCTTCAACAGTGTAACTCGAAATAAACGTCGCCTCCCGTTGAGCAACTTCTAGTTGAGTTCCCGAAGAATTTCGGAAACAATCGCTCATTGATCGAATCTACAGTTACAAATCTCGCCGCCCGCCTATGAACTACATCTATGTCTTCCTTTAAACCGATTTAGTGGGGATTCCGAACACATGAGCAATACTAAAGACCGTGTCGTACAAGGTTTTTATATGCGATCTCCATTACAGACGAATCACACCTTTCCAAAATTCTACCAATACAACGAAGTCGACTATTCGTATTCCCCACGACTGTCCTTATATGCTCGTTCTATTTCATATCGCTGTGCAGCGTTACGCATAAGCATTTAATTGACGCGACTCTTTCAAGCAGCACAATACTAATACAGTATTTGGGGATTGTTTCTCCTACTCACCTGCATCAGCTAACATTTTTTCTGCATTTAGCGCTAGTTGCCACTCCTCAAACCATCTAGAAATTTGGTCCACGTCATGTTGCATTCTACTACAATCATTCAATGAAGACACCCTCCTGTACAGCACAGCATCATCAGCAAAAAGCCGTAGATTGCAACTCATTCTGTGACTCAGATCATTTACATAGAAAGAAATTAATAGCAGTCCTATCACACTTCCCTGCGGCACCCCTCACGATATCCTAGTCTCTGATGAACACTCTGCATCGAGGACAACATACTGGGTTCCATTACATAAGTAGTACTTGAGCCACTCACATATTTGGGTACCGATCCCATAAACTCGTACCTTCGTTAGTAGTCTGGAGTGCGGTATCGTCCCAAACTCCTTTAGAAAATCGATTAATATACACTCTGCCTGTTTTACTTCATCAAAATCACGCAAGATGTCATAAGAGAGAAATGCAAGCTGGATATTGTACGATCGATGCTTTGTAAAGCCGTGCTGATGCATGCACACAAGTTTTTCCGTCTCAAGGATATTCATTACATTATAACTGAGAATATGTTCAATAATTCTACAGCAAACTGATGTTAATGATATGTAATTTCGTGGCTGCTTTCTTTTGGCCTTTGTTATACACGGGAGTTACCTGTAAATTTTTCCAATGGCTTCGAACTTTGCGCTGAGTCAAACATTCGCGATAAATGCGAGCTAAGTAAGGGACCAATGCGCTGAGTACTCTTTAAAAAACCTGATTGGTACCCTATGTGCACCTGAAAATTTCCTTGTTTTCAACTCTACACCATGTATGCCTATTACTATGTTCTCCATTTACGTGTCAGTGCGACGATCAAATGAAGGTGTGTTTGCACGGCCATCCTGCATGAATGATTTCTTATATATTAAATTTAAAACTTCGAGTTTTATTTCGCTATCTTTTATCACCACCCCACAGTGATGAACGAGTGACTGGATAGAAACCTTTGATCCGCTTACCGATATTACACAGGACCAGAATTTTTTCGAGTTCTCGGCAAGATTTTTTTACTAATGTCTGACGAACGACAATGGTAATGTTCAAAGGGTAAGCGTCGTATCGTCTCATTACTGCGACATTCGGTTTCTGAATAAAACACTTTCTTAACTTGACGATTTGTCACATATAGCCTCTGACAAGAAACTTCTGTGAAGGAGGTCAGAACGGTCAATAGGGCAACACTGGTGAATCACGACGCTGCAGCTGCGTAGTGGCCGGTGTTGAGAACCTGGACTGTCTCCAGAGTAGTTCAGCTGAGCATCGAGTGAGTTCCGTGTTAGATCTGCTGGACGAAGTGCTTGTTTAGTGCGTTGGTTCTGAACTGACAAGAGGACAATTAACGAGCAAAGGAACAATTTTGAAGTTTTGTTTGAAGGCACGAAAAGAATCGCATGCGACGCTGGTACGTGTTTGTGGGGATCAAGCACTGTCCGTAAAGTGAGTGTACGGGTGTTCATCCCTTTTCGGGGAGGCCGTGGAAGTGATCCTGACAATCCCCGTGGCGGACGACTGGCGATATTGAAAACATTGAGACAGTGAGGACATTAATGACGAACGATCGTCGATTAACCGTGACCCGCTCGGTCAGCCGTGTGGTCTGACACAGGCCTGCCCAGCAGTCTGCTCCAGCGGGCTAGTTCGCGCTCGCGCCAACCACTGAGCTGTTCGCCGGCACACCGGGACTGATGGTAACATACAAGTCTGAGGGGCAGTGAGGGCAGGCAGGAATCGCAAGGAAGTAACTCCGCAACGGAAAATTGGTGTTACAAGTTATTACAATATGAGAATACTACAGAGTGTCCAGAAAAGGACTCCCTGATTTCAAAATTAAATATCTCGAAAACAAAGATCGATAGAGGAATGCAGTAAACAGTATGTTTATTTTGGAAGCTGTAAGAAGTTTATACAGCAGTTTGAAATGATAGTTACAAAAGCTGCTAACAGATGGCGCTGTAATCGCCATACGCAATGCCTAGTATAAATAGTGATCCGAAGCCTAGAGCCATCAGTTCAACTATTGAAACGTGAAAGGAGGTTACCCTACCGAAGGAAGAGATTAAAACCATGTACTCCATTGAACAACGCGTTTTTTGGTGCTAGAGTACCACAGGTTAGAAGAGAGTCCTACGGCAACAAGGTGAAGTTTTCAAGCACGATTTAATGTTCCAAAAGGACCCGATGCGAAATCCATTCGTACGCTCTTCGCAAAATTTCAACGAACAGGCAGCGTAACTGATGATCTAGTGGGACATGTTGGCCGCAAGCAAACCGCAGTTACGCCTGAAAATATCGCCACAGTTTCTGGAATTATTCAGCGAAATCCAATGTCATCCGACCGTAGAATTGCATCTGAGACTGGCTTGAAGCGTTCCACCTCGCAAAAAGTACTGAGAAAGAGCCTACAAATGTTTCCATTCAAAATTCAAACGCACCAGGCCATACCCGTACGATCTGTGCAACAAAGGGTTGCGTTTCCTAATCAGATGCCAACAATGATTGATAGTGAAGGACCTGATGTTGGTTGCATCTGGTTTACAGATGAAGCACACTTCCACTTGAATGGATACGTCAATAAGCAGACCTGGCGATTTTTTATTTATTTATTTATTTATTTATTTATTTATTTATTTATTTATTTTTTTTTTCATTCTAGAAACGGTCACTGGTGCACGTTACGTTGCAATTTTTGAACAACTTGCCGCCACACAGCAAGCGTTAGAGGATAAACCAGGTACTGAATGGGTTATGCAAGATGGAGCCAGACCACATCTGACCGAAAAAGTGTTTCAATTTATTAAGGAATACTTCGTGAATCGAGTCATTGCTTTGGAATATCCCAATTTTACTGGTGCAGGCATGGATTGGCCTCCATATTCACCGGATTTGACTCCCTGTGACGTTTTCTTTTTTGTGGGGCACAGTGAAAGACATGGTCTACCCGAAGCATCCCGCCACGCTGGACGAGCTTGAATCGGTGATCTCTGTGGCATGTGAATCCATTTCGGTTGAGACACTACGAGATGTGAAGGCGAAATTCATTCTTCGTTTGCGCCACCTCTTTAGTGCCAATGGTGAACATTTTGAAAACATTGTGATGCCATTGTTTGTAAAGAGTGATTTCATACGATTATTTCACTTATGTATGCTGATATTAGCTGTACATCGTACAGCGCCATCTGTTAGCAGCTTTTGTAACTATTATTTCAAACTGCTGTATAAACGTGTTACAGCTTTCACAATAAACATACCGTTTCCTTCATTCCTCTATCAATCTTTGTTTTCCAGAAATTTAATTTTTAAATCAGGGAGTCCTTTTCTGGACACACTGTATCAAATACATCTAAAGAAACCTAATAAATAATTGCCTTGATGGAGGCTTTACACTGGATCCACGCATTGACAGTCCAAGCTCTACTAGAGCACTCAACCGGCGACGGTGCTCGGACTGTCGTTCATATTTACAAGTACCCAAGCTACAGCATGAAAACATAAGAAAAACGTTAATTGCTCGAACGTCATTAACTTTTGGCCCCATATGAGTAAAAAAATTAAAAAAGAAGTTCATCTTTAGACGATCTTTCGATGTATAGCATTGAATAGGAGATTTTCCATCATCAATTTTGACTTTGATTTTTCAAAAATTACCGAGTGTGTAGGAGAAATACGAAACATGCGCCCTTTTATATTAAAAATCGAACGTTTGCGTCTAACGAAATCAGTAACGGACATCTCCCACCCTATCCTTGGTCGTAGTATTCTTTAATCTTTGCACTTCCGCTTTCCGGACTTCATCTTGGAAGTTCCCATAATCTTTCACGTGGAAGGTATTGTAATGCCGTTGTAAATTTTTTCGTTGTCTTAAGAATTTTGAAGCATGCTGAGCATTTTCAGACAATCGCATATGACAAACATTTATGCTTTCGGCACTGACGAACATTGACGTCGATGTGTCTGCTTTTCGCTTTGAAGCCATCGTACCGAATGTCTTCAACGCGAAAAACAGATGCTTCGGACGTTAAGTACTGCGCGGTGGGCATAAGCTCTCGCATCCAAAGCTAAGCCAGAACGACGTTGTGGTTGGTCGTGTGAAGACGGCGTTTGTGTACACCTCCCGTCAAGGCGCCTGGGTGCCGCATTCAGCCGCGAGCGCTCGCGGCCCAGGCAGCGAGCGAGCACGAGCGCTCGTGCTCGTCTAGCCGCCTCCAGGTGGTCTCGCGTAGCGTGAAACACTGCATGCCGAAAAATTTGATTTGCTGGTCACGTGTGTAGGTAACTCGGGATGTGTTAATGATCCATAACCAGAAAACAAAGCCGTGGTGGAGTAGCCGAGCGGTCTAAAGCGCCTCGCTGCGGAGCGCGCGGTTGCTCGCCGTGGAGGTTCAAGTCCTCCCTGGGGCATGGCTGTATGTGCTGTCCTTATGTTAGTTTACCTAGGTTTAAGTAGTTTGTAAGCTACGGACTGATGACCACGCAGTTTGGTCCGATAGATTTACAGACATTTACATTTACAGAAAACAAGTTTGAAGTAATTTTCCTTGGGTGTCGACCGATTACAATGGACAACTATCTGGTACAGTTTTACTTCGAATCATACCTGAGAGACATACACTGGATTTTTTTTTCACACTAGTCAATAAGTGGAATATATATTTCGCGTTTGGAAGTAGTGGAGAGGATAAAATTATTGTAAACTGAGACTTTACTATTGAGGGACTAAAGCAAAATATTTTAACAATTTACTTAATGGCTTTCTAGTTGGAGATGATAAAAGAAGAAGCTAAAAAATACAATTACACTTATGGATGCATCTACTCCTAATACAAAATATATTCTTATTTTCGCTTTTGAAGTTTTCGAAAAATATTGTAACACAACGTGAAAATAGCTGTATACAACGTGTCCCAGATAAAAGCGGTACCCTCACGTCTGAGATTAAGTTAAGAATGGATTAATTTAAAAAAAATTAAAAAAATTCGGAACAGTGACATTAAAAACACGTAGTTACCTCCTTGTGAGAAATTATGTGACTGGTGGCTACGGGCGGACGTGAGGTGTACCGCTTTTATATGCATCATGCTGTACTATATTTCAGCCAACCTCCACGTTGAAAGAACTCTACACAGCTAACAGATATTTTTTCACACTTTTTTTATTCTTATTTTTTATTTTTTTCATGAGCCTGACGAATGGGAGCTAAGTTTCGATGAATATTTTACTGAATCATCTGATAACAATTTTCTTTGTCTGGATTATAATATTTTCATTTCGAGTTATATACTTTAACTGAAACAAAAATTCGTTGTTTTAGTTTAGCCTCAGACACTGCAGGACAGAAGCGTGTGTCATTTTTGTAAAATTCCTTTCTCCTTCTTGGTGGGCTTGTCCGCAGCAACAAGGAATCCCCAGCCACTGTCAGCAGAAGAGCGAAGGAAACACGGGGGTGACCAAAACTTGTTCTTTGCCGTCTACCTCGAGCCAGCTAACAGTTAACTGATTTTGTTATTTTAATACTATTGTTCTCACACTGTACTGACTCATCGGATTAAGCACATATAAAACAGGTGGTAATGGACTCATCCCATGAATTTCGGTTGACATATACGACAGTTTCTTCTTATGAGGCCGGCCGCGGTGGCCGAGGAGACTGAGGCGCTCCAGTCACGGTCTGCACGGCCATTACGGTTGGGGGTTCGAATCCACCCTCGGGCATGGATATTTGTGCCGTCCTTCGTATAAGGTAGTTGATAAGTAGTTTGTAAGTTTAGGAACTGATGACCCCGTAGTTAAGTCCCATAAGCTCAACAAACATTTGAACATATTCTTATGAGAACAGCTAAAAAAACATGTCTGAACTTTTATTCATTTCAGAATTAATAGTAATATAAGAAAAAATAAACATGCCATTTTTTCATATGTGTTATTAAAAAAGAAGCTAAATGTAACGGCCACTGTTCAAGGTACCATCGATCCGAACAAGAGGTGACCGAGACGTATAACAAATGTGTTAAGAATATAATAACGTTCGACCAACACAGTTTGAATTACACACACACACACATATATATATATATATATATATATATATATATATATATATATATATGACTAATACTTTTCTTGACACATAACTGACTACAAAAGAGTTTTTTATAATAGGCACAGATGTTTCATAAAACTACCATGGGACAACACATTAAGCTAATATATACATAAAACATTTTTTTTTAATAACACTTCCTCCAAAAAAGAAAACTCATGAAAATAAACAGTTACTATTTGACTTCTAACATCCCAATTTCTGCACGTAGCAAATTAAATCTAGTGCGTTCAAGTAGCTTTGTCAAAAGATCAGCCAATTCGCTCTTCCCATCTATATGTTCCAAAAGAATTTCATCATTCAGAAATCTTTCACGAACATAGAAATATCGGATCTCTATTTGTTTTGACAGTCTATGATACTCAGGATTTTTTGCTAATTTTAAAGCACTGGCATTGTCAATATAAAGTGTTGGAGGCTATTCTGGCATTTCAACTAATTCACTTAGTAAGCGATGCAACCAAATTAATTCTTTGGCACCTTCACTTGCAGAAATTATTTCTGCTTCAGTTGTAGATGTGGCCACTACTTTCTGTAAACGACTTGTGCATAATATTGCCCCACCAGCATATTTTGCTACAATTCCAGTTCTTGAACGCCTTGTTCTCTTGTCACCTGCGAAATCAGCATCACTATAAATTTTCAAATCATCGTCTCTATCATAAATAATACCATAATGTAATGTGCCTTTCAAGTAACGGAATATAGGTTTTACTCTATTCCAGTCATCTGTTGTTAGCTTTTCCATAGCTCGAGCAACTTTATTCACTGCAAAAGTTGTCAGGTCGAGTCGCTGTTGAAAGATACATGAGACACCCGACTGCCTCACGATATGGGACAGACAATGAAATTGCTTCATGTTGGTCATTATTTTCTTCACGTCCAATGGGAGTTGCAATCGTATTGCATTCTGCCATTCTAAATCTTTCTAATATTTGTTTTCTGTATTTTTCTTGACTTATAATAATTGCCCCATCTTCATTTTGTTTTATTTTTATACCAAAGAAACTGTCTTTTGTGTCCCAACTTCGTCGCCGCTTTTGTGTCCCAGCCTCGTCGTAGGTGTCGGTGGCCGAGTGGATGAGACCGACACAGGAATAAGATAGCACGCTGGTGCAGGTACGGAGGGGAGCAGCCAGAAACTATAAACACTAGAGTAAATTAGAGATATATATTGCACAGAATGTAACAATACTTAACTTTTACATAGTACTGCAGAATGTTGATACATAGTTGTTAGAGGCCTGCCTAGTGCCTGTACGATAGCAAAGTCTTCACTGGTGCCTATCTGATTACGAAGGTCCTAACTGGTTGCTATCTCCGTCCGAAGTGACCGATGTCCTTCAGTGGTGGCCACGAGCGGCGTTGTCGCAGAGGGCGCTCGTGGCTGTCGTCGTGAGAACGCCGCGCCGTGCGTGCATGGCGGCGCGCGGCGAAAGTAGGTGGCGCGCACTTTGTACTTGTGCGACACCACACTGTCAAGGGTACCTATTGTTATATCAAACTCATGTTGTAAAGTATTCAGGAAAACTGTAATTTCTTCCTTGTCACTGCCAACAATAAGGCCACCATCAACATAAATTGCCACATAAAGGCTATTCCCATTGTATTTGCGATAAAACAGACAAGGATCTGCGGCACTGCTTTGGAAATTTGCTTTCTTCATGAGTTCCACAAAGCGTTTATTCCAGCCGCGTGGTGCTTGCTTGAGTCCATAAAGGCTTCGTTTCAAAAGACATACCCGATCTGTGTTGTCTTCAAAACCTTCTGGTTGTTCCATAGATACTTCATCTTCAAGTATTCCATTCAAAAAGACAGTTTTTACATCAAATTGTTTTATCAGCATCTTCTTTGAAGAAGCGAGTGCTAGCAAAGTCCGAATAGTGTCATAACGTGCAACCGGACTAAATGTATCTTCATAATCAATTCCTGCTTGCTGGATATACCCTTCAGCAACTAATCTGGCTTTGAAGCGAGTACTTTCATCGGCTGCAGCTTTTCGACGCAGAATCCAGCGATTCTGTAATACTTTGACATTTGTGGGGCGGCCAACTAACACCCACGTGTCATTTTACTTGAGTGACTCAATTTCTTCATTAGTAGCTTGCAGCCATTTATCCTTCTCATTAGACTGCTATACTTCAGAGAAACAGTTTGGATCTTGATGTTCTTCAGTACCAACTTTAGTTAACATCAAGAACTCTCCACTTTCCATCCAGCCTGGTTTTCTTCGTTGTCTTCTGTTCTCCAATTTTTCTTCAGGAGAAAATTCAGTATTTTTTGCTTTCAGGAATTCTGTTGATTTCTTGTGATCATCACATGATATTTGACTTCCTCCAGATTCAAGAATGTCAAGCTTTTCATCACTTTGACTTCCTCTAGAAGCTGATTGCCTGTAACATTTGCCTTCTTGTGCTTCAGTCACCAAGTCTAACTATTTAAGACCTGTAAATTATCTATGAGAAATATCAAGCTCAACGTAATCACCACGGAAATTACTAACTACTTCTGGCTTAAATTTTACATCATGACTCATGTTCACTTTTCGTTTTGAGAGAATCCAAATTCTAAATCCATATTTGTCATTGACGTAACCAACAAGCTGTCCAAAAACAGCCTTGTCATCAAACTTTGAACGAAAACATTTATTTATATGAACATAGCAACCTGTGCCAAAGATTCTGAGGTGGTCAAGGTTTTCTGTTGGCCGCTTGTACCACAGCTCATATGGGGCTTTGTCTGGCACCGAAGATTTTTCCTGTACGATTTAAGATATAAACTGCCGTATTGCAAGCTTCTGCCCATAATCCTCTTGGTAGGTTACTTACATTCAGCATTGAACGTACAGCTTCAACAATTATTCTGTTTCCACGTTCGGCTACACCATTTTGTTTAGGGGTATAGTAGGGTGGAGGAATCAGTAATTCTATTCCCTTCTCTATGAGCAGTTCCTTTACCTTCCTGTTATTAAATTCTGTGTCTCCATCACATCCAAATTATTTAACTACATGTCCATTGGTTTGAGCTTCACTTAAAAATTGTTTGAGCGTCTCACACACTTCAGTTTTGTTTCATAAAGAAAATTCGGCGAAATTTGCTGAAATCATCTGTAAAACATACACAATACAATGCACCTCCAAAGGACTGTACTCATTGGCCCATTCACATCGGCATGAATTAAATTGCCTGTAACTGTAGACCGCTGTACTCGTTGTTTAAATGGTAGTCTAAGCATCTTTCCTAATGCACAACCATCACAAAATTCATCCTTGCTGTCTGCTACATTGATGTCAAGCTTCTTCAAGATATTCTTGACGTGTTGCTTATTTTGGTGACCGAATCTCTCGTGGTACACTTGCAGTGTTTGAAAGGGTGTCATTAAGATCATTTGATTGCTCCTCTCTGGCCTGACAACACGCATATTTAATACCTAGAGCCCATTTTCAACATGACCTGTCATGACAACGTCGCCACTGGCTTTTTCCTGAATCACAACACTATTATAATCAAATATTATATTGTATCCATTACATGCAGCTGCCCTGGCTGAGAACAAATTAGCACTTGCATCAGGCACATACAAAACATTTGCCATTTTAGAACTGTACCATTTATTGTTTCGCCTAATTTCGATATAAACTGTTCCTTCACCAAATGCGAACATATTAGTACTTTGCTTACCCAGTGAAAACATTTCAGGAGCATTAAATTCACTATATGAAACAAAATGCAGTTTATTCGGAGTGATATGCTTCGTAGCGCCACTATCACAGTACCATTTATTTGTAGCAATGTAGTTAGCGACGCACCCAAGACACATGAAGTAAATACAGAATTTCCACTCACCTTATCCGTTTCACACATGTGATTGCAGTCACGAATCTTCTGTGGACACTCAGCTGCCCAGTGACCAAGCTGTTTACATACGTTACACGGAAAATTTTGTTTTGCTTGTTCTTTTGATGCCTTCATACGACTGTTTAGTTGTCTTTTGCGTGTAGCGATAAGTGCAGTTGTTTCTGTAGTACTTTGTTGGCGCATTTCGATAGCGCAAAGTTTTTCGATAAGTAAATTCAAACTCTGGTTTTTCGATGGTATTGTGTCCCAGAGATCTTTAAAATTATCATACTCTTTTCCCAGCGTAGATAAAATTCTCCCATTTAATATTCTTTCAGACAATGTATTCTCTTCATGTTTCGTTAATTCATCATTTAGATCTACAAATAACTTTTGTAACTTAGCTATGTGTGTGCTAATATCTTCCGTGCCATCCCGCTTGACTTGAAAAAAAAAGTTTCAATTAACATGTTTAAACGTTGTGTGCTGCTACGTTCAAATCGCGCACAAAGTTTTTGCCCTATAACTTTTATCATTGCAACACGTCTGCACAAGTCCAGAAACTGATTTGCTTAGCGCACTTGCGATGAGACTTGCTGTTTCGCGTCATCTTTATTCCAATCTGCATACGCTAATTTTTGTGCACTTGTCGGATCCTGTGGCAATACAACACGCTCGCGCTTACCGCTAATAATGTCTTCAAGTTCATACGAACGGAGCACTATACAAATATGCCATTTCCACTTTGCCCAATTATCAGTCCCTTCAAGTTTATCAATACTGAATTTATAATCGGCATTTGTAGCCATTTCTTTTGGACAGTTCCCGTGCTTTACGACTTGCGCAAATATTCTTCTATGAATACTTAATGAATTGACTCAACTTTCTACTGAAACTGTGATTAATAGTACTTTGACGTGGCCTGGGCCCATAACCTTTAGAATATAATAAAGTTCGACCAACACAGTTGCAATTACGTAAGATATATATATTTTTGACTAATACTTTTCTTGACACATAACTGACTACAAAATAGTTTTTTATAATAGGCACAGATGTTTCATAAAACTGCCATGGAACAACACATTAAGCTAATATGATATATAAAACATTTCTCTTTTTTTAATAACAAAATGGCACCCCATACCATCACGCCGGGAGATACGCCAGTATGGCGATGACGAATACACGCTTCCAATGTGCGTTCACCGCGATGTCGCTAAACACGGAGGCGACCATCATGATGCTGTAAACAGAACCTGTAATCATCCGAAAAAATGACGTTTTGCCATTCGTGCACCCAGGTTCGTCGCTGCGTACACCATTGCAAGCGCTCCTGTCTGTGATGCAGCATCAAGGGTAACCGTAGCCATGGTCTCCGAGCTGATAGTCCATGCTGCTGCAAACGTCGTCGAACTGTTCGTGCAGATGTTTGTTGTCTTGCAAACGTCCCCATCTCTTGACTCAGGGATCGAGACGTGGCTGCACAATCCGTTACAGCCATGCGGATAAGATGCCTGTCATCTAGACTGCTAGTGATACGAGGCCGTTGGGATCCAGCACGGCGTTCCGTATAGCTCTCCTGAACCCACCGAGTCCATATTCTCCTAACAGTCATTGGATCGCGACCAACGCGCGTAGCAATGTCGCAATACAGCAGTCGCGATAGGCTACAATCCGACCTTTATCAAAGTCGGAAACGTGATGGTACGCATTTCTTCTCCTTGCACGAGGCATCCCAACAACGTTTCACCTGGCAACACCGATTAACTGCTGTTTGTGTATGAGAAATCGGTTGGAAACTTTCCTCATGTCAGCACGTTGTAGGTGTCACCACCGGCGCTAACCTTGTGTTAAAAGTTGACCACTGTACGTAACAAGAACTTTAGTTTACGAGAGCCACACGCGAATGGAGCAGCAAAAAGTGGCAGTGGTACGCAGAGTACCCTCCGCCACACACTGTGAAGTGCCTTGCGGACTTTTGGTGCAAATGTAGAGGGCTCTGCCTTTTGACACGACTTGTACTCGACACTGCCGCTACCTGTATCTCTGCATACCGCTGTCCTATGACTTTTGTGACGACAGGGCAGTAGATTGTTACATGCAATGCTTTCAGCTTAATGATGTAATAATAATTGAAATAATATTTACATTTTAAAGAACTAAGACTGTTTTTCATATTTTCAGACAATCTGTACTTCTTGGCTGCTGACCTGGAGATGCTCTACAACGCAGACTAAAATATCTAATTTTCTGGTTCTTCATATATAAAGCAGAGTGTATGTATCTTTGTTTATGTGTATTTGTTGCATATAAATCTACGGTGTTGTCCAATCTTTTTCAAATTTCTTACACGTAAGCATCAATCCTTGAGGACGATTACCGTAAGTGTAAGAATCACGTGCGAAACATAGCTCACGAGATATGACGTCATGATAATGAGAAGCGCGAAAAACTGCTGCATTTAGCGACAATGCTGCTCATTTTCTCCTAAACCACTGGACCGATTTCAACCAAATTAGGTACACACATTCCTTACCGTGAGGTAACAATTGATGCAGGGTTAAGACCCATAAATTAGAAGATATGACGCCATAAACAACAGGATCGCGAAAAACTGCCACATAATGCGGCGAGACTTTATAAACACGCTATATGAGAATGAGAGTACTTAGCGACTTGTAACAAACTTTAGAGATCATTTTAAACCTTTATTAAACTTTTCTCGCTGACAACTATAGCAGAATGATGAAAGGAAAAACGTTTCTCCCTTACTACTTTTCCGCTGTTAATCTAGTAAAACTACGGCATTCGGTATGACGTATCAATTTATAATATTACACTATAAATTGTAGGCGCAAGAAATTTTACAGACAGTATACACACGTATAGTTAAGTGTACGTTCTAAATTGTATCACAGTACGACACGTAGTTCATGAGATATGAACACATAAACAGTAAGGTTCAAGGAAAACTACCCCATCACGCACCAAGTTTTAATCTATTACTTCTTAATTGCTAATTGTATTCTCAAGAGATGTTACAGGCACACAGCCCTTATACAAATAAATATAAACCTGAAAAATAGCAGGAATAAATAAATAAATAACCGGGCAACGCCGGGTTTTCAGCTAGTTATATACAAAGCAGAGTGTCCGTATGTTTGTGTGTATGTATTGTATACAAAACTACAGTTTTCTTCCAATGTTTGTGAAATTTTTCACACGTAAGCTCCAGTCCATTAGGACGGTCGCCTTAAGTGTTAGGATCACGTGCATCACATTGTTCATCAGATATGATGTCATTAACAATGAGATGCGCGAGAAACTGCTGCAACGCGCGACAGTGTAGTACCGGGCAAGACGCTACGTTTTATTACTGACTTGGATATAAAAGCAGGTGCTCTGCAATGGAAACTTGAACCGAGAGAGGAATCACATCAAAGGACAACGTCAAAGGGAAGGAGCCCATTAACAAAGAGGGAGAAGGGTGAAATGTATACTGGAAGATCTTCACACAGATAGAGGAAAACGACCATCCTTGCGAAATAATCCGTTACTTCGTAACACCGACTCGTGACGTCAATCACTTCATATCACTGCCTTCTGCTCTTTACAGTCTCATCGAAGACATGTTTTTGACACTTTAGTGTGTACTGGTTTTGTTAGAGGTTGTTTACAGTGATTGCAAAAATTCCTCCAAGTGTAGCATATATATGCTACTCCATAAAGTAGAGTAACACTAGAAAATCGAGACTGATGATAGTTTACAAATAAATAAGAGCAACGCATATGGCACAATAAACGCCTTCCATTTAGTTTCAATAGACGGAAATAAACATTCGAAATTTTTCTAAGTAGTGAAGGACGACGTAAAATGGAAAAAAATTATGAATAAGAGACTTCTTGAAAACACAAAGAGTATTCAAAAAGAAACCAGTACCTGTATGTTTCAGACTTAGATTTATTTTCGTAACACACTTCAAAGGTTACTAGAGGTCTTCACGTCTCTGGTAAGGGTGTTGTGCCACAGAGTGCCGTTTTGAAACGTATGCGCAATAAAGATAAATAAATAAATGAAACATAGACGAATGGTACAGCATTTTCAAGAGAATTACAATAGCAGTGAAGAATGTAAACTCCTTAGAAGAAGATAAATAGTTTTTTTTATTCTGCTTCAAATTTTGAAAGGTAATGAAACGCAAAGAAAAAGGTAAAGGTGCTATTTACCGCATTATGTATAGCGAATGTGGATATTTTGTTGAATGAATAAGTGGCAATGTTTGGTCCACATTTCTGCTGTCTTTTTTAGCTCCCAGCAGTACGGACAATTTACCCTACGACCTCCCTCAAGAACAACACCGTGAATTTCCTGTCAGGCAGACATTCACTCCTCTGCACTCCCTTAACGTATCCACTAAATTCCGTCTCCTAGACTGAGGCGTCCCGTCTCGACAATACATCAGACACACAAACACTTTGTAAAATGGCATCAGCATATCTCGTCATCATCGTGACAAGATCGTTTTTAGCTGTTACGAAAGTGAAATATATTTAACGTCGCACATAATATAGTAGTTAATTTACCTGATGGCACATGAAATACGAAACTACACCCCTGCACTATCGATACTAGTACAAAAAAGGTCGTTAAACTGAAAACTTTCATGAAATTATGAAAACTAGGTGAACATGAGCACTCTTCCATTCGGTTCTATTCGATATAAATGGGAAATAAAATGTAATATCGTGGAGGTGTATTTCCATGTATTGCAGCGTTTTGTGTGCCATATGTGTTTCGCTTCTTTGTTTGTGAAGCAACATCAGTAGCGGTTTTTTTGGTGTAACTCAACATGTGTTTTCATGCACCTATATGCGCATGCTTGAGACCGATGAATTTCTATGGCCCTTTAGGAACATATCTATTTCGACACTTCACTGTGTACTGATGTAAGGGTTTGTCTACACTTGTCGTTCCGCGAAACAATATGTGGTCATCCGCGAAACGATTCCAGGTGCTCTGGAATGAGGTAAGGCTTTTATTATTAAAATTATTTTATTTTTTATTTTTAAGAGAGAGATAAGCTGTATGGATATCTTTAGGTGATGAAATTGGCGTATTTAGCTGAGTATTTCACAAACATAAATGATACATGTTTGTCAATTCATGGAAAAGCGGTAACTATTTTTGATGCTACTGATAGTGCGGAAGTATTTAAAAATAAGCTAAAGTTTTAGTTAGGGTCACTCATCAATGGAAGACAGGTTAGTTTTCAATGACAAAACTATTTAGAAAAGACGTCGTATCAGGCATTCCTGTGAATGTTCTAATGACTCCTAACATTCACTTCTTACGTTTTCGATATCTTGATTATTTGAACTACTTATTTTCCAGAGAGGTTGCAAGAAAACATTACTGAATGTGTTTCATTTGTAGAGCCTTGTTCTGTATCGGAAAAGCCAACTTCTCGGACGTCACAACAATATGAATGCTTGATTCGACATCAGATTCCGATATAACCGCAAGGTTTCGAGGCGTACCCCACGGCTCGGTATTGGCCCAACACTCTTTTCATCTTATGTGAATGATATGTCATCTGTTTTGTCCTTTTGTAAATACCACATGTATGCCGATGTAGTGAAAAAATTAAATCAAGTAGCTATCCAATAAACGATTTTGTGAGGAAACATTTGTTTTACTTAATTTTTATTTCATTCCACATAGGCACAGTAACTCTAAGAAAATTATTCATTTGCGTGATCTGTTTTCTCGGTGTCTCTATGTTCACAAGAATTTTTTTCAATTATAATATATTTTTTCGTCGTCCTTAGTTTGCTTACAAAATTCGTGGAGGTGTATTTCCGTCTATTGCAACTAAATGAAAGGCGACGTCCTGGGACTATATATGTATGCTCTATATGGATGAATTTTTGTGGTCAGTGTAAACAAGTCCCACAGAAACAGTACACAATGAAGTGTCGAAATACATGTGTTCATCAAGAACTACTAGAATTCTACAAATTGTGCTTCTTGATGAAGATATCTATTTCCACGCTTTACTGTGTACTATATTTATGAGTTTTTGCTTACACAAAGGTTCCGAAATGGCTTTAGTCAGCAAACACCTTTAAAAATGGAACTGAAGACAGAGATTTACATTTTATCTAGCAGATTTATAGTGTATTTTGTAAATAACGACCGAAACAAGTTAGTTACACAATTTAAGCGTTTAAGATATTATGTTTAATCACTCTGAATGTTTTTTGTCAGTCTAACATCACATTGA
Source organism: Locusta migratoria (assembly GCA_026315105.1). Lineage (NCBI taxonomy): Eukaryota > Metazoa > Arthropoda > Insecta > Orthoptera > Acrididae > Locusta > Locusta migratoria. The sequence continues at coordinate 303,103,999 of CM048751.1, forward strand.
GCTTCATGCACAAAGAAACCATAACAAAACTACAGCAATACAAAACATTTGATAATGAATGCAACGATACAAGTACTGCAGTTCCGTAATTTATTACACATACTGTTAAAGACATTGTTACAAGCTTTTACCTGGTTTAAGAAAAACACAAGGATTTAAATTAGAATGGTGAGACTGTTTCACTTTGCACAGTGAGACTATACCTGGTTTCATTTTGAACAGTTGTAACCGTATATGTTTCTCTACAATGCGACACGAATTACTACTTTGTTTTAGTAGAAACGTATGTAAAGAATCTTGATTCGTCAAAATAAGTGTTGAGAAAGACAGAAGAATAAGTTTGGTCTTATCTGATGAGTTTGTGACAGTTTCACGGAGTGACACTTGCTCGGAGATGGAATTTGTTGACACTTTCCCGGAGCCCCGGACGCTGCAGGTAGTGGACAGTGTGTTGCACAAGTTGGGTACACCGGTCTGTCCGCCGCAGGTAGCCTTGGACACAGACAAACTCTGTGCCTTGCACTCGCTCGCCGTCTGGGTAGTGAGAGCTCGAAGTAAAATGAAAAGGGCCAACGTCGTTACGTAGCACAGCACGGCCGACTGGAAGCTCAGGAGAAGTTCAAACAGTGTGCTGTGTCGGGGGAACGATCGTAATTAGTTCGCCGTAGACTTATAAACTAAAAGCCATTCCACACTGCACGTGGCGTGCGTGTCCGGAAGTACGCCAGCTACGTTTAAAAGTGTGGCTTCCCGTGTTATCAAATGGGGCTGTTCACACTGCAGGGCCACGCGCCACGCTAGCCACGCCGGATACGCATGGCTTCCGTTCGCCCCCTGAGCGATCTTTCTGAACGTGGCCGGACACGTTTTCAGTCCGCGCATGTGCAGAACGAAGGTAATCGTGCAAGCCAACCCTCGAGCACTACACAGCGCGTCATCTTTGTTGTCTGCGCTGTTGCGTTTATTGTTGATGATTTACAAGTAGTTGGTGTGCAATTGTGTGTTCCAGTAACGTTTTAGGCTCAAAATGGAGCAGTTAATTGAACAAGTACGCTCTCATCATGTCATTTGGGACTCAACATTGGAAATCTACAGAGATAAAGCTTTGAAAGAAAAAGCATGGGATGAAATTTCCGAAGCGTTAACAAAAGACTAAGTACATACATATCCTGCGGTAATACTATTAAATATTTTAGAAAAATATCATAATCTTTTATTAAACAGGCAATATTGATAACTGTAGTAAGTGTCCAGTCACCATAATTGTTCACTGTACTTATTAATGATATTTGTCATGTAGGCGACTCCATCCGGAGTCTGGTGCAGAGTGACCACATTAAAATTATTAAAATTGGAAAAACCAGCTTTGGCCGCATTGAAATATATATATATATATATATATATATATATATATATATATATATATATATATAATACAGATCGATTTCGGTCAGTGTCTGACCATCCTGAGTGCTAGAATCCAAGCCCCGAGGTCCCACAAAAACTTGCACTTTGTATATTAACATCAAGTAGGCAGTATATGAGAAGAAAGTCAATCATTGAAGACAAAGAATACAATAAAACCAGCTGATCGCCACTACTGCCGCTGCTCCTGGTGTAATCAAAGCAAGGTAAGCCAGACTGACACCACGGAACCGTCGGAGCTGACATCTTTCTGCATACTAGGAAGAAACGTGGCCGGTAAAGCATCGCAATTGTGGCCGCTGTGTGAAATGGTACGTGGCTAGCGTGGCCGGCGTGGCATGCATCCAGACACGCACGCCACGTGCAGTGTGGAATGGCCTTAACGTGCAGTACATACGCCGAAGTATTTAAGTGGACACTCCCCCAAAAGTTTAACTTTTCTAAAATAGCGTCTATTATTTAAAGATGTATCGATACACAACATTTAAAAGTCGGTAGCTTCATTGGTTTTCGAGTTCTGAATTTTTAATTTGTTTTAATAGTGTTCTAGAGAGCCAACTTTTATTGCTTTCAAATGATTTTGTCGGTACGTTCATAAGACACAGTTCAACAGTTAAGTGCATTCATTTTGTGAGATGTATTGATTATATTTTCAGTGTTTATTTCAAATTTCAGCGTTTAATTTTGTTCAGTTACTGTTACTAAAAAGTGATCATAAACAAGTTACGTTCGACAATATTAACGCATAGAAATATGCAAACACATCAAGACTACTTCCTCCAAAAATTTCATGCATTTTAATTAATACTGATGATAATAACGTTTTCATCGAGTTAAAAAATAAATTTCCGATAAAATGGATTTTAAAATTATGTAAAAAATGAATGTTACAGTAAGACAGACAGCTGTTAAAATTTACCGGCACCTTCTTGCTTATATAAGAGGCTACTTCTCGTAATTTCGACACCAGTACCGCCTATTTCTTGAATTTTACACGCCAAGATATAGCCAAGTTGGGATTTACAGGCCATTCTTGACTTCATCAAAATGCAGGGAAAGTGCGAGCAGCAGTAGTTGATCAAGACAGGAAAGGTTTAGTTTCGATTTCAGCGAAGACGCAGCTAGCAGCCGTCGGCGCAGTTAACGGTATTGTGTGCGAACGCTTTAGGCGAACTCCACCCATCCCCAAACAGCAATAACAAATATATTTTCTAACATTGCATAACATTTCTGACATTGCGATAGCCTCAACTGTAAAGTGGCGAAATTTCATTAATCGTAAAGTCAAGTAGACGTAGTTCTTCAGACATTCTACCGACTTTATTTTGTTTTGAAATTGTTTATATCTTTCCTCGAAAGTTAATCTATCCGGGACTTAGAAATATAAATTCAATTTGTTTCTTTATTAACTTGATTTAGTACCCAAACTGATCCTCACTAGTTACACTTTGTTAATTTTAAGACTTTCCTTACAGGAGATGTTATGTACGTCTATCTTTACGGAAAAGATTGTAAGTAGACAACAAGGATCTTTCTGAATTCTGCGTGACATGCTGTTAATGTCTTCCTTGTGGGAGCCAAGGGTACATCAGAGTCAGATTTTTCCATTGCACACTACAAATAGTTGGAAGTGTAGTACCAAAACTACAGCAGCATAGCTCACATCAGATCTTTGTTACTACAATAGTTTGATTGGCAGTGCTGACAACGTCAATCTGTTATTTATGGCATTACAGGGACCCGGTTTGCACTGACAACTGTAAATGATGCGTTTGAACCTGAACAGCCTCAGCATATGATAGCACAAAACTTTACTTCTGTGTATGATTTCTGGCATAACTTCAGTTTTCGCTTTTATTATTGGTTCCATGTTTAGACAACATGTGACACTACAACCGACTTAATTGAAAGTTTTTATTCACTAATGCAACACGTTTTGGTGGCACAATGATACAATCTTCTGAGTTGAATGAGTTGGTTCATTTGTCGAGCAGACACAGGTACACCAAGATACGCGTGGAAATCAGTTACTACTGCAGTTCCCAATTATAAACATTGTGTAACAGGTCGGATGGTTTTATTGCTTCATGTGTGCGAGGCTGAAGATGTTTTCACTGAGGTGTGCGAAGGTTTCCGTTCTTTTTGGTTTACATTATTTAGTCTCAAACTCCGCTTCTTCCACAGTTAGTCTTCTTCGTGTGTAAAGTTTAACTTCTACAAAAGTAGAACAACATTGCTCCAATAATTGCGATAAGGTATTCTCTTATTTATTTCGTTTTACAAGGATACATACATTATTTCTTTGTACTGTAACCAACACAACAAGAAATCTCCTAGTAACCCCAGAAAATATATACATATACGACTACTTTGTTGATGTATTCCTTCGTCCATTGGTTGGCTAGACTCTTTTCTAGTAACTTTGCCAAGAAAATGACGTGGAATACCTCAGCCAAGATAAAAGAATACACATATCAATACACATTGAAATATGATTTTATATCTCAGTATACTTATTCCTTAATAAAATATGTCATAAATAATATATCCCTTTACCGAACAAACAGCTCAGTTCATACCTAAAATACTAGGAACAAAAAATGATCTACACAAGGACTTAAAAGCACTTACTTTTGTTTAAAAAGTGGTCCACTGCTCAGGAACACATATTTCAATAATTTACCAACAACCATAAAAAATTTTGCTACAATTAAAGATCAGTTTAAGAGAAGCCTAAAAGACTTTCTAGTGGCCAACTCCTTCTACTCCACTGATGAATTCTCAAATAGAACCATATGATGCATGTATCTGTATTCATACTATTAGTATTATTATATTATCAGCTTGTAAAAGAAAAAAAAAGACATGTTACACATCCACGAGCATCTCCTCAATATGGATCTCTGGAACGAACCAACTAATCTAATCTAATCTTAATCTAATGTTAAATAACAAATCATTAACTCTCCTAAAAAAGAAAAAAAACACTTGTTCAGTCATAATCATGTATCTCACAGGCACGGAACCTTCTCTCTATTACAAAATAAGTTTCGAATTACATACATTTCATTGCCTGCTTGTGTAATTAATATTCAAAATCTCTACTTCAAATTTTATGATTAACTCTTTAATGGCAGTGCTGAAAATAAAAATTGGTACACCTTCTTACAGCTTCCCAAGTTACTCAAGATTTTTTGTTGAAATGCTGCATGTCGAGAACATGTAATCATTACATTTACAGATGAATATCTGAAGCGGTACTAAAGTAGGCCAGCTGTCAACCCATGCTGAAAGACTCGTATTAGCACGTGGTACAGCGTGCATGGGCGGTGATAGACGTACTGACTCCATCATACAGGTGGCAAGTACATGACCCCATGCCTGCTCGACCTGTTCACGTAGGTCTGTAAGTGTTGTGGGCTGATGGCATGGACCTGTCAGTTGTCGCATCATGACTCAGATGTGCCTGGTTGGAGACCTGTTCGGACATGGTGCTGGCCAGGCAAGTTGCTCTGCGGCTTGCACAGCACGTGTAGTTTCATCTGCAATGTGTGAGCGAGCATTATTCTGTTGGAACAACATGTGACATACCTATTTCGAGAGTGGTGAAAGAACGGGTCTTACAATATTCTGCACATACCTAGCGCTGGTCAGCATTTCTTCCACATACACGAAAGATGAACACCGTATGGCCTGGGGTGGGAACAGTGTGTCTCTGCAAGACAGCGCTCACCACGTCTACATCGTACTGCAAACGAGCATCACTTGTGTGCAGGCAGAATGTGCTTCCATCGCTGAAGACCAAGACTCCCCATTGTAATCGGTCCTCTGATAGCAGCAGTTGAGCCGTGCCAACACCGTTATATTAGTTCTGTTAGTGCACGTTCGGGATTCCAATGAAGTGTTTGAAACAAAATGAAATACGTACATGATGGTTATTTCATCGTGAAACTTCACTCAGTGATTTACAACCTATTTTCTGGGCCAGAGTATACGTGAAGAAGCTGGTACAGCCACCACAGCACCGATAAGCGGATTACGAACGTAGAAATGTCTACATGTGTTGTTACCATCAGTAGTTAGCACTGTGACTACGGGCACGCACAACCCTAGCTCGTATTCCACTCATGTTGCAAGCACCGACGTGCACGGCCAACACCGTCTAGAGACGATGCCTCACAACAAGCCCTGTCACGTCACACCGAGACGCCGAGAACGCTAGCTGAATGGCTGGTTGGTGAAGACAAAGCCTCACAACTGGCCATGCTGACGTCACAACTAGAGGCAGAAAATGGAAGCTGACTGGCTGGCCTCTGGGCCATGCCCACCGCCTCGTAGCGGCTGACTAGTCAGCTTCTGTACGCTGCTTCTCGGTGTGACGTAGGCACGGCCAATTGTTTTCTAGGTTGTGTTGGCTGTATCTCACCAACCAGCCATTCAGCTAGCGTTCGCGGCATCTCGGTGTGACGTGACAGGGCTTGTTGTGAGCCCTCCTCTCTAGACGGTGTTGGCCGTGCACGTCGGTGCTTGCCGACGTGAGTGGAATACGAGCTAGGGGTGTGCGTGCTCGTAGTCACAGTGCTAACTACCGATGGTACCAACACATGTTGGCACTTCTGCGTTCGTAATCCGCTTATCGGTGCTGTGGTGGCTGTACCAGCTTCTTCACGTATACTCTGGTGCAGAAAATAGGTTGTAAATCACTGAGTGAAGTTTCACGATGAAATAACCATCATGTATGTCTTTCACTTTGTTTCACACACTTCATCAGAATCCCGAATGTGCACTAACAGGACTAATATAAGTACTATTAGCTATATAAGGTATGTGTTTGTCTCTTTCAATTGCTTTACAAACAGGGTTTTTAGCACTGATGTGATTAATTTACGCGAAATTTCCGTCCTAGGGTATTGAAATCAGGCTACTTACTTTTTCTCTATTAAAAAGTCACCTGTGGAAGTATGCAACGTTTTTATCGAGATTACAGAGACTACTGTTGTTTTTATGGTCAAATGTTATTCTAAGCATGGTCCAGTTCGGTTCTGTGCTTCATAGTAAGATGTCCTTTTTAGCGTTTTCTGACACAAAACTTAGGTTCACAGGACGCAAGACATGTTACTTCTGTGCATAAGAGATTACAGTTTACACTTAAAATCAGCCAATCCGCGTAATTTATCGAGGTGTATTACCCACCAACCAGCAACATGATGTTCTTTAACACTCACCAAACTTCCAAATCTTTTCGCGTCTTTGTCTGTCAAACAAGTAAAAAACTTGCCTCTCTGCAGTGAAACAGAGCGACACTAAAATATACTTGTCTTTTCTCGCATAGAACTTCGATCTGGCTGTAACACACCTCGTTCGCACTGTGACGAAGGCAACTTGGGAATCGTAAACGCACGCAGTCCAATCGCGTGCACGAAACTTTTACGACGTTTCCGGCTACGAACCGAGGAAAACATTGTCCTAGTACTAGGAAAATATGATAATATTCCATACAAGAAGCTTTACAGCGACAGTGCAGTAAAAGTGAATGAGCTAATGAAACTTTCCCTGAAGCTTTGGCAGACTATTCAGAAGTCACGTGCTTTAGTTAGTACCGTCATGGAAACAGAGGAAATGTTGCCGCCGCCTGCAAACCTCTGACAATACAGCGTCAACAGCTCTGTACTCGTGTTTAAAAACAGAATAAAAGTGAAACTTGAAGTACATGTATTGTACTCTACAGTATACTAAACTAGAAAAAAAACCTTCATTATACGAGGTTCATATAAGTTGATGCCTAACACCTCCCAGTCGTTAACTCAGGACTGGCTATTGATAAAAACGTGTGGTTTGTTTTAAAATACGTCCGCACTCATTGTGAATGTTCCATAGCGATGGCAGCACTATACGTCACATTGAACTCTACTAGCAGCTGAGAGATTTATTCTTTCTTTATTGATGTTTTGTTGTGAAATCGAATTTCGGTTGCTTGGATCTCAAAGTTGCAGGCTGAGGTGCTTCAGCGGACCATGAGAGTGCCTGTCTCTTTAAATGAGCCCTGATGGATTGCGGCCTGATGTAACTGTTTCGACATTCAGTATGAATCAGAAGGATGTGAAAACCTTCCCTGCCGCGGCGGAATAGCCGAGCGGTTGCCGGGCGCCGTGGCTTAGCGCGCCCGGTCAGGGGGCTAAACGCCCGCTGTAATAAAAAAGCTGAGCCAACCCTGCAACGAACAACTACGAACAAAGTGAACAAACGACCGCGAACCATAGATCTAACAGATGAAAAAAAAAAAAAAAAAAAAAAAAAAAAAAAAAAAAAAAAAAAGCGGTCTAAAGCACCTCGCTGCGGAGCGCGCGGTTGCTCGCCGTGGAGGTTCGAGTCCTCCCTGGGGCATGGGTGTGTGTGTTTGTCCGTAGGTTAGTTTACCTAGGTTTAAGTAGTTTGTAAGCTACGGGCTGATGAGCAAGTAGTTTGGTCCGAAAGATTTACAAACATTTGATTTGATTTGAAAACCTTCTAAAGATGAGCCATTGCTATTTTCCCTTTCTCTACTTGTTTTGATGAGTGATAGTATTCCTTCTTTTGTCACTGAGGAAACACCAACACCTGGTCCATCTATTGTTTCATCACATACAAAACACAGAGTAGCCATTGTGCGCACTACTCAGTCAACATTTTCATAAATAAATAAAAAATATCACGAAAAGCCGACACATAATACAGCCAAATAAACTTTCTCTACACTTGGCGACTTTTGAAGTGAACTGAAATACGAAGTGAGGGAGAACACTCCATTCCAACTCCAGTCCGGTGTCTTGGAACGAGCCAGTGACAGGTCTATCCCATCGTCAACCCTCTCCCAGGCGTTAGGTACCGGCGACCTTGACGGCGCGTTCTTTGCAGGCTACTGTAACTGTAACTCGACCATTCCTCCTCAGAAAAACGAAGATGTGTTGAATACACTCTTCTTCATTTTGAACCACTATCAGAGCTTGTAAGTACTTTGCTCTATAATTCATTATAGTCATAAAATCTACTATTATGGAATGGTGTTCTGTTTCAATTTCAATTACCTTAAAAATGTTCATATGTTTGTTAAGCTTGTGGGACTTATCTGCGGGGTCATCAGTCTGTAAACTTATAAGCTACTTAAAAACTAACTTATACTAAAGACAGCACAAACATCCATGCCCGAGGGGGATTTGAACCGCCAACAGGGAATGGCCTCGCGCATTCATGCAAGCGGTCATGCAGCTTTTTATGCGGAGTGATTTTTTCCAATGATCGGGGACGAGATACGTAACAAAAAAGAGTCACTGAACGTATGTCGTAAAATGCGTGGTTATGCTAGAGATCATGTATTCAGTCATACTTTGTTACAGAAACTTCAGTTTAATAAGAACTGTACTATGCAGCCACACTTACAGTATGTGTTGGAGATGGTTGGCATGCATCCGAACAGTGTCAGAGGCAGCATTAATACGCTGCTCCAGGGTTTCCACATGTGGAATAGGCTCTAGATACACGATTCTTCTGACGTGGCCCTATAACCAGAAATCGAACGGGTTGAGATCCGGTGAGTAAGCAGGCCAAGCGACCGGACCTCCTCCTCCGATACGTCGAGCAGCCAAGAAACAACTGAGATGCTTCCTCGCGTTAACGGCTGGAGCAACAGCAAGTAGCAAACACATAACGCTTCGAATCACCAATGGAACAGTATTAGGTCTCAGTATCTGTAACGAAGTATTATTCAATAAATGGTCTCTAGTACATAAACTGCATTTTCGGACATAAATTCATTAGATCATTTTTGTTTCGTACCTTTGTTTCAGTCAAATCCTACTACTTTTTACAAGGTAGTATGTAAGAATGAGATTGTTAAATATTGGGATCACCTGAAGGAAAGTGATTGTAGGTTCTTTTGCAATAAGGAAGAAACCTGATTTGTTGCGTTCTGTTTGTTAATGAATGTACATATACACAATTATTATTCAAATCACATTTAAGTGTATAGCAGAAGGTTAATCGAACTGCTTTCATGTTATTCCTCAATCGTTCCATTCTGTAGTAGCGCGCGGGAAAAAGTAACACCTAAATCTATTCGTTTATGATCTGATTCCATTATTATTATTATTATTATTATTATTATCAGAGGCACCGACTTTTGAAAATTACCATGGCTGCTCTGTATCACGGTTCAAATATGTTCGAAACCAACCCTCCTGAAAATCATGTTCATACATTTTTGAATGAGCAATAACTGATAAAAGTAAATAGGCAGTTGTCTGGCCTGTTAAAGATAGAAGGAAGAAGGAGGGGGAAGAAAAGGAAAGCATGGCTGCATTAGGACACTACAATAAAGCGATCTAATTGGCCGAAGTGGATATTTCGATATAAGTAACACCCCAAAACTTCTACACGATCAATGAAATAATTTTTCACTCTGCACTAATCTAATACATTTTGTGCGAAGCTATTCTTTCTGACAAAAGCGTTTGGTATAACACCGTCACCAAGGTTTAAAGAAATCTTTGAAATATTTTGATATTTTGAAGTCCGACATCAAACTTTTGGGTCAGTTCCCAGCAAGTGCTGTATACTTCATCGAAACTTTCATCACTTCGAGATAACCTCCTGACACCTCTGACAGTATTAATATAGTCCAAGGATTTTTTAAAAAAAACCTGAGAGAAAAGCATTACAAATTTCAACTGAATCTATAATTTTAATAACAAGGGAAGTGACAAAGATAAATGTAAAACAATGAACTTTAGCATCAGAAACAGATTATTCAAGCTAAATTCCTGAAAGAACACAATTGAATGTTCATAAATACGTACACCTGAAAGGTCAAAAGGACCGACATGCTTCAGGATGAATAAAGCTCATTACTACTAGCTTGGGGACCCACGGACAAAACTTCATTTCTTTCACGTATGAAATATCGACTCTCGCTATGGGGACATTTTGCATTGCCTCTTGAGCCATAAGGTAGGTTTTGATTTTTCCCGATTAAAAAAAATATATATATACAATTTTATTTTCCACCTCAATTTTATGTGGGTCAGCAGCACCCCCAAAAAAATTCTTGGGGGGTGCACGAGCCCCGGAGCATCCACGGAGTCGGCGCCCCTGATTATTATTATTATGTCTCACTATGTTCATGGGTTCTATTGAAATGTGTTGGCACAGACAGTCACAGACACACACAGACAGGCAGAGACAGGCACAGACACGCACAGGCAGGCACAGACAGGCACAGACAGGCACAGACATGCACAGACACGCACAGAGAGTCACAGACAGGCACAGACACGCACAGTACAGACAGATGTACTTTTTATACAAACGAATTTCGCATAATGTAAAAGACCAGATAACTTTTGGTTGGTGGCTGATGAAAAGCATTTTTTTAATGTGTGTATGTTGATGTATACGGTTTGATGAGGACTCAGGCCCCTAGCATATGGCGCCATTTTAATGGGATGGTTGGTGGAACGCAGGGACCAAACAGGGGTTTTAACGGGATACCAAGTACCAGGGTCTCTTTTGAGAGGAGGTCACGCTTACTGTATCACCGCAGTTTAGTAGCTCTGTGCGCTATAATCCACGACAAGTGGTAAGGCATCGACTAACACAGAGGTTATATCGGGCGTTCCACAGGGTAGTGTTATTGGTCCTCTGCTGTTCCTTATTTATATAAACGATTTAGGGGAAAATGTAAGTAGTTCTCTTAGGTTGTTTGCAGATGACGCAGTCATTTACCGTCTAGTAAAATCATCTGAAGATCAAAACCAATTGCAGAGCGATCTAAATAAGATATCAGTATAGAGTAAAAATTGGCAATTGACTCTAATTAATGGGAAGTATGAAGTCGTCCACATGAGTACGAAAAGAAAAAAAGGATGTTTCAAATGTTTGTAGAGCTTATACAAGTTTCTTTACGTGTGGCATATCCAGATATCGACACTTCTAGATCTACATGGGATACTCTGAAAATCACATTGTGCCTGGCAGAGGGTTCATCGAACCACCAAATAATCAAATGTTTGTATAGCTTATGGGAATTAACTATGGGGTCATCAGTCCGTAAACTTACAAACGACTTATGAACTACCTAACACTAAGGACGGCACAAATGTCCATGCCCGAGGGGGGGGGGGGTTCGAATTCCCGACCGTAGTGGCAGTGCAGACCGTGACTGACGCACAACAGTCTCCTCGGCCACCGCGGTCGGCACGAAAGGAAATCCGCTACATTTTGTTTACAAGATAAATAAATCAAAAGTGAAGGCCGTAAACTCCATAAAATACCTAGGAATTCCTGTTACGTCAGACTTAAATTGGAAAGAACACGTAGATAATGTCGTGGGAAAGGCGAACCAGAGACTTCGTTTTATTGGCAGAATCCTTAAAACATGCAACAGGACTACAAAAGAAACTGCATACAGTACGCTTGTCCGTCCATTTTTGGAGTATTGGTGCCCAGTGTTGGATCCAGATCAGGTGGGTTTGACGGAGGACATCGAAAGAGTCCAGAGAAGGGCAGCTCGTTTTGTATTGTCACGATACAGGGGAGACAGCGTTACGGAAATGATACAGGATCTGGGATGGGAATCATTACAACAACGGCGTATCGTAGCGGCTTGGGCTACTTACGAAACTCAAATCGCCAACATTCTCCTCCAAATTCGAAAATATATTGTTGACTCCCACTTACATAGGTAGAAATGATCATCAGAATAAAATACGAGAAATCAGAGCAAGAACAGAGAGATTCAGGTGTTCTTTCTTCCCACGTGCTATTCGAGAATGTAATGGAAGATAAATAGTATAATAGTGGTTCAAATCCGGCCGCGGTGGCTGAGGGGACTGAGGAGCTCCAGTCACGGTGTGCACGGCCACTACGGTTGGGGGTTCGAATCCCCCCTCGGGCATGGATATTCGTGCCGTCCTTAGTATTAGCTAGCTCATAAGTAGTTTGTAAGTTTTGGGACTGATGACCCAGTAGTTAATTCCCATAAGCTATACAAACATTTGAACATTTGGTGGTTCGATGAACCCTCTGCCAGGCACTTAAATGTGATTTGCAGAGTATCTCATGTAGATGTAGAAGTGTCGATATCTGGATATGCCATACGTGAAGAAAGTTGCGGGCACCATTCGTCGTCCAATGGAGCCCAGAAACGTGCTCTACAAGGTGTTAGGGACGATGTTAGCCTGGTACGCCACTATGACGGGACCGATTTTTGTTCACTTTTCTTATCTGTCGGAGCAATACTCGAGTAAAGTTGCATCGGGGAACGACAGGGAGGGAGATGCACATAACGATTGAATGGAGGGATAAGTGCATTGGAAAGGGGACTGGATAAAGTTGGGCCGATGACGGCCGCATTAGCGGGAGTGCGGCGCAGAGGCGTTCGGCAGACGCGTGGGATTTGGAGCGCGTGGGCGAGCGTGGGTGAGGGTGGGTGCGTTAATGGGCGCGTGTAACAGGTGGCGCGGGGCGCTATCTGGGGGAGGGGGCGGTGTTTGCGATCGCCGCGAGCATACAGTGCGTGGAGGAGGGCAGATATCTGGCGGCGACAGGCGGCAGGCGGCAGACGGCAGACCGCGCCCGTGTTTGCTCTGCGACTGACTGGCCACACAGGCCGCGCTGCGCTGATTGCCTTTCGTCATCGCACTGCTCGCTGCCCGCTCCGCCCATCTGCGCTCTGCCAGCAGGCCGTGGTGACGACACCGTTACGACACTTTCACCACACCGTTCGACGTCGGTGCTGTCATCATCACTTTCATCGTCATCAACAACAACAACATTATAAGCCGTTTCGCACTTCACCCAACTGTTTTCCATTAGCTCAGAAGATTCTTGGATATCTATATACAGAGTTTTACAAAAAGGTTCGGCCAAACTTTCAGGGCCGGCCGCAGTGGCCGAGGGGACTGAGGCGCTCCAGTCACGATCTGCGCGGCCACTACGGTCGGGGGTTCGAATCCCCCCCCCCCCCCTCGGGCATGGATATTTGTGCCGTCCTAGTTCGTAAGTAGTTCATAAGTAGTTTGTAAGTTTACGGACTGATGACCCCGTAGTTAAGTCCCATAAGCTCTACAAACATTTGAACATTTTGAAACTTTCAGGAAACATTCCACACATACAAAGCAAAAAAATATGTTATGTGGACATGTGTCCGGAAACGCTTAATTTCCATGTTAGAGCTCATTTTATTTCTTCTCTTCAAATCACATTTATCAAAAAATGTTCAAATGTTTGTCAAGCTTATGGGACTTAACTACGGGGTCATCAGTCCCTAAACTTACAAACTACTTAAGAACTACTTACGAACTTGGACGGCACAAATATCCATGCCCGAGGGGGGATTCGAACCCCCGACCGTAGTGGCCGTGCAGACCGTGACTGGAGCGCCTCAGTCACCTCGGCCACTGCGGCCGGCTCACATTTATCATGGAATGGAAACACACAGCGACAGAACGTACCAGCGTGACTTCAAGCACTTTGTTACAGGAAATGTTCAAAATGTCCTCCGTTATCGAGAATACATGCATCCACCCTCCGTCGCATGGAATCGCTGATGCAGCCCTGGAGAATGGCGTATTGTATCACAGCCGTCCACAATACGAGCTCGAAGAGTCTCTACATTTGGTACCGGGGTTTCGTAGACAAGAGCTTTCGAATGCCCTCATAAATGAAAATCAAGAGGGTTGAGGTCAGGAGAGCGTGGAGGCCATGGAATTGGTCCACCTCTACCAATCCATCGGTCACCGAATATGTTGTTGAGAAGCGTAGGAACACGTCGACTGAAATGTGCAGGAGCTCCATCGTGCATGAACCACACGTTGTCTCGTACATGTTCTAGCAGCACAGTTAGAGTATCCCGTATGGAATCATGATAACGTGCTCCAGTGAGCGTAGGTGGAAAAACATGAAGACAAGCACTGAAGTCAACATTACCTTCCTTCAATTGGGCCAACTGGCGGTGAATCGAGGAAGTATAGTACATACTAACAAAACAATTGGATTTTGGACAATAATCTGCACGAATTATTTCAATTTACATTTAAAGTGAAATACTAAAATGAGCTCTAACATGGAAATTAAGCATTTCCGGACATATGTCAACATAATATATTTTCTTTCTCTGAAAGTTTCGCCGTATCGTTTTGTAACACCCTGTATATAAAAATGAATGTTTGTCTGTATGTCCTCTATGTGTTCACAAACCATTCATTCGATTCCAATGAAACTTTGGTGAACTGTTTACCGTACAACAAGAAAACGACCACAGGGGGTTGTGCTAACCTATGCTTCATCAGTTCCTTTCCTCCTCCATGTTGCTATAGATGACGCACAACAGTTTGCCTTTGTACCGCAATGACAGTGTACGCGAGGGTTGTAGTTACTCCCCACTACTCTGTGTGAAGAGCAGAAACTCTAAAAGTTCACCAACCTGACCTCTTCCACAGTTGTACCCACGCAGATCATAGGTCGGAGATCGGATTTCTTGAGTGAGGCTGAAATTATTTGACTATTGGCAGGAACTGATCTAATAATGGAATAAAACTGTGGTAGTTCGGAATGCCATTTAGTTTATTTAAAGATTGCAGAAAACTAGCAAACTGCGTAATAACATCCACTTGACATACATTTTCTTAACTGAAAGTAAATATTAAGTCATTTAGTCTTGATCTAAGATGATTAAACAATGTTTTATGACCGTCTACGTATGCATGTCACTCCAAGTTCGTGTACTGAACTCGTACGAGTGCCTCTTCAGAACTCACATGTTACTCCTCCGAGTGCCTGTTCTGAACTGAAGAGTGGCGGCTCGATGCAAGGCTGCCTTCGTTCCGCGATTTGGCGCGTAAACTTGGCCACCGTGCACCGTCCGTCTTATATTAACTCTTTTGTTTATGTTTTTAGTAATTGTTAATATGTTTTACCTACTCAGGGCATAGCTTAGCTTTGAGGGGTTTTTCTAAATTGAGCATGACATTGAATAAATAACTAGTTTAAAAAATATTAACAAAAATATGAATGCGTTTTGGCGCGTGACCGCCAGTGCTACAACCAATCTGCGTCCAGTGCCTGCCGCTCGGGGACTTCCCTTGAATTCGGGGAGATTTGCCAGTGCTTTTTCCCATGAGAACCCGACCTACTGTACCACCTGTCGTGGTTCTCACCAGCTTTTACCATCTGTCGCCTACTGGTCCTAACCGGCTGCACTGAATCAATACTCCGATCTTAATACGATGACTTTAAGCCAGAAATATTACAACCGTACGCCCACGAAGGTTCCTGACCTAAAAATAAAAGAGCACGAGACATAGCTCAGGAGATATGACGTCATAAATAATACCGATATTTATGCGCCAGTTATTGGAAAATGAGAGTAGTTAGGGACCTGCAATAAAGTTGGCATGTAATTTCGTACGTTTATGAAGCGATTTTTAACCCCCCTCTCTCCCCTGCACACACACACACACACACACACACACACACATACACAAAATGATGAAACGAAAAGAAGTCTACCGCTCACAACGGTTTCGCTGTAGACGCCGTAAAACTGTCGCATCCGGCATGAACTCTTATCAAATAAAGTTAGCATTACAGATTTGCATGTTACTATCTATTTTTGTGAGCACGTCTACCTTGATTCTCTTGCATCGAAAATTAAGCAATGAGTTTTCTTAATCTCTATCTGTATAAAAGCGAAAGGACATTTACTCACTCACTGGCTAAAAACGAAA
The DNA here is from genome assembly GCA_026315105.1 of Locusta migratoria. Classification (NCBI taxonomy): domain Eukaryota; kingdom Metazoa; phylum Arthropoda; class Insecta; order Orthoptera; family Acrididae; genus Locusta; species Locusta migratoria. The sequence goes on from CM048751.1 coordinate 303,120,183, forward strand.
TCTCGAAAACTACTTCACCTATGAAGCTGAAATTTGGCAGGAATATAGTTTATAGGTAGAAAAAGTCAGCTAAGAAAGTATTTTGTGATAGGTGCCTGGCGGAGCAAACTTCTCCTACAGACTCACGAAATCTACAGTTTCATTCCGATGATCACGAAATTCCACACGCTTGACCTTCAAAACAAGAAGAACGTCACCGTCTAACTTGAGTTTCATACGGTTCATGGGGGAGGGTACTTTGCAACATTAAAAATGGATCTCTAAATACCTTGGTCGCGCCATAACGGCTCGACTGATTCCACAGATCCTTTTTCTGTTGTTTTCGTTATTCTCAGAACAAGGGTTGTATGAAATAAAACTGGAATATTTGAGAAAAACAAAGTGCGTTTTTCTATTGCATAGAAATCTATAGTTTGATTCTGATATTGATGGAATTTTTCACACTCTTCCTTAAAAACAAGAACAATGTTACTGTCTGTATAAAATTTCGTTCGGTGCGTGGTGGAGAGTAATTAACTTGCAGAACTCTACAAAATGCATAGGTTTTCTCCAATATTTATGAATTTTTTCACCCATGACCTTTAAACCAAGAGGAATATTACTGGGTACATAAATGTTAGTACGGTACATGACAGAGGGTACCTTGCAGAAAACTTTGCTGGGAAAGGTGATAACAAACTGAGAGATGGGAGAGAAAGGGGTGAATGCAGAGAGAGGGGGGAAGGGGATGTGGACAACGAGAGTGTAGGATAAATAAACACTCGGGCAACGCCAGGTTTACAGCTAGTCTTATATATTAAAAGAAACCACGAAAACTAAAGTCAGTCGGCCAGACCAAATTACCCGGCCGATTTCCTTCATTTTTGTTTTAGACAAAAGGTATTCATCCACAGATTTGTCATAAAGTATAAGAATCTACATAACTATTCCGTTACTTTTTCTATATTCAAAAGTGATTTCCTTCTCTGTAGTTCTTATTGGGATGTACTTGTTGTAAAATTAAGTCAGTCGGTCAGGCCGTTCTATTCGATCGATTTCCTTTATTTTTCCTTCAAAGGAAAGGTATTCATTCGCATATTTCTCATCAAGTATCAGAATTAACTTAAGTCTCTCCATCCTTTATTTTTATTCAAACGCGGGATCCTCTAGTCCTTGCATCGAATATTTTAATCAGTTTGTTTTACGATATCTTCGGTTCTAATTAAGGTATGCAGTTCATTCTGAATTAACAACACTCAGCAGATCAAGGTCTTTCATTTGCGATTTTAAACACTTGCATTCATTTATTCTGAAGAAAGTTATGCGTGAACATTCAACTTTACTTCCATTTTTACCCAACGTTTTTGTCATTCCACTAACGGTGCGAAGTATTCGCACGGGTGGTCTAGTTGATCATTATATCTTGTGATTCCTTTGATAGTAACAAGTATGTTGTGAATGAGTTATCTTCTTTATGCCATGACGCACGTTTTTACAGTCTCTAGTAATTAAATTAGGTCTTGGATCTGTTCTTTCTGATCAGAGGCCCAACAGGAATGGCATGTACACTTTCACATTGTTTTTACGTTCTCTTTGTGTTTTCAAGTAAAGTGTCATCCTTATTGCGTTTCTTAGAACTGTTCACATACTGAAAGGTGGTTTTACTGTGTCCCGTTTGTCCCTAATGCGGGGATGTTATGTTTTAATCTCATTAATTTTTGTTTCCAATTATTAGGTGGCCGAATGAATCTTTCAAAGATAGGGCACCACAGGGACTGCCTTTGAGTTTCTTTCGTTTCTCCCTTCAATCTGTGCCATCAGAATAGGTGTTATGTTTTCGGCCGACAGAAGATAGTGGGCTTCCCATTTGTTCTCTTCTTTCTTTTTCTTCAATCAAATCAAATGTTCAAATGTTTGTATAGCTTATGGGACTTAACTACGTGGTCATCAGACCCTAAACTTACAAACTACTTATGAACTAACTAATGCTAAGGACGGCACAAATATCCATGCCCGAGGGGGGATTCGAACCCCCGACCGTAGTGGCCGTGCAGACCATGACTAGAGCGCCTCAGTCCCCTCGGCCACCGCGGATGGCTTTACTTCAATCCTCCAGACCTTCTGTTGCTCGATGAAGCTTTATTGCTAACATAGAAAGTCTCCAGGAGGGAGTCTTCTTTTTCTTTACCTAGTTGAGACCGTGGTGACCGATTCCCCATCAGTCGATGCTCCGAACTCCCTGTAAGTTCTTATTGTTTCCTAGAATGCTTTATTTTGTTACAAACTTTACATTCTGTCGCTGTTTGAACTGCTTTGTTTTATTCATTGTATTTTGATCTCCAGGAGAGAAGAAAGAAGAGAAGAATCCCTACAGCAGATGGCTCTTAATTTCCGCCCACTAGTGACACTACAAGTGGACCTATGCGATCGCCTTTCGACACCGACTGGAAAAAGTCGCACGTCACTCCCGTATTTTAGCAAGCCAAAAGAACGGACGCAACTCAAATTATCATTAAGATTGGTGTGCTGTACAATACCAGAATATATTCTCAGTTCTAATACCGTGAATTTCCTTGAAACAGAAAACCTTATGTCCATGGATCAGCACGCTTTAGGAAGCATCGATCATGTGGAATCCCGCTTGCTCTTTCCTCTGATGACATCTTGCGTGCTATGGATGAAGCCCCAAGACCTTCTACAAAAAGTAAATATACTCACTAACGGCGCTGCTGTCGCGGGGTAATTTGAACCTTCGGCCGACCGCCATGATAGTGGCAAGAGTCAGATAAATACGACTGTTGTTAGTAGATAAATAGTGTGTTGTATAGTTTCTGCGTTATATAGACTCAGTTGGTAGTTACGTCTGTATTATTTTACTATTGCATTATACGTAAAGCACGATGGTGAAGAGCTGCTCAGCCATTAACTGCATAAATCGATTTAAGAAATGAATAAAAAGAACGAATACTGCCTTCCCATTTATACTTCTCAGGAATAGAAGTAGCCCTACTATGTGTGTTCAGAAATTGTTAATATTACGTAACAGGCTCTTAGTCAACACAATATACGATCCTGAATGAAATAAATGACAGGCTTTGACAATACTGGTAGCTCTTAAAAATGAGATACTTTAGGCATTACTTGTGGACAGTATGACATTACAGATACAGGGGGAAGCTGATTGTGTCCATGTGAAAGGCGGGTTTTCTGAGGTAGTTTGGTTCCCCAGCCTGCCGGCTAACAGTTTGGACCTAGTGAATGGAATACAGGTAGTTAGGGTTTTCCTAATCTGCTCAGAAACAGGAAACAGCTGTCTTGGTTGAGCGAGGGGGGCTCCCCCAGACTGCAATTTAAATACAGTATAGCCACACACATTATTCTAAAAATCCATATAAAATCAGAGAATGACCATACGGTAAACATAATTATATGTCTGTATTCAGGAGACTTGGGAGAATCAACCGTCGTAATTACAATTTCAATATCCCTTACAGATAAAAAGCCGATTCATTTCAGTACTATAATAATGATATTGTAAGACTTATGTTTACAATTATTGATACCTAGTGTTTATCAGTAACAGTTAAAGAAGAAAATGGGCAGCATTGCACCACGCTTCCTATCTTAAAAGACGCACCACGTTATTTTCGTATTCTTTCAATAAACTTCGTTTTACTCTCTTGTTCTGCTTTTCGTTAAGGTAGTAATATTCTTGTGTCAGAACATAGATTCCACCACAGAAATACAAAACATGAACCCAGCAAATCACATTACGTTTATTTAAGTATTTTATTATATTTGATATTATTCTTATTAACGTTCGTTCTGTTGTAGACTGCCAGTTAAATATTTTATGGCGACTAAAAATAGTAGATATACAGCAGATAATTTATACATAAATAATTATATGTATTAATTGTAGACAAGAACTGAATATATTTGCATAAAAGCCATGATAAATTAAATATTAATTGTGAAACTTTATTTCGACGGCGGCAGTATATTTGAACCGTGAGACGCCACGCTTAATTGCTACCTGAGCAAAGACTTCAGTCTCAACCGATTTTAGTATTTTCAAATATTTATTTGTTTGCTAAATGTAAACAACATATGTTGGGAGGTGGTCAAAGCATTTAATTCTGTGATATTTAAATGTATAATATTTTGGAAGGGAAATTGTATTTTAATGGTGAGGCATTAGGTTGTGCGGAAGGATACAATTTTGGGAGCAGGGAGAGCACGCTTTCGAACGCTTGGGAAGGGACTCGTAACTTGGACGTGGTGGTGAAAGGTTGTGACACTGGGCGGTCTGAAGCCGCGTTACAAACTTGTGATTTGAAGAGTTACGCATCTACATCTAAATACATACTACGCAATCCACCGTAAGGTGCGTGGCGGAGGGTACACTGTCTCACTACTAGGCATTTCCTTTCCTATTCCACTCCCAAACAGAACGAGGAAAAAAGAATGCTTATATGCCTCCGTACGAGCCCTAATTTCTCTTATCTTGTCTTTGTGATAACTACGCGAAATATAAGTAGGCGGCAGCAAGATCGTACTACACTCAGCTTCAAATTGCGGCCCTCTAAATTTCTTCAACAAAAATTCACGAAAAGAACGTCGTCTTTCCTTCAGCGATCCTCAATTCAGTTGCCGGAGCATTTCCGTGAGACTCGCGCATTGCTCGAACCTACCGGTAACAAACCTAGCTGCTCGCTTCTGAACTGCTTCTACGTCTTCCTTTAAACTCATCTGCTGCGTTTCCCAAACACTTGAACAATACTCAAGACTTTGTCACACAAGAGTTTTATACGCGGTCTTACAGATGAAGTACATCGTCCCAAAATTCTCCCAATAAACGGAAGGCGGCTGTCCGCCTTACTCACAACTGTCCTTACGTGTTCGTTCCGTTTCATATCGCTCTGAAATGTTACGCCTAGATATTTGAACGACGCGACTGCATCAAGAAGCTCACTACTAATGCTGTATTCGAACATTATGGGATTGTTTTTCCTACTTATTCCCGTCACCTTACATTTTTCTACATTGAGAGCTAGCTGCCATTCTTCTCACCAACTAGAAATTTTGTCTAATTCATCCTGTATGCTATTACAGTCAGTTACAGACGACACCCTCCCACACACCACAGCATCATCAGCAAACAGCCGCAAATTACTACTTACTCTGTCCATCAGATCATTTATATAGATGGAAAATAATAGCGGTCCTATCACACTCCCCTGGGGCACGCCTGACGATACACTCGTCTCTGATGAACACTCGCCGTCGAGAACAACGTACTGCGTTCTATTACTTAGGAAGTCTTCCAGCCAGTCACAAATCTGTGAACCTATTCCATAAGCTCGTATCTTCGTTAGCAGTCTGCAGTGTGGCACCGTGTCGAACGCCTTTTTGAAGTCGAGAAAAACACAATCCGCCTGTTGCCCTTCGTCCATGGCTCGCAAGATGTCATGTGAGAAAAGGGCAAGCTGAGTTTCACATGAACGATGTTTCCTAAACTCGTGCTGATTCATGGAAAGAAGCTTTTCCGTTTCAAGGAAATTTACTGTATTCGAACTGAGAATATGCTCTAAAATTCTACATGAAACTGATGTCAACGATATTGGCCTGTAATTGTGTGGGTCAGTTCTCTTTCCTTTCACGTAATCGGGAGTCATCTGCGCTTTTTCCAACGACTAATAACTTTGCGCTGAAATAAAGATTCGCTATAAATGCAAGCTAAGTAAGGGGCCAATGCCACAGAATACTCTTTGTAAAACCGAGCTGGTATTCCATCCGGACCAGCAGACTTTTTCGTATTTAGTTCTCTCAGCTGCTTCTCTACAACGGAAACACCTATTACTATGTCCTCCATTTCGGAATTAGTACGTTGGTCAAAATGATGGTACATTTGTGCGGTCCTCCTGTGTGAAAGATTTCTTAAAGGTTAAATTTAGAACTTCAGCTTTCTGTTTGCTTTCTTCTATTGCTGCCCCGGAATGATCAACGAGTGACTGGATAGTGGGCTTTACATCGGACCAGAATTTGCTAAGGTATGGCTGTGGTAATGATTGTATGCTTCGCGCATCGATCTTTTTATAGAATCACGAATCTCTACTAACTTTTGCCTGTTATCATATGCGTGTTCTTTTTTTGAACCGAGTGTGCAACAGTGTTTGCTTTCTCAGTAGCTTTCCAACATTATTATTATACCACGGTGGATGTTTTCCATCCTTAATCGACGGTACATGCAAATATTTCTCTAATCCTTTATGTACAATGCACTTAAATTTAGTACACAATTCCTCTACATCCATAGTACCGGAACTAAACGATGCCCATTCATTTTCTAAGTGCGATCCTAACAATCGTCGGCTCTTTCCAACAAAAACACTCTCCTATCCATCTTGATTAGTTTATGAACTTTGGTCACCATCGACGCTATGAAGATATCATGATCACTACTCCCTGTCTCTACACAGACATCGTTAATAAGGTCAGACCTGTTCGTAGCTATAAGGTCTAAAATATTTCCATTGCGCGTGGGTTGCCGGTTGAACTGCTCAAGACAGTTGCATGTGTGGACTTAGAAAATTTATGGGACAGTGACTACAAAACTTAGTCTCTGGTAGAAGAGTGATAAACTATGGACGGTAGTAGGGTTGTGTAAATGTGATAATTCACCAATCGTGTACTCGTGTGATGACAAACTGTGTTTTATAACAAATACTGTAATTAATCGCGAATTAATTTGGAACTGTATTGTTCGATGGACTTCACTAATTTACGAGTGATAATTTGGAACTTTTATTCTCGAGTCCTTGTGATACTTATTGTGGCTCTCATGAACAATAGTTGGGGTAATATTCAGTAATTTACCGATGTATAAAGTAGGACTACCTCCACATTTTCGTGTCCAAAAAGAGTAATAAACACCATTTATGAAAATTACTTCTTGAAAGACTCTCTTGTAAACATCTTAAAATCCATTTTGTTGGTAATTCAGAGGTTCAATTTATGTTTGTTTAAATATATTTTTCGCGTCACCATCTGCATATTAATAGACTGGCTAAAATACAGAATAATTATTGATCTTATTTAAACAATTTGGGTAGCTGTTTAGGGCATAGAAGCTGACATACATAACTCAACCCTAGGAACAGAGGGAACGAGCCATAAACTTTTACTACCCTGAGTTATGTATTGTCCATTTCATATTGGTGAGTACCGATAGGAAGGTCGCAGACAGGAAATTCAAAAAGTTTCATTTTATGATAGTTTAAAATAACTATAGCGGCCACGACATCAGTTGCCTCACAGCAGTTCGGATCTTTATTAATGAAATTAATTTTAGCAACTAGCAACACAGAATTTAAAGGTCATCTACTTTTCATCTAGGTATAACAACTGAAAGGGGTTTGGAGAAGTGTGAATGTTTCCATATATGAATGGCACATAGCCACACTGGATACACATTGTGAAATTGAACCCTGTAACGTTATTTGCTGACTTTGAGCAGATCACGCTTACAGCATTAAAATCCTAATATTCGTGGTAGGTACCCTAATGCTAACGTTAGATGTTCTTAGGTAAGAGAAAGTTACGGCATGATTCGTGTTCTTAAAAGACTTTGGTAGTGGCTGGTTGCTGTATTCACAAGGCAAGACGCTATTTTACAGTTATTTATGTGATGGGATATTTCATTTTTACAGTAGATTTTTAATATTAGCTGTTTCAGGCAGCCCTGGTTTAATTTTTTATGCTATAAAATATCCTGATATGAAGAATGCAGCGGGCACTGAAGCACAGACTTGCAACTCTTCAGAAATGAATGTTTGCACAAACGTTTTAAAATTGTAGAATATACTGAGTAAGTGCAGTGTCTGACGATGATTTCCGTTTGTATGCTGAACTCACAAGGCTATAAAACTAAATGTTATAATTAGGTTTAGTTAGGGAGACGAAACGCTATTGGCCGATTTATACCCCGTATATGTAATACATTGACACACAACTGTCAGTTGTTGTACATACAAAGAGTCTGAAGCTGTTTTGCAGTCATATATTTAAATAAGAAATAGTTTCCGCGACGTAACTCAAATGAATACACACTGTAATCAAAAGAGTGTTACGCACATTGAAAGTTCGCGCGGACCTTGCCACCATAATGGCCGCCGAGGCGCTCCTCAATTTTCCCGTGTTCGCAGTCGGCCGCTTAAGGAATTGTGAGGCCTTGATAAAGGGCAACACGCAGACGGCATATTTCTCGATTTTCGAAAGACTGTTGACATGGTGCCGCACTGCAGACTGCTAACGAAGGTACGAGCTTATGGAAAATATACCCAAATGTGTCACTATTTAAGTAATAGAACCCAGTACGTTGTCCTCTATGGCGAGTGTTCATCAGAGACTAGGATATCGTCAGGTGAAGTATGACAGGACCGCTATTATTTTCTATCTATATAAATGAAATGACGGATAGAGTTGTTTGCAATTTGCGGCTGTTTGCTGATGATGCTGTGCTGTAGGGAGGATTTCGTCATTGAATGACTGTACTAGGATAAGGGATGACTTGTAGGTGGTGTGAGGAATGGCAACTAGCGCTAAATGTAGAAAAATGTAACGTGATGCAGATGAGTAGGAGAAACAATCCCGTAATTTTCGAATATAAAATTAGTAGCGTGCTGCTTGACAGAGTCGTGTCAGTTAAATATCTAGGCACAACGGTACACAGCGATATGAAATGGAACGAACTTATAAAGACGGTCGTGAGGAAGGTGGGTTGTCAACTTTTCTTTTATTGGCAGAGTTTTGGGAAGGTGTTAATTATTTGTGAAGGAGACCGCATATAAAACGCTTGTACGACCCGTCTTGAGTACTGCTCAAGTGTTTGGGATCCCCGCCAGATCGGTCTAAAGGAGGACACAGAGGCTGCTCAGAGGCGATTGTAGCTGGTAGAGTCGATCAATGCACGAGTATTACTGAAAGCTTCGAAAACTTAAAAAAAAAAAAAGTTCAAATGTTTGTAGAGCTTATGGGACTCAACTACGGGGTCATCAGTCAGTAAACCTACAAACTACTTATGAACTAGCTAATACCAAGGACGGCACAAATATCCATGCCCGAGAGGGGATTCGAACCACCGACCGTAGTGGCCGTGCTGACCGTAACTGACGCGCCGCAGACGGCTCGGCCACAGCGGCCGGCTCGGAAACTTAAATGAGAGTCACTGGAGGCGAGCCAACGTTCTTGAGAAACACTGTTGAAGAAATTTAGATGGCCGGATTTGTGGCGGACTGCAGAACGATTCCACTGCCGCCAACCTAAAACATGTAAAGACCACAAAAAAAGATCGTAGAGATTACAGCTCGTACGTATGCATACAAGTAATTGTTTTTCCCTTTGTCTTTATGTGAGTGGAACAGGAAAGTAACTTTTTGAAAACATATTTTTGGAAAAACAGCGATCTGTGTGTAGTATGTATAATTAAAACAGTCACAAATCGCAAAAAACTATATACAAAAATGCTGATCGGTCTCTGAGCAGTTACCACATGAGACAAGTGCCTGCTCCGTGGACGTCAAGCCTGCGCTACGTGGATCTGAAGAAGACCCTGTAAATAGGCCGAAACCGGTCATCATTTTTGTATAAATGATAGTTTCAACAAGTTGTGATTGTTTTTATTTATAATTAAAAAAGGAAAGTGACTAGTAGTGGTATTGAGTAACCTCTGCTTCGCACTTTTGGATGGACGGCGGAGGGTGTATGCAGATATAGAACTTGAAATAACGGCTTAACCGAGTAAAGTTAACAACTCGATAGTAGGGTTTTGGGTGATTTGCGAGGTACAGGTAAGTGGGAAATGGAAACCACGGGGAAGGGATTGGCAGACCCCTCCTAACAATTACTGAAGTGTGCCCTAAAACCAACACCGCCGGCCGCGGTGGCCGAGGGGACTGAGGCGCTCCAGTCACGGTCTGCACGGCCACTACGGTCGGGGGTTCGAATCCCCTCTCGGGCATGGATATTTTTTCCGTCCTAGTTCGTAAGTAGTTCATAAGTAATTTGTAAGTTTAGGGACTGATGACCCCGTAGTTAAGTCCCATAGACTTTACAAACATTTGAACTTTTTTTTTTTTATTCTAACACCCACCAAAATACAACGAAAAAAGTGGGGAATCTAACTACTGAATCTGATGCAGGCTAAGAATGTACTTATCTCACAAAAATAATCACATCCATTAACTGAGGAAAATAGGAACAGTTCTCAAAACTTTAAAAATGTCAAACACTTTCAGTTTAGAATACATGAACAAATACAAATATAACACAAATAAATGACTGGCAAGTTCGTATCATAACTGTAATTTCGAAGAGTCCGAATAACTCACTACACGGAGACCAAGGTAGCGTGCTTTACTTACGAGCGCCTTCCACACAAAATGTTTCAGAAAGCAGTGTAAAGGCAGAATCCTAACTCTCGCCCAGATAAGCAGTTGCAAGCGATACGACCAAATGCTGCTGGAGCTGACGTCGGTGGAACTGGGGCAGTGCGTTCGAGTGCTGAAAATCGCGGTCCGATCGAAAGAAAAAAACTTCTCAAAGACAGAAGCGTAAATGCCCTACTCTCGGCACGTAAGCATACAGTGTCTAATGAAACCACAGGCTCGGCTGTGTCTCGCCAACTCAGACTAAACACAAGATTCTCGAGTGCACAATTAACACCAGAGCTAGGAATTTTTTATTTTCAAACATTTTACTCAAAGACGTACATAAACACAAGGTCAAACGATACGTAGTAGGTTGAGAAATTTTCACTTTTTGTCACGTTACTAATGGTGTTCAATAAACTCAATAAATGACAATAAGCAAGTTTATTGAACAATGTCTGTTGATGTGACAACAAAGTGAAAACTTCTCAACGAATGACGTATCGTTTGACCTTGTGTTTATGTACGTCTTTGAGTAAAATGTTTGAAATTCAAAGAACTAGCGTTTCGTGTCAACGCTATACAGTTGTTCCCTCATGATTGCCTAACAAGCTGGAAACTGATTTGAAGTGAATAAAAATCAGTAGCACAAAAACAGTTTGTTTCTTTTAAGTATTTACGATGTAACTCACAAACTATTGTTCAGAAGCATTTTTATATACAAATCAGGGATGTTACGGAAGTTCGATTCCGATTACAAAAGTTCGGAAATTCCGATTCATTTTGGTCCTTCGATTCCGATAAATTTTAGACGGACGTTATAACGTTATATCAGAGGTTTTCTTGTCCAAGACAGTCTAAATTACATTTTCAGACTATTGTTTCCTCAGTAATTATTTGTCAGAATACCAGGGCCGGCAAGAAATTCTACACTTTCCATCATAACAAAGGATCGTCACTGATTGGAATACGTTTTCTTCTATTGTACTCATCAAATAAATCTTCAATAGGAGAAAACTGTTCAAAACAGCATGTTTGTCAGATGTAGTATTCTCAATATCATCATCATCGCTACTCGATAATATATTCGATAAAATCGTTTGCACAGTGCTGTAATTACTGGTACACTGAACAGCTGTCGGTGATTGCCGCGCGGGAGTAGCCGAGCGGTCTAGAGCGCCACGTCACGCGTCGGAGGTTCGAATCCTCCCTTGATCATGGATGTATGTGTTCTCCTTAGGTTAGTTTAACTTAGTTTAAGTAGTCTGTAACACTAGGGACTCATGTCCAACGTAGTATGGTCCAATAGGATTACAAACATTTGAACTTTTTTTCTTTGACGATCATTACTCGATTGTCCGCCAATATTTGTCGTCTCCACCAAGCTCAGTAACCAGCGAACTACTTTTTAGTGGTGCCGGCCTAATCTATGACCCGTTGAGGAGATGATAGGACGGAGAAAAAGCTGCGAGGCTTTTGTTTATAAAATATGATTTAGTTCTTTTGGGGTCAGCCGGCCGCGGTGGCCGAGGAGACTGAGACGCTCCAGTCACGGACTGCACGGCCACTAAGGTCGGGGGTTTGAATCCCCCCTCGGGCATGGATATTTGTGCCGTCTTTAGTATAAGGCAGTTGATAAGTAGTTTGTGAGTTTAGGGACTGATGTCCCCGTAGTTAAGTCCCATAAGCTTAACAAACATTTGATTTTGATTTTGGGGTCACTTCATTTGGGTTGATTTATTATTACTGTTTAAGATTTTTTTTATTTTCAACTCTCAGGTATACAAACCTACCTCTATTTTATTTTATTAAGCCTACGCTTAACAGCTTAACATAGCTATCTTCTACCTCCAGTTCCGATTTCGGTTACGATTTCGGTTCCGGTTCCGATAAACCAAATTTAAAAACTCCGCTTCCGAATCCGGTTCCAATATAACCACTTCCGTTATATCCCTGACACAAACTACTTACTTTCTACCTAGTTTGATTACCTGTCATCGGATAATATTTGGAAATAAAAGGAACGGTGAACGAATAGAAAGGAACAATCGTTAGTGTCCATCTCTAGTATGCCTGTATGTGTTTCCGAAAATTTAACATTAAAAACAAGAACGTCCCTACAGTGCGATTTCACGAAGCGTTACTCTCGCGTATCATTTTTATCAGAGCCGCTGATAGTCATGCACAGCAGACGTTGCTGGCACTTAAAGGCTTTATAATTCACTGATTACAACAGTTGAAGATTTTAATGCTTCGTAGCAACGGTCGCATATGAAAAACTGTACTCTAACGGTAATGTGGAGTCCACTTTTATTTTGTGCATGTCTGTGACAAACCTCCTTTCCAACTGTATAAGGTTCACAGGACTCCTCGTAAAATTACTTTTATAAACGGTACTTAAAGTTTCGTATTCACGTATTAATGTAATGATGGTTGCCATGTTCTGGTTCGTGGTCCAGATTCTGTGAACCAGCTATGGAAAAAGACGTTTTAGTATTTCGGCTGGTAATCTGCAGCGATTTCCATCGCGTCTCTTCGCGTTTCCTCTCTAGATATCTACGATCGACTTCACTGGTCTCGATTTCGCTATCCGTTCACGTACGACACAATATTCGACTTCTCATATTGCAGACATCTTCGTGGAACAGCAGACGTCATAACTCGGTCTTGCGTCGCTAGTCGTGTAAACAGGTGCGCTTTCCCGCGACCTCATCATGTGAAACAGCGGCAATATTGTGCTCACCATCTAACACAGCGAGACAATAAAGAAAGCACCTCGCGCAATTTTCCAGCCGCGGAGACAATACCGCAGGACACACATTCGGTTTTCCACTGCAGTGGCGCGTCATTTCTCATTGCTGTTGTTCCAGTTCAGCTCTACACGATCCGCATCATCAATAAAGTTTTATTGTAGGAATGCATTTCTTATTAAGACTAACAATTTGTTGACTCAATCAATCATCACTTCGTTTACATGAACTACTTTTATTAGCTCTATAATAACACAAAGTGAATAATGCTGTTGACAAGAAATCTCAAATCAATTCCATATTTCTAGATTTCCAAAAGGCTTTTAACAATAAACCTCACAAGTAGCTTCTAATCAAATTTCGTGCCTATGGAATATCGCCATAATTGGGCGTTTGGATTCGTGATTTGCCGCGGTGGAGTAGCCGAGCGGTCTAAAGCGTCTCGCTGCGGAGCGCGCGGTTGCTCGCCGTGGAGGTTCGAGTCCTCCCTGGGGCATGGGTGTGTGTGCATTTGTCCTTAGGTTAGTTTACCTAGGTTTAAGTAGTTTGTAAGCTACGGACTGATGACCACGCAGTTTGGTCCGATAGATTTACAAACATTTGAACATTTGATTCGTGATTTCCTATAAGAAAGGACACAGTACGTAGTAATTGACGGCAAGTCATGGAGTAAAACTTCCTCTGGGAATATCATAGGGGCCCTATTGTTCCTTATTTTAAAAACGATTTAGGAGACAATCTGAGTAACTCTCTTATGAGGATGATGCTCTCATTTATCGATGAGTAAACGTACCTAAAGATAAAAAGTAAATGCATAATGATTTACATATCTGCATGCAGCAAAAATTGACAATTGACCCTAAACAATGAAAATAGTGAAGTCATCCATATGAGCAATAGAAGAAATCCGTTAAACTTCATTTTCACGATAAATCAGTGAAAAGTAAAGGCAGTAAACATAATTTCGAACAAATTAGGTTGGAAAGGAAACACATAAAATATCGTGCCTCAGGCGAAAGAAAGGCTACGATTATTGGCAGAACACTTAGAAGTTGCAACATTTCTACTAAATAAACTGCCTACACCACACTTGTGCGTCCTATTTTCGAGTATTGCTGTGCATTGTGAGTACCCAACCAAGTAGGACTAACGGAAATTGTGGAGAAAGTACAATAGCAATACAAGGGAGAGAGTTTCATGGAAATGATGCAAGAGTTGGGGAGGAAATCATTAAAAGAAAGACGTTGTTCGTTACGGTGAGATCTACTGCCGAATTTCCTTCGCCACTTTTCTCCTCCGTTGCGAACATAGGGAGACATGCTCATAATAATAAAATAAGAGAAATCAGATCGAAAATCGAAGGATTCAGGTATTACTTTTTCCCGCGACCTATTAGAGAATGGAACGGCACAGAAATATTACGAAACCGGTTCGATGAGCCATCTGCTTGGCACTTAAGTGTGATTTGCAGAGCAAATATGTGGATGTAGTTGAAAAATGTGGATAAAGTAGCGAGGGGTCTATATTCAGTTGGATTTAATATTTTGTAATATTCTGTGGGAATTATTATTTTGTGAATAAGATCCCTGTAAGTCAAAGAGTATATACTGTGTAGTTAGCTTCCTTGGTCAGAGAGGTAGCATTATTGCTCTGTCTGGTAATGGTGGCGCGCTGTGTAACGGTGGGAATGGGCAGTCGTGTCTTGTTGTTGTAATGTAGCGGGCGGAGTAGGAGGTTGAACTGTGAGCTGTGGGCAGAGGATGTCTGTTAGCTCGACTGCTGAATAGGATGAATATGTTCAGACAAAGAATGTATAAGGTAATATGTATATGTTTTAGTAATGATGTTGTTTTTTAATTTTCAATATAAGTGTGATAATGAAATTTCTCTTCCTTTATTTTGTAGTGTATAGAAACTTCCATTTTTCCTCCAGTTAATTGATGTGAATTGTTTTGAAGTGAAGTAAAAGTGTTAATCTCAAACGTACTTGCACGTGGTGGCTCTGTGAGTGTATGTTTTAACAGATAATTTTCACTAAAATAATTAGGGTGCAGGTTAGGATTGTTGAAAACTATGTTGAGAGTATGATAATGATGAGGCAGTTACAATGAGTGAAATATCAAAGGTAGAGTGCTTATCGGTGGGTTAATTCAGATTTTCTGGGCTTGTATTAACTGTGAGTAGAGAATTTCAAGAGATCATTTTTTGATAAAATAATAGGTGATTAACAACGCTCGATAATGAAGTGTTTGACTAAGTGTGATGAGCCAACCACAGTACGTTTCAACTGTTACAAAAATTCAATTTACTTCTCAGTAAAGGTATTGGCATCTTTGAAGTGTCACAAGAATTCACTTCATTTCACAGTAAAATATTTATGTGCACTCTCAGTTACTTTTTTGAAACGAGAGATTAACTTCACCATACACAATAGTTGAGGATTTTCATTTTTGATACTGATGTTGAGAATTTACAATATGTCATTAAAGTGATGCATTTATTTTGAAGTAATTTATGGACGTAAGTAACGTATCAGTTAGAGCTTCTTTTCATAGCAATGCACGACTGAGTTATCCGTTGCGCGGGCCTGACGTGTACATAATTTACTATCAGGGCTTAGTTTTTGATCCAGTGTATGTAACAGTCACAAAGAATTTGATGTGCTTTTCTTATGTGTGAAAAATCTGAATTTTACGTAACCTATGGTTTGTTATCAACAGAAATCACTGCTAGTCAGACAAACATAGTCACACATAAACACTCACACTGTCAGATAGCAAATCCTAGTTCCATCTCCACGACCAATCCAAAAAATAAATTATATTTAATAAATATCATAAAACAGATAACTTTCACAGTGACCGTCACATTCTGTGCAATAGTTTGTGTATGTTCTAGGTACATTGTCTAGTCCTGCCTTTGCAGGTTATGCTACACTACAGCTCTTCACGATCCGCATCTGTGACAATTCCGCGATAAATAAAGCTTTACTCTAGGCTAAGAATGAATTTGTTCGTAAGATCTATTATTTGGTAACAGTATCACTCAACGTATAGTGGTCGTCACGTTCTATAGTATCTTAGGCCAACGTTGTAGAACGATGAATATTACTTTTTGGTGAAATGTTTTGTCCTTTCCTCGTATCTACGTTGCAACGCAGGAACAGCGTTTCACCATATTAAAATTTTCGCACATGACAGTCTGAGTGCGCCAGTTCTGGGCTATGCAGTGGATAAAAAAGTGACAACCAACACAAGCTGGTGACACGTGAGTAGGAAATTTCCTACTCACGACTTTTCTCCCGTACTACTGCACCAACATTCCATGTGTCTCCGTCCCTTGATTCCCCAATTTAAGCAGACCTTGGTGTTTGCATGTTGCTTCATTGCGCTGTGACTCTTCCTCACACATTGACTACGTCCAACTGGTCCGTTTACACTGCCAGTCACTTGCAATGCATGCTGTGTTTCAATTCTCATCAGGTCTCTAAGAGACCCATGCCCTAAAACAACACACATACGACAAGTTACCGTGCAGATATGACACTAGTCACCGAACGTTTTAGACACGCTACTTATGATTGACAAGTTGATTCTCATCCACCATACTGCTACCATTACTATCCGGAGGTACTAACATCATGATTATACCGGGGTTGTAACTACCTTGATTTTTTTTTTTTTTTTTTTTTTGTGGGTGGCAGGGGGGGGGGGGTGCTTATGTGTACCACAAATGTTCAAATGTTTGTAGAGCTTATGGGACTACGGGGTCATCAGTCCCTAAATTTCCAACTACTTATGAACTAGCTAATACTAACGACGGCACAAATATCCATGCCCGAGGGGGGATTCGAACACCCGAACGTAGTGGCCGTGAATAACGTGATTGGCACGCCGCAGTCCTCTCGGCCACCGCGGCCGGCTGTGTGTGCTGCCACTACTGTGATTGCCCTTTCTTCCGGCTTAAACTAATGCATCCAGGTTTCGTCACATTTTATGAGTATGACAAAAAAGGCCCCTCCACCGACCTAAAACCATTCTAATAGTACACATGTACCGACTGGTATCTGAATCTTGTGCCCCGTTGTGAGTATTCGTGGAATCCACTTTGAGCAAAACGCAACCCCTTTGGGAGCTTGCGACACACTCATTTAACAGCTGAAAAGCCAACTGGCAAGTTGTGATGCACGAATCTCCCCACAGTATGGCGCAGCGCGTTGCACTATTTGGAGAAACAGTGATTGAATGGCAACCAAGTAACTCAACTTTTTCTCATCTTGACGCATAACCACTCTACTCTTCGCCCTACATTACTACTGTCAACCACACCATTATCTTACAGGACATACGAACGCTCATTGCCGTTCATGGCGCTTTCTTCTGGTACCGAATATTCAGTGCAAACACGTTCCTAGCAACGATGTCTTGAGTAGATGCCACATCGATTCTTCACAGCCGGTCTCTCATCTGTCTACGTTGTTCGAAAATGGCCCGCGTACAAAATGATCATCAAACTTCGGACACTTAAAGGACGTTAATTGTCGGAAGCACAGGTACGGCGGAATAGGTTTGAGTCCGCCCTTGGACATGTGTATGTGCGTTGTTCTTAGGATATGTGAGTTTAAGTAGTTTGTAAGTCGAGAGAGTGGAGACCACTACAGTTTGGTACCATAACTTTACAAACATTTAATTTGATTTCCGAAGCACACAAAAACAGAAGAAAGGAATGTATTTCTTGAGCTGTAGTATATTATACAGAGTTACTCATCTCATTCCCGAGTTCAATAATCATTGAATTCATTGTACCCGTGGTGGAAAGGCCGAGCGCTCTAAGGCGCCTTGCTGCGGAAGCCGCGGTTTCTTGCCGTCGGAGGTTCCAGTTCTCCCTCGGGTGTCTGTGTTCTCCTTATGTTAGTTTAGTTGTAATCGTATAGTCTATTATATTTCATAATTTATAAATTCATTATTTTTGACCGAAATGTTTACAAAAAATCATAAAGCTACGGGGAAACTTAAAATGGACCGTAAGACATCATATTGTGATTTCTTTTGTTCATTATACAAATACTTGAAGTGTTCTCCATGTAACACACATTACATCTCACCATATAGTTCACACTTGTAAGCCTTTGACCTTTTTATGTAATATTTGATTTCGCGATCTTTTTCGGTCAAATAAAAGGCATATTAGAATTTTTGGAACATAATTTTACTTGTATTTTTCATCTTTAAATCCATTTAATCAGTGTAGCAGACATTTATTATTGAGCCAACACATTCCACACTGTCTCCTACTTCACATCTCCTCTACTACAATACCTTTGATATTATCGTTTTTATTTTGAATGAAACCAAGGAGGTTAGAACACAAGAAGACACCCTCATGCTGAAAAAGGCAAGACTTCCTCCGCCATATTGCTTAGTGTTGCAGAAGTCTTCGTATTGTAGAGTCGATGTTTATGTCAGTTAAAATAGTAACAAAACGTCCGTTGTTTTGCCGTGATGTACAAAGTGTTAAAAAGAGTACAAATCAGCCGTTAAGAATTTAGTTTTCAAATATATTATGATGAGTATTTATTACAATTTGTTGTTGTGGTCTTCAGTCCGCAGACTGGTTTTATGCAGCTCCCCACGCTACCCTGTCCTGTACAAGTCTGTTCATCTGAGAATGCGTTCGGCAACCTATATCCTTTTGAATCTGCTTACTGTATGCGTCCCTCGGTCTCCCTCCACGATTTTTACCCCACACACATGCTAAGTTGACAATTCCTTGATGTCTCATAATGTGTCCAACCAATATATCCCTTCTCTTAGTCAGAATATGCCAGAAACTCCTTTTCTCCCCAATTCGGTTGAACACCTCCTCATTAGTTAAGTGATCTACCAATCTAATTTTCATCATTCGTCTGTAGCACCACATTTCAAAAGCTTCTATCATCTTTTTATCTGAACTCCTTATCGTCCACGTTTCACTCCCATACAATGCTACACTCCAGCAAATGCCTTCAGAAAGGGCTTTCTAAGATTTAAATTAATATTTGATGTTTAAGAGTTTCGCTTCTTGAGAAACGCTTTTCTTCCCATAGCCATTCTGCATTTTATATCTTCTTTACTTCGGCCATCAGAAGTTATCTTGCTACCCAAATAACAAAATTCATCCACTACTTTTATTGTCTCATTACCTAATCTAATTCCTTCAGCATCGGCTGATTTTCTGACATTGCATTCCATTACCTTCGTTTTACTCTTGTTAATGTTCATCTTATATTTTTCTTTCAAGACACTGTCCATCCCATTCAATTGCTCATCCAGATCGTTTGTGGTCTCTGACAGAATTACTATGTCATCGGCAAACTGCAATGTTTTTATTTCTTCTCCCTGCACTTTAATGCCTCTCCAAATTTCTCCTTCCATTCCTTCACTGCCTGCTCAATGTATAGATTGAACAACATTGGGGAAAGGCTACAACTCTGTCTTACTCCCTTCGCAACCTCTGCGTCCCTTACTTGCCCTTCGACTCTAATAACCGCTGTCTGGTTTTTGTATAGGTTGAATATAACTCTTCGCTCCCTATATTTTACCCCTGATACCTTCAGAATTTAGAAGAGTGTATTCCAGTCGACATTGTCAAAAGGTTTCTCCAAATCTACAAATGCTAAAAATGTAGGTTTGCCTTTACTTAACCTACCATTTTAAGATACGTCGTATTGCCTCCCGTGTTCCTACATTTCTCCTAAATCCAAACAATGCATACCAATATTATAAATGCGCAAAAAGCTCTGTTGTTGTTGTTGGTTGTTTTAAGGGGACTAAACAGCTAGGTTATCAGTCCCCTGTTCCTAGCTGAGAGTCAACTGTCAATAAAGATAAAACAACGCCCTGAAAATGACACCGCACAAAAGGGCAGGTTAACAATAGACAAGCCACTGACAATACAAAACGAAGACACACACAATTAGTAAAAGAATGTCACGAATAAAACTGGTTAGCAGAGTACCTTGGCTGGCTGATCACAAAGAAAAAACAGGATGAGCCAGCTATACTGCACACACTAAGAACTTCTAAGGACGTGAAAAGTTAAAAAGCTGGGTTGGTGGTGGCCTAAGATGTCAGACCGCAGCACCTATCGTTAGATCGAGTCATAAAAACCAGCAGCGCGGATAAAACTTAAAACTTTGTTAGCCATAGAGGCGTCGTCACCTAAAACTAAGGGTAGTGCGTCTGGAAGATTAAAAGAATGCCGCAGGTTGGCTAAAATCGGACAGTCCATAAAAAGATGGGCCACTGTCATTACGACACCACATCGACACACGGGCGGGGACTCACGGCGTAGGAGATACCCATGGGTCAACCACGTGTGCCCAATACGGAGTCGGCAAAGGACAACCGACTCCCTGCGAGAAGCCCTCAGGGACGTCTTCCATGCAGCAGTAGACGGCTTGACAGCACGGAGCTTATTGGGTTCAGTGGAATCTGCCCATTCAGAATTCCAAACCTTTAAGACCTTGCGGGTCAACTGGGTTTGGAGGTCGGAAACTGGGAGGCCAATATCCAGGGACCGCGAAGTGGTGGCCTGCTTGGCCAGCTAATCAACACGTTCATTGCCCGGTATACCTATGTGCCCTGGCGTCCAGACAAAAAGGACAGAACGGCCTGACTCGCCAAGGGCGAAGACAGCATCTTGAATGGCTCGCACCACTGTGTTTTTCGGTAGAAACTGGTCGAGGGCCTGTAAGCCACTCAGAGAGTCGCTACAGATGACGAACGATCCCCTGGGGCGAGCTCTGAGGTGTTCAAGAGCTCTCAGAATACCGGCCAGTTCTGCAGTGAAGATGCTGCTTCCACAAGGAAATGACCACTGTTCGATGTGGTCACCATGGATAAAGGCATATCCAGCATGGCCATCGACCAAAGAACCGTCCCTGTAGATGATGTTTGCTCCGTAAAACGTATCAAGCAGTGCATGGAACCGGCGACGGAGAAGTAGTGGTGAAATTGAGGCTTTCGAATCCCGGGACAAGTCCAGCCGAAGCTCCAGGCGAGGAATTTTCCAGGGGGGGGGATACGGAGGGAGTAATGGTAAGGTGGAGGAAGGGGTAAGGAATCAAGTGAGGAGAGAAGGGAACGGACGCGGACCGCAATCGGGAGACCCGACCTGGGCCGACGTCGTGGGGAAGGGAGTGCAGAAAGTGGGAAGAGAAGCCTGTGATTCGGATGACGGGGTGAAGGATGAACCCGGGCAATGTAACTCACCAGCAACCGTTGCCGGCGATACCGCAGAGGGGGAACACCAGCTTCAGCTAGAAGGCTCGTTTCGGGACTGGTGCGAAAAGCCCCTGTTGCGAGCCGCACGCCTGTGTGGTGAACGGGGTCTAGGACCCGCAAAGCAGAAGGGGCTGCTGAGTCGTACACCAAGCTCCCGTAATCAAGCCGCGACAGAATAAAAGACTTGTAGAGCTGAAGAAGGGTTGAACGTGCTGCTCCCCAACTAGTATGGCTGAGGCATCTAAGAACATTTAAATGCCGCCTACACTTCTGTCGCAGCTGACGTAGGTGTGGCACCCAAGTCAGCTGGGCATCGAAGACCATGCCCAGGAAGCGATGTGTTTCCTCGACCTGAAGTAGTTCACCACCCAAGTAGAGCTCTGGGTCAGGGTGAACTACCCGACGGCGACAGAAGTGCATCACGCGGGTTTTCCGTGCGGAGAACTGAAATCCGTGAGAAGAGGCGCATGAGTGGGCCTTTCAGATGGCACCCTGCAGCCGCCGTTCAGCTACGCCGATGGAAACGGAGCTGAAATACAGGCAGAAGTCATCGGCGAACAGGGAGCAACTGACTGATGACCCCACAGCCGCAGCGAGACCGTTTATCGCCACTAAAAACAATGGAACGCTGAGGACGGAGCCCTGTGGGACACCGTTCTCTTGAATACGGGGGGAGCTAAATGATGCCCCGTCCCTCACCTGGAACGAGCGGTGGGAGAGGAAATTGCGAATAAAAAGAGGAAGGGCACCCCGTAAGCTCCAGTCATGAAGAATTGTTAAAATATGGTGGCGCCAGGTGGTGTCATACGCCTTTCGAAGGTCGAAAAATACAGCAACCAAATGCTGACGCCTAGCAAACGCAGTGCGAATGGCCGACTCCAATGACACGAGGTTGTCAATGGTAGAACGGCCCTTGCGAAAGCCCCCTTGTTGTGGAGCTAGGAGTCCACGCTCTTCAAGGATGCACATAAACCGCCGACTCACCATACGTTCGAAAAGCTTGCAGAGAACGTTGGTGAGGCTGATCGGACGGTAATTGTCAACCACCAGGAGATCTGCACCAGGTTTCAGCACTGGGATGATAGTGCTTTCCCGCCACTGCGACGGGAAAGCGCCCTCTGCCCACAGATGGTTAAACAGGGCGAGAATGCGGCGTTGAAACTCTGGTGAAAGGTGCCGGAGGAATTGGCTGTCAATCCTATCTGACCCTGGAGTTGTATCAGGACACGCAGCAAGGGCAGTTCGGAATTCCCACTCGCTAAACAGGTCGTTGTATACTTCCCGACGACGAGTGCGGAAAGATAACTGTTTCCGCTCGGCCCGCTCTTTGAGGGAGCGGAAGTCGGCACTGTACGTGGCAGTCGCAGAGCATTGTGCGTAGTGGTCTGCCATATGCTCGGCGATAGCTGTCGGGAGCGTGCAGAGCACACCCTGGATGGTGAGAAATGGGATTCCTGTCGGCGGACGGTATCCAAAGACGCGTCGAACTTGCGTCCATACCTGAGTCAGGGAGGTGCGGGAGCCGATACTGGCTACATACCGCTCCCAGGAATCCTGCTTGCTCTGCTGTACGAGGTGTCGAGCACGCGCACGGGGCCGTTTAAAGGCCACCAAATTCTCCACGGTAGGGTGGTGTCGATGGCGCTGGAGCGCTCGCCGACGCTCCCGGATAGCCTCAGCAATCTCCGGTGTCCACCAAGGCACGGACCTACGCCTAGTGGAACCGGTGGTTTGTGGAACCTCAGCTGCCATGACAATACTATCAGTCACCTGTTGGACTGCATTGTCAACGTCATCTGGCAGTGGTGCAGCGATGACAGCGGTTGAAGTGTAGACTGGCCAGTCAGCCCTACGGAGACACCAACGGGGTAAGCTGTCTGCAGCTTGGCACTGCGGGAGCGACACAAAGATTGGAAAGTGGTCGCTGCCACACAGATCATCATGTACGCACCAACCAAGGTGTGGTCGGAGGCTGGGGCTGCAGACGGAGAGGTCGATTGCTGAATACGTGCCCTGTGCCACGCTAAAATGCGTGGGGGCACCTGTATTCAGGAGGCAACGGTCTTGTTGCGCCAATAATGTCTCAACATCCCTACCGCGGCCTGTGGTCTGGAGTACACCCCACAAAGGGTTGTGGGCATTGAAGTCCCCCAAGAGGAGGAATGGTGGAGGAAGTTGGGAGACCAGAGCAGTAAGGGTGTTGAGAGACACGACCTCATCTGGAGGAAGGTACAAGCTGCAGACAGTGAATTCTTGCATTATCCGGATTCTGACAGCCACTGCCTCAAGAGTGGTTGTGAGTGGCACGGGGGCACTGGGGACAGTGTCCAGGATATACAGGCAGACACCGCCAGACACCCTGTCGTAAAGGGTACTGTTGCGGCAGTAGCCCCGATACCCACGGAGGACAGGGGTGCGCTGTGCTGGAAACCATGTCTCCTGTAGGGCGATACAAAATGCCGGGTAGCGGTACAGTAGTTGTCGCAGCTCAGCCAGGTGATTAAAGAAGCCGCTGCAATTCCACTGGAGAATAATTCGTTCTCCACGCTCTAAGGCCATAAAGGAAAGAAAAGAAGAAGATCATTCCATAGGAGCGTCTGCTGCCTGATGGTCAGGCTCAACAGAATCTATGACCATAGAATCGGGTGATTCTGGTTGTGCAGATCTCCTATGGTTGGGTGAATCAAGAAGTGCGAGATCCTCAGCGGAAGCGAGGATCTCGACCTCATCCTCTGAGGCAGAGGATGCGGGTGTGGGTGGCTTGGAAGCCACCAAAGAATCCTTTTTCTTCTTCTCTTTCTTTTTACCCTCTCGCTGGTCCTTGGGTGTTAAGGACCTTGGGGGCTTCTCAACAGGGGCTGCAGGTGCCGACGAAGAGGTGGAGGCCCCTCGATCAGCAGCCGCGGGATCCTTCAGCCATCGGCCGGGATCCACTTTCCCACGAAGAGAAGCCTCGGAAGGGACTGTCCCATGGGACCCCTTCCGGGTGAGAGGAGCCAGAGAAGGCTGTTGTTTCTCTGGCTGTGGGGTGGGGACCGACGTCCCCTGTGATGGCTTATCTGTTGCTCCCAACGTGAATAGTGTGGGAGCAACCGAAGGTGTTGGGCTCCCAACTGTCAAGGGGGCAGGTGGATTGGATCGGGCCTGGTGGCCTGCTGGTATTGGTGGTGCACTCTGTGGTGTAGCGACTGTGGGGATCGACAATGAAGCTACTGTCGAGTATGGGGTCGTCATGTCACTGGGTGGAGTTTTGCATACTTGCGCCTGGCCTCTGCATATGTCAGTCGGTCCAGGGTCTTGTACTCCATGATCTTACGCTCCTTGTGAAGTACAGAGCAGTTGGGAGAACACGGAGGATGCTGCTGATTACAATTGACGCAAACTGGAGGCGGGGTACAAGGGGCGTCCGGGTGGGATGGACGACCGCACTCCCGACATGTTGAGTTGGCATCACATCGGGAGGACATGTGCCCAAACCTCCAGCACTTGAAGCAGCGCATAGGGGGAGGAACATAGGGCTTTACGTCGACCCGGTAGACCATCACCTTGACCTTCTCAGGCAATGAATCGCCCTCGAAAGCCAAGATGAAGGCACCGGTGGCAACCCTCTTGTCCTTCGGACCCCTATAGATACGGCGGATGAAATGCACACCACGCCGCTGCAAGTTAGCTCTCAATTCGTCATCTGATTGCAGCAGCAGATCCCTGTGGAAAATGATACCCTGGACCATGTTTAACGTCTTATGTGGCGCAATAGAAACGGAAACATCACCCAGCATGTCGCAGGCTAGCAAAGCCCGTGACTGCGCTGGGGATGACGTCGTTATCAGAACCGACCCAGATCTCATTTTTGACAGACCCTCGACCTCTCCATATTTGTCCTCTAAATGTTCGGCGAAGAATATTGGCTTTGTCGTCATAAAAGATTCCCCATCATTACGTGTGCAGACCAGATATTTCGGGGCATAAGCCTCACCCTGAAGTTTCGCCCGACGTTCATCCCATGGTATGGACAAGGAAGGAAACGTTTGGGGATCATAATTTGCGGCGTTGTAATCGCCTCGACCACGCTTAGAGACGGCGGTTGTACGTCCGCCAACGTTTCGTGCACGTTTCATGGTGTTCCCACGAGCAGCTAGGGAAATAAGCGTCCACCCACCCAGAGCCCCGCTTGCCTGGGTAAGCCTTATACAACTGAGGTGCGGCAGGTTTCTCAGAGGTTGCTCGCTAGCGGCTGTTCAACCTCAACAGCCATGCATCTCCTCGGCACGTAGCACACCTTGAGATTGAGGTTTTTTTTAGAGAGGTTTATTCCGTCCTCGCGACCCAGGCGATTAAGCCAAGATCCCCGGGCTCTGAAACGTACAACGTTCCACCGTCGCGCCGAACGATGGTCGTTGAGGCACGCACAGAGCTTACGGTGTAGCGGACTGTTGGCGCGACACAGCCCACGGCTCAGGACCCCGGTTTCGCCAAGCCCGTACCCAGCAAATTAATGCTGAGCCCCTGAGGGGGAAAGCTCTGTCTGGTACGCTTTCACGACTAAACCGTTTAATCGATTTTGACGTAATTCGGTGTAGCAATAGCGTGAACGATGAAGAAGAACGTAGGCTACTTTATAAATTGTGTAATTGAAGACATATGTTGATTTTAAGTATACAAGTCAAAATATGCAACAGGTGAACATCAAAGTTTCTCTTATAGCTTCTAAGACGCTTGATGACTTCTTGGAACAGCTATTTATTCTTTGACTTTTAAATTAGTCTCATTCATTAAAATACTTTTAATAGTTGATGTGTTGTACGTAATACGATTCAACATAATGAATACAATGCTTACACAAGGCGTCAATGTCTTCTAACAACCGAACGAATTTTGATGACATTTGAATCCTCCATAATTTACACATTGCATATCGTATAGTTTCTGCAGTGAGAGGTTTAGTCCTGATGTAACAAACAGTTTCTTTTCTTATTAAAAATTACTCTACTCACATTTACCAGTTACACAATGATTCGCTCAATTTTAGGCTTCACTCGTCCTTCTTATACGCACTTATACTTTTGAGTGTCTTCAAGATTCTTGCCCTTTGTTGTTCAGCTGTAGCAACAATTATAAAATTGGGTTCTTATTTGTAAAAAGAAAATAAAATTAAAAAATTAAAAAAAAAAGTTTTATCCGTTTTCTTGCCACGTCTGTGCCGTTTTCCCTTCAGGTACAGTTGTGGTGGCTGATTTGGTACGTTAAATAACGTAGTTATTCCATTCTATATGCGTTTACTACGTTCCGCCCTCTCCGATTTTACTGGAATTGTACTGATAAAACGTTAACTTTCGTGAGTAGAAAACGTCTTTCTGCCAAATGGCAGGTCTTCTGGTGTTTCCTAGCCATTATTCTATTTTTAGTAGCAAATGAAATTATTAAATAAAAACCTCTAAATTACAAGACAATTGTAAATAAATTGAGCAGCAGTGTACCGTTTCGTACCTCATCAGGGATCTTGGGAAACTTAAGAAAGATAAAGGTGGAGCTATTTTAAGTGATTACCTATTTTATGACAATGCATAAAAAAGTTTGTATAGCTTATGGGACTTAACTACGGGATCATCAGTCCCTAAACTTACAAACTAGCTAATACTAAGGACAGCACAAATATCCATGCCCGAGGGAAGATTCGAACCCTCGACCGTAGTGGCCGTGCAGACCGTGACTGGAGCGCCTCGGACACCGCGACCGCAACACTGCATACGTTTCATAATGTAAAAAGTATGTTAAAATAAATATGAACGATACTATTCGCACTCATCTAATATCGTATTGAGATATGTAGCTTTCCGACAACTTGGAGCGCTGCTTGCAGTGAATAACAAAAGTCTGGGGGGAGTGCTCCGCTCCAGGCACCTCACAAAAATTTCTTATTTTACTATTTCCTATTATTTTAATTTTTTAATTTTTTTAAATGGGTCTGCACCGGAATTTTGAAATAGTGTACATGTAATAAATCACAACGTAAGTATAATATGCCAAGCAAAAGTGAACGTGACAATGGGTCGCCAGCGTAATGACGCCATTGAGAACGTATGCTGCTGTCACTGTGTGCGGTGTTAATGCTGACGCGACCAACTTTGATGCTGCTGCTGTTGTTACTGCTATGCTGAAGCTACGAACCGATTGTTCATATTCGGCGACCCGCTGCTTAGCAGGTCAGCGGCGCCACCGAGTGGAAGCTTATGAAAGCAGCCAAAAGTACCAACAACAACAGTGTTATTTAAGTTCAGTTTTTACACAGAGATTCATGTAAATGGCTTTCATTTCTGAGTACATACTCCATATAATATACTTTTGTGGACAAATAAGAAGCTTCCAGATAGCTGAACTGTGACTTATTAAGACAAAATCTCGTTCGATAAATATGACATGAGCTACATATCGGAAATTCGGAAGAGTACCTAAATTCTATACAAGAACTGACATTGTTACTGCTATGCTGAAGCTACGAACCGAAATGCAGAACAAGATTTTTCCAATAATGACAGAATCAAGCTGACTCATTTCTAAGTTCAGAAATGAAAAGACGATTTTTATGTTGAATACATACGAAATTTCTTTCTGCAGGCTCGACGTCATTACATATTCATACTAAAATTCTGTACCACCACGTCTTTAAAATTTCAAGGCGACCTATATCTTGTAAAAATGAAAATAAAAAGATATTGAGGGAAAATGACAAAAACAACAGTAATTATTAATTTAGCAACAAAATTTTTTTGTGTAAAATAGCAGATGACTGTTGTTCTGCTTGCACGTCCATAGATAATGCAGGTAACTGTATCTAAAAATAAATAAATAAATGAAAATTTAAAAAAGTACCACTTTCAACTCAGAACGCAATGAAAACACACTTTTCACCACAAATGCTATTGGTTCCGTAATATGGCGACAATGGCTTCACTTCTGTGGCGTCAAGGACCTCCTTGGCAGGCACACTGCAGTTCTATCACAGTTCTATACTGAGAGAGCAGAGTTATACATCCAGTTGGTGTAGAGATCACTGGTAAAAATTTAATTAAAAGCAATCATCACTGTTACAGTTCGCTCTCTCTCCACTAGGGGCGCTGCTGTTGCTCCAAGTGTAAGATGTATACTTTCACAGCAGTAGGTATATGTTAGACTATTGTATTACTATGTAAATGTTGATTATACAGGCCGAAGATTGTATAAGACTGGTATGCATTGCATCGAATCATGTTTCGTAGAACATAATAACCAATAAAACTATTTTCAGAAATGTCGTAACGTTGAAAAGTCAAAGGGTAAATACGCATCATTTCCAAAGACTAATTATTGATCCGTGTTACGCGTTATATTCTTCATATCAAGTAATATCTTGAAACGATCATTACCAAACTTCACACCAACACCTGCTCAACTATTCTGAAGATTGAAGAAATGTTTTATCAAAATCGCTCTATCTGTTTTGTAGTCCATAGGGGACAAACATAAAAACGTATATTTTTGTATATAGACATATATGCTTGTGCTAAAGATAGTCAGTGTTGAAGCAGCTTGCGTGGATTTTAACAAGCTGAAAAATGCTCCTGCCGGAGCACAGAAAAGGCGAATATGTTCTCTGACACAAAAGTGTGAAGTCAGTTGCCTCAAATTTCATTCCGACTTCCTCACCAAAAATTTTGGCACGCGAACATATTCGCGCACTTTTAGGACATAACTTTGTAAATACTTTTCCCCAGTTAAGCCGTCATAGTCAGCAATGTCCTCTCACTGTCAGTGTCTATATATGTCTCTGTCCGTTTGCTGTCTCTCCCACTGCCGCTTTCTGTCTGTGTCAAACTTTCAATATCTTCATCCCTTTCCCTCGCGATTCCTCACCGCTGTCTTTTTCTGCCACTTTCATCGTCTCTCTGCTCCATTGACGTTGTCCCATTCACTTCCTGTCCTGTTGCCAGTATCCCTTCTTTCTCACTTAGAGTCGGCTTTAATTGTCTTGAATCACGAATGTCTCCTTTACACATATGTCCATGGGGATGGTTAGTGCGCGCGTATTGAGGATGGGAAAAATTGGACAAATTGTTTCGTGCTATAGTATTGGAGAGCCGCACGCTTATGCTTTATGTATGATCTCCATTCGTCTCAGTTTACCGCTGTTATCTCTTTTGCTCCAATTGCTACTATCTGCATCTGCCTTGGTTTGTTGTTGGCACTGTTCCTGACTTCCGACATCTCATTTCGCTTCCTACTGCTGTTTTCATGCATATGCCTTCCTCCTGAAATGACACTTTCTCTGTTCCATCATATATGGATCTCTATGCCTGTTGTACTGTCTCTGTCCTACTCAAATTCAGCCGAAAAATGCGCGAATATGTTCACATGCCAAAATTTTTGGCGAGGAAGTCGGAATGAGGATTGAGGCAGCTGGATCTACACTTTTGTGTCAGAGAACATATTCGTCTTTTCTGTGCTCCAGGTTTTTCAGCTGGTTCCCGTCTTTTTCCTGTTACATCAAAGTGTACTGCTTATATATCATGAAATCAATGGTGAGTAAAATTTGGATAGTATTTTGTATACTTTGATACATTTGTACAAACGTCAGACCAAACTGACTATGTAGTAGTTTATTTTGTTCAAAATTCAAAATGTTCAAATGTTTGTACAGCTTATGGGACTTGACTACGGGGTCATCAGTCCCTAAACTTACAAACTGCTTATGAACTACTTACGAACTAGGACGGCACAAATATCCATGACCGAGGGGGGATTCGAACCCCCGACCGTAGTGGCCGTGCAGACCGTGACTGGAGCGCCTTAGTCTCCTCGGCCACCGCGGCCGGCACGAGAAGTCAACGCAATGTGTTTTTACCTCTTCAAATTCTTTAAAATATGTTGCAATAGTTCACTAAACCGGATGCTGCATATTAACTGTAAAGTAAATGAAAACAAAAATCGCCCCTTCATTGACCAAAGATTTCAATCTTTAAGATGTACAAAAATCAATTTATGTCGCTGAGTACCTTTTTTGAAATCGCATGGTAAGTTTCAGGGCTGTCCGAACGCCGTCTTTCAGCACAATACGCACTTTTTCTAGAAAAATATCGAGCTTTTCCGACTGTATCTTGCTGTTGTTGTTATGGTCTTCAGTCCGGAGACTGGTTTGATGCAGCTCTCCACCCTACTCTATCCTGAGCAAGCCTTTTCATCTCCTCATAAGAACGACAACCCACATCCACTTGAATCTGCTTACTATACGCGTCTCTTGGTCTCCCTCTGCGATGTTTACCCCACACACTTCCCTCCAATGCTAAATTTACGATTCCACCATGTCTAAGAATGTGTCCTACCAAGCGATCCCTTCTTTTAGTCAGGGTATGCCAAAAATTCCTTTTCTCGCCAATTCTATTCAGTACCTCTTCATTAGTTATGTGATCTACCCACTTAATCTTCAGCATTCTCCTGTAGCACCACATTTCAAATGCCTCTATTCTCTTCCTGTCCGCACTGCTTATCGTCCATGTTTCACTCCCGTACAAGGCAACACTCCACACAAATGCCTTCAGAAAAGACTTCCTTACCCTTAAATTAATATTCGATGTTAGCAAATTTCTCTTTTTCAAAAATGCTTTTCTACCCATTGCCATTCTGAATTTTATATCCTCTGTACTGCGACCATCGCATGTTATTTTACTACCCAAGTAACAAAACTCATCTACCACCTTCATTGTCTCATTACCTAATCTAATTCCTTCGGCATCGTCTGATTTTCTAAGACTACATTCCATTATTTTTGTTTTGTTCTTGTTAATGTTCATTTTATACGCTCTCTTCAACACACTGTCCATTCCATTCAACTGCTCTTCTAGGTCGTTCGCTGTCTCTGACAGAATTACAATGTCATCAGCAAAACGCAATGTTTTTATTTCTTCCCCCTGAACTTTAATGCCTATTCCAAAATTTTCCTTGCTTTCCTTCACCGCCTGCTCAATGTACAAATTGAATAACATCGGAGAAAGGCTACAACCCTGTCTTACTCCCTTCCCAACTGATGCTTCCCTTTCATGCCCTTCGAGTCTAATAACTGCGGTCTGGCTTTTGTACAAGTTGTAAATAACTCTCCTTTCCCTATATTTTACCCCTGCTGACTTCAGCAGGGGTAAACTAAAATTCACGAAAACTGAAAAATGTCGTTTATAGACAAATGTCTACATGATGTATTGTAAATATTAGAACAATTTTCTAGTGGTTAGTTTAGATATTTGCGATTCACGGTGCTAAAACGGCTAAAAATCGGGTTTTGTGAATTGTGCAAACCTATGATAAGTTTCAACCTCGGGATCTCGGTAACGGATAACAATATCGAAAAAATTTAAAAACAGCCTCGAGAAAATCATCATAAGAACATATGGTAAAAATTTCGAAGATTTGCAATGAACAGAAAGTGTCGAAGTGACCATCCCCACAATTCGGTTTTTTGATATCCAAAATCATGTTTTTTTTAGATTTTCTCAGGAACCGCCCATAAATGAATGGTGCTTTTGTAAACCGTTTAAAGCCCACCATGGAGTTCACGTCATATACAAAAGCTAACTGATTTGCTCAATTTGGATGGGCTACAGGAAGTGTGTAACTTTGAAAATTTTGACGATGTACTGTATGATAGCTATAGTATATCCATTCTTCTAATATGTACACAAATAATCACCAGGCCAAGATGTATCCAGAACACTTTATCCCTTCACTCTCAGATGAACAGAACCTGAGATATGGACCCTTAAAGAATCGCAAATTCGCACGCGCCGTTTACGAACATATTAATACCGCACACGGCAGATGTATTTGCAGTGTCCACTTTAAAGGTCTCATACGAAAATTTCTAACAAGCAGTCTAAAGCCGGATTTTCCGTTTTTGCACTAACGTGATACCAACCGCACACGCCAAGCTTGCATATGACGCCCCTTGTCTTCCCGTGGCTCATTTAAATACGATGTGTCGCGCCCATGTTTATCGCTGAAAACCATGCAGATGTCCTTCAGACATGCGTGCGTGTTTGAAGGGCATTTCCATTGGTCCCATCGATAAACACGGATGTGGTGTCGCACAAGTATGAAGTACTTTCGCCGGGCGCCGCCATTCACGCACGGCGCGGCGTTCTTACGATGTCAGCCACGAGCGCCCTCTGCTGCAACCCGCTCGTGGCCACGACTGCTGCATCGGCCACTTCGGACTGAGATAGGAACCAGTTAACACTTCGGAATAAGGTAGGAACCAGTGAAGACTTGGCTATCGGATAGGCACTAGGAATCATCATTAGGCAGGCCTCTATCTAAACTATGTATCAGCATTCTGCAGTCAAGAACTATGTAAAAGTTAAGTATTACCAAGACTCTATGAAATATATATATCTCGTTCTAATTTACTCTAGTGTTTCTAGTTTCTGCTGTCCCACTGGCTGGTCACCTCCGTACCTGCACAAGCGTGCATCCTTTATTCCTGTGTGGATCTCTTTCTACTCGGCCACCGACACCTACAACCGGCGGAAACGAGACACAAAAGTGGCGACCAGGATGCGATACAAAAACAGACACTCAACACCGTAGAGATTTTAGCTGTATTCCAATAACGCACGTCCCGAAACGTGTGAGATCTAGTATCTATAACACAAGTATGTAGCTAATTTGCAGCACGGAAATATAACCACGTATTTACTACCCACGTTCCATTTTGTATTCACTCCAATGTCATTTTATGAGTGTTTCTGGAAATATGAGAAGGAAAGAAGTCTGGTGTAATTTTACCGAATTTTAAACGAAAACCTTATTTTTATGTTACTGCTCATAACCGGTTGTGGCCATAAATACATCACTTAACATAGGCACCGACTTTTGAGAATCGTGGGGTACGCTCAGTGGCGTTTGCAGAGGGGGGGGGGAGAGGGGGAGTTTGCCGCCCTCAACCCTCCCCTTGACATTTTTCCAATTCCAAATCCACAGGTAAGATTAAACTAATAGTTTTTGTATTTTAGTAGTATTTCTTCTTCTTTATGGTGTTAATTTAGCACCATTTTAATCTTTGAAAGGAGAAACGAAATTACTAATACACAGTAAAGACATTAACAGCTATTAATTTGAGTTTCACGGTCTACTACTACTGGGAGGACTTTGTGACCATTTTAATCTGTTTTTACCGTCGTAGTAACTACTAAAATCATTTTCAGAATATTCGTCTTCTGAGACATGCATATCAGATAATGATGTGCCTGTATTGTTAATACTGTGCTAACTATCGCAAATACTTACATCGGATCGTCTTTCTGGCTTCATTCTTCTGCATATTTATTTTCTATACAATATTATCAAAATAGTCCATAACCACTTCCGCTGTCACACGATGTCTGTCGATACCAATAGGTTCACAACCCACAGTTAAATCTCACACCAATTCAGTAAACAGGATGAAAAATGTCACGACAAACATTAACACGATTCCTTGGGCACAATTGACTTCTAAGAGAATACATAAACGTTAAATTAGTAGTATAAACATTTTCATCGAATCGTATCAAACCCATTTCATTTCTAGTTATTTAATACAACAATTAAAGGTTGCCGTCTTCAGTTTACAATATTGGCGAAGCAAGCGGCTTTCCATTTAACATTCGGACTACATATTAAGACTTTCCCGGCGGGGTGTTGTCATCTTGGAGAATCGGGTTTCTGCCGGTAACCCGCGTCGTACTTGCACGATATTTCGATCGCGTGACTCGCGATCTTCATCAGGTGCTTCCTGAGGCTGAATGCAGTGTGGAACGCGTCCGGTATCTACGCTTGTCTGCGGTGGCCACTGGCTAGGCGTTCTGCCATTAGTCGGCGCCGTGGGAGGCGCTCCATCCGACGTCCGCGCCCGTCAGTAACCGCAATACTGGCATTTACTACGTGTGGCTGTTCCCTCTGCTCAGTGCGTGCTTTGTGGCTCTTGTCAGTTAATAATTTCGCCATGTTAATTTCTGTTCCTCCTCAAAGTTGTACTGGGCATTCAATCTGCTGACTGCCGTCATTTACGCTTCCTAGTGCACTACACTGTTCTGTTACCGTAGGCGGCCGGGTCAAGTGCTCTCTATGAGGTCCGCGCCCGCTAGCAGCGCCTGCCGCATCGCTGTCTGGCTCCTGCTGTTGGAAATGCCGTCGATTATTCTCTATGTGACCGTCTGCTGGTGCTTGATTTGTTGTCTGATTATGCACCATTTCTTGAGCCTGTGTTATTTATGCTGACTTATTCATTCTGTCATATGCAGAATTATTGCTCTCACAGGTGGACTGTTGCCTCCGTTGCGTCTTTAGGAGATCAAGTGCTGGATTCCAGGCGGAACTAAGCTGATATCCTGTGTCACGGTTGATAAGATTTTGCGAGACCTTTATTTCAAAGGATTCTTTGATAACAATATCCCAGTATCTGGGAGTCTGTGCCAGAATCTTGACATCATCGTAATTCATCAAATGATTTAATTCCAAACAGTGCTACGCTATAGCTGACTTGGAAGCTTGTTTGAGTCTGGTGTGTCGTTGATGCTCCTTACACCTGATGTCGACGGTCCTGGTTGTATGGCCAATGTATGACATACCACACTGGCATGGTATCTGATAAATTCCCGGCTTCTGTAGGCCCAGATCATCATTTACACTTCGTAAGAGGGCCTTAATCTTGGGTGGTGGGCAGAATACGCTTTTAACATTATACTTGCGAAGAATTCTGCTGATTTTCGCAGATATTGGTCCGGCATATGGCAAAAAGGCAACCACCTTCGTTACTTCTTGTACTACGTCTGTCTCCTCTGGCGAAGAAACAAGGCGCAGCGCCTTCTCGATGTCTCTGGATGAATAACCATTACTGTAGAAGACACACTGAAGGTGTTCCAGCTCCTTTGTCAGGTTGTCTGAGAGACTGCGTGCCCGATGGACCAGAGTTTTGAGTACCCCAATCTTTTGCACTTGGTGGTGGCAGCTACTTGCTTGCAGGTACAGATCGGTGTGAGTTGGTTTCCTGTAAATACTATGACCGAAAGTAAAATGACGAAATTATTAACTGACAAGAGCCAATGGGATGAGGGTGTCGACTTTAATTACACTCAAGAAATATAACGTAAAGAAAGAATAATACCAAAATTTTCCGTGGAGTATGGCGAGCATACCAACTCGAATTTTTGGGTACGCTTGAGCGACCGAGCATACACGTAGTCGGCGCCTATGTCACTTTACGTCATGTGATTTCTAACCAATACTGAGCGTTTGATTCAAATAAACTGTTTTATACCACACTTGCGGCTGGTTGCTATTGAAATTATAAAACTACAACTATATTGTGCAGGAGGAAGAAATTGTACGTTCAGGTTAATAGTTTCACTCTGGAGCAGAGTGTGCGTCTACGTGAAACTCCCTGAAGATTATATAACTGTGTGCCGGTGCTGAGGTGCAGCCTGGTGCCTCTAACTTTCGCAGGCAAGGGTTCCACCAACTGAGCTGTCTGGGCACGCTCCACGGCATGTCCCCACTGCTACTTCCACCTACATAGGGAGTCATGACCATCCCAATAACACAAGAGAAATCAGATCGAAAACGGAACTATCTAAGTGTTCTTTCTTCCCGCGCACTTTAGAGAATGGAACGGTAGAGAAAGGTTATGAAAGTGGTTAATGAACCCTCTGCCAGGCACTTAAATGTGATTTGCTAAGTATCTATGTAGATGTAGAGGTACCTCGCCTTCTAGACTTCGTACAAGTCCTCCTGCGAATCCTGCGAGACTACAACTCCTGGAAGAAAGGATATGGTGGAGAAACGGTTTGTTTTCACCCATATCGTGCAAACAGGACTTCGGATATGACAGTGGATACGTATCTGAGACCGTAGTTTCACATCCCCGTGCATTCCTAGGGTAAATGCAGTTTATCTGGACGGTTTTCTGAGGCTGTCGTGAGACTGCCAACAAAAGTACTGAATAATACTGTTCACTACGTACTTTTGTCCGAAACTATGTTTCACCTGCAATGACCTCCATGCCAAAAACCGCTAAATAAGTGATACAAAGTATCTACCTCTACATGGGATACTCTGCAAATC
Source organism: Locusta migratoria (assembly GCA_026315105.1). NCBI lineage: Eukaryota > Metazoa > Arthropoda > Insecta > Orthoptera > Acrididae > Locusta > Locusta migratoria. The sequence goes on from CM048751.1 coordinate 303,156,729, forward strand.
ACATTTAAGTGCCTGGCAGAGGGTTCATCGAACCACCTTTATACCATTTATGTCCCATTCCATTCTCCAATACCACGCGGGAAGAAAGAACACCTGAATCTCTTCGTTCGAGCTCTGATTTCTCGTATTTTATTCTGATGATATTTCCTACTATGTAAGTAGCAGTCAACAATATATTTTCGCATTCGGAGGAGAATGTTGGCGATTGGAGTTTCGCAAGTAGCCCAAGCCGCAGCGATAAGCGCCGTTGTTGTAATGATTCCCATCCCAGGTCCTGTATCATTTCTGTAACACTGTCTCCCCTGTATCGAGACAATACAAAACGAGCTGCCCTTCTTTGGACTTTTCGATGTACTCCGGCAAACCCACCCGATAAGGATCCCACACTTGGCAGCAATACTCCAAATGAGTACGGACAAGCGTAGTGTATACAGTCTCTTTAGTTCTTCTGTTGCATCTTTTAAAGGTTCTGCCAATAAAACGCAGTCTCTGGTTCGCCTTTCGCACGACATTATCTATGTGTTCTTTCCAATTTAAGTCTGAAGTAACAGTAATTCCTAGGTATTTTGTGGAGTTTACGGCCTTCACTTTTGATTGATTTATCTTGTAAACAAAGTTTAACGGATTTCGTTTCGTACTCATGTGGACGACTTCAATCTTCTCACTATTTAGAGTCAATTGCCAATTTTTACACCATACTGATATCTTATTCAGATCGTTCTGCAGTTGGTTTTGATCTTCAGATGATTTTACTAGACGGTAAATGACGGCGTCATCTGCAAACTACCTAAGAGAGCTACTTAGATTTTCCCGTAAATCGTTTATGTAAATAAGAAACAGCAGAGGACCAATAACACTACCCTGTGGAACACCCTTGATGTCTCAGAATATGTCCCATCAATATATCCCTTCTCTTAGTCAGGATATGCTAGAAAGTCCTTTTCTCCCCAATTCGGTTAAGCACATCCTCATTAGTTACATCATCTACACATCTAATTTTCATCATTCGTCTGTAGTATCACAGTCCAAAAGCTTCTATCATCTTTTTGTCTGAACTCCTTATCGTCCACGTTTCACTCCCATATCATGCTACACTCCAGACAAATGCTTTCAGAAAGGGCTTCCTAACATTTAAAATAATATTAGATGATAACAAGTTTCGCTTCCCATAGCCATTCTGCATTTTATATCTTCTCTACTTCGGTCATCAGAAGTTGTTTTGCTACCGAAATAAGGAACGTCGTCATCTACTTTTATTGTCTCAGTAGCTAACCTAATTCCTTCAGTATCGCCTGATTTTCTGACATTACATTCGATTATCCTCGTTTTACTCTTGTTAATGGTTACCTTATATCTTCTTTTCAAGACACCGTCCATTCATTCAGTTGCTCTTCCATATCATTTGCAGTCTCTGACAAAATTACTATGTCATCGGAAAATGGCAAAATTTGTGACATTACCGCCCAATAGAAAAATTGTTAATTACTAGCATTTGATAATTAAACATTATGAAGTTAACTGAAAACGTTGACCATGCCAGTGCACTAAATGTTACATAATTTTAATCTTATTAAGTATGGTATCAATGTATGTACGCATTTCTAGTTAGGTCATAGACAGAAATTCTCCACGTTGAGATTTGCTGTGTGCTTGTAGCTGACGGGAGGCCAGCGAGCAGGCCGACGTTGGTGGCATGTTCCAGCTTAGGATTTTCCAGGCTCGTTTCCGGTGCGGGGAGAGAGGGACAATGGCGAGTGCCAGGCGCAGTGCAGTGCACAGCGTGAAATAAAATATTCTAATACTACTTGCATTTGAAGTAACACAATGCAGTTAGGAACCTTTAAGGCCCTCATTACAAAATAGCCTGTTGACAAATAAACAATACATTAGCTGATATAGTCACATCTGGCGTAATATGTTTCATTGACAATGAAAAGTAATAAATTACCAATGAATACAAGACAGTTACACAACTAGCATGGCAATGTTTGTTCATAAAAATAATATATTAACTATTTCTCATTTTATTTTCAATTAATATTGTGTATTTTATCTTGAAATATTCAGTTAAATAACTTATCTGTGATATAAGAAACTGCACGATTATAATAAATAGTACAAAGGATGTTTATACCAATATAAAAACCTAAGAAGACATTTGTTTAATGTGTAGTGTAATTATTTTGATTTTAAGTAGAGTTTTAGAAATGTATTGGCTTAGCGCTGTACGTTGGCAAGTCGGTTAGAACAGCTCACATGGGGAAGTTGATGACGTAGGGGAAAAAACCGGCAGTTGGGCTCTTGGCGCGCGCGCGCGGCCCAAGTGAGGAGTCGGGAGCGAGTAGTGTAGCTGGCCGAGCGCGGCGTCGCTCTGCACGGTCGGCGTGTGGATCTCCAGGTGGAGACTATAGCATTTTGTGTGGCAATCGCCAGGTGTGGTTGCTCGTCGTAGACTGCATCAAGTATATCAGAGTGCTACTGTGTGTTGCAAATATTAAGCCGGTGGAACATCGCATTGAATTAAAGTGACTGTGTTTGTTAATGTAACACGTGTCGTCGAAAAACGGTATTTGAGACAGGCACATGGTGTGAAAAAATTTGCGACAAATATTCATTTTGTCTGGGGGCTCACGAGCTATAACTTTATTAAGTAAATGTGTCGACGTACATACGTATCAGCCACAGGGTTCTAATATGGTGAAATAAACAACATAATGTGAACTTTCACGTGTTTTCAAAAATAGTAGTTAGTACACCCTTTTCTCACATAAACTTACTTTATTATGAATTTTTTGTTAATCATATGCAGGGAAGGAAAGCTGCGAATGTGTGATATCATCCCCTAGAAAACGAGTCAAACAGTAGCAATCACAGTTCCAGTGATTTTGCATGTTTAGGAATTTGGTTCGCAGTTGCTGGTTGTGAGTTTTAAAAAATTAATCTTTCGCTATTTAAACTCTCACCCCGATCTTCCACCCTCGCAAGTTTTTATTTCGTCTCCATGAACTTTAATTCCCTGTCCAAATTTTTCCTTCATTCCTTCACTGCTTGCTCAATGTACAGATTGAACAACATTGGAGAAAGGCTACAAACCTGTCTTACTCCCTTGCTAATCTCTGCGTCCCTTTCTTACCCTTACTCTAATAACTACTGTCTGGTTTTTGTAGATTTTGAATATTACTCTTCGCTCCCTATGTTTTACCCCTTGAGCCTACATATGAAAATAGCAAGGATGATTCCAGGTGCCGGCCGTGGTGGCCGAGGTGACAGGCGCTGCAGTCACGTTCAGCACGGCCACTACGGTCTGGGGTTCGAATCCCCCCTCGGGCATGGATATTTGTGCCATCCTAGTTTGTAAGTAGTTCATAAGTAGTTAGTAAGTTTAGGGACTGATGTTCCCGTAGTTAAGTCCCATCAGCTTAACAAATATTTGAACATTTTGATTGCAGGTAATAACAGGTGAGTAAAGTCAAGAACGTGTCCATAATGAGGAAATCAAAGAAAAACTGAATTAACACCATAGATGAAGCAGTTAGAGCAAACAGTCTGAGATCGTTGGGTGCTGTTAAATGGAAACAAGGTTATCTAAGAGACTCATAGCTGCGACAGTAGAGTCGAGGTAGACCAAGGAGAAAATACTTGGATTTGGTAAAGAATGATTTTGTAGTAACTGGCTTAACATCAGACGAGGCATCAGTGTTAACATTGAATATGGGATCAATAAGGATTTTATAAGGGGAACTACGCTGAACGCTTAAAGACATAATTAGTCACTAATAAAGACGTTAAAATTGACGTTCATGGAAAAAAGTACGATATGTCGGTCTCAATGCATAGTTTGTGTAACTGTTGGCACACTAGTCACCTCACCCAAAAGATTGCAGTGAAGTGGTAAAATGAAATTGTTACAAATGTAATATAATAATAATAACATACGATCTGTTCCAAAAAAAGTGTACAATGTAAACAGTTTTATTGTAATTTCCGTCTATACCAAGGACGATACGTATTGTTTCTCAACACAGTCGTTATACATATCTGTGCATCTTTCATAAAACCACATTTTCCAGCAGATGCAATGGATCCATTTACAGGCAGTCCATTTGGATCATAGTAGCTTTCTTTGCTCTTACACAACTATTATCTTCAGTTCTTTCCTGCCACAGTTTGCGGCCTCGTGTGCGTTCTGACACACCTTGCTGCGCGAACGTTCCCCAATGGAGATTCGGATCCTCCCTGGGGCGTGGTTGTGTATGTAGTCCTTAGCATAATTAGCATAAGTTAGTTTGTAAGGCTAGGGAGTGATGACCACTGCAATTTGGTTCAATGGGTTTGCAAAATTTGAACATTTAAATGTTCATCACTGGATTACACACAATAGTAAATTGTTTGACATGTTAGATAGATCTAATTCGTAGAAAAAGTTTCATTAAATTAGTCACACTTACAACTTCTGATAAAAATACTAGACTGTCCACAGTTATCGCGCTTTTTATCACCAATTTCACAAAAATCCGGCATTCTCGATTCCTAAGACATCATTATACTTTGTAACTAGGATTTTTACTAAACAGTAAACGTTCTTCACATACAACCACAAAGATTTTTGTCAGCAACTGTTTTTTTATATGCCGCAGTTAAACCCAACCATAACATGGCGATAGTTACAAGATATTAGTCACTTGTCAAAGACCGCAAAATTTCTTGGCTACGCTTAAACTTCCGAAACCACCCGTCGGCTTTGAACAATGACGTAAGACATTATCTACAGAAGTTACGTCCGTGATAGTTTTGATTCGAGGAATGCATTGTAGTTATAATTGAATGTAGAAAGAACCCACTTTCCTTATATCGCAATATACGTATGTGTATATGATTTCAATTAAAATACTTCAAATCAAATTTCGAAACAGTGCGTACATAAAGAATAACAGAAAATATCTTAATAATGCATAAATTGTAGTGCGAAATGGTGGGAAAGTGGTATGAGAATAATTATAATGCGGTATAAGTGATGTTCATAGAACTTAACACGACTACCGCAGGAAACTCGTGGTTTTGGGCGGGAACAATCTATATTGAAACATATAAAATTGTCTAAAACATAAACGACATTACTTCTTAGACATTGTAAATAATATTCACAGCATTTAACAGGTGTGTCACGAAAAAGTAGGGGTCTTGTGTGGGAACGCACTAAAGTAAAAGAAAAAATGTTCAACACCTATTTCTTAATTAAATTGCCGAGTCTATTTACGAAATGTATAATTGGTATAGGTAACTACACTTGATCTACTTTTTCGTATTATTCGAGTGTATTGTCGGTTATATAATTTCTTAATATGAAAGGATTATAGTGAATTAAAACCACACGAATATAGACAGATGCAAAATTAAAGGAAAAAAATTAAGCATCTAGCGAGACCACTGCAGGAATTAGGGGATTGTGGGCAAGGAGATTATAAATTAAAAAACAATACAAACTAACAAGACACAAATGCAAATAAAGCATCGAAAAGCCCATAATTTAAAAACATACCGACAGAATAGCGAATAAATAGGATTACTTCAAATAACGGCTAAAACACCTCAAATGAAACCCACAATATCAAAATTACACCCTACAAATATATAAACATACAAAAACTGGTATCGACCACTAAAATTGACCTCTAATACACCTCAAATGAAACCCACGATGCCAAAATTACACCCTTGATAAACATAAACATAAACGTAAGAAAAGTGGTACCAATCACTACAATTGAGCACTAATACACCTCAAATTAAACGCACGATGTCAAAATTGCATCCATCAAAAACATAATTATATGAATTCGGTATCGATCGCTACAACTGAGCTGTAATACACCTCAAATGAAACCCATGATACCGAAATACCACTCTACTAAAACATAAAAGTACGAAAATTGCTATCGATCGCTACAATCGAGCTCTAAAGCACCTCTAATGAAACCCACGATACCAAAATTCCATCCTACAAAAAGAAACATACAAAAACTTGTATCGATTTCTACAATTGAGCAATAACACACCTCAAATGAAACCAACCATACCAAAACTCCACCCCAGAAAAACAAACATCCAAAAACTGGTATCTATCGCTACAATGAAGCATTTTATTGTTGAAGCCTAGATACTGATCCCTACTATAGAAGTCTGAATTAAAAATATGAAGAGCTGGTATCGTATGTGTGCTATATTCTTAAAACAATATCAACAAGAAATTCATGGAATGCAAACAGATCGCTGTTTTACGACACTCTCAAAGATATCCAGATCAATTTGTTCTTTAAAAAAGACATCCTAGGATGCAAACAAATCCACGTTTTATGCCGATCGCAACGATGATCTGATGAATGTGCTGGCAGAAAAAATTCTAAAAATCATTTTATTGCGCTAATACGAGATGCGGACATACAAGTACGCACTCATAAAAATATTACAACTGTTGTAGTTACAATATTATCGGCTACTAGTAATAATCGGGTAATTTACAAGAAAGCTTTCCATGGAAATAGCAGCGTACCTATCGATATATCGAACGTGCGATTACTGTTCCGGCGAGGGTTACGGCATGTACTACGTCATTAACTATTGTCACAATACAAATACAAGTATATAGTGTACTTACAATATTCCTGAGCGGCGGTTTCGTCAAGAACGAAGCCATTTGATGTGCCGATTTAACTCCTACTCGCACTGTCTGAACACCTTCGCAATTAATGAAATTTCTAAGTCTGTCATCAGGTAATAAACCGTACTTTCTACAAAATTCCACACTTTCGTCCACAGTCGACAAAGGAGGAATTAAACTCTTCCACGTTAAGCGTTCACCCGCCGAAATTGTATAACTCGAACTCATATCAGTGACACTAGTTAACACATCAATACCTTTGGTCACACACACAAACTGAGACTGCCTCCCGTGTATGAGAAGTACACATCTCAAAATTCACACGACGTCATCATCAATCATCGCACACGTTCGATATATCGATAGGTGCGCGGCTATTTGGATGGAAAGCTTTCTTGTAGATTACCAATAATTGTAAATGTAATCCTCTGCGATTGAATGACGTAAGAAACGACATGTGGTATCGAACGTTGAAAATAACCCAATTTCTGTGCAACTGTTAGTTCAACATACATTTCAGGCACATATGTTATGGTTGAGATGAGATATACAGGTTACTACCAGATGGCATCGTTCCCACAGCCGAGGTGTAGATTAAACTAGGGAATTCCTATGCCTAACTTTTCAAAGTAGCGTAGTAAATGAAACATTCGATTTTTCCTCACACTTTCAACACGTCAGGACATAACCCCATGTACTGAATGAAATTGGCACAATCGATCATTAAATATCCCTGTAGAATAGAAAAACAGTGTTACCTTTAAGTGTCTTCTGTTCCATCGTAGTCCTATGACGTAAATCGTATCGACGTGGTGTTTGTTTCTCTCGTGCACTCCGTCTGATTCTGACGCCAGCGGTCTTTCCGTTGCTTAGCGACGGACGGCGACGGCCGTCTCTACAGGCACAGACTCTCCTGAAGGTACGTAACGTAACACAGTCTACTTACCTTGTGGCTTGCTTTTCAGCTGGGCGAAACGGTCATTTGTCGTCGTCACAGCAAACGCGAGAGAGTGCAAATATTTTGTGTTGTTGTTGTGGTCTTCAGTCCGGAGACTGGTTTGATGCAGCTCTCCACAATACCCTATCCTGAGCAAGCCTCTTCATCTCCACATAAAAAGGGCAACCTACATCTGTCTGAATCTGCTTACTGTATCCATCTCTTGGTCTTCCTCTGCGATTTTTACCCCACACACTTCCCTCTAATGCTAAATTCACAATTCCTTGATGTCTAAGAATGTGTCCTACCAATCTATCCCTTCTTTTAGTCAAGGTATGCCAGAAATTTCTTTTCTCCCCAATTCTGTTCAGTACCTCCTCATTAGTTACGCGATCCACCCACCTAATCTTCAGCATTCTTCTGTAGCACCACATTTCAAAAGCCTTTACCCTCTTCCTGTCCGCACTGTTTATCGTCCATGTCTCACTCCCATACAAGGCAACACTCCATACAAATGCCTTCAGAAAAGACTTCCTTAGGCTTAAATCAATATTTGATGTTAACAAATTTCTCTTTTTCAAAAACGCTTTTCTACCCATTGCCATTCTGAATTTTATATCCTCTGTGCTGCGACCATCATTTGTTATTTTACTGCCCAAGTAACAAAACTCATCTACCTCCGTTATTGCTTCGTTTCCTAATCTAATTCCTTCAGCATCACCCAATTTCCTTACACTGCACTCCATTACCCTAGTTTTGCTCTTGTTAATGTTCATCTTATATGCACCTTTCAGCACACTGTCCATTCCGTTCAATTGCTCTTCCAGGTCCTTTGCTGTATCTGACAGAATTACTATGTCGTCGGCAAAACGCAATGTTTTTAATTCTTCACCCTGAACTTTAATTCCTTCTCCAATTTATTCCTTGCTTTCCTTTATAGCTTGCTCAATGTACAAATTGAATAACAATGGAGAAAGACTACAACCCTGTCTTACTCCCTTTCCAACCTCTGCATCCCTTTCATGCCCTTCAACTCTGACAACCGCTGTCTGGTTTTTGTACAAGTTGTAAATAACCTTACGCTCCCTATATTTTACTCCTGCTTGCTTCAGAACTTGAAAGAGTTTATTCCAATCAACATTGTCAAAAGCCTTTTCCAAATCTACAAAAGCTAGAAATGTAGGTTTGCCTTTTCTTAATCTATCTTCTAGGATAAGCCGTAAAGTGAGTATTGCCTCCCGGGTTCCTACATTTCTCCTGAACCCTAACTGATCTTCCCCGAGGTCGGCTTCTACCAGTTTTTCCATCCTTCTGTATATAATTCGTGTTAATATTTTGCAACTATGACTTATTAAACTGATGGTTCTGTAGTTTTCACACCTGTCTGCACCTGCTTTCTTTGGAATGGGGATTATTACATTTTTCTTAAAGTCTGAGGGTACTTCGCCTGTCTCATACATCTTACACACCAGGTGAAACAGGTTTGTCATGGCTGGTTCTCTCAGAGACTTCAGTAGCTCTGAGGGAATATCATCTACTCCAGGGGCCTTGTTTCGACTTAGGTCTTTCAGGGCTCTGTCAAATTCTTCTCTCAGGACAGTATCTCCTATTTCATCTTCATCTACATCCTCTTCCCTTCCTACAATATTGTCTCGAAGTTCATTTCCTTTGTAGAGCCCCTCTATATACTCTTTCCATCTTTCAGCTTTCCCTTCTTTGCTGAGAACTGGTTTTCCATCAGTGTCCTTGATATTCATAGAGCTGTTTTTCTTATCTCCAAATGTTTCTTTTATTTTCCTGTAGGCTGTATCTATTTTTCTCCTATTTACACATTCTTCTACATCCTTGCATTTGCCTTCTAGCCACTCGTGCTTAGCCATTTTGCATTTCCTGTCAATCTCATTTCTTAGTCGTCTGTACTCTATTTTGCCTGTTTCATTTACTGCAGTTTTATATTTTCTCCTTTCATCGATTAAATTTAGTATCTCCTGTGATATCCAAGGATTTTTTGTAGGTCTTGCCTTCCTACCTATTTTGTCCTCTGCTACCTTCACTATTTCATCTCTCAATTTTACCCATTCCTCCTCTACTGTTTTATTTTCCCCTGTTTCTGTCAATTGTTGCCTAAAGCTCCCTCTGAAATTCTTAAGCACCTCAGGTTCCTTCAATTTATCCAGGTCCCATCTCCTTATTTTCCTACCTTTTTGTAGTTTCTTCAGTTTCAGCCTACAGTTCATAACCAACAAGTTATGGTCAGAGTCTATATCTGCCCCTGGGTATGTTTTACACTGTAAAACCTGGTTCCGAAATCTATGCCTTACCATTATAAAATCTATCTGGTATCTCCCGGTGTCTCCTGGTCTCTTCCACGTATACAACCTTCTTTTGTGATTCTTGAACCAGGTGTTTGTAATAACTAAATTATGTTCCGTGCAAAATTCTATCAGGCGGTTTCCTCTTTCATTCCTTTTGCCGAGACCATATTCACCTACTATCTTCCCTTCCCCTCCTTGTCCTACTACCGAATTCCAGTCTCCCATAACAATTAAGTTTTCCTCTCCCTTAATTGTCTGAATAATTTCCTTTAGCTCCTCATATATTTCTTCGATTTCCTCATCATCGGCAGAGCTAGTTGGCATATAAACCTGTACTATTGTTGTACTTGATCAAATATTTTATTCGAGCCTTATTCAGCAGCAGACATGTATCTTATGTAATGCACGACAAGAGGGCTGTTTCCTTAACTTACTGATCCTACGCATTGCTGCGGAGTCCGAGGCTTCTCCCCCTCGGAGGTTCGAGTTCTCCCTCGGGCATAGATGTGTGTGTGTGTGTGTTTTGTCGATAGCATAAGTTTGTTTAAGTACTTTGTAAGTATGGGAACCAATGACGTCAGCAGCTTGTGTGGTGTCGCACAAGTACAAAGTGCGCGCCACTTACTTTCGCCGCGCGCCGCCATGCATGCACGGCGCGGCGTTCTTCCGACGACAGCCACGAGCGCCCTCTGCTGGAACGCCGCTCGTGGCCACCACTGAAGGATCGTTCACTTCGCACTTCGCACTTCGGACTGAGATAGCAACGAGTTAGGACCTTCGTAATCGGATAGGCACCGGTGAAGACTTTGCTATTGTACAGGCACTAGGCAGGCCTCTAATAACTATGTATCAACATTCTGCAGTACTATGTAAAAGTTAAGTATTGTTACATTCTGTGCAATATATATCTTTCTAATTTACTCGAGTGTTTATAGTTTCTGGCTGCTCCCCTCCGTACCTGCACTAGTGTGTCGGTCTCATCCACTCGGTCACCGACACCTACGGCGAGGCTGGGACACAAAAGCGGCGACGAAGTCGGGACACAAAAGTGGCGACGAGGAGTGATAGAACCTTGGACCAGCCCGCTTGCAGCAGCCAGACAGCAGCAGTCGGAGCACGCAAAAATTGCTCCCGCCCACCCACCCTTATTATAAGATTTTTGGGGGAACATATTCTGTTACGTATTTTGTGGACTTTTTTGTTGCAGAGCGAGTCCTCTTTCATATTGCATTTGTGTTTTGTTATAAGTTACTTGTATACGCGGCGCCTAATCGGTCAGCATGGCCACTACCCCCAACCCAAACTTAATGGAAATTATTCAGTTACAGACGGCGCAAATTACCCAGCTTCTCCAGGCCGTGTCGCAGTTGACGACACAGGCTGCTCACCAACAACAACAGTCGTCACATCAGCAGCCCACACCTGCCGCCGCACCGCTTCCGACGTTCCGCCAGTACAACGAACGTGAGGAAGAATGGAGCGACTATTTCGCACAGTTTCAAGAACTCGTCGCGGCTCATCAAATTACAGGTCAGAGAGTGAAGAACCTTTTCTTATCGATTGTGGGCCCCCAGACTTTCGTACTATTGCAAAAACTTTTCCCTCTCGCATCTCCTCGTGATGTAGACTTTGAACAAATTGTAGATGCACTGAATGCTCATTATGAGAGAAAAGTTCTTGTAGCCGCTGCGCGGTACCGATTTTTCAGACTTAAAAAATTACCGCAGCAGTCACACCAAGAGTGGATTACGGAATTGAAGGGCTTAACGCGCCAATGTAAATTTACTTGCTCTTGTGGACTTTCGTATAGTGACGTGATGTTGAGGGATGCGATTACGCAGAATATTCAGGACCCCAGAATTAGAGCAGCAATTCTGAAACAGTCTGACCCCTCATTAGACAGTGTACTGCAGCTTATAGAAGCGCATGATACTTTTGACTTAGCTGATGTAGAAATGCAAAGCCATAGTGTAAATTCAGTGCGCCGCAACGGACGCTTTCCTAGCCGTAGTTCTCAATATAGCACTAGTGATTCTTACTTTTCTACCGGCCGTGCTGAACAGACAGTGAACAGTAGCCAGAGTAAAAGTGCGACGCAAAGGTCGCCCCGTAGTGTTAGACACAGTAATTTGAATAACGGGCGCCGACGCTCATTTCAGAAAAATGTTCGTAAGTCTTGCCCCCAGTGTGTATCTCGCCACAAACGTGCTCAGTGCCCAAGTCGCAACGCAACCTGTTATCAATGTGGCAAATCGGGGCATGTGCAGTCTGTGTGTATGCAAATTAAAAACTCAAAGAACAGTAACGTTAGAAACAGTGCTTCGCAAAGTGCGAGAACAGTTCATTCTGTAAATGTTATACGGGCTGTGGAATTGAACAGTGCTTTCCTTGGATCTCAATTGCAAGAAAGTAGTTCTGCGCCTATGGCAAAACTATATAGTGCACCACGTAGCAAGCGCCGACGAGCGCGTAAAACAGTGCAACGGACAAGGGTTCGGGACAAGCAAAATGACTATGAACATTGCATTCCTGTAGTGAAATTAGTGCCTTCTGCAACTGCTCCTTGTAATAGTGCCCAGTACTGTGTAGCTAGTGACAGTAGACATCAAGTAGCTACTCAAAAGTGTAGTGCAGTAGTTAGTGACTCTGTAGTAGCCTCGCATTGCGCGGACGCCGATCCGGCGGTAGTGTCATCTAGTGACAGTGTTGTTAATCCGCTGTGTGCCGAGTATGCGCCGCTTCCTACCGCACGCAACCCGCGCAAGCGCAGAAACCAATATGTATCAGACGTTGCCCACATTCGCGCACCGGTCGTGCGCCAGAAGCACAAGCTGTTTGTTACTCTCTCTATAGAAAATAAGACTGTGCAATTTCAGCTTGATACTGGTTCCGCTGTTACATTAATTAATAAAGATACTTATGAACTTCTGGGTTCGCCAAAATTGTCGCCGTCACAGCAAGTGTTAACAGCTTATACAGGTGAAAATATTCCCGTGCTAGGAACGTGTAGCCTGTCTGCCTCTTTCCAAGGTGTAACAAAAACGGTTGCTTTTGTTGTTCTTCAGGCCAAATCTACGCAGAACATTTTTGGACTAGATGCTTTTGACTTGTTTGGTTTATCAATTCAACGAGATGTGCTTCAAATTTCGTCAATAGTGCCTCAGGATAAAATCAATGCATTGTGTGACAAATATAGTAACTTGTTTTCGCCGGAACTAGGTTGTGCAAAAGACTTCGTGGCACATGTGACTTTAAGAGAATCTGCAGTTCCAAAATTTCGTAAAGCTAGACCAGTGCCTATCGCATTGCGTGATACAGTTGCCGAAGAACTTAAACGTTGGCAAGATAGTGGTGTGATTTCTCCTGTTTCTGCGAGTCAGTGGGCCTCGCCTATAGTAATTATACCCAAGCCGTCAGGAAAACTTCGTCTCTGTGCGGACTTCAAATCAACAGTGAACAGTCAAACAATTGTCGACACTTATCCCCTGCCCAGACCTGACGAACTAATGGACAAATTAGGACAGTCTCGTTTCTTTTCTAAGATTGATTTAGCAGAGGCATACTTACAGATTCCACTTGATGACGAGTCAAAAAAGTTTTTCGTCATTAATACTCACATGGGCCTTTTTCAATTTCAACGCCTACCCTTTGGCAGTTCTTCCGCTCCCGCTATTTTTCAGCGTTTTTTGGAACAGCTGACAGTTTCTGTACCGTGTTGTTCGAACTATTTAGATGATATTGTGGTATCCGGACGTACAGTTGAAGAACATTTAGCAAACCTGGAGTGCCTTTTCAAAGTTTTGACTGCAGCAGGTCTACGTTGTAATAAAGCAAAGTGTTCGTTTTTTCAAACTGAAATAGAGTACCTAGGCCATGTGATTAATGCCCAAGGAATTCATCCCTTACAGTCACATCTTCGAGCAATCAAAGACTTGCCTCCTCCTAAGAATGTGCATGAATTGCAAGCAGTGATGGGAAAGCTTAACTATTATTTCCGGTTTATTCCCAATGCCTCTCAGATTGCAGCTCCACTGCATCACTTACGTAGGAAGAATGTTCCTTTTGTATGGTCCAAAGATTGTCAGGTTGCCTTTGACAAACTAAAGTCTGCACTACTCAGTGATGCATGTTTGATTCCCTTTGACCCACAGAAGCCTGTAGTGCTAGCAGTTGACGCCTCGTCGTACGGTGTAGGCGCTGTTCTCTCACATCGTATTGGATCTCACGATCGTCCTATTGCCTTTGCATCCAAGCTACTGACACCAACGCAACAGAATTACAGTCAGATAGAAAAGGAGGCCTTAGCAATCATTTACGGCGTCACAAAGTTTCATCATTATCTCTATGGCAGAAAATTCTATTTGTTGACAGACCACAAGCCTCTCACGTCGTTGTTCTCACCCACAAAGCCAATTCCGCCACGTACGGCACAAAAGCTTCAGAGATGGTCCTTGATATTGTCTAATTATCAGTATGAGATTTTGTACCGACCTACCACTAAACATGCTAACGCGGACACACTTTCCCGACTTCCGGTTGGCCAGGATGTGTCGTTTGATTCTTCAGAAATGGCATGTTGTCAGATAGACTCCAGAGATGCTTCCGCTGTCGCAGATTTCCCTTTGAACTCTCGTCGGGTTGCACAGGAAACGGCTGCGGATGCAGACTTAAGTGTGGTAGCACGTTTTGTTCGCTTTGGTTGGCCTGCCAGAGCCAAAGACATTGATCGGCCTCTGGTTCGACGTTATTTTGCACAACGTCATGCATTATCTTTAAGTCAGGGTGTACTGTTGTTGCATACCGACAACGACCAAGCAAGAGTGATTGTTCCTCGTTCCCTGCAACGTGAAGTGTTACGCCTCCTGCATCAAGGACATTGGGGCATTGTTAGGACAAAGCAACTGGCCAGACGTCATTGTACCTGGGTTGGTATGGACGCTCAGATAGAGGACATGACGTCACAGTGTACTGTTTGTGCGGAGCATCAGGCGGCTCCACCGCAACGTTTCTCAGACTGGCCACGCCCCAAGGGACCATGGCAACGTTTACATATTGACTTTGCCGGACCATTCTGGAATACGCCATGGTTAATTGTTGTAGACGCTTTCAGCAAGTTTCCTTTTGTGATTGCCATGAACTCAACGACAGCTTCTAGTACAATCAGTGCCTTAACATCAGTGTTTTGCATCGAAGGCTTGCCTGAAACTATCGTCAGTGACAATGGACCTCAGTTTGTTAGTGCGGAATTTCAACAGTTTTGTCGTGTGAATGGCATTCAGCATATCACCACCGCACCTTTTCACCCTCAGTCCAATGGTGAAGCAGAACGTTTCGTTCGAACATTCAAGTCACACATGGACAAGATGAAAGGTCAGCACTCCAGGCAGCAAGCTCTTCAAATTTTCCTGTCTACGTATCGGTGCATGCCACGTGACGGCCCGTCTCCTGCCGAGCTGCTACACGGCCGCCGTCACCGCACTCTCCTTCACCTGCTGCAGCCTCCCACGCACCGAGTCGGTTCGTATGGCGCTACGCGTTTTCAGGTTTCCACGCCGGTGCTGTACAGGGTGTTTGCTGGAAACAAGAAGACATGGTTGCCGGGCACCATTCAACGCGTGCTTGGGCGCAATATGTTTGTTGTACGTTCTTCCACAGGGTCGGAGCTGCGGCGCCACGCAAACCAATTGCGCCTGCACAGACCGCGCGATCCTGTCTCCGGTTTCTTGATTCCAGACCCAGTTCACCGCCAGGGAGCACAACCACATCGTTCGTCCCCGGACTACGAGATCCCTATGGACGTCGACGTACATCCGACGCAGTCGTCGCCGCCGCTGTCGCCGCCGCAGATGACAGCGTCACCGAGAGGGACTCCGGGACCGTGCGGGCCCCCCCAGCTTGGGCCACGCACCTCAGAAGAAGATGACCTGCTCCCTCTGGGCGGGGGCGGGCGCCCTTCCCCAGGTTTCGGCGGGTTCCCTGGAGGATCGCAAGGCGGATGCCGGGGCGCGGACGGCGTCTCGATCCCGGCCTCCGCTACGACGCCCGTCCCACCAGTAACGCCCCCGCCCAGGCCCTCCTCCCAGTGCCGTCGCCGTGGCCCTCAGCCCTACGCCACGACGGCGCGGCGGTTTGGGGGGGAGGGGTGTGGTGTCGCACAAGTACAAAGTGCGCGCCACTTACTTTCGCCGCGCGCCGCCATGCATGCACGGCGCGGCGTTCTTCCGACGACAGCCACGAGCGCCCTCTGCTGGAACGCCGCTCGTGGCCACCACTGAAGGATCGTTCACTTCGCACTTCGCACTTCGGACTGAGATAGCAACGAGTTAGGACCTTCGTAATCGGATAGGCACCGGTGAAGACTTTGCTATTGTACAGGCACTAGGCAGGCCTCTAATAACTATGTATCAACATTCTGCAGTACTATGTAAAAGTTAAGTATTGTTACATTCTGTGCAATATATATCTTTCTAATTTACTCGAGTGTTTATAGTTTCTGGCTGCTCCCCTCCGTACCTGCACTAGTGTGTCGGTCTCATCCACTCGGTCACCGACACCTACGGCGAGGCTGGGACACAAAAGCGGCGACGAAGTCGGGACACAAAAGCTTGGTCTTTAGATTTACAAACATCTGAACATTTTCATGTTCAAATCAACTTTTTCCGCCGAGTACACTTCTTACAATACTAGATGATAGATTTTATTAATTTCGACAACATTGTCATAGGAGAAAAACAGCGATCTATTTGGTATGATCCATATACAAAAAAAACAGTCTTGATCGCAGAAATTAACAGTTTCATTTAACCGGTTCGACCTGATTTAGGTCATCTTCGGAATTACAAGTAGCCCATGTGGCCAGTGCTGCACTCGTCTGGGCTGGGCTGTCCTGGGCTGTTCTGCTGCCAGCAGGTAACAGTTACCTGCTGGCAGCAGAACAGCCCAGGCGTTCATGCAGTGAAACTATGATATTTGGCATGACGTTACAGTTTATTAGTCGTACGCTATTACTTTTATTGTTAAATGTTACAGACAGTGTACACACATACCATTGAAGTTACGTTCGAAATTTTTTCATAGTACGACACACAGTTCATGAGATATGGAGTCATAAAGAATTAGGTTCATGAAACGCCGCCCCATCACACATGACGTTTTGATTTATTACATGTTTCCTACTAACTCTATTCGCAACGTATTTTGAAGATATTTTACATATACATCACTGGATGTACCTTCGAAAAAATATCGTATTACGACATATAGTTCAGATGCTTTGACGTCAAAGACGATGAAACGCATGAAAATTCGCCATAACTAGCATGAGGTTGTAATTTACTACGTCTTTACAACCAACTCCATTTACAACACATTTCGCAGACAGTTTCCTAATATTCCAGTCTACGAACCTGGTAAATAATATTTTTGTAGGGCACATAATTCATCAGGTACGTCTCTCTCTCTCTCTATCTCTCTCTCTCTCTCTCTCTCTCTCTCTCTCTCTCTAAGGTCACTCACGAACTCATTCACTCACTGCACTGACTAAACACAAAATCTTTAAAGTACTGTGTCCATGAAGCTGAAATTTTGCCGGTATGTAGTTTTAAGGAGAAGACGTCAGCTAAGAAAGTATTTTGTGATAGGAAGGAATTACGGTGCAAGGCGGAGGATACTTTTCCTACAGACTGACGAAATCTAGAGTTTCATTCCGATCTTCACGAAATTTTGCACGTTTGATCTTCGAAACAAGGAGGAGGTTACCGTCCACCTAAAGTATCATACGGTACCTTGCGGCATAAAATTAGAGGTTGAATGAAATAAAACTGGAAAATTTGAGTACAACAAAGTACGATTTTCAATTTGACCCTGTCTTTCAATTGAGTGAAAATATATAGTTGTTCCGATATTAATGAAAGTTTGTCTTGAAAAAAAGAGTAATGTCACTGTCTGTATAAAATTTCGTTCGGTGCAATTGTCGACGGTATTTAACTTACTGAGTTCGACAAATTGCTTAGTTTTGCTTCGATCGTGATGAATTTTTGCACACATGACCTTTAAACAAAGAGGAAAGTCACTGGGTACATAAATGTTTGTATGGTATATGACAAAATGTACTTTGCCGAGAGAAGGAAAGGTGGAAACGAAAAGAGAGATGGGAGAGAAAGAGATGGATGCAAAGAGAGGAGGGAAGGCGAGGTGGAGTACGAGAGTGTAGAGTAAATAAATAAGCGGGCAACGCCGGGTTTACAGCTAGTATGATAACAAAGCAAAGTTGTTGCCAATTTTCTCCTCTACAAATTCGTTTATTCAATTTTTGTCAGATGACCGGTTAAGGTGTTATTTGCAATTAACACTGATTCCTCCGTCGTTTCTTGGTAGAACAAATTCATGATGGAAATTAAAAAAACTCAATTTTGTGATTGTTCTACAGGTTTGTTTATTTTGTGAATCGATTTTCTGCTTATTAGGCCATCATCAGACATTTACTGAAGTTTAGTCAAAGAACTTGTGTTGTCAGTAAACCAGAAGAGATGTTACATACAGAAAAGTAAATTATGTGATGGAGCATTTACAGTGTAAATGAATATTTGAATGAAATCTGTAAAATAATAGGGATGGAATAAGAGGGTATCGGTGGGGTGCATTGGAGAACTGAGAAGCTTAACAAATCAGAGGTATGGACTCGAACTGAAAAATGGTGAAAATAAATATATTCAATTATGGTGTTCACAATTAAATAAAGAATTATTGTAAGGACGGAGTACAGAATAATTTGGTATTAGTACTAACAAAGAAAGATTCTTTATTTAATTGTGAACACCATACTTGAATATGTTTATTTTCACCGTTTTTCAGTTCGAGTGCATACCTCCGATTTGTAAGCTTCTCAGTTCACCAATGCACCTCACCTATAACCTCCTGTCCTCCAATATTAGAATCTTGTTTAATTTCATCTTTATTCACTGAGGTGTAGAGGATGGTGGAGGTGTTGAGTCCCCACGTCCGGCAGGAAAGGAGTTTGAGTAAGTTTAGACGGGACTTGTCTTTCTGTCGGAGTGTGCGGAGATGGCGAGTGTAGGAGAGGTATCGATTGAGGGCGAGGCCGAGGTACTTGAGGGTGTGACCGATAGGACGAACGTGGATGGTCAGGTGAAAATCGTGGATGCGGAAGGACGGGATGGTACGACCTCTGATAATTGCCTGGGAATTATCAGGATTGACGGAGACGAGCCACCGGTTACACCTGTAGCGAACTCCTTGAGGTAAGACTGGAGCAAGTGCTGGGAGCAGGCAAGGGAGGAAGTGATGGCTAGGAAGGCGGTGTTGTCAGCATATTGCAGGAGTTGGTCAGGAGACTGGGTTTGGGGCATGTCAGCGGAGTAGATGAGATAGAGAATGGGGGTGGGGACAGTGCCTTGTGGCACCCTGGCAGATGGGTAAAACAAACGGAAGTTGGAGTTGCAGACAGTGACACAGGAGGGGAGATGGGTGATGAAGAAAGCACTGAGGTGGGAATGGTTAAAAGAAACGTCACAGAGCTGAAGTTTGAGGAGGAGGCTGGAATTCCATACACATTTGTAGGATTTCTCGATTTCGAGGGAGACAAAGATGGTGGAGCGATAGGAGATATGCTGGACAGAGAGGAGATGGATGAGGTGAAGGAGCTGGTCGTTTGCAGAGAAGGAAGGTCAGAGGTCTCATTGAGAGATGGGGAGAATCTGATGTTGGAGGAGGTGCTGATGGATACAGTGGGAGAGGATGGTTTCCAAGACCTCACGGATCATGGAATTGAGATTGATGGGATGGGAGAGTGACGTCTTGGAAGGGAGTTTGTCAGGTTTGGGGAACATTAGGATGTGGGAGGTCTTCCACAGGTTGTCGTAAAAGCTGGTGTACAGGATGTAAAGGGATGTGAGGGTAGCATAGAAGAATGTGGGAAAGGTCTTAAGGTGACTGTAGGTTAGACGGTCGTGGCTGGGGTGAGGGGATTGGATGTTGTGGGAGGTGATAGGCGTGTTTAATTCTGAGGCAGGAATTTGCTGCAAGTACCAGAAGCTGGGGAAAGCGTTCAAATGTTTGTAAATCTATGGGATTAACTACTCGGTTATTAGTCGCTAGATTACAAACTACTTAAACTGAGTTAAACTAACCTAAGACCAACACAAACACCCCCGCTCGAGGGAGGACTCGAACCTCAGATGGCATTGCAGCACGGCGCCTCAGTGCGTACGGATTTTCCGCTGCGGCTGTGAACGGGAGTGTGGGGTTGCCAGTACGTTCTTGTACATCGGGAAAGAGGGAGTAGTCAAAGAGAGGATTGTCTGGGATGGAGGAGGCGAAATGTTCGACCTTACTGGCGTTATTGGGGAAAGGACGGTCTTCAGAAGGCATGACAGTACTTATGGAGATGTCATGGAGCATTCAATTTAAACGGCTACATTTTCTGATGCCAGGCCCGGCGTGTCCTCGCAGACAAAAGGTATCTTCGAAAAACTTACGGGTACGCTGCCAGGTATCAAAATCGACGACGGCGATACTTCGGCAGGAGACCACCTTGCCATTTTCAAGGCGAAACTGCAGTGAGGAAGCAATGTGCAACGATCTTTAAAACCTCGGTTTTCAATGAGTAAACAGCAAAGACAAAACACACCGAGCAAGCAAGCACACGGCGCCGAACACGATCAAAGATGAAACCGGTCAGAATATTGATAATAAACATCAGTTCTCGATGGATGAGGTCGGATTAATTTTGTCCCTCTGTTTTTTGATAAATGAGAGAGCAGGATCCTCAAAAAATGTTCAAATGTTTGTATAGTCTATGAGACTTAACTACGGGGTCATCAGTCCATAAACTTACAAACTACTTACGAACTAGGACGGCACAAATATTCATGCCCGAGGGGGGATTCGAACCCCCGACCGTAGTGGCAGTGCAGACCGTGACTGGAGCGCCTCAGTCTCCTCGGCCACCGCGGCCTACACAACGGTCCTCAACAGTCCTAACAGTTTGACCAACATATAACATGCCACAGCTACATGCGATACGGTAGACACTCGCCTTGCGCAAACCGAGATCACTAGTCCATTGCACATGTCGTCGATAGCGCAACGCTCTTTTAATCTGCCCTTCACCGTAGCCATTCTATCGAAAAGTTACCTTCAGCTAAGACAGCTCAGTGGCCAAACTTTCCGGGTCAGAAATGACGTGAACCGTATGCACTTACGTTCGACGAACCGCTTCACGTTGAGCAGGTTAGTGACAACTATCAGCTTGCAAATACAAATCAGTATTCGTTGCCTTCCTATAAAGAGCATGTCCCAACGTACCATCTGCCATTCTCCTGACCAACACATCAAGGAAGGAAAGGCAACCATTCTTTTCCATTTCACTGTGAAATGGATGTTGGGGTGGATTGAATTTAGATTTTCCAAAAAGTAATTAAAGTTATCACTACCATGAGGCCAAAAAACAAAAGTGTCGTCTACATATCTGAAAAATCAAGCAGATTTCATCGCCACTGGCTTCAATGCACGATCTTCTAATTCCTCCATGAATAAATTAGCAACGATAGGTGTCAAAGGGCTTCCCATCACAACTCCATATGTCTCTCATAGTACTCGTCATTGAATAAAAAGTAGGTGGAAGCCAAAACATGTCGAAATAAATTCGTTAAATTAGTACCAAACTTCGTCTCAATTAGTTGCAACGAATCAGACTGAGGAACGCGTGTGAAAACAGAAACCACATCAAAACTAACTAAAATATCCGAGTCATCCAAGTGCAGTCCCTCCAATCGACGTAGGATATCCACCGAGTTCTTAATGTGGTGTTCACAACGGCCTACCAGTGGGCTCAACAAACTAGCAAGATGTTTTGCCACACGATATATGGGAGCACCAATGTTTGACACAATAGGCCTAAGAGGGCACCCATCTTTATGGACCTTAGGATTGCCATATAATCTAGGAGGTACAGCACAATACGAATTAAGACTCTTTATAGTTTCCTGTGACTAAGAACTTTTTTCGAGGTGGTTATTGGTCTTCCTCTCAACACTTTTTGTAGGGTCAGCAGAAAACCTGCGATATGCTGAATCAGAAAGTAAACACTGCATTTTTGAAGATAATCCTGCTTATTTTAAACAACAGCATTTCCTTGCTCTCTCACTTGTCAGAAAACAGAGGGAGAAAACTAATCCGAACTCATCCGTCGAGAACTGATATTTATTATCGATATTCTGACCGGTTTCATCTTTGGTCGGGTCGGCACTGTGTGCTTGATTGATCGGTGTGTGTTGTCTTTCCTGTTTACTCATTGGAAACCGAGGTTTTAAAGATCGTTGCACATTGCTTCCTAACTAAGGAATCACAAAAGTTTTCTTATGTGATGCAGGGTTTGCCGGTGGGGTGCGAGTGTATCCTGGTCACGGCTTCGTAGGAAAGAGAGGTAGTTGTGGTGGGATTGACGAAGGAGAAGGACACCCTCAGGAGGAAGAATCCGGCTGTGGGGATAGATGGTTTTGGTGAGAGGGGGGGGCGGCTCGACCGCATCAACAACGATCTGGTGAAGGAAGGAGAATGCATGGTCAATGTCAGCGGGTGTTGGAGGGAAAGGGGGTGACTTGCGACTGAGGTAACAATGGATCGCCGGTAGGCATCTCAGTCGGCATAGAAGTAATCAAGGAAAAGTTAGGGATTGGTTGCAGGGTGCAGCACAAGGAGTGCGGGTGGGGTGGAGGTGATGGTGGACGGAAACTAGAACAGGGACGTGGTCACTGCCTATTAGGTCGAGTCAGGGGTGGTGTAGGTTTTGGGGTTGGGTGGGCCGGAGAGAGGGAGGGAGGGATGATAATGGCGTGGAGCGAGGTGATGACAAACTGATGTCACTGCTGGAGTTCAGCAGAATGAAAGCAAGAAAGATTAAGGTAGATGGCAATCACATAGGTCGTGAAGGAGTGACTGACATCGGAAAGGAATTAATATGGCAGTAGAGCAACGCTGCAGATATAAATGGTGGCGAGAGTAACAGTGGTAGATGAGAGAAAGAGCGTCATGTGCTCAGTAGGATAATTAAGGAGGGGTTGTAACTGGACAGGGTGACAGTGGAGATGGCCATTTGCCACTCAGCCTTGTGCAAGGGGAGGGTGGCCATCAGTGTGATGGAGGAGGTAGGGAGCGGGACTGATGGGATGACAGGGTTGCCAGTATGTTTCGTTTGAAAGGAGGGTAAACACACATTATTGAGAGAGAGTGTGCAAAAAAAAGGTGTTTGTTGGCAGGAAGGGAGCAGATGTTGTGGTAGAGGAAGGTCTAGGATGGGCTTGCCATAGGGGTCTGCAGAGGGAAGAGGACAACCTGTTACAGAGTGAGGGGACGTTGGAGGGATGGATGTTCTGAAGGATGGTGGTTACAGAAACTAGATGACATCCTGCACAGTAGGGGGAGGGGGCACAGGGAGTTATTAGAGTGCATTGGGGGATCTACAGGACAGGCAGGGATGGTGAGTTCAGGATTGGCGAGGGCGGGTATAGACTTGCAGTTGTAGGAGCATGTGGGGTAGGGGCCACCTCAGATGTTGCAGGTGGGAGGGGAGGCAAGATTGGGTCAGTGCTTGTGGAGGTGTGGGGACTTGCAATGAGGACAGGTGGGAGGGTTGCGACTGTTCTGTGTCAGGTGGTCGTTGTATATGAGACACCTGGCACAGCAGTATGATTGGGGTTGGGAACCTGAGGGTTCAACCTTGTGTCTGCAGTCGTAGATTAAAGCGCCTTTGAGGGGGAGGTGGCCTATGGAAGATGCAGATTCGGTGAAAATCCGCATCAGGTAGGTCGGGCCGGTGCCGTTATGGATCTGCTTGCCAGACCAGATGGAGATGTTAGGGTGGGAGTTGATTGGCTCCACACTTCCTCCTCAATGATAACTGGGCTAAGCTTGGTAATCACGGTGGAGAGGGTAGGTGGGTGGTGGGGAGGCAGGGATTAATGGTGGGGGGAGCGGTGTAGTATGGGGTCAAGGTAGTATGGAGCAGAGGTGCTTATAGGGAGGCGTTGTATAATGTCTGTGTGGAAGGAGAGGCTGGGAGACTTAATCACTAACAGAGTCTCACAGGGGATGATTTGGGCAATAGGGGCGGCAGGGTACTATTTACGGAGTTCGAACCACGCGAGCGGATTAATAGTCTGGCACTCTACTACTACACATGTATGAAAACGTAACTGTTAAATTGCTCTACTGTCATATTCTTTTGCTGCAAGTCATTTAATGGAGATTCGAAGAATAGTTTGAGGTTGATATTTAATCTATGGATGAATCTATCCCTTGAAAATACTTTTTTATATGAAAAAAAATATTGAAAAATAAAACTGTTTCGAAACGTCAAATAATTGAGTAGAAATATTACAGTAAAAGAAATTGAAATATGATAAATAAATTGCGGCAAATATCACTAAGAGATTTAAAAAAAGGATAACAAAACTTATTCTGTACAACGAAGCAACTCTTATAATTAAATACAAGAGTAAAGAAGACAAAGAGGAATGATAAGAACATTGTAACACGACATTGGGGTAGCCGAGGAAAATTAAATATTTCGTAGGAAATGAAGCTGGCAATACAAAATGTTTCACACAATACTAAGTAAACTAACTACAAACAAGATCTTTTCTGAGAGGTCAAAGACAAATTTGATTTCAGAAGTTATAAAATAAAAACTGCATTGGCTTGTTTTAAGCTCAGTTTGAAAAATATATTGGACAAAAAATAATAACACTATGAATAATAAAGAATGTAAAATTAAGCACATAAAACATTACCTTTATATATTTACTTTTGTAATATTGTATTACGTGAGACATATTAGTCTACCATTATTTACATATTTAATTTTATATTTTTTATGTATTCATTACCTTTTGCCCGAAATATATGCAAAACTCATACAACTACAAGCAGACGTAAAGTGGACCTAAAACAAGTGCGATTGGTTTTTTTAATTGTTTTACATATATTTTACTTTTTTTATTATTTTTACTTGTTTTGGTCTATACTACTCCTTGCAAAGAATTTGCAGTACAAGAGATTTGTCTGGAGAGATCGAAGATGAAGAAGAATACATAGGGTCGCTGAATAACATTTACGGACATAGGTCCTATTCCAAATACTAGGTGTCCAGTCCACTCTTCAAGTTTGTAAAAATTTTTGAATCCCCCTGTATAAGATTCATTAGTCTCTTTTATAATTAATATTAGAACTTGATACTTCAGTTTTCATTTACACTTGTTAATGTCATGACTTCCTAATGCAAACTGTGAGCATCAGTGTAAATGATACAATCCTTACTTGACTTTGAGTTTGACGATGACAACATAAGCTGTAACCCACAGTACGGTCATTGCATAGGTAGTTTAATCCAATGATCGAAACCAACGAAAACCTGATAAAGAATAACGTCAAAAAGAAATTGAAATGAAAGTACTCACCTATATGTAGCGCCGAAAGTCATCACCATTTTTACATCACCGGTCAAAGCTGACTGCTCGTGTCAGAAGAACTTGCTGTGTTGTTGGACTCGTCGTAATTCGTCAACTGACTGCCCATTATACGCAGCACACCGAAACTCAACATGCAGTTTCTTTTCATGTGTAATGGAAAAAAGTCGAATTTGCTAATTAAATATCATTTACTTCATTGTCATGTATTTTCAAATGTATTACAAATCCAGATATGCAATTCCTTATCTAAAAATTGCATCGAAGAGAGCTTCGAAAAATGAAACAACTAATAACGACAGGACACTGTTGTTCTCAGAGACGACTTTCCTCGAACAGCCCTCCTCCTCGCTACACTCGCCTTCGTCATCGTCAACGCAGTACGCTTCGAGGCGGAACTCGCTCTTCTCGTGCGACGGGTGGCCGTAGACTCCAATCCAGACGGGTCTCAGGAAGCTGGTCGGAATGTCCACCATGTCGACGCCACACGTTGCCGACTGGGCGCAGTTACGATCCGGGTCGTAGGTCGGCTTTGTGAAGTACTGCGATACGTAGAGGTCAGCATCTCCACTTAGCGAGTGGACGTAAATTGTGATGCGCCCTTCCTGAGAAAGACTGTAGTAAGAGTAATTATTGGCCCCCACTTCATTAACTGACTCGTGGATTAACCGTTCCGACGCGCAGTTTACGCTGAAAAACAATACCATTAACGCAACTTTAAATGACATTTTTGAAGGAAGGAGGAACAGTCTAGAAAACCCTTCACGCTTGTAAGTCCGTAGTATGCTCTTTGTCGTAGACAACACGACCAACAGTGTTTCAATATATATGTTACTCAACGATAAAGTCAGTTACTTGTATCTTGCTTTACGTTGCTGATTGACACGGATAGCTCACTACATCTTCGTATTTATAAAAAAAAAAATATTTCCTTACTTTTCTGCGACCTTAATTAATAAGTTTACGTATTCTATGACGGCAGAATTCTGAATGACGTATATGCTTATCACTAAAGGACTGTTATTTGTCAGAGATATTGATCGGCAATTGTTGCCCGTAAACTAGAGCAGGAATATCTATGGAGTGGGCATTCGTATGTCCTTAACGGTTTTTTTTTTTTTTTTTTTTTTTTTCGCAAATGGAAACAGACTGCAGACTGCAGACTGCAAACTACGTAAAGTTTGTTAGTGAGCGCTTATCGGCAAAGTTTTTAATGCCATTGCATCGCCAGTAAGGGCAGAGATACTACTAAAGTACCGATGAACGTTTCACAGGCAGTGTGCATTCGACTTATCGATTTAACACACTTGAAGAGATTAACGCGACGGTACTTCTTTCGTGCGCGAAAAGTCTTACACCAACGATGTCACTGGTTTGCTCTTGATCGTATTACCACAGTCTAACATATACAGTCGTGACACTCATTTCTGTGAAAGTTCTTATCGAGTGACAGCTGAAACGACACCAGCGCTCCTATCGGTGGGCAAGCCGCGGAAGTAGTGATGTTCGTTTATTATAAATTTTGTGATTCATCAACGAAATTGTTATTACAATTTATGATAAACATTACTAAAATATCAAGAGACATACATAATCGAGACGTTCCATAAAAGCAGTTGAAATTCACTGTCTCAGAGGAATAAAGAACAACAAATGTATTTGCAGCTTATTCCGCTGAAATTAAATAGAATATAAACATAAGAGAAACACACATTTCCATTATGGTCTGTTCCTACTATGACAGACTTTTTTCTTCATGCGTATGAGTTCGGTATGGGGGGTCTAATGATTTGCACATGTTTATATTTCACTCGTCTTTGTTACACGAGCGTATTCTTTTGAGTATAATTAGTTTAGCTCAAAAAGCCACTGCTTTAAAGATTCTTGTCGTCTGAAGTTCAACTGTAGTAACAGTTGTGGAAATAGTTTCTTTTTTGTTGCGAAACAGTTCGATTGCTTTTCCGTTTTATTGTTAAGTCTGTGACTTTTTTCTTCAGCTACATCTGTGGTGGTTGATTTGGTACGTTAAATACCGCAGGTATTCTATATACATTTCCTATGTTCCACCCTCGCCGATTTAACCTTGAATTGTAATGAAGAAACCTTGGCTCTTCTGTGTAGAAAAGTGACAGACATCTGTCTGCCAAAAGGAATGTATTCTCGTTTTTCCTAGCCATGTTTTACTTTTAATGGAATACGAAATTCTTCGCAATGTAGAACGAGAATCAGTGTTAGTGTTGCGACTTTATATGTTAGACTGAGCTAATACTGTGTCTTTGTCATAAGACGATTCGATGCAGCGGCATTGCAGCAATTATTTATACGACTTCATGCGTAAAAATGGTAATTTCCAAGAATGCTTACAGTCGAAGTATCTCGGCCTGAAACGATATATATCGAACGTGCAACTCTAAATCGATTACGCGACTATTTACGCTCGTTTTGTTCGTAGTCACGGGAACGTATTTTATTGGTTTTTTATGCTCTTGAGTGACGCTGATTTTTTTTTTTTAAATTATGATTTAAAAGACTTCAAAGTCAAAGCTACGCAAAGGAAAAGGAAAATTTCACACCCATTTAGAGACTAGTTGTTGAAGTACTTTCCTGCAGGTATTCTACAGCGATTTATTATACTATGAAGGGGGTTACAGTCATTTATTTCTCCAAATAAAAAAATTGTTCTTTTGTCCTCGCTTATCTCAGAAACATATACTGCATGGATAGCTAATACATATTCCACATTACCTTACAATGTATACCATCAGAAACATTCAACATTTCTCCGAAAATGAAACGTAGATACGTACGTCCACAGTATCAAATTTCGTCAGTGGCGGTTTGAGCAGTAGCATTCACACTGAAATTCGTTAAAAACATTAATCCATTTCCTACAAATATGTCACAATTATGCTGTGAAAATATTCACGTCAAGGCAGATTTACATTATCGCTCGTCAAATTAATTAGTATATTGATATTCATATTTTGTCAACTCGCGCATCAATGCCCACGTAATCGGTTTAGAGTTGCACATTCGATATATATCGTTTCAGGCCGAGATACTTCCATTGCTAGCATTCTTGGAAATTACCGTAAAAAATCATCTAGATAAATTTATTAAGGATAGAACCAGAGTTAGGATACGACCACAGTCTAACCACAGATATACGTTACTATTTTTTTATATGGCCTTTGGCAGCTGACGGCCAATTATCTAGCTTAATACATATATTTCACATTCAGTACGTTCTTGTAATAGAGGAACATAATTAACTGTAAATGCATGTTGATTAACATCACACTTACATATAAATATTTTACAACTGGTTGTCATTTTGATAGGAGAACTATGTATGTACAATATAATATATTAGTGACTGAAAAATTGTGAAGTCACAAACATAAAAGGAATACATATAATTAATTTTACAAATGTGACAATTATGCGTGCAAATGTTACAAGGTAGTTTTATACAAACAACTGTTCTTGTGTCACCAGATGGCAGGGAATGAAGCGAATAGAAACACTAGACATAAAATTGCTCAGAGCCCCTTCGAAATATTTATACAATTAAGGTAAATTGTAATATCACAAAATGATGGATAACAGTACAATTTTATCACTACACAGGTATCTTGGCAGCTTGTAAGAATTTAAAAAGCTGTGTAGTAAATGCCGAATTACTCACAGAGAGTAGAATGGTGGCACTCGTAGGAAGCTCTACTTGCAAACGGTGTAGTTGATGCAAAAAAGACTGTCTATGCGTCTCCCATTTTGAGCAATTCAAGAGTATATGATTAATGTCACCTTCTGTAGTGTTTGTACAGTCACAGAATGGGGTTGGAGTGATTCCAATACGATGCAGGTGTGTCGGAAAAATTCCATGGTTGACTCGCATACAGTAGTTATCAGACATCGCGGTAAGTGAACTTGGTTTTCGTGGAATTATAGGCTGAACACAGGCATATTGTTGTCCCCTGAAGAACTGAGATAGATTCCAATCTTCTTGCCATTCTTGAAAAGCATTTTGCATGGCCAGGCGATATAATTCAGAGTTTAAGGTGGATGAAGATTTCGGATTTTGTGGCTTCTTACCAAGAATATCGACCACTTCATTGTAAGCGATGCCGCAGTGACATTTGATCCACAAGAATTCTATCGTTTTCCCTTGGACTTCACACAGAAGGCCTAACCCAATGATTTCCAATATCAGGTTATTAGATTTTGATTTCCACTTGTTATGCTTCAGAAATTGTAAAATTGAGGACCTTGGAGGCCTGAGTAGAGCGCACATATTTTAAGGCTTCCAGGATAGCTGCAGTTTCTGCAGAAAATACTGAAGTTTCCTTCGGCAGTTGGTACATTTTCGAGACATTTATTTGTGGGGAGAGGAAGGCACATCTTGCATTTTCTCCTTCTTTCAATTTGGAGCCATCAGTCTGGCCATTTCTGATAAAGCAGGCACTTTAAATCTTGATGTTTGAGCTGACTGCCCATTAGAGATGTAGCATCTAAATGTATACGTACTTCGTGGGAGAGGACTAAGTAATTGTGCATGTAGATAGGAATCGAGATTGTGCTGAGGATTTTTGTTGATAGGTGACCCCATCTTCGACGGCTAGATACTAAGGCAGGAAGAGTAGCTCTATGACGTGTCTTCGGGATATGAAAGTCAAGGCTGTCTAATTTGGAATGTAGTGGATGAGTAGAAATGGACATACTGTTAATTAGAAATTTGTCTGCTAGCAGCTGCCTTCTGAGATATAGAGGCATTTCATGGGCTTCAATTAAGAGTGCGTTTGTAGGGGTACAGCTCATAGCTCCTAAGCACTATCGTATACATCTAAACTGAAATGTATTCAGTTTCTTCAGAATATTCTTGCTCCCATTAGGGAAAGCCACACTTCCATAATCAAGTCTTGATCGGATTAGTTTTATACAACGTCAATAAATGAGATCCCCACCAAACACGAGATACTGATCGGATAATATTTAATGCCTTTTCACAGTTGATTATTACATGGTTAATGTGAAGGACCCTTGACAACCGAGAGTCAAAGATGACGCCCAAGAAGCGAGCCTGCGAAGATACAGGGTAGTACTCAGAATCAAGGATCATTCTGTCAGGAAACTGAGAGGAATGTTTGGAAAATAACACAAGATGTGACTTATCAGTCGAAAATTCCATGCCGTGAATACGTAGCCAATTTTTGACACGGAAAACGAAAGTGCAGCTTCACATTCCGAATAATATGTTCCGTGAGTATACAAACATCATCTGCGTATTGAAGTATTCTAGTTGATGGAGGAATAGCTGCTTCCAGATCCATGGTGTATACCGCATATAGTAGAGGACTGAGAATAGCTCCTTGTGGGAGACCGGAAGAAACAATACGTGGCCCAATCATTTTAGCCTGGTACTTGATGATGATCTTCCTTTCCAAGAGCATACATCCTAGCCCATATACCATTTTTCTGGTACACCTAGAGTACCTAGTTTGTGGAGCAAAATATCTATTTTTACATTGTCATATGCTCCTTTGATATCTAGGAACAAAGCGGAAGACTTTTCGTTCTTCGTAAAGACTATTAGAATATCTGTTGACAAAAGAGCGATGTTGTCGATTGTGCCTTTTCCCCCTCGAAATCCAGACTGAGAAGTAGCCAAGAGATTGCGTGATTCCAGCCACCACTCAAGTCGTTATTTAACTAGCCTTTCCACAGTTTTTCCAGTGCAAGAGGAGAGTGCAATGGGTCGGTATGACTGACAGCTATCTCTTCCTCTTTTCAACACCGGGAAAATATCTGTGTTCTCCAATCTTCGACGAGTTCGTCAGAACCCCAAAATCGGTTGTATATCTGCAAGAGTAGAAGTAGCGCATTGGATGGCATGTTGCGTATCATAGCGCAGTGTATGTTATCAATGCCTGGGGAGCTGTCCGTGGTCAAATTGATTGCCCGTTTCAATTCAACTAAATTAAATGGAGAGACGAAGCAGTCATCAACGTGGGAGCAGTCTCGCGGGCGCAATAGAGGTCGAGGACGTAATGAAGGAGGAGAGATTCGATCAGCGAATTCATCTAATCAAGAAGCTTCCATCGGAGGATTGTGGCCAGATAGGCTGTTCCTGAATATATTGATTTGGTGCCATAAGTCTGTGATGCTTGTATCATTAGTTAATGCCGAGCAAAAGCTTATCCAGCTTTGCTTTTTTTCACGGTTAAGGATTCTCTTGACCTGTGCATCTATTCTCTTATAATTCAGGAAATTGTCTAGAGTTCGTAGCTTGCGATAAGTACTTAATGCAAGGCGGTGTCGCGCCACTGCTTGAGAGCAGATAGAGTTCCACCAAACTGGAGATGGCTTCATGATAACAATAAAATCTTTCTTCCTGGGAATGGCAGCACGAGCTGCTTCATTAATGGCATCAAGAAGCATCTTGTAGGCTATTTGTGGTGGCAGAGAATAGCTGATGTGTTGAACAGACACTTCTAGTATCGATGCGAAATGTTGCCAGTTTACCTGTCCTGTTTTCCATAAGGAGGATGGAAAGAGTACATGCGTGCAGTTTAGATGGCATGTGATCGTTATTTCAATTGGAAAGTGATTGGACCCCAATGTGTCCAGTTCAAGGTACCATTTGTCAAAAAAAAAAAAAAAAAAAAAAAAAAAAAAAAAAAAAAAAAAAAAAAAACTGAAATCACTTGAACAAAGTGAGAAGTCAATGGAGGTGTTCCATCATTTAAAATAGTTAAGATGTTATCATCTATGGCTTGCATTAAGTCTTTTCCATTCGCATCCACAGTTATGCATCTCCAGGCTTGATGTTGAGCATTGAAGTCACCACAGACTGGGAACGGATATGGAAGTTGTTTAAATAAATTGTTCCACGTACTGCTTTGGACTCTATAACGAGGAGCTTGTATACTGACGCAATGCAGTGTTCGGTAGTAGCAGTTTTGACTTTAATCGCTATAATTTGGAGGTCCGATGAACGTACATTTAAAGGCACTCGCTGAAAAACGATTGCAGAGTTTATTAAAAGTGCGACCCCACCATAACCATAACCATGTCGTACTATCTCATAGTCTCGGAAGTTAATATTAACTTCAGGTCTGAGCCATGTTTCATTCAAAGCAACTGCAAAATATCTATTCTGGAAATGTTCTCTCTGAAAAGCTTCTCGATTGGCTACGACAGAGCGAGCATTCCACTGGAGAATCTTAGTAGCCATTGAGATTGAATATTTGAAAGGTTACATGTTATGTTTCATATCACCTAACTTTGCTTGTTTTGAGAGGCTTGTCTACCGTTCTGTGAATGACTCTGATAACTAATGTCAGTATTCATTATGTTGCATAGCGTATGCCGGACATCAGCCAAGTCAATTGGTGCTCCTACTTTCGTTTGTTCTACAATTCCTATGATGTTGAAACGTTTCTCAATGATTGAACTGGAGTTATAAATTGACGGAATGTTGTTGCGTGACATGTCATGTCGTTCTGGTATGATAGACGTAGCTTGTGGGCAGAATTGTATCTTTGATAGATATGCTTTGCTTGTTATGTTAGTGAGCTGAGCTCTTGGCTATCGGCATAGGGGCTGTATTGTTGTGCCTTGGATCAAATCGGTTGACTTGGACCTTGGTAGCTGTATAGACATTGTTGTAAGTTAGGAAAACTGCTTTGTCGTGTGTATGTCCGATTGTAGTACAACTTTGGCTGTGGAGCACTAATTATCTTGTGTCTGGTTGTGGTATGACTCTTATGGTCCTCCCTTTGGTTGCCATCAACAAGAGGTACTCGGCTTGCAGGATGGTTTTCCAAAGCAGGTCCTTTAGCTGGTGACGACAATACACGCGCATGTGAGTGTTCATACACAGGGGGTGGTTGGGGCGTGAGACCTGGTAAACACGTTCTCGCCTGAGAGAAGCAAGACGTTGGTGTTCGGGGCATTTTCTGTCTGTTGACAAGTGCATTCCTTGGCAAAACAGGCAGCACGGTTCATTCTGTGAAGTACATTAACTTAAGTGCTGCCCAGAGCGTTTAGCACATTTAAGGTGACCACGACACTGAGCTTCTGTGCTTGAATTGCAAACAATTGAAACACTGAATTTGAGGGGCGACATATGGTTCCACTTGGCATCGACACCATATAAATCAACTTAGTTTGGCATCCTCTGGGATTTAAATTAAAGGTCGACCACTGTACGTAACAAGACTTTGTTTTTATCACTAAAATTAGCAAATAAGGTCCGTGTGAACTATCAGTTCCTCCCTGCTACAAAAGCTTGTTCCTTGTCCCAAAATGAGAACTGTCTCGTTTCAATTTACTTCAATAACAGGAAGTTAATACTACAGTCGTCAATATGCATAGCAGATCACACGTTATTACACTCAGACGATAATAAGTATGCCACCACAATTAAAGTTATCTTAGAAAGGTGGTTAAGAAAACATTTATGACGCAACTGAATTTAGACATAAGAAAAATTGCATCTCAGCTTGTTCTCAGCACTTGTGAAGAACAATATTAAAATAAAGAGGCAAGGTGCTCTAAAATTACAATTCATAGGCAACTTACGGATTATGATGAACTTAAACTTGTTTATTCAGATAGAAAACAAGCAAAATGGGGAACCAAATTTGTTAATACAATGCATCTCTTACATGGATTAAAGCGGACGGTGCCCAGCCTAAATTATACATGATTTAACGCTACTGGGGGGAAGGATTCACAAACAACACTCATTCGTTCACACACACACACGCGCAGTGCCACAGCGAAACTCACCAAAGTCAGCGTGCTGAGACGAGGCGGAAGCAGGCGCCGCTATCGTAGGCGAAATTCAGCATGTCTAAGGTATCACAAAACACAATATACAAAAACACTTCGAAGCTGGCTCTGTTCTGTCGTGCCTGTTTTGAGATGGTGCGTGTGTATAGCCAGGTTAAATTACATCTGAATTGGACGGCGACCAAACAAGTTAACGGTGACACACGGCTACGTTACATGAACGCACTCCATTGAAGGCGAAGTGGTTGAAAATCGGATTCATTATACAAAATCTCGGTGGATTCTTAAGTTGCAGTCTGTTAGTAGTCTACCTAGTTACTGGTTTTATATGAGAAGTGGCGTGAATTCAGGCGACTAGCTGCAATCCCCGGAAGTCGGAACTCGGACCCACGTGGTTCCGAAAACCGGTAAAATCGAATAAATTCAGATTCCGAAAAATAAAGAAAATTAACTACAGCATGCAACCCATAGAAATAATAACTTTACATAAATATACCAAAAATATATGGAAGACGACAGACGGTCGTCTTTCATCACCCCTTCGTTAATTCAAAATTTTGATGTAGGCTGAGGTAATTATATTACATCATATACAGCAAACTTTTCAAAACTAACATGTGGTTGCCTTATGGAGACATAGACAGCTGGGGCACGTCACACGAAAACAGCAAATACAACAACAACCATAAAAAACACACTGTAAAATAATACTTGCCATAAAAACTAAAACAATGGAGATGCAGATGTGGCTGGTGAAACCACGGGATTGGGACAACATGTATGAGAATGCAAAATTTACAAGAAAACATATATAGACAAAACATAAATATAAAATATACATAAGGTTGAAACACAAAAAAAAAAAAAGATCACAATTTTGAATGTGTCCTGTTATGCTAAAACAGTTCCTCAATTAAAAAATGGATTAAATGTTTATAAAATCACTCCAAATTAGGAAAAAAAGGTGCATTAAGTAGCACAGTATGTTCATGACAGATTTTTTCAAGTTGCTGAGGGCGACCAGAGTCGCTACAGGGAAAGGGCCTCTTAGCAGGTGAATCGTATTTTGCACTCTCAGAGCGTTCACTGTTTCTAGTACTCACATCACTTTTCAACCTGCTGCTGTCCTTCATATTGACGTCCACTCAACACTGGTTTTTAAGTCAATAAACATTGTTCTCATTTAGTTCAAACCATCGACTGGGGTCTTTGAAGAGGGAGGGATCCAATCTTCTAGAAGGTACTGGGAGGAAGCTAAAACCCGCACACATAAGAAGATACTTTTACTTTTGTATCTCTTCCTCAGCTATTCAACTGCACTCGACGTGAGTAGGAGGGTGTGGTAGTGCACCTGTCCGAGAGGCCTGGTGTCCCTTGTACCCGTGACAGGCGGCCTGACAACTGCGGGGCGTCGGCGAGAGGTTGACCACCGGAAGAGATTAGCGGACCAGCGACCGGGATCAGGACGGCTGTGCACCAGCGGAGGCTGCGCAGCTTGTGTGTTGCTGCTAATCACCCACTCTTTTGTGCGTTCTGAGGGTCGGTAGCATTGTGTACCCGGTTGGAACCACTCGACCGGACGCAGTTAGCAGTTCACTTAAATTTGCCATATGGCGAACAGAACGCTTAGGCCTTTAGTCCTTAATAAATATTTTAAAATTAAGGATACAATGTTCATATATATATATATATATATATATATATATATATATATATATATTCTACCTCCCATCAATTGAAGGGCAAATCACAAAAACTGACATATTACATTGAAATAACACATATTAATACAAGAATAATAGTTTATCCTCTAACTTAATATCACATTGAAATTAATATATTTATAATAAATAACTTAAACTTTAAGTCAGGACTCTCAGGGTTAGTGTTAGTGTTAGTGAAGCGTGAAGCAGAGCTACGTTTTACTCATGCAGCATGTAGCGCTATGCAAAAAAAAAAAAAAAAAAAAAAAAAAAAAAAAAAAAAAAAAAAAAAAAAAAAAAAAAAGAACTACCAAGATGTATGCAACGCTACGCAAACTACTGCATAACTACCTACTGCCCAGGTGCAACCTAACTAACTAACTACAGCGCGAAGGGGGGGGGGAGTTTCCTTGAGCTCATTCATGGGTAGGGCCTGGAAACAGTATTACGCAAATCGCTCAAGTAGAGGCGAGATAAAACCATGACACATATTAACAAAACAAAAAATAATACATCTTGGAGAAAAAAGGCAAAACATGATCAAGTGTGCAAGCACATGAAATAAACGCTACAAATTTACACATGTCAAGCAATCCTAGACAAAAAGAAACAGATGATCAAATGTACAAACACATAAAGTAAACACTAGAAATCCACACAAGTAAACAATCCTAAGTTAATAAAATACTCTAAGATAAAATTGACTTACAATGTAACCTATTCTTCCCACAATTATGCTGCAAAACAAAAAATGGAGATTAGAGTTTTACCGTCCTATCGACGTTAGAAGTTCAGGTGTCCTCATAGAATATGTGGGGCGGACAGTTCCTTGACGTGGAGCTAGCCTTTGTTCAGCTCCTTTATTTTTGTTTGTATTTCCTCACATCTGTGATTCTGGCCTCTTCTGAACGCGAGTCTGGCCTCACGCTCCATCCTTTAATTTACAAAATTGCCCAGTAAAACTTATCTGAAAAATAAAAGTTGGTTCTATTAATAAGCCAGGGTGTATATTGTCAACGAAATTTTGATGAACACCTTCGTTAGTGCTCTGCCGTGATCGTCTTCTGGTCGAATCGCACACCTCCTGTTATTCAAACGGACAATCCCTAGACAAAATTATCTAGACACCTGAGCATCAACACCACAGTGCATCTACCTGCAACTAAAATCCTATGTACTAAGGCATTGTCGCCTACCACGGCGTCTTATAAACATGCTACCTAACGTGGAGATTGTCGATATAAAATTTACCGGAAAGGTGGCAACTACAGCACTTGCTAAACAAGGCTAGTTTCACGCACAGTGAAGAAGAGCACACACACTTAAAACGATAGACAGGGACACAAATTACCGTAAAGAAGACATACACAAAATAAACACAATAAAATACTTAACGTGGCCTAAACAACTTAGATTATACAGCATCAATCCTCACGATGTACACAAAAAGATAAAAGCATGGACAAAAAAAGAAAAAGGACTATGTGAGGCAGGCAGTCTTATAGCTAACAGAGACACTTGAACATTTCACACTAATAAGGTAACGTACATCGCACAGCCGACCAGACGGCACTGGCAAATTGCTGTTATCCACCCCAATACCGGCGAGAACCTTATAGTACAGAAAACATGCATACAAC
The DNA here is from genome assembly GCA_026315105.1 of Locusta migratoria. Lineage (NCBI taxonomy): Eukaryota > Metazoa > Arthropoda > Insecta > Orthoptera > Acrididae > Locusta > Locusta migratoria. Next base: position 303,194,263 of record CM048751.1, read on the forward strand.
ATGAAGTTGCGTTATGGTGAAGTGAAATCGCACAACAAGCACATTTATATACAAAGGACACATATAACAAAATACACCATTAAAACAAACCATTTAAAGAAAACACTACAAAAGGCATAGAAAATACAGCACAAATTTACAAACACAAATCACAGAGATGGTAAGAATATCACTTAATTTCACCTTAGGAAACAGAAAATTAAAGAAAGCTTAGGACATATATGCCCCTTTCTGAGCAGGTTGATCGAGTAACGATCAACTACAGCAAATTATTACTGGCTCGTGCTAGGACCGCAATCCTTCGGTTTGTTACGGCGCAGATCAGCGGACGTATTCTCGACGTCTTCACATGCCGGGTCACGTGGTTTTCGCGGGCCTTTATCGGGTCAGTAGCCCTTATTCTCGATCCCAAACATTCGCCGCTTGTCTTCTCTCTTAGCATGCCAATAACCCTGCCCGTTCCTCCGCTGCAGCTGATTTTCCGCATTGGAAGGACCGGACTCTGCGGTTGTGCCTAGCACTCCTAGCGCTACGATTGCTTCTCCTTGAAGAGTTGTTGCCATCTCTGCTAGGTCCGTAATCTTCGTCATATTCTAAGTCTTCCAGGTAAGCCTGGAAGGACTCAATGTCCTCCTTGCAGTTTCCCGCAAGGATGGCATTGCGCACATTTCGTTGGAGCTTCGATTTGCAAATTCTTATCAATTCACGTGGAGGGTATGGCTAGTCGAGGAACTGATTTCTCTGCATCATTCCTTGAAAGAATTCTCCGAGACTCCTGCAGTAGCAAAGTGGGGCATCACTAGAATGCTGATTTTTACTCGTTCCTGTTGCCTCTCCGACCAGTAGGCAGACAGGATATGTTCTCTAAATTCATTTTACTTGCGGCAATATCTCGAGAGGTCGAATCCACATGTTGGGCTTCCCCTCGAGATATCCGCACGTATACTCGATTTTCTGTCCTTCTGGCCAGTTCGGAGGCAGATAGTAATCGAATTGCTCTAGCAACGCATGCAGGTGTATCCCGCTTACAGAGTTTTGGAAGACCTGGTACTTTTTTAGAGTTATAAAGTGATTATAATCAAATGTCTGCACTGGCTTTCACACAGGCACTCGACTCGGTCTTTCAATTATTGGAGGACGGGCACACAGAGATTCGACTTCCTCCTCCTCGAAAGCCGAATCATCTCCGCGGTCGGAACGATAGTTCCGACCTCCACACAAACTGCAGCATGGGTTTTCTACTTGTGGGGAAGATGGGGGTGGAACCTAGACTTGCTCCAGATGCACGTCACGTTATTCTATCTCCACCACTACATCGCGATGCCTACGGTTAATTTCCCACTGTTGTTCCTTGAATTGGAGTAAGTTGCCAACTTCCTCGGATTCATTTACAACAGCAGGAACTGTTCTTTCGGCCGCCATCTCTCCTGTCTGTAGAAGCTGTGACACTGAAGTGGCCAGTGCTTCGAAGCGCGCGCCTAGTTCATCTGTGCATGCACCTACTTCATCGGTGTGCATTTTCGCCTGACCATCTACCAAATCGACTCTCTAGTTAAGAGAGTGGATATTAGTATCTACACGATTGGAGAAAGTATTTCCAAAAATGATTCTAAGTTCACGAGTCTAAGATAAACATGCTAGACAATGAAACATTACCATCTCCAAACACAAGAGCAGAACCAAACTTACCTCACCAGAAGACCAGCACAGAATGAACAGCCGAGCGGCCACGGGGTGCGAAAAGCTGGAAAGCTGGAAAGCCGAAGAAAAAGCGGTGGTGGGGACGGAGAGTCAGTAGACTCACGCTGAGGGAATGCTCACCGACTAGCATGTAACCAAAGAGTGTAGAAACCTCTTTGGTAGTATCAGTAGCTATCAACACTGAGCCAGAGAGAACGATGCAACGCTGCGGAGCGCGCGGTTGCTCGCCGTGGAGGTTCGAGTCCTCCCTGGGGCATGGGTGTGTGTGTTTGTCCGTAGGTTAGTTTACCTAGGTTTAAGTAGTTTGTAAGCTACGGACTGATGACCACGCAGTTTGGTGCGATAGGTTTACAAACTTTTGAACATTTGAAGAACGATGCAAAGAGACCTATGACTCCCCACGTTCAGACAGCCATATATTCTCCCACATCCACTTAAAAGTCAAACAACTGCACATTCTCACAGGGACAGTGAGACGGGGTCATGAACCTCTACAGTCGTGGAGATGCGTTCACCACTGTGTTTGATGTGTACTTCTTATTTACACGACATACTTTCGTTTATGGACAGTGCGCAGCACAATCTGAAGAGTAGCATGGACGTAGACGCCCAAAACCAGCAGCGTTTGTGCCCGGACAATCCTGTGAAATTGGCATCCCTTTTTCTAAGAAAGTACATTTTTTTGAGAATTCTACGCAATAGTTGTGGAGCTCCCCGTACAAAATTAAAATAGATCTGCAAAATTTTGCGAAACAATTGCCTAGTTGGACATCGAGAGAAGGGATAGGGAAGCATCAACTCAGATCAGGAATAAATAAATAAATTTCCGGGCAATATCATGAGTCAATTGCATAAATGAGCGACATAAACTATAGAAAGTTGCACTAGAGTTGTGTGAAGCTGGCACCCCTTTTACGTGGAATATACATTTTTGCTGAGTTCTGGGTAGTTATTCTATAGTTACAGATTATTCTGTACAAAATTTGAATACTCTGCAGAATAATGTGAAATAAAAACTACTGTCGCAGTACTGAATAGTGGGGCGCTGAGCAGTTGGCACCCCTTTTTCGAGAAATATGGATATATTTCGGAATTATCGGTAGATATTCTGTAGTTCTACAGTTCTTTGTACTAAATTTAAAGAGTTCTGGAAAATTTCCCGGAAAAACTGGAAAAAAAAAATAAAAGCAATTCTTTATTATTCAAAATAATTATAAATAAATATGGTACCAACTTAGAACACAAGAAATTTTGTTGGTTATTAGATAATGAAGAGCCACCTATAAATTCGATTTAACGATAAAACTGTATACGATTGATCCGCCTCGCAGGGTGCCCGGGTTAGTCCCTGTCAGGTCGGGAATTTTCTCCGCCTGGGGAGTGGGTGTTATGTCGACCTCATCATCACTGACTCGCAAGTCGCAGAAGTGGCGTCAGACAAAAAGACTTGCACCGGACAGGACGAACACGACCCCAGTTGTGGTCTAACTACCAATGAACGCCACACGATCATTAGCATTAGTGTAAGACTTGTGTTGCCACTAGACAGTACATACTGTGGTCTAGTGTCACTTGTACCTGAAATTTGACATAATAGCTCGAGAGGGACATCTAACACTATCATCAACACAGATTGGCCTTCAGTAAGAAATTACAAATTTAAAAAAAAAGTTCAGATGTTTGCGGAGCTTATGGGACTTAACTGCGGGGTCATCAGTCCATAAACTTACAAACTACTTATGCACTACCTTATACTGAAGACAGCACTAACATCTATGCCCGAAGGGGGATTCGATACCCTGACGGGGCAGCATAATGCCTCAATGCGCCCGGCCGCTCCGATGCTGCACAAATTTTTTCCTGAATTTGTGCAGAACTCTCTAAATTTTGTGAAGAGAACTCCACAACTATTGCATATCTGACAAGAAGTGTGAAAAATATGTACATTTTACAAAACGCCGGCCGCGGTGGCCGAGGGGGCTGAGGCGCTCCAGTCATGGTCAGCACGGCCACTACGGTCGGGGGTTTGAATCCCCCCTCGGGCATGGATATTTGTGCCGTCCTTAGGATAAGCTAGTTGATAAGTAGTTTGTAAGTTTATGGACTGATGACCCTGTAGTTAAGTCCCATAAGCTTTACAAACATTTGAACATATTTTACAAAACAAGGGTGCCAACTTCACAGTAGCGTTATTCACATTATTGCAATCATCTTCTAAAGTGGAATCTGCACAGAAAAATGTCACTGGTACTTCCTGTAGAAGTATTTGAGAGCTTTCTAGAACTTTAATTAGAACTATTTTTCCGCTAATATGCAAATAATTATTTTGAAAAAACTAAACTTTGTTGTAATTTTTCAAATTTTTTTTGCAAACTTAAGCAGTAGTAATTTTTGTACAGACAACTCCTGAACTATTGCGTATCCGTCTAGAACTCTGGGAAATTTAAATTTTTAGAAAAAGGGGTGCCAACTTCAGAGGACTCTGCTGGGCGCGGTATATACGCCGCCTTGCTCCGCGTCCTGTCCCCATGTACGCCGCCGCCCCGGGACGGCTTTGATCTGCACCGCCCCGTGACGTCACACAGTAATTAAAAGCCAGCCAAACTGCGTGCTTTGACCAGCCAGTAATCAGAGGGACGCAACTCGCCTAACTACTTGTTCCGCACCGCCGCCCAGACGCTCCATCTCCAACGCCTCTCCCCTCTCCGACTACACACTGCACTTTTACCGTTTCTCACATTTCATCTTACTGAGGATTCAAAATTGGCCTGGGGTCAAAATTTTCAGTACCGGACTACTTTTGAAGTAACAGTGGCATCTTTGAGAAAAAAGTAGTCCAATAAAATACAGTTACCAGAAACATTAAAATAGAGTTACTGCCAACAGCACTGAATACCTAAAACTACTGTACTAGCCAAAATCACTGTAGTACACTGGTACGCCTGGCTGGTATTGTTAGGATGAGAAAGGGGCTGATATGTAGCCATTTATTTGGCCTTTCATATTTTGATTCTGTAAGATGACTTTTACTATGTTGGAAGAGCATTACTTAATAAGTTGCGTGAGTGAAGCATAGAGCATTTGGTCCAGTGAACGAATATAATGAGGGAAAATCTGCCCATATTTCCTTCTAAAATCTGATCGGCTCTTACAACTAATCTCAGTCCACCAAAGACCTTCAGCATTTTCTTTATATTTAATGCACTGTAATTGATTTAAATGTCTGTTTTTACAATGTAATAATCTTGTATTAATCAGTGTTTCTGTTGTTTACATAATTATTTGAATGCAAGTTTGATAGTCGAGCTAAGCGCCTCAGACTGTTAACATCTAAGAGTCGGTGTAAATTGCGTGTGAGTGTCGCCTATATTGTGATATAAAATCGTTGAATACTACTGAGTTTCTGTTATACAGTTGTGGCTTTCTGTATAGCAACAGTGAATTATAAAGAAAATAAGAAAAGCTACAGGCATCCCGAACTTTCGTATGATATACTTCATTATAGAAAGACAGCAAAGCCATATTACACTACTATTTCAGCCTCACATCAAGAAACAACGGACTCAACCCTTCCACCATACTCTTCATCTGCTGTTCCTCTTGTGCCCTTATCCTCTGCTTTTTCCACCCCGCTTGGGATTCTGCTCCCCTTGCCCACTACCAATCCCTCCAGATCGTTGAACGCCACGCTATCCACCTCGCTTAACACATCCTCCTTCTTTCCCCCACATAGATCCTTTACGACCTTATTCCTTTTCCACACCTAATCAACTTCCTGGAACACCTCCGCCTCCGCTATGTGTCCCGTAAAATAGAATCTCGCCACGCAGTTGTCTCCCACCTCTTGCTGCATCCTGGGCCTCTGCCATGCCGATACCTTATTAATCCTCCCTCCCTTCATGTCCACACTCTCCACATCCTGTCCAAGGGTAACCTCTGTCACCTCCCCCTTGTGGATGACGTCCTCTGTCCCGACATCTATCCATCCTACCAACCTTAATCCTTCCCCATAATTGTGAAGCCCCTCTCCTTCCCCTTCCATCCCACTCCCTCACACACGTGTCTTCCCCCTCCTCCCCCATCCCTTGGAGTCCTTGCGCCTTCCTCCCCTATCTCCCACGCCCTTTCCCCTCCCGTCCCTTCCCTCCACACCTCCCCTCCCTCCCTCCGTCATCCCCTGTGGGGCCTGTGCCCAACAGTGCGCCGACAGTGTTGTAGTGTCAGTGCCAGTGATCAGTGTTCCGTGTTTCAAGTTTTAAAACGTCAGCAGGCAGAATATTGCGTTGCCATGTGCTTTTAATTGTGTGCTCTCGCCATCGTCTACTGTCCTCCAATGACTGTGTTTTAGTCTCTGAGAATCTTAACTCTGCATATGTGTGTGTTTTAACCACCGTGGCTACTTTAATTTGTGAATGTGTATTTTAAAATTCCTTTTTTTTCTGTATAATTCTCCATTTATTAATCTCCTGAAAAGTTATAAACTCTGTAATTCTTATCACCGTTGCTTGTTTTGTGCGAACTGACAAATCTGTACAATTGATTGGCTGAAGAGCAGTACTGAAGCTGCTGCTAGTCTGCCACCACAGGTGGCTTTAAAATATATAAAATAAAATACAAACAAACGGATCCACGACTTGAGTGCTGTTTCTGCACAGAGGACAACAGCAGCAAAAGAAGATAGCAGGTAAGTGAACAAAAACTCTCGTCTTCATAACCTGACGAAGTAGAAAGCAATACGGCCCCTCACATGCTGTGCATTTTTCTATCACCAATAGAAACATCGGCACAAAGTGTCTTGGTAACAGGACCGAGGGTGGAAGAAGGGAAAAACTTGCACACTTACATACTCACTTTCAAGTAATAACTTTCTCGAACTTTAAAGACATTACCCCCATATTTTTCACACCGGGCGAGATGTCGCAGTGGTAACGCACTGGACTCGCATTCGGAAGGACGGTGGTTCAATCCCACCTCCGGCCATCCAGCTCTAGGTTTTCCGTGATTTCCCTAAATCATTCCAGGCAAATGCCGGGATAATTCCTTTGTAAGAGCACGTCCGATTTCCTTCCTTATCCTTAACCAAAAATCGAGCGTGACCTTCGTCTCTAACGAGCACGCTGTCGACGGGACGTTAAACCCTAAGCTTCCTTAGCTTCCTTCCTTGCCATCCTTTTCTATTTTTATTTTTATTCCGCCGTAAGTGCCCTCTCGAACTTGCAGAAGTGCCGCAGCAAGACCTGTCGTTGACGCAACTAATGTCTGTAGTAGTGCTGGAGGGAACTGACACATGCATCCTGTTGGGCCATCCATAAATCTGTAAGAGTGAGAGGGGGCGCAGATCTCTTCTGAATCGCGCGTTGCAAGGCGTCCCAGATACGTTCAGTAACGTCCATGTCTGGGAAGTCTGGTGACCGGAGGAGGTGTTTAAACTCACAAGAGTCTTCCCGGAGCCACTCTATAGTGATTCTGGTCGTGTGCGGAGTCGCATTGTCCTACTGGATTTTCCCCAGTCCATTCATGTGCACAGTGCACAGAATGGATGCAAGTTTTCAGCCAGGATACTTTCGCACATGTCACCTGTCGGAGTCATGTTTAGGCGTATCAGGGATCCCACGTTACCCCAACTGCACATGACCCACAGCATTACACAGCCTCCACTAGCTTGAACTGACCTCTGCTGACATGTAGGGTCCATAGATTCATGCGTTTGTCAGTGTTGTGACGGCACTGCTAATGACTTCACACTACTGTTTGACGCCATGTAAGAAAGTTGCCTGTTGGAGGTTGTCAAATAATCTCAAAATTTAGAATGCGTAATAATATTCTCTAGTAATAATAAGTTCGTTATTGAATGTTGCAGCAAATCACATCTAATGGGTCGCAACAACAATTTCGCAGTGAAAGGTAAAATTTTGAATAAAAAAATGATATTAATTAACTTGAAACAGTCACTGTGGTAATTAATTAAGCTTGGCCCTATCTGACTTAGCACTGACTACAGCCTCCAACTAGCACCTCTTACGATTCACGAACAGCACAACTTCACTAATAAATGTATCAGAATTCATGTAGTGGTGATGGCGTGTTCCTGTTATAACCAAAATCGTAATAGCAGATAGACTTTGATTGCAATGATAATAGCTCAGTACAGTGAAACTCCGTGGTGCAATGAGCTTCACAAATACTACAGTCAAAGTTCCCAATAATTTTGATAATATTGTTTAAAGCATTCAAGTTCCTTATAAAACTTTACATGAACTATTTTTTTTAATTGGTTCCAGGGCCTGGGTAGCGTACGCGTGTAACTGGCTGAGCAGAGTCTGGCATTTAACGTATTTCATTAAAAAATTACTTCCGTCAAGTCTGGTTAATCAACTATAATACTATCACTACTGTTAGCCTGGTTACTTTCTACATAAATGAAACCAACTTTACTTTACATGCAAACTCTCTTGCAAGTTAAAATCTTTCGCTTAATCACTGATTGCAAAACTTAGAACTGCACTGCACTTTAATTACTAGTCTCTGTGTTGTAACACGTTTAGCAATTCTTTAACTCGTCTAGCAATTTCTTTAAAACTGATCGTAATTACTTTGAAAATGATTGAACTTGTTAGTCAATGTACAGGCTTGCATAATCAACATAATCTAATAATGGTTATTATGGGATGACTACAACTAATTACAAAATTAAGACTGGTTTCAAAATAAGTCATGTATAATTGAACCAAAATTCTGATTGGGTTGACACTACATTTACATGCATACAAAATAAAATGTTACAAAAGTACTAATCTGTTTTCGTCGTCTTCGTCGTGAAGTCCATACAAGACAGATATGATTACAATAGGTACTCTTACTGCTGGTTCAAAAATATTTTTATCGACAACTCTTTGTTCAGCTCATCTGGCTGAAATCTCCATGCATTGATATCTCCTCGATACACCTTCTAATCTCAGTAATTACAACAACGATCACACTCGGTGACAATAGACTTGATAACCAAACAATTACTTTTCTTGCAGACATGAAAAAACATTACTCTGGTCACTTTCGAGTATAAATAAACTTATTTCGCACTTCCTTCAATACATTAAACAGTACGTCTCTCAGGCTTATTGCAATTGCATTAAACTCGCGCCACACTGCGCCTACCGTGCCTCTGCACCATCAACAAAACATTTATGTGTTTACTATAGCGAGTTCGCTCCGCGACTGCTTCAGCAGCGCGACACTCACAGCTACTACTTCTGTACCAAAGACAGACTTTACAACAGGTTCAACATTTTCTCTGGCGCATTGCCAAGTTACAATATAAGAATGTCCGTGCATTCATGCGGGTTTACACATACAGTACATGTTTACACTAAATGAATCAATATAGAAAATGACGTTACATAAGAAATATATCAGTATACAAGAAATGAAAAATACATGAAATAAACAAATTTAAGACAATATATACATTACGTTAAATCAAACCGTAAGATACAGCGACAGGTGTACTCTTACAACCAGTTACACTAAACTTGCATTTTATCTGTTTTGTCACGTGATTTTATTGTAAACTAGCTGAAAATCCGGCGTTGCCCGACTACTTATTTATTTAGTCCTGCTCTGAGTAAGTACTATTCCTTCTCTCTCTGTCCATTTTCCCCCCCTAAAATCATGTTATATTTATTCGTGAAGTAGTTCAGGAGATTAGGGATTTCTAACAGATGAACGGACGACAGTTACTGACAACACTTAAGATTACAGTGTATCCTTTTCTGGGATCTGATTTTGATGTCTATATGTTGCCCCAATCTTAGCTAAAATTTCCTGTGAAAACCGCATGAGAAAGTGTTAGTAGTTCTTTTCGTAACATGTTTGCAAAACGTGTTAGAAATAGGCATATCTTCATGAATATGATGTAGCTAACATCATATTGGCCACTTTAAACCTTTATTTCACGATCATTCATTCTCTTGACAACCCTTTTTTTTCCTGATTCCATTTTGATGAAATAATGCCTACATCCTGAACCAATCGTCGCTTATGTATCATGTAAAAAACGCATGATAATTTGCCCATTAGTTTTGAAAATTCAAGCGAACAGCCTACATTTACAGATATATTATTAGTATTAGATCGTACCTGACTGACTTTTCAAAAAGGCTTCAACGAATAAAAAACACAACACAGCATCGCCATCAATTAGTTATTTGGTATACTATGTAAGCAACAGCGCCTCTATCGGATCTTTGCTATACTACACTGCAATTCAAGCATAGCATACACCAGAAACTACAAATTACGATATCTTTTCTTCCCCTGATCCGATTTTGATGAAATGAAGCTTAGGCACTCTCAATTCACCTATGAAACCCCATGAAATTTCGTATAGTACTCTTGGAGATTTGCTGTACTATACCATACTTATAAGCATAATAAATCAATTTTTTTTCAATACGTATATATATTTAAGAAATTTGAAATCAGAAGACAGTTACAGAATTAATTCCATTTTGAGACATTTTCTCACCCATAGTGATTCGACCGCACTACGTTACCAATCAAGTGGCCAAATGACTGCAAGGATTAATTAACAACCACGCAAGCATATTCAACAGAATCACTATCAAAGCACACACGACATCTTACATTATATTTGCAGCACAACCTGTGTGTGCAAAACATCGCAATCGATGTTTTGTAAGGTGGGAAACGTAACAATTCCGATGAAAGTAATGACAGGTACGGTTTAATAGTGATACATGTTGCGTGTGAAGTTAGTTAAAAACGTAATAGCCAGCCTAGGAGTCAGTGCAGGACAGTGTCTCGGTGATACTGTGATTAAAACAAGTGATAGATTTCATTAATTAAGAGATTTGTGTAATACGTTTCCAGACAGTTCTATAAACAATAGTTTTGTCATTGTATGTTATTTCAATAAATAGACAGACGAATGGTAAAAACTTTTGTATCTACATAAAGACATGAAAATAAATAGCATTTTATATATGTTAGGCTCATAAACAAGTTGTATTGACCAGCTAATTGTGTTAATTAATGTAATAGTCGAGATTTGGATATTGTTATTATTTGTTTATATTGACTGACGTAAGATTTGGAGTATATTTTGAGAATGGACAAGATATTTGATAGTTCAATATATGTTAGGAACATATATGATGTACTCATTAACAAATTAATTGACATTTAACATCACACTTTGTTGTCAAACAGCAAGTAACGCGATTAAGACTTAAAAAGATTTACGCCATCTAAAATTATTGTATGTATAGTTTTCATTTTATATTGTGATTATTTTTGTGTACATGAAATGTTTTACTTGCATGTTTGTTAATTGTAAATTAGTACATTCAATTGTTATGAACAATGCACAATGTAAGGTCTTTATTGCCGATGTTATATATTTGCCTCACCGCCTTGCGTGGGGGTCGAGTTTTAGCGATTGTAAAGTGCACTGGAAGCTTTGTCAGTCTTTTGTCTTAAATGGAAGTTCTGTCAGCTAAGTTCTGTTGCATTGTATACGTTTTGAATTTGTAATGTTTTGGTGGAGAAGCAGTTTGATTTCAAATTAAAGAAGAAGTGAAAAATTGTACCTACAACTATTTATTTCTACCATGACGCCCCAGGTGATTAATTCTGCAGGTGATTAATTTTGCAGCGAGCAGAACCCCCATACTTCGTAATGTTGAAAAGCTAAGTATCTTGTTTGGAAGTGGTAGAGAGGAACTGTAATTACTTAAGATCCTAGTAAAACATTACAACATTCTTATAATGATCCAGACAGGAGGTCGTGTTATATTGACGTCAAATACGTCAGCTTACAATCTTTCAGCACGTTTTCCTGAATCACTTTTTACTTATGATCAACAGCGGCAAAAAGATTAAAGAAACCATACAGACTGAAAGCTAAAAGTCCAACTAGAAGAGGAAAGTGAATTCGGTGCTCCATTAGTTTTTAGGTAATAGCATAAGTCTTAATATTAAATCACTTCTGCTTTCCTTCCTTCAGTATTCTCGGTCGGAACGCTCCACCGGTAAGCTTTCACACGCACCGAGTTCGCCAGAGAGGTTCAGACGCGAGGAATCTGTGTTCATTCGGCTGTAAACGCGTTCTCCAGCCAAGTTCTTCCGATCGGCCGGTATCTTTTGACGCCGCTTAACGCTCAGTTGCCCGCCAGAATAAAGAACGAGCCAAAGTTCACGGCTCACTTCTGACGACGAACCGCCGGGAAAGTTTTCCTTATTCTTGAGAAACCTTTCCAAATCTCCGCGGTCGGAATACTTAACAACGTGGCTTTACTACAATCTACTTTCGACGCAAATAGGATTTTCGCCAATTCTTTAGCGATGGCGCGCAGAGCAAAAGTTAGGGAGACTCCGAAAACTTGGCTCGCTCGGATGGAGACAGAAGAAAATAAACAGTGAATTAGGAGAATATATCTGCGGAACACATACGTGGGGGGAAAATGTCACACTGCGAAGCAGAATACCCACAGTCGAACAGTACTGGAATCTGTACACGGACAGTAGTTTTCATGCTGTTTGTGCCTCTAGATGGTCGTGGTGGTGTCGAGGTTCTGACCATAACGCTTGCGCAGCGTTTGTTTGAATTCGCTAAACAGCGACACTGCATCAAGTGTTTCTATCAGCTACTACTAATAGCTGAGTACTGTGCAACATGTTATAATAAATTCTGGTCATATGCAAACTACACTAGCGGCAAAACACAATGACTGCCTTGAATACGCTATAACAACTGGTGATAGTTCTGCCAAAGTAGAATTGGTAAACAAAGCTTTCCGAAATTCCTTCACCAAAGAAGACAAAGCAAATACTCCAGCATTCATCTACATCATTATATAAATACGCTAACACGAAAATTGTGGTACAGATTACTAATTTGTTCGTACAACAAGGCCAATAAAAGTTACATAATTCGAAAGATTGTTTGTCGTAGATTTCACGAATATAAATATTATGTGTGCATTTAGCCATTAAAAGTGGTAAAAGGAAGTAGAAATTTTCCTATCTACAACTTGATCCAAGTTCTACATTCTCCAACAATCAGCTCACTGATTGACTATTCGCCTCGACCAAATACCCTGTAATGCAGCGTATCTGCAGTATTAAAATAAATGAATATCGAAACACGGAGTGCTCCCAACTCATTTTCTTGTGCCGTTCAAATGTTTCATTTTCGCAGTGATTAAGAGTGGTTAAAGGAAATGGATGTTTTCATATGAATGCCGATATAAAGGATGATGCGCCGGGAGAGGCATCTAGCGGTGCTCGAGTGGAACTACGAAGTCGAGAATGCCGATATAAATGATGATGCTCCGTGAGATGCATGTAGTGGTGCACGGGTGGAACTACGAAGTCGACATGTTGTTAGCTCTGGAATTCTGAATATCGCAGTATCGAAATAACATTATTTCTTGGCGTTGTATAAATATACGAAAACCGAAATTGTAGTTCGATTTCAATTATTAGGCTAATGAAAGTTATATAATCCCAAAATGGTATGAGAAGTTCAATGTTCAAATGTTTGTAGAGTCTATGGGACTTAACTACGTGGTCATCAGTCCCTAAACTTACAAACTACTTATGAACTAGCTACAACTAAGGACGGCACAAATATCCATGCCCGAGGGGGGATTCGAACCCCCGACCGTAGTGGCCGTGCAGACCGTGACTGAAGCACCTCAGTCCCCTCGGCCACCGCGGCCGGCGGCATGAGAAGTATATACTTTCGTTTTTATTTGTTGTTATTGTGTCAGGCACTTTCCTTAACACGTAAAAGATACCGTTTCATACCTTCCAGTGCCGGTTAAATTTTACGAAATATCCCAACGGCCCCCTATGATAATGTTGGCAACAGATGCTGAATAGTGAGAATCCTGTGAGTCTCCATTTTAGCCAATCGCTTGAGAACGCTGATGTTTTCTTATGAATCTTCGCTTTACGAGGGCAATTATTTTTACTGAGCGGACGAGGGTACATACAAGAACCTGTAAACCACAAAGCAGGAACAGCATTATTTGTTTACTTGATGGTCTGTACGATACACTAAACGAGTCATTCTATGTCGTTCGAACAAATGGGCAAACATTTTCTATCGTGTTGTTGATATTGCCAACAATCACGCGAGGCCGCCGACACGATACGTAAAATTTTACCCCCAGTGACCATTCTAAACACAATTGGCAATACTAATCTACATAGATACTCTGCAAGTCATATTGAAACGTACGACAGAGTGTTCATGGAATCAACAACAGCTGCCAGAATGCGTAATTTAGCAGTAGATATCCCTGGAGTATTAAATCAACTTAATCACCAACAAAAATAACTCTTCCGATGCAGACTGAATACTAGTCACGTTCGTTTCAGAGTATGATGATGCAATAGCCCCACACCTAGCTATCATATACAATCGCTCGCTCAGTGACAGATCCGTAACCAAAGACTGGAAAGTTGCACAGGTCACTCCAACATTCAAAAAAGGTAATAGGAGTGATCCTCGAAATTACAGGCTCATATCATTGATGTCGGTTTAAAGCAGGGTTTTAGAATATATACTTTCATCAAACTTTCTGAACTACCTCGAAGAGTACGACCTTTTGATCCACAGTCGACACGGATTCAGAAAGTATCGTTCTTGTGAAAGGCATCTAGCTCTTTACTAACATGATGAGTGCTATGAACAAGGGATGACATATCTGTTTCGTATTTCTAGATTTCCAGAATGATTTTGAAACTGTACCTCACAAACGTCTTCTAATCGTATTGTGTGCTTCTGGAATATTGTTTGAGGTGTGGGACTGGATTCGTGATTTCCTATCAAAAATAACACAGTACGCTGTAATTGGCGCAAAGTCGTCGAGTAAAACAGAAGTTATAATGTCTTTCCCCAGGTAAGTGTTATATGACCCCTTCTGTTCCGTGTCCTTAAAAACGATGAAGGAGATAATCTGAACAGCTCTCTTAGACTTTTCGCAGGTGATGCTGTCATTTATTGGCTAGTAAAGTCAGCAGAAGCTGAAAAGCAATTGCAAACTGATACAGATATCTGCATAGCGCGAAAAATGATAATTGACGCTAAATAATTAAAAATGTGAAACCATCCATATCAGCACTAAGAGAAATCATTTAAACTTCATTTACACGATAAATCAGTCAAATTTATAGGCCGCCAATTAAACTAAATACTTGGGAATAACAATTAATAACAACGTAAAATGTTAACAACACGTATTATTATCGTAGGGAAGACGAACAAAACACTACGTTTCATTGGCAGAACACTTGGAAGATGCAGCAATTCTACTAAAGAAACTGCATGTACTACATTGGTGCATCCTATTTTGGGGTATTGCTGAGCATTGTGGGATCCCAACTAAGCATTGATGAACGTTGTGTGCAGACGGCACGCGTTTACTTTCGGACAATGTCCAGGATGAAACTTCGTGGAAGATTAAAATTGTGTGCCGCAACCAGGCCTCGAACCTGGGACTTTTGCCAAATCAAATGTTCAAACTGTGTGGTCATCAGTCCGTAGCTTACAAACTACTTAAACCTAGGTAAACTAACCTAAGGACAAACACACACACTCATGCCCCAGGGAGGACTCGAACCTCCACGGCGAGCAACCGCGCGCTCCGCAGCGAGGTGCTTTAGACCGCTCGGCTACTCCACCGCGGCGGACTTTTGACTTTCGCAGGCAAGCGCTCTACCAATTTTAATCTGCCAGGAAGTTTCATATCAGCGCACACTCCGCTGCAGAGTGAACGTTTCATTCTGGAAACATCCCTTAGGCTGTGGCTAAGCCATGTCTCCACCAAATCCTTTCTTCCAGGAGTTCTAGTCTTGCAAGGTTCGCAGGAGACCTTCTGTGAAGTTTGGAAAGTAGGAGACGAGGTACTGGCGGAAGTGAAGTTGTGGGACGGCATCGTCAGTCGTTTCGGGATAGCTCAGTCGGTAGAGCGGTTGCCCGCGAAAGGCAAAGGTCCCAGTTTCGAGTCCCGGTTCCGGTACATAATTTTAATATGCCAGGAAGTTTCACATCAGCGCACACTCCGCTCCAAAGTGAAAGTTTCATTCTGGAGTATCCAGGATGTCTATTGCACTTAATTTTGTTCTCATTAGCCATTGACGTAAAAACTGAAAAAAAAATATTTAAAAAAAATTTAAAAAAAAAAATAAAAAAGGTGCGATTGACATACTATTTAGAGAAAATTCAGAGAAGGGCAGCTCGTTTTGTATTATCGCGATACAGGGGAGAGAGTGTTGCAGTAAGTACCTATGGTCGTACAACACTCTTATAATGGAAGTTGACTATACAACAATGACCCAATTATAAAATTTTCAAGTACCAAATGTCAGCGTTGTAAAGTGTTCGGTCGTCGTCTCAATTAAAAACTAACAAGGGGGGCCACGACGTTTGGAACGCGGATTTACTGCAGACTTCGTACACTCTTAGTACTCCATGAGGACAACAAAATGTGTAAGCAGTAGCGCGTACGTCTCAAGCGTTATTGAGAAAATGGCAAGATAATTTCGTTTGGTCGTCAAGTATGTACCATAAGTACCTGTGCGTGGCCGTTTTGACATGAAGCGGCGGCAGCCGAGTGGGGCCGGGCACCGTGGCTAAGCGAGCGCGGTCAGAGGGCTAAACGTCCTTTGTAATGAAAAAGCTGAGCCAAGAACAGATCGAACAAGGACGAACAAACACGATCAACGTCCGCAACAAGGAGAATTAACCACAAAAAAGAGAAAGCGGTTAGCGTCCGAGCCCCGTACTCGTTATATATAAATCGTACCTCCGATATGCACGCCAGTTTGCCAACCGTGCGATGTTTATTTCTACAGGCAAGTTAAACATTTCATTAAGCGTCTTCAGAATTGTTCTTATTTAATCGAAAGAGAAATTGCTTCTCGTGAAAACACTATTAAAATACACTTGATACTGCATGACCAATTATCAGTGCCGATATTTAAGGATCATCCTTCAAAAGCCGTCTGTGGCGTTCGGGCTCCTTCCAGGAATTAGGGATTTCCCAAATCACGGAAAAGCAAACATTTTCACGTCAGTATCACTTTATGCGTTTGGTCGTTTACTACTCGGTAGTTGTGAATATTATTTTTTTTTTTTGTGATAATAAAAATTTGTAGACTGCGAAATAACACTGTAAATTTAATAACTGTCCATCTGATTGCACGTATTTTTCCCGTTATACTAACTGTAATACAAATAGTAACGAATGTGACTGTGTTGGAAAAAAAAGGGTGACAAACAGGACTCTATGCAACGACCAATAAGTACAAGGCTCGGACGCTAACCAATTTTTTTCTAGTTTAATTTTATAAATTTATACAAATATTCAATAATACACAATTCATTGTTCTTTGGAACTTTGAATTACTGCATAAAATCAACTTTTTCTCATTGATTAACTTGGGACAAATATTGCCCCTACACAAGTTATACAATCACTCCCTTTGCTTGCAATATCTGTTGGAAATCTTTCATACAGTAACTGTACGAAAAATATTGAAGCCACTGAGAGCTGAGCTTAGGAAGACATCTTTCAGGTGTGGGTGCCAGTGGAGTTCTTTGATATCATTCTGGCCCTGGTGAATGAACAGCGGCTGAGGTGGTATCTCCTTAAGATCTTCCTCTTCTGCAGTTGCATCTCTTTCCAGAGCTAAATCCCAAAGGGCTATTTGATTTCAGGACCACATGATGCAAAAACTGTTGAATCCGTAGGATTCCATTCAACTGTAGTCACTGGCTCAGTATGGTGCTTGAAAGTAGCCAAAGCTGACCCTTCCTTGAACATCCGTAAATCCCATATATGGAGAACACCATCATCTTCTCCTGAAACTGTGAGTGGTCCATGCTTGTTCCAGCTGATGACATTCACATCACTTTCGTGGGCATTCTCCACAGTTAATTTATTTGCGTCCTGAGGTGATGAACGAGTGTCCCATATTCTCAAACTTTTATCCACAGAACATGAAGCCAACACATTTGGTTCATTAGGTGACCAGTGAAGATTTTCCACTGATGCAGTAGGACCAAGATCAACATGCCAACCTGTCCAGCTTTCTTGAGGTCTCCATACATGAATTCCACGTTTGTAGTCTCCAGATGCTAGCACTCCTGGCATCACAGAAGACCAGTCTAACCCAAAGGTCTCCGACTGGTGTCCTGTAAATGTATACAGTGGCTAACCAAGAAGTGTACCACTTTTATTTTGTGGCTGATCCACTTCTCGCAACTGAGATGTTATGTTCCAAAAACTAACATTCCCTAGATCCGACCATGCTGCAGTCAAAACAAAGTCTTCATATGTATAAACTCGCACTCTGTTCACTCAGCCTTTATGATGTATGAATGACCACTTCATCTGTAGTTTTTTATTGTTATCACCCTCATCATCACTATCACTATCACTGCTTTCTTCATCTTCTTCATGTGCATCTTGTTTTATTTGATTCATATTAGACAGCTTCATCACTATTAAAATGTTAGTGTGTACTTTAGGAGACTGTGTTTCTGCTACGGCATAAGCTGTCAAGAGAAAATCCTCTCTCTTGTCTCCTAATGTATATTTTATTATATCAAAGCTTAAACATGGGGAACCTGTTTGTGCTTGATGCAGCATAATGTACGCTGACTCGTCACACACTAATTCTTGACCATCTTTAAGAGGTTTTTCCAAGGCAAGTAAACTTTTTTTTTTTTTTTTTTTTTTTTTTTTTTTGAGTCCCATCTGTTGTTGTGCCTTGTTCATTCAAGTCCATTTCTTGATTTTCCATCTTCGGCTTTTTCACTACCACTAGGCTTCCGCCGCTTCATGTCAAAACGGCCACGCACAGGTACTTATGGTACGTATTTGACGACCGACCGAAATTATCTTGCCGTTTTCTCAGTAACACTTGAGAAGTACGCGCTACTGATTACAAATTTTGTTGTGTACGATGTTTGCAGTAAATCCGCGTTCCAAACGTCGTGGTCTCCCATTGTAAGAGATCTCCATCAACAACTGTATCCACACCCACACTACTGATGCCACCGCTCGGTGTATGTTTTGTGTTTCACCGTCACTTGCTCCTATCCGATCGCGAGCGGTCAACGCGAAACACAACTGTCGGTATGCATGTGGGCCCTAATCTCTGTAGTTTCACCCTAGTTGGTCTTTTCACGAGATATACTGAAAGGTCCCACCATGAGCCGTTTCATGGCAGACCTACCTTGATCCTGCGCCATTCCATTCTAACATTAACACTGCTGACTTCCCGTGCCGATTGCAACTTTACCTGGGAGGTCAATGAGTAGGAAAACTTATAATTTCACATTTGCAACGCCATGATACAGTCAATATTTGTACTGCATCAATTTTAAACGGATTTATTGATGTGAAGATAATCAAAGGTAAAGGATTAGAAAAGCAATTTCTTTTCTTATTTTCTCGTTCTACAATGTTACAAGTACATTCCAGTTCTTCGTTTCTGTACGTCAGGTAAAGCACTCACGAGTAGTTTACTTGCCTGTGACCAACTGCGTGTAGTCCTGTGTAATTAACGTAACTTTAGCTGCCACAGTGCTCTAGATCCGCTGAATGAAGTTCGGGTATTCACAACTTCCTCTCATTAATCCGTCAGACTGTGTTCGGAATTCATGCGAGATGGCCGTCACAGGCAGCTAAAATTATAATTATGTCCACTCAAATCCAATTTAATTTCGATCACCAACTTTCTTAATCGACAGAGGGTAATTTGGAGAAAATTGCCCTCTTTTGTTCTGGTGTAACTGTTGGATATTGCCGATAAACCAAACTCTATCTCTGTGACCTTTTGCTACAAGTTACTAATTATTTCAAGTATAATAATAATATAGTCGATGTAGTCAGACAAGAAAATGAATATTCAAAATATTCAAGTGTTTGTATATCCTTGGGACATAATAGCAGTGGTCATCGTTCCCTAAAATTACAAACTACTTAAACTAACTTATCCTGAGAACGACACACAGAAACCCATGACCGAGGGAGTACTCCAACCACCGTGCCTTAGTGCGCACGGCTATTTCGCCGCGGCAATTAATCTTTATTCAGTCTGTTATCAGTTAAAAATCCGGCGAAATTGAGTTTCGGTCTTCGCCCACAAATTTCTAAATTCATTAGAAATTTATGACTGGCAAGGCAGAGAAATTAATTCGAACCTTTTCACGTTTTATTACAGTCGTATCAAACACACGTGACATACCATAATATTAACAATTAGAAGTCAAATGAAGACTGATTTGTTATAGCGATGGTATGAGAAGAAAAGGGTATTAGTCCAAAAACGTAATTTTTTAGGAAACAAAAGTGAAAATTCGTATCCTTACCTAAATTACTAATTATATAATTTTATCGAAGGTGCGAAAGACAATTTATTGATCAGTGAATTGAGTAAGGGTGGAATGATCTAAAGGTAATGGATTTTGTCAAATTATATCCCTGTGCGCAGGAAGCACCTGCTGTTTCATGATTCGCATTCAAATCCAGGAAGGTATTAACTAGGAATTCGTACTCAAATTCATAAAGATATTAACTAGGAATTCGTACTCAAATTCATAAAGGTATTAACTAGGAATTCGTACTCAAATCCAGAGAGGTATTATCTAGAAACTACGCCGCCAGTTTTAAAGCTGTATATTTAGGTAGGCTTGCTGATTTATTATTACATTTTCTATACATTAAGAAGCTATCAGACTGCCTACATCTACATGGGATACTCTGCAAATCACATTTAAGTGCCTGGCAGAGGTTTCATCGAACCACCGTTATACTATTTATCTCCCATTCCATTCTCGAATAGCGGCGCGGTAAGAATGAACACCTAAATTCCTCCGTTCGGGCACTGAATTCTCGTATTTTATTCTGATGATCATTTCTACTTATGTAAGTGGGAGGCAACAATATATTTTCGCATTCGGAGGAGAATTTTGGCGTTTGGAGTTTCGTAAGTAGCCCACGCCGCAGCGATAAGCGCCGTTGTTCTAATGATTCCCATCCCAGATCCTGTATCATTTCCGTAACGCTGTCTCATTTGTATCGTGACAATACGAAACGAGCTGCCCTTCAAATCGATGTCCTGATAAGGATCCCACACTGGACAGCAATACTAAAAAAAAAAAAAAAGACGGACGAGCGTAGTGTATGAAGTTTCTTTAGTAGTTCTGTTGTATCTTTTAAGGGTTCTGCCAATAAAGTGCAGTCTCTGGTTCGCCTTTCCCACGACATTATCTACGTGTTCTATCCAATTTAAGTTAGAAGTAATTGTAATTCCTAGGTATTTTGTGGAGTTTACGGCCTTCACATTTGATTGATTTATCATGTAAACAAAGTTTAACGGATTTCTTTTCGTACTCATGTGGACGACTTCACACTTCTCATTATTTAGAGTCAACTACCACTTCTTACACCTTACAGATATGTTATTCAAATCGTTCTGCAGTTGGTTTTGATTTTTAGATGATTTTACTAGACGGTAAATGACGGCGTCATCTGCAAACAACGTAAGAGAGCTACTTAGATTTTCTCCTAAATCCTGTACAGTTCGAATTTAAAGAAAAATATTTAATGTGAAAATAATGCGACTTTTGTAGATAAAAAGCTTGTATTAGTATATTTTTGGTCGATCGTTGTGTAGTGAATTAACAACTGTGTACATATGACAGTGTCATTAAATACTTCATTCCAGTTAACCTTTCACAAGTTATTTAATTAATTTATCGCGTCGAAATAAAGATTACTTCACGCTGATGTAAAAAAATTCCAAATATTTCACAAAGTGCAATTTATGCGAGAAGAAACTCGGAACACTCCATCGAATATCCTCACATCTGAAATCTGCGAGGAAAGTTTGTCGTTTGGTCGTAGGGATACTAAGTTTCAAAAACACATTTTACATCAAGTGACTGTTATTTTTGAAAAATTCCGATGTGAGGAAACAACACACTGCTTGACTAAAGAACATAATCGGTGTGCTGTTTAATCCAGTCTGAATTCTCATTCCATCCAGACTACCACCCTCCCGTGTAATACAGACTTGTTTCGTGCCTTCTGTACGTGATCCAGACAGTCATAGAGAAATATTGGGCGTGATGAAAGCTCAGAATGTACTAACATTCTTCTACAAGGAAAGGTAAAATTATGTTGTACTGCAATTTTAAAATAACAAGTTGACATATTTACCGAAAACTGCGAAAAAATCTTAACATGTAATGCGGAGTGTCCGTGTGTTTTTGTTTTTGTTTCTGCATACATACTGCATACAAAACAAAATTTTTTTTTCTTACAATTTTTCATTGAAATTTTGCACACATGACCTCCAAGCCACGAGGTCGGTCGCCTTATGTGTTAGAATCAAGTACAACACACAATTCACGAGATATGACGTAAACAATGAGATGCGCGAAAAATTGTTGCATCACAACACAATTTTGCGTCGTAAAAAAAAAAAAAAAAAAAAAAAAAAAAAAAAAAAAAAAAAAAAATGCCGCATTATGCGACGAGACTTTATTCAATCACTGTGTGACAATGAGAGTACTTATCGAGCTTGCAACAAATTTTGAACATAATTACAAACATTTATTAAACTACTTAATTTGGTGTGACGTTCAATTTATAATTTCTAGGCTGCAAGCCGTGTTCGCAGGAAGTTTTACAGACAGTATACAAACATACAGTGAATGTACTTTGGAAACTGTATGACAGTATCGACACATAGTTTATAACATATGAGGACATAAAAGGCAAATATCATGGAAAACCGGCCCATCAAGAATAAGCTTTTAAACTAATTCTTCTTTACTATTAACTGTATTCGCAACACATTTTACCGACATACAGCGCTTATACAAGTATGTATCTGGAAAATTATACAATTGTACAACATCTAATTCAATAAGTGATATATACTGCGATGGGTAAAAACCTTTCACATCATGCACCACGTATTAACACATTTACATATTTACTACTAAGACACTCTTGTATTCCAGTCAGCTTAAGGAATTTCCTAAAAGGTGTCAGTGCTGTTGAACCGCGGCGGAGCGGCTGAGCGCTTTGAGGCGCTATGCTACGATGCGCGAGGCGGTTCCCCGTCGGGAGTTCGAATCTCCTCTCGGGCATGGATGTTTGTGTCGTCTTTAGTATAAGGTAGTTCATACGTAGTTTGTAAGTTTAGGGACTGATGAACCCGCAGTTTAGTCCCTTAAGCTTAACAAACATTTGATTTGCTGTTGACAAATGTTAACCAATGAACCAACTTTGAACTGTGAAGCGCACACGGCTGTAGGCGAATGCAAGGAACTTCTATACAGCTACAGGGAAAGGAAGAGGATGAAACAGTGTACATCCAACGAATATCCATTACTTACGACAGATCTACCTTTTAATTTCAAGAGCGTGGAGTTAACAGAGGGACTTGCAGTTTCTATTACGATTTGTAGTCACAGGGTAATCTAATAAGTATACTGCGGAGCGGATTTGTTGTTACCGTATTTCTGACACGAACAACTTTGTCACTTGCTCTGGGGTGGGCGAAAGAAAAAATGTTCAAATGTTTGTATAGTCTATGGGACTTAACTTCGGGGTTATCAGTCCCTAAATTTACAAACTACTTATGAACTAACTTAAGACTATGGACGGCACAAATATCCATGCCCGAGGGGGGATTCGAACCCCCGACCATAGTGGCGTGCAGACCGTGACTGAAGCGCCTCAGTCCCCGCGGCCACCGCGGCCGGCTGGGCGAAAGAATTTATTCATATTACAATCTGGATAAGTAACGAGAAATAATGTTTATAGAAGAGTTTTGAATTAAATGATGTTTGAATGTTACATACCATTTTTTATTTTGATCACAAATTTTTTTTTGATTGGATACTGCTCTTGAAATTTTATTCATTATTCAAAAATGGAATTATTTCTTATACATTTCACAATAAATATAAAGTGTTTTTAGAAAACAGGAGATGGGCAGAGAGACAAGGGATAGCAGAACTGCTAACTCAAGGCTGCAATGAATAAGTAAACGCCTAGGCAATGCCTGGTTTTCAGGTGGTTACGAACAAAACCTTTTTTTATTTGTATTGGAAATAGTTATGCTCACAGAGAGGTAATAATGAAAATATAGGCCTATACATGTAATCAATGGTTTAATTTTGCTACAGATTGTTAACATAACAGAATACAGCCTGTTTAAAGTAAGCTACTTTTCTTGATTTTATTGAGACCAAGTTAGGAGCTATTCTAAGGGCTGTTATTTGTATTTTAAGTGATGCATTACTGCAGCTGGTTTTAAGCAGCTAGTGGTCTTTAAATTATATTATTTCGCATTAGTTCATTGTGTAATTTAAATGTGGCTCTCAACACGGAAATATGTACGCCTAAGCCAAGCTGTGAACATGATGTCTTAAAAAACTGATCGTCGCAAAAATTATGAAGAGGAAAGAAGTCGTACATGAAAGGGATTAAATTAAAAACTTAGCATGTAACATTACCTTTATTTCAAAGTGCATGCTACCAGAGAGATTTTATTCTCTCGTTGTCCAACGAAACCATACGTTCCAAGTTATTAAACACATATTGACGTAAAATCTTCCGTGAAATATGGTGTGTGTAAAATACGATAGGCAACAGAGAAGGGAAATACGGGAAGTACAATATCGCAATTTAACATTATTTCGCAACTGTTTTCGAATGCAACACTTAGTTACCGTAAACTTATGTGGACGTATCATTTATAAACCAGAAAACTCGATAATTGTAATGTATTTTAATTGTATGTGGTAAATATTTAGAACGGTATTATATGCCTTACTTTGGAATGTAAGTGAATGTATCATATCTCTAAACATCCATCTAATCACTGACATTAAGTTGCTTGCCTCTTATAGTCAAATGTAATCAAATAAATTTACTATGCTGTAATATTTTTGCGTATATTTAATGGCGTGAAGAGAATGTTAAAAACCTCAAGAGTTTCGTAGTCTTTAAATGAGCGCCACGTGGAACACATTTCACTCACGAAAATATATTTTTCATCGCTTTTGACAATGTCGACTGGAATACACTCTTCCAAATTCTGAAGGTAGCAGGGATAAAATATAGGGACCGAAGAGTTATATTCAACCTATACAAAACCAGACAGCGGTTAGTAAGGGTCGAAGGGCAAGAAAGGGACGCAGAGATTGGGAAGGGAGTAAGACAGGGTTGTAGCCTTTCCCCAATGTTGTTCAATCTGCACATTGAGCAAGCAGTGAAGGAATGCAAGGAAAAATTTGGAAAGGTAATTGTAGTTCAGGGAGAAGAAATAAAAAGTTTGCGGTTTGCCGACGACATAGTAACTTTGTCAGAGACTGCAAAGGATCTGGAAGAGTAATTAAATGGAATGGACAGTGTCTTGAAAGGAAGATATAAGATTGACATTAACAAAAATAAAACGAAGGTAACGGAATGTAATATCATAAAATGCGGTGATGCTGAAGGAATTAGATTCGGTAATGAGGCAATAATAGTTTTTGATGAGTTTTGCTATTTGGGTGCCAAAATAACTTCTGATGGACGAAGTAGAGAAGATATAAAATGCAGAATGGCTATGGGAAGAAAAGCATTTCTAAAGAAACGAATCTTGTTAACATCCAATATTAATTTAAATATTAGGAAATCCTTTCTGAAAACATTTGTCTGAAGTGTAGCATTGTATGGGAGTGAAACGTGGACGATAAGGAGTTCAGACAAAAAGATGATAGAAGCGTTCGAAATGTGGTGCTACAGACGAATGATGAAAATTAGATAGGTAGATCACGTAACAAATGAGGAGGTGCTTAACCGAATTGCGGATAAAACGTGTTTCTAGCATATCCTAACTAAGAGAAGGGAAGGATTGGTGCGACACTTTCTGAGACATCAAGGAATAGTCAACTTAGCATTAGCAGGAAGTGTGTGGGGTAAAAATCGCAGAGGGAGACCGAGGGACGAATACAGTAAGCAGATTCAAAAGGATGTAGGTTGCCGAACGTATTCTCAGATGAAGGTACTTGCACAAGACAGGGTAGAGTGGAGAGCTGCATCAAACCAGTCTGTGGACTGAAGACCACAACAACAACGCAAATCTAACATACCCTTGAATACTAGGTCCGTCCTGGAAGGATAGAAGAAGCCTGCACGAAGTTCACAAAGTGACACATAATCAAAGGTTTGAGCATGCAAAAATTAAAAATCCGCGCCAAGGCCGTTACCCAATTCAAACTGGGTACATACTGACCTCGTTTATCTGTATGAAATCAAAACACACTTCCGCGCATGATTGGAGAAAATAGGAACGAAAAATGAAGTTAAAATTCTAGAATCTAAGTCCAACTAAGCCAGACAAAGAATCGCTGCCGTCTCAACGAATATGAGAGCAGAGCCAAACTTACCACTTCGCCGACCACCAGCAGAGTGATTCCTCCAGCCGGACGCTGGGAACTTCAGCGAGTTCGGTGGAGGGAGAGTACAAAGACGCTAGTCGCCCTATAGCTAGCTAGCCCTTTAACCCGATCAGGTAGCGCAGAAACCTCTTTGGTACCATCAAAAGAAGAGTTGGAAATGGTTCCCTACCTAAGCTAAGGGCAAAGAGAAAGAAAGGCATGCAGCTGACAGACCAAGCCTAACGAAATTTGTCTTACTTGCAGGGACCTCACAAAATTCTCATATACGTGCATACAGGAATATCTCTCTCTCTCTCACACACACACACACATACACACACACTCACCGGGACCGTGGCGTACTGTAAAACAGTTCGCATTGCCAATTCATAAATATAATAATAATGGAAGTAAATATTACTCAGTATTAATAGAGAGAAAAATTAAATATGAAATGAATCCTATTCCTCAGGCCTCGAAAAGGATGGGTATTCTCGTTCATCAGGAGGCTCGTCTAGAGACCTTGAATAAATCACAAATTTAAAACAACCTGTGGAAAACGGCCGACGGCCGTCTGTACGGAACAGACGTGTGCATGCCCGGTTGGCTCGCATCAGCACTTCTGGGCTTAGGAACGCCTTGCTGCCTGTGCCGTGGCAGCTGCACGATCTGCCATTGCCGCCCTTACAATGTGGCGATCTTGGCGAAATTTTGTGGTGTGAAAACGTGCGGAACCTCGTCTACAGGTGTGGGAGAGCATGTTCATCTGACCATTGCAACCCGCATAGTAGTACAACTGACACAGACGCCTTACTTGTGTGGAAGTTCTCCTAAAATACCACCTGGTCAGTTGGAATGCCGCAATTTAATCGGTTTCAGACTCGCTCAGTTGGCGCTAGGAAGCTAGAGTGCGTGTCCGTGGCACGGTTGCTTCGCTCGTTGGTGTCACACTCAGGCTTCAGCCGTCAGCACACGGAGCGTGTATCTCAACGAGTGTGGCCAACGAGGCGAGCGAGGCCTACGAGAGAGACAGGCCCCAGGGCAGAAGTCATGCCAAGTAAGCAAGGTAGTTCCAAGCTGGCGCGATCGCTATCTCAGTGGCTGCCTGCTATGACGCAGTGGGCCGTGCCCCAGCGGTCGGCCAATCGGCTAGCGATTACGCCGGCTCGGAACTACCTTGCTTACATAGAAGTATACTTCATAACATGCGATGCTATGTAATCATAAGTGTGCATCCTCTGAGGAGTGACTTTGTTGGATTCTTTTTATCAACAGGACAGTTTGCACCCTACTTAGAATAAAATATGAACTTTATTGTTTCATGTATTGTACTTTACACGTTCTTAAAATTCTTCTATCGAATAGTAACATTGCCCGTAGAAGAATGACCTTTAAGTTTTACTAAAAAGCGTGAGTGTTGCAATAATGTTTGCCTCATGTAAAGGCCTTTTCAAATTTATATAGCACAGTTTGTCATGAAACTTATAATTCGCTGCACTTCTTGACATAACATGCAACTTTCATAAGACGCTTATGTTTAATAGATATTTCGTAGTTGCTTATGTAGGCCCACATCACAGAACATAACGAACATACGCAAAAGCGCGGAAATAAGCGATTTAATAGAGGTAAGGCAGGAATTCCACTCTTTTGATTACATAAACAGTGTAATTCCAGAACGTGATGCCGCCGACAAATGTAGCTGGATCGCGCTGTGGTCGCGTGTAGCTCGTTGGGGCACAAGTGGCGCCGTCTCCTAGCGTTCAGCCGCACGTTGGACTTGGCACGTAGACCACACACGTTCAGACACAGTCTCCGTGTGCCGACGGCCTTACGGCTGCAAACGTTACCTGTTGGAGGCTACCCACATGTGTTATCATTACATGTGCTATCCCCCATGTGGCACCGGCTGCCATCGGTTCGAAATCGGCGACACGTTTTCGTGTATACATTATTCTCGTTATTTTTTCGTCAGTGTACCCTAATCAACGACGAAAGAAAAATACTAACACGTTCAGGCAGTGACAAAACTGGAGAAGCCGTAATCTCTTAGGAATGTAATAAATAGGAGGTACAGGGAAGTGATGTCACCGGCCGCGGTGGCCGAGGGGACTGAGGCGCTCCAGTCACGGTCTGCACGGCCACTACGGTCGGGGGTTCGAATCCCCCCTCGGGCATGGATATTTGTGCCGTCTTTAGGACTAATGACCCCGTAGTTAAGTCCCATAGACTCTACAAACATTTGAACATTTTGAAGTGATGTCGATACGGCTGCAGCAATAATGTCAACAAATCGTAAAGGAAATGGTCTCTGAAAACACTCACTCGGCATACTGAAAATACAAAACAGCGTTTAGTCAATATTAAAAGAGAGGGTGGTAACATTAATAATGCAATAGAAATCTTAGCGTTAAACGCGAGTAAAACAGAAGTGATATGAGGCGTTCACCAGGAAAGAGTTACAGGGCCCCTACTGTTCGTAATCTTTATAATCGATTTACGAGAAAACATGAACAGCTCTCTTACAATGCTCGCGGCTGGTTCTGTCATTTATCACTCGTCATATTTACCAGAAGATCAAAAGAAATTGCAAAATGATTTGTGCAAAAATTGGTAATTAACCCTAAATAATTTTAAGTATGAAGTCATCCATATTCCTCGTTTACACGATTAATCACTCAAATCTAAAAGCCGTAAATTCAGCTAAATACCAACTAACAACTATTACAAGCAACTTAAATTGAAAAAAAAGAAATAATGTTGGGAAAGCAAAACAAAAACTACGTTTCATTGGAAAACACTTAAACAGTTCCACTAAAGAAACTGCCCACATTACACTAGTGCCTCCTATTTTGGAGTATTGCTGCGCATTGTGGGATCCGCACCTAATGGGACTGACGGAGGATATGGAGAAAGTTCAGAAAAGGGCAGCTCGTTTTGTATTGTGTCGATATAAGAGGCGGGGGGGGGGTCGAAATCATAAAAACAAAGCCGTGAATCGTTTCAGCGAGATTTATTTGCGAAATTTCTTTCATCAACTTTTTCTTCCGAATGCGTACATATTTTGTTATCACCCACCTACATACGGAAATATGATCATCGTAATAAAATAAGAGAAATCAAATCGAAAACAGTCTCACGTGTTCGTTTATCCCGCGCTATATCTGAGAATGGAACACTAAAGAAATAAAAACGTTTCGATCAATGCACTTCAATGTGACTTGCAGAGTATTTATGTAGATGTAGATATAGAAAGTGCGGATACGTGGAACGACTACACTAAAGGGCTAGGTGAGAGGTATGACTTTCGAATCACATGACTGAAGTAGAAACTTTAAGGATGGAACGAATATTAGGGATTATAGTCGCGTCGGAAACGTGGTCACGGCGCACAAGCTCAAACTATTTTA
This sequence comes from Locusta migratoria, assembly GCA_026315105.1. Classification (NCBI taxonomy): domain Eukaryota; kingdom Metazoa; phylum Arthropoda; class Insecta; order Orthoptera; family Acrididae; genus Locusta; species Locusta migratoria. Next base: position 303,223,858 of record CM048751.1, read on the forward strand.
GATTGAGAATGCCGTGGCTTTTAGGAAATCATCAAAAATATGAATCTGGATATCAGAGGCGGGTTCGAACTACTTTCCTCCCGAATGCGAATTCGGCGTGTTAATAATTCGAGTGAATGTGGACCCGAATCAGTATCATAAATTGAAAAAAGTATAATTGAGACACCACACAGAACATTCAACCGGAATTTGTAAAACCATTTATGGAAATGGCATCGCAACGTCTATTCATATTAGTGTGTAGAATCTGTGAGACTCGTGACACCCATAAGACATTTGGTGAAATAACATTCAGAGAATTCTCATAATAAGGAGGACGGATGAATGAGAAATATCGCATAAACAACTCTTGTATCGCAGCTACTGACGGGAGTAACAAATAGAAGGCTTGGAAACAAAATTCTGAATCTGTTACGTGAGGATCAGTTTGGCTGTAGGAAAGGTGAAGGCACCAGAGCGGCAGTCCCGGCAGAGCGGTTGATAGAGGAGAGAGACTGAAGAAGAACCAAGGTACACTCAAAGGTTTTTTCGATTTGGAAAAAGAGTTAGACAATGTACGGTGGTGCGTGATATTGGAAATTACGATAAAACTATTTGTAGGCTACACGGAGAGGTGGGACGACTTTACTGGGGTATTAGAATCAAGAGGGTGAACTTAAAGTTCATACCAATTAATACCTCGTCGGGCCCGAAGGGTGCCATGGGACAGCGCGCCCGGTCAGAGGGTTCAACGCCCTCTGTAATAAAGAAGCTGAGCCAAGAACACACACCACAGACCAAAAAAAAAAAAAAATGTGGTTTTGCGGTAAAGCGATCGTTTGGAAGCCGAAGGGTCACGGGTTCGAAACCCGGTTGGACCTCGAATTTTTTCAGACTGCGGCATTTTAACCCATCCTTCACCTTTCAACGATGTGAGGAGTCGTCAGTAACGACACGTGGTTCGGATTCCACGTTAAGCTGTAGGTCCCCTTTCCCCGGTTGGATAACTATACAACTAGTACGACAGAAGTGTTATGCCAAGTCGATACTTTTAACATTTTACTGTTTCCACCTTAAACAACACTTCCTTCCCTTTCCCCCAGTCGTGTAAGACAACCTACGTGCTCCTGTTGCTATTTCTACAAGCAATGCAGAAGACGAGAGGGGTGTAGTTATCTTCTAATACGTCAGAATGGAAGTCATAAACTCTCATATGAAGTTTTTCAGTAACCTTACGTCTTCTCTGGTGTTGTCCCAGCGCAAAGGGATAACACTAAGGTCGAAGATCCGTTGAGTTCAAGTGAGACTGTAGATCTTAAGTGAGGTTCTGAATGCTCTGTTGTTGTTGTGTTGTGGTCTTCAGTCCAGAGACTGGTTTGATGCAGCTCTCCACCCTACTCTATACTGAGCAAGCCTTTTCATCTCCTCATAAGAACGACAACCCACATCCACTTGAATCTGCTTACTATACGCGTCTCTTGGTCACCCTCTGCGATTTTTACCCCACACACTTCCCTCCAACGCTAAATTCACAATTCCTTGATGTCTAAGAATGTGTCCTACCAATCTATCCCTTCTTTTAGTCAAGGTATGCCAGAAATTTCTTTTCTCCCCAATTCGGTTCAGTACCTCCTCATTAGTTACGCGATCCACCCACCTAATCTTCAGCATTCTTCTGTAGCACCACATTTCAAAAGCCTCTATCCTCTTTCTGTCCACACTGCTTATCGTCCATGTTTCACTCCCATACAAGGCAACACTCCATACAAATGCCTTCAGAAAGGACTTCCTTAGGCTTAAATCAATATTCGATGTTAACAAATTTCTCTTTTTCAAAAACGCCTTTCTACCCATTGCCATTCTGCATTTTATATCATCTGTACTGCGACCATCATTTGTTATTTTACTGCCCAAGTAACAAAACTCATCTACCTCCTTTATTGTTTCGTTACCTAGTCTAATTCCTTCAGCATCACCTGATTTTCTTACACTGCACTCCATTACCCTAGTTTTACTCTTGTTAATGTTCATCTTATATGCACCTTTCAGCACACTGTCCATTCCGTTCAATTGCTCTTCCAGGTCCTTTGCTGTATCTGACAGAATTATTATGTCGTCGGCAAAACGCAATGTTTTTAATTCTTCACCCTGAACTAATTCCTTCTCCAAATTTCTCCTTGCTTTCCTTTATAGCTTGCTCAATGTACAAATTGAACAACATTGGGGAAAGGCTACAACCCTGTCTTACTCCCTTTCCAACCATTGCAACCCTTTCATGCCCTTCAACTCTGACAACCGCTGTCTGGTTTTTGTACGAGTTGCAAATAACCTTACGCTCCCTATATTTTACTCCTGCTTGCTTCAGAACTTGAAAGAGTTTATTCCAATCAACATTGTCAAAAGCCTTCTCCAAATCTACAAAAGCTAGAAATGTTGGTTTGCCTTTTCTTAATCTATCTTGTAGGATAAGCCGTAAAGTGAGTATTGCCTCCCGTGTTCCTACATTTCTCCTGAACCCAAACTGATCTTCCCTGAGGTCTGCTTCTACCAGCTTTTCCATCCTTCTGTATATAATTCGTGTTAATATTTTGCAACCATCACTTATTAAACTGATGGTTCTGTAGTTTTCACACCTGTCTGCACCCGCTTTCTTTGGAATGGGGATTATAACATTTTTCTTAAAGTCTGAGGGTACTTCGCCTGTCTCATACATCTTACACACAATGTGAAACAATTTTGTCATGGCTGGTTCTCCCAGAGACTTCAGTAACTCTGACGGGATATCATATACTCCAGGGGCCTTGTTTCGACTTATGTCTTTCAGTGCCCTCTCAAATTCATCTCTCAGTATAGTATCTCCTATTTCATTATCATCTACATCCTCTTCCCTTCCTACAATAGTGTCTCGAAGTTCATTTCCTTTGTAGAGCCCCTCTATATACTCTTTCCACCTTTTGGCTTTCCCTTCTTTGCTGAGAACTGGTTTTCCATCAGTGTCCTTGATATTCATAGAGCTGTTTTTCTTATCGCCAAATGTTTCTTTTATTTTCCGGTAGGCTGTATCTATTTTTCCCCTATTTATACATTCTTCTACATCCTTGCATTTGCCTTCTAGCCATTCCTGCTTAGCCATTTTGCACTTCCTGTCAATCTCATTTCTTAGTCGTCTGTACTCCATTTTGCCTGTTTCATTTACTGCATTTTTATACTTTCTCCTTTCATCGATTAAATTTAGTATCTCCTGTGATATCCAACGATTCTTTGTAGGTCTTGCCTTCCTACCTATTTTGTCCTCTGCTGCCTTCACTATTTCATCTCTCAATTTTACCCATTCCTCCTCTACTGTTTTATTTTCCCCCGTTTCTGTCAATTGTTGCCTGAAGCTCCCTCTGAAATTCTTAAGAACTTCAGGTTCCTTCAATTTATCTAGGTCCCATCTCCTTATATTCCTACCTTTCTGTAGTTTCTTCAGTTTCAGCCTACAGTTCATAACCAACAAGTTATGGTCAGAGTCTATGTCTGCCCCTGGGTATGTCCTACACTTCAAAACCTGGTTCCGAAATCTATGTCTTACCATTATAAAATCTATCTGGTATCTCCCGGTGTCTCCTGGTCTCTTCCACGTATACAACCTTCTTTTGTGATTCTTAAACCAGGTGTTTGTTATAATTAAATTATGTTCCGTGCAAAATTCTACCAGGCGGCTTCCTCTTTCATTCCTTTTGCCCAGACCATATTCACCCACTATCTTCCCTTCCCTTCCTTGTCCTACTACCGAATTCCAGTCTCCCATAACAATTAAGTTTTCCTCTCCCTTAATTGTCTGAATAATTTCCTTTAGCTCCTCATATATTTCTTCGATCTCCTCATCATCGGCAGAGCAAGTTGGCATATAAACCTGTACTACTGTTGTCGGTGTTGGCTTCGTATCTATCTTGACAATGATAATGCGATCGCTGTGCTGGTCATAGTAGTTTACCCGCATTCCTATTTTCTTATTCATTATCAATCCTACTCCTGTGATACCCCCAACTGATTTTGTATTTATAATCCTGTACTCGCCTGACCAGAAATCCTGTTCATCCTGCCACCGAACTTCACTAATCCCCACTATATCTAACTTCAACCTATCCATCTCCCTTTTTAAATTTTCTAATTTTCCTACTCGATGAAGGGATCTAACATTCCACGCTCCGACCCGTAGAATGCCAGTATTGTCTTTCCTGATGATCACATCCTCCTGAGTAGTCCCCGCCCGGTGATCCGAATGGGGGACTATTTTACCTCCGGAATATTTTACCCGAGAGGATGCCATCATCATATGTTCACACAGTAGAGCTGCATGTTCCTCGGGAAAAATAACGGCTGTAGTTTCCCCTTGCTTTCAGCCGTCCGCAGTAGCTGTGTGGCAAAGCCACATTAGCTGATGTTACAAGGCCAGCTCAGTCAATCATCCAGACTGTTGCCCCTGTAACTACTGAAAAGGCTGCTGCCCCTCTTCAGGAACCACACGTTTGTCTGGCCTCTCCACAGATACCCCTCCGCTGTGGTTGCACCTACGGTACAGCTATCTGTATCGTTGAGGCACGCAAGCCACCCCACCTCGGCAATGTCTGTGGTTCATGGGAGTGGATGCTCTGTTATAAACTGATAATGCATTATAGTTTTCAGAGATGCCAACTACTGTAATTCTGTACTAGTAAAGTAGCAAACTACAAACAAGTGCAGTCGTACACAACAAATATACCATTCATCAAAATTACACAAGATACAATAAAACTTCTGTTACGTTAAAAGCGGGTTATTGCAGACTTACGGCATGCTACTCCGATGCTGTTGGAGCGGCCAAACGCGTAGACCGTATCCCATGCTTCGGCAGGATCTGACCGTCGCGTTGGCCGAGACAGGAGTGAAAGAAATGGGTCGGAGCCAGAGAGAAGCTCCTATGCACGCTTTTGGTGGGAAAGGAAGTTCTCGCAGTGAACTCTCTCATTTAGTTATTCTTTGGTTAGTAAAAATCAATACTTAACAAAATTCTGAAGATGTCGGAAGGTAGGCTGCTATTGACAAATTAGGACCTACAAATTTTGGCGCCTACAAACACTCACGGGACAACCAATCAGATAACATTTTTCTTATCAAACTGGCGCTCTTTCCTATGGAAGGTTGTTGTTATTTTGTTATGGTCTTCAGTACGGAGACTGGTTTGATGCAGCTCTCCACCCTACTCTATCCTGAGCAAGCCTTTTCATCTCCTCATAAGAACGGCAACCCACATCCACTTGAATCTGCTTACTATATACGTCTCTTGGTCTCCCTCTGCGATTTTTACCCCACACACTTCCCTATGGAAGGTACCTGAAGTAATCTATTCTCACCGTTAGTTAGTTAAATTTTGTACAGCGACTGTTCATCTACTTTCTGTGTTAATACCAGTCTAGCTTTCCATTCTAACACACCAGCTTTGTATCTTTCTTTGTTAATACTAATATTCCAAATTATTCTGTACTCTGTCCTTACAGTAATTCTTTATTTATTTGTGAAGACTATAACTGAATATGTTTATTTTCACCGTTCTTCAATTCGAGTGCATACCTCCGATTTGTTAAGCTTCTCAATTCTCCAATGCACCCCACCTATACCCTCCTCAGTGTTGCCAGATGTCAGAGAGAGAAAATACCTACAGTCTCACAAAAATGTACCTACGTTTTCTTTACTTTCTCCCTACCACCTCATTAATTCCCCTACACCAGGGTTGTAGCTAAGATTTGGGTCTGGGAGGGGCTGATTCCAGGACTCCGACCAGCAGAGGTAAACCACTTGATTAATATGACATGTTACAATTTTGAAAAACTTTAAAATAAATATTTGGCATCATGCTTCACTTGCTAGATATGTTTTTCCAGTGACTGATCGTTACTGATTGATGGAGTCAAGTGTAGATTATGCCGCGAATTCCAAGTGCTCTATTACAAGAGGATTACTGATTTATCGATCGGACAAGGGTACATCAAGAACCTGTCAGACATGGAGAAGAACAGCATTAATTAGTTCCCCAAATATACCGCTAATTTCGAATGCACTGTTACACGAGGATAACTGATTTATTGACCGCAGACGGATACATCGGGACACTATCGACCATAGAGTAGGAACAACAGTAATTATTTAGTTTACAGTCAGCACAAAAAAAAGGAAGTCCGTCACTCTAAATAATTCGATTTTCAAAGAGTAATGCTATGTTGACAACGAATTGTTCATTTTAACGTTCGCTGTCGCAAGTGTTTTAGCGTTTTCTTGTCAGCATCTTATCATTTACAAGTACTAACTAGTATATCGTCCTTACGTAAATGTCTAGTCTAGGCAATAAAACGTCGTTCGTTCATGGAAACAATGAATTTTTCTTGTGCTGACATTGTCTAACACTATTTCCAAACAGACTCTCCATTCCGCTGATATACATTCAAATCATCATACTTCGCATCAATTTTAATGTGTTTGAAACAAAGTGTTCAAATTAATATTGTTCACTATGAACAGAAAACAACTATGCCGTCTAAAATATCACTGGCTACTTCAAACTTTGACACAATTGGTCGGCTTCATTCCCGCGTGCTAACAACTGTTCTGTTGCAACATTACCCGCTAGGCATGTGTCGACGATTGTAAAATTTTACCCCTTCGCGTTGGGGAGTTTAGGATGAAAATTCCCTACATGATTTTAATGCTTAAAAGAACCTACGTATAGGGAAAATTCCCTACGTCTGGCAACACTGGCCCTCCTATGCAACCCCTATATTTTTGTCTATTTGTTTATTTAGTTATAATAGTGTGTCAGGTTTCTAATATTTGTCTCACCTTGTGTTTTAAGCAACCCTTGAAACATTTGATTCGTGTTTAATTTTATTTTTATTCACTGTAGTCATGTTGTAAGAATTTATGTTTGCACTTTTCCTCTATGTCTGGCATTGATGTTTCCTTTTTTCAGTACTATTAATTTACAGATATCATTCAAATATTTATTTACACTGTAACTGATCCATCAAAGAAGTTAATTTACTTTTCTGTATGTAACATCTCTTTTGGTTTACTGACAACACAAGTTCTTTGACTGGACTTCAGTAAATCTCTGATGATGGCCTAACAATCCGAAAATCGATTTACAAAATAAAGAAACCCGTAGAACTAACAAGAAATTGTGTATTTCAATTTTCATAAATGAGCCTACTTTAAAACAATGGGACTAACGGTTTTAGTCACGAAGTACCAAACCAGCAAGTATTCATGGAATGTTTTCTATTCATTGTCTCGTATTGCTAATCTCGCGACACAGTTGCTGTCTAACTAAATTACGGAATGATTTGTACTTTGAAAATTTCCACCACGTGTTGGCCATTCAGATTCTGTGCCTCATCCATTAAGTTTTCTTGTCTGATTTCATTAGATATCACTAACGAAATAATAGATCAGATCGTGTAGATGAAATTATCGGGCATTCTTTGAAATTTTGGTTCATCTTTTTGTATGTTAATTTTTCGCCAGGTGTTGGCCGTTTAGATTCAATGTGCCGCGGCGGAGTGGACGAACACATTGAGGCGCTATGCTGCGATGCGCGAGGCCATTTTCCGTCGGGGATTCGAATCCCCCCTCGAGCATGGATGTTTGTGCTGCCTTTAGTATAGGTTTGTTTATAAGTAGTTTGTATGTTTAGGGACTGATGATCCCGCAGTTAACAAACATTTGAATTTTTTTTTTTTTATTATTTTTTTTTAGATGCAGTGTCCCTTTTATTAAGTTTCATGCCATACTTATGTGAGGTATGTAGTTCAATAATGTCTAGAAAGCTTGTGAAGAAAATCGTTATAATTTTCTTAAGATTTGTTCTCCTCCTGGACTTGTGAATTTTCAATTCATTGTTAAGCCTTCGTACTACATTTGTGTGTGTGTTATTGTCACGGACTGCTCTATTTGGAAGGATGGTAAACATTAATCTATCAGTGTGCAAGACGCAGAATACTGCTGAGTTTGATTCCGTGATCCAAACACAAAATGGTGACTAAAAGTAGTAATAGATGCTGTGAACTGTAGTTGTTATGAGTTTTGTACTTTATACTATCTCTCCTGAGATTTGTTCAGAATACTAGAGCTTAAAGTGTGTCGATTTCCTAATGTTGCATTGCATGTCCGAAAGACTAACGTGAAGCGGTGTGGATTGATTTTCTGAGTGGTGGTAACTACTGACCACCGACACGAGCAGCATAAACTTGTTTTGGAACCGAGTCCACCTAACCAAATGCTCAAGCAGGTATGTTTCTGTACCAAGTGAAAGGGTATCCTGCACGGTAGCTACTGCATACAAAAATGTGGTGGACAAGTGAGCGAACAAAATCCCTGACGTTTCATATAGAATGTCCATAAGAGAGAAGTGTGTTATCATATCAATTCATTAAACAATTGAACGGCTGTTCTGTTATGTCTCCTTTTTTAAATTTATTTGACTTTAAAGTGCTTACTTCACCTGAATATTAATGTAAGAAGTTACAGCTGTTTCGTTATGTTCCCTTGGTATTGATTTCATTTTCACTTTATAATGTGCTGTTAGTTAAATTAGTAAGGAGGATTCTATCAATACATTTATGTAACCTGTAACTACAAGAGTCAGTATTTTATTTGTAGTCACAAAACAACGCCACTTCCACTGTATTTTTGTGTGCCCTGGTAATCAGATTACGTTAAGTTCCAGCTATTGTCTGTCGGATCATCCGAGACCCACAGCCTAGTCATCTGTAGCGCCTAAAAACTGGTTGGAGCGTTTCCAGGGAAACATTTGGGCACCGACATAAAATGAATGAGGTCACAAGGTTGAATGAGTAAATTGATCGCATTCTGGTCCATTCTTTGGGTGTGCAGGAAGATGAGGTGTCTCTTTAGCTAGTCTGACCAGGCCAAGGTAATTTCATTTCTGAGCCAGACAAAATCGACAGGCAACATTGTGACCCGCTCAATCGGTTAACTGACTACTGGCTTGCAATCGGAAAGCGTTGGGTCCGGTTCAACACACACACACTCCCCCATGCCCGAGGGAAGACTAGAACCTCGAACGGGGAGCAGCTGCTCATTCAACGGCAAGGCACCTTATAGCACGCAACCACTGCTGCGCGGCTATGAATTGTTATGATTCAGCTTTTATAAACCAACTACTCAGTTCCCAACTTTTTTCATTATCTGTTATCGGATGATAATTGGATAAAAAAAGGAACGGTGAACGAGTAGAAAGGATTGCTTCCCAATCATCAGTGAACTAGGTCCAAAAATAATCTAGTTTGCCCATGTCTACAGTTAAAAGAAATATTATGTTTTTGATAAGATACACATCTTTAGGTATATATTGACTAGTTGTAAATTCGGTAGATGCGTAGGTTAAGAGTTCTGACTAACTTTTCAGTTTATGGTGCCTTTGGTGCACAGTGAAACTCTTCCATGTGGTACACAGTGAAACAGAACCATTGGCCTCAAATGGATGTATGAGCTATTGAAGAAAAACTTGGAGAAAAGAAGTATGAAGAGAGTCAACAATCAAAAAAATAAATGTTATGTAAGTAAGACAGCTTCAGCTGAAAGTGATACAGAAAGTGACAAAGATGAAGGCCATCCTGTGAAACAGAGAGATGTGTATCATTAGACCTTTTTAATTTGAAGCGGGACGTTATGATTGGTGACTTCATTTTGGTGAAATTTCAAAACAATGTATGTTTTGTAGCTAAAGTCTTGAAGTCAGTTGTTTGTGGTACTGAGTAACAAGTCTCATACCGTAGGGGAAAAAAATACTGGTTTTATATTCCCAGTTGCAGAAGACATAGCCTGTGTTTCACAAAAGGACATTGCAATGATTTTATTACCTGCGTTGCCTATGGCTACTAACAGGCTCTCTGACCACCTACATTCGTTTTCCAATCAATTTTGGTGGACTTAATATTCACTTAACAAAGTTTAGTATATGTTAATGTTTATACTTGTATTTAACAAAAATATTGATGTTTTATATGTCACTCAACAAGTAATAGATACAAACAATGCCAGCTGTTTCACTGTGTACTATACACAGTGAAACATTTACAGAGGTTGTTTAAAATTGTTATTTCACTTACTAGTTAGTAGCAAAATTATTATTTTTTGTTCTACAATAATGACAAAGTATTGTTCTTTCAAGTAAATAAAGAAAAATTGTTTTGTGAGTAGTGTTTTATACGAAACAATCAAAAGGGTAATTTTTGTTTCACTGTGTACTACTCTCCCCTACTCGATACACTATTCGCAGGATTCAAGCAGATAGTTCTTTCATTTCACAGCGGTCGGTGGTGTCATCAGCTAATGTCGGCGCTGGCACCCTCTCAAGTCGTATTTCCATGCCACTAGGGAACCTTTTTTTTATATTAGGGGGTAGAATCTGCGAGTGCCCAGCTTATTTGGACTTTCCTTCTTCGGCGCAGTCACAAATCGTGCGGCCACAATGGGGAGGCCGCGACAGCCGGAAGTGAAGTGGGAAGTGGTGCTGACGCCGGGCCAGCAGACCGCCCTGGACCGCCGCCAGTGCTCTCCGGCAGTTGTTTCCCACCCTACTGCAGCTGCCCACTGTGCGAAATACAGGCCAGCAGAGCAGCGGCTTCCCACATGGCACACGTGTCTAGCAGAGGGTCGCCTCACCACTCAGCATCTACAACGGACATATGCTCATCAGCAACGGGGAATTTTTAACACTTAGTTGGTATTGGTCGTTGCAATAGTTCAGTTTATCTCCTTGTTTTCTGATTCTACACTAGCAACCCGCCACGGCTGTGCACAGATATCAGTCATTACTTAGCCAGGTGACTTCTGGTGATGGACGGAGAAGATCGCATGAAGACATTTTAGCAGATATCTCTCTAGGTTCAGTACCTCACTACGTCGAAGGAAAATAACATTTGTATTTACCCGTAAGGAGAATTTACCTTTCTTTTATGAGTTTAACTTATCGCCAGCCACTAGGCAATGTTTTCTGTTCCTTGTTTATCTATTTAGAGTAAAAATGTACAAATTTTGTGCTGCACCAACTGGATAGTCCCCGAATCCTGTACGTCAACTGGAAAATAGATTCCCGCAATCCGCTTGTTTACTCCATCCTAAGCAACCCTGGGCCTCTGCCACGCCTACACCACTGCGTTCCTCCCTCTCTCCACCTGCACACGCTCCCAAGGCAACTTCCACGCCCTTCCCCGAAACTTACTCCTGCTATCAACCCTGATCCTATCCCCGTAGCATCAGCGCCCCCTCTCCCCATCCCCTCCTCCTCCCTCCCCCCGCTTGGCTTTCCCCCTTCCCCGCCCTGGAGTCTCAACAACCCCATCTTTCCTCTCCTCTCTCTCTCCAACCTCCCCCGTCCTCCCTAACCTTCCCCTCCCGTTCCCCTGCTGGGGCCTCAGTGACGAATTTTAGATACAGTGTCGTCTTGTGCTCAGTGCAACAGTGTCTCCATGTGAGTTTTTACAGTGCGTCAGACAACAACCTCTCTTCTTCACCTGTGTCGTCGTGCTACTTATTCGTTTGTCCAGTGACTGTTCTCAATGTGATTTTACCGCCGCCATGCCACAGACTGTTTTTAACTGTCTATGTGTTTGTTTCCATCGCCTTGTTCATGTGTTTTATGCCTGCACTATTGTCTCCAGTGTCCTGTTTTTAATTCATCAATGTTTTTCATTTCTCATTGTTTTTTACCCTCATGTTTTAATTTGTAATGTGCATGCACTCTCGGCTGAAGAGCAGCGCCTGATGCTGCCGACCCTGTCGGCGTGAAAATAACAATAAAGGGAAAAAAACTGGATAGCAAACGACATATAGTTGTCTGTATGAAAACAATGAACGTTCTAAATTTAACCCAACAATAGTCAGTGACTGGCTTTGGTCTTTAATGATGGAGACTGGGGCGCTTCAGTCACGGTCTGCACGGCCACTACGGTCGGGAGTTCGAATCCCCCCTCGTGCATGGATATTTGTGACGTCTTTAGTATAAGGTAGTTCATAAGTAGTTTGTAAGTTTAGGGACTGATGACCCTGTAGTTAAGTCCTATAAGCTTAACAAACATTTGAACATTTTTTAATTATGGGAATAGCAAAGGTAAGACGGAATACAAACTGGAGTCGCTTGAACTCGATTTCTAAATTGGAAATCATCGAAGTGCTTGGAAACAGTACCCCTCGCCTCTGGATCTGCCACCAAAGAGCGTTTCTCGATGATCAGTTTGGTTCCACTTGCACAACTTTGGTGCGGTTAAGTTGCCAATGAGCATCACCGGTGATCCATTATTTTTTTCCTTTATTGACATTTCATTCCCCGGGTGTGGCGCTCTTCAGCCTGCAGAATTGCATACATGAATGAAGACAAACGACATATAAAGGAGTAACAAACAGAACAATACAAAACATTAAGATGGCTAAACATAGAAGGAAACCATACTGTGTGGAATTACTTAATGAAGACCCCCCTCCTTTATTACCCTATGTATAGTTTAAATGAATATGACACTTATCTGCCAGAAATATTTGTCCATGCTTCATTAGTTTTATATCTAGCTGCTGTATGGTGGTATGCATCACTTCACAACAGTTTTGTAAATGTATACAAATGGTATGTAAGACTTACTCTTCAACAATTGAATCCATGTGAAGATGTAAACTTTTCCATTTCATCTTGGTAACTCACTGAAATTTTACAGTAATCCACACACTGTTATTGTAAATTGCTTAAAGATGTTTAAATATTATGTCGTCTTCACCATAAAGTGATGATATGCCTCCCACGCCTTGAAACACTTCCTTGGAGACCCCCCGCCCCCCACTACTACATAATAGTTATTGGTACCAATTACATTTAGCCTTATTTTATCTTACTTTTCCATTTTAATCATGTATATATCCTGACCAACCCTCGCCCACCCAGCACACCCCACCCCCGCTTTCCTACCTGAGGGATTGGTCCTGTTTGGCACATTTTATCAGTACAGACGTAATTTGTGGCGATGCACTGTAATGTTTATTTAGACAGTATTTTATAATGTTCATTGCTTCTGAATATATATATATATATATATATATGCTGTATTTCTATGACTGTATTGTGATTGCATGACTTACAACTACGTAGCCTGTAGGTAACCTAAACATAATAATCCATCTATTTACAGTAAACAACAACACTGTGCTCACCCCCCAAAGATGATCCATCTTTGCAATATATTCACACAGATACCAGTTCAAATAGGAATGTGGTGGCATATCTTTGCAGTTGACTGTGTGGTAGTCTTTGTGTATCCTTCATCTTCATCAACCAGTTGCCCATGTGATCTTATGGTGAACACATACCTGTTTTATTATTTTGAATTAAGATGCGGGGACAAATGTCTCATCCATTTTATATGTCCGACATGGACTCAACTCCGAATATTTTTATTGTTTTTATTATTATGACATGACATAAGGAAACCTGACTGACAACTTTTATGTAAGTATACCACTATAAACTGCCTTATATTTATATTTCATATTACTGTATATTAATTCTAATAATGTTATTTAAAGTGACAGCGCAGCACTTGAAAATGGCCTAAGGCCGAAACCAGGTTGCGACAACAAAAAACACTTACAGTCAAGTGGCGGTCAGTTCTTTTTTTTGTGTTAAAAAAAAGTAGGAGAAGGTGTTCAATGAAGTGGACAAGGTGAGGGAAGGGGATGAAGTCAAAGAGGAACCGCATGGGGCCTGGGGAGTAGGAGGGGATATGAAAGGTGAGGCAGAGGGCATGGCGTTTGTGGATCTCAAAGGACAAGGATGGGGGGGGGGGCAGATATCCAGACAGGATGGGGCGGATGAGGGAGTTGTAGGTGTAGAGGACGGTGGAAGGGTTTAGTCCCCAGGATCAGCATACGAGAAGTTTGTGGAGGCTGAGGCAGGAGTGCGCTTCTTCTTCGATGGTGCGGAGGTGAGGAGTTCAGGATAGGATGCAATTAATAGTGCGGCCCAGGTGCTTTAGGGTGTGGGTGTGGCGGACAGGACGACGAGGGAGGGTCAGATGGGATATATTGGGACAGAATGACGGTGGTACGACCTATGATGATCACCTGGGTTTTGGCAGGATTTATGGAAAGAGCCTCTGGTTGTACCAAGTGCTGAAAAAGTCAAGATGGTTGGAATGCGTGAGGGAGGGAGCTAAGCCAAGGAAAGCGGTGTCATGAGCATACTGGAAGAGGTGAATGGAGGAGGGATACAGGCTTAGCATATCTGAGGTATACAGGAGATAAAGAAGGGGTGAAAGGACGAAACCTTGAGACACATCGGCAGAGGGATATAAGAGACGGAAGTTGATGTTATGGACAGTGGCATAGGTGGGGCGGTTGGAGAGGAAGATGAGATTGATGGGAAGAACGTAGGTGTGAACTTTAAAGAGCAGGCCAGAACGTCTGATCTGATCATAGGCCCGTTCAATGTTTTCAAGGTCGATGGAGATGAAAATGCCGACGTGACAGGAATTGAGTTAGAGGGAAAGGAGTTGGGTATAGGAGTTGGTGTCAGTGGAGGAAGAAGGACGAAAGCCACACTGGGTGTCTGGGAGGAGGTGGTGAAGATGGAAGCGGATGCGATGGAATAGGACAGATTTGAAAACCTTTTTGACCACTGGGGTGAGGCAAAAGGGATGGTAGAAGGAAGCATCAGAGAGGGCGGGGGGTTCCTTTGGTTTAAGGAACATGAGGACTCGGGAGATTTTCCACAGGTGAGGGTAGTAACCGGTGTAGAGAATGATGGTATAGGGGGTTACTAAGGTGATGAGGAAAGGGGAGAGCATTCACGGAGTTGATGGTAAGTGATACAGTCGTGGCCAGGGGCAGTGTTGCGTTTTGTGCGGAGTTGTCAACTGTAGATCACGTGCAGTGATGGGTGTGTTAATGTCTGAAAAGAGAATGTGTTTCAGGTATTAGAAGTTGGGAGCTAGGGGTGGGATTTTAATGTCCGTTTTCTCTTGGACGAACGACCATCACATTTTATTTTACTACCCAAGTAACAAAACTCATCTACCACCGCTATAGTTTCGTTATATAATCTAATTCCTGCAGCATCACCTGATTTTCTAATACTCTATTACAATGTCACTGGGAAAATGTAATATTTTTATTTCTTCACCCTGAACTTTAATTCTTTCTCCAAATTTCATCTTGGTCCTTCACAGCTTGCTCAAGGTACAAATTGAATAACGTTGGAGAAAACCTGTAAACTTGTCTTACCTTCCCAACCACTGTGTCCCTTTGATCACCGTCAATTGTAATAAATGCTGTTTGTTTAATGTTCAAGTTGTAATTAACCTTCCGTTTCCTATATTTTACACCTTGTTACTTCAGAAATTGAAAAAGTGTGTTGCAATAAACATTGTAAACAGCTTTCTCCAAAAGCTAGAAATGCAGGTTTGCCTTTCCTTAATCTATCTTCTATGACAAGTCGTGAGGTGACTATTGCATCACGTTTCCATACATTTCTCCTCAATGCGAGCTGATCTTCCCTGAGGTCAGTATCTATCAACCTTTCCATCCTTCTGTAAATAATTCCTGTTAAAATTTTGCAACCATGACTTATTAACTCTTTCAATCCCACATTGTGAAATCAGCTTTGAAAAAATTAAAATTCAGTGTTTTCTGTATTGATATAGCGCAGTAAATATCAGAATCTGCGTTTTAAAATTTTTGGTCAAACTACTGATGTATTTCATACACAACATAGACGTTTGTATCGAGGTATTTTATTAATTGGACGTTATTTTGTTGATAGTTAACACTGCCAGATCAATAGTGCTAGCATATTCTTCGCCACAGCTCCAAAGACAAGACAGTTCACTGTAGAAATCAAATAAAACGAACAACACTCACGGTCACACTCTCAGCCACGTACAGACGGCAACGCAACACAACCTCCAAGATGGACAGATTAATGCCTCAGAAGTGGCTACACCCCGTACCAAGCGGCAAAATGTCGTTGTTGTTCATCAACAAAAATGCAACTTGAAGGATTGATGCACAAAATACCGTATAAATCAATTGTTAGTAAGTTGTTGTCCAGCAACAACACTGGGGATGAAAGGGTTAGACTGTGGTTCTGTAACTTTCACACCTGTCTGCACCTTGTAATGTATATGGCCTGGAAAGTCTCGTTAGTTTGGATTAATGAAACGTCCGATATCACATTTGATCGTAGTATTGTGCCCTAATATTCCATATTTATATTATATAAGCATTTCATGGTGCTTCTGGCTGCTCACATTGATTATCACTTTCAGTACTTGGGTCTTTTAATGAAGTAAATAGAATAATTATTTATAGAAAGTAGTAAGCTTAATGTTGGATAATAGTGTGTTTGTTGATGAAAATGTTAACTAACAATATCTAAGGTCGTCTATAATGTACTGACCGTAATGTAATACTTTTCTGACTAGAGAATTGATTAGTTGCTTTGATTTAACAATCTTAAATAATATAAACACATATTAACACTGCGCTAATTATTGTTTACTTACGATCTTTTGTATTGTTTTGTTTTGATATGAAAAGCTTATTATTACATTTGTCATAATTTTGTGTATGTTCATGTAAAGCAAGATTTATGTATTTTTCATGAACAAATTTATCAAATATAAATTTTGTAACTTCCGTTTTCTAGAAGGTTCTAGAGATTACACTATGCATTAACACACGCGAATTGGCACGAACTCAGTATTAAAGCAGTTGTAAAGTTAGTTGTCAGTCAGTTTGGAGTTAGTATCACTTCGTCAGTCAGTATGGAAGTCAGTCTTGGATCAGTTTTGAATGTATTAGTTCTGTTTTGTGTGCTTCAAGAATAATATACATAAATATACTTAAAATGGAACGTGTCACATTTATGGTTAATTCCACAAGACGCCAAAGAATCCGTCGTCCTAATGTTGGCATATTTATTTAAGGACAGGCGAGCAATTAAAACACCTACCACAGAACAACCGAAGGTGATGTATTAATAATGTGGCTTAAGTGTGTTGTGCATAAAAAGTACCATAACCTGCTCTCTTTGGAAAGGGGGTTATTGTATTTTCTTAAAGTCTGAGGGTATTTCGCCCATCGCATACATATTACTCACCAGGTGAAACAGTTTTGTCATGACCGGTTCTCCCAGAGACTTCAGTAGCTCTGAGGGAATGTCATCTACTCCAGGGGCCTTGTTTCTACTTAGGTCCTTCGTGCTCCGTCTAATTCATCTCTCATATAGTGCCTCCAACTTCGTCCACTTCCTTCACTGTATTTTACCCCTGCGTGTCAGCTGGTGTCTAGCAGCCAGTCGCTCCCGGCTCTTGTGTCTCGTCCTAAGCCGGCGTCAGTTCCGCAGTATCGGCGCGTGCAGCAGCTGTTCCGTCCGCTGGCTGCAGCCCGTTACAGTAATTGGATGGCGGGCCAGTTTACGGATTAGAGCGCCCTAAATCTCCAAAGGAGTGCAGCAGCGGCCGGCTGGGTGCATTAGCGGAATGCGCTGCACTGCCCAGCTCCCAGCGCTACACGCAAATTAGGCAGAGTGTGGCGATCAGGGGATGCTTCCCCAGGGAAACTCCCGCCCCCTGGCTCGCTGTTTTCGACTTGGAGGGGGGGAGGACACCACTGTTCTGCTTGGCACACCTATGAAGCCCCTCCCCTCTCCCCAACTGACCAAATGTTCAAATGTTTGTTAAGCTTATGGGACTTAACTACAAGGTCATCAGTCCCTAAACTTACAAACTACTTATGAGCTACTTACGAACTAGGACGTCACAAATATCCATGCCCGAGGGGGGATTCGAACCCCCGACCGTAGTGGCCGTGCAGACCGTGACTGGAGCGCCTCAGTCCCCTCGGCTACCGCGGCCGGCCCCCAACTGACCCCCTGCCAAAAAAATCAAAAATTTTGTAGAACTTATGGGACTTAACTACGGGGTCATTAGTCCCTAAGCTTACAAACTACTTATGAACTAGCTAAGACTAAGGACGGCACAAATATCCATGCCCGAGGGGGGATTCGAACCCCCGACCGTAGTGGCCGTGCAGACCGTGACTGGAGCGCCTCAGTCCCCTCGGCCACCGCGGCCGGCGCCAAAAAAATGTTCAAATGTTTGTATAGCTTATGGGACTTAACTGTCGGGTCATCAGTCCCTAAACTTACAATCTATACTTATGAACTAGCTTATACTAAAGACGACACAAACATCCATGCCCGAGGGGGGATACGAACCCCCTACGGGGAACGGCCTCTCGCATCGTAGCGTAGTGCTTCAATGCGCTCGGCCACTGCGCCGCGGCGACCCCCTGCCCTTCGACAACCCTGTCCCCTAGGCTGATGTTACACTATCAAATTTTCTTTGGCAAGGAATCCGTCAAATTGCATTGACAGCAGCAAACCATAGTTAATGCTAGCATACAGTATAAATACGAGGGTCGTCCACAAAGTAATGTCCGTTTCTCTTTCCATCCGCTACAGCAGTTCCGAGCAGGCTCGGCAGTTACTCTGACTCAAGGAGAAGAGAGAACATAAGTTCATCGCTATCACGTCGCTGTTGTTGTTGTTGTGGTGGTTGTCTTCAATCCGAAGACTGGTTTGATGCAGCTCTTCACGCTATCGTCCTGTGCAAGTCTCTTCATCTGACACTCAAACCTTCAGATGTCAGACACTCAGATCGGTACCATTCGTTGTATATCGATAGAGTATCAACCGAAACTTCTATATAGTTCGTGCTATGTGCTGCAGTTCAGGTGAACGTGCGTAAACTATAATAATAAGTAACGCCTAACATACGGATTAGAGGAAAAACGTAGCTATGAGAGCTTATCACGTTGCGCTACCGTGGGCTACTTGGTAGAGTGTTAGTTTATCGAATAGAGGGTCGTTGGTTCAAGCCCTGTATGACCCTTTTTTTTTAATCACATAAATAAAAATAAAAACCGCAGTACGTTGGAAATTGTTAAAAGGGACAACGTGTGCCTCACATGTAAAAGGACTGTTTGGATTTTATAGCAATGTGTTATCGGCAGTTTGTTCTTGTTTCGTTTATCTGAAAGTAGCAAATCTGTAGGGCTTATTCGTAGTTTCACAGAATAGACAAATACAATCAGATCATAAGAATGAAGAAACAACCACTATCGTGAAACCTTCGTTCCTCAATGAACGACACTGTGCGTCTGTGGTGGTGGTTGTGTTCATGTCTGAACTTTATTTACTTATCATTTTCATTATTACTAGTGACATTACTTTAATTACTCTTATTGTTTTCAACATTACTATTGTGTGTTATTGTTATTGCTATTAATACTGCTGTATGTGTGATGTAGGTGTTTCTTTATTCGTATCTTCTGATTACGTTTATTTATTCTGTGAAACTACGAATAAACCCTACAGATTTGGTACTTAAAAATAAACGAAGCAAGAGAAAACTCATTCCATGAAGGCTTTCACGGCCGGAATCTTCATCAGTAAACACTTCCGGGCTGAGTTGCCGTGGTCGATCTATAAAACTTCCTCTCCCTGACGTTTCGTTCTCGATTACGGAGAACATCTTCCGAGGTTGAGTCGACGACTGGCTTCTGGGGGCTGAGGCCGCTCCTTATATAAGATCTTAGAGGGCGCCACCTCACGTGACGTGACGTCGATGTGTGGCTGTCTCTGGCTATCGCCTGTTCTCTCGATTGCGAGCAATCGATTGTCACGTGATTTATGCAACGTCGATCGCCATATCTTGTCCAATTTTAATCCTTCTTCTTTACGATTAAAATTGTATTGATGTTTGTGGATTTCAATTGCTTCTCTATACATACGTGTATAGTAGTGTGACGTCCTCGCCAGCACACTTGTCTCACCAAATTTTATCTCGTGATTTCCTTCCGTGAAAACATGTTCCGCCATTGCCGATTTGTCGATCTGTCCCAAGCGACAATTTCTTTTATGCTCTGTCAAACGAGTATTAATACTTCTTTTTGTGGTTCCTATGTAAACTTTGCCACAACTACACGGAATTTCATATACCCCTGGTGTGGCCAGCGGATGACGAGCATCTTTTGTTGATCTAAGGCATTCACTAATTTTCTTAGTCGGTCTGAAAATGGTGAATTTTATGCACAGACCGATGGGGTAGCCATGGGAAGTCCCCTAAGCCCCGTAATTGCGATTTTTTTCATGGAATATTTTGAACATCAAGCACTGCAGTCGGCCAAGAAAAGACCCTCAAAGTGGTATCGATATGTCGATGATACCTTCGTAATATGGAATCACGAGGAAGAGGATCTGAATGATTTCCTGGCGCATCTAAATAGCATCAACCCAAAGATCAAATTCACCATGGAGAAAGAGAATAATGGACAACTCAACTTCCTGGATGTTTCAGTTATTAAACGGGCGGATGGGACCTTAGGCCATAAGGTCTATAGGAAAGCCACACATACTGATCGCTACCTCCATAAGAACTCAAATCACCATCCTAAGCAAAAGAGGGGGGTCATAAAAACACTAGTGGATAGGGCCAATAACATTTGTGAACCAAGCTACTTACAGGAAGAACTAAACCACTTGCGACAGGCCTTTGCGAAAAATGGTTACACAAATAGCGAGATTAACCGAGTACTTCACCCAAGTACTAAAATGCACAAAAACAGAGCAACAACCATCAGCTGGAAAAGTATTTCTTCCGTTCATTCATAACATCACGGATCGCATTGGAAAAGTACTGGCCAAGTTTCGGGTGGAGACTATTTTCAGACCGACTAAGAAAATTAGTGAATGCCTTAGATCAACAAAAGATGCTCGTCATCCGCTGGCCACACCAGGGGTATATGAAATTCCGTGTAGTTGTGGCAAAGTTTGCATAGGAACCACAAAAAGAAGCATTAATACTCGTTTGACAGAGCATAAAAGAAATTGTCGCTTGGGACAGATCGACAAATCGGCAGTGGCGGAACATGTTTTCACGGAAGGAGATCACGAGATAAAATTTGGTGAGACAAGTGTGCTGGCGAGGACGTCACACTACTATACACGTATGTATAGAGAAGCAATTAAAATCCACAAACATCAATACAATTTTAATCGTAAAGAAGAAGGATTAAAATTGGACAAGATATGGCGATCGACGTTGCATAAATCACGTGACAATCGATTGCTCGCAATCGAGAGAACAGGCGATAGCCAGAGACAGCCACACATCGACGCCACGTGACGTGAGGTGGCGCCCTCTACGATCTTATATAAGGAGCGGCCTCAGCCCCCAGAAGCCAGTCGTCGACTCAACCTCGGAAGATGTTCTCCGTAGTCGAGAACGAAACGTCAGGGAGAGGAAGTTTTATAGATCGACCACGGCAGCTCAGCCCGGAAGTGTTTACTGATCAAGAGAAAACTGCCGATAACATATTGCTATAAAATCTAGACAGTCCGCCGGCCGCGGTGGCCGAGGGGACTGAGGCGCTCCAGTCACGGTCTGCACGGCCACTACGGTCGGGGATTCGAATCCCTCCTCGCGCATGAATGTTTGTGACCTAGTTCGTAAGTAGTTCATAAGTAGTTTGTAAGTTTAGGAACTGATGACCCCGTAGGTAAGTCCCATAAGCTTTACAAACATTTGAACCAGACAGTCCTTTTACATGCGAGGAACACGTTGCCCCTTTTAACAATTTCCAACGTAACAATTTCCAATAATTTCCAAAGGCTTGAGGCGATGCTTGAACGTAGGATGCTCTGTTCGGGGTACTAACGCTCTATCACATCTACATCTACATTTATATGGAATACTCTGCAAATCACATTTAAGTGTCTGGCAGAGGGTTCATCGAACCACCATTATACAATTTATCTTCCATTCCATTCTGGAATAGCGCGCGACAAGAAAGAACACCTCAATCTCTCCGTTCGAGCTCTGATTTCTCGTATTTTATTCTGATGATCATTTATACCTATGTAAGTGGGCGTCAACAATATATTTTCGCATTCGGAGAATGTTGACGATTGGAGTTTCGTTAGTAGCTCATGCTGCAGCGATAAGCGTCGTTGTTGTAGTGATTCCCATCCCAGATCGTGTATCATTTATGTAACGCTGTCTCCCCTGTGTCGTGACAGTACGAAACGAGCTGCCCTTCTTTGGACTCTTTCGATGTCCTCCGTCAAACCCACCTGATAAGTATCCAACGCAGGGCAGTAATACTTCAAAAATGGACGGACAAGCGTAGTGTATGCAGTGTCTTTTCTAGTTCTGTTGCATGTTTTAAGGTTTCTGCCTCTGGTTCGCCTTTCCCACGAAATTATCTACGTGTTCTTTCCACGATCTGAGCGTCTGATATCTGAAGGTTTGGGTGTGAGAATACGTTCGGCAACCTACATCCTTTTGAATCTGCTTACTGTATTCGTCCCTCGTTCTCCCTATACGATTTTTACTTGCATCTAAAGCTAAGTTGACGATTCCTAGATGTCTCAGAATGTGTTCCACCAATCTATCCCTTCTCTTTGTCAGGATATGCCGGAAACTCGTTTTCCCCCCAATTCGTCTAAGCACCTCCTCATTAGTTACGTGATCTACCCATCTAATTTTCATCATTCGTCTGTAGCACCAGATTTCAAAAGCGTCCATCACTGTTTCTCTGAACCCCTTATCGTTCACGTTTTACTCCCATACAGTGCTACACTCCAGACAAATGCTTTCAGAAAAGACTTCCCCATATTTAAATTAATATTAGATGTCAACAAATTTCGCTTCTTCAGAAAAACTTTCCTTCACATAGCCATTCTGCAGTCTATATCTTCTTTACTTCGGCCATCAGAAGTTATATTGCTACCCAAATAACAAAACTCATCTGCTACTATTCTCTCATTACCTAATCTAATTCCTTCAGCATCGCCTGACGTTCTGACGCTACATTCCATTATTCTTGTTTTACTCTTGTTTATGTTAATCTTATACCCACTTTTCAAGACACTGTTCATAGCATTCAATTGCTCTTCCAGATTCTATGCCACTGTAAGGCTCCTAGAAGCACGAGCTGACGCATCCGCCATTGTTATTCCTGTACTTCGTAAGTCTAACATACTGCAGTGCTATACAATTTGCGTTACGGTTCTTTTAGCACGACGTTATGGGTGACTGTGTTGCCGTAAACTGCCCAAATCATTCAAAAGGTGGCTACAGAATGTTTAGTTTCCCCAGAGATTCTGAAAGAAGAAAAAATGAATCATTAAGTGTCGGCGCAAAAACTGGGAATCCAGACCAAGCGCACAGTTATGTATTGTAAGTAAATATTATTTATCATGATGACTTGAAGCAATGTTTAATAGTACAAATCGTCTGTGATATACGAACATAAGTTTTTGTTTAGCTCTTATGGAAGTACTGCCTCTTAACAGAGAAGCTGCCTGTAGGGAGATAATAATAACAATATGTCCTCGGTGGCGGAGTGGTCAACGCGTCTGCCTACTAAGCAGAATCACGTTCGAATCCCGCCCGGGCACAAAGTTTCATTCGCCGCACTTTGGTAGTCCATCTAATCCTAGTACAGTGAAGCCATAACTGATAGCAAATTGCGATTTGTTTCAGTTTCCTAATATTCCAATCTACTAACCTGGTAAATAATGTTGTTGTACGACTCATAATTCAGGATATATACACACACACACACACACACACATATATATATATATATATATATATATATATATATATATATATGTGTGTGTGTGTGTGTGTGTGTGTGTGTGTGTGTGTGTGTGTGTGTGTGTGTAATAAATCGAAAAGTCACTCACTCAGTGACTAAACATGAAATCTCTGAAACTACTGTACCTATGAAGTCGAAATTTTGCTGATATGTACTTCATAGATAGAAGACGTGAGGTAAGAAAGTAATTTGCGATTAGACAGAATTAAGATGTATGGCGGAGGATACTTTTCCTACAGAATGACGAAATCTACAGTCTCACTCCGATCTTCACGAAATTTTGCACGCTTGCCCTTCAAAACAAGAGGAAAGTCACCGTCTACCTAAAGTTTCATACGGTGCATCGGGGAGGGTACCTTGCAACATAAAAATGGATCCCTAAATACCTTGGTCGCGCCATAAGTTTAGAACGGCTCGACCGATTTCACAGATTCTTTTATTATTATTATTATTATTATTATTGTTGTTGTTGTTGTTGTTGTTTTCGTTATTCTCAGAACGAGGGGTGTGAAATAAAACTGGAAAACTTGAGAACAAAGAAATGCGTTTTTCAATGTGACCCTGTGTTTCTATTGCATACATATCTATTATTTGGTTCCGATATTGATGAAAATTTGCACACTTCATGTTAAAAACAAATTTCGTTTGGTGCATGGTGGAGGACAAAATGCATAGTTGTGCTCCGTTCTTGATAAATTTTTGTCCACATCACAGAGGTGGGTTACTGGGTACATAGAAGTTTAATGGTACATGACAGAGAGTACCTTGGCAAGAAACTTTGCCGGGAGAGGCAGTGACGGATCTAAAGGGGTAAGTTGCCCTGGGCGCAGAGTTCAGGGGACGCCAAATGGGCAAAAGCTTTACTATAATTACATGAATTAAATCAATTTTACTGTAAGCTATAGTATGAATTTCGTTACATTAGCAATAGGTAATTATAAGTACTATTATTTGCATTTTTGGCCGTTTGCAGCTATTAAACACGTAATGTCTCGGCTGCCCCTGTACCCGTGCTATTTCGATTACAGAAGTATTACCCAAGTTATCCCGAATGTCCGTAACACGGACCATTCAATACGCTTATTCAGTATTTTTCTGTCACCCGCACCGCAGTGGCAGAAAGACGAACTGCGGCTTTCTTTGTTGTAATTGTGTCAATGTTCTCTTTGTTGTTCCTTCTATGTTCTACTTTTGACGGATGCATTTGAATTTTTTAGACAGAGTTCTGATTGATGTAACTCTAAAGTATCAAGTATTAGCTTATTACTTAGGTGTGAAGTGTGGGAAGATGCCAAAAAAACTATCTGGGGCGGCATTCAGGAGGAAAGGCCGAGAAAAAGAAGGGGAAGCTCAGAAATCTTCTTCGTTAATGTCAACTTGGTTGAGAGGAAATGTGAAAGGTGAATTATTAGGTATATAATTTTTAATTAAGCCAGAATCTCGTTGTTTCAATTACAAAATTTTTTTGTAGTCGTGAAGTGATCACACTTTTCACAAATATATCTGAAATGCAGCATTTGTATTTACTATTCGGAATATATTACCATTAAAACATTTTTGCAAAAATCCTTTTCTCATAAAGCTACAGGCACACTACATCGCAGGTTTGTAAATGTAACTTAAAAGGAACACTTGTTCACGACTTACATCAGTCATGAATGTTCAGTGAAGTCATTACAAACTTCACGTTGGACCTACAGTGGCACCATCTTTTCAATCAGATATGGGGACCTTAACGATGACTTTTATAAAATTGCTAAAACTGCTTCCACCGCTGCTTGACTTGGCTCCGATATCGGTGGGTTTTACCGACGACAGACGTCCGCGGAAAACGGCCGATCGTTTCAAACCAGTACTCCACTATCTGCACGGTCACAATGTAGCCGAACTCATCGCCCGAAAGTACAGACATCGGACGGCAGTCGGTGAAATTCAAATCAGTTTGTTTTCTTCGGTCAAATCGACCGACGTTCTCACATGCTAGATATGGACAGTGAGTAATTGATATGTTTAATGACAGAAAGAGAGAGATTATAGCACCCAGAAGAATAGAAATATCACAATCGGGATATAATGATATGACAGTTTATTGGAAACCTCAAGTTGGTTAAATCCTTAATCAGAAATTTTAAGCGTAAATTTTAACCTCAAAATGTGTTCAATCCGGGTTTGTGCCGTATCTTAATGTTATTGTAGTGTCTCTCTTAACAGTGTTTTGCACTGTGATAATCGGGTATTAGCTGTCCACAAATTATTCTTACTGTTTCTGGCGTTCTTTAACAAGGTGATGAGACTGTTCTATGAAATGGCCTGCAAATGTGGTGCAGGCCTACGTGCGCTTGCGCTTTTCAGTGGTTTCTGTGTTCAAAATTATTCTTAATTTCACACTTGTCTTTCACAAATATATTGAATGACAGTCATTGAAGTTAAGTGTACCGTAACTTCATTTCGTTCATCATAATCGGATGTTTCTGGGTGGCCAATAGCTGTGTTCTGCATGGATTTAAATACTGAGAAACTGTATCCATTATGTATTTTTATACTTATCATAACGCATTTCGAGAATTTTTCTCGCGTTTAGTGCATTTGTTTACATAACTACATTGGGATTTTCCAAGTGTGATTTTATGCAGCTCTTTCACAGGTGTAGTCTTTTTGAAGTTACTTTAATGAGGGAAATGGTAGCATACATAATAAAATATTGGCAACTTTTTTACATACTAAATAGTACGCCTGTCTATACTTGCAGGTATTGTGTCTGCTCCATTAAAATGGAAATCACAACACTAAAATCGTCACACTTGTTTTTGTACACAGGTAGGCGTAAGTCACGATTATTATGTTGATATTCTGAGTAATGGAAGAGGCACAATACCTTTAAGCAGACAGAAAAAGTTATGTTTTCTAACATTAGGCTAAAACACACACTTTATTCTATCTGATTTTCCGAACTTTAGTAGCTAACCTAAAAGAGACAACTGCAGTGCAATTGTGTCAAGAAATCACACACTGAAACGTCGTAAAAGTACCGTAGTTATGTAAACTATAGAAGATGCGAATAAATCCTCGAAATTCGTTGTGATAAGCAATAAACTTCACTAACTGGTGTAGTTTTTCATTATTTAAAGCATGTAGGTTTCTTGGTGTATGTCTGCACAACTTCAAATAAGTTCAGCAAAACTGTATTATTCCTTGTCAATGACAACACGAAATATCACAAGTATGTAACAGAAATTTCTCCTTTTCTCGGTACGTCACACATTCGTAAAGATTGTCTGGGAGTAGTAATAACTGAGGACAGTACACAATCCTCGCCACTTTCTTTTTTCCAGAGAGTTGTAGCTCATTCGTATGCATTCGAAGTCTTTATTAATAACAAAAGCTGCATTGTAGCACTAATTTCGAAGCATAAAAATGTCGGTGGAATCCATTGCACCCCCATGAATTGAAATCTAATTTACTTCAGACACAGAATACAGTCAAACCTAACCTAAATTTCTTTTCTAATCAGACCAAGTGACAAACTATAACGGATGCAGTGTCACCACACCGTCGGTCGATGTTTTCAGTCGAACTCGGTCGACGGCGTCTGACGACAGTCTGTCGGTGCCACTGTGAACACAGCCTAACATGACGAAACGCGTAATTGGACATCATGATCAATTACAAATTTGAGACTGCTCACAATTTAAATTATTTACCCATTGTTGCCTCCCCAGGCAGCCATTATAAAGTGGAATAAAAATTACAGCTTACAGTTCTTGTTGCCGCGGTGGAGAGGCCGAGCGTTCCGAGGGCGCCTAGCTGCGGAGCACGCTGCTGCACGCCGTCGGAGGTTCGAGTCCTCCCTCGGGAATGCGTGTATTTGTTGCCTTAGCATAAGTTAGTTTAGGTAGTTTGTAAGCCTATCAACTGATAAACACAGTAGTTAAGTCCCATATATATATACAAACATTTGCACAGTTCTTGTTCATACTGATTGATTTTTTCAGTAAATATTTCAAGATTTATGACTTCACCATACAGTACATTTTCCCCTGTTTGTGAATAAACGAACTCAATATAAACCCAGTTTTTGTTGTTTTTATTAAATATCATACTTCGTCATTGCGACGACGAAGCAGCTAGACGGGGGGGGGGGGGGGGGGGGGCGCCAAATGACAATCTTACCCTGGGCACCAAAAAGCCTAGATCCGTCCCTGAGAGGGAAAGGTGGAAACGAACAGAGATATGGGAGAGAAAGGGATGGATGAAGAGAGAGCGAGGAACGGGAGGTGGACTACGAGAGTATAGGATAAATAAATACCCGGGAATCGCCGAATTTACAGCTAGTTAATCGTAAAAGCGAGGACACCTGTGCAATGGTAAAATCCGCCTGAGTTGCAGCAATCGCGGGAGTTAAAACGTACGCTTGTGGTGATAAGGACTTCGTATACACAGAGGGTGACGTTACTTTCACTCTCAGCATTATCATGTGATAACCCAGCAAATATAGTGAGCATGATTGTTAGCCGTTACAAACACAAAGGCGTTAAAGAGCTACAATAGAGAAGAGCGAAAAAGCGGCAGCCTATGGTACTAATATAGGCTACTGCAAGTCCTCCCTGTGTTTATTATCTAACATATTTATTGCAATTCGCTTGACTGACTGGTGCGTCTATGGGCTGTATGAATAAGAAAGAACAGATGCTCCAGAGAAGATTCGTAGAACAAAAGAACGTTCTCTTCCTAAGTTCTCAATTTCGTAAGAATAAAAACTTCGAAGCATATGCTCTATGCATGACGGCCATTCTCGCTATCTCCCCTCGTTGAGTAAGTTCTTCATGTGCCATGCACAGAATAGCTGTTCAATCGTGTATTTAACTATACAGCACAATCAGGAAAACTATTCAGTGTACAAATATGGAGTAGAAATCTACGTGTTCAGGAAGAACTGTACTATGTTTACATATTAGTTTGTTGTGCAGCAGCATATTATTAAGACTAGCTATGGACCTTTTATGAAAATTTAATAATCTGTCGATGTTACAAAATTTTCGTCTTCGAGAAACTTCTTTGTTATTGAAGTTGAGTTAGCACAAGTTGAGAACGAAATCTGAATAATGCGCCACATTTTCATCTCTTTCAACGTGGAACGCTGTCATAGTTTTTTTAACACGAGGTACATTTTATTAAATTTGACACGCAATGGTCTGCTCATAAGCAATAGGCATGTGCAATAAACAAACTGATCGGTTTTTAATTAATCATTAATTAATTTTCCTGTCGTATCTAGTTGCTTCTAACATAACAGAAATTACGATCACGAAGTTAGGAAACTCACCTTAAATAGGCCAAACGGTTTAGGTAGACTGAACAAGAGCAACACAAAAATGAATACTTGAGTACCCACTATCACAGCAATATTTGTTTTGTGATACAGACTGTGAAACCCTGTCAAGTACTTAATTTGGAATTAACGTAATATGTATATTTGTATTGCTTAGAAGGCAAAAAAGTTCATATGTATGGAGACTGAAGAAATACGAGTGGATTCAGCTGCGTGTTTTACCCGTGTGTTTGGAGTGCATATTTATAGCTGTAAACAGTTACAAATCAAAATTATATATATATATATATATATATATATATATATATATATATATATATATATATATATATATATATATGGTAAACTTAATAGAAGTTACTCAGGTCGAAGTATGCTAGAGAGCTTACTTCAGGAAAAGGAGAAAGAAAGTTCTGCGATCATGGAGAACTTCTGTAGTTCTATTCATACGAAATCGTAGAATGTTCTGTGTTGTGAGTAACTTCACCCAGCCTTTTACTCATGCCAACCTCAGCATGTTCTATGGAATCTAGAGTGGAAAGTAGATACTCTTTTTTATTCATGTGGCCCTATGACTCCGGTTCCTCGATTTTCTGTCAGAGATTTTTTAAGAGGATCACATTTCGCTTTTTTTGTGCTCCGACAGCTGGTATAAATTATATTTGATACTGTAGCGGAATCAAGAGGAATTCGAGTGCCCTCGTAACGAAATAAATAAACCCATGTTGGTTTGGCGACAGTGGTGCATCACCACCATCTGCCATGCAACGTACTCTCCCCACTAGTCTGACCAACTGAAGGTGTACGGGAGGTGATTAATCGTTCTGCAGGGTGTGAAAGAGGCATTGCAGAGTTCCAACAAAAGGCGGAAGGTGCTTGGTACAAGACAACCTTTATGAGCGCCTGTCTGCGATGCCGTTAGGAGAGAGGATGCCCTCCCCTCCCCCCTACCACCGCCACAATATCTGCCCGTCCCAACCTCTGATTTTAAATTACTCGTCCCAACCAGCAACGAATGTTTGCGCCCCCCTCACTCGATATGTAAAAGTTTACATTTAATTTAAATTTATGGGTTTATGCACACACAGTATTAATACATCATTAATGTTTTAGCATTAGCATGCTTTCTTGTCCGTTTGGGAAAAGCGATATTTTTTCAAACATTTCAATATCTTTCAGACTGAATAATCATTTTCGTATTGACATTGTTATTTGATGTAAGTTCAGAAAACCGTTAGTCAAGATCTAACGACACAAATAGACTTAAGTCATAGATACGTGGTCGGACATGTACGAAAGGACAGAAACCACACACACACATGTATATATATATATATATATATATATATATATATATATATATATATATATATATAAGTTACGTAATAAGCCGATGACGGCCAGTGATCCCTTCTTTAGTGCGGAGTTTGAGTAACAGCGGGCAGGGAAAAGTTGAGGATTAGTATATGACGTGAGGCAAGCTGGAGTAATCCGTCTGGTTGCGATGATCGCCGTGTCCCCAGTCGTGTAGTTGTCAGCGCAGTCACCTAGCAAGAAGGAGACCTGGGTTCAAATCCCGGCTACGTACACATATTCAACGATACCCATTCGCAGTTAATGTCGTAAATTCTTTGAATATGAGCAAATACTATTATTAGCGAGTTGAGTGCATGTAGGTAGGTACAAATTTCGTTGTTTCATAGTGTACCTCAAACAAAATAAAATTTAGTCATTTCTTAAGAGCAGTGTAAAAAATGAGAGGATTCTAATTGTTCTGATAAAAGAAAATAGACGGTGACCGTAAAAACCAAAACATTAATTATGGTGCTAACAAAGAGTAAGAGGCACTGGAAATCTTTGAGCGCAGAAAACTGCGACATTATGTACAAATGGGACTGTAGTACGCTTTAAATTATGGAGGGTAATGGTGTCGTGTTTATCATGTTTTCAAAACTGGGAAAAGACGAAGTCGTGACTCTCTGAAATGACATAAACACGGTAATATGTGGCAGTATGTTCAGAAGTTCGAAATAGCGATTGTAGATATTCTGTAATCAGTTAATGAAAGACTCAATTTCCATGCCTGGTAAGAACAGCTAAATGTAACCAGCTGTAGACAGTGTTGCGAATTATGTGGCAGACGTGTGCCACATACAGACTTTTTTTAATTCCTTACATTGTGTGTTTTCACAAAGCCCCTAAGTGAGAGAACTATACAGAGTATTTCACGCACTTTTGGTCCTTAAGTCGTTTAATGCTATTGCAGTCACAGTTATTGGCCAACTTGAAAATCTCATTCATACTACATTTCTATCAACTCTTCAGGGATCTAAATTTAAAGAGATGGTAAAATATCTCACAGATGGCTGGTAAAGGAATTACTTGATCTTCATGGGGTCCCAGAAGTTCTTCAAATATAATAATTATTTTTACACAACAGAACTGCTCCATTCAAAGTGCTACAAAAAACTGACGTCGCTGTAAAACTTTTGATACAATGAGATGAGTCGAAATCAATTCGCATGATAGTAGAGGAGATGGAGGGAATTAGCACATTCGATACAGTTGTAGTTGAAGAACCATCGTGCGCTGGATATAACAAATGACAAACATTTAGGAAGACAATTTACAATCGATTGTAGACTTCTGAACGCGGATTTATTTTCTAACGCAGCCATATTAAATACAGGCATATTGCCCCTAACGAATGTGAATGTATTTTCTGGTGGTATGTGGATTCGTAGTTTCAGTAAGGAGTTGTTACTAAGTGGAGGCACATTTACGTCAACACACAGGGCAGACAAGGTAATGTACACACCTAGCTTAGACACAACATTTATTATTGGTAAGGGATTGGCCCACCAATGGCTTTTAGAACAACTGCAACCCTTAGCAGAACAGATTTCTTAAGTCTCTTTACAGTTTCTAAGATAATATACATAATTAAGAAACTTTCACACAGTTAAAAATTAGGTGTTAAAATTGTAATAGTCTGAATGAAAGTCCTTGGTCCACTTGAGCTGTTATTTTATTGGAGTGGTGAAGACCCGCACTACCGGTTTCGCAACCTACAGTTGCATCTTCAGGTGTTTTTTTACTGTTTTTAGATTGAAAATAACATATTAAAAAACCAAAAATCCGAACTAGTTATGTATGAAGAAGTTATATGCAAAAAAATTTATAAAGAAGCTAATAGGCTAGTAATTGCAAAAAAAAATTTATGTTACTTACAAAGTTTTACATATACGTCATTTGTGATGGATAACGGGGTTAATGGTGAGGTCGTACCGCAAGCACATTCGCTCTTTTATGTTTTTGACGAAAAGAGCGAAGGTGCCTTCCGTTTCACGGTCACCGACCAGAATGGACGCATGTTCGGGAACGATCGTATTGTCACGCTGCAAGGTCAGTTAATGGTATCTCTGTTTTGTAAATTGCGCGCATTGGAGACCACATGACTACCGGACTTATGTAATTTTTATATCTATGGTACGTGATGTACAGAACGTCAATATCAATCAGCCAAAGCCACTTAAACTTTACAGAAAATTGATTTTGCAGTTTTTGCGAGACGTTAAAAGCGAATCTTTAGATCCTTTCCGCGATTCATTCATGCGTACTTGTCTCCATAGTCCTAGTTCCAAGGAAAAAATGAAATTGGGTAGCATTAATAAAATAACCGTGGTATCTGTGGCTAATTCATTATTATATCTTGCTGTGTATGGATACCTGCACCATTTAAATATAAAATTCATCAAATATATATCTTGTCAAAAATGATTTTTATGAAAATTCCAGTCTTCTCCTTTATTGCTACATTTTCACAGTCACATTCTTTTATTCGATGTATGTGTGCACAAGGTCGAAACAAAACCATGGAATATAAGACAAATCGTCAGTGTAAATGAACCATGAAATGGACAAAGATCGACTACATCAGGGGCATTAAATTATGTCGTACTACGAACAGTTGGATTCCTCTTGACAAGAAAGAAATTATGAGTGAAAGAAGTATCCT
The DNA here is from genome assembly GCA_026315105.1 of Locusta migratoria. NCBI lineage: Eukaryota > Metazoa > Arthropoda > Insecta > Orthoptera > Acrididae > Locusta > Locusta migratoria. Next base: position 303,256,935 of record CM048751.1, read on the forward strand.
TAAAGATATTGCAGTAAACAATGGTTTGTTTCCTGTTGTTGTATACCACATTCATACTAAAGTAAAAAACTCGAATCTCCTTAATGAGATAACTCTTTGCCGACATAAATCTTTTCGTAGAACTTATTTGTGTATGGATCATAAGGGACCAGTAATAAACAAAATCGCAAATGCATTTAAGAGTACTAAATTCAACATTAGCTTTTCAGTAACATTAACACTTTACGTAAAGTATTAACACATTCGAGTGAACACACTGAACCCCTCCAGAAATATGAGATTTATAAGATTAGATGTAATTATTTAATGCGTTTTACATTGGACAATCTGGTAGACCTGGTATCGTGGACACACATCACTTCACAATATAAAATCCTCAAAATTTAAAATGTTTCAAATGTTTGTACAGCTTATGGGACTTAACTACGGGTTCATCAGTCCCTAAACTTACAAACTACTTATGAACTACTTACGAACTAGGACGGCACAAATATCCATGCCCGAGGGGGGATTCGAACCCCCGACCGTAGTGGCCGTGCAGACCGTGACTGGAGCGCCTCAGTCCCATCGGCCACCGCGGCCGGCCAAAATTTAAAGAACAAATGAAAACCAACAAGCATTGTTTAGCAAGTATCGAAGATAATTTGGATATTTAGTAGATAAGGGGGCAACAATGGATCTCCTGGAGAAAATGGAAATTTTTATCCATTTAGAGAGAGCCTGAGAACCTTTTAAATGAGAAAATAGATTTTAAGAACAAATACACTTTTTATAGTATTAAAGATTACAGACTTCTTGCAATTAAAATGTGTACACTTCTGCAAACAAAGGTGTTGATTGCAACGGAGTAATTGTTCAAAATGCAAATCGTCTTATTTTTAACGAAATCACCATAGATAACGGCTGGTATTTTACTAATTCGTTAATTGATTTCACAATCATATTCTATTGCTTCCAAAATATTACAACCACTTTTCGTTCACTTACCTAGACTACATATAATTAATCGGTACGTTGCGACTTCTTAGTATACTTATCTAGCAATAACATCTTTGACTTTATTCCTGTTACTTATTTTGACAGTTGATGTATCATGTGTGAGGTGGACACATGTTTATTGAAGATCTGTGCATCGGGCGTATTGTTGCAATGTGAGATCTTCGTATAATTCAAGTTTTTCTTACATATTTTTACATTTCTCTTCATTTCAGCTAGGGCATTGTTAAGTGAATCGGTATATATGGCCATTTCGACAGTTCACTTGGATGTATGTTATGACATGTGAGTTTACCTCCTTCTTTGATACATTTGCTTTACTAGATTTAACTTCAGTGTATAACGTAATTTCTTAGTATTATTTCCCGCGTATTTTGCTTAACTATCAATCCACTTATTAAATATTTACGAGAGTTGCAATTGTATGTTTATTTTGTCTTTATTACTCTTTTGTAATTATAATTTCCACTAACCTGAACGACTATTTCTTTTATCGTTCAGTATCGCTAAGCATTTAATATTTTTAAAGAATGTAGACATTCCTTAAGGGAGGTTAGCACGTGTTCTAAGCTTAGATGAACAAAGATATACACTTTAGCCGACAGATGTTCTTTTACGATTGCAGATATGGACAACTATAGATCCAACTGTTTGTGGACAACTATAAATCCAACTATTCGTGGTACGACATAATTTATTGACCCTGATTTAGTCGATCTTTGCCCATTTCATACATAGTTCATTTTCACTGGCGATTTATCCTATGTTCCATGGTTTTACTTGGACTTTGTCCACACATACTTTATTGACTATCTTTATGGTGAAGACGTCCTACCTAGATATGGATTTCTATTTTATTTGATGAAGAATACTCAATATTCTATACTAGACTATGTCGAGAAAAAAAATCATAATTCAAATTTCAATTTCTGTCTATAGTGATGTGTGGCCTAAACCATTTGAATTCATGATGATTAGGTCAAATTCATCATTATCTGAGGATCTAAGAACGGTCGCCGATTGTTACACGCCCATTGTCGGTGTCGTATTTGAGGTTTTGATATTTTATTTTACTTTATTGCTGATTACTTTCCACGCTGAAATTCCACTTGTTCCAACGAATGTTTTCCGTTGTTGCGTTACACATATTATTGACGTTTGTTAGTCACTGACGTATATCCTGTCACTTTTTACTACAATGACCCCTGAATAATTTAATACTATATACTGCCCTAAATAATGTATTTTATGATTAGTTTCAACTACAATGTACACCAGTACTAATCCCCTACACCATTATTTTATATGTTTCACCCTCTTAAATCATTTTAAATATCATGACAAATATCTACTACTCCCTGAGATATCTCTCTGAAGTCTGAATAAATGTTATTTATTGCATACAATCAACACCATTGCTTCTAGAAGTAATATCTGTCAGATACCTTGATTATTGCATTATTTATAAATGTCATTTTATTTTCATAGCCCCCCTTTTATTATACCATTCATTACGCCTTATTATATTACTTCAGTGCTGATTGTTGGCTGAATGTACTTCTTGTTTTTTATATTTTATATAACTTTTGTAGAACATGATGTTATAGATACTCCGATTTGTATGTTTCAAATGTTTGTATAGTCTATGGGATTTAACTACGGGGTCATCAGTCCCTAAACTTACAAACTACTTATGAACTAACTAAGACTAAGGACGGCACAAATATCCATGCCCGAGGGGGAATTCAAACCCCCGACCGTAGTGGCCGTGCAAACCGTGACTGGAGCGCCTCAGTCCCCTCGGCCACCGCGGCCGACCCGATTTGTATCTTTATTTGTATAAGGCCTGAAGATGGTATTAATGTAATACCGAAACTAATCGTTAAATAAAACAACGTAAACCGTACGGCTTTGGTGGATACGTTAAATATTTGGAATTAATATTAGACCAGCTGCAGTCCCAACTGCATTACAAAATGGAACTAGATCGAATGGACATGAATTGATGCAGGTGATCAGCCAAAATATGTCACCTGTCAGAGTGACATCAGGGGTCCCATGTCACTCCAAATGTACACTCACCATACTATTACGCAGCCATCCACCAGCTTGAACAATCCCTTGCGCAGGGTTCATGGAGCCGTGACGTTTCGGTACACGTCCATCCATCCATCCGCTCGATACAATTGGAGCAGAGACTCGTCAGACCACGCAACAAAACCACTGGAGAGAATCGTTCATCCAAACATGCTTAATCTTCTCGTATACTGCAATCGAAAATCTTTCATGAAGAAGTTTGTCTTTTCCGATGGCCTACTCAGTCCAGATATTTTACGAATTTAAACGGTTCATCTAACCGGTTCTTTTCACACTGTTTGAGGCAAATCTGTGAGAATCATTTTGTGACCTCTCGTAAGTCTCAGCAATATAGGCCTTTAGAATTATCGGCATTTTTTAATAAACGTAAGAATACAATTTCTGACTCAAACGGTACGCAAAATTCAGGGTGTCCAGAAAAGGGTTCCCTGATTTCAAAATTAAATATCTCGAAAACAAAGATCGACAGAGGAATGCAGTAAACGGTTTGTTTATTATGAAAGCTGTAAGAAGTTTATACGGCAGTTTGAAATAATAGATACAAAAGCTGCTTACGTAGTTGAACATTTGATCGTCTAAATAAAACAAGAGAATCAGATCGTAAACAGGAATATTTACAGGTCAATTTTCGCGCGCGCTAGTGTTAAAAATATATTGTGAAAGTATACTCATTGGCGCCATTAGCCTGGGTTCCGAGTTAATGACGCCATACTTTTGAAAATCAAGAAGAAACATACACGATGAATGAGTAGTAGTAAATAAGTGTTACAGCTGTTGTAATTTATACTTAACACTTTTCTGTATTAGACATTTAGAAGGCTTCAAGTACTTGTCGATGTAAAATTGGAATGAAAATAGATTTTATAATTTAGACTTGACTAAGACACCGCAAATTTCAAATTCAAATGTTTGTATAGCTTGTGGGACTTAGCTACGGTGTCATCAGTCCCTAAGCTTACAAACTACTTATGAATTAGCTAACACTAATGACGGCACAAATATCCATTCGAAGTCTCGACTGTAGTGACCGTGCAGAACGTGACTGGCGCGCCGCATTCCCCTCGGCCACGGCGGCCGGCGCGCAAATTTCAGAAATATAGTTTTTGGCACTTCAAAGGCATTTTGCAAGTGTCACTTTCACAAAATGTATTTATCTGTATTAGACTTCATTTTGCGTAAATTCTCCCCCATGTTCCATGCCCCAGTTACAAAATATAGCTAAGAACGTCAATTTAATGCCTAAGATTTTAACAAACAATTAGGTTAGGGACACGAAATCGAAGCTAAGTATCTACAGATTACGTTAATACCAGTATTAAAAAGCACTGACTCCCTATAGAGGTACTTTAATAAAATACAAACTTGAAAATTAGATCCAAAACGTCGAAACTAACAATTCCTTTCACATGATTACTGTCTGTCAACAGGAGGTGAATTTAATCTGTCTGCTATACAATGCTGCCACTTAGGCATGCGTGCGTGCAGATGATCAGCATCTGCGGTATGAATTATACACGGAAGTAATAAGGTTGTAATGTCGTACATTTGTTCTCGTTTAATCACACTCGTTAAAAAATATATTTGTCTTTGTCACGTACAAGTTTTCTGCCCCTACTGTTAATAAAATAAGTACATCACTGAAGTTGCTAGCAGTACTAATCATATGACACGGTGGCCTTCAAGTCTCGAGCGGTACTTTAAACAGTTTGTGGAGCGTGTTTCTGGCTGGAATTCAACAATACTTGTTCATTGTTACTGATAGTTTCGTGGTGGTTATCGTGGCAATTATTATTATTTTCTTTAATTGGCCAGATTTACTGTGGTGAAAGTTGTACGCGAAGCTTGCCTAGGCCTCGCGAAGGCCACCAATAAGACACTCGAGACAAAGTGTCGCGACGACAAGTAAGAAGCCAAAGCTCAACTAAGCATCGATTACTACTTACCTCTATTTGTTGGCAAAGTTTTCAGTTAACTCTCGTATTCATTACACAAATTATTGTCATTTTTTTAATTTTAGCACAAGTAACAAAAAAAGCGTTCTGCGGGGGGGGGGTGGTTGAACCCCCTTGACCCCTCTTTTGTAGGCCCCTTCTCCACACCGTATAAGTGACAGAAAGACGTCGAACCAGATTAGATGATCCTGTCGTAGATATCTCAACTGATTCCCTGATTGTTTAGACAAGTGAACTTGCAGCAGGACAAAAACGCGGTTCTGAGAGCAGTGGTCCCACCAATGATCTTCCAGGTATTCCTGTAGTATGTTGGTACCATGACGGCATGTCATTTCCACCGACAACACACTTCCGCGAGGTTGTCAAGTACCTTTCAAACTGCAGTATCCTATCAGAACATTTAAGCGATTTCAAGGTGGCAGCTGTCAATTTAGGTCATTTAAAGGAAGATGCATCGAGTGGCACGTAATTTACCTGGTATCTTGTGTTAGATGGCGTCGTCAGTTTCGCTCGATGTCTGTGGGCGATTTATTACCTAGCGATAAATCACGTTGTATCCTGAAACAGACCGTGGAAGTAAAGCTAAACAGGGCTAAGTGCGATATACCAGAGGGGGAACACGTTATCAGCTCAGAGGGACTGATTGCAAATGCAGCATTACGCGTGCTGTTTTCCCAGGGGGACCACCATTCTACATAATGCGACCACGCACGACAGTTAAATAGCCTTCTACTAGAACGTACTGGCCGCGCGGTCTAAGGCATCATACTACGGACCTGGCGGCCAAGCCTGTCGGAGGTTCGAGCCCTCCCTCGAACATGAGTGTGTGTGTATGTGTGTGTGTGTGGCCTTTAGTGTAGGTATATCTAAATATCTACGGAGCGATGACAATAAAAATATGGTCCAAAAGATTAACAAAGATCTGAACATTGTGAAGAACGTACTCGGTTCTTGTAAAATGTAAACTTTCATGGCCGGAATGGTCGAAATTACTAAAAATTTCCGTGCTATTATGCCGATGTCTTGTGGATTTATTATGGAAACCCAACGTTTCGACCCCGACTGTGGAGGACATTTTCAAGGGGGATCGTGGCACTTTTGAATGTCCGATGCACACCCTCGCTCGCTACTGACTGAAGCCAAACTCCGTTTACGAGGGCTCGCGCCCAGGGGTGTGACGTCAGATGTTTTTGATATGCGCGCGCAATTCGTCGTTGCCAATTTCCGCCGTCCGTTAATATCGTCCCATGGTGGAAGACTTAATTTTGTAATGTTCTATGCTGTAACATTAATTAGTGTCAGCATGGGAACCATTCAACGGAATAACATCGGTATGGGCTTTCAGAGACGAGTGCCCACCCGTGTAGCCTTGCTGACTACACAGCACAAAGTGGTACATCTTTTTCTGTGGCACAACTTTTTTCGGCGTTTATGTACGAGGCATCCGCCCATTTCTTTCATTATACCGTTCTCAATCTCTCGCTGCTGGTATAAACGGAAGCTGTAAAAGTTCTTCTTCCTGATTTCTACTAAAATGTGCGGTTTCGTACAGTATACATGCCGATGAAAAATTTGTGTTCCCCAGTTGGTCTGCTTATAAAGCGCTTTCTTGATCTCAAATAAACATTACCCATGTCATCGTTCGAATTTAAATTCTTCTTCATTATCATCACTTTGCATTCATGTGAAGTAATTGCGTTTAGATTTTTGTGGTTTATCGTGCAGTCGAAACTGAACGGATTCCCTTCAGTGCTCAGTAAGATGACCTCACATGTTTCATTAATTAGATTTCATTATTTACTTTTTGCGCTATCACATCCTCTGTATAAAAATTTTTGGAATTTACTTGGACATGATAACTTTGTGTTTGTGTTATAGTCTTCAGTCCGGAGACTGGTTCGATGCAGCTCTCCACCCTCCTCTAATCTGAGGAAGCATCTTCTCATAAGAACGGACAGCCACATACATTTGAATATGCTTACCATATGCGTCTCTTGGTCTCCCTCTGCGATTTTTCCACCACACACTTCCCTCCAGTGCTAAATTTATGAGTCTCTTATTTCTAAGAACGTGTCCTACCAATGGTCACATCTTTTAGTCAGGGTATGCCAAATATCTCTCTTCTCCCCAATTCTGTTCAGTACCTCTCCATTAGTTACGCGATACACCCACCAAATCATCGTCCAAGTTTCACTTTCGTTCCACACAAATGCCTTGAAAAATGTCTTCCTTACACGTAAATTAATATTCGATACTAGAAAATTTCTCTTTTTCAAAAACGCTTTTCTTCCCATTGCCATTCTGCATTTTGTATCCTGAGTATTGCGATCATCATGTGTTATTTTACTTCCCAAGTAACAAAACTCATCTACCACCTTTATTGTTTCATTACCTAATTTCATACCTTCAGAATCGCATGATTTTCTAAGAAAGCATGCCATTACTCTAATTTTGCTCTTGTTATTGTTCAACTTATACGCTCCTTTCAACACACTGTCCATTCCATGCAACTGCTCTTCCAGGTCCTTTGCTGTCTCTGACAGAATTACAATGTCATCAGCAAAACGCAAGGTTTTTATTTCTTCACCCTGCACTCTAATTCCTTCTACAAATTTCTCTTTGCTTTCCTTCACAGCTTGCTCAAGGCATAAATTGAATAACATTGGACAAAGGCTACAATCCTGTCTTATTCCTCTCCTAACCACTGCTTCCCTTTCATGCCCTTCACCTCTAATAACTGCTGTTTCGTTGATGCACAGGTTGTAAATAACTTTCCGTTTCCCTTATTTTACCTCTTCTGACTTCAGAATTTGAAAGAGTGTTTTCCAATCAACATTGTGAAAAGCTCTCTCCAAATCTACAAAAGCTAGAAATGCAGGTTTGCCCTAAAGTGAGGATTGTCTCCCACGTTCCTACATTTCTCCTAAAAGCGAACTCACAAGACGGTAAATGACAGCAGTATCCGCAGCAAGATTAGGTGCATGAAGCGCGTAACAGATCGCTGAAAAGAACTGCAGAGGAAAAGAAATTTTTGGCTTATCTTTACTAGAAGAAGGGTTCGATTGTTTGGGATACATTCTGACTCATCAAGGAATCGTCGATTTAGCATTGGAGGGAAGTGTGTGGGGTAAAAATCGTAGAGGTCAACTGACAGACTAATACAGTAAACAGGTTCAATTGTGTGTTAAACAACAAGAACAGCACTTTCTTGCGTTACCAGTGGTAAGAACCGAGTACAAACTTTCTATGATGTTAACTACGGGTTCACCAGTCCCTAAACTTACAAACTACTTATGAACTAGCTAACACTAAGGACGGCACAAATATCCATGCCCGAGGGGGGATTAGAACCCCAGACCTTAGTGGCCGTGCAGACCGTGACTGGCGTGCCGCAGTCCCCTCGGCCACCGCGGCCTGCTTAGATGATCATATCTCCCTATGTAGGTGGGTGCTAAAAACATATGTTCGCCTTCGAGAGAGGAAGTAGGAAACAGAAATTTCGCAAATAGTAAATTCTTGTAATTAATTCCACCCTAACTAGTGCTTTATTTCTGTGACACAATCTGAGCTGCATCGCGATAATACAAAACGAGCTGCCCTTCTCTGAACTTTCTCTGTATCGTCTAACAGTTCCACATGGTGGGGATCCCACAATGTAGACAGTTTCTTTATAATAACTTTAAAATAACTGTTGCTTCTTTTAAGAGTTCTGCTAATTAAACGTAGCATGTAGTTCGCCTTCTCTACAATATTTTCTATGTGTTCTTTCCAGTTCAAGTCGTTCGTAACTGTAATTCCTAGGTATTTAGTTGAATTTACGGCCTATAGATTTGACGGATTTATTGTGTAAATGAAGTTTAACGGATTTCTTTTAGTGGTCATATGGATGGCGTAACTCTTCTTATTATTAATGGTCAATTGCCATTTTCTGCACCATGTTGATATCTTATCTAAATCATTTTAAGTCGCTTTTCATCTTCTAGTGACTTTATTAACCGATAAATAATAGCATCTTCCGCAAACAGTCTAAGAGAGCTACTCAGATTATCTCCTAAATCGTTTTTAAAGCTTAGGGACTGTGGGGGCCCTACAATACTCTTATGTGGAACGCGAGATACCGTTTCTGTTTCACTCACTGTCTTACAGCGAATGATTAGGTATGTGTCCTTTCTTGAAAGGAAATCGCGAATCTTTTCGAACAACTGTGGCGATATTCCACACTAACGCAATCTGATTAGAAGACGCTTGTGAGGAACAGGGTCAAAAGCCTTCCAGAAATCGAGAAATATGGAATCGAGATACCTTTCGATAGCACTCGTCACATCATGTAACGAGCTAGCTGTGTTTCACAAGAACGATAGTTTCTGAATCCATGCTGACTATGGATCACAGTTCATAACTTTTGACGAAAGTATGTGTTCTAAACTCTTGCTGCAAACGATATACGAAAATTATGACTCGAAGTACCGCCTACAGGAAAATAAAAGAGACATTTGGACACAAGAAAAACAGCTCTATGAATATGAAGAACTCAGATGGAAAACCAGTTTTAAGCAAAGAAGGGAAAGTTGAAGGGTGGAAAGAGTATATAGAGGAGCTCTATAAAGGAAATGAATTTAGCGGCAATATTGTAGGAAGGGTAGAAAATGTAGATGAAAATGAAATAGGAGATACTATACTGAGAGATGAATTTGACAGAGGACTGAAAGACCTAAATCGAAACAAGGCCCATGGAGTAGATGACATCCCTCAGAGCTACTGACGTCTCTGGGAGAACCAGCCATGACAAAAGTATTGCACTTGGTGTGTAAGATGTATGAGACAGGAGAAAAACCCTCAGACTTTAAGAAAAAAGTAATAATCCCCATTCGAAAGAAAGCAGACGAAGACAGGTTTGAAAATTACAAAACCATCAGTTTGATAAGTCATGGTTGCTAAATTTTAACACGAATTACTTACAGAAGGATGGAAAAGCTGGTAGAAGCTGACCTCCGGGAAGATCAGTTTGGATTCAGGAGAAATGTAGGAATACAGGAGGCAATACTCACGTTACGGCTTATCTTAGAAGATAGATTAAGGAAATGCAAAAACTACATTTCTAGCTTTTGTAGATTTGGAAAAAAGCTTTTGACAATGTTGATTGGAATACACTCTTTCCAATTCTGAAGTAGGAGTAAAATCTAGGGAACGGAAGGTTATTTACAACTTGTACAGAAACCAGACAGCATTTACCAGAGTTGAGGGGCATAAAACGGATGCAGAGGTCGGGAAGGGAGTAAGACAGGGTTGTAGCCTTTCTCCAATGCTATTCAATTTGTACAATGAGCAAGCTATAAAGTAAAGCAAGGAGAAATTTGGAGAAGGAATTAAAGTTCAGGGTAGAGAATTAAAGACATTGCGTTTTGCCGACGACATTGCAATTCTGTCAGAGACGTGGAAGATGACCTGGCAGAGCAGTTGAATGGAATGGACAGTGTGTTGAAAGGTGCATACAAGATGAACATTAACAAGAGCAAAACAAGGGTAATGGAGTGCAGTCCAAGAAAAATCAGGCGATGCTGAAGGAATTAGATTAGGCAACGAAACAATAAAGGAAGCAGATGAGTTTTGTTACTTGGTCATTAAATACGTGATGGTCGCAGTACAGAGGATATAAAATGCAGAATGGTAATGGGAACAAAGGAGTATTTTTAAAAAGAGAAATTTGTTAACATCGAATATTAATTTAGGCGTAAGGAAGTCCTTTATCAAGGCATTTGTGTGAAGTGTTGCCTTGTACGAGAGATAAACTTGGACGATAAACAGTGCGGATAGGAAGAGGATTGAAGCTTTTGAACTATAGTGCTACAGAAGAATGCTGAAGATTAGGTGGGTAGATCGCGTAACGAATGAGGAGGTACTGAACCGAATTGGGGCGAAAAGTCACATATTATGAATATTAATTACTGACTTACCTTGACTAAAAGAAGGCATCGATTGACAGGATACATTCTTAGACATCATGAAAATGTGAATTGGAGGGAAGTGTTTGGGGTAAAACCGCAGAGGGAGGCCAAAAGATGAATACAGTAAGGAGATTCAAATGGATGTAGGGTGTTGTTCTTATGAGGTGATGAAGAGGCTTGCTGAGGATAGAGTAAGGTGGAGAGCTGCATCAAACCAGTCTCCGGACTGAAGACCACAAAAACAACAACAATGACACGAAGAAAGAAGTCATCGGTTAAGTGGACAAATCCTCAATCATTAACAAACAGTCATCTCAATAATGGAAGAAATTGTGTGTGTATGTGTAAAGGGAGTGGGTAATGTGTGGGGGTGTATAAAATCTGAAAGGACGCTAAAGCGCTGAAGGATGAACGTTCGAAATACAAAGGGTCAGAGGAACGTATCCAGGATTTTGGTCAGGGGGATTCTGAAGTCATAAAAATATTGTATCGCATTATAATTTTCTTGAGAGAGAAACGATGTCTTCTAACCCTTTGATTTGTCATTTCATTGTGGTGAGTGCAAAACCTATATCACATTTCTCTCTCCCTCTTCCTTTCCTAGAAATACGTCTCTGTAGGACCGATACGCCACTGAAGGATATATTAGGGTGGTGGGTTTCACGAAACAAGGCTTTGCGCCCAAGACCGCAACAAAGCTTAAGCCGTTACTGAATGCACCACATGTAGCTTCTAAAACCGACGGAAAGCCTCTGAGTATGTACGCTAGTTTCAGCTGCCTCAGCATGTGCGAATCAGAGCAGAGTTCTTCCCTTCACTTTGCGGCGAGCAGCACGGCTTTTCGGCGATTGCCTCCCCAGCGGTTTCAGGGCAAAGCCGCCGCTGTTCATTCGCCACACAACCCGAACCGCTGGGCGCAATATTTTCTCTTCCCGCGAAAGACGGCGTTTTATTGGAACATCTGCTGACGCGAGAGAATCTGCGAACAGTCTCCGTGTGTAGCCGAGGCGAAGCTGAACAATCTCGTCTCTTCCCCGACAGCAGTAGTTGGTCCTCTTGGGCGTCGATAGGCAACTTGAATGTGCTCTTCGCGAAATGATTGCGTCAAAACAAGCACGTTTCACGTAACTGACAACGATTTTTTTTCACCCAAGAAAGACGGGACGATGTATTATTTTCTTAAATAATGAAAAAAACGAGAAGATGAAGCCTTATAAATAATTACTTACTTTACTTGATCAGGCCCAGTGGACCGCGCGATGAAATAATAAATACTCTCCATTCATTGCGATTCTTCGCTGTCTGTTTCCAATTCTTCCAGGCCTCAAGTTTTTGCAGGTCATCTCTTATCCCGTTCATCCATCTCTTCCTTGGTCGTCCCAGTGGTCTTTTGCCTGTTGGTATCATCTCCATGGCCACACTAGCCCATCGCTCCTCATTCATACGTACCACATGCCCTGCCCATTCTAATCTTCTACTTCTCGTCTAGCCCACAATGTTCGGTTCACTATTGAGTTGTTCTAATCTTATATTGTACCTTCTCCTCCATTCTCCTGTTACGTTGTCTTGAGTTAGTCCAAATATTTTCCTCAAGCATCTACTTTAGAAAACTGCGAGCCTGTTTAATTCCCTTTTGCTAGTGCTCCAGCATTGACACCCGTATAGAATTAATGTTTTATACAACCTTAGTTGAAGAGCTCTTGATATGCTCTGGGAAGTAAAAATGTTGAGTATTGAGTACAAGCGTCTACTACCCGCTTTAATTCTTGCCTTTATTTCCATTTCAGACGATGAATTTTCTGAAATTATGCTTCCGAGATATTTAAAATCCTCTACTCCTTTGTAGGTGTTATTCTCAGCAGTTAATTCCTGGATTTCTGGTTGTAGGGCTCTTCCAACTATCATGTATTTCGTTTTGGTAGGATTCACTTTTACTCCAAATTTGCTTGCTATGCTTTCCGTGGTCTTCATTAGCATCTTTAAATTTTCTTTTGTGTATGCCATTAAGACTATATCATTGCGTATGCTAGATGGGTGATGTTCCAATTTGCTACCTGGATACGATGATGGTTGAAACTGTCCATTTCTCTAATGATCTTCTCAAGCACTAGATTGAATAATATTGAGGAGAGACTATCCTCTTGCCTTAGTCCTGTGGTTACCCGAAAACTACCCATGGTTCTATTCCCCAGTTTAATCTTTGCTCTTGTGTCATCCAGACATAGTGATAAAACTCTTACAAGCTTCTCGGACACAACAAATTTGATCGAGGCCTTAAACAAGCTTGTCCTGTGGATACCGTCATTTGCCTTTTGGAAGTCAACAAACAGAAGGTGTATTTCTTTATCATATTCCTACCTTTGTTCACAGAATTGCTTAATAAAAAGTATATGGCTAGTTGTTGACTTCCCTGATTGAAATCCACCTTGATATTCGCCAATTACCTCTTAATTCGTGAGAGGACGCATTTTGAATACACTTTGTAAGAAATGTTTAGTAATGCTATCCCCATATAATTATCACATAGGATTTTGTCGTTCTTTTTATGGATTGGGCAAATAAGAGCCACTTTCCAATCTTCAGGTATCACTTCTTCTCGCTTCTAAAGACGACGGAAACTCTCTGAGTATGTACACTAATTTCAGCTGCCTCAGAATGTGCGAATCAAAAATAAACAAAATCAAACTGCTTTAGATACAGTTAAACATTACTGCCTCTTCTTTCATATTGCTATACATATCTTTCACAAACACTACTGAATTGAGCAAGGGCGTATGCGAAATTCCAGTACCTTGAAATAAAAAATAAATTAATTAAAAAAAAACTCATATCTAAAGTTTTTAAGACACTGTAACTGAATTTGGCAAAGTTGTTAAGAAATGTTATATGCATACACGAATGAATTTTCATGCTTATTGAAGTTACACATTTTTTAATTCAAAACAATTGAAATTTTTTCAGTATTCCTCTGTTGAAAAATCTGTTGAAATTAAATTAATGACTTTTTGTATAAAGTTTGATGTGTCATTATTACAAATATCTTTGGTACACGATTTTCTTTCTTTCTATTGCTATACTATTTTTACAGCTCTTCAATAATCTGCAAAGAAAAATGCAGCAAAATTTACGGATATTGTTACAAAACTGCCTTACTGTTGTATTAAATAAAAATTCCATCCGCTATAACAGTGGCTAGCTGCATGTCAAATTAAAGTACTCTAACATTAATGATTTGTAATAAAAAAATACACGCAAAATGTAAACTACGGGAAATGGTTTGACAAGGTTTGTGTTAGTGCTTACCCGGTTTCACTGAACTAGGCCAAGTCAAATGCATACACCTCTCCAGCCTCAAGCAGACTTCTCATTGCTTTTCTTCCGTGGATAACCTGGTTTTGAAACTGAGTAGCAACAGTGTCACCTGTATTTACTCTCCTGATATTGATTTCCTTCAATATCGACAGTATGAAAGCTCCTGGACCAAGACCTTGCTTCTATAGAGTTCCTAGTCTGGAAAGATTGCCACAGTTAGAAACTGAACAGGCCGCAGATGCTGCAATTTCAACAGTTGAGGTTTAATAAATATTGTCTTCTGCCTCTTTTTCGTATCAGAAAATTTCATTAGGATTTTGTGTTTTACCATGGACACACTTTCGTAGTTCTGGATCTGCTAAAGACCTAAATATACGTTTCATTTTATTTAATGCAGTCTTAAGCAAACTATGCTTATATGAATAGTTGCTACCTTCGTGATCAACTTTCTTGAATTTGTAAGATGATATTTAACACAAATTATGTATACGTTTGTCACCAGTAGATAGTTTATGGAAATAAATAAATCACACAGTTTTCTGCATTCTCTTGGCGTTTCAGCTGTGGTCCCTTATAGTCTTGCCTTCCTCACCTGACTGCAACTAGGCAAGCTGCCGACTGAAATAGCATATCTACACACAACTTTCGGAAAAGTTATACTTTTCAACCATTTGTATACAAACACCATAAACCAAAGAATTCAAAATCAGAGCCAGTTACTTTGCTCCACAGCATTCTAGATGTGTTACACATTCATTCCCAGCGCTGTGATTGCAAAAAAATGAAAGTATAAGCTGCACTAATAATGTGCGGGACTACAGAATTTGAAGGAGACGTGGGCTTGTGCAAACATTTGAAAATTTTTTTTTATAGCACTGAATGGAACTGGAACGTAATGTTCAGCAATTGAAATTTCAGTTTCATCTGGTAACATAAGAGGCAATAAAAAAGTTCAAAATTTTGGTCGCTGTTGTGTATGTCCCCCTTTCAGAAAATTCTTCTGAGAGCTAACCATAAATTATTAGAATGAGTTCAGTATCCACCAGAAAAAAATAGAATCTGCTTAATTACCACAAATGGTGTTTATGTATGGTATTACCAGATCTGAATCATTTAAGAACTAGTTTTAGAGGAAAAAGCCCCTCCACGGTGAGATAAATAGAGCAGCAAATCGTAAAGATAGCCTGTAGACGAAAATAAGTATATTAAAGGGAGAGTTTTCTGCCATTCGGAAAGATAGACACCCATCACATTGGTGATGTTGTAGGCAGGCACCGTGTTGATATTGTGATTAAGTGTATATAGATATTACAAAGGCACCATCTGGGTAGACCAATGACTGCCAAACTGTAGGTCACAAACCACTAGTGGGTCGAGTTAACCTGTTCAGGTAGGTTGCCAGCCAACTTTAAATTTCAAAGTACAGTAGATTTCAGACAAAAAGAGTGAACGTAGACTTTATAAGACCTATTAGTTTTTTTTTTTTTGTTTTTTTTTGTGGTTTTAGGGCGCACAACTTCTATGGTCATTAGCGCCCAGCCAAGAACATAGATTCGCTATGATCTAAAAAAATGTAGACTGTCAGAACATCAACAAGAGGCTAAAAACGAAAGATAAAAGACAATTAAAAGAGTTAAATATCCTTGGATAAGTTGGCCAAGTTGATAAAACGCAAAACTCGAGCAGCTGCTCGTGTGTCATCAGCTAAAATTTCCTCCAGAGTAGACGGAAAGTGAAGGGCTACACGGAGATGATTAAAATTAACACAAGTCAGTAAAACATGTCGCACTGTCAGCAGTTCACCGCAGGAGCATAGCGGTGCAGGTTCGGCGGATAGCAAGTGACGGTGGCTGAAACGGCAATGACCGATCCGCAACCGAGCCAGGATGACCTCCTCCCGCCGAGAGGGGCGTGAGGATGTCCTCCAAGCGGTCGGGATCGGTTTGACAGTTCGCAATTTATTGTTGTACAGTGAAAGCCACACACTGTGCCATTGCGACACGATACTCCGGCGAAGAGCCCGTTGAACATCGTCCGATGGGACGCAAAAGGTAGCCATGCGAGGCAAAAGAGCTGCTGCCTTGGCTGCTGTGTCGGCGGCCTCATTCCCGGGCACACCCACATGGCCAGGGACCCACAGGAAAGAAACGTGACAGCTGTCATCCGCCAGCAACTGGAGGGAGCGTTGGATCCGATACACGAGAGGATGGTTCGAGAAAGGGTCCTTAAGACTCTGCAGGGCACTAAGGGAGTCAGAACATATGGCATAGAAAGGGTGGCGGTGGCGGCAGGTATACAAAACGGCCTGGTGGAGGGCGAAAAGCTCAGCCGTGAAGTTTGAGCACCGGTCAGGGAGCTTGTATTGGAAACGGTTGTCCCCGACGACGAAGGCAGATCCGACACCGGCAGTGCTCTTGGAACCATCAGTGTAAATAAATACGGCATTATCGAACCGCGAACGGAGTTCGACAAGCCTCGAGCGGAATACCAAATCCGGAGTGCTCTCCTTGGGGAGCGAACTAAGTTCGAGGTGTGTGTGAACCTGGGCCTGATGCCACGGTGGCAATGGGCTTTCGCTCAACCGAAGGGTGGAAGGAAGGGTAAAATCGAGCCGCTGTAGCAGGCGGCGAAACCGAACTCCCGGTGGAAGCAAGGCAATCGCAGACAACTGATATTGGCGATCGAGTGAGTCGTCAAAAAATAATCTGTAAGATGGATGGTTGGGCATCGACCGTAGGCGGCATGCGTACCGACACAAGAGTATGTCACGTCGATTGGTCAAGGGTAATACAGCAGCCTCGGCATACAGACTTTCAACTGGGCTGGTATAAAATGCACCGGTCGCCAGACGTAATCCACGATGGTGGATAGAGTTGAGACGGCGGAGAATCGACGGCCGTGCTGAAGAGTATACAAGGCTTCCATAGTCGAGCTTCGACTGAACAATGGCCTGGTAAAGGTGAAGCAGGACGGTACGATCCGCTCCCCATGACGTGCCACTGAGGACACGAAGAACGTTAAGGGATCGGGCACAACGGGCAGCCAGGTAGGACACATGTGTGAACCAGCAAAGTTTCCGATCCAACATCAGTCCCAAGAATTTTGTAGCCTCCACGAAAGGGAGAGCAACAGGGCCGAGACGTAGAGAAGGTGGAAGAAATTCCTTGTATCTCCAGAAATTGATACACACAGTTTTCTCAGTGGAGAATCGGAAGCCGTTTGCGATGCTCCAGGAATATAGACGGTCAAGACAGCGTTGGAGAGAACGCTCCAAGAGACACGTCCGCTGGGCGCTACAATAAATTGCGAAATCGTCAACAAAAAGAGATCCGGAGACGTCGGCTGAAAGGCAATCTACGATCGGATTGATTGCAATGGCAAAGAGCGCCACACTCAAGACGGAGCCCTGTGGTACCCCATTCTCCTGGCAAAAGGTATCTGACAAAACAGAGCCCACCCGTACCCGGAACTTGCGATCCGCCAAAAACGCTTGAATGAAAAGAGGAAGGCGGCCCCGAAGGCCCCATGTGTGCAATGTGCGGAGAATGCCCGCTCTCCAACAGGTATCGTATGCCTTCTCCAAGTCGAAGAACACTGCTACTGTTTGACGCTTCTTTAGAAAGTTGTTCATAATGAAGGTCGACAACGTAACGAGGTGGTCAGCAGCAGAGCGGTGTCGACGAAAACCGCATTGGATATTAGTCAGGAGGCGGCGAGATTCGAGGAGCCAGACCAACCGAGCGTTAACCATGCGTTCCATCACCTTGCAGACGCAGCTCGTCAGAGAAATGGGGCGATAACTGGAAGGAAGGTGTTTGTCCTTCCCTGGCTTGGGGATGGGGACAACAATGGCTTCACGCCAACTTGTGGGAACATGACCTTCAGTCCATATGCGATTATAGGTACTAAGAAGAAAGCACTTGCCCACAGGAGAGAGGTTCTTCAGCATCTCAATATGGATGGAATCAGGACCAGGAGCAGAAGATCGGGACAGGGCGAGAGCACGCCCCAGCTCCTGAATGGTAAAGGCGACATTATAATTTTCACGATTAAAAGAGCGGAAAGAAGGCGGCCGTGCCTCCTCTACCTGTTTGCGAGGGAGAAAGGCAGGGTGGTAATGGGCAGAGCTCGAAACCTCCGCAAAGAAACGACCCAATGCGTTTGAAACACCAGCTGGGTCCACGAGGACTGCGTTCTCCACGGTCAGGCCAGGAATTGGGGAGTGGACCTTGATGCCGGACAAACGGCGTAGGCCACCCCAGACAACCGTGGAGGGAGTAAAACGGTTAAAAGAACTAGTAAAAGCAGTCCAGCAAGCTTTCTTGCTGTCGTTTATGATACGACGGCACTGCGCTCTCATACGTTTGTAATGGATGCAATTCTCCAAAGTTGGGTGGCGGCGGAAGGTGCGTAAAGCACGGCGCCGGGCTCGAAGCGCGTCGCGGCAGGCTGCAGTCCACCAAGGGACCTGGACACGACGTGGAGAAGAGGATGTACGAGGTATGGAACGTTCAGCAGCAGTGAGAATAACCTCTGTGAGGTATTCGACCTGACTGTCACAGTTGGGAAAATTCTGATTGTGAAAAACAGCCATGGAAGAATAAAGCCCCCAGTCGGCTTTAGAAATGTTCCAACTGGTGGGACGTGGAGATGGGGAATGATGTAGGAAGTGGATGATACAAGGGAAATGGTCACTCGAGTATGTGTCAGAAAGTGCATACCACTCAAACCGACCGGCAAGCTGAGGAGTGCATATTGCGAGGTCTATATGGGAATAAGTGTGTGTTGTGTCAGAAAGGAAGGTCGGTGCACCGGTGTTGAGGCAGACAAGATCGAGGTGGTGGAGAATGTCCACCAAAAGGGAGCCTCTCGGACAAGGTGCCGGAGAGCCCCATAGGGGGTGGTGGGCATTAAAGTCGCCTACCAACACGAAAGGTGAAGGGAGCTGGTCAACAAGGTTTAGCACATCTGCCCTAGTAAGGGCAGATGACGATGGCGAATATATATTACAGAGGGAAAAGGTAAATGTGGATAAGGTGATGCGGACGGCAACTGCCTGTAGGTGAGTATGCAAGGAAATGGGATGGAAATAGACGTCGTCTCGAAGGAGCATCAGAACCCCTCCATGGGCTGGGACATCTTCCACGGGTGGCAGGTCGAACCGCACAGAGGTGTAGTGTGGAAAGTCTGCACGATCACGTGGACGCAACTTAGTTTCCTGGAGGCAGACTAGAAGCGGGCAGTGCAATCGAAGGAGTAGTTTTAACTCCTCCCGATTAGAACGAATGCCGCGAATGTTCCATTGAAGGAGCGCCATGATAAAAATGAGAGAAGAAATAAGGATAAAAACCAAGTAGCGAGCGGGGTCACCTCGACGGCCGCTGAGGACCGGATTTCGAGGGAGCACTGCTATCGCTGTCTGGGGGCAAAGGGTCATGTTCCATTGGTTCGACCGACACGCCTGCCACCTCCCTGAGTTGATCAGGAGGGGCAGTTTCCACCGCCGGTAAAGGGCCGGGCGCCCGGCAAACGGAGCGTCCCGGTGAAACAGAAGACGGCCGAGGCCGGCAACTGTTGGACGGCGTGACAGATGGGTCACGCCTCGGCGGGGAAGGAGAGGAACTCTTTTTCTTGTCAGCTCTTCTGGAAGAGTGACGGCGGGAAGAGGCAGTTGACGGTTGGGAAGCCTGAGAACGCAGAAAATCCTCACGGACGGGTTCCTTTTTCAAGGTCCGGGCATCTTGTTTAGGTGCCCGCGGTTTACTAGAGGTAGTTGGAGACTGTACCTTAGAAGCAGCAGGAGGAAGCGGGGACGTGAAACGGGCAATCTTCGGGCTGGCGGATCGCACAACTGTGTCGGCGAAAGTGAAATCACAAGTCTGGGTACTGGAATCCTTAGTAGGTCGAGTTGAGGTGAGGACCTTACTGTATGTACCCGCTGGGAGGACAGTGGGCTTTCGACTCGCCAACAACTTTCGAGCGGCAGATGTTGATACCTTCTCCGTGACCCGAATTTGCTGAATGATTTTTTCATCCTTATATACAGGGCAGTCGCGAGAGGAAGCCGCATGGTCGCCGTTGCAGTTAAGGAAGTGAGGGGACGGAGGTGGGCAATCCCCCTCATGGGCATCCCTACCACAAGTGACACATTTTGCTGCATGTGGGCAATGTTCACGGGTATGGTTGTACCTGTGGCATTGGTAGCAGCGCGTTGGGTTTGGAATATAAGGGCGGACTGAGATAACTTCGTACCCTGCTTTGACCTTCGACGGGAGGTCAACTCTGTCGAATGTCAAAAACACAGTACGAGTCGGTGTCAGCTGGTTATCTACCTTTTTCATCACCCTGTGGACGGCTGTCACACCCTGATCGGACATATAGGACCGGATGTCGTCATCAGACAACCCGTCAAGGGATCTCGTAAAAACTACCCCACGTGACGAGTTGAGTGTGCGGTGCGCTTCTACTTTGACTGGAAACGTGTGTAATAACGTAGTCCGGATAAGTTTCTGGGCTTGGAAAGCACTGTCCACTTCCAGCAACAATGAGCCATTGCGCTGACGCGAACAGGTTTTAACAGGGCCAGCAATTGCATCAACACCTTTCTGTATAACGAAAGGATTGACAGAAGTGAAATCTTTTCCGTCGGTGCGCGACACAACAAGAAATTTCGGCAAATTAGGCAGAGTCTTCTTTTGCTGAGGCGAATCTATCTTACGTTTCTGGGTCAGTGTCAGTGAAGAAGAGAAGGAAGTCATTGCGGAAGTGTCCCCCGTGATTACCGGCGTCTCCGATGGCGCGCTCCTTCCTAGTGGGGGCCCTCTCCGAGGGCTTACCCGCCTTAGGTGATTGTTCACACCTCAGGTCACACCTCCCGAGAACTGACGGAGGGACCAATCGGCACGTTCGGAAGGTACCAGCTCGGGTAATCACCCCTCCCTGGGCCTGGCCTTTACCAGGGGGTACGTACGTGCCCTACTTGTCTACCCGGGGCGGGGAATTACGCGTTACCCCCGTCACCTGCTACGCATGATAATGCGTGGGTCGGCCTTCAGACACGCACAGGGAGGAAAGAAGAAGAATAGAGGAAGTGAAGAGAAAGAAGGAAAGGTGTCTCAAACGCCGAGGCGGAGACTAATGAGGAGAAGAAGGCGAGGAGAGGACAAGGAGAGAGAGACAGAAACAAAGGGTAAGAAAGGAAGGAACCAAGGAATAAGAGTAACGACAACAAGAAAACACCTGAAATCGTGAAATACGCCCGTCTCCGGGCGAAGGCATAAACCGGGAGGGAAAGTGAAGCAGCCTGGGGCAGAAGAAAGGCTGCTCCGGCTCGGGGCCCCATGCGCGCCACACACGTACCCACAAAAGAACTGTGGGCCCCCTGGGGGGGAGGACCTATTAGTATCAATAAGTAGGTAGGTATGCTATGGGGCTTTCAGATAAAAAATTTGGAAGTTCTGCCCCAACCTTGACCTTTTGAAACTGACTTTGACTATGACCTATCGATAAATAAATCAATTAACCTATCGGTCAAATCGATAAACTGAGCTATCGATCAATCGAGCTATCGCTGAATCGACAAATGGAGCTATTGATGAATCTGTAATAAATTGATGTGCTATAGACCATCTGGTTGCAAACAACAACAACAACAAGATGGCGAACATATACAACAAGATGACGGACATTAACAATATGACAGATATTTATAATGTGGTGGACATTGACAATATGGAGGGGTATTGACAATATGATGGACATTGACAATATGCCTGGGCATTGAAAATATGAGGGACATTGATAATAAGGAGGGACAATGACAATATGATGGACATTGAGAAGATTGTGGAAATTGACCAGATGGCGGGCAGTACCAATACGGCAGGCATTGACAATATGGCAGACAATGACAATATTGTGAGGCATTGACCATATGACGGACATTGACAATATGGCGGATATAAACAATATGGCAGACATTGAGAATACAGTGACATAAAAACAAGATGTCTGAAATAAACAACAAGATGACGGCCATGAACAACAACAACAATATGGTGGATAGTGGCAGTGGGAAGATCATAGCAAAAATATATAAGAGAAGTTTATTATTATTATTCTGGCATGCCAAACTAGTATTGTTTTGCACCTCTCTGCTCATTTCAGCACATCATCAATGAGCTGAAATGACCTGGGACTCACGGCGAGGACGTGGCTGCAATTCGAGTCCTACCGCCACCACCGTACCCAACCTTCCAACCATCAGGGTGATTAGACTGCATCTGGAATTGTGTTTGGCCAGTCTTTTTATTTGATGACAGCTTCCACGTTCGTGCAGTACTTTCTCAGATTACAAAATTCTTCACTAGTTCCACCAGATGCAATCTCCCATTCCTTCACGCCTTCACTTGTAACTCTTGTTGTAACTGTGTCAAACTGGCAAACTGCAGCACTCTGCTCATTTCAGCACGTGGGCGAGCATCGTGGTGACTTTCAGTCTGTTTTTGAAAGCCTTTCGATTATTTCGCTGTATTTCCTTGAACACTAGATCCACCAGTTGCAATCTTTAAGTTTTTTTCCATTCCTTCACGCCTTCACGTGTAACTCTCGTTGTAACTTTGTCAAACTGGTAAACTGCAGCATTCTGCTCATTTCAGCACACGGGCGTGCATCGTGGCAAGTGTCAGTCTTATTTCGAAAGCCTCTCGATTATTTCGCTGTATTGCCTTGGAGGCTAGTAACAGGAGTTGCAATCATTAACTTCGTTCCCATTCTTTCACACCTTTCTTTTTCGCTCGTTATATCTTTGTATTTTATTGAAACGATTCACATCAGTGTGCTGAAACGACCTGAGACTCGCAACGAGGACGTGGCTGAAACTGACTACCAGCCTCCCTGAGTGGAGAAATCTCCAACCCGGCCGGGAGTGGAACCCGGGCCCCTCTGTGTTGTAATCTAGCTCGCTGTCCAATAGACTACAGGGGCGGACAACAACAGTGTAAAGTTTATACAATATTTAGAGCAACTGTTTAATTTGTAGAATGCATAAAAGTACTCAGTAAAAAGCAAGAATGCGAATTTTCTTTGCCACTCTTCAAATTTAGTTGCTAGTATCTCCCCAAGCCAAAGTATTTATTTTATAATGTTTGATGATAATGCTAGTTCAGTTTCAGTCAGCATGTAGTTACATATTGATCAACAGACATTGACGATAGTTAACGTTTTAGCAGAATATCGGTTTTATGACAATTTAGACATCTGTTGGCAGCTGCAAAAATAAAAATGTTCAAATGTTTGTAAAGCTTATGGGACTTAATTACGGGGTCATCAGTCCCTAAACTTACTAACTACCTATCAACTAGCTAATACTAAGGATGGCACAAATATCCATGCCCAAGGGGGGATTCGAACCCCCGACCGTAGTGGCCGTGCGGACCGTGACTGGCGCGCCGCAGTCCCCTCGGCCACTGCGGCCGGCAGCAGCAAAGAATGAACTGAAAGACAGCTACTGTCTGAGTGAGACAGATAATGGGAGCTGGGGCTAACAGGGAGGGGAGGTAGGAGGTGGGTGGAGGTGTGATAACACACAGCCATCATTATCAGTACTTGCTGCGTGAAGTCTACATACAGTGAAATAGTTACGTTAAGTTCAACTGACCAACAAAATGCTCCTACATGAAGTGGGCATATGTGATCAAGTCTATAGCAATGAATGTGCACAGTGGAGAAGTGATAAAACCGAAGTTTATTATTCTGGCAAGGCAAACTAGTATCGTATTGCAGCTCTCTGCTCAATTCGGCACATTGACATGCATCTTTTCTATAAAATGCATAGTTATAGCAAGCGAAAAAGAAAGGTGTGAAGAAATGGAAACGAAGTTAAAGATTGCAACTCCTGTACTAGTGTTCAAAACAATATAGCGAAATAATCGAGAGGCTTTCGAAATCAGAAACACACTTGCCACAATGCACGCCAGTGTGCTGAAATGAGCAGAGTGCTGCAGTTTGCCAGTTTGACAAAATGACAATGAGAGTTACAAGTGAAGGCGTGAAAGAATGGGAGATTGCAATTGGTGAAACTAGCGAAGAACTTCATAATCGTACTTGGAACGTGGAAGCTGTCATCACATAAATAGATTGGGCAAACACAATTCCAGATGGAATCTAATCACCTTGATGGTTGGAAGGTTGGGTGGGGTGGTGGCGGTGGGTCTGGATTTGCAACCACGTCCTCGCCGTGAGTCCCAGGTCATTTCATCTCATTGATGTTGTACTGAAGAGAGCAGAGAGGTGCAAAACAATACTACTTTGCCATGTTGGAATAATAATAATAAACTTCTGTTATATATATTTATTATCATCTTCCCGCTGCCACTGTCCGTCATATTGTTTTTGTTGTTCATGTCCGCCATATTGATACAATTTTTTTTTCTACTCCACAATTTTGGTCGAAAATTATAGATGTGCAGCACTTGTCAAAGTCCGCCATCTTGTTGTATATGTCCCCTGTATATTTGTTGTTGTTGGTCATGACCACAATCTTGTTGTTTATGCTCACCATCTTGTCTTTATGTCCACCATATTGTCAGTGTCGGCCATATAGTTTATATCCACCATCTTGTCAATATCCGTCATATTATCAATGCCACACCATATTGTCAATGTCTGTCATATTGTCAATGCCACACTATATAATCAATGTCCGCTATATTGTCAATGTCTGCCATATTGCCAATGTCCACCATATTGTCAATGTCTATCATATTGTCAGTGTTGCCATATTGTCAATGCCAGCGATCTTGTCAATGTCAACAATCTTGTCAGTGGCCGTAATATTGTCAATTCTCCGACATATTGTCAATGCCTCTTGTATTGTCAATGCCTGCCATCTTGTCAATGTCCACCATCCTGTGAATGAACGTTCTATTGTCAATGCCTCACCATATTGTCATTACCTGTCATTGGTCAATATCCAACCATATTGTCAATGTCTGTTACATTGTCAATGCCATACTATATTGTCAATATCCACCATATTGTCAATGTCTGCATATTGTCAATGTCTGCCGTATTGTCAATGCCAACCATCTTGTCACTGTCTACCATCTTGTCAATGTCCATCATTGTTTATGTGCCATATTGTTGTATATATCCGCCATCTTGTTGTTGTTGATGACCGCCATCTTGTTTTTCATGACAGCCACCTTGTTTCCAACCAGACAGTTGATAGCATATCGATTTATTATAGATAGCTCGATTTGTCGATTCGGCGATAGCTTGATTGATCGATTTGGTTCATAGTTCGATTTATTGATTTGATCAATAGGTCGATTTATCGATTGACCCTTTCGTCGATTCTGCGATTGATCTATAGCTCGATAGCTCGATTTGGTTGATAGTTCAATTTAAAGATTTATCGATTTGATCGATAGTTTGATTGAGCAAATTAGCGATTCAGCAATTGATCGATGGTGCGATAATTCAATTTGGTCGACAGGTCTATTTATCGATTTGATCGATAGGTGATGCATTGAGTGTTCGATTTACCGATAGGTCAAGGTCGAGGTTAAGCATAATGTCAAGGTGTAGGTCAAAAGGTCAAGGTCAAAAGGTCAAGTTCAAAATGCAAAAGGTCATGGTTGGGGCAGAACCCCCAAATTTTTGATCTGAAAGCCCCATAGCATATCTACTAGTATTTACTTTCATGACATTATTTCCCACTCCTTCAGAAGAAGAGAAGTAAGGATACTTCTTTGGCTTCTTTATTTCAAATGATACTAGTTTTGGACAACTATTTGAAGCTTAATGTTTTTATGAACGAATATTTTCATGTTTGTTTTTCTAGCAGTATTACTAAAACTAGTTCTTGTCTTTAAAATCGTTTCCATAAATGGGTTAATATTGTAGGTAAGAAATCCGTTTATAGAGTACCACATTTACAAAAGCTAAAACTGTCAGCATCTGACAAAGTGTTCCTGGTGGGAGAATTATGTGATTCTTCTTTGAATGCTTTCTTTAAAGACTCAAGCATAATCTCATTTTAAATCAGAAAAAGGAGAGTATCAAATGCATTAAAATATGTCTTCGAAGCAATTAATGGGTTCTCAACCATATACACGATCATGCATTATCTAGACTTTTTTTTAACATGAGAGCAAATTGGATAGAAAATTATTTGTACCAAAAATGAACAAACTTAAATCTAGAGGCCTACATCGAAAATTTCGTTAATGACAAGAATTAAACATCTTAGATATGTCACTCACTTCACCATTTAATTGATTGGTCAAAATAGTGTTATTATGGACCTATTAAATGTT
Source organism: Locusta migratoria (assembly GCA_026315105.1). Taxonomy (NCBI): domain Eukaryota; kingdom Metazoa; phylum Arthropoda; class Insecta; order Orthoptera; family Acrididae; genus Locusta; species Locusta migratoria. The sequence goes on from CM048751.1 coordinate 303,283,557, forward strand.
CTGTTATTTTTTCTAGAAATATTGTAGGTCCCATTATTGGATATTTTAGGAACCACTGGACTAGAAGAGCACAAGGGAAATTATAGTATGCGTAACAAAAGAAAAATCGGCAGTAACGGATCTTCCACTGTGACCGAAAACTCAAGAAATTAGTTTCTCCCATACTGTGCTTCCACGAATATTCAACAATTGTTATGCTCTGATGGACGCTGTGACTGCAGAAACGGAAAAGCACTAAAAACGCATAAGAGGAGGAGAACACAAATTTTGCTAAGTGTAAAAGTTACTACCCGCTTCACAGCTGGTCATCTATCATTCAACACGGGTGAATGCGCGGCTGAGCTTTCGTCGAACCGCTATGTTCGCATTTGCTGAAAGAAATTTCGCAAATAAATCTCACTATAATGAATAACGCCTTTATTTTAAAGATTTCCACCCCAACTCGTGCATCATATGCGTGACACTCTCTCCCCAACATCATGTCAATACAAAAAGAGCTGGCATTATCTGCATTTTCTCTGTAACCTTCGTCAGTCCCGCTTGGTAGTGATGCCACAATGCGCAGCAATATTCTAAAATAGGTCACACTGCTGGATCTTCTAAGTGTTCTGCCACCGAAACAAAGCCTTTGACTCGATTTTCCTGAGATATTTTCTGTGTGTTCTCTCCAATTAAAGTCGTGCGAAATTTTTATTCGTAGCTATTTAGTTGAATTCACGGCCTTTAGATTCGACTCATGAAGTTTAACGAATTTCTTTTATACTGAATTGAAGGAGAGGCACTGATTTAAAATAAGTACTGTGGACAGGATTCGAACTGGGGACATTCTTCTTACTAGGCAAGCACTATAAAAATGTTCAAAAATGTTCGTTAAGCTTAGGGGACTTAACTGCGGTGTCATCAGTCCCTGAACGTACAAACTACTTATGAACTAACTCAGCGGTTGCCAATCTTTTTTGCTTTGCGGCCCACCCACTGCATAAAAAGATCTGGAAGGCGCAGTTTGATTAAAACTGATTAACTTCAGCCTCATATCACTCTCTACATTCAGTTTATTCCGGTACTTACTTCTCAGAAAGAGTTAAAAAAGTTCAAAAGGCTCGTTCACAAAAATAGGTTATCTAAAATCAACTGCCGTACACTTATCTAGAATGGGACCAATGGCGTTGTTAAAAGACATTAATCCACTGGAAACTGATTTCAGCCTCAATTTTAAAAAAGTAGTCCCTGAAAGTAACTTGACAATGCTTAGATACTGCTGTAGTGTCTAGTCAGTAGAGCTTCCAAAACTTTTGTTACTGTGTACTATTGGCATTTTATAAAAAGTCTGCATACCATTAGAGCTCGTTGACTTTTTGACAAACCCCGTGGTTGCAAAGGGAGGATAGGATACGGAAGGCTAACTGTTGAGTGCTGCAGGAGTGAGGAACTGTATGGGGAGTAACAACGTTCGTCATTTTGTTAGTGGTGACAACACACGTACGAATCGAGCTCATCGGCTACTGTTTGTGGCAGAAATATGACATAAATAAGTAGTAAGGTTTCGAGCAAGTACTATTTTATGCTTTGTTTATGTTAATATGTGGTACTTTTCTGTGGCAAATAATATTAAGCTGAAACCACAGTATCATGTGTCACACAATCAAATCAAATTTCATGTCACTATTACAACTAGTTGTTAATACCAGCTCATTAAAAATACACACACTCCGGTTCTGAAATGTAGCTTCCTTCGTTATCACAATACCGTTTAATGTAACACCTCGCAAATTAGCAATAACAACAAGAAGCTGTTCACGGGATAGTGACTACTGCAGGGACCAATAGAAGTTGGCAGCAGGTGGAAACCGGCGTGAAATACTTCCAATAACCACCTACAAGAGCCGATCAAAATATCGCTAACGACAAAACGAAATGACTCTTTTCGCCATGGCAGAAACGTCTAATGACATGAGGGACAGATAATGAAACCTTCGTGCGTCCTGCGTACAGCACCAAAAAGCACCACAAGTGGGCCGCGGTCCATGGATTGGGAACCGCTGAACTAGCTTATACTAAAGACAACACACACATCCATGCCCGAGGGAGGATTCGAATCTCCGACGCGGGAAGCCGCGAGATCCGCAACGTGGCACTCCAGACCGCTCGAACGATGATCTCACATTTATCATTAATAATTAGGACTAATGGCCATTTTTTGCACCATGTAGATATATTATCTAAATCAGTTTCCAATCGATTTTGATCTTCTGTTCACTTAACAAACTGATAAATGACAGCATCGTTTGCGAACAGTCTAAGAGAGCTGTTCACATTGTTTCCCAAGTCGTTTATAAATATAATGAACAGTAGCGGTCCTGTTACAGTTCCCTGGGGAATCGCCAGATAATACATATGTTTTACTCGATTACTTTCCGCCAGTTACATCATACTGTGTTCTTTCTGGCAGATTGTACGATTAAATTTCTTTGGAAGATAACATGCTGTATTGTACAATTCGTTTCCTCCCTCTACCAGGTTGCACAGCATAGGAACCCGCATTTTCGAATATACGAATCATTTTTCCAGACCCATGGCAGTCATCGGAAAAACGCCTTTTCTCAAAACCTTCAGTGTCCGGAACTTCTGCAGAGAGACTTGTGCACAGTCATCATTCTTGTAAAACAGCTTCACAAGCAGAGGCATTGAGGCAGTCATGGCGAACGTCTCAGACGCGAAATGAGAAAAAGCCGTCTAACCAGCGTGTTTATACCATGGATGGCGCGCGTGGCAAGTGTTTTCATTTACATATTCTGACACATAACGCCATATATTGATGAATTTTCACACTATTTATTTTTCTTCTGCCATTTGTTTTCCCTCTAGCGTTGTAAGTTGACTTCATTCTGACCAGTGGCATTGTTACAGAGTTTCCAAAGTTTAACTACAATTATAATCACCCGTATATAAGACGTAAATTTCACTTCACCTTTCCACCTCCAACTCCATCACCTTCTCCCAGACACCCAATGTGGCTTTCGTCCTTCCTTCTCTACTGACGACCTACTCCTTCATCTTATACAACTCCTTTCCCTCCAGCTAAATACCCATCATGCCACCATCTTTGTGTCCTTAGACCTCGAACAGGCCTACGACTTGGTCTGGCACTCTGGCATGCTCTTCAAACTCCAAACCTATGCTCTTCCCACCAACCTCATCCGGGTCATTGCCTCCTTCCTCTCCAACCGCCCCACGTATGTTACCATCCACAACACCGACTCCTGTCTTTTTCTATCCCTCTGCTGGTGTGCCCCAAGGCTCTGTCGTTTCTCCCCTCCTGTATCTCCTGTATACCTCTGATATGCCTAAGCCTTCCCCTCCCATACACCTCTTCCAATATGCTGATGACACCGCTTTCCTTTCCTTAGCTCCCACCCTCGCCCGTTCCAACCGCCTGCTCCAAGAACACCTTGACCTCTCTGCCGCTTGGTGCAACCAGTGGCTCCTGTCTATAAATCCTACCAAACCCAGGCGATCATCGTAGGTCGTACTACCCCTTCCTTCCGTCCCCATGATTTTTATCTGACCCTCCATAACCGTTCCATCCGCCTCACCTCTACCCTAAAGTACCAGGGCCTCACTATTGATCGCACCCTCTCCTGGACACCCCATCTACGCACTATCCAAGAAATATCCCACTCCCGCCTCCACCTCCTCAAACTCCTCGTTGGCCAAATATGGGGCCTCAACCCTTCTACCTCTGTACCTACAAATCCCTCATCCGTTTATCCTCTGTGTCGCCATCTAGCCTGGATCTCCGCTCCCCCATCCTTCTACAAATCTCTGGAGATACTGGAGCGCCATGCCCTTCGCCTTGCCTTCCATATCCCCCTTTATCCCTCCTCCCCATGCGGATCCTCTATGATCTCATTCCTTTCCCCCGACTCGTTCTCTTTATTGAACATCTCCGCCTCCGTTACATATCCCGCAAATCAGATCCACCTAATCCTCTAGTGCATCCATTCCTCTCTGCACCTGGTCCATTGCCGCGCCTCCACCACTGTATCCCCCCTGCTCTACACCTGTCCACTCTCCAGATCCTTTCTTATGGCAATGTCCGTACCCTCCCCCTACCGGATGATGCTCTCTGTCCTGACATCTACCCTTCATTCCAGCTGTGATCCTTCCCCTTGCTCCCTCTTCCCCTTCTCACCCTGGGGACCCCGACTATCACTCCCTTCCCGTCCCTTCTCCCCTCCTCATTCCCCCAACTGTCCCTCCAGATCCTCCTCTTACTGCCCTCGCCTTTCCTTCTTCCCCATGGCTTCCTTGGACATCATCCCCCCCGTCCCATCCCCACCGGCCCTGTGGTTCCTCCCCACCCTCTCCCTCTCCTCTCATCCCCTTTTGCCGCCATACCACATCTTCAATGCTGTAAGTGCTCCACAATCTATGGAACCTTCTTTGTGATTCCATATTTCACAACAGTGGACAGCCAACCCGCAGCCGACGCCATCAGTTTTAACTTGTGTATTTCTCGGAGTGTGCGTTGTGTTTTTTGTTTTAACTCCAAATAGTGGACGGTCTCAACATAGCCGTCGCCCTATGCTCATTTTAATTTTGTGTGTATCACTGACCTTCGAGCAGCTGTTTTTATTCACCACTATCGCCGTTCCACCTCTTTTATGTCGCCACCGTTTCCCTCCACTTTGTTTTATCTCCATTTTAATCTCCGTTTTATGTCTATGTTATCTCCAACGTTTTATGTCCTTTATGTTCGTATGTTTCTCCTATGTCAAATTTTTCTTCTGTAGGCTGAAGAGCGCCTGTGAGCGCTGCCGGCCCGCTCCTTTTTAGGGGAATTGAAATCACAATAAATAAATAAAAACTCTAAAAAAGAACTTCACCATTCACGTAACTGTAGTGGAAATCTGGGTGAAAGAGGAAGTTTACCGTCAGCGTCAATCCTTGGTTTCACTACATAATAATATTGCGTTATGTGTGAGGAGAGAAGGCGCGAGAAGCAGAGGCAATGCAGAAGGCGTTGGGCGCTAGCTGTTGCTGTTACCGGTCGACCAAATTGTTCATCAGCTGCATGTGTGCATTACCGCACATTTCAGATTGTTGTTGTTGTTGTTTCTGGGTATTGTAAGAGGACTAAACTGCTGGGTTATCAGTCCCCGCACATTTCAGGTCCAGCGGTTGGGGTGTGTACCGCAGCAGCTCTACACACTAAAAAAATTGAGAATGGATAAAAAAAAACAACTCTTGATTTGAATGAATATTTATTTAGATTGAGCTGCGCGGGGATGGGCACTTCCGGTCGGGCTGGGTGTGAAAAAGGGGGAAATCACTTTTCCGATTTTCACGCTGTAAAAACTGATGACGATATATAGAACGACCCCACATCGTTTTGTCAACTTAATTTTTTCCTTACATGTCTTCGACTGCTTGTGAAAATCGAAAATTCCTAATTTTCATTCTGGCGAGTTTTTAGTTTCACAACGTTTCTCACTCTATTTTCAAGAAAGCATGCGGTTTAGAGATCTGATTGTTTGACACGTGGTAATACAGAATCTTAGCTTTCTAATATGTAAAACAGTAGCCTTTTCTTAATTCGTAACAGTCGTTTTAAAATGACACTCTTTTCAAGTATGTGTACGTAATTCATTCAAAAATTGCGATAGCCAGTAGCTTACTGTTCGATGCATTTTAGACCATACATTACAGCGAGTGAAATAGAACTAAAAGTACTGAAAAGTTTTTGAAACTGTTGTTGCAATGAACCTTTCTTGTTCACCGAGTAATTGCGTAATCACTCTTTACCTATTCGTCCCCTTCTCCCATCCCTACATCAATTTCCTTCGCCTCCTCTGTATCCTCTTAGAATTATATCAAACCTACAACCATATTTAGTGTGAAGTTCAAAATCCTATATGTCCGAAAGTTCATGACCGAATGTATTGCAAATTTAGCCCAACGTTCTACTGGAATATGCGCATGTTTTATATAAATAAATTTCTAAGTATGTCACATATCGCTCATTGAATACAACAATGTCACATCTCAAAAATCGCGATTTCTCAGGAAATGAATTTGAAGATTTGATATATTTCTTATTTCAATAAGAAATTATGTTTAAACATGTAGTTGATATGTTTGGAAAAGGAAACGGCATATCCTCAATTATACATCCTTATTAATTATTCTGAACATTAACAACATTATTTTATAACTATTTATTTACAAAGATTTCCACTTGTGACACTCTTGTCACTATACTCGTATTTAAAGGGTGACATAACTTAAATTAAGACGTTTTTGACTGAATGAAATTGTGAAATATGGGTGACATAATTCAAAATATGACGTTGTTGACTATGATAGTGTTAAATAAACACTTCTGATTGTGTAACATGTATTACACAATATTGATGAATATTGGAAATAACTGAATATTATGCTTGAATTATCCAATAGCAATAAAAATTTAAAAAGACATTCCAGAAATATAATGAAACAGAATGATATTTTCACAGATATCAGTAAACAAATTGAATTAAATGGACAACTACAAACAAGGAAAATCTAAATAAAAGTGAAGTGTAAATGATTCAAACAAATCTTTTCCTTGTGTCCTATCACTGCTGTTTCAGTTGGCTAGAGGAAATTTCAAAATGTGTCTTCAGGCTTAATATGAGGACCCATTACAAATTTCCATAAAAGGTTGAACAAACTCTGGGAACATAGTTTTTGTTTAATAATGCCATAAGGTCAGCCTTCTTCTTCAAAGGTTTTGAATGAAATGCAGGTGTTAAAGTCAACTGCTCAGGAAGTTTCTTCCTTTTAATTACAGTTATCTTTTTAAAGACGTATTTGAAAGACGTTTTGTATGACACAGAACACGGAGATTCTTTTTCCACTTTCAGTATATTTACAAATGATCATTTTACAGAAGGCAGCAAGTAAATAGGACCAATCGTTGAAGCAAGTTGTTTCAGATCGTAGAAGTCCTCATAGCATAATTCATTAACGTGGAAGGGTTCGCCATGTTTCTTAGCATCTCTAATGGCAGAAAAATACCCGTCTGGGGTGTATATTGGTCCACCCTTGAATTGGAGCTGCATAGACATAGAGGGCCAACATGAATTTATTTTTTGTTAGCCAGCACAGTTATATGAGTAAAAAAATCACTTCTGTATCGTTTGCAGTAGCTTTCTTCGCCAAATACAAATACAAACACGTACCCAACTCATTAACCCATTGGTGTCCGCGGGATTCATACCGTACTAACCATTCGCAAGATTTCTTTGCAGGTCATAAATTTTGAAGTTAAAAACAATCAGCTTTGATTTGTAATAGAAAGTAGAAGCATTTCCTTTAGGTATTTTCATTACAACTTGTTGATCATACACTGCCACAATACCTTCAAATTTCTCTTTCTCATACATTTTTTCAGTTCTACATGTTTTTCTTCCAAATGTTGCTCATAATTTATTTTTAAGAGTTCCTTATCTCTCTCATTTGCATTTGCGTAGGCAACACACGTTACACACCTCTCCTTTTTGAGGGTAAAGAACTAAAAATTTTGTAGTCTTGCGTAATGATGTGAAATATTGGAGAGGTTGCAAATGGCTCCTTATTCTCCTCACATGTAGCTTTGTAATTGCTGTGCAAGTGATTTACTCCCATCTATGAACTGCCTTGTAATATTTGCACGAGTATAATGGCTCTTTATTTTTGGAATCAAGTCAATATTTTTCGGAACTCCTTCACGTACAGCTCGATCAAGACATCTGTGCATCCCATGTTTTCCTCCTAGATCCGGTTCAATTACTGCACCTGATACCTTGTTTCGTTGTTCTGAACTGTTCGAACTGGGCGATTAATGTATAATGTATTTCTGATAACTACCTTGGAGACTCTGATTTTCTTTTTGTGTTTCCACATCCGGTGCCTTTTTTAAAGTATCTCCTTGTTGGTTTGATTGATTTGTGCCATCTGACTTATTATCGGCAGCCTGTTCGTTTGCAGCTAAAGCTGACGAAACCAACAATCCTCTTCGAGAAGTCATGGCGATCTTCTGAAAGAAATTAGTTGGGAAACGCAATATGAGGTATAGACCTAGTATCGTCTTAAACAAACAATATAAAAATACGTTCCTGCAAGACTGACATAATTGCAAATAAGACAATGCATTTTCTAATTTTGAATGAACTTTTGCACCAAGAGTGACACAATTCTACTTAATGCAGTATTGAAGATTAGAATTAACAACATGGTTAACTCTTAATAACGTCATAAGCGGACATAGTACACCTCAAGAACGGATCCTTCAATGGAATAACGTCATATGTCGAAATAACACTAACGTGAGATGGAGGAGTTGGATTAATATATTCAATACAATACTGTCTCAAGTCTAAATAATACATTATTCATGTTTAAACATCCGTGAAACATCCGTCACAACACAAAATATGACACGCTTCAATTAACAAGCTGCAACCTTTCCGTGCAGTGTCACACGCTCATCTGAGATAATACAGTATTGCGGTGAATGGCGTAGCGGAACTGCCATGATGCAATAACGACACTCCTGCTCCTTAGCGAGAAAATAATGGAAGCCCAGATGTGAGGCTCTTACAGTTATAAGAGCAGACCAAAACACATCGACCCATGTGTAAAAGTCAAAAATGGCGATTTTTGAGATATGACGTTGTTGTATTTAACGAGCGATATTAATTTATATAATTTTTATAAAGGGCAAACGTTGATACAAAAATTCGAAAAATAATATACATACAGGTTTTATATAATATATTCAAGAAATATGTACCTATAAACATTCCTGTATTACAATAACGGCTATACGTAAACCAACAGAACATTTTTATGTATAGATATTACTGACAGCTGTTTGGGGGGGGGGGGGGGAGAATTAGAAGGGGTCAACTTTTGGAGAAGTACCCACTCTAAAAAATATGAACTGCCGTACCTGAGCACATACTGGACTGATTTAACACTTTTTTGTTTTGTTTTGTGTCCATGTTACAACCTCGAAGTCAAGTGACGTCAGTCTACCGTACTTGTTAAGTCTTGGACCACTGCAGGGCGGCGATGTACAGCAGTGGAAGGGGCATTTAGAAGCCTGCACAAAGTAATGGAGTTTGCATACCCACCAGTTGTTTAATACGTGACCTGCCGGTAACGTGAACGACGAGGAGCGTGGTTCGCGTTATTCCATTACAGGTTTTCCGTTCGCTTTGCATTCTGCATTTACTGGTCCCGCCAGCGCTTTGACACACAGTTTGCAGTCTTTCGCCGCGCGGGGTACTCTAGTGCGGTCGGACGCCTCGGGCAGTGGGGGCGCTAGTCGGCACGCGTAATGGAGTTACCGTCCCAGTTTCCGACCCAACTCTAATCTGCAACTGTTTACGCTCGCGCGGTGGCGCGACATCGTAGTGGAAACGAGTTTCACGTTCCATTAGCGCCAGACGAGCTCGTTCGTTCCTCCGATCATCACTGAGCACTGTACAGAATAGATGCTCTCTGTAATATAATAGGTTTATGTTTATCCAGGATGTACACGCGGGCAACAAAAAATAATTCCCGAACGTTTACTGGATTTTCCGGTTAAAAATACACCTTTTTCACCCGGGTGAAAATAAAATTTCTCCCAGAGAAATAAAGATTTTCCTGGGTGAATTACACATTATTTTCCTTTATAGGGATGCCGAAGATGGACCGATGCCTAAGTTGGACCACCTACGTATTTCACTGTGTGTTGGTAACTGCCGGCCGCGGTGGCCGAGGTGACTGAGGCGCTCCAGTCACAGTCAGCACAGCCACTACGGTCGGGGGTTCGAATCCCCCCTCGGGCATGGATATTTGTGCCGTCCTAGTTCGTAAGTAGTTCATAAGTAGTTTGTAAGTTTAGGGACTGATGACCCCGTAGTTAAGTCCCATAAGCTTAACAAACGTTTGAACATTTTAAACGTTTGAACGTTTCGTTTTGTTGGTAACTTAAAGTTTTAAATTGGCTCAACTGCTGAGAAATATTTTCGAGGTCACGTGGCTCAGTCGCCAGTCGACGACAGTCGTTGGAGTGAGAACAGTTTCATAATTGAGATTTCTTCGTTGTCGCTGCAAGTTTTCTGCTACAGATCATAAGCTTTCCTCTGCTGTAAAAGTAAGTAAACTAATCATCAGCACTGTAGTTCATAAGTGTCATTCATTAGCTGATAATTCAATATCGCAAAACCACAGTTTAGCATATAGTAATACATAAATCCAAGTTTGCTGCTAACAATGTTTATTCAGCTTGTGCAAATTTACTCCACTACAAGCTTGTTTCGGCTTTTCCCATTTTCAAGTGGACCTGGTGATGTATAATAAAATAATTACCTGCGTTTACAATCTACAATTTTTATTAAAAAAAATTATTTCATTACAAAATCACTTACGTTTAAGTTTGACCGACGTCCATAAAGCATGTTAGAGTAAGTGTCTTTTTGTAACAAGATGGCAAGGTCACGTTTTATCTCATTACTTTTTTTATTTGACAGATATGGAAACTGTTTACCTGTTGATGGTTTATGTTTACAGTAAAATATATCTGTGCCAGTCAGAGGGTGTACTCGTGTGTCATGTATAATACAATGGCAGAGAAACATCGTTTCTTTTTCTTGTGTGAAATTTTTATCCGTTTTCCTTTTCCAAAATTTCAATAAAGTTCTCTAAATAATATTTATCCTTTAAATCTGTTTGTTCGTTGAGAATATCAAACGGGTATTTTTTCGTTGGTGTGAAAATTTTAAATGTAAGTTAATTTGTAATGAAATAATTTTTTAAACATTTTTTATAAAAATTGTACATTGTAAACGTAGGTAATTATTTTATTATACATCACCAGGTCCACTTGAAAATGGCAAAAGCCGAAACAAGCTTGTAGTGGAGTCAGTTTGCACAAGCTGAATAAATATTGTTAGCAGCAAACTTGGATTTATATATTACGATATGTCATATTTTTGAACTTGTATATGCTGCGGGCCCAGTAGAAAAGAAACTAGAATTTAGTGTTGTGTGTTCCTGAAACGTTATCTTTAATAATATGGCGTCGAGTTGCCGAAGTTGAACCAATGGGTGTTTCCTAATTTGGACCGATCCAATTTAGGGGGCACTCATAACAAATAATACTTAAGGTCATTTAACAATAGGTAATAGATACATGTTACGTTTTTAGGTTTCTTTTTCAAGGTGACAAAACAATTTAAAAAATAAGAAATAAATATTGTAACGTTTTAGATTTACAAGATGGTAAAAAGGGGAGTGTAAGAGAAATGGACAGAATATGAACTGAAGGTCGCTGTGGCAGCATACAGAAACGGTGACGATGGACTTAACGAGTGTGCTCGTACGTACCGAGTATCAAAAGCTACAATAATGATATGCTCATAGTAAAAAAACACGTTCTAAAATGAAGTTCAGTTATCCGGAAGCCAATCAACCATTACGACTGAGGTGGAAAAAATTGTCGCAAGTCGCCGTATTTTATTTTAAGAGAGGTTTTTCGGATTACAATCAAAGATATTCGTAAACTTGCACTCGACATAGCAAGGAAATATGAACTACCTCATTCTTTCAACAGAGAAAAGAAAATGGCGGGTAAAAAGTGGTTTTATTCATTCATGAGACGAAATCCGCAGCTTTCGCTCCGTCAAACAGAAGGAACATCAATGGCCACATGTTAAATGAAGCTTTTTTTTAGTATTAAGGGTGTTATATCATTTGTAGTCATTGTTTTAACATTGGTTCAATTCAAGCAAATGAAAGTCGAAATTAGGCAATAGATTTCCTAATTTGGACCATTTACACATTTTTGAATTTTAAATAATATCCATTTTTGCTTTGTGTTCATTCTAAGTATAATACTAACAGATGAAAGTATTCAAATCAAATGTTCAAATGTTTGTTAAGCTTAAGGGACTTAACTACGGGGTCATCAGTCCCTAAACTTACAAACTACTTACAACTAAGGACGGCACAAATATCCATGCCCGAGGGGGGATTCGAACCCCCGACCGTAGTGGCCGTGCAGACCGTGACTGAAGCGCCTCAGTCTCCTCGGCCACCGCGGCCGGCAAAGTATTCAACATGTAGCTTCTTTTGCAGTATATTTTGTTTCAATTAGATAGATAATGTAGGCTTGGGATATCAAAATAAAAAAGTCGTCCAATATCAGCAACCTTCCCCTACGTCGCAATACTTTCCATTCGAACAGCGAAATTTATAAGTCGTTTAAAAGGTAAATGTCTTATACACCGGCGTCCCTGAGTCGTCACGTGTCGGGGCGACAATTGATGTGAATTAAGAACGGCCATTCACAAGTCAGCTGCAGACAGCCAGTGAGAATGTTGTTTCTCAATTCCTCTGCTTCGTAAAGGGATTCCATGTGTATTTCAATTACTTCACGATGACAAAAATGTTCAAATGTTTATAAACTTATTGGACCAAACCACTATGGTCATCAGTCCGTAGACTTGCTAACTACTCTAACTTACACTATGGACAACACACACACAAACACACACACAAACACACAGGCACACACATGCGCGAGGGAGGACTCGAACCTCTGGCGGATACGGCCACCCAGTCCATAGATCGGTCTAGGGCAGGGCTTCCCAGTCTTTTTAGCCCTTTTCTAGGTGAAAGTTCACCGCGGAGTCGAGCATATAGTAACTGTTGAAATCCAACGCGAAACCCACAGGAATTCAAAACTTATCAATGCAAATGCCATTTACCCACTAAAGGCACTACTAAACAAGAGTCTATGGTTTAGAGATAAAAGGAAACAGCTGGAAAACAACGATGTCCCCATTTGTCTACATTCCCAGTATATTCAGACACTTCAAAAATGGTCAAATGTTTGTAGAACTTATGGGACTTAACTACGGAGGGGGGGGGGCTTACAAACTACTTATGAACTAGCTAAGACTAAGGACGGCACAAATATCCATGCCCGAGGGGGGACCGTGACTGAAGCGCCTTAGTCCCCTCGGCCACCGCGGCCGGCTCAGACACTTCGTTGTCGAATTTACTGCGATTGTTCAACACACTACATCCTGATGAAATTTGTTTGTTAGTTCACAATTCAAGCATTGGAGGTGCCTTTCTACAATCCGAGTGATCAACGTCATGCACTAAACGTCCACTGGTGATTGGCAACAGTTGGGCAGTACACTTTGATTGCATGACTAGTGCTGTGTAAGAAGCATGCGTATGTTTCGTTACTATTGTTGTGCTCTGTATTTTGTTCTTGGTTTCGTTGTCATGTCTTCTGAAATGCGAGAAGGACACCCGCGATTCGGAATTTAAACACATCAGCATAGCAAAGCGGGCGAGGAATTTCGTTTAAAGGACAATCGCCACAACTCGTTGCAATGTGTGTCAATACTTTGAGAGGGAGGCGGAAAACGGACGACCTCTTCTACCTGATTCCAAAGCTGTCGCGTGAAGCGGTAATGTGATTAAGGTTCTTGAAGCGACCGTAATGCGTATCGGTAAAGAAAATTACGAAAACAAAATAACTGCAGAAGTACACTTTTGCCTTGATATTTCGGGGAAGAAGGAAAATGTTCTAAAGCGCATAACAGAATTAGATCCCTGCACACAAAAGCGATTAACGACACGTGAAGTCAGACGATATCTCGGCGAGACGGACTGCCCGCTTTGCTTTCCACACACGCGCTCTCTGGCCCTCCAGAAGGTTCGGGACGTAGCTTTGCAGCTGTACAAGCAGGTCACCGTGCCAGCACTGGTAGGTAGCAATTTTACTCCTGATGACGAAGCCGAAATTTGGCATCGAAAGCCTGCGAATTTTGTTTGACATGTTGGTTGGTTGGTTGGTTGGTTGGTTGATGCGTGCATGGGACCAAACAGCTAGGTCATCAGTCCCTCTGCCATTTTGGTGCTTGAACACCGACATTTTATTGAAGACCCCGGTGACACATATGCAGTTACTATCACAACAAAAACAGCCTACATTAGATAGCGTTCATACGACATTGTAAGAGGCCGAAAACGATGAAGGCAACAAATTTTCGTTGGTATTAATTTTGCAGAATCTCGGTTTTAAACACAGAAGTGTTTCACGCTGGCCGCGCCGGAGCGGCCGAGAGCATTGAGGCGCTATACTACGATGCGCGAGGCTGTTCCTCGTCGGGAGTTCGAATCACCCCTCGGGCATGGATGTTTGTGCCGTCATTAGTATAAGCTAGTTCATAAGTTGTTTGTAAGTTTAGGGAGTGATGACCCCGTAGTTAAGTCCCATGTTTGTTGTTGTGGTCTTCAGTCTGGAGACTGGTTTGATGCAGCTCTCTACCCTACTCTTCCACTTCATAAGAACGGCAACCTACATCCGTTTGAATCTGCTTACTGTATTCATCTCTTGGTCTCCCTCTGCGGTTTCTACCCCTAACACTTCCCTCCAATTCACAATTCCAGGATGTCTAAGAATGTGTCCTAACAATCGATCCCTTCTTTTAGTCAAGGTATGCCATAAATTTATTTTCTCCCCAATTCTGTTCAGTACCTCCTGATTAGTTACGCGATCAACCCACCTAATCTTCAGCATTCTTCTATAGCACTATATTTCAAAAGCCTATCTTCTTCCTATCCCCATTGTTTATCGTCCAAGTTTCCCTCTCATACGAGGCGACATCTACACAAATGCCTTGAGAAAGAACTTCCTTAAGCGTAAATTAATATTCGATGTTAACAATTTTCTCTTTTTCAAGAACGGTTTTCTACTTGTTGCCATTCTGCATTTTATATCCTCTGTACTGCGACCATCATTTGTTAGTTTACTACCCATTAACAAAACTCATCTACCTCCTTTATTGTTTCGTTGCCTAATATAATTCCTTTAGCATCACCTGATTTTCTTACACTGCACTCCATTACCCTTATTTTGCTCTTGTTAATTTTCATCTTATATGCACCTTTCAGCACACTGTCCATTCTGGTCAACTGCTCTTCCAGGTCCTTTGATGCCTCTGACAGAATTACTATGTCGTCGGCAAAACGCAATGTTTTTAATTCTTCACCTTGAACTTTAATTCCTTCTCCAAATTTCTCCTTGCTTTCCTTTATAGCTTTCTCAATGTACAAATTGAATAACATTGGAGAAAGGCTACAACCCTGTCTTTCTCCCTTCCCAACCACTGCATCCCTTTCATGCCTTTCAACTCACAATCGCTGTCTGGTTTTTGTACAAGTTGTGAATACCTTACGTTCCCTATATTTTACTCCTGCTTGCTTTAGAACTTGAAACAGTTTATTCCAAACAATATTGTCAAACGCCTTCTCCAAATCTACAAAGGCTAGAAATATAATTTTGCCTTTTCTTAATCTATCTTCTAGGATAAGCCGTAAAGTGAGTATTGCCTCCCGTGTTCCTACATTTCTCCTGGACCCAAACTGATCTTCCCCGAGGTCGGCTTCTACCAGCTTTTCCATCCTTCTGTAAATAATTCGTGTTAAAATTTTGCAACCATGACTTTTTAAACTTTTTTATTTCCACACCTGTCTACGCATGCTTTCTTCGGAATGGGGATTATTACATTTTTCTTAAAGTCTGAGGATACTTCAGCTGTCTCATACATCTTACGCACCAGGTGAAACAGTTTTGTAATGGCTGGTTCTCCCAGAGACTTCAGTAGCTCTGAGGGGATGTCATATACTCCAGAGGCCTTGTTTCGACTTAGGTCTTTCAGTGCTCTGTCAAATTTATCTCTCAGTATAGTATCTCCTATTTTATCCTCATCTATTTCATCTCCCCTTCCTACAATAAGTTCATTTCCTTCGTAGAGCCTCTCTATATACTCCTTCCACCTTTCAGCTTTCCCTTCTTTGCTTAGAGCTGGTTTTCCATCTGTGTTCTTGATATTCAGAGAGCTGTTTTTCTTACCTCCAAATATTTCTTTAATTTTCCTGTAGGCGGTATCTATTTTTCCCCTACTTATACATTCTTCTACATCCTTGCATTTGCCTTCTTGCCGTTCCTGCTGAGTCATTTCGCACTTCCTGTCAATCTCTTTTCTGAGTCGCCTATACTCCTTACTGCACATTGATATTTTCTCCTTTCATCGATTAAATTTAATATGTCCTGTGATATCCAATGATTTTTTGTAGGTCTTGCCTTCCTACCTATTTTGTCGTCTGCTGCCTTCACTATTTCATCTGTTAATGCTACTCATTCCTCCTCTACTGTTTTATTTTCCCCCGTTTCTGCCAATTGTTGGCTAAACCTCCCTCTGAAATTCTTAAGCACTACAGGTTCCTTCAGTGTATTCAGGTCCCACCTCGTTATTTTCCTAACTTTCTGCAGTTTTTTCAGTTTCAGCCTACAATTCATGACCAATAAGTTATGGTCAAGTCCCATAAGCTCTAAAAACATTTGAACATTTGTTTCGCGCTGAAAGTATTTGTTCGAACAAGAACATAGCCGCACGGCGATTATGATAAATTCATGAAATGAAAGACATTAATTTCGAGGAGATCACTGAGAAGAGTAAAACGCTCTACCTTCCCCTCCTAGACACTCTCAACACAAAAACTGGTTTTTCTCTTGAACGCTCGAAATCTGTCATTGGAAGAGATTGTTATTATATTTTTTTCTTGCAGTGAAATAGTCATTTCGTTCATTTTCGGGAAAATACCTGCCAGGTAATCAAGTTCAAATGTTCAAATGTTTGTATAGTCTATGGGACTTAACTACGGGGTCATCAGTCCCTAAACTCACAAACTACTTATGAACTACTTACGAACTAGGAGGGCACAAATATCCATGCCCGAGGGGGGATTCGAACCCCCGACCGTAGTGGCCGTGCAGACCGTGACTGAAGCGCCTTAGTCCCCTCGGCCACCGCGGCCGGCGGTAATCAAGTATGCACTGCCAATTTCCGTCATTAACAACGTCTGCTAGTTTGGTTTGTAGTCCGAAAGTAAATCTAGGACTTGTGAACGTACTTCAAAGAAACGAGAGAGAAGGCAGTTCAAGAACCGTTGGCCATGGAAATCGATTGCGGAATCTACATCTACATCTACATGGGATACTCTGCAAATCACATTTAAGTGCCTGGCAGAGGGTCCATCGAATCACAATTATACTATTTATCTCCCATTCCATTCTCGAATAGCGCGTGGGAATAATGAACACTTGAATCTCTCCGTTCGAGCTCTGATTTCTCGTGTTTTATTCTGATGATCATTTCTATCTATGTAAGTGGGAGTCAACAATATATTTTCGCATTCGGAGGAGAATGTTGACGATTAGAGTTTCGCAAGTAGCCCACGCCGCACCGATAAGCGCCGTTGTTGTAATGATTCCCATCCCAGATCCTGTATCATTTCCGTGACGCTGTCTCCCCTGTATCGTGACAATACGAAACGAGCTGCCCTTCTTTGGACTCTTTCGATGTCCTCCGTCAAACCCACCTGATAAGGATCCCACACTGGACTGCAATACTGCAAAAATGGACGGACAAGCGTAGTGTATGCAGTTTCTTTTGTAGTTCTGTTGCATGTTTTAAGGGTTCTGCCAATAAAACGCGCTCGAGCTTATATACGGCGAGCCCCACACACACACTCACATATGGAATTAGATTATTGATGGTCAATAATATACATGTTATTAAATGTTTGTTACCTCACAGGCTACAAGGAGATACACAAGAGCATACAGAAATTACATTCTTAAAGATTGGTGACAATTTAGAGAAAATCCATTTTTAATAAAATTAGGTTCGCTAACTGACCTCTAGGGGCATACGAAGAAACTGGCTGGACATATTGGTGCCAGAGACGGTTGTACTTGATTGCTGATGCAAACACTTTCATGTATCGAGTTTTGCACACCAGCGATGCTCGTCGCAGCGCTTGATGATCGGAAGAGAATGACAATATTCTAGCTAATAAATTTGCTTTACAGGTTTGATCCGCCTTGAGCAAACACAAATGTTTTTTAATTTCTCCCAGACATGTTTCGCTGGCGTTGCAGCATCATCAGTGGGATGTTTATTATCTTAATACCACATGTTGTTATGTTTGTGGTTTTTCCACTCACAAAATGTCTCTGATAGGTTTTGACAGTTTGTCATTTTGGTGGATATGCGCTGTTTTTCGTGTTGTGGACAGGCACTGTGTCACTTTCACTTTCACTCAATGTTTACAATATAAACATTGAGTGAAAGTGAAAGTGACACAGTGCCTGTCCACAACACGAAAAACAGCGCATATCCACCAAAATGACAAACTGTCAAAACCTATCAGAGACATTTTGTGAGTGGAAAAACCACAAACATAACAACATGTGGTATTAAGATAATAAACATCCCACTGATGATGCTGCAACGCCAGCGAAACATGTCTGGGAGAAATTAAAAAATATTTGTGTTTGCTCAAGGCGGATCAAACCTGTAAAGCAAATTTATTTTGTAAGCAAACACGGTGATTGAAGAGCTTTTAAACCCCAAGATGAATATTCTAGCTGTCTTTCAGAATTATGAACATTAACTGCCACAATTTGGTTCTTCTAGTTTGGTATTGGCACATTGGCACCGTCACTCGTTACAATATGCACAGGGATGACAGTCTTTGATTAGCTATAAAATGAGCGCGAAAATTGCCCTCCATGCCTACCATCATGTCATAGACACCTCGGCCTCTAGCTACCTTCTGCCTCTCCACACCCCCACAGATATAGACCATACCTCAACCTTCCTTCACCAGACCATTGCTGACGCCGTCCAAGCTCATATTCCTACCGAAGCCATTTATAACCACGGCCCCACCCTCCCTCCACAGGCCATCCTCCTACTCCGTGAATCTCACTGCCTCTACTGCTCCTTGCTGTGGACCCGTGACTGGGATACACTCCAATGCCAACAGACAGCAAATCCAATGAAATATTAGAAAACTCTTGGCCTCGAAAAAACGGCGACAGACATGCACATGTCTTAATGTCTTACTCCTCATCATTTCTTCCAAGTAGTGGCCAGCCTTCCATCGCCTTAATGGCATTCGCTCTGCCCCCACCTACCCTCTCCCCCACAATGACTATCCCTTTCCCGACAATGCCAGAAAGGCTGAACATTTCGCCACCCACCTTTCCAGTGTATTTTTTTATTCCTGACATTCCCAGATTTGATTTCTCCCTCTTCCCCGATGTCCACGAGCGCACCGATAACCCCTCCCTCCCACTCGCCCCTGGGTACAGTGCCTGGACCACATCCCTGCTACAGAACTTAACACGTCTATTACCGCCCTTGACATACAAGTTACGCTACACACAAAATGCAACACCACACCTTGCCATATCTGCTTAACCTACAGGCACCTAGGCGCCTGCCCCTAATCCTTAATTGTCTACACCGACTTCTTCCCGACTTGTGGAAAATCTCCCATATTCTTATATTCTCCAAACTCGGTAAGCCTCCGTCAGACGCCTCTTCCTATCGCACTATCAGCCTCACCTCAGCATTCAGCAAGGTTCTGGAAACCATCCTTTCTCATTGCATTCACCAGCATCTCCGTCAACACCAACTCTTCCCCCCTCCCACTGTGACTTCCGACACTCCTTCTCTGTCAATGACCAACACCTCCACCTTACCAACCTTCTCTCCATTCACTTTAATTCCCGTCGTCACCAAGTTTGTCTCCCTCGACATTGAGAAGGCCTATAATCGAGTATGGTATTCCGCTCTCCTTTTCAAATCCCGAATCTACACCCTTCCTATTAATTATGTCTGTCCCATCGCATCCGTTCTCTCCCACCGTCCATCGTACGTTACTTTCAACAACTCCAGCTCCTGTTTGTTCTACCCCTCCACCAGGGTGTCCCAGGGCTCCATCCTCTCACCTTCCTCCACCTCATTATTTGACCAATACGCTGCATCCCCAACCCCCATCCATGTCCTTCAGTTTGGTGTAACCAGTGGCTCCTCTCTTTCAACCCCATCAAATCTCAAGCAATCATTATAGGTTCTGCCACCCGATCCCCCATCACCACGACCTGTATCTCACGCTCTGACCGTCCTATTCCCCAAAACGTCACTCACAAATACTTTGGTCTCACCCTGGATCGCTCCCTTTCCTGGAACACTTACCTTCAAACTGTCCGTCAAAACACCCTCTCTCATCTGAACTTCCTGAGGCTCCTCTCTGGCTGGACATGGGAACTTAACCCCTGCACTATCCTGTACACCTATTGGCTGGCTGGTGGCCGCGGCCTGGTCAGTGTGACGTAGCACGGCCAGTTGTGAGGCCTTGTCTCTAGGTGGCGTTGCCTGTCCACGCCTTACGGCGGTATATCGTAACAGTGGCGTCACAGTGGTAGCAGCCAGCGTACAAACTCCCTGCCCAGAACTCCTCATTTGTTCCGTCCTTTATAGTTTGCAGCCCACTTGGATTTCCACCTCTGCCACCTAATATGAATCCCTCCAAATCCTAGAACTCCGTGCCCTCTATCTAGGCTTACTGCATCCACCTCCCTTCCCCCATGTGTATCCTCTACAATCTCTTTCCTTTTCCTCACCTTCTAAATTTCCTTGACGATATCCATATCGTGTACACCACCCACAAAATAAAATCCTGTCACCCTCTGCTCTCTCCCCTCCTCTTGAACCCTGACCCTCTGCCACACCGATTCCAGCACAGTCCTCCCTCGCTACACCTTCACACTCTCCACATCCACTCCCAGGGTAACTTTCCCCACCTCCCTCGCCCAGATGATGCCCTCCGTCCCAATATTTACCCATCCTATGAGCGCTAATCCCTCCCCTTTCCATATATTATGTATCCCCCCTTCCCTCTTACCCCCTCCTTTCTCTCCCCCACTTGGATCTTCCTTCCTCTCCCTTGGAGTTCTTACGTTTTCCTTCCCACACCCCCTACCATCTCGCGCCTCCCTTCCTCCACGCCTTTACTCCTTCCCTCCTCCCCCTGCGGGGTCTGCATATTGTTCTAACTTTAACGTGGTGCGTCGCTGGTGTATATAGTGTCTGCACACCTACAGTGTAAGGTCAGTGTATGTTATTTTAAAAGTGCAACCGCCGATAATGACAAAATATTGGGTTCCATACATTGTTTATTAGTGTCTTTTTCAGTATCACGGCCTCAGATATTCAGTCAGATATTTATGTATTTTAGCTACCGAGGCACCGTTTTAAAAACTGCCATCATGTGTGTTGGTAATCTATGTGATTTTATTAAGTCTCCCACTCATCTCCGATTTATAAATTCCATTCTCCTGTTTTATCACATTTTATTGTGTATGTATACGTCTTGCCAATTTGTGTATACGCTCGACTGAAGAGTGGCATACAGCCAGCTTGTCCCATCAGGGGTTTTAAAATAACAATAAAGGGAAAAAAGTGTCTGTGCTGAGGGCTTTAGTGTCCTCTGTGGTGCGGTTCCACCTAGCGGAGCACTTGTAACTGCTTCTGGGCAGGGAGTTTGTACGCTGGCTGCTACCCCTGTGACGCCACTGTTACGAGATACCGCGGTAAGGCGTGGACAGCCAACACCACGTAGAGACGAGGCCTCACAACTGGCCGTGCTACGTCACACTGACCAGGCCGCGGCCGCCAGCTTACTGGCTGGCCGCTACGAGGCAGGGTGCGTGCCCCAGAGGTCAGCCATTCAGCTGGCGGCCGCGGCCTGGTCAGTGTGACGTAGCACGGCCAGTTGTGAGGCCTCGTCTCTACGTGGTGTTGGTGCAGGGCGCTGTCTTGTTCAGGTATGATGGGCCGACCTGCGGCTGCCATGGAGTTACTGCAGGAGTGCCAAAACCCCTGAGCTAGGCACGAGGCCCGCAGTGGTTTTTGGTACATTACGAGGCAACGAGACGTTGATTATAAAATATTTGATGGTGTAGATTAAAAATACCAAACCAAAAAATATAAGGAAAGTGGTTACACATAGTCTAAAAACTGTCAGTTGTGCAACACTGCAACAATACCACGCACTGCCACTGGAATGCAGTGATACCGGTTCAACTGTTAACAGTTGCGACACTCACTGCTGTGAAAGTTGTTACCGACTGACAGTCGAAACGACACCAGCGCTTCTAGTGGTGGACAACGACCTGTAAGAGTTATGTTTGTTTACAATTACTTTTCTACGCAATTAAACTAATAGTTTCTGTAATTTTTGTGTTCCAAGCATCAGTGAAATATAGTTACAGAAAAGACCAGGTAAGTCACTTTTTTCTTTTAATTGAGCTATTGCTGTAGCTTGAGTTATACCTTTTGTGTCCCAGCCTCGTCGCCACTTTTGTGTCTCGTTTCCGCTGGTTGTCGTAGGTGTCGGTGGTCGAGTAGAATGAGACCGACACAGGAAAATAGGCTGCACGCGTGTGCAGGTACAGAGATGACCAGCCAGTGGGACAGCAGAAACTAGAACACTAGGCTAAATTAGAACAAGATATATATTTCGTGGAGTTTTGGTAATACTTAACTTTTACATAGTTCTTGACTGCAGAATGCTGATACATAGTTTATACAGAGGCCTGCCTACTGATGATTCCTAGTACCTATCCGATAGCCAAGTCTTAACTGGTGCCTATCTGATTCTCAAGTGTTCACTGTTTCCTATCTCAGTCCATAGTGAACGATGCAGCAGTCGTGGCCACGAGAGGAGTTGCAGCAGAGGGCGCTCGTGGCTGACGTCATAAGAACGCCGCGCCGTGCGTGCATGGCGGCGCGCGGCGTATGGACGTGGCATGCACATCATATTTGTGCAACACCACAATACCTATAATATGCATCTGCTGAGATGCTAAAACTGGGAAAAAACCAAGCGAGTCCAGAGATAGTTGCATCCAAAGTTTTTCTGTAAGTGGAAAGAACTAGGTAAGTCAATTTATCAGGGGAAAGAAGCAGGCAAGTCAGTGGTGATTCTTTATAAGAAAAAGTCACAAGCGTTTTACGATTTAGAAAGGAATGCCACACTGGATGCAAGGAGAAACAAAAAGAAGGTGGCCCTCTGCATGGACTTCGCAAAAAATATATATCTGCAAAATATAGCAACCAATGACTTTACTATAAGCGACAACTTCCGATGTACTCATTCAATACCCATGAACTTGCAACAGTCCAATCCTTTTTTCAATGTATCCTGACTGCATTGCAAAATAGAGCGCAAATGATGTGGCATCATTCGTTTTTAACTTCATTACTCATTTCTTGGAACAGGGCACTGAAGAGCTCTACATATTTTGTGATTCTGCTGGTGGTCAAACTAAAAACTTCACAGACTTCCACTTCATTCATCATGTAACATTCAATCAAATTAATCTTGAAGAAGATCAAAATTACATCCCCTGTGCGTGGCCATTCGTACTTAGAGTGTGATAAAAATATAGGATTGTGGAACACAGAGGCACTGGAGGAAATACCTAAAGATTTTTAGGGAATGATTGAAGACCCAGATGTAAGCCACCCCCTTTCACCGTGCTCAGTGTAAAACAACACATGGTGTTAGACTGGAAAACAGTGCTGTCGTCTAAGCACACTGTAAAGTGTCCTTTCAAAACGCAGCCTATTAAGATAATAGAATCTGAATCGAGCCACTGCCGTATGCTGAAATAAAGGAGGAATGCAGACTGGCTTCTTTAGGACACCACGACAGTGTCAGCCAATGGATGGGTTATTTGAACTGCCCACACCTGCTTATACGGGTATGTTTGGCTTAAGAATTCCTTACTTGCCTCGTGCACAATAGTTTTGCGGTTATCTGTATGTTCACAGTAATATAACTCGAACAATGACGTTCTTTATTCTACAGATCCTTCCAATTTCGAAGCTGAAATTTAGGGTTTTGCAAAGCCTTATGAGTAGACCACGGATTTTTAGGTCGTAAAAAGTGTGTTTGAGGCACCTAAAATAGACTCCTTCAGTAGTTCATTTAGGCTATATAAAAACTAAAATAGGCTCTAATAAAAATTATGCAGAGAACAGAAAAATAAATTAAAATACACATTGTTGACAGTATGAACATTTTATTAGTCATTAAAACAAGGAGAATAAATATTTTCACAGTTACAGAGCACAACAATCTACAACATTAATATTGAACATAACTCCAAATACTTTTGAGTTCCTGCAAGATAAAGATCTCCGTAAAAAACATATGGCAATGGTTTAATTAATAAATTTGTAATTTCGCATATTGTGACCATAGTTAGCTTCACAATAAATAACCAAAATATTTTCTAGGTTTTCTAGTGAAAAACTGTGGCGCTTGTCTGTCAGAATCAATTTATACGCTGAAAAAGAACGTTCTACATCGACAGATGTGACGGGGGCGTACTTCATTTTCGGCACATGTTGGACAGGAATGCTGGTCAGGAGTGCTGGATTTTCCACGAAGTATGTCGGCAGCTGCACACAACTCCTTCACGCCAGTATTCTTCTGCAAAACCGTTTGCATTTTTTGCCCCTTCTTTTTCCCCTACTTCACCTGGCGCTTCATTAATTTTCATTTTGAATTCTTCAAGCAGAGAAATATTGTCGTAGATAGGTCTCCCTGAGCCTTCTAATTGTGATATTATTCTTGCCATAAATGTGTAGTGAGCCCAAATGTAAGATAAGTCCCGTTTTAAAGAATAATCTTTGAGTAACTCCATTGCTGCAGTTCCGGATGCAGCATCCTCCGGTATATTTTCAACCATCTTCTGGTCAGCTGAGAGATGCGCACTATAGTACTCCGCTGCCATCAGCCACGTGCCCCAGCGGGTGACAACAGGCCCTGGAGGCAGTGGGACATCTGGAAGCTGTCCTTTGAACGCCTGTATTCTTGATGGTGCCTTAACGAAAATTTTCTTCACCATAGATATTACTTTATTTAAAATTGTAGCCGTACTTGCTCTGCTATGCGGTTGATCCCATGCACTACACAAGTTACGTGCAGCATCAATGGGTAGAATACTTTTAATAGTCGAAACGCTGCTATGATATATGCAGCAGCATCAGTGACGGCACCTTATTCTCATCCACTCCGTTTGGGTATAGCACCTTAAACCCACAAACTGTGCTATTGTTTGTTGGTTAGTTTTTGCAAGCTGTTTTGAGTAAATCAAATGAACCCTGGATGGAGCATCTGGATCTAGCTTGCCAATAAGCAGGTTTGCAAGGTAATGGCCAAGACTATCAGTAGTTTCATACACAGAAATCCATATACAAGTTTCTCCAACATCTTCTCGGGATTTTGTGCGATGCAGCATTGTAAGCTGAATCCACATAATTCTTACGTAAAGTTGACTCTGCAGGAATAGACTGATGGCAGTACTTCTCAAGAAAACCTCTGAAAACAGGGTTTTCTAGTTTCCGAAAGGGGTTGTTTGCTGCCACAAATGCATGACATAAATCACTGTAGAACTTTTTTTTTTCGGAGGATTCATCAGATTTATTGGTTAAAAGAGTTTGCTTCAATTTTGACTTTCGTTCAACATTAGCTTTATGTGCGATTCCATCTGCATGCTGAGTTAAGTGAGATTTCTTAACACTCGAAACCTAATACGAGAGAAAGGGGAAATGCAGTTTAGAATCGCATATAAAGAGTATTTCGTATTACTAAAGGACAGCGATAAAAAAGAATCCTAACTCACAGGAAAATAAGAAGTCTAAGAAAAACATCAACTAATCTCCTTGTTGCATGGCTGGCAGAAAATAATTTTCCCGTCTCTTGTATAATGCGGAAAATCTTGCAGCCACTGCCTTATATGAGTAGACTTTGAACTAGCTGTTTTCAGCGATAAAATGCGCGAAGGGCAGTAATTTAGCTATAGAGGCCGTCTACGGTTAAAATTGTGATTTTTTAATGCGCATGAGTACCAGCTTATACGCAAATTGGAGCTTAGGAAAAAGTAGGTTTTAACCTAAAGATTCGTGATCTATTTTTTTCTTATGAATAATAAAACACCTGTAAAGAGTATTTGGTATTAACAGGGATAGCGACATAAAAAAATAAAAAAGACCGAAGTGTTAGGGAAATACGAAACATGAGGGCATATCAACTAGCCACCTTACTGCACGCAGGGCAGAAAATATTTTTTTCCCTCTGTCGTACAGTGTGGAAAAACGTATATGATGAAATAGGATATTAAAGCCGAAATAGGCAAAAATAGGCACTAACGTCGAAATAGGCTTTTTTAGGTCCTATAGAATTAACGCTATTACGTGTAAATAGCCATGAAACGCATAAGTACAAATTTTTATGCAAATAGGAACACAGAAACAAAATAGGTTTTTTCCTAAAATTCGCGGTCTACTTATGAGGTTTTGCTGTCTTGACGCCGTGAAGTTCTTCACTGAGCTGCCCCATAGCCATATAAATGAGGTGTGAGTACTATCCCTGTATTATCACTAACAGAATTTCACTCAGCCGTGATGCTTATGAATTTATTGCTCACATTTTGTTTGAGTTACCTGTTTCTTTCCCCTTGCACAGTGAGGCTTGACGACAGTTTTGTACATTGTCTCAATCTGTGCCGCGGCGGATTAGCCGTGCGTACTGAAGCGCCGTGCTGCGTTGCGCGCGTACGTTCGCCGTCGGGGGTTCGAATCCCCCCTCGGGCATGGATGTTCGTGTTGTCCTTAGGTTGGTTTCACTTAGTTGAAGTAGTTTGTAAGCTACGGACTAATGACCAAGAAGTTAAGTCCCATAGATTTACAAACATTTGAAACTTGAAAGTCGCGGTGGAGTAGCCGAGAGGTCTAAAGCACGTCGCTGCGGAGCGCGCGGCTGCTCGCCGTGGAGGTTCGAGTCCTCCCTGGGGCATGGGTGTGTGTGTTTGTCCGTAGGTTAGTTTACCTAGGTTTAAGTAGTTTGTAAGCTACGGACTGATGATCACGCAGTTTGGTCCGATAGATTTACAGACATTTGAACATTTTGAAAATTGAAAATCTCAATCTGTGCATACTCTGGACGCCAATAAATCTATTTTCATGAAGTAAAATCTTTCATATGTAATTATATGTTCATGTAATCTAAGTTCAAACATTAAAATCGCTTTTTATCGAGTTTCATAAAAACTGACTTACCTAGTTTTTTCCCCTGACCGTTCATATAGAGACATAAATAATCGTGAAATAAATGTAAAGATAGTCTTAATTCCCTGACTCAGCTATAAACAACAACTTATTCAGGAGGAAATACTTACGAATATGCGTATATTTTGCATCCTACTCCGCTGAAAGTAAGAGAATATAAACATATGAGAAACATTAATTGCTGCTGTGGTCAATTCTTATGTGACAGTCACTTTATTTTATGTGTAACAATTCGATATGGAGACTAATGATGCGGACATAAACGCATAGACTTATGAGTGTAATTACTTTTGCTTACAAAACGAACGTCTTGAAGATTCTGGCCGTTTGTGGTTCAGACGTAGCAACAGTTGTGGAATTGGTTTCGGCTATGTTGGGAAAGATTCTTTTTAATGTTTTATTGTCAAGTTTGTGAGGATTTTCCTTAAACTACAACTGTGGTGGCTGACCTGGAACATTAAATAATGTAGGTATTGCATTCCTCTTAGCTTCAACACCTACTGATTTGACTGGAATGGTAGTCAAGAAACCTTGATATTTCTCAGTAGAAAACTGAAGCCTTCTGCAAAATGAGAGGTTTTCATATGTTTTTAGCCATTTTTTGTTCTTAACTGAAAATGAAATTCTTCATTAAAAAGTCGAAGATTTCAAAATAATCTCAAATGTGTCATTTGGTACCCTCCAATGGTTCCTAGGAAACATTACAAAGACAAATTTGGAGTTAATTTCTTGTTGTTATCGATTTTTATGGCACTACATACCTTCCCTGTCGTAAAAAATGATGTTAATATCAATTTAAACGATACTATTCACACTCAATTGATATCGTATTCCGAAAAATGCCTTGCCAACCGATTGGGGCGCTGCTGTCGTGGGGTATATAGCAAAAATCAGTGGCAGTCTCGTTGAAATGGAAGCAGGCTTGACTTCGAAGACAACTAAACTCAGCACTTATACTGAAAGCACGTTTATTACGAACTCAACATACACGCAGCACTGACTGCCTCTCAGGCAGAGCGCTCTGCTATTTATACACAGACTGAATTTACTAGAAATTAGAAAAACAGTTAACATAAGAAACAAGTAGAATTTACAAGTGAACATAAGAAAGATGTAGGACCTTCTGGAATTGTTAATTACAAAGAAATAAATTTTTGCCGCTGGGCGGGATTGAACCGGCGACCTTCAGCACCGCAGTCCGTGACGCTATCAATTTTTTTTTTTCCTCATATTTTGCGTTCGTTGTTTCTGTTCGTTCTGGATTGCTCGTAGAATGGTTCGCCACGCCGGCATTCGGAGTTTGTGGTCTCTCTTTTGGCAATATGTTAGACCAGAGCTTTCCAAACTGGGTGTCGCGACACCCTGGTGTGTCGTGTAGTAGTATCAAGGGTGTCACGAGACTAACAAATTTAGACTCTAAACAAAAAAACTTGTCATAAAATAACACAAAATATCCTTCTCTTCATACTACCCTGCAGACTGCTTCAGCAGTAGTGGGCACTCAGGGTTCGTTCAAGCAGCCGCCAGTTGCCAGATTCCAGCAAACTGAGCGTGCGCAGAGCTGCTGCTGATACTCGATAACAGCTCTTCCCATGCGCAGTTTGCTGGAACTGGCAGCTGCTTGAACGAACCTTCACTGTAGTCTGCTGTCTTTCTCAAAAAGCTGCACCTGAGCGTTTTTTAATGGATTTATCAAAGCCTCGTCACCCTCGGTAGCGTTTCTTACAATTAAATGTCAATAAATGATACAGTCCACCCCCATGAACCACAGACATTGCTGAGGTGGGGTGGCTTGCGTGCCTCAACGATGCAGATAGCCGTACCGTAGGTGTAACCACAGCGGAGGGGTATCTGTGGAGAGGCCAGACAAACGTGTGGTTCCTGAAGAGGGGCAGCAGCCTTTTCAGTAGTTACAGGGGCAACAGTCTGGATGATTGACTGAGCTGGCCTTGTAACATCAGCTAATGTGGCTTTGCCACACAGCTACTGCGAACGGCTGAAAGCAAGGGGAAACTACAGCCGTTACTTTTCCCAAGGACATGCAGCTCTACTGTATGAAAATATGATGATGGCATCCCCTCGGGTAAAATATTCCGGAGATAAAATAAGTAAAATAAGTCATGGTTGCAAAATTTTAACACGAATTATCTACAGGAGAATGGAAAAGCTGGTAGAAGCTGACCTCGGGGAGGATCAGTTTGGATTCAGGAGGAACATAGGAACCCGGGAGGCAATACTCACTTTACGTCTTATCTTAGAAGATAGATTAAGGAAAGGCAAGCTTACATTTTTAGCTTTTGTAGATTTAGAGAAAGCATTTGACAATGTTGATTGGAATACACTCTTTCAAATTCTGAAGTCAGAAGGGGTAAAATACAGGGAAAGGAGAGTTATTTACAACTTGTACAAAAGCCAGACCGCAGTTATTAGAGTCGAAGGGCATGAAAGGGAAGCATCAGTTGGGAAGGGAGTAAGCCAGGGTTGAAGCCTTTCTCCGATGTTATTCAATTTGCGAGCAGGCGGTGAAGGAAGGCAAGGAAAAATTTGGAATAGGGATTAAAGTTCAGGGGGAAGAAATAAAAACATTGCGTTTTGCTGATGATATTGTAATTCTGTCACAGACAGCAAAGGACCTGGAAGAGCAGTTGAATGGAATGGACAGTGTGTTGAAGAGAGCGTATAAAATGAAAATTAACAAGACCAAAACTAAAATAATGGAATGCAGTCTTAGAAAGTCGGGCGATGCTGAAGGAATTAGATTAGGCAATGAAACAATGAAGGTGGTAGATGAGTTTTATTACTTGGGTAGTAAACTAACATGCGATGGTCGCAGTACACAGGATATAAAATGCAGAATGGCAATGGGAAGAAAAGCATTTTTGAAAAAGAGAAATTTGCTAACATCGAATACTAATTTAAGGGTAAGCAAGCCTTTTCTGAAGACATTTGTGTGGAGTGTTGCCTTGTACGGGAGTGAAACATGGATGATAAGCAGTGCGGACAGGAAGAGAATAGAGGCTCTTGAAATGTGGTGCTACAGAAGAATGCTGAAGATTAGGTGGGTAGATAGCATAACTAATGAAGAGGTACTGAACAGAATTGGTGAGAAAAGGAATTTTTGGCATACCCTGACTAAAAGAAGGGATCGCTTGGTAGGACACATTCTTAGACATCGGGGAATTGTAAATTTAGCATTGGAGGGAAGTGTGTGGGGTAAAAATCGCAGAGGGAGACCAAGAGACGCGTACAATTAGCAGATTCAAGTGGATGTGGGTTGCCGTTCTTATGAGGAGATGAAAAGGCTTGCTCAGGATAGAGTAGGGTGGAGAGCTGCATCAAACCAGTCTCCGGACTGAAGACCATAACAACAACAACAAATGATCCAGTGGCTGTAGAAGCTGTCACAGATCGTAAAAGCAGTCGCAATTGTCCAATGACTAAAGCTATTCAGTAGCGATGTTTAGTATGGCGTATGGCCGGATGATTAACGGAGAGTAGTATTTGAAATGCAGTGATTGTTGGTTCGAATCCTGATATGCGTTAATATTTTTTTCTCTCAGTTTCTTGTATGTAACAGATTCTGGGACTAGAAGTGACATTCATATTCTTACTTGTCAAAAATATTTATCCATTTTTTCCGAATATGTCGGGACTGCCGAGGACGTGGTGAAGCAAGAACCTAACAATAGAACTTAAATAAATCATCACTTGTCATTAATACATCCTCTTTAATTCTGAAAATAATGTGATAATATTGAACTGAAAGGGAACAGCCACTGTGCTATCTAAATCAGAAATCAGAGCAGCTAATTTGCAGATGCCGTTTTCAATCAATCCAGCAAAACTGTATATGGCTCTGACAAGTAGGCCTATACACGACAGCGAACGGAAATTCAGTTTTCGTGTTTCGAAAGTTGGGTCGCATGTAGAAGAAGCAAGTGTTACTGTGTGAGATAGGCATTGTCGTCTGCGGTGTTACTCTGTTGTACATCTCCGTAGTTCCTAATGTTTACTTTTCTTGCGATGAGTGTACGTAACTGCTGCAGTCAGGATCAACATTAAACATGTCAGTGCGTACGAGGATTTCAGTTTCGTTTACAAACTACATTTAAGCGATACTTCATTTCCGCCCCCCCCCCCTCCCCCACCGCTAGAACCATCTAAATTCTACCGTATGTATTTACATTAGTGAAAGGGTGTCACGCAAAACTGTATGCTATAAAAGGGTGTCGCCATGAGGAAAAGCACTGTGTTAGACCTTTTCGAATATGCGACCGCTTCCAAGTAAAAATATTCTGGCGACCGCCTCCAAATGAAAATATTCCGGCAACCCACCTCATGAACCGTAACTAAACAGTGTTATCTCAAAGGCAACTAATTTAATCTTCTTTCTTTTGCTGCAACTTTCTTTTAAATGGTTGGGCGAAGTTTTGTGTGTGTGTGTGTGTGTGTGTGTGTGTGTGTGTGTGTGTGTGTGTGTGTGTATTTTTCAGAATGGAACACATTCTTCTATTTTTACTCAACTTATGACAGGAAATATAGTTTGCTTAAGAGTGTTTCGCATTTCAGACAAGACTCAGAAGCGAATATTGCTCATTGGGAAAGGTCCTGCTGTGTAAAGAATTTGTGAAGAAGTAGATCTTTTTTTACAATTTTTCAGAATTATTTATTGTATCATGTTCTTTTACCTAACGAATGGTCCCTAACAACAGTTTTCAGACTTCGCTCTTATTCATCAGTAGCTAAAAACCCGGCGTTGCCCGGGTATTTAATAACATGTCATACTTATGGGGGAATAATAAAAGAAATAATGCTGTCTTGCATAATGTAAAAAATAATAACTGCAGTATACAAACAAAGAAAGGTAGTCATGAAGATGCAAATGATATGTAACCTTAATACATTCATTTAATACAAAACCTGATTATAAACAATATTTCTGATTACTTTTCTAAGATCTAATATGAATAACTCCTTTGGGGAGTCCAGCCCTGACCAAGCGACATGTAGTTGTCTGTGTGAGAAACCACTCTGCGGTATTCGATAGGTTGCCCCGTGATTTATTAATCGTAATAGAAAATGCAAGTCTCACTGAAACTACAGTCTCCAGAAGTTAAAAGGTATACCTGCCGTAAATAATAGGTATTCTTTGGATATACACTGTTTAATTCTCTTCCTTTCCCTATAGCTCTATAGAAGTCTCTTGTTTTAGCCTACAGCCTAGTACGCTCTACAATTGCTCCAGTTGTCGAAAGCACAGTCAGTTTTCAGGAATTTCTTTCAGCTGGCTGGAATACAGGAATGTTTTAGTGGTAAATACGTAAATGTATTGATACCTGGCGCATGATGTGAAAGGGTTTTACCCATTGCAGTAAACAGGGTGAATCACCTAACACTTGCACCGCAAATATTGCGGAAACGGAAAGTGCGATTGATGTGCGGTTTTCACAGTATGTATTGGTAGTCAGGGGCTCGTATTTTTAGCCAACAAACGGATTGCAATATTACTTAGAAAGTGTATTTTTTGCTAACATACAATTTTTCAAATGAAACAATGGTTGTTTCTATCATGCACTGGAATTTTTGACACCAGCTTTAAACAAAGAATTTTCAATGACATTTTTATCACGTTTAGTTTGGCAGCTAAAACCGTTCGCAGTTTTGGGAGCGGAGGCTGCGATAGCGTAGCTGACTGGCCGAGTGGCTAGCCCCTGGGGCACGGCCCACTGTCTCATGACCGCCAGCCAGTCAGCCACGCTGTTGTAGTCTCCGCCCCCAAAACTTTGAATAGTTGTAGCTGCCAAACTAAACGTGGCAAAAATGACATACCAAATTCTTTGTACACAGCTAGTGTCAAAAACTCAAGTGCATGCCAGAAACAACCATTGTTTCATTTTAAAAATTGTATGTTTGCATAAAAAATGCACTTTCTAGGTATTTTTACAATATGTTTATTGGCTAACAATACTAGTCCTTGACTACCAATCCATTCTGTGAAAATCGCATATCAATCGCACTTTCCGTTTCCGCAATATTTGCTGTGCAAGTGTTAGGTGATTCACCCTATATACTAGCTCATATTTATTCAAGTACATGTTGAAAAATTGTATAATTTTGTAGGTATATATTCATTTATATGTGCCTGTTGGTAAAATCTGTTACGAATGCACATAGTAGTAAGAAATTAATAGATTAAAACCTGGTGGGTAATGGGGCGGTTTTCCATGAACGTTACTGTTTATGTCCTCATATCTCATTAACGTGTCGTAACTTACTGCGATACAACTTCGAAGGCATATTGAGCTATTTGTGTGTGTAAACGTTTCTGCGACTACAATTTGTAGCGTAGAAATTATAAATCGCTATTTTCAGCGACCTTTACAACGTTCAAGGATAAAAGTGCAGCCTTCAATCGCAAAATCAAAATTGTAACATCATACCGAATGCAGTAGTTTAGTCCATGAACAGTGGAAAAGTAAAAAGCGAGAAACTGTTTTCCTTTCATCAGTTTGCTGTGGTTGCCAGCGAGAAAAAGTTTAATAAAGGTTTGAAATTATGTTTAATGTTTGTTGCAAGTCGCTCAGTACTCTCATTCCCATACAGTGTATGAATAAAGTCTCATCACACGATACGGCAGTTTTTGCTATCCCTGTTGTTAATGACGTCATATCTCCTGAACCATGTGTGCATGTGATTTTTACGCCTACAGAAATTGTTACCTTACGGTAAGGAATATGTGTACCAAATTTGGTTGAAATTGGTCCAGTAGTTTAGGAGAAAATGAGCAGCATCGTTACTTCATGCAGCAGCTTATCGCGTATCTTATTGTTTATGACGTCATATCTCGTGAACTGTGTGTTGTACGTGACTTATTAAACTTTTAATGGGCAGTCCTCAGTCGCAAAGTACGAATATAATCGTAACCAGGTTTCAATGCCGCTATGGGCACCTTCTTCAGACGAAGATTAATGTGTTAAAACTACATGTCAAGATCTAAAATAATACAAGAAATATTTGACATACTCAGATTGTCATACCTAAAAAGTAAATAATTGTGGCCAGGTGGAGCAGTCACTATGTGCTGCAATGTCTCCGCTGCTAACGTCGACATGCACAAAAACTGTTGTACGTGATTCTTTACAGTTACGGCGATCGTCCTCATGGATTCAAGCTTACATGTACAAACGTTCATAAAGATTGGAACAAAAGTGTAGATTTGTATGCAATACGTACACACAAACATATCGACACAGAGATGAACATACTTTATTGTAAAACAGTCTATGATCAATTCACGATGAATGTAACGAAAGGAACTCCGTAATTTTAATATATATATATATATATATATATATATATATATATATATATATATATATATATATATATATATATATATGAAGATTTGTCTGTATGTCCTCAATGTGTTCATAAACCATTCATTCGATCGAAATGAAACTTAAGTTTTGGTGAACTGTTCACCATACGCCCACAAAGGTTCCTGTCCCAAAAAGAAAAGAGCACGACCCATAGCTCAGGAGATATGACGTCATAAATAATGAGAGGCCACCGCGTGAGGATACCCAGATTTATGCGTCAATTATTGGAAAATGGGAGTAGTTAGGGACCTGCAACAAAGTTTGCATGTAATTTCGGACGTTTATGAAGCGTTTTGTAACTGACTCCCCCCCCCCCCCCTTCTCCACAAAATGATGAGACGAAAATAAGTCTACCGCTCACAACAGCTTCGCTATAGATGTCGTAAAACTGTCGCATCAAGCATGACCTTGTATCAAATAAAGTTAGCATTACAGATTTGCATGTTACTATTTATTTTTGTCTCAAGTCTCCCTTTAGTCTCTTGCATCCAAAATTAAGCAATGTTTTCTTAATCTCTATTTATATAAAAGCGAAATGACACTCACAGACTTAACACGAAATGTCGAAAACTACTTCACCTATGGAGCTAAAATTTGGCAGGAATGTAGTTTATGGTAGAAAACGTCAGCTAATAAAGTATTTTGTGATAGGTATATGGCGGAGCATACTTGAGAAGCCTGTTATCAAAGGTGGACATCTGTCGTTTGCAAATAACTGAGATAAACGCCATTTTTATTACGAAACGTGGAGTTAATACGTATGCATGCTAGTTTAGTGATCATTTGCAACTAAATGATGACCAAACTAGCATGCATACGTATTAACTCCACGTTTTCGAGACATGTCCGCCTTTGATAACAAGCTACTCACTTCTACAGACTCACGAAATCTACAGTTTCACTCCGATCTTCACGAAATTTTGCATACTTAACCTTCAAAGCAGGAGGACGGTCACCGCTACCTTAATTTTCATACAGTGCGTGGGGAGGGTACTTTGCAACATAAAAATGGATCCTAAAATGCCTTGGTCGCGCCATAACGTGAGAACGGCTCGACCGACTTCATGGATCCTTCTTTTTTTCTGTTGTTTTCAGAACAATTGTTGTATAAAATAAAACTGAAATATTTGATAACAAAAAAGTGCGTTTTTCAATGTGACCCTGCGTTTCTATAGCATAGAAATCTATAGCTTTGTTCCGATATTGATGAAGTATCTACCTTAAAAACAAGAGGAAAGTCACTATCTCTATAAAATTTCGTTCGATGCATGGTGGATGACACTTAACTTACGGAATTTTACAAAATGCATATTTTTGCTCCAATCTTTATTAATTTTGCACACATGACATGACCTTTAAACAAAGAGGAACATCACTGACAAAGAAAGTACGCGGGCTCGAACAAACACAAATATACCAAAATCTTGTGAGAGATAATGTAGATGTCCCTTATTGCACTAGCGATACTCTCGCATCTGCAAAACTTTGCAGTCGCCCATTAGAGAGGCCTACGCGTGTGCCACGCCGCATTGCACATTGAGATGCCGGTACGCCGGTCGGGACCAGTGGGGACAGTGTGGTGAGCCTCTGAACTTGCGTTTTGTGACGTTATTTGTGTAGTGAAACGTCAGATGGGTTGTCGATTGGTAATCAGTTCTGCTAATGTACTGCGATTGGTTAAGATGAAAGTCCGAAGAGCCCTTATTCGTGAAAATAGTATTAGTGATGAAGATGAATCATTCGCAAGTTTTCGGGTATCTTTTATAGTGCAGAAATATGAGCATAAATTAGAAACACTATAATAGATACCAGGTAAGATGCGAATGCTTCATCTGCTACACCAATACCATCTTCACGAAGAAGGTGTCTTCGTAACTTCATCTAAACCAGTCAAACTATATTAGCAGAATTGATTACCAATCGCCGACCCATCCGACGCTTCACTATGAAAATAACGTCATAAAACGTAACTTCAGAGGCACACTGCACCATCACTACTTGTTTACCGGAAGGTCAATGTGGAATGCGGCATGGAACATGCAGAGTTTTGCAGATGCGTGAGTATCACCAGTGCAATAAGGGACCTTTACATTATCTTTCACACGATTTTCGTGTATTTGTACTTATTCGAGCCCACGTACTTTCCTTGTGAGTAGATAAATGTTTTTATGGTACATGGCAGAGGGTACATTGCAGAAAACTTTGCTGAGAGAGGGAAAGGTGGAAACTAACAGAGAGATGGGAGAGAAAGAGGTGGATGCAGAGAGAGGGTGGAAGGGTAGGTGGACTACGAAAGTGTAGGGCAACGCCAGTTTACAGCTAGTTACATATATGATTTAGGCATACGTTTTTGTGTCACTGAACTGATAAAATTATTTTATGGTGCAATTACTACCTCCTGTGACGACGTCCCCCCAAGAAAGAGTTTTTGACCCCTTGGGGGTCCCGCACCACAGGCTGAAAAACACTGTGCTGGACTGTGGTGATACTTAGTGACGAAATACCGGCCGCTATGGCGATAATCACCAGCGGACTGCACAGAAATGCGCCCGGTGGAGCTAAGCGTTATCAGCGGCAGACAAGTGTCCGCTGTGTGAGCTCTTCCGCGCCAGCTGCGTGTAAACAATACTGTACACTGCACGAGGAGCAGCGTTGCGTCAGCTGGTGGCGGTGGAGCGTTCAGTGAGCACCACTGCCGGCTGATGAAACGCCACGCCAGGGAGTCCCTGCCGGTTGCGTCAGCACAGACCTGGAGGGACGGCCGGACAGAGGTCAGGAATGCACGCCGTGACGTAACCACACCGCCTCGCCGCTCTACTGTGTGCTGGTCAGGGCAGGGCAGCGAGGATCAGGGCTGCCAACTCGCACGGTAATAATTATGCGGCAGGGCCACCAACTCTCTCGTATTACACAGGCTCTCCCCTATTGTAATACCTTTTTTATTAATTTTCCCGTCTCCCCCATTGCCGGCCTGTTTCTCTCGCGTATATCTCCAGTAATTTTGTTGTTGAGGTTTTCAGTCTTGAGAATGGCCTGTCTACTCCATCCTGAGCAAGACTCTCCATCTCCGCATAAGAACGGCAACCCACGACTACTTCAACCTGCTTGCTGTGTTCATCTCTTGGTCTCACTCTGCACTTTTTACCCCTCACATTTCCCTCCAATACTAAAGTAATGATTCCTTGATGTCTCAGAATGTGTCCCACCAATCACTTCTCTTACACAAGATATGCTAGGAATGTCTTTTCTCCCCAATTCTGTTCAGCACCTCCTCATTAGTTACACTATTTCCACTCACAATCTTCAACACTCGTCTATAATATAATCCAAATGCTTCTATCTTCTTTCTGTCTGAACTTCTTATTGTCCACATTTCACTCGCATACAATACTACACTCCAGACAAATGACTTCACAAAGGACTTTCTAACATTTAAATTGATGTCAACAAATTTCACTTCTTTAGAAATCCTTTTCATACCTTAGCTTCTTTACTTTCGCCATCAGAAGATATTTTGCTATTCTAATAACAAAACTCATACTTTTATTGTCTCATTACCTAATTTAATTACTTCAGCATTGCCTCATTTTCTTACACTGCATTTCATTTCCCTTGTTTTCCTCTTCTATTTACTTTTTTATCTAAAGTAGTTAACTACGTTGGTCATCGGTCGCTAGACTTACAAAGCACTTAAACTTACGGCTCATTGGCCTGGTGCAAGTCTTTCAATTGGACACCACTTCGGCGACTTGCATGTCCCTAGCCTACCCCAGTTAGGAAACCTACAGCTTAACGTGGAATCCGAACCACGTGTCATTTCTGGCGACTCCTCACATGGTTCGGAGGTGAATGATGGGTTAAAGTGCAGTCTGAAAAAATCCGAGGTCCGATCGGGTTTCCATTCGGGTGCTTTACCCCAAGACCACCGGGCCTGACTGACGGAACCTGTGCTAAGGACAACACAAACACCCATGCCCAAGGGAGGACTCGAACCCCCGACGGCGAACGGCCGCTTTCCCAATAGTTAATGTTCACCTTATAGCCTTATTTTAAGACACTGTCCTTTCCGTTCATTACCGCTTTAGGGTGCTTTGCTGTTTCTGACAGAATTACTATGACATCAGCAAACCACAAAGTTTTTATTTCTTCTCACTGAGCTTAATACCCTCTCCAAATTTATCCTTGCATTCGTTCCCAGCTTGCTGAATATACAGACTCGATTCCATCACTCCCTTCCAAAACAATGCTTCCCTTTCATGCCTTTCGACTCGACTAATTTTTGTGCAAGTTTTTCGTTCATTATACTTTACCCTTACTACCTTCACAATTGAAAGCCCGTTTTTTTCAAAACTCCCTTTCTGCGGAATTGTAAATTTTCCGAAAATGAAAAAAAAGTTTAAGGGTTTGCGTATTAATGAAAATTTTGCAAACTATACAAGTAAAGATTTATTTCCTAAACAGAAATTGATACATAGGGGCCACTACGGTCGGCGATTCGAATCCCCCCTCGGGCATGGATATTTGTGCCGTCCTTAGTATTAGTTAGTTCATCAGTAGTTTGTAAGTTTAGGGACTGATGACCCCATAGTTAAGTCCCATAAGCTATACAAACATTTGAACATTTGATACATAGGAAAATCAAAAGAATAATATGCAAACATTAAAAATTATGAAATTATTTCAAAACTCTCTTTCTGCACAACACATATAATTAAAACATTTTTCTCGTTGTCCATTGACGAACGAAACACACTAAACAAGTATCGTACATAAAATTTTTTAATCGTATTCCTGAACCAGATTGCAGTAATTATATTAATCTAAACATTTAAATATTTAAAGTGAATCCGATTATCAGTTTCTACAGCATCTTAGTTTTCCATCACATCACTTATATTCGCACTTCCCACAGCACTATCCCCCTTCATTATAACTTCATAGAACTCCTTGGCATCATCAGGTATTTCAATGAACTTCATCAACCTCGCAACATCTAGACTCTTTTCTTTACTGACATGATTCATCGTTTTCATTTTGTGGGCTGCGTCCATGGTTCTGAAAGATTTTTGTCCTTTCTTCACTACAGTTGACTCGTACAGTACGTATATCTAACACGAATCTGAACACAGCAGTTACATTTCTTTTTATTGAATAACTTGGGCTTTGGAAATACTAAAAAGCAATTTGGACTTCAGAATACTGACGGACTTCTGTTTGAGGTTATACACATTGCAGTGATCTTGCAGCCACCATGGTCTCTGAGGATGTCATCATACTGCTTAGGTTATGTAATTTCTTCTTTCTCTCAATACTTTTTTTTTTCATATTACCGAACACTTGATCGGGAGGCACATAACTGTGACTCCATATTGGAAAGTAATGGTCAATATTTGTAACAACTGTAGACTTTTTCAGGCATCTTGATAATGTTGCCATTAAAATACTGTTCTAGTTTTGTGAAATGCTTGAGTCTGAGGAAAGTCTTAGAACTCTGTTCCGAACTCCTTCCCTTCGGATATTGTTTTCCAGACATTCAAAGTAGTCGTTCATTGCTGAGGTAACGTCATTAGCTCCACGACTTACCTATGTCTCCAGCCATGTATACAATTTTATTTTTGTCTTGTCTACTGGCGTGCCAAGGGTCATGACACACAACTTGTACAACCACACCTGCCTCAGATAAAATGCTTCACCTACTGAAACCATAGGAAGAGGTTGGTTTTGCTGCGTGTCAAAAACCACACCTGTGTTATTCTTATTTGTTAGCTCTTAATTTTTTGTATTCTGTATCCAGCTCTAGCCTCG
The DNA here is from genome assembly GCA_026315105.1 of Locusta migratoria. Lineage (NCBI taxonomy): Eukaryota > Metazoa > Arthropoda > Insecta > Orthoptera > Acrididae > Locusta > Locusta migratoria. Next base: position 303,323,836 of record CM048751.1, read on the forward strand.
TTTCTTAAGCTCTTGTTGTTTTTAGCAAACGTTCTTTGCAAGTGGAGCACGTATAAAAGTGAGGATTCTCGAATCCCAGATTGAATGTGCTGTAGAAAATTTGCTTGTACTTCGAAAGTGAGCACACGGACTTCCAACATTCTCTCTTGGCAGAATTGATTGTGCATTTTATTTCAGTTCAGATCTGGTGCTACATACGCTCGTGTACATTTCTTGCGACTGTAATGTCTTTGCCTACACTTGTATTTCTTTATGTGATTTTAACTGCTTTACTCGGTTGTTTCTCGAGAACCTCCGGAGGATTTCTTTTATTTGTTAGAAAGTAGCGTGCAATACGAGCGAGCCTATCACGTGATGCACCTGCGATAGCTTGAAATGATTTTGCGCAGACGTACAGGCATCTACCGAACACAATTTTTTTATGAAATACTTTAGTGACACATGTTGGAATTTTTACCGCCAGAGGAGTCCTTTCATTTCGCGGGGCGGCTAACCGCTATGTATTTGAGAAGTTATGTGTCTTGTTCTGGTTTGCATGCATTGATGTACAGTAGCTTTCAGAAATCTGGAAAGTAATCAAATAAAATTCAATTAATTTCAAATATAGCGAATGCAATGCTAGTCTGTTTCAGCCACTGAATGAAATATTAATAATAAGTAGTGTTAAATTCTTAACATCCAAGTCATTGTAGGTTAAGTCAGCAGCATAACAGTCCCTCATCCCTCTTACGGACGTATAAGGTGACCACATCTGGCACCCAAAGGCCCTGCATTTTCTTTGTGGTATCTTCCATATGTTCTTATACGTTACACTTTCCTTCTCTTTCTGCCACTTTCAACTTGTATTACAGATTCCGAATATTCTTCTGTCATTTTATTTTATATAAATTACTATACACAGGTTAAGAATAAATGCAGCACTTTTGTTGTCTCATACAGACATTGGTGCAACCAACAATAATGTAACAACAAAGCAAAAGGACAGAAATCAGTTGCCACGAAGAATTATTGTTACTTCCGCAGATGTCGCCAACACGCTAATAAAATCCAAAAACCATACAGCCTACAGAAAGTAGCTGCAAAAACCGAGTTTTGTTTTAACAGTTTCATCGCAGAAAGCTAGTTTTGAAATAACTGAGGTACTTTGTTAGATTCTAAGAATGGAAGTAACTGGGTTTTGAAAGAACTGTTTTCGGATTAAGAAAGGCGGCTATCTCAAATCGTATAAGCTGTAAAAATCTTACTTTGACAGTTTTCTGCAGGAAGCGAGTTTTGGAAAAATGGTCTTCAGTTTGTGTGTGTTCCAATCAACATTATCAAAAGCTTTCTCTCAATCTACAAAATCCAAAATTGTAGGTTTACCTTTCAATAACCTATCTTCTAGCCTCGTCTGTAAATAATTCGAGTTACTTTTTTGTAACTACGACTTACTGAACTGAACTGATACTTCTAGAGTGATTGCCGTTATAACCCGAAACCTGTCAGGTACCATACCTGGAATTCTCTCATCGGGTAGGTATCCCAGACTTGCCGCATTTACCGGGGCAGTACCGATTTTTAAACCTGTGCCCCGCCTAAATGTCTCGCGAGCCCTACATTTGTACCGATTTCAAATGTTAATTTTAGACAAGTTATGTATGTTATTATAAATGAAACAACTAGTGTGAAGTGCGAATGTGTAATATAACATTTTCAAATACAAAAATTAATGTGAAGTAATGAAGGTGTGTTATTAAGAACGCATCAAAACGTTTAATGTCCTATATGACGGATCAAAACATATGTCGTCAGAAATATATATGGATTTTCTAACGTAACTTAAAAAATGATCTTTTGCAAGGTATATGCGCAAAACGGATCTATCTGTGAAAACAGCTTAAAATTGTATTGAGTAGTTTAGCAGATATCAGTTTTTCGCTTCTCCTGGAAATTTGAATCAACAGACATTATACGTTTTGATTAGTTGCTCCTCATATGCAGTACAAAATAGCCTATCAATTGGTAGGAGCACAAATTGTGAAATGCTATAAATATAGACGATCACAGCTAAAATACAAATTTAAAGTAAAGAAATGTACTTAATATCACATGTGAGCATGTAAGCTTTTACTAATAATCAATTTTAAATTACGTTTTGACAGAATAACGAAATAAGTCATAAAAGCCAAATCCACTGAGTAGATAAATTGTGAATGCGCATTATTCTTTCCAGTCAGTCTTGTTACAGAATTGAAAATACTCATGACTCATAGTTTCACAAATGTTAGGAAATTTCCTTTTAATATTTTATACTATGATAAATGCAATATTCATTGTTACTTCTCATATTTAAGTATATTTTTGGTTATTAGGAACGCATATGATTGTCTAAATGTTACTAAAAGGTGACGTCACATTCCAGCTTGATTAATAGATTATCAAATGTTATTAATATTCACAGGAGCGCCGACTCCGTGGATGCTTCGGGGCTTGTGCACCCCCCAAGAATTTTTTGGGGGTGCAGAGTATCCACATAAAATTGAGGTGGAAAATAAAATTGTATTAAAAAATATATATTTTTAAAAAAAATAAAAAAAACGGGAAAAATCAAAACCTACCTTATGAGTCAAGAGGCAATGCAAAACGTGACCATAGCGAGAGACGATATTTCATACGTGAAAGAGATGATCAGTTTTGTACGCGGGTCCCCAAGTGAGTAGTAATGAGTGTCCGTGTTTTAGCCACTATGCTAGCTTTATTCATCCTGAAGCACTTCGGTCCTTTTGACCTATCAGGTGTACGTATTTATGAACATTCAATTGTGTTCTTTCACAATTTAGCTTGAAGAATCTGATGCTGATGCTAAAGTTAATCGTTTTTCATTTATCTTTGTCACTTCCCTTGTTATTAAAATTATAGATTCATTTGAAATTTGTAATGCTTTTCTCTCAGGCTTAAAAAGCATTGGACTATACTAACACTGTCAGAGATGTCATGAAGTTATCTCGAAGTGATGAAAGTTTCGATGAAGTATACAGCTCTTGCTTGGAACTGACGAAAAACATTTGATGTCTGACTTCAAAATCTCAAAATATTTCAAATATTTCTTTAAACCTTGGTGACGGTGTTCTACCAGACCGTTTTGTCAGAAAGAATAGCTTCGCACAAAAACTGTTAAATTATTTCATTGGTCGTGTAGAAGTTTTGGGGTGTTACTTATATCGAAATATCCACTTCGGCCAATTAGATCGCTTTATTGTAATGTCCTAATGCAGCCATGCTTTCCTTTTCTTCCTCCTCCTTCTTCCTTTTATCTTTCAAAGGCCAGATAACTGCCTATTTACTTTTATCAAGTATAGCTCATTCAAAAATGCATGAACATGATTTTCAGGAGGGTTAGTTTCGAACATTCGTGAACCGTGATATAGAGTACCCACACTCATTTTCAAAAGACGGCGCCTCTGAATATTCTGATAACTGATTGTCAATTTAATATTTTTATGCTTGTAACAACTCTAACAATGCAGGGCAGTGTTGGGAATACTATATGAAGACGGCCTGCAGAGGTTGTGGAGGTGCACTTCTCAATGAGATTTCGAGGCAGTCAGCAAATTAAATTTTCATTATTAAAGGTGAATATTGTAACTATGAAGTTTATTTGGGAGTAGGATTAAATTACTGATTCAAATTAACCTGGTGTTGCTCCACGTAGCTTCAAACTACCGGAGTGTCGCGGTGGAATGGCCGAGCGTTCCAAGGCGTCTTGCTGCTGAGCGCGCCGCTGCTCGAGTCCTCCCTCAGCAGGCATGGGAGTATTTGTTGTCCTTGTTGTTGTTGTGGTCTTCAGTTCGGACGGAGACTGGTTTGATGCAGCTCTCCACAATACCCTATCCTGAGCAAGCCTCTTCATTTCCACATAAGAATGGCAACCTACATCTGTCTGAATCGGCTTACTGTATCCATCTCTTGGTCTTCGGTTTTTACCCCACACACTTCCCTCCAACGCTAAATTCACAATCCCTTGATGTCTAAGAATGTGCCTTACCAATCAATCCCTTCTTTTAGTCAAGGTATGCCAGAAATTTCTTTTCTCCCCAATTCTGTTCAGTACCTCCTCATTAGTTACGCGATCAACGCACCTAATCTTCAGCACTCTTCTGTAGCACCATATTTCGAAAGCCTCAATCCTCTTCCTGTCCACATTGTTTATCGTTCATGTTTCACTCCCATACAAGGCAACATTCCACACAAATTCCTTCAGAAAGGACTTCCTTAGGCTTAAATCAATATTCGATGTTAACAAATTTCTCTTTTTCAAGAACGCTTTTCTACCCATTGCCATTCTGCATTTTATATCCTCTGTACTGCGACCATCATTTGTTATTTTACTGCCCAAGTAACAAAACTCATCTACCTCCTTTATTGCTTCGTTACCTAATCTAATTCCTTCAGCATCACCTGATTTTCTTAGACTGCACTCAATTACCCTAGTTTTACTCTTATATGCACCTTTGAGCCCACTGTCTATTCCGTTCAACTGCTCTTCCAGATCCTTTGCTGTCTCTGCCAGAATTACTATGTCGTCGGAAAAAGGTAATGTTTTTAATTCTTCCCCCTGAACTTTAATTCCTTCACCAAATTTCTCCTTGCTTTCCTTTATAGCTTGCTCAATGTACAAATTGAATAACATTGGAGAAAGGCTACAAACCTGTCTTACACCCTTTCCAACCGCTGCATCCCTTACATGCCCTTCAACTCTGACAACCGCTGTCTGGTTTTTGTACAAGTTGTATATAACCTTACACTCACTATATTTTACTCCTGCTTGCTTCAGAACTCGAAAGAGTTTATTCCAATCAACATTGTCAAAAGCCTTCTCCAAATCTACAAAAAGCTAGAAATGTAGGTTTGCCTTTTCTTAATCTATCTTCTAGGATAAGCCGTAAAGTGAGTATTGCATCCCGTGTTCCTACGTTTCTCCTGAACCCAAACTGATCCTCCCCGAGGTCGGCTTCTACCAGCTTTTCCATCCTTCTGTAAATAATTCGTGTTAATATTTTCCAACCATGACTTATTAAACCGATGGTTTTGTAGTTTTCACACCTGTCTGCACCTCATTTCTTTGGTATGGGGATTATAACATTTTTCTTAAAGTCTGAGGGTACTTCACCCCGTAGTTAAGTCCCTTAAGCTTAACAAACAATTGATTTTTTTTATTTTATTTATTTATTTATTTATTTATTTATTTATTTTTTTTTTTTTTTTTTTATTTTTTTTTTTTTTTATTTTTTTTTTTTTTTTTTTGGTCCTTCAATTGTTTCTTACATCTTACACACCAGGTGAAACAATTTTGTCATGGCTGGTTCTCCCAGAGACTTCAGTAGCTCTGAGGTTGTTGTCCTTAGGTTAGTTTAAGTAGTTTGTAAGCCTAGGGACTAATAACTAGTGAAGTCAAGTCCCATAGATTTACAAACTTTTCATTCTTTACAAGAAGTTACAGCAAACAACAAGGCACCGTACAGAATTTTGGGTTCTGTCACAACTCGTGAAGGAATGAGTAGTCTTGGTTTCGTCGCAATTTGAAAGTCCCCATTCTTAATCATTCATAGTTATAGAAAACTGTAATTACAGTAAAACATCATTTCAGCGACTTCCTTCTAAAAAAAAGTCGTAAAATTATGACTGTGATTGTTTCGTGTGCGAAATTCAGTTCACAAAACCGACGAGAGGCGACATTACCTTCTAACAGTGAAGCGACTGGAAATGACGTAGCCGGCCGCGGTGGCCGAGGTGACTGAGGCCCTCCAGTCACGGTCATCATGGCCACTACGGTCGGGGGTTCGAATCCCCCCTCGGGCATGGATATTTGTGCCGTCCTAGTTCGTAAGTAGTTCATAAGTAGTTTGTAAGTTTAGGGACTGATGACCCCGTAGTTAAGTCCCATAAGCTTAACAAACATTTTTTTGAAATGACGTATAGGTCTCCTACAAATTATGAAATCTTTGTTAATGAAGTGTCCTGCTTTTTTTACTTTAAAATCTGAATGCCTGTCAGGGCCGGCACAAGCCCGAGTGCCACCCCATGCCAGCTGCAAAACTTCCGCCCCCACCCGTTTGGTTATTTTTTACAAAACGTTTTTAGAATTCTGTTTAAAAAAAAAATCTGCTGGATATGACAACAATCAATCGCAATGTTTGTTTTTCTTTTCAGATCTGTTTCGGCCACTGAGTGGCCAGTCTCAAAGCTTTTAATATGTAATTACATCTAAACCGTCATGTTAACAGTTACGTTTAGCATGACGGAATAGATGTAAACATTACTCAAAGCATGGAGAATAGCCACACTGTGCCCGAAATCTATGTACACAATAACGCCGCAGCACTCGGCAGAGTTCTCCGCGGCCCACTCGCCGGCAGCAGCGGTGGCGGCGCTACACAGCGCTGCCTCGCCCTCTGCCCACAGCGCCTGCCGCCGCTCATCGCCCTGGATATATAAAATGCTGTAGTGTTGCTGAGTGGTGATCCACAAAAAGGTTGCGATGTGTATTTCAGATACGATATTAACGGAGCAGACCACCCACTTTGAATGATGACCATATTATTAAACTAATACATAATACATTAGAGAGGCAAAACATTTTCATAGTCATTGATCCAATCAAATGGCACTCAACGATGGTTAGCACTTATTTCTGGTTTAAATCGCGATCCGTTTCCTATCAGGAAAGCCCTTCATGTAATTTGTTATTGTCATCACTTCATATGTTTTCATCAAGACACTGTGCGTAACTGCACTACAATGTTTAGTACCGTTGTTTGATTCCTTATGGTAAATGTATGAGATAAATTATGTGAATACGTTTCAGCGCACGTTATAAAGCAACACAGCCACTCTGAAAGGTGTCTCATTTCTACAGCAGATATTTTGCATGAACGAACTACATTAATCATTATGTTCACTTCCTCTGTAAGCATCCCCTAGCATGCGGGTCCTAAGGAAATAGTAAAAATTCCCATCGAGGTAGGTCAATTCGAATTCCTTCAAAGGCGTATGTATGGTGAAGCAAAAAAGACATCTAATACCATTTCCGTAATTTTGAGTCGACTTTTCTGAAAGCCTTATTGTATAAAGCTTTTCTTCGGATTCCATTAAAGAGTTTCTTCTTGCAATCTGCAGCGTATAAAGTTAAATAAAAAGTAAAACGGAATACCACCGCCAAAAAGCACTGTCTCCAACCAGGATTAGAACTGCCGACTCACAGCTCAGTTGCAGCGCGAGACACGAGCAGAACCACACAGCCACCCACACGCTGGCGCCTGGTGCCCTCAGTCTCTTACATATTCAATGCTGAGCCTCTAACGTATCTTGAAAGTTAACCTGAAAGTCACCTATGCGAATAAAAATATTCCTTGAGTGCACAAGTTAAATTTCTGTCTCTCATATCACATGGGCATTATACAGCATGAGTCATGTAAGTAGAAGAGGAATTTCAAGTGAACTTAGCTAGACAACTCAGTACCACTTGCGGAAGTAACTGCACTGTCACAGTGTTGCCAAATATTAACAACGATGTTGCCAGTTCTTAGCTGTACTAGGAGGACCTGTGTACCGATAAGCGACGCGAAATCGCCCTCGTCTCATACGGGCTTCAAGAGGGAAGTCGCGGATTTTGGTTAATACGGGGCGCTATCTCCTGATAGTTTCCATCGTCACACTTTAGCATGCAGATATTTAATTCGTCCAATGAGGCCGAAACCAGCGTTCATATATTTTGAAACTTAACAGCATTATGATACAATTTCATCAAATGACTAGAGAAGTTAAACATACTGATATTGTTCTTGAAACATACGGCAGGTCAAAGACTGAGATGTGTAAAGTTCCATCACGATTTCAGCCTCCCCCCCCCCTCAAAAACAGACTAAAACAGATACTTTGTTAGATTTCGACATTTCATTAAATGTTACTGGAAATGAACGTTGCCCCATCCGTTACTAAACAGTAAGGTATCAAACACTTACCCTCACCAACTTTCAGTGAGAGCTTTTCTAACAAAACGAAAAAGTAGTGCGAACGATCATTTTGTCCAATGATACTAGGCACTGTAGTTCGAAAACGGACTGTATCTACGTTATGTCTTGTCATGCGCGTCTCACATTCAAGGAATATTACCTAAATGAGCAGCTATTATGGAAATATACCCAAAGCATCGACGTAATGTAATAAAATTAGGGGATGCTTACGGAGGAAGTGAACATAATGATTAATATAGTTCGTTCATGCAAAATATCTGCTGTAGAAATGAGACACCTTTCATAGTGGTTGTGTTGCTTTATAACGTGCGCTGAAACGTATTCACATAATTTATCTCATACATTTACCATAAGGAATCAAACAACGGTACTAAACATTGTAGTGCAGTTACGCACAGTGTCTTGATGAAAACATATGAAGTGATGACAATAACAAATTACATGAAGGGCTTTCCTGATAGGAAACGGATCGCGAGTTAAACCAGAAATAAGTGCTAACCATCGTTGAGTGCCATTTGATTGGATCAATGACTATGAAAATGTTTTGCCTCTCTAATGTATTATGTATTAGTTTAATAATATGGTCATCATTCAAAGTGGGTGGTCTGCTCCGTTAATATCGTATCTGAAATACACATCGCAACCTTTTTGTGGATCACCACTCAGCAACACTACAGCATTTTACATATCCAGGGCGATGAGCGGCAGCAGGCGCTGTAGGCAGAGGGCGAGGCAGCGCTGTGTAGCGCCGCCACCGCTGCTGCCGGCGAGTGGGCCGCGGAGAACTCTGCCAAGTGCTGCGGCGTTATTGGGCCGAAATGTTATTAACAGTGTATCAAAAAATGAAATACGTTACGCATATGCTTCCCTTACATATGTGGCATCAATACGCACGAGGAAAGTGAAATTAAAATTTTTATCAACAGTCGGTTTTGATCGCTAATACTTTCACGTGCAAGTCACGCACGTCACCGAGAGACCACGGATATAGCTGACCTAGTCAACTTCTAACAGCACACAAGAAGTACTGTACGAACTCCCGCAGTCTACAGTGTTGCCAGATTGTGCAGATATCTGGATTTAGAGCGAATCAGCGCGGCCACGTTTATTGTCCCATGTCGCGATCGGCTCGGACTTAGGCTCAGCGGCGGCCGGCCGGCGGCCAGGTTTTTTTGTCAAGGAGTGTACATCTGGAAAATAAAAAAATAAAAACTGCGACTGATTTGTACAAACCTGTAGAGAAAGTCACCAAACAGTCGCTGTGCACCAGCTCAAAAATGGAGTCAAACCTGATTGAAGAAATCTAGCTAAGTCTTGAGAATTTACAAACATGATAAAATGTGTATGAAATCTTATGGGACTTAACTGCTAAGGTCATCAGTCTCTAAGCTCACACACTACTCAACCTAAATTATCCTAAGGGCGAACTCACACACCCATGACCGAGGAAGGACTCGAACCTCCATTTTTCCATAATGCGGGAAGAATAAAACACTCGGACGCTGCCATTGAAAGGCTTAGCAACATTTCTTCAGGCTTAACACATTAGCGCAATATCGAACATTGCATTGGAATTTCCAAATTAGATTTCGCCTTCTGCAAAATTAGTCGTGAGTAAACGCATGCTGGCGGCGCTCCACTCATAAGAATACTGGCGTGTCCGCGTGTACGCCAGACTGCTTCCCCCTCTGTTCCTCCGGCGTAAACACGACGGTGACGTCACAGTGGCTTGTTCAACAGGGGCGGCCGGCAGGAAGTCGAGAAGCCACGCCACAGTTCCCGAAGCCGCTCCCTCCTAGGTTTAGTTTCGAATCCGCTCTTGGGCATGAATGTTGAGTTTGACCAAAAAAAAAAAAAGGGGGGGGGGTTGGGGGGGCGCACATTTGCCGCCCCTCGGAAATTGCCGCCCTGTGCGGCCGTACGTTTCGCACGTGCCTTGCGTCGGCCCAGCTGCCTGTCATAGAGATATCTCGAAATGTTATACAATACGACAGCAGCGCTCCAATTGGTCAGCAAGCTACAATTCTAAATACGATATTGGATGAGTGTGAATAGTATCGTTTATTTGATTTTTTACAGATTTTTCATATTAGGGAACGTTTGTAGTGCCACAGAAATAGGTACGGTAACAATTTAAAAAGTAGCTCCACATTTATCTTTTCTAGGTTTCCTAAGATCCTTGACAAGGTACGAAGCGGTACATTACAACCACCTACGAAACATACGTAAGGAGGTATGACGTCAGTGACAGTCGCGAAAAACAGTCGCATCATGCTATAATATTCTACATCTGCTTCTAAACTAATGGACCGATTTCAATCAAATATTGTTTAAGGTCAGGAATCATTTGATACGGTTGCAAAATCACCTGCGATACATAGTTCATACGATATCACGTCATAAGCAAGGAAAACCCGCCCATCTTACGGTGCATGATAGTGTGACTTTATTCGTCAACTATTTATCAATGAGAGCGCTTAGCGCTTTGCAATAAACGCTGAACATAATTTCAAATCTTTACGAAACTTTTTCTCCCTGACAACCCCAAAGTTTATTGCTTACTACTTTTCCACTGTTCATGACGTATATTTCTTCTGTTGGGAAATTTGAAGGATATTTGTTACCGTGATTCGCAGACAACGCATGAAAACATGCGTCGGCGCATTGTCAATGCATCTGAGAACATTGAGAGGAATTTCGTTACGGGTATTGCTAAATGCATTGAAGGACATCATTTTCAGCATTTACTGAAGTCATGGGGTAATTACAGGTAATCACTCAGTAATAGCATGCTTTCTCATAATGTATGATAATTTCACAAAAGTATCGAATTGGAACAATTGAAATAAAGTTCAAACGTACCTACGCTCTGTGTTTTAATTTAAAAAATCTACCTGTTTTCCATTGTTCGTCTAAAATTTTGAGCAATATGTTTGTGAATATTACAGCGCCATCTGTCACAAAGCGAAAAAAGTGTTCCAAATAAAACATTCATATTTATTTACGTACTATACGAATATGTGATAAAAATTGAGGTACCTATTTTAACAAATGCAGTTGATATCCGTTCGACTTATGGCAGCGCCATCTAGCGGGCTAACAATAGCGCCATTTGTTTTCCCGCTTCAAGCTAGAAAACATTTGCTCTTTGTTGTTTTTCATTTGATGCTTATTTCGTAAGATATTTGGCCTGGGAACCACCCTGTACAATTATTGCTTGCAAACATTCCTAGAAATCACCGAGGTTTTTGACGCCGACAACTGAGGGGCCCAGTGGAATAGGTGCACATGCCATCAGAGTATGATGTCAGGAAATTGGAATCAAGGAAATATGGTTTAGCATAGTAATGTTAACTCCTGCTGTTATACCAATAGTTGTTATGGTGACTAGGTGATGTTTTGCTAGTACTATTTAATATTGGTCATGGCGGAGAGGCCGAACGCACTGAGGCGCTATGCTCCGATGCGCGAGGCCGTTCCCCGTCGGGGGTTCAAATTCCCCCTCGCGCGTGGATGTTTGTGCTGTCTTTAGTATACGTTAGTTTATAAGTAGTTTGTAAGTTTAGGGGCTGATGACCCCGCAGTAAAGTCCCATAAGCGTAACAGACATCTGAACATTCAATATTGGTCCACTTTATTACAATTTAAAGTACATAAAATGAAATCCTTTCACATAGACAAATTACATGTTTACTTGTTCTATTGTATCGTCACTATCATTACCCATGAATGACTGACAAAAACTTGAACATATTGGAGGCACAAATTGCAGTAAGTTTGGGAGGTCCTTGAACTTTACTACCTTAATTTGATGTCAATCTGGATACTTAGGAATTAACGCAGTCTGCAAGCTTCGTAAATCGTCCATGACACTTCTGTAAACTAACTCGCACATGTTTCTCAGTTGGTAGTGCGAGTATTTGATATATGCAGGATGTTCACTGCTCACTAATCTAAACACAATTGCGTTTCTGCAGGATGTTTGTCAACAGTAACATTACGTTTGATGATATTATTTAGTATAGACGACAAAAAGATGAAGTCATTTCAACCACAATGTATGTTTTTTTTTTTTTTTTTTTTTTTTTTTTTAAATGTCATTTCAGACTCTGGGTGGGGCGGACTGATAGCGCTTTGGCCGCTCTTCAGCCTACAGTATTATATAGGCCCTAACATGAAAGAAGACACAAATATAAAGGAGGACAAACAGGAGAAAACAAGAATACAGCGAAAACTGCAAGGAAATATGCTGCGTGTGATGGAGTGAAAAGTGTTGCTCTTATAAACACAAAGGCGACGAGAAACGCTGCAGCACTGATGTGCATGGACATTTAAAATTGACAGCCGTCGGCTTCGAAATGGTCTTTCGCAGTTTTGTTAAAAGTACTGAGAGTTTCACTCCAATGGAACGATTCACACGCATATGTTTAATGAATGAAATGAATGAAGATGAGGAAGGAGCAAGGGGAGTAGGGGAATAGAGGTGGAGAGGATAGAGGGGGTGATGGGTGGGGAGCGGTACAGGAGGGACGAAGGGCCACGGGGCCATGGGGAAAAGGAGGGGTGGGATGTCCTAGGCGAGAAAGGGAGGGACACCGGAGAGACCAGGCAGTAGTGTGGGAAGGGTGGGGAGGAAAGAGGGAGGCAGGGGCCTTCGAGGATCAAGGAGGGAGAAGCGGGGAGGATCAGAGCTGATACGAAGGGTAGATGTCTGGGCATTGTAAGGGAGGGGGAGGGTGCAGAAATTCCCATGGGAAAGGGTAAGGATGGTGGACAGGTCGAGAGAGGGGATACAGTGGTGATGGCGTGGCAAAGGACCAGGATAAATGAATAGAAGATGGACAATACGGAGGTGCAGGTATCCAATGAAGTGGATAAGGTGCGAGAAGGGGATGAGGTCGTAGAGGAGCCGCATGGGAGATGATGGGTAGGGATTTTACGGAAGGCAAGGTGAAGGGAGTGGCATTCCAAGATCTCCAGGGACTTGTAGGAGGATGGGGAGGTGCGGAGATCCAGTCAGGATGGGAGACGCAGAGGATGAGGCAGATCTGTAGGTAAAGAGGACCGTGGAAGGGTTTAGGCCCCAGGTTTGGCCAACAAGGAGTTTGAGGAGGTGCGGGCTGGACCGTGCTTTTTCTTGGATGGTGTGGAGGTGGGGAGTCCAGGATAGGTCACGATCAATGGTAAGGCTCAGGTACTTAAGGGTAGGGGTAAGGGGGATGGGATGGTGATAGAGGGTGAGATGAAAATCGTGGGGACAGAGAGAGGGGATGGTATGGCCTATGATGATCGTCTGGGTTTTGGCAGGATTTATAGAGAGGAGCCACTGGTTACACCAAGTGGTAGAAAGGTCAAGATGTTCTTGGAGAAGACGCTTGATTTGAGCCCCCAGGGTATAATGTTTTACCTCCGCTACCTTCATAATCTGAAAGAGTGTATTCCAGTCAACATTGTGAAAAGCTTCTCCCTATAAATGCTAGAAACGTAGGTTTACCATTCCTTAACCTATCTTCCAAGATAAGTCGTGAGTTTTGCCTCTCATGTATATCGATGGTCCCAGCAGGGATCTGTACTTGTTACTTGTTAGATCGTGCATTAAAATGTATATTTCATTTGTTACGCTTTACCGTACGTTAGTGTACTAACAGTAAATGTATCCTTATGCACAAGTTGTTAGATCGCAAAACAACAGTTTTATTTTAAATTTGTACGACTTTTGGAGAAGAATTCTAAAGCACAAATGTATTATGTATTCACTTTAGTTCTTCGATAGTAACACTACAGGTCTTTTTTTCTCTTTTTTTCTTTATTTTATTATTATTATTATTATTATTATTATTATTATTATTATTATTATTATTATTATTATTTTACCTTTCCTGCAGATGGGTAGATTAGAATCGAATGAATCGTTGTGTTGTAAACGCGCTGCTGCATTGTTTGACTGTAAAACAACGTTTTTATATCCTTATTTTTCGACCGTTTTTCTGTACAAGAATGAGTTAACAGAATCTGCATTTGTTTTATCTGTTGCATGTATACGAAATTCAGTTCGGAACCATGATATATTTTAATAGAGCGACGTTATACCGCTCGTGCGTCATTCGAAACAACCAGTAGCAGAACACGTGAAGAGTTCTCAGCGCCCTCAGATAAAACGGCAGTTGTGAAGTGAACGGGTGACGGATTATTTCCTGGAATGAAAAAGAGGAGGATCAGCCTTGATGCGGGTTTTATTTACTACTATTGTTCATCACGTAGCCCTGTTATACCGTGCACTGTTCCAGCAGAACGGCAGAACGTGCAGTACGGCAGAACGTGCCACGAATCAATAACGTACCCATTCACTACTGAGTGCTGTTCAGAGAAGTACATGGAAACACGATGCAGCGGTACCGGTGTGTTTCGCAGAACTAACCTCTCACGCTCATGTCTGTCATTCCATGGCTTGCGGGCGAGGTCACCCGACGTGAATCCCTCGATTATTTCCTTCGAGGATATCTGAACTCAATTTAGTGTGAAAACCTAGTGGGCGTGAACATGGTATTAGTCGTGAGACTCGTAGATCCTCGTAATGTGATTCGGGACACGCCAGGGATATATGTCAGAAACTTCAGAATCTTGTCGCCGATGCCATGCTTGCATTGAGATTCAAGGCCGTCAGTTTCAGCACGTTGTGTATGATACCGTGTGAATGGTACAACATTGTTGTTACGTGAACAAAGAAAAGAGATTGGTGTAGTGAAAATTCAAGGAATCTTCACACATGCAGAGTGTGCTGAAGTTATGTTTGTCTACGGTTTGTCGGTTGGGAATTCTAGAGCTGTTGTGCGAGAATTCGAGCGATAATTTGAGAATCGCAGAGTGGCAGATAGGAGGGAAAGCGTGCACCATTTAACGAAATGGTTCAGGCAAAGTGGGAGATATCATGATATTTCGATACTCCGCTTGTCTCTCTTAAAATGTCAGGTGTGATAAATACGAGGTTTACATGGAAACGACACATACCACTGATGTTTCTTGCAATAGAGTGTCATCTTAATCATGGTTTCGTGCGGTTCACAGCGTTCGTGGTGAATGTTGTCCCCTGTTAACAGTGGAATGGTCGCGAAGGATCTCACAGATACGTATCCTCGGAATAGGCAAACAGCGAGTCAGCGGACCTAAACATTCTACTGGTAATTTTCATAAAATAAATGTTCAGTTGCTATTATTGTAATACTTTAGTGTTTTTCTCTCGTTTTGTTTCCTTATTGACCGTAACAGCTCAGGTTAGCCCTTTGCGTACTAGTGGTTTCTGCCTGAAACTACAATGTCATTAATTATGTTCTAAAGGAGCAATGGTTCTCGTGTAAAACCACCGATGCTAGAGGAAAGAAGAAACATCTAGTGACTACTGGTAAATGTCCAGAGAAACAAGTAGGTCTTCCTCTACATCTAGATCTGTATTTATACTTCGCAATCCACCCAAACGTTTGTGGCGGAGGGTACTCAGTACCAATACTACTTACTTGCTTTCCTCTTCCACTCCCATACATAACGAGGGAAAACCGAATACTTCTATGCATCCGTACAAGCCCTAATCTCTCTCTGATCTTATCCTTATGGTCTTTACGCGAACTGTAGATTTCCGGCAGTAGAATCGTTCTGTAGTCCTAGTCAAATTCCGGGCGTCTACATTTTTTCAACAGTTCTTCTCGAAAAGAACGTCGCCTTCCTTTTAGCGACTCCCATTTGAGATCCCGAAGCATTTCAGTGACACTCGCCCATTGATCGAATCCAACAGTAACAAACCTAGCCGCCCGCCTTTGAACTGTCTCTATGTCTTCCTTTAAGCCGATCTGGTGGGAAACAGAAACACTTCAGCTATATTCAAGATGGGGTCGTACAAGCGTTTTATATGAGGTCTCCTTTACAGACGAATCACACCTTCCCAAAATTTTCCAAATGAAGAGAAGACGACCATTTTCCTTCCCACGACTGTCCTTATATGCTCGTTTCATTTCATATCGCTGTGCAGCGTTACGCCTATGTATTTAATTGACGCGACTCCGTCGAGCAGCACACTGCTAATGCTGTATTCAAACATTCCGGAACTGTTTCTTCTACTCATCTGCATCACCTTACATTTTCCTACATTTAGCGCTAGTTGCCATTCCTCACACCACCTAGAAGTTTGGTCCACGTGCATCCTAGTACAGTCATTCAATTACGACTGTACACCACAGCGTCATCAGCAAAAAGCCGCAGATCGCAACTCACTCTGTCCGTCAGATCAGTTACATACATAGAAAATAATATCGGCCCCACCACACTTTCCTGCGGCATCCCATATGATACCCTGGTCTTCGATGGACACTAGCCATCGACGACAACGTACTGGGTTCTATTACTCAAGTAATTTTCGACCCACTCACATATTTGGATACCTTTCACATATGCTCGTAGCTTCTGTAGTTAGTTACCGTGTCAAACGCCTTTCGAAAATGGAGAAATATGCAATCTGCCTGTTGCTCTTCATCCATAGCAAGAAAGATGTCATGAGAGAAAATGGAAGGCTGGGTTTCATGCGATCGATGCTTCCTAAAGCTGTGCTGATGCATGCAGAGAAGCATTTCCGTCTCAAGAAAAATTATTGTATTAGAACTGAGAATATGTTCATGAAATCTACAGCAAACTGATGTTAATGATATAGGTCTGTAATTTCGTGGGCCCGTTCTTTTGCCTTTCTTATACACCTGTGCCTTTTTCCAGTCTCTTGCGTTGGGTGAAAGAGTCGCGATAAATGAAAGCTAAGTATGGAGCCAAAGCCGCCGAGTAGTCTTTGTAAAACCGGATTGGCATTCCATCTGGACCTGGCGATTTGTTTGTTTTCAGCTCTCTCAGCTGCCTCTCTACACCAGCTACGCCAATTACTATGTCCTCCATTTGAGAGTTAGTGCCACCTTTGATCCGCTTACCGATTTGACATAGAAGCAGGTTTATTTTGTGTTCTCGGCAACATCTTTTGCTAAGGTATGACGGTGGTAGTTATCGTATGATTCGCGCATTGCTCTTTTTATAGACACGAGACTCTCTACTAACTTTGGCCTGATTTGACTTGCTTCACCTTTTCGAACCGACAGTGCAACTCCCTTTCCTTTCTTAGCATTTTTCGAATGTTACTTTTATACCATCGTTGGTCTTTCGCACCCTTAATGACAGTGGAGTAATCGACTCAGAAAATGTCTTCGAGCAACTGCGTGATTCTGGTTTTGTTACTGCTACCGTGACGGGTGAGAGGTTACAGAATCGCATCATCTCCAGCCTGGCTGATAAACACCTGCTGGAACGTACGATTTTTATGCAGGATGGCGCTCCACCCGATGTTGCTAGACGCGTGAAAGATCTCTTGCGCGCGTCGTTTGGTGGTGATCGTGTGCTCAGCCGCCACTTTCGTCATGCTTGCCCTCCCAGGTCCCCAGAAATCTGCCCGTGCGATTATTGGCTTTGGGGTTACCTAAAGTCGCAAGTGTGTCGTAATAGTCCGACATCTCTAGGGAAGGAAGGAAGGAAACTTAGGGTTTAACGTCCCGTCGACAGTGTGGTCACTAGAGACGGAGATAACGCTCGGTGTTTTGGGTAAGGATGGGGAAGGAAATGGCCGTGCCCTTTGAAAGAAGCCATCCCGGCATTTGCCTGGAGTGATTTAGGGAAATCACGGAAAACCTAAATCTGGATGGCCGGAGGTGGATTTGAACCACCATCCTTCCGAATACGAAATCTCTAGGGATGCTGAAAGACAACATCCGACTCCAGTGCCTCACCATAACTCTCGACATGCTTTACAGTGCTGTTCACAACATTATTCCTTGACTACAGCTATTGCCGAGGAATGATGGTGAACATATTGAGATTTCCTGTACAAATGAAGCGCCATCTGTCGGACATTTTTTTCGTAATAAAACCCTATGTCATCTCAAGCATGTGTGTCAATTTTTACCTCTCTAACTACATTATTCCGTGATTTATTAAATTTTCAAATTTATACTGACTTTTTGATCACCAAGTAAGTGTAGCATTGCAGGGTTAAGGTCATTTCTGAGACGTGAGGAAGTCATTGGCAAGGACTCTCACCCAGGAGACAGGCGTGCCCCACTCCCGCCTGAGCGAGATAGCAGAGGCCGGTGGCAGGTGTCTGAGTGTGGAACGCACACCTTGTTTGGCCACGGCGCGCCTGTCACTGTACAGCGCGGGCAGTCGTCGACTCCAGCAGGCCTGACGCAATGCGGCGCCGAAGACGAGTGAGACTCAAGGCCGCTCCTGAGGAGGCCTCGCCGCCGCTTCGCAGAAACGCACCGGACCCGACCCCGCCCTCCGTACAAGGAGCGGAAGTCTGAGGCTCTGCTTCAGCGGAACCAGGTCGCCGGCGGTCTGCTAACAAGCCGAGCTACGCGTATAGAGCGCCCCGTACAACGGAAGACTGGCAACGGTGTTTCGTGTGGCATTTCTGACCGTTACACCCCAGCTGGGATAGTGTTGGGCTTGCCAGGTGCAAGTCTTTAGATGACGCCACATGGCGAATTGCGTGTCAAACACTAACACAGTGTACCGCAAGAAGAACAAATTTAAAAATTCACACAAATGTACTGAAAGAAGATACAGACCTGAGTTTACTGTTATTTTGTAGGGAAACACATCAAGGTTTCTTTTCTCTCTCTCGCTCTGTGTCTCTCTCCGTCCCCGTCCCCCTCTCCCGCATTTTTTATCATCATCATCATTAGATACTGATTATGCCTTTTAGCGTTCAGTCTGGAGCATAGTACCTCTAATAAAATTCCTCCATGATCCTCTATACGATGCTAACATTGATGCTTCGTCTGAAGTTATGCCTTTTACTTCAAAATCATTCTGCACCGAATCTAAGTACTTTCTTCTTAGTCTACTTCGACTCCTCTTACCCTCCGCTACCGAGCTCATGAGACTCTTAGGTAACGTTGCTTCTCCCATGCGTGTAACATGACCCCACTATCTCAGTCTGATCGATCTAACTGCTTCATCTATGGTGTTCATTCCCAGCTTTTCTTTGATTTCCTCATTATGGACACCCTCTTGCGATTCTTCCCATCTGTTAGTACCTGCAATCATTCTTGCTACTTTCGTATCTGTAACCTCTACCTTATGAATAAGGTAACCTGTATCCACCCAAATTTCACTCCCATACAACAAAGTTGGTCGAAAGATAGAGCGGTGCACTGCTAACTTAGTCTTGGTACTGACTTCCTTCTTGCAGAAGGGAGTAGTTCTTAGCTGAGCACTCACTGCATTATCTTCTATGCACCTCGATTCCAGTTCTTTCACTATGTTGCCATCCTGTGAGAAAATACATCCCAGGTACTTGAAACTGTCTACTTGTCCT
The DNA here is from genome assembly GCA_026315105.1 of Locusta migratoria. Lineage (NCBI taxonomy): Eukaryota > Metazoa > Arthropoda > Insecta > Orthoptera > Acrididae > Locusta > Locusta migratoria. The sequence continues at coordinate 303,343,246 of CM048751.1, forward strand.
AACTTTGTTCCTCCTATTTTGCACTCAATCTGTTTAGATCTCTTTCCCACAGACATTACTTTCGTTTTGGAGATGCTGATCTTCATATCATAATCCTTGCACCTCTGATCGAGCTCTGAAATATTATTTTGCAACCTTTCAGTCGAATCTGCCATTACAACTAAGTTATCCGCATATCCGAGACTGCTTATTTTGTTTTGACCTATTTTAATCCCGCCCTGCCAGTCTACTGTTTTTAACATATGATCCATGAATAGTATGAACAACAGTGGTGAGATGTTACAGCCTTGTCTTACCCCTGAAACTACCCTGAACCATGAGCTTAATTTGCCATCTACTCTAACTGCTGCCTGACAGTCTACGTAAAGCCCTTTAATTGCCTGCAGAAGTTTGCCTCTTATACCATAATCCTGTAGAACTGACAGTAGCTTCCTCCTAGGAACACGGTCAATAGCCTTTTCTAGATCTATGAAACATCGATACGATTCCCTGTTTCACTCATAGCACTTTTTCATTACCTGCCGTAAGCTAAAGATCTGGTCCTGAAAGTCTCTAAGAGGCCTAAACCCACCCTGATTTTCATCTAACTTGTCATCAATTAATACCCGCACTCTCCTTTTTTTATTGTTAAAAAAATTAATTTTAAAGTTCTATGTAGACTCCTAATGAAACGTAATTTGCGGCCAAACTCGAAACAGTATCCGAAAATTCGGCTGTTTTTCTACTTTCAGCCGAAACCGAAACTTATGTAATTAAGTTAAAATTTCGGTAAATTTACATTATAGCACAAATCACTAGTTTTCCCACATTTTGGAAGATACCCATACTCCAGGAAGCCTTTTTGTGTGTGTGTAAACCTAAACAGGAGTCTGTAGGAGATGGCAGCAGGCGTACAGATTTACTGCATACGCGCCAAGTACTTACTACGAAATGATAGATGCCGGACATAACTACCACAATACAAAATATTCAGGAAATTATTAATTTCTTTGCTTCCATAAATTGCCTTTACAATTTTTTTCTTGTATGTGCTACCTCTATACCAGCCATCTTGTCCAATCGGTATACAAGTTTTCATACCTCCTATTTTTGCATTCCTAATTACCCAATGCATATAAGATACAAACAGTAAATTAACTTCAATCAGTGCTGCAGAAAGTTCATCGATAAATAACGTCACACTTCCGACTCAAACTGTGATGGTAGAAGGTGTAAATTTACGCAAACTAAAGTGTGAAAGTTGTGTACCACATAATCAACTTTTCCTAAACCCGTAATGGTTATTAAAAAGCCCCCGGATTCGAATTAAACACCTCAATAAAATTTTTCAGCATAACAAGATGGTAACCAAATGTTGAAATGTTTGTAAAGCTAAGGGACTCAACTGCTGCGGTTATCAATCCGTAGGCTTACAAACTACTTAAACTAACTTAAAATAACTTATGCCAAGGACAACAGACACAGCCATGCCGCCGGGCGGGAGTAGCCGAGCGGTCTGGAGCGCGACGTTGCGGATCGCGCGGCCTCCCGCGTCGGAGGTTCGAATCCTCCCTCGGACATGGACGTTTGTGTTGTCTTTAGTATAAGCTAGTTCATAAGTAGTTCGTGAGTTTAGGGACTGATGACCCCGCAGTAATGTCCCATGAGCTTTACTAACATTTGATCATTTGAACAGCCATGCCCGAGGGAAGAATCGAACCTCAGATGGCGAACAACCGTGCGCTCTACTGCCAGGCGCCTTACAGCGCTCGCCCACTCCAACGCGGCAAGACGATAACTCGTTCCATTAAGTACAATATTCAGTTATTTTAAATTATTAGTAAGAAAGTATACGAATATCACTGTAAGATACGATTGCTTTATATTTTGGTTAAAAACCAAACACACAATTTATACGCAGGAGGAAAGAATCCTAGTACTGCAGTTAAATGGCGCTCCTTCAACTGACTTAATCCATTCAGAACGCGACCTGACTTTATCCGTATCTTGAAGAAACCCAGTTTCGGTGAAGCCGAAGTATCGGCTCCATATCTGTTCGAAACCGAAGCTGCGCCCGAATCCAATATTTTAGCCTAAACCGAATATTCAGTCGGGCCTTGGTTGTATGTGTCTTCCTTCCACTAGTTATCGTTCACACACATCCCACTTGAAATCGATTTCTTCCCAAACTTGCAGTAGGATATCAGGCGTAACTTGGTCAGTGGCGGTGTTCATTCTAGCTCGTGGCTCGATGAAGCCCCAGAATTCACTCAGAAAATCCCGAACATCAGCCAGGTACTGGGGTAGTGCATCACCCTCTATGAAGTAAACATTTCTTTCTTGGTCATTCTTACAGATCGGTGGATCAAAAATTGTTGTAACCAGAGCTATATATATATATATATATATAAAGCTTGGAGGTACTCCGACATTATATGTAATGCAGTGAAAATTACTTATAATTGAAGTATATCAACCGTCGGCTTTTACCCACGACTTCATCATATCAAACATACTCCGTTCACCGAAACGAGAGACATACTCTAAACAGACTGGGGCGCGTGACCAGGGGTGGAAAAAACGGGACGCTCGCTCAATGTCGCTACCTGGGGTTCCATGTTGTAATGGAATAGGGACTGCAGCTGTTGGTCGAGTTTTACTCGCAAATTATTAACTTAACCACCAACAGCCATAAAGCTTATGTTGTTTTATTTGATGACTGGTTTCGGTATTACATTAATTCTTCTTTATATTTTGAATGACATACGGACAACATAATGTTATGGATACAACAATGATTAGAATTTATTTGAATTTATATAGGGCCTGAAGATGGTATTAATGCAATATCGAAACCGCTATAAACTTTATGGCTGTTGGTCGATAAGTTAATAATTCGGAAGTAAAACCTCTCTATCAAGTGTAAAGCTCTTGTGTTTTGCTATATAATATTGATATTAGACGTCACAGATATTCACGTAACAACTATGTCAACAAAAGAACAAATCATGTACTTTCGTTCGTATGACATCTCTGTGAAAGTCATCAACACTTCCTGTAAGCTTCTGTCGTGATGTTTCTTCCTTTTTTTTTTTTTTTTTTTTTTTGTTGCCTTTTAAGAGTGTGTGGCCTTGTAATCAATTACCATACGATCCACTGAGGAACGACCAACATGCTTACATGCAGCTGTTTTATAACAATATCTGTTATTTATTGTTCTGGACACAACAGCTCCATTTCATACACATTAAGAACTTAATGATTTCTTCTTTGATTCCTTGGAGAACGCGAGTAAACTGGTCCAGAGCGCGAAGGCTGCTCAGGGAATCGATACGAAGAAGGAAAGGCTCACCTGAGTAGGAACGCATATGCTCGAAAGCACGGAAAATGTTCACCAGCTTCGCAGTATAAACACTGAAACCATAAGGCAGAGGATTGTTATATACAACAGAAACACGAGATGATCTGTATCTCTTTATAGTTCAGAATATATTCTCTGCTTAACGTGCACATTACAATGAAAAATAATATTTCAATTACCAATAATCAAAAAAAAAAAAAAAAAAAACACAACTTCTTTGGATAGATTAAATAATGCCATACAAGCAAGTCTTCCTGATAATTATTTCTGACTCTTGTACAAAGTAGAGGTTCCTCGAAGTTCGGTGTCCTCTGCTTCTGGACCTCGGCAGGAAGCGGCAGCGGCGGAGTCCGGCAGTCGGTGGCCAGGCGTAGCGGAGACGTGGCTTCGGCGACGGTCCGGCTGCGGCTGCGGCGGTGCTCCCTCGTGGTCCGCGGTGTCAGAAGACGCCGGTCTCAGCCGTGGTGCGGATACTTAAGGCCGCGGCGGCTAGTGTCCTTGCGCCGCTATTTGCATGTCGCGACCGCTGATTGGCCGCTGAGACAGTCATACTGTCTTCGTGCGAGATGCGAAGAGGTTCCTCGCGTCTGCGGACCTGGAGACTTGGGGCGGTGCAGTGCCGCCTGCCGGAAGGAGCCGGGACTGGGTCGTGGCGCGCGGTTCGAACCGTCCGCCGCTGCCGACTTATCGGTGCGCGGCGTGTGCGTCTCTTGAGCTGGCGCGCGCAGGGCTGCGCTGCGGTGCCACGTCGTGGTTCTGCGGGGCGCGCCACGGAAAGGATGATGCTCAATGTGGACGCCATGAATACATGCAAAGCCAATGCGACTATGAACTCTGTAGACTAGGTCATACCGAGGGAGCTCATAAATGACAGCAAAACGAAGAACGTCAGGGGGAACTGAGTCCTTGGGTCCATGGGAGAAGTCTAGCTGGAAACACGGCCATGGCAGGCGCCACAGAGGTGTAGTGCACGGTCCCGAAATAGAGGTGGAAGAGGATAGGACTCAAATTCCCGCAGAAGGGACCGGATGCGGACGGCTATCGTGTGCCCTGACTAGGGTCGCCGTTGTTGGAGACGGACGGGCTCATCAGACAAAAAGGAGGCGGTAGTTTGTGTGTCCTGGCGAGCTATACACCTGAGCAGCATAGGCTGCGAGCAGTTGTTGGCGGTGGACCTATGAAGGTGGGACCCCGGCCTTCACAAGTAAACTGGTCACACGGCTGCTATGGCAGGATCCCGTCGCTATGATAACCCCACAGTGGTGGATGGGGTCCAGCAAGCACAACGCCGAAGGCAATGCAGAGCCGTAAGCAAGGCACCCAAAATGTAGATGGGACTGCATCAAAGCTGTCTACAGCTGCAACTTTGTGGAGCAGTCAGCACCCCAGGAAGGGAGGGGGGGGGGGGAGAGCAAAAGCCCCGCAGGAGAAGAGGTGCCCCCAGGCTTCTGGCGAGCTGAGAGTGACTGACGGCCCAAAGGGCCCACACAGGAGGCTAGAGTTGGTCGGGCAGCCACCCCCAATGGAAGCGATGCCGCCATGTCTGCAGTATATGTGAACACCAAAGGAGCGGGATGAAGTTTCTTGTATTTTCTACTGGCCTCAGGATAAGTTAGGAGCTCCATGTTCGTGTACTCTACTATTTTCTGCTCATTGTTGAGAGCTGGACAGTCTGGTGAACAAGGCGAATGGTGGCAACTGCAATTCACACGGAAAGGGGTCAGGGTACAAGGGGTGTCCGGATGTAACAGACGGTCACAGTCCTGACAAGTTGAGGCTGCATCACAATGGGAAGATTTGTGTCCAAATCACCATCACTTGAAACAGCGCATGGATGGAGGGAGGTAAGGTCGGACATCACATCCGTCTATCATTACCTTGACCTTCTCAGGCAAGCTATTAGCGCCAAAGGCAAGATTTTTTTTTTGTGGTTTTAGGGCGCACAACTTCTACGGTCATTAGCGCCCAGCCAAGAACATAGATTCGCTATGATCACAAAAAAATGGAGACTGTCAGAACATCAACAAGAGGCTAAAAACGAAAGATAAAAGACAATTAAAAGGGTTAAATATCCTTGGATAAGTTGGCCAAGTTGATAAAACGCAAAACTCGAGCAGCTGCTCGTGTGTCATCAGCTAAAATTTCCTCCAGAGTAGACGGAAAGTGAAGGGCTACACGGAGATGATTAAAATTAACACAAGTCAGTAAAACATGTCGCACTGTCAGCAGTTCACCGCAGGAGCATAGCGGTGCAGGTTCGGCGGATAGCAAGTGACGGTGGCTGAAACGGCAATGACCGATCCGCAACCGAGCCAGGATGACCTCCTCCCGCCGAGAGGGGCGTGAGGATGTCCTCCAAGCGGTCGGGATCGGTTTGACAGTTCGCAATTTATTGTTGTACAGTGAAAGCCACACACTGTGCCATTGCGACACGATACTCCGGCGAAGAGCCCGTTGAACATCGTCCGATGGGACGCAGTGAGTAGCCATGCGAGGCAAAAGAGCTGCTGCCTTGGCTGCTGTGTCGGCGGCCTCATTCCCGGGCACACCCACATGGCCAGGGACCCACAGGAAAGAAACGTGACAGCTGTCATCCGCCAGCAACTGGAGGGAGCGTTGGATCCGATACACGAGAGGATGGTTCGAGAAAGGGTCCTTAAGACTCTGCAGGGCACTAAGGGAGTCCGAACAGATGGCATAGAAAGGTTGGCGGTGGCGGCAGGTATACAAAACGGCCTGGTGGAGGGCGAAAAGCTCAGCCGTGAAGTTCGAGCACCGGTCAGGGAGCTTGTATTGGAAACGGTTGTCCCCGACGACGAAGGCAGATCCGACACCGGTAGTGCTCTTGGAACCATCAGTGTAAATAAATACGGCATTATCGAACCGCGAACGGAGTTCGACAAGCCTCGAGCGGAATACCAAATCCGGAGTGCTCTCCTTGGGGAGCGAACTAAGTTCGAGGTGTGTGTGAACCTGGGCCTGATGCCACGGTGGCAATGGGCTTTCGCTCAACCGAAGGGTGGAAGGAAGGGTAAAATCGAGCCGCTGTAGCAGGCGGCGAAACCGAACTCCCGGTGGAAGCAAGGCAATCGCAGACAACTGATATTGGCGATCGAGTGAGTCGTCAAAAAATAATCTGTAAGATGGATGGTTGGGCATCGACCACAGGCGGCATGCGTACCGACACAAGAGTATGTCACGTCGATTGGTCAAGGGTAACACAGCAGCCTCGGCATACAGACTTTCAACAGGGCTGGTATAAAATGCACCGGTCGCCAGACGTAATCCACGATGGTGGATATAGTTGAGACGGCGGAGAATCGACGGCCGTGCTGAAGAGTATACAAGGCTTCCATAGTCGAGCTTCGACTGAACAATGGCCTGGTGAAGGTGAAGCAGGACGGTACGATCCGCTCCCCATGACGTGCCACTGAGGACACGAAGAACGTTAAGGGTTCGGGCACAACGGGCAGCCAGGTAGGACACATGTGTGGACCAGCAAAGTTTCCGATCCAACATGAGTCCCAAGAATTTTGTAGTCTCCACGAAAGGGAGAGCAACAGGGCCGAGACGTGGAAGAAATTCCTTGTATCTCCAGAAATTGATACACACAGTTTTCTCAGTTGCGATGCTCCAGGAATATAGACGGTCAAGACAGCGTTGGAGAGATCGCTCCAAGAGACACGTCCGCTGGGCGCTACAATAAATTGCGAAATCGTCAACAAAAAGAGATCCGGAGACGTCGGCTGAAAGGCAATCTACGATCGGATTGATTGTAATGGCAAAGAGCGCCACACTCAAGACGGAGCCCTGTGGTACCCCATTCTCCTGGCAAAAGGTATCTGACAAAACAGAGCCCACCCGTACCCGGAACTTGCGATCCGCCAAAAACGCTTGAATGAAAAGAGGAAGGCGGCCCCGAAGGCCCCATGTGTGCAATGTGCGGAGAATGCCCGCTCTCCAACAGGTATCGTATGCCTTCTCCAAGTCGAAGAACACGGCTACTGTTTGACGCTTCTTTAGAAAGTTGTTCATAATGAAGGTCGACAACGTAACGAGGTGGTCAGCAGCAGAGCGGTGTCGACGAAAACCGCATTGGATATTAGTCAGGAGGCGGCGAGATTCGAGGAGCCACACCAACCGAGCGTTAACCATGCGTTCCATCACCTTACAGACGCAGCTCGTCAGAGAAATGGGGCGATAACTGGAAGGAAGGTGTTTGTCCTTCCCTGGTTTGGGGATGGGGACAACAATGGCTTCACGCCAACTTGTGGGAACATGACCTTCAGTCCATATGCGATTGTAGGTACTAAGAAGAAAGCACTTGCCCGCAGGAGAGAGGTTCTTCAGCATCTCAATATGAATGGAATCGGGCCCGGGAGCAGAAGACCGGGTCAGGGCGAGAGCACGATCTAGCTCCTGCATGGTGAAGGCGACGTTATAATTTTCACGATTGAAAGAGCGGAAAGAAGGCGGCCGTGCCTCCTCTACCTGTTTGCGAGGGAGAAAGGCAGGGTGGTAATGGGCAGAGCTCGAAACCTCCGCAAAGAAACGACCCAATGCATTTGAAACATCAGCTGGGTCCACGAGGACTGCGTTCTCCACGGTCAGGCCAGGAATCGGGGAGTGGACCTTGATGCCGGACAAACGGCGTAGGCCACCCCAGACAACCGTGGAGGGAGTAAAACGGTTAAAAGAACTAGTAAAAGCAGTCCAGCAAGCTTTCTTGCTGTCGTTTATGATACGACGGCACTGCGCTCTCATACGTTTGTAATTGATGCAATTCTCCAAAGTTGGGTGGCGGCGGAAGGTGCGTAAAGCACGGCGCCGGGCTCTAAGCGCGTCGCAGCAGGCTGCAGTCCACCAAGGGACCTGGACACGACGTGGAGAAGAGGATGTACGAGGTATGGAACGTTCAGCAGTGAGAATAACCTCTGTGAGGTATTCGACCTGACTGTCAGAGTTGGGAAAATTCTGATTGTGAAAAACAGCCATGGAAGAATAAAGCCCCCAGTTGGCTTTAGAAATGTTCCAACTGGTGGGACGTGGAGATGGGGAATGATGTAGGAAGTGGATGATACAAGGGAAATGGTCACTCGAGTACGTGTCAGAAAGTGCATACCACTCAAACCGACTGGCAAGCTGAGGAGTGCATATTGCGATGTCTATATGGGAATAAGTGTGTGTTGTGTCAGAAAGGAAGGTCGGTGCACCGGTGTTGAGGCAGACAAGATCGAGGTGGTGGAGAATGTCCACCAAAAGGGAGCCTCTCGGACAAGGTGCCGGAGAGCCCCATAGGGGGTGGTGGGCATTTAAATAGCCTACCAACACGAAAGGTGAAGGGAGCTGGTCAACAAGGTTTAGCACATCTGCCTTAGTAAGGGCAGATGACGATGGCGAATATATATTACAGAGGGAGAAGGTAAATGTGGATAAGGTGATGCGGACGGCAACTGCCTGTAGGTGAGTGTGCAAGGAAATGGGATGGAAATAGACGTCGTCTCGAAGGAGCATCAGAACCCCACCATGGGCTAGGACACCTTCCACGGGTGGAAGGTCTAACCGCACAGAGGTGTAGTGTGGAAAGTCTGCACGATCACGTGGACGCAACTTAGTTTCCTGGAGGCAGACTAGAAGCGGGCAGTGCAATCGAAGGAGTAGTTTTAACTCCTCCCGATTAGAACGAATGCCGCGAATGTTCCATTGAAGGAGCGCCATGATAAAAATGAGAGAAGAAATAAGGATAAAAACCAAGTAGCGAGCGGGGTCACCTCGACGGCCGCTGAGGACCGGATTTCGAGGGAGCACTGCTATCGCTGTCTGGGGGTAAAGGGTCTTGTTCCATTTGTTCGACCGACGCGCCTGCCACCTCCCTGAGTTGATCAGGAGGGGCAGTTTCCACCGCCGGTAAAGGGTTGGGCGCCCGGCAAACGGAGCGTCCCGGTGAAACAGAAGACGGCCGAGGCCGGCAACTGTTGGACGGCGCGACAGATGGGTCACGCCTCGGCGGGGAAGGAGAGGAACTCTTTCTTGTCAGCTCTTCTGGAAGAGTGACGGCGGGAAGAGGCAGTTGACTGTTGGGAAGCCTGAGAACGCAGAAAATCCTCACGGACGGGTTCCTTTTTCAAGGTCCGGGCATCTTGTTTAGGTGCTCGCGGTTTACTAGAGTTTGACGAAGACTGTACCCTAGAAGCAGCAGGAGGAAGCTGGGACGTGGAACGGGCAATCTTCGGGCTGGCGGATCGCACAACTGTGTCAGCGAAAGTCAAGTCACATGTCTGGGTACTGGAATCCTTGGTAGGTCTTGTTGAGGTGAGTACCTTACTGTATTTACCCGCTGGGAGGACAGTGGGCTTTCGACTCGCCAACAACTTACGAGCGGCAGATGTCGATACCTTCTCCGTAACCCGAATTTGCTGTATTACCTTCTCATCCTTGTATACAGGGCAGTCGCGAGAGGATGCCGCATGGTCACCGTTGCAGTTTAGGCAGTGAGGGGACGGAGGTGGGCAATCCCCCTCATGGGCGTCCCTACCACAAGTGACACACTTTGCTGCATTTGGGCAATGTTCACGGGTATGGTTGTACCTGTGGCACTGAAAACAGCGCGTTGGGTTAGGTACATAAGGTCGGACGGAGATGACTTCATACCCTGCTTTGACCTTCGACGGGAGGTCAACTCTGTCGAACGTCAAAAACACAGTACGAGTCGGTGTCAATTGGTTATCGACCTTTTTCATCACCCTGTGGACGGCTGTCACACCCTGATCGGACATATACGATTGGATGTCTTCATCAGACAACCCGTCAAGGGATCTCGTAAAAACTACCCCCCGTGACGAGTTGAGTGTGCGGTGCGCTTCTACCTTAACTGGAAACGTGTGCAACAACGTAGTACGTATCAGTTTTTGGGCTTGGAAGGCACTTTCCACTTCCAGCAACAATGTGCCATTGCGCTGACGTGAACAGGTTTTAACAGGGCCAGCAATTGCATCTACACCTTTCTGTATAACGAAAGGATTGACAGAATTGAAATCCTTTCCGTCGGTGCGAGAGACAACCAAAAATTTAGGTACATTAGGCAGAGTCTTTTTAGGCTGAGGCGAGTCTAACTTACGTTTGTGGGTCAACGTCACGAAAGAAGATAAGGAAGTCATCGCGGAAGTGTCCCCCGTGATTACCGGCGTCTCCGATGGCGCGCTCCTTCCTAGTGGGGGCCCTCTCCGAGGGCTTACCCGCCTTAGGTGATTGTTCACACCTCATGTCACACCTCCCGAGAACTGACGGAGGGACCAATCGGCACGTTCGGAAGGTACCAGCTCGGGTAATCACCCCTCCCTGGGCCTGGCCTTTACCAGGGGGTACGTACGTGCCCTACTTGTCTACCCGGGGCGGGGAATTACGCGTTACCCCGTCACCTGCTACGCACGATAATGCGTGGGTCGGCCTTCAGACACGCACAGGGAGGAAAGAAGAAGAGGATAGGAAATGAAGAGAAAGAAGGAAGAAGTGTCTCAAACGCCGAAGCGGAGACTAATGAGGAGAAGAAGGCTAGGAGAGTACAAGGAGAGAAAGAAAACAAAGGGTAAGAAAGGAAGGAACGAAGGAATAAGAGAAACGACAACAAGAACCACCGTAGCTCACGAAATATGCCCGTCTCCGGGCGAAGGCATAAACCGGGAGGGACAGTGAAGCAGCCTGGGGCAGAAGAAAGGCTGCTCCGGCTCGGGGCCCCGTGCGCGCCACACACGTACCCACAAAAGAACTGTGGGCCCCCTGGGGGGCCAAAGGCAAGATGAATGCCTCTGTTGCCACCCTCTGGCCTTTCGGACCCTGAAAGACCAGAGGACAAAATGGACGCCTCGTCATTACAAGGTCACACGCAACTCTTCATCAGACTGCAGCAAAAGATCACGGTGAAAAATACCCGTTGGACCACGTTCAAGGACTTAATTGGTGTTATGGATATAGGAATGTCGCTGAGCTTATTACATGCTAGCAGAATCCGTGACTGGTTAGGGGACTCTGCCTATAACAGAACCGATCCATTGCGCATTTTGGATATACCCACAACCTCACCGAAATTGTCCTCGAGATAATCAACAAAAAACATGGTCTTTGTTGTTTGGAAATATTCCCTATCTGTCCTGAAACAAACTAGAAATTTAGGAAGATAAGGCTTAGTCTTTGTAGCCCCACGATCCCGCCAAGAGAAAGTCAGGAGAGGGAACTACGAGTTGTCGTAAGTAGCAGCATTAAATTTCCCTCGCTTTGAGACACCTGTTTCACCAGGGTTTGATGGTATTAATTTGTTTCGCTTCATTGCAAATTACCCGCTCTGATGCCACAGGGGCTCTCCTCATGGGTGCCACCTAGCCACAGCAAAGCTGACCTGGCGGGATAACCATTGCTGGGAGTCCTAATGCCCCACAGAGACAAGCATCTACTCCTTGGCTTGCATGAGGAGTGTACAGCTCTGGCATCGGTAGTGCAATCCCTGTGTAGTCAGGGGCTACATGACGTCCCCAACACAACGGACTGGCTACTGTGATGGATTTCGGATGGAAATGGAACCGTTATATTAAGGGTGCATAAGATGACAAGGCACAGTGGACACGAATCGCACATCTTAGCCTGTTTCCTCACCCTTGCTCCCGCCCAAGGGCTAAAGGCTGCGGTTACAAGCGCAATCCATAACGGGTGACGGAGATGGAATGAAACAGGAAAGGTTTGGTGCACCACGTAAGAAGTCCTTCCCTAGATGGCTTACACTGCAGAAAATTTGGACAGTGTCAAACCCACAGGGGGGGATCGAAAGTTAGTGGTCGAAATGTGTGTAGACCCCTTTTAGTCGCCTCTTACGACAGGCAGGAGTACCGGGGCCTATTATCACCACCAAACCTACAGGAGGTATTGCCCTGTGTACTACCATAATGAATTGTGTTACAATATTTCAATGCTATTCATTATCCACACATGTAGTCAACACCTACTCCTTTCGACTGTATATGACACATTTTCCAACCGGACTGGTATCTGCAAGAGAAAATGAATAGTTGTCATGACTTTTGCCCCAACCCTCGTATATATGGCCAACATTGGACCACTGTGCTCAATATTATGAATTACGTCCTTCCGCTTTTTTTTCAATACTTTTTCATTCTTTCAGGTCGTGCCTTTCTCTCCTCATCCAAAATCACCCCTCCCATCCGTCTCTGCTTGTTAATATTTATCCATAGTGTGACGTATTTGCCCTGCGGTATCTTGAGTGCGTCTGTCTAGCCTTTTAAATCTTCCTCATCAAATTTCCTAGGAAAGAGATTCGTTTGTCTTTCGTTGTACTGGTTCTGTTTCTTTATAAACGGTTTCATTTGAAACTTTTATCCAAACCTTGTTCCTTTCTTTTTTTTTTTATACACACATGTTTGGAGTATTCTCCTTTCTATTTTGAATAGTCTATTGCTAGATTGCTGGATGTTTTAAATATAGTTTCAAATACATATACTTGCGGCTATGTGATTGTTTTGTAGGGCTTCAGTTTTGCGGCTATTGAGAGGAATTTTTTGTTATATGTGTTCTTGCTAACTTGATATTTTTTAATCAATTTGTTTATTCTGTTCTACCTCGATAGTTTCTTATTCAGACTATGCGTCATTAATTCTCCGACTTATTTAAGCTTTCAAACAATCTCTTATGTCGTGTTCTCCAATTCTTATTTTGGTTGCCAGTGGTGGTATCGTTATTTCAGTTATTTTCAAAGGTTATTTAAGGCCAATACACTGGGGTATTCCTGTAATGATCGTCGTTTTTTGTTTGGTGTGTTGCATGTTGTTAGCAGTAAATGTATACTAATTAATTAATTGAGATCTGATACGGGGAAACGAATTGTGAATGTGAAGGCGAATTATGCGATGAAAGGAACAGCAACTTAAGGATGGACGTGTGCGAAACGCATACTCTCCTGTTATCAAATGGTGTGCCTAAGATACTGAAGATAACGAGTAAAATTTTGTGTGCTGATTAGCAATAGTACAAGCTAATTTAACTTCACTTCTCAAAATTTTTATTCTAATTTTGAAATCATAACAAAATTATAAATTTTAATACATCTACAATTATTTATGTAGCTTTTCCTCGTAACTTATTAAACCAATAACTGCCAAATTTTCACTGCGTTATGTTTACTTCCATACAAACAATTATACAGAGGCAATTTTGAAAACCTTTGCTATATGTTTTTTTACAACCTTTTACACATTTATGGTGGAAATCGGTATAATTTTTTCAATAAATTATCCATATACCTCAGCTTCAACAAAACATTTAAATATTTAGCTCTGTTTGTTTGTTGTACTGAGAAATGTATGAACCAAATATGAAGGCATTGTGTCACAGATGTACTGAAGAAAAGGTACATAAGTTTCAGAATATAGTTTCTGGAAAAATGAATTTAAAGATTAACGCCATATTTCTGAAATTATACCTTCTCGGAATGTTCCAAACCAGTGCTCAGTAACTTCTCTGTTCTCGGGACTAGACCTTTTACTAATTTGCTTTTGCCGTGTTCCTTTTACAAGATACTGCAGAGATATTTCACCTCTTGCCACACGATGACACCAATTTCCTTAAAAATAAGTAGGGTGAATGTACCATCTCTGAAGGTCGAAAGCAGTAACAGTTTCACCTATCATATGTTTCCATCAATAGAAACAATCACATCATCATAGTAGCAAGCTTGACAACTGTGGATGATGAGAATGTTGTCTTGGGCCATCGCGTTCAGAGACGCATTCGGGTTGCGTGTTTTGCCATGGAAACACTTAATTGGTAGGTCAGTGGGCTTGACACCATTAATGATACATTCAAGAATACATTTCTTGCTGGGCTTTCCGTCAGTAATTCATTATTCATCTCCGTCATGGTAGTGACATATTCAGTATCCCACACAGCAAATTTCTTCCATTCCCACACCAATATAGCTTAGACCACACGACAGTCACAAAATTGATTCATTGAAGCATTTATGTTTTTAGAGGACAATTCAAGACAAATAATTCCACATGGCAGAGCTACCGAAAATAAGCTTATCAGTGATCGCCAAAAAGAACAAAGTAATGAATCAAAGCCTTCTTGTCGTTTTGTTCGAAGATTTGCCTGCCAAACGCACAACATAATTATGAAGATCCTAAGGCAACAGAAAAATCGCGACTGGGGGCGTACACTTAAACCATGAAACAACGCAACTATTCTTTTCCCCTCATATCCAATGTCATTTAGAAAGTGAAACTTTGGGATATAGTTGCCACACTATTAAATGCATCCAAAATTAAGATGAAAGAAATGTTTTGTCAGTTTAGCACATCTTCTCTTTCTCTTCAGCCCTTGTCTCGCACATGCAGGGTCGGCTTGGTTGTTGCAGATTTGACATGTTAGTATTGACGGGGTGGCCGGATGCCCTTCCTAGGGCCACCCCCTAACCCCCCCCCCCCCCCCCCGGGAGGGAATGTGTACCCCAAATGTCTGTGTATAGTGTTATATGTGTGGAAGTGTAAAGTGTTATGAAATGTTTGCGAATCGTTGAACTGAGGCGGGACTTGGGGACTAGCCCGTTATTCACCTAGGGGTGTGTGGAAATCCGCCTAACAACCACATCCAGGCTGGCCGGCACTCCGACCCCCTTCGTTAGTCAGCCGGACGGATTCGAACCGGGGCCGGTACGCCTCCGCGTCGCGGATAGCGGCTACCCGAGTGGGTGAATGTTTAGCACATATCTCCCCATTAAACAGTGGAATAAGAAATGATGGAAGAAAGGTTACAAGGTATAAGAACAAAAATTTCAGAGGATATTGGCCTCGTTAACAATACAGTCGAGGAAACATAAAAGTCTATGGTAAAAAAAAAAAAAAAAAAAAAAAAAAAAAAAGTTTAAGTAATACAGCAGGCAGATGAGAGTAGCGTAAAGAGGTGTTTTGGCAGGGCAGAATAAGGTCGGCGTGTGCAGGCAGTAAAAGTAAACGCATTACTGGCGCCGTAACCTGGTTAGCCGCCCTGTCCGCGGCTCAGAGTTGGTTAGCGACGACCAGTAGCTCGCCGCTTCTGCCTGCCGAAGGCGTAAACCCGCGCTGACTGGCTGGCAGATGGGTACTCACCCCGTACACTGCTGGCTAGGATCACAGACACGCCTGAGGTCCTGTTGAACGACCTGCATTCGAGTTATAACTGCTTCGATTTTGGTTTCAGGACTGACTACTAGAGATGGTCACTGTTTCATTGTTTCGAAACAGTGTTACGATACGCAAATATGTTTCAGTGTCGAGAAACTACCATGTTTCACAGTTTCGAAACTGTCGTGTTTCATTCTGCTCGGTTTCGGATCACATTCTCAGTCGACAGCGAAACTGTTTCGTCCTGTAGGTTTCAATGTTTCAAAACAGCGGTTTTGAAGACCAATAATGCTGGAGGACGGAACCGACGAATTGTATCGAAACAGTAGTGATTCATTTTTTGCTGAGGCTCCGCCTTTATGTTATTGGTATATGAACAGTTTTAAGAGTGTCACAAACTTATGGATAGATGTGAGTATGCGGTTTAAGATTACTGAAATCAAGATTCGTTTCTAAAGTGACTGCTGTATTTCGAAATGACATATTGTCTGGTTTGTAAAGGCAAATTACAATAAAACATCGCCCACTAGATGCATTGAAATATCCAGTAAAATTCTAGGTTTCTGTACATTTACGGTAATCATATTAGAAACATACAACTAAATCTACATCTTCCTTTTTGTTAATAACGTACAACATAAAGCCTGATACGACATATGATAAATCTAAAATAATGTGCCGCATTTGACCTATTTCGTTTTTGTATTTGCGTATTACAAAAGTTTGGGCGATAAATGAAACTGCGAATCTTCTAATTTATAAAGCAGAATGTCCATATGTGTGTACGTGTTGCATACAAATCTACAGTTTTGTTCCAATCTTTATGAAAGTTTGTGCACGTAAGCTTCAATCCATGACGACGGTCGCCGTAAGTGTAAGAATCACGTACGATACATAGTTGACGAGATATGACGTCATAAACAATGAGATGCACGAAAAACTTCTGCATTTCGCGACAATGCTGCTCATTTTCTCCTAAACCATTGGACCGATTGCAACCAAATTTGGTACACACATTCCTTACCGTGATGTAACAATTTCTGCATGGTTAAGAATCACATACGGCACATGATTCAAAAGATATTACGTCATAACCAATAGAAATCGCAAAAAATGACATATAATGGAAATACACAGTATGAGAATGACAGTACTTAGCGACTTGCAACCAACTTTAAACATAATTTCAAACCTTTATTAAATTTTTTCTCGCTGGCAACCATAGTAAAATGATGAAAGGAAAAAGTTTCTCGCTTACTACTTTTATGGAGTAAAACTACGGCTCTCGGTATGACGTTACAATTTATTATTTGAACACTACAAATTGTAGCGACAGAAAATTTTACAGACAGTATACACATATATAGTTGAATGTAGCATCTAAATTGTATCACAGTGCGACACGTAGTTCATGAGATATGAGTACGTAAACAGTAACGTTCATGGGAAACCGCCCCTTCCCGCACCAAGTTTTAATCTATTACTTCTTTATGACTAACTGTATTTCCAAGAGATTTTACAGACATGCAGCACTTATACAAATAAACATGCACCTGAAAAAATGGCAGGAATAAATGAATAAATACCCGGTAACGCCGGGTTTTCAGCTAGTTAAGAATATTTACAAAACTCTAATTTTAAAATGAGGTTTATTTTAGTAAAGTCTCCAGCCGTTGGTAGGGATTTATAAAAACGTACTCACTGAATTCGGTCCGACAGGCCTTAAGAGGCCCACTGGGTACCGACCGGGCGCCGTGTCATCCTCCGCCCGAGGGCAGCACCAGATGCCGTATGGAGGGGGGCGTAGTCGGCGACCCGCACTCCAGGACGTTGTGACAGTTATGGTGACTGCAGCCGCTACACACCAATCTGCGAGCATGGAAACAGAAAAAAAAAAAATTGTAATAACTACAGAGGTGTGTCCAATTAGTGCTGAGGGCAAAATATTCACAGGTACTGTTGAAAGGAAAGTGCGAGTATTAGCGGAAGACACGTTGTGTAGAGGCATGGAGATATTTGTTAATTTTAGCAAGTAACAAGTGAAGTTATATTGTGGTTTTCGCGAGTACGTGTTCTAGTGGCAGAAGGCGGCAGAAGCAGAAGGTGTCGAAAGAAGTCTGCTGATAGCAGTAATCCGGAAATTGGGACGATGTGATCGTCGACTGACGGTATGCAAAGCCTCAGAGCACAGTGTACGCAGGTGGGACACGTCTGACCTGGTTCGGGCAACAACTCAGCAGAAAAGCAGTACTTACAGGCGCTATAATGGGCAGTGGGCGTTCAGTGATGTAGACTGCTGTGACGGGAGCGTTTCTACGCCGGATGTCGCCACCACAGCCTAACACAGCAACACGTCACTGACAGGCGGGCGTCGAAGTGACGGCCGTCAGCTGGCGCGGCTCTGGAAGGCCGCCCCTCGCTCCTCCGACGTCATCACGCGGGCTGGAGCGGATGAGGATTCCCTCAGCGGGTGCCGCCAGACACCACGACGCCGGTAAGCAGCGAGGCGTCATCAGCCTACATGTGGGCAGAGTCGGTGCCCCGGGGCGTATAGCAAGGCGGCGCGTGTCTCCATCGGCAGCGCCGTGCGGCGCGGTGGGGCGAGGTGCGCCGTCAGCATGACTCAGCGGAATGCGAGCCGCGTCCACAGGCCGGCCTGGCGCCTCAGCCGGCGCTTCTGCTTGCCACTTGCAACGCCTGCCCGAGTCACGGGCAGAGGAGCCACAAACCACAACAGGCTAATAAAGAAATGAGTGGTATTTTCTCAGGCACCTCAAACTCTTAATCCACCACTTCCCCACAACCATCCAATTCGCTACAGCCATACCCTGTTACAGATGGATCAAAATCAGTGTGGGTTAAAGGCCGTTTCACACCATGTTCACACTATATCACGTGACAGACTTTTCTACAGATCTGTTTCCAAAGTTTCAAATTGGGGCAATTCACACCGACCTCGCAGAGCCTCAAGGACGCCACCCACAGAAGCCGACAGACGAATCTGTGGGATCTCTCCGCGAGCGATCCTTTCAAAACGTCTGTCGATGTCTGTGGCCTTGCGCATGTGCAGTGGCCCACTACACTGCCGCGCACATGAGCAGTGCCCCACTACACTGCCGCGCGCATGACCACTTCACACACTGTCGAAAATGTTCAAATGTTTGTCAAGCTTATGGGACTTAACTACGGGGTCATCAGTCCCTAAACTTACAAACTACTTATGAACTACTTACGAACTAGGACGGCACAAATATCCATGCCCGAGGGGGGATTCGAACCCCCGACCGTAGTGGCCGTGCTGACCGTGACTGGAGCGCCCCAGTCACCTCGGCCACTGCGGCCGGCACACACTGTCGCTCAAAAAAAAAAGTTCAAATGTTTGTTAAGTTTATGGGACTTAACTACGGGGTCATCAGTCCCTAAATTTACAAACTACTTATGAACTAGCTAATCCTAAGGACGGCACAAATATCCATGCCCGAGGGGGGATTCGAACCCCCGACCGTAGTGGCCGTGCAGACCGTGACTGAAGCGCCTCAGTCTCCTCGGCCACCGCGGCCGACTGTCGCTCAGTTTCGTGTTTTTTCGTGTTTTAACTCGTTACAACAAGAAGCTGTTTTGTTGTTATGGAGGAGTTGATTAAAGCCGTCAGAACACCAAAAAAAGTATTTGGTTTTGACGTAGAGAGAATTAAATGAAAATAGATGCTGATATTCAAAGAAAATCAATAATTGTGTAAGTGTTTCATTATTTTACGAAAATTATGTTCAGACTGCAGTACGATTTCAAAAAAGTAAATTGTATACAGTATTAGTAAACTTACCTTAGGCACAGCGCCAATCTCTCTCTGCTGGAAATAGATCTCCTATAGTTAGTGTCGTTTTTACTAATATCGTCATTTATCAGTGTTAACACCTCTTCAAACTCAGGTTTAGAAAGCCGAAAGTATGTTGTGAATCTGTAATCATCTAGCTCCAAGTCGTCCATCAGATGATGATACTCGCCGCACTGTTCCTGCCTCTCAATGATGGGGTGTACCCAGTGCGTTCGGTTTGTAACAGAGTACAACAGCAAGTCTTCCTCATCACTATTCCAACTACTTTCGACATCACCCAACCAAGGCACACTTTAGTTTTAGTAAACGCGCTGTCGCACCACGAACCACCTGCCATGTTACCTGTTTCAACTGAACTGACTAGAGCAGGAGCGATGTCCTAATAGCACACAGACGTCGGTGGCGCTGTGAATTGCGCGTCTGTCACGTGACGTCACGTGACAGTGTGACCGCGGTGTGAAACGGCCTTTAGATCTCTTAGAGGCTGTCAGGATCTGTAGCTTAAGATAGATAATAGATAGATAATGGAGAAGTGCTATCAAGGTAACAGGGATTTATGTCTATGTTTTATAGATCTAAAAAAGGCTTACACCCGTGTTCCTAAGATGAAGTTATTGTCAGTTCTACAAGATTAAGGAATAGGAGGCAAACTTCTGCAGGCGACTGAAGGTATTTACGTAGAGTGTGAGGCAGCAGTTAGAGTTGACGGTAAATTGAGCTCATGGTTCAGAGTAGTTTAAGGGATAAGACAAAACTGTAACCTGTCACCACTGTTGTTCGTACTATTTATGGATCGTACGTTGAAAACCAACTGGCAGGGTGAGAATGAACTAGGTGGAATCAAAATAACCATATGCATATGCAGACGACTTAGTTGTGATGGAAGATTCGATTGGTAAGTTGATATCTAATATTTGAGAGCTTAATTACAGGTTTAAGGGTTGTGGGGGGAAGATCAGCATCCAGAAAACAAAAGTAATGTCTGTGGGAAAGACACTGAAACACAATGAGTGCTAAAGAGGAGAAACATAGAACAGGTGGACAATTTAAAGGGGAAACTTAGGATGTATGTTTTCATAGGACAGCAACATAATTAAAGAACTGAAATAAAAGTGTAGCAAGGATAATACAGTGAGTGCTCATCTACGATTTACTCTCTTCTGCAAGAATGGAGTCAGTACTAAGCAAAGTAGAGCAGTGCACAAGTATATTGCATGGGAGTGAAAACTGGGTGAATACAGCTTACCTTATTAATAAGGTTGAGGTTACAGATATGAAAGTAGCAACAATGATGGCAGGTACTAATAGATGAGAATAATGGCAGTAGGGTACCCATAATGAGGAAGTGAAAGAGAAATTGTGTATGAACACCACTGATGAAGCAGTTCCAGCAAACAGGCTCAATTGGTGGGGTCATGCTACACACGTAGTAAAAGCAAGGTTACTAAACGGCTTAAGGGTTTGGCCGACACCTTCCAAACAGCATCAAAAGCCTGACAGATAGCCAACAAGCATTTAAAAATAAATTAAAAGAATTTCTGCATGGCAACTCCTTCTACACTATAGATGAATTTTTAGATATAAATTAGTAAATTTGTAAAAAAAAAAAAAAAAAAAAAAAAAATAATAATAATAATAATAATAATAATAATAATAAAATTGTGTAATGTAATATTTAGTACAAAGTAATAATTTGTAAAGACACCTTTCATTAACCTGACACGTTCCACATCATTACGAAGTGTCGTATTCATGATCTATGGAACAAGTACTAATCTAATCTAATCCTACGTGGGTTTGTAAAACATGGCGGCCGATCTTTCAATTTGTTTCAAGTACGGCAGCAACTTTAGCCAGTCTTTGTTGTTTATTTAGGTCGTTGTGACCTAGGTACGCGCCGGTGGTGCCACCTCTCGGACTTTGCACGGACTTTTGAAACACCCCTCGTATCATAATGTTCATGAATTCCTAAGTAGAAAATTTGATAGCAAAATCCAGATTCCTTACGCCAGTATGTTAAATAACGAAGAATATTAGAAACCGAACCGTGTATCTGTCCGCGGCTCAGCCAGCAGTAACTCGTGTTTGCAGCAGTAACAGCAGTGTCGTGTTTGGGCTGCGGCGTTCCCTGGCGGTGTAGCGCAGTCTCTGGGAGCGAAGGCGAGGCGGACTGCGTCCCTGCAAACAGGATGCGGACCGCGTAGCGCACGTAAAGGGCAAATTACGGAAACGACGAATACCCAGAAATGCGACAGCCCTGCACGACTGGAGAGCGGTAGCGACCGTATCTGTGCAGGTATCGCAGTGGTGTTCTGCTCGTGAGTGCTGCCCTATCAGCACCGCTGGGCGACGCTTCCTGGGCGCCGAGGACCGCACAGAACACGGGCTGGCTGCAGATCAGAAATATCGACGAGGCAGCGGTGTAAGCACACCGCTGCCACGATGTAGGCTGGGACCTAGAGGTACGGCGTGAGTCAGGAGCGGAGGTACGTGCCTTCAGGGCTGACACTACTGCTGATTCTGAACAAAACGCTTCTAATGAACATGTGCCCTACTATTCACTGACTATTATACATGTGGTGTCTGTTCTTTTCGGACATCTCCGAAAGACATTTATTGACATTAACAGCCGTAATTTTACGAATTCGAAACATTTCGACCGTTTCAGGGCACTGAAATAAATCCAATGGTAAAGATGAAAATTTGAGCTGTACCAGGATTCGAACACGGATCTCCCGCTTTGGGTCAGCTGTCGCTTTAAGATTAGATTAGATTAGATTAGAATCGATGTACTTTTCGTTCCACTACATCCGAATTGAGGGAATCCTCTTGGATGTAGAACATGTCAGAACAAAATACACAATATATACTTACAAAAAGAGAGCATACGTGTTAATGGACCTTCTGTTGTGTCCCGTGTCGTCTGCCGAAAGGAAGAAAGATACTTATCTTCTATTATACAGAGACATGGTTATAACAATCAGAATATTGTAGATATCACTAGGTCTGGACATAACTACTAGAAGCTCCCCAGCTTCTCCTAGGCGATTCACACGCACTCTCCCTGCGCTTCTTTTTTCCTTTATTGTGTTTTACACCAGTACACTGGTAGGCTGGCAGCAGCACTATAGGCTGCTCTTCAGCCGAGAGTAATTAGAAGACATATATGAGTTGAGAATTAAAATACATAACAGGAGATAAAACAACGGAGATACAATAACATAGACAAGGCGACAGTTTGGAGTACATTGCAATAGACAGATTATTAAGACCACATTTAGTTAGTTAAAATGATGAGCCACAGTGACCTAAAAAGCCATGTAGGACGACAATAACTCAGGACGGCGAGTACATGAAGACGGCGGGGAAGGAGGCGGTAGGGAGGAGCCGTAGGTACTCCAGGGTAGGGAGGGGGTAGCCAAGCGGGGGAAGGGAAGGGGAGGGGGGAAGAGGGGGCCCTACATCTGCGGGGGAGGGGGGATCAGAGCTGGTGGGATGGTTATATGTCAGAACGGAGGACGTCATCAGGGAGGGGGAGGCGGCGGAAATTACCCTGGGAGAGGACATGGAGAGTGTGGAGATGAAGGGAAGGGGGTATAATGCGGTAGAGGCGTCGCAGAGGCCCAGAGTCGGTAAGGATGGGGTGGACCAGGGGGTTGCGGGAGTCTATTTTATGGGTGGTATAGAGGATACGGATATGAGGTATTCAAGGAGGTGGGGAAATGGGATCTGGTCATACTGGATCCGCGTGGGGAAAGGGAGCCGGATGCAGTAGTCGAGGCGGAGGAACGTCGCTCTCAAGGGCTTGAAGGGTTTTGTAATAGGATGTGGGAGCGGAAATCCAGGTGGGATGGAAGCTGCAAAGGACAGGACGCATGTGGGAGCAGTAGGTGTAGAGGATGGTGGAGGGACTGAGACCCCACGTCCAGCCAGTGAGGAGTTTTAGGAGGTTAAGGCGGGAGAGGGCTTTCTGTCGGACAGTGCGGAGGTGGGGGGTCCAGGAAAGGTTACAGTCGAGGGTTAGGCCAAGGTACTTCAGGGTGGGGTAGTGGCGGATAGGGTGGTTGTGGAGGGTAACGTAGAAATCATGGAGATGGAAGGAGGGGGTGGTATGACCTATGGTAATTGCCTGGGATTTGTCAGGATTGACGGAGAGGAGCCACCGATTACACCATGAGGCGAACTCGGTGAGGTGGGACTGGAGCAAAAACTGAGAATGGAGAAGGGAGGGGGCGAGGGCTAGGAAGGCAATGTCGTCAGCATATTGTAGGAGATAGACGGGAGGCTTGGGTTGGGGCATGTCGGCGGAGTAGATGAGATAAAGGAGAGGAGAGAGGACGGAGCCTTGGGGCACTCCGGCAGAAGGGTAGAACAAACGGGAGTCGGAGTTGCAGACAGTGACATAGGAGGGGCGGTGGGTGAGAAAGGAAGCAATGAGGTGGACGTAATTAATAGGAAGGGAGACTGGAATCCCATACACGGTCATAGGCTTTTTGGATATCTAGGGAGACAAAAATTGCGGAGCGACGGGAGTTGAGTTGGACAGATAGGAGATGAGTAAGGCGAAGGAGCTGGTCATCAGCAGAGAAGGAGGGTCGGAAGCCACATTGGGAAAGGGGGAGGAACCGGAGGCGGCAGAGGTGCTGATGGATACGACAGGAGAGGATGGTTTCCAGGACCTTGCTGAACACGGAGGTAAGACTGATGGGATGGTAGAATGAGGTCAGGGATAGGGACTTGTCAGGTTTTAGGAACATGAGAATACGGGAGGTCTTCCACAGGTCGGGGTAAAAGCCAGTGAAAACGATGATGTGGCATAAGGTGGCAAGAGCTTCATGGAAGGAAGGGGGCAGGCTCAGAGGTGGCGGTAGTCAGCCAGTTGTGCCCGGGGGCAGTGTTGCATTTAGTGCGAAGAGTGTCGATTATGTCATAGGCGGTAATGGGTGTGTTCAGTTCTGAGGGGGGGGGGGGTGCGGTCCACGTACTGGGAGCCAGGGGCGAGCGGAGGAGTGGAGGTATCGGTTCGTTCATGGACGTCTGGGAAGAGAGAATAGTCAAAGAGAGGATCATCAGGAATGGAAGGAAAAAGACGGTCATCATGGAGAAGCGGGTAGTGGGTGGAGGAGCGACTGCCAGTAAGGCGGTGGAAGGCATACCAGTACTTGGAGGAGTTATCAGGGAGCGTTGAATTTAGGCGGGTGCAAGTCTGGCAGCAGTCCCGGCATTTTTCGTGGACAAGAGGTTTCGGATGTGTTGTTGGAGTTGCCGGTGGCGTTGGAGTGTGTCCCGGTCACGGGTCCGGAGGAAGGAGCGGTACAGACGACGGGGTTCGCGAAGGAGAAGGACTGCCTGTGGAGGAAGGGTAGAACGGTAAGGATAAATCGCCCCTGCACATTCTCTTTGATTCCCCACAAGAGATCGAGCGTGTTTATGCGTCCGCATTGAAACTGTCAGTTGCCTGTTGCGGCAGATACACAATTATTTATATGGTGTCTGTTCTTTTCGGAATGTCCGATCCCTAGCGGGAATCCAGTATAGGCTGGAAGCAAGAGGAATCAAATGGGCAGGAGGCACTAAAATCGGAGTGGAAGGCAAGCGTGCCTAGATAGCGTGATTGGTTAAGGCGAATGCTGGCCCAAAGCTGGAAAACCAGGTTCGAATCCCGGTCCAGCACAAATTTTCATCTTTGCCATTGGATTTATTCCAATGCCCTGAAACGCTCGAAATGTGTAAATACTTCGAATTCGTATTCACTGATTGTTCCCTCGGTTCTTGACAAAATATTTGATGCAATGGCTTATATGCCCGTGCTTCGCAACGGTTGTAAGGAGTCAAGTCACTCAGACATATTTTCCTACATATTCGGACTTTTAAAACAGTACTTATTGCTTACAAGTAACGTTTAACGGGTTAATTTATTTATTTATTGCTTTTAAAGAAGTTATTATTTGAAGTAAGGCATTAGATCGCGACTGCGATAATTAGCTTTTTCGAGGCTGAAGCAAGTAACAGTTCAGACATACACACTGACGAAATACTTTTGGTTACAATTTATCCTTTAAAATACCATGGCAGACAGTACTTGGCAACGATATTTCATGTGGTTGTAAAGTTGAAATACGAACGTCTGTCGTCTTCCATATATTTTGGTATAGTTTGTGTAAAGTTATAATTTATTTAACGTCGTTAGATTATCATTTTTATTTGATTAATTCTCTCCATAGTGGATGGATTTGGGACGAATCTGATTCGATTATATTGATGGATGAAAATACCAGCAGCTGTATTGAAAATATTTATTTAATTCTGTGCGACCTGTTTTGGTGTTACACTACACCATCTTCATGCCCCGTTGTGTGATTATTATTAAAAGCACATTTGGATCGGGTAGACATTAAAACCGCTAGCCGTAAATTTCTTGCTCTGTTCATGTTACATCTCAACGACGACTCATTTGCTCGTTCTCATCGCCAGAGTTAGTTGGCATATAAAATTGTACAACTGTGGTTTTATTTTTATTTATTTTTTATTTATTGGTTTTTTGTTCCATGGGACCCAATTGAGGAGTCAGACTCCATGGTCATGGAACAAGTCAATACATTAATTGTTACACAAGAATGGTAACAGAAAATTTTTAAGTAGTCCTATGCACACGATAATCTTAAGACAAAGTGAAAAGAATCAATAAAGAAGAAAAAATGAATTAGCTTAATTGTTTAACTTAATCTACATCTACATAGATACTCTGCAAATCACATTTAATTGCCTGGCAGATGGTTCATTAACCACTTTCATAACTTTTCTCTACCGTTCCATTCTCTAATAGCGCTATCTGATTTCTCTTATTTTATTGGGATGGTCATGTCTCTTCTTTTAATGATTTCCACCCCAATTCGTGCAACATTTCCGTGACGCTATCCCACCCGTAACGTGATAAAACAAAACGAGCTGCCCTTCTCTGAACCTTCTCATTGTCTTCCGTCAGTCCCACCTGGTGAGGGTCCCACAAAGTGCAACAGTACTCCAGGAGAGGACGCACAAGTATGATGTAGGCAGTCTCTTTGGTGGAGCTGGTGCATCTTCGAAGCGTTCTGCCAATGATACGTAACCAGTGGTTCGCCTTCCCCACAATATTTTCTGTGTGTTCTCTCCACTCATATTTGTTCGTAATTGTAACTGCTAGATATTTGGCAGAATTTACGACCTTAAGGTTTGACTGATTTATAGCGTAATTGAAGTTCAGCGGATTTCTTTTAGTGGTCATGTGTATTACTTCACACTTTTCTTTATTTAGTGTCAATTGCCAATTTTCGCACGCGTAGAAATTTAATCTAAGTCGCTTTGCAGTTGCTTTTGATCCTCTGTTGACTTCACCAACCGATAAACGACAGCATCATCCGCGAACAATCTAAGGGAGCTATTCAGATTGTCTCCTAAATCGTTTATAAACACGAGGAAGAGTAGGGGACCTATAACGCTTCCCTGTGGAACGCCAGATATCACTTACACGATGACGTACCGTCAATTACAACGAACTGTGTCCTTTCTGATAGGAAATCGTGAATCCAATCGCACAATTGGTGAGATATTCCATAAGCACGCAATTTCATTAGAAAAAGCCTTCCGGAAATCAAAAATATGGGCTTTCCCTGACAGCTTACTGTCTATATGTACACCTAGAAATTTGAACTGTTCTATCTCACTTATTATATGCCCATTATGTGTAATCAAAATGTCAGCTTTCCTCAAATCATGTGTTAGAAATTTTTACAACTGAGTTTTACTGTGATTTAACATCAACTTGTTTTCTACACGCCATGAAACTATCTCTTAAACTGCATTATTCGATACTGTGTCAGTATTACGAGGAACATCCTTCTATACCAATTTGGTATAATAAACAAACAAAAATATTTTACAGTCACCTGTTATACTCGAAGGCATATCATTTATATAAATTTAATTAGTTAAAATAAACATATACAATAATTTTATGTATATAAACCACTATGCATTGGAAGGTATAATACAATTTTTTTTTAATAGAAAAGAACTGGAAGGAGCGATAATCGAACACGGACTGCAGAATTAACAATTTTTTCGTGCACTATGCTACGTCAACTCTGAACCTATAGTTGTTCAAACTACCGTATACATCCATAATACTGTAACTGCAAATCTTCCGCGACGGTTTTGTCTTTCCCTGTGGCTTGGTCACGGAACATATTTCCGAAATTTAAAATGCTCATTTAACTGCGACTTCTCACACGTTTTTACTCAAATCAGTGAGACCCATCCCCGGATCTCCCCTGGCCAGAGCGATCATTCCAAGTCAGTCAGAAGTCAGATCGGCTGTTTTTCCCAGAAGGCTAAGCAGATGGTTTCTACACTCATTCTGGTACCGACACGAAACTTTCTCTCTCGAATGGACGATGTGCTCATTTGAAACATAATGCCTAATTTAAACCACAACAGATGGATAAAAAATTATATGAACTACTACTTTTCTCTTAATTGATTTCATTAACATAGGTACTTATAGTTACACCCCTTCAATAAAATCCCCCGTTATTTAAGACCTTCTATCAAACGTCCAGAAGGCGATGTATATCATCTCCTCGTCCACTCCAGGTTATGTCCCGTACTGAACGCCTTACGCCATGCAAAATGTCATCTCTCCACCTCACAGTAATTCTTCCACTTTGGCAAAGCTGAAGAGTACGGTGGGAGAGTACAGTGTTAGTTGGTCGGTGTAAATGTGTAATTCTGAAACACACTGACATTTGGAACAGACACTCCTCTTCTACGTACATTTACTGCCGGAAAAATGCACAGGACGAAAATTTTAGAGAGATTTTTTTTATCTCGCAAAACCTCAGTGCTCGAATGTCGCTTCACCACGAATAACACCATGTTTGACTTTTAAATCACAACTATCCTAATGTAAACCTCCCATGTTACATATAAGAGGAATTGACGGAAAACTAAATGTAAATGGCAAATCACGTGCTTCAGCTTTGCGAAATTACTCTTCGTTCCTACTGAAAGGTGAAAATCGTAATGAAAAGCTTGACTTCTGTCCTAATGTCCCTCCTCCAGATAGTCCCCCTCATGTTAGATGAAATCATGCTAAACAATAGGAGGCATAAAAAATAACAAATCTGGAGGTGAAGATCGCATCTTGGCTGAAATGTGGAGATATGCAGATAAAAAATCTCCATGATATCATAGCGAATATCTGGCAAACAAAAACCCTACCTTCAGAATGGACCATAGCAATTATTCATTCACTTCGTAAAACAGGCGATAAGAGTGATCTGAATAACTACCGAGGACTGTCTTTGCTACCGGTAACTTACAAGATCTTTTCTAGGCTGTTGTTAAATAGAGTCGAATCAGTCTTTGTTGGATCAATAATCAGGCGAATATCACTCCGTTTTCAGGACGTTAAGATCCTGTGCATAACAGATCCATAATTTGAAGTCTATTATATGCCAAATCAATATCAAAAAAGTTTTTGTGACAGTTTTCGACTTTCAAAAAGCGTATGACTGAATTCATGAGAAAAAATAAAATAGAAATAAAAACATATAAATTGCTCATGGCAGGGAGCGATGTTATAAATGTATTATGTAAATAATGAAATGCCAAGATGAGCAGTAACAGTTGTCTACTCCACTTAGTACTTCACTTACCCACTGTTCTTTCACAGTGGTAAATACTATATGTGCTCTATTTTGTAACTGTACTGTGTGCCGTTTTTATTCCTCAGCTTGTGTGATCCTAAATAATGAGTCTATTTCTGGCTATATAAATAATTTGCTGTGACACATATATAGCCCACTCTGTCTGCTGTATGTTATTATTGTGCTGCATGCTGTTTTCATTCCTCAGCTTGCAGCGTGTCATAATTTTTAAATAATGAGACTTTATTTCTGGCTATATGTAAATTGGAACGTTATGTAAAATTTAAATTGACGAACCCTGTCAGTTACACCTGCAATTTCAAATTTCATACTGTAGTTTCACAGTAAAAATTCAGCAAGTGAAACAGGAAAAAGGGAGTACAAACGTTTGAAAAATGAGATTGGTAGGAAGTACAAACTGGCTAAGCAGGAGTGGCTAGAGGACAAATGCAGAACCGTAGAAGAATGCATAACTGCAGGAAAGATAGATACCGCCTACAGGAAAATAAAAGAGATATTTGGAGACAAGAAAAGCAGCTGTATGACTACCAAGAACTCAGTCGGAAAACCAGTACTAAGCAAAGACGGGAAATCTGAACTGTGGAACGAATATATAAAGAGCCTATACAAAGGAAATAAACTTGAAGGTGGTATTCTAGAAATGGAAGACGAAGTGGAGGAAGATGAGATAGAAGATATGATACTGCGAGAAGAATTTGAGCGCTGAAGGACTTTAGTCGAAACAGGGCCCCTAGAGTAGATGAAAGCGGATGATTGAATTTATGAGACAAAATAAAATAGAAATAAAAACATATAATTTGCTCATGGCAGGGACCGATGTTATAAATGTATTTTGTAAATAACAGCAGTAACTGTTGTCTACTCCACTTAGTACCTCTCGTACCCACTAAAGCGCTTTAAATTACTTACTACCCCATTCAGCCAACTCTTAAACTATGCACCAAGACCTCAACCCCCTCATTCCCCATATGTAGTGACAAATATGCCAAGAGTGTGTAGGTGTTGGCAGTTGTACACCACCTCTGATGTATTTTCCATTTCTGGACTTGTATCCAAACCCTATCAGATACACCTACAATTGTAAAAAAAGAAAAAAAACTGTTCTTTCACAGTGGTAAATACTATATGTGCTGTATTTTTTAATTGTACTGTGTGCCGTTTTTATTCCTCAGCTTGTTGTGATCCTAAATAATGAGTCTATTTCTGGCTATATAAATAATTTGCTGTAACATATATATAGCCCACTCTGTGTGCTGTATGTTATTATTGTGCTGCGTGCTGTTTTCATTCCTCAGCTTGCAGCTTGTCATAATTTTTTAAATAATGAGACTGTATTTCTGGCTATATCTAAATTGGAACTTTATGTAACAGATGTAAATTGACGAACCCTGTCAGTTACACCTGCAATTTCAAATTTTATACTGTAGTTTCACAGTGGTAAATCTTATACGTGCTGTATTTTACAAGTGTGCTGGTCGCTGTTCTTATTCTGCAGCTTATCGTAATTTTAAATAACGAAACTTTTTCTTGGTTATAGGTAAATTAAAATTTTATGCAAGAGATGTAAATTGACGAAACCCCAGTTGATACACATGCAATTTTAAACTTTATTATCAACAATTGATAACAGTTGTAAGGATTCCACATACAATAGTGCACTATAGCGGCATGTTAAGGTAACTTTATAGTGATCACAACGCCGCCTGTTAGTAGCTTGTTGTCACTCACAACTGTATAATATTATGGTTCTCTATGTACACGAGTTTTATATATGAGAACCAAACGGCGTATTTTAATGTGTGACAACCCACCAGTAATATCCAGCTTGCTACAATATGCATTTCTGTAATAATGTTATAATTTAGTGCCGGTATGTGAGAAAAAACTATTGACATATGATTACCTATGCATACAGTTGGTTTTTTTGTTACCATACATTTTATGTTGGCCTTTATAGTCCAGAAGATGATGTCTATATACATCCATACCGGTCGTAGGTTATAAATAAAGACGAAATACCGCGATCTTGGCATTTCATTATTCACAAAATATAGAAATAAAAACACTTGTCAAGTTTGATCCAAGTAGGAAAATAATCAATCAGATCAGCGCCACTTCAAACAACACAGCATCAAAGATTGAAATTCAGGGGTGAGTTATCTGAACCGTTTGAAATCTGTACGGGAGTGAGAAAGGTGACCTACTCTACATCGCTTTTCAACTGTGTCCGAGAATAGGAAATAACCTGCCGTCAATTTATGGGATTCAAACTGGACACGACAGAAATGGCCTTAAAGTAAACGGCTTGACTTTTGCGGACGACCTGGCGCTTATTGACAATGAGATTGACGAATGTAAGGTTCGAGTGTCTAATCTACAATTAACTGCCGCTAAAATTCATCTAAAGCAGCGTTCATAAAAACTGAATTCATCACAAACATCAAATCGCAACTCCTCACATTGATGTACAACAAAAGACAATTTAAATACATTGGAGAGATAATTACACCCAATAGTTCGGAAAATGCAGCTTTGTAAAATAGGTGTTCTTAACTAGCAGATGCCTTTCATTTGTGCGAAGTCTTATACAAAAACAAAAACCTGTTCTTAAATCTAAAACTTTGTCATTACAACACCGTGGTTTGACTGTCAGCACTGTATGTACATGACAAAGAAAGACGCACTAAGAAAACTTTAAATAAGGGACCGGAACATTTGAGGAAGATTCTTGGTCCTATGTAACAAAATGGAGAGTTTCCCCAAAGACACAATCTTGAAATATATGAACAGATACAAGATATTGTTATCAACATGAGGAAACGGAGAAGGGTGATTTTTGGTCATCTGGAAAGAAGTAAACTTCATAAACTTACTCATCGCAAATCCTCATCAATTTTCATAAGCATCTTATTATAAATGGGCAAGCCTTGTTAAATGGGACGTACAGGAAGCTCGAATTTCATTTGCGGATATTCAGGATCGACAAGTTTTCATAGAAAAGTTCAAAACTACTAAAAACCTTAAATTTAATAACTAAACGTTTTCAAATGTTCCTCAATATTGTCTGAACAAATGGTGTTATTAGGTTAGAAAATAAAATAGCCACCCGTTTCAGTTTATTCATAACGGTTTCGAGAAATTATTGCCCTTCTTCAGGAATGTGTACAGGAAGCAGTTAACTTAAGAATAATATACACACACAAATATTACATAAAATTTGCAGTAGAATCGCAGAATTAAAGCGGCAAAAATACATTCTAAATAAATCTTTCTTGAAGATTGACAAAATGTGAAATATTAATGTGCTATTCCGCTTCATTTTGATAAAATAAGGAACTATACAAACCATCAAGTTCATATAAACGAAAAATATTTTAGTCACATTAATTGTGCCCTATCGTTTCATTCACATCATTCGATAATAGCACTGAACATCAAGTACAGAGATTATGCTAGAACTCGTAAACTAAGTTGTTAATAATTACGTGCATCTTTAGATAAATCACGGAGTGGGCATAAAGAGAAAAGGAGAATAAAGTTATAGGATGTAAGGGCCATATAATACAGTAATCTTAAGAGAAACGGAATTTTGAGTATGCAAAATCAGCACGTTGACTGCCCAACAGAGTCATAAAACGGTCTACCAAGCGCCTAGCAGAGTCATATACTACGGTATAAACTAAAGGACGACGATGTAAAAGGCAAGTGGCTCCATGGAGCGAAATATTTTGGTATTAACAGCTGGCATAAAGTAGGAAGGTTAGTAGGCAGGTAGCCGACCTAATAAAGTATCTATCGTAGCATAGAAAACCTAAAGTAGTTAACTAGGTGCAGCTTAAGAAAATCTATAAACAGATAGCTGGCCTCAATTAATAATGAACTCTGTGTGGGGGAATGACATATCTGTGTTCATATAAGTAAAGCAGCTTTCTAGAAATAGTTGTTGTAGAAGGGCATTCTACATCTTCATCTACATGGGATACTCTGCAAAACACATTTAAGTGCCTGGCAGAGGCTTCATCGAACCACCTTTATACTATACATCTACCATTCCATTCTCGAATAGCGCGCGGGAATAGAATAACATCTGAATCTCTCCGTTAGAGCTCTGATTTCTCGTATTTTATTCTGTTATTTCTACTTATGTAGGTGGAAGTCACCCATATATTTTCGCATTCGGAGGAGAATGTTGGTGATGAGTTTCGTAAGTAGAACACACCGCAGCGATAAGCGCCGTTGTTGCAATGATTCCCATTCCAGATCCTTTATCATTTTCGCGACGTTGTCTCCCCTGTATCGTCACAATACAAAACGAGCTGCCCTTCTTTGGACTCTTTCGATGTCCTCCGTCAAAGCCTCCTCATAAGGATCCCACACCGGGCAGCAGTAATCCAAATGAGGACGGACATGCGTAGTGTATGCGGCCTCTTTAGTAGTTCTGTTGCATCTTTTAAGGGTTCTGCCAATACAACGCAGTCTCTGGTTCGCCTTTCCCACGATATTTTCTACGTGTTCTTTCCAGTTTAACTCTGATGTAGTAGTAATTCACAGGTATTTAGTAGAGTTTACAGCCTTCACATTTGATTGATTTATCTCGTAACCAAATTTAACGGATTTCTTTTTGTACTCATGTGGACGACTTCTCATTAGAGTCAATTGCCAATTTTTACACCATACTGATATCTTATTTAGATCGTTCTACAGTTGGTTTCGATCTTCAGATGACTTTACTAGACGATAAATGACGGCGTCATCTGCATACAACCTAAGAGAGCTTCTCAGATTTTTTTACCAAATCGTTTATGTAGATAAGGAACGGCAAAGGACCAATAACACTACCCGGTGGAACGCCGGATATCACCTCTGTTTTAGTCGATTCCTTACCATTGATTACTACAAACGGTGTCCTCTCTGACAGGAAATCCCCTATCCGGACGCAAATCTGGGGCGATATTCCATAACCATCCAATATTGTAAGTAATGGTGTTATGTTTAACAGGTTAATTTACCTTTTTTTAAATTTTGGCCCTTCCTGAGAGAAGTGTGCTAATCGTGTAAACGTACTGCATTTCAAGTACCGGGCGTCTATAGTTTAATTCCTAGGCCAGATTTTGGGAAACCGCCCATCATTTGCCTAAGCGAGCGCCGACAACCTCGTCACCTCCACTGAAGCAGTTCGCCGGCTCACGGTCGTCGATCCGCCTCGCTGATTCTATGAAGTTTCGCGTGCCAGTTAAGTGCGTTACGCAACACGAGCTGCTGCTGGTGGTAGCCACACACTGATTACGTAAATTCCAAGCGATCCCCTCAACTATGGATCCCGTTTTTTTCTGCTTTGGAAACGCACTTCCACCGGACAGCCTTGTCCTTCACCAGTGAAAATACCAGTTCCGTGGTCGAAGCTGATGCAATAGCTCTGGAAACAGAGAGAGACACCGGTCGTTTGAGTTAGCTGATAGCGAAAACACTGTAAAAAAAAAAAAAAAATAAATAAAAAAATAAATACAAAACTTGCAGCCGCCACATGTATACCATATAACTTCCCCGCCCCTACACCACCAGAGTTAACATGAAATAATTAGGATATTGACCGTGTAGATAATCTCTATCTATATAAAAGCGAAAGGGCACTCACTCACTGACTAAACACCAAATCTCGAAAATTACTTCACCTACGAAGCTGAAATTTGGCAGTAATGTAGTTTATAGGTAGAAGACGTCAGCTAAGAAAGTATTTTACGACAGGGCCACGAGTTCAAGAGATATGACGTCATAAACAAATAAAACGTCCCCGTCTTGCGGCACGTGATAGTGTGACTTTATCAGTCCACTATTTGAGAAGGAGAGCACTTAGCGACTTTCAATAAACTTGAAACATACTTTCAAACCTTTAGGAAATTTTTTCTCCTTGCTAACCTCAGCAAAATGAAAGGAAAAAAGTTTGTCGCTTACCACTTTTTCGGCGTTCATGCAGTACAATTGTGGCATTTGGCATGACGTTTCAATTTATTACTTGTACACTATTAATTGTATTCGCGAGAAATGTTACAGACAGTATACACACATACCAAGTTCGAAATTTTATCATAGTACTACATACAGTTGACGAGATATGACGTCATAAAATGTTACATTTTTCCTACTAAACCACTGGAGCGATTTCAACGTAACTGGATACACACTTTCATTACCGTGAGGTAACCATTCCTGCAGGGAAATGATATTGATATCCCACTGAAAATAGCTCTTTCACTTTCTCGCGAATTTTCAAATTTTCCGGGTAACTTTCCGGAATTTTTAGTTCATAGGAACGTTCATCATTCGTTGAGCGTCAAATTATCAAAATTTTAGTACATTTAGAAACACATTAAAAAGAACCTTGGTTCGAATTTTGCGACTTTCCAGTTTTTTTTCTAGAATTTTCCAATTTACCGGTAGATTTTCCGAACAATTTATTTCATAAAAACCTTGTCCAGTCAAGTGATACTCTTACAACCATTTGGCAATTTATTTTTATTCACAGAAAAAAAACGCTTTCAGTTTTTCCTAAATTTTACTACTTTCCGGGCGTCTTTTCCAAACTTTTATTTGATGCAAACCTTCCTCTTGCTTTTAACATGAAATATACAAAATTTTTAATCGCAATTGGACAAATTGTAGCTCACTGGAAAAAGCTGTTTCAGTTTTTCCCGATTTTCCTCTTTTCCGGACAACTTTTCCATATTTTATCACCGTTTAAACCTTCCCTGGTCATACGCTAATACTTCAAAACTAAAAGTAACCAAATCAGTTCAGCCGTTCTCGAGTTTCAGCGAGACTAACGAACAGCAATTCATTTATATATATATATATATATATATATATATATATATATATATATATATATATATATATATACCACATCAACAACAACATAGATTATGCAATACTTTTAAAATTTTCGAGTGCCAAAGAAAAGCCATCAATCAGTCAACATTGATAATATCGCTTAAGTGCGATAATCGATACTTATACAAAAATGTTCCGCCATCTTGTTTTGAGGATACTGTATTTACATGATTGTGAACAGTTTATATGTGCGAGAGAGTGATAAAAGCAAGGCCGGCTGCAGTGGCCGAGCGGTCTGCAGAGTGCCAGTCACCGTATGCGCGACCACTGCGGTCGGGGGTTCGAATCCCCCCTCGGGCATGGATGTTTGTGCCGTCTTTAGTATAAGGTAGTTCATAAGTAGTTTGTAAGTTAAGTCCCATATGCTGTACAAACATTTGAACATTTGATAAAAGCAATTAACAAGAAATAAATAATTAATTCAATACGCAGTAGCTCCACCAGCGCACCAGATATACAGAAGAAACCTTGGAACACGTAAATGGTAAGTGTGCCACTGACTATCAACGTAAGTGAATCACTCGACCATCCCATCACAACACCAACAGAAGAGAGCACTAGCTCTTACTTTATGGCCATTCACTGCCTTCCCCTCCCCCTCAAAATACCCCCAACCACCAACAACAAATGGATTTTAAGTAAGTAACATAAGCATTTCTGCATGTGTAAAAAGCGCCTGATAACAAACAAAACATGATCGAAACACTTTGTGCTATGTTAACAAATAAAGTGAGTGGTAGCAGAAATACAAATATTTCTTTATACCTTTCCCATGGTTTCTATCATTCTATTTTACATTTAACAATTTATTGTATATGTCTTTCTAATTCTGTGAAGACGGACTTGTAAGACCCTTTCATTTATCACATATATTAAAAGAATCAACGAAAACTACTCAGTCGGCCAGACCACACTTCCCGACCGATTTCTTTCATTCTTGTTTCAAATGAAATGTATTCATCCACAGATTTGCTGCGAATTATCAGAATTTACTTAGCTCTCGCCTTACTTTTTCTATACTCGACCGCGATTTCCTTCCGTATATTTCTTATGGGGATGTCCTTGCTGTAAACTAAAGTAAGTCGGTCAGGTCGTTCTATCCGACCGATTTCCTTCATTTTTGCTTTAAACGAAAGGTATTCATTCGCAGATTTGTCGTCAAGGATCAGAATTAACTCAAGTCTCTCAATCCTTTATTTTTATTCAAAAGCTGTACCCTTCTGGTCTTGCATCGAATATTTTAATCGGTATGTTTTACGTTATCTTCGGCTGTAATTAAGGTAGGCAGATCTTTTTGACCTAACACCATTGTTTCATTTGCGCTTTTAAACACTTGCATTGATTGATTCTGAAGAAATACTACGGTTAACATTCAACTTTACTTCCATTTCTTCACAACTTTTTTGTCATTCTACTAACGGTCCGAAGTATTCGCACGGGTTCTCTAGTTCTATTCTACATTTAACAATTTATTGCATATTTCTTTTTAATACTGTAAAGACGTACCTTTTCATTTCTTATTCCTTACAGAGCACCTGATGATGTATATGTAATACTTGTTGTGCTTCATAAATACGAGGGAAAGTCAATTATTATCCGCAATTTAGTTATATTTTTGTTTATGTTGGTGGTACTGTCTTTTTACGTTGATGAGGCATGCTTTGTTTTTTTGTTGTTATATATTTGCAATTTTCAAGCTGGTAGGTTAGTTTCGTTATCGCTGCAGTGCTCTTCACTATAGCTGCTGCACTATTTGCACCAAAGAAGAGCGATGTTCACTGATCCGTTTTGTGAGATCGGTATTCATCGAAGACTTTCGGTACAGTACGGCGACAGTGTATATCAAGAACGCAGTGTCTAAGAATGGATTGAAAAATTCCGAAATGGTCGCACAAGGGTTATTTTGTGTCCCTGCCTCGTAGCCGCTTTTGTGTCCCAGCCCCGTCGTAGGTGTCGGTGGCCGAATGGAATGAGACCGACACAGGAATAAAGACAGCACGCTGGTGCCGGTACGGAGGGGAGCAGCCAGAAACTATAAACACTAGAGTAAATTAGAACGAGATATATATTGAACAGAATTCATACAATACTTAACTTTTACATAGTACTGCAGTACTGCAGATACATAGTTGAGCTAGAGTCCTGCCTAGTGCGTAACTGATAGCCAAGTCTTCACTGGTGCCTATCGGATTCCGAAGTCTTTACTGGTTGCTATCTCCGTCCCAAGTGAACGATGTCGTTCACTGGTGGCCACGAGCGGAGTTGTCTCAGAGGGCGCTCGTGGCTGTCGTAGTAAGAACGCCGCGCCGTGCGTGCATGGCGGCGCGCGGCGAAAGTAGGTGGCGCTCACTTTGGACTTGTGCGACACCACAGGTTACGCACAATGAAGGAGCCGGACGACCGTTTACCGCCACAAATGAAGAAACGTGGAATGATTCTCTTAGACACACGATTAACTACTGACGAAGTGGGTCACCGTCTACCTACGAAATCATGCACAACAGACTTGGGTTACATAAAGTTTGTGCAAGATGGGTACCAAAACACCTGACACAATTGCATAAACAAACGCGCTTGGACATCTGCCTTAAAAAAAAAATAAAAAAAAATAAAAAAAACATTTGGATCGCTATGGTAACGAAAAGGACAGCTTCTTAGACAGGATCACTACTGGTGACGAAGCATAGATCCATCGTTATAAGCCGGAAAGTAAACGGCAGAGTATGGAATGGAAACGTCCAAACTCGCCGTGCAAGAAAAAGTTCAAGACCCTACCGTCTGCAGGAAAACTGGTGCTTGCGGTTTTTGGGACGCACAAGGTCCTGTACTTGAATATTACGGGGAAAGGGGCACAACAATAAACAATGCAAGTAACAGTGAGATGCTTACTGCCAGGGTAAATCCTGCAATTTGAAGCACCCTGAGGGCGGTGTGCAGACAACGCCCGTCCACATACTGCTGCCCAGACTGCTGAAACGCCTCAGAAACTCAAATTTGAAGCACTTTATCGTCGTCCATATCTACATCTACATCCATACTCCGCAAATCACCCGATGGTGTGTGGCAGAGGGTACCTTGAGTACCACTATCGGTTCTCCCTCCTATTCCAGTCACGTATTGTTCGCGGAAAGAAAGATTGTCCGTATGCCCCTGTGTGGGCTCTAAACTCTCTGATTTTATCTTCATGATGTCTTCAAAAAATGTTCAAATGTTTGTAGAACTTATGGGACTTAACTACAGGATCATCAGTCCCTAAGCTTACAAACTACTTATGAACTAGCTAAGACTAAGGACGGCACAAATATCCATGCCCGAGGGGGGATTCGAACCCCCGACCGTAGTAGCCGTGCAGACCGTGACTGGAGCGCCCATGATGTCTTCGCGAGATATACGCTGGAGGGAGCAATATACTGCTAGACTCCTCGGTAAAGGTATGTTCTCGAAACTTCGACAAAAGCCCGTACCGAACGACAGGGCGTCTCTCCTGCAGAGTCTTCCACTAGAGTTTATCGATCATCTCCGTAACGTTACCAAATGATCCTGTAACGAAGCGCGCTGCTCTCCGTTGGATCTTTTCTACTTCCTCTCTCAATGCCACCTGGTAAGGATCCCACACCGGTGAGCAGTATTCAAGCTGTGGGCGAACAAGTGTACTGTAACCTACTGCCGGCCGCGGTGGCCGAGGTGACTGAGGCGCTCCAGTCACGGTCAGCACGGCCACTACGGTCGGGGGTTCGAATCCCCCCTCGGGCATGGATATTTGTGCCGTCCTAGTTCGTAAGTAGTTCATAAGTAGTTTGTAAGTTTAGGGACTGATGACCCCGTAGTTAAGTCCCATAAGCTTGACAAACATTTGAACATTTTTTTTGTAACCTACTTCCTTTGTTTTAGGACTGCATTTCATTAGGATTCTTCCAATAAATCTAAGTTTGGCATTTGCTTTACCGGCGATTTATTTTAAATGGTCGTTCCATTTTAAATCACTCCTAATGGCTACTCCCAGATCATTTATGGAATTAACTGCTTCCAGTTGCTGACCTGCTATAGTGTAGCTAATGATACAGGATATTTCTTTCTATGTATTCGCAGCACATTACACTTGTCTACATTGAGATTCAATTGCCATTCCCTGCACCATGCGTCAATTAGATGCAGATCCTCCTGCATTCCAATACAACTTTCCATACAACCTCTCTATATACTACAGTATCATCCGCAAAAGCCTCAGTGAACTTCCGATGTTATCCGCAAGGTCATTTATATATATCGTGAACAGCAACGGACTCACCACACTCCCCTGTGGCACATATAGTCCCGATCTTGCCCCTTCTCACTTGTTTTGCCCACTCAAACAGGCATTAACTGACGTCGATTTGTCTCGGACGAAGCAATGAATGGAGCGATGCATTCCTGGCTCGCAGCTCAACCGAGAACCTTCCTTTATGACGGCATCAGGAAGCTTGTGTCGAAAAACGATATTCTTGTTAGTTTGATTACAATAAAATTTTATAACTACTTTGCGGAAAATAGTTGACTTACCCTCGTAAAAGTTGGTTACAGACAAGAGTTGATCCGGAAAATTACAAATGCATATCACTGACGTCGGTTTGCAGCAGTACTCTCCTCAAATGTTATGAACTACTTTGAAGATAAGGACATATTATCCCATAGTCAACACAGTTTCCGTAAGTATTGTTGTTGTGATACACAGCTAGCTCTTTTCGCACATGATGTAATGAGTGCTATCGACAAGGGATGTCAAATAGATTCCGTATTGCTAGATTACCGGAAGGCTTTTGACACTGTACCTCACAAGCGTCTTCTACTCAAATTGCATGCTTATGGAATATAGCCAAAGTTGTGCGATTGGATTCGTGATTTCCTTTCAGAAAGGACACAATACATTGACGGTAAGTCATCGAGTGGATCAGAAGTTATATCTGGGGTTTTATAAACGATTTAGGAGACAATCTGAGTAGCTCTGTTAGACTGTTTACCGGATGATGCTGTCGTTTGTAGAGTCTACGGGACGTAACTACGGGGTCATCAGTCACTAAACTTACAAACTACTTATGAACTAGCTAATACTAAGAACGGCAGACCATGATTGGCACGCCGCAGTCCTCTCGCTTACTACCTTTACGCTGTTTATGGAGAAAAACTGCGGCTCTCGGTATCATGTTACAATTTATTATTTGAACACTACAAATTGTATCGACAGGAAATTTTACAGACAGTATAAACATATATAGTTGAAAGTAGCTTCTAAATTGTATCACATTCCGACACGTAGTTTATGAAATATGAGCACATAAACAGCAGCGTTCCGCTGTTCATGGATTAAAACTACGGCATTCGGTATGAGGTTACAATTTATAATTTCTACACTACAAATTTTAGCCGCAGGAAATTTCACAAACCGTATTCATGCATATAGTTGAATATACCTTCTAAATTGCACAATAGTACGATACTTAGTTCATGAGATATGAGCATGTAAACAGTAACGTTCATGGAAAAGCGCCCCATCATGCACCAAGTTTTAAATATATTTATTTTATTTATTTGGTTATTTAACCTGACCAGATTATGGCCATAGGGCCCTCCCTTACATCTGATCAGGAACAACATCAACAAAGGATTTAATTACAAAAAACACTGCATTAATAACATTAAATAATAACAATATATGATAATACTAATAATAATAATAATAATAATAATGATAATGATAATGATAACACAAAAATCAAAGTAATACTAACAATAAGATATATTTACATGAAGATAGATTTTTAACACATTTGAATTAAGT
This sequence comes from Locusta migratoria, assembly GCA_026315105.1. Classification (NCBI taxonomy): domain Eukaryota; kingdom Metazoa; phylum Arthropoda; class Insecta; order Orthoptera; family Acrididae; genus Locusta; species Locusta migratoria. The sequence goes on from CM048751.1 coordinate 303,384,995, forward strand.
TTAATATAAACAGAAGGGGGAAAATGATTAGTGAATGAGGAGAATATTGAAAAATGACAGTGCTAATGGATGTGAGGAAGTGGAGACATATATGAATGGAGATCTCTGCTGGCGAAAGGAAAGGGAAACATTTATGGGGGGAGGAGGAATTGACAACAGTGGGCTCCAGACTGGTAAGAGGAGAAAAAGATGGCTATTGTGACAGAAGGTGAACCCTTAGCTGACTTTTAAAGTTTTGAATTGATTTTATCTCTCTTAACTTTTGAGGAAGATTGTTCCACAGACGTGTTCCCGATACAGAAAATGATTTAGAGAAGATTGCAGTGTTATGTGAAGGTAGAGAGAGAGAGTTATATTTTGGTGAGAGCGTGTGTTTCTGCTTTGCTGTTCAGACAGTAATATAATCGTTGAGGATAAGTATGAAGGTTTGCAATGATTGAGAAAGCGATGCAGCAAACATAGTGTATGATAGCTTCGACGCTTATCCGCACGTAGCCAAAATAATTGCTCGTATGCGGGACTGATATGGTCGTAGAAACGTAAGTTACAAATGTATCGGATACAAGAATTCATCGCCAGCTCCAGCCTACGTGAATTTTCGTGTGATAGTCCTTGCAGAATAGCATCACCATAATCTAGATTGGGAAGTATTAGTGTCTCAACGAGCTTCTTTTTCAGCTGTAAAGGAAATGCTTTTTTTGCATTTCTGCAATGAATGAAGTGACGCATATACCTTCTTACAGACTGTCGTTGTGTGCTATGTCCAGTCTAAGTGCTGATCAAATATATTACTTCTTTATTACTAACTGTATTCCCAGTCTGGTTCATTGACGGGTCGAAATCAGACCAAGGCGTTGGGGCTGGGGTATACGGGGTGCAGGCAAGACTGGAGGGCGTCATCTCTCTAGGGAAACTGACCTCAGTATTCCAGACCGAATTCACTGTCATCAGGGCATGTGTGGAGGAGAATTTGCGCAGGTGCTACAAAGACCGTAGCATCTATATCTATTCAGACAGCCAGGCAGCCCTGAGATTACTGGCAGCTCCAGCAACAAGGTCTAAAATTGTTGCAGAATGTCACAGGGTTCTGGTGGAGCTAGGGGAAAGCAATAGAGTAAACCTATTGTGGGTCCCTGGCCACTCGGGGATCAGTGGCAACGAACATGCCGACAGATTAGCCAGGGTGGGGGCAGAGTCTCCATTCATTGGACCGGACAATCACCAAGGCAATGATCAAATTGGAGCTACGTAACTGGCTCAGAAGACAGCACGTAGAATATTGGACCAAAGTCTATCAACAAAAACATGGCAAGGTAATGATGCCAAAGCTATGTTTTAAAAGAAGCTCTGCAATCCTAGGTCTGAACAGGAGAGAGATTAGACTCATGGTTGGATTGCTGACAGGCCATGGGAATTTCAAAAAAACACCTACATACAGTGGGAATAACAGAAGAGGAACCTAAATGTGGGATCTGTGATGAAACTGCATCACATCTAATCTTCGAACGCATTACATTGGAGAGTAAAAGGCACAGAACATTTGGGACAACCAGACCCGAAGAAATTGTCTAATAAAGAACTGGTAAAGGGACTCCTTGCACTGTTCAAGGGCATTGGTTGGCTTTACTAGATATTCAGGGAGCGATACCGCACAATAAACTTAGTTTCGGTGCGGACGGTGGCGGATTGGACCAAGACTGTTTTGGCTTCTCTGGAAAAATCAAATCAAATCAAACTGTATTCCCAAGAGATTTTACAGACATACAGCCCTTATACAAATGAATATTTACCTGAAAAATGGCTGGAATAAATAAATAATTACCCGGGCAACGACGGGTTTTCAGCTAGTTTTAACATAAGACAGAACTTTCTCTCTCTGCAAAGTATCCATCAAGTATCGGACGAGTTGGCGCACCTGCCTTATGTTTTTCGCTATTACTTGTAACTCGTGCCGGCCGCGGTGGCCGCGGGGACTGAGGCGCTCCAGTCACGGTCTGCACGGCCACTACGGTCGGGGGTTCGAATCCTCCTCGGGCATGGATATTTGTGCCGTCTTTAGTATAAGGTAGTTCATAAGTAGTTTGTAAGTTTAGGGACTGATGACCCCATAGTTAAGTCCCATAAGCTTAACAAACATTTGAACATTTCTTTTTTTTTTTTTTTTTTTTTTTTATTCTTTTTTTTTTAACTCGTCGCTTTGCGGCCCTGGCCTCGTTCGTGGTGTCAGTGGGGCAGGTCCGGAGCGGCGCACAGAGCTTCCAGCAGACCTCCTGGAGCGCGACTTTCTCCTGGACATTCCAGCACGGCAGCCGCGTCCTCGCCCCTCGCCTTGAAGCTTTCGTCAGAAGCCGCCTCGTGTCAATCACTTCGCCCGAACGAACGCAGCAGCGAGCAAGGCCGCCACGCGCCGTTACACTCAGAGTTCGCGCCGCTTAAACTTTTACGCCGGCCGGGCGTACGGCGTAGACTATCGCGATGCCAGCGGCAGTTCAGAAAACCCCGGGCCTAGATCCTGGACCGTGTAAGGGGAAACTCGAACGGCCGACCGCGCTAAGAATACGCGGCCCGTTACTTCTCGGGAGCAAACACCTGTAAAGAAACGGTAACAGCTGGACAGAATGGAAACCGCGCTCACGATGTTCGCATTTCGAGTCGCGGACTTTTACTGGCGCCAGCTCACTGGAATATCCGTACTAGGAATGGTTTGGCCTCAGCGGATGCCGGGAAGAGCATTGCATTTTTAAGACCCGTTACCTGGCACTGTAAAACGAATGGAATATATTAAATAATAATAGTAATATGGTTTTCTGTTCCACAGGACCTAATTGAGAAATAAGACTCCATGATCATCCAACACGTTAGTACACGAATTTTAACACAAGACTGGTAAAATGAGATGATCGTATGGCATTTTTGGCCAGGAGATGCCGTCTGCGATTGTTAAGCCGCATAGTGCAAGTGTTTTTACTTGACGCCATTTCGGCGACTTGCATGTCGATGATGATGAAGATGATAATGTGGACAACACGACACCCAGCACCTGCCGGGAATCGAGCGCGGGCCCCCTGCGTGATAGCCAGCGACGCTGTTCAAAAAAGTCTGTAAATCTACCGGTCTTAACTGCGTGGTCATCAGTTGCAAATGTTTGTTAAGCTTATGGGACTTAACTACGGGGTCATCAGTCCCTAAACTTACAAACTACTTATCAACCACCTTATACTAAGGACGGCACAAATATCCATGCCCGAGGGGGGATTCGAACCCCCGACCGTAGTGGCCGTGCAGACCGTGACTGGAGCGCCTCAGTCCCCTCGGTCACCGCGGCCGGCGTGGTCATCAGTCCGTAGCTGACAAACTACTTAAACTAAGGTAAACTAACAACACGGACATCCATACCCTAGTGGTATTTGTATTCAGATAGCTAGATTTTATCCGTCCCATGTACACCGGCTTCCTATGTCACTGCCTACCCACATTCCCTTAGTTAGTCTGTACAAGTCGGCGGAGCAACACACCACGCCCGCCCACCGCCCGTGAGCGCAATTGTAAACATGGGCTTATCTTGTGTCATCAGAGACCACCGTTTCTATTAAGGTAATCTTAAAAATCGGTTTTATGTTTCTCACATCTTTACCGAGTATGTTCCAACCCGATCATTTGTAGTGCTACAAGGAAATCCAAAAATTTCAGAAAAATAGAAACACCGCAAAACAACTTACGGTGTCACACCACGGAGAGCGCAATTTAAGCTTTGTTTACCATTTATACTGTCTTCTTAACACAAAATAAGGCCATGTACCATTATACCCGTTTTGTAATTCCGCCTTGTCGTTTTGTGTAAATTATGTCACGCAGATAATCTGAAGATGCTCTGCTAAAGGGCGAATCGCGTAATTAATAAAACAATTTGCAATTAATACGGTTTTTTCCTGAAGGAATACAGTAGGGGAGGTTCGAACCACCGACGGCGGCCGGCCGCACGCTCCGCATCACAGCGCTCTAATGCGTGCGGCTAACCCGCCGCAGCAGCGACGCAGTCAAATGAGCTAGAATGGTAACAGAAAAACTTAAAGTAGTCCAATGCACATCAAAATCTTAAGCCTAAGTAATTTTTTTTTTTTTCTCTATGAGTTCCTCGACAGAATAAAAGAAGTGAGTCATGAGGTAACAGTTTAGTTTAGATTTGAAAGCGCGTGGGTTAGTACTAAGGTTTTTTAGTTCTTGTGGCAGCTCATTTAAAATGGCTGCTGTAGAATACTGCACAACTTTCCGTACAAGAGTCAAGAAGGTGTGATCCAAATGTAGAGTAGATTTCTGTTTAGTATTTACAGAGTTAAAAGCTGTGTACGTGATGTTTAAAGTTGAATCTATCTTTTAATCAGACAACAAAAGTAGTTTATTTTAAAGTTACTCATTCAAAACATGATCTGGTATTAGTTTAACAGTCAAGATCACTAAGTCATCAGATAACTTCATCGAATTTATCTGAACACGTACATTGTTCATTAACACAGCAATTTCGTTTAATTATGGCCCTGATATTGATGTAATACTGTTAAATGAGAAACAGTGCATTAAAATGATTATGTGCGCAACGGATCTTTTAACAAAACAACTGTAACGTGTAACCTGCATGAAACACACAGTGACTATACTCAAAAAATTTGACTGCGAGAAAGATATTAAAAACACAAACCACTTTTCTTAATTATCGACTACGAGAATTTTATGAAGATATGTACCTGATTATCAAACCTCAGTATCATACTCAATTAACTGCAGTGTTGCATAACAATCATTTAATACGGTACCAATAAAGAAATCTGTTCAACAAGATTACCAAAATCAATACTGCACTTTAAATTCACAAATAACTAATTATCAATTAAAGGAAGTAGGTTAATCTTCCAACTACGTAAATGAAACAGGAAAGAAAGGTCATCTTTGTCACTTATTATTAATAATCACCATTACATTACCTAAACGATACAACCTTTTCATAATTACATGAAATGCTATTACCTTCATTCCAGGGGTGGTACAACCTTTTTCACAATTATATGAAATGCAATATATATATATACTTGCGGGCACTGCAGCCTCTGCTCTACATCGGAGCCACATACACAACACAACCGCTCTCTAAGCGAGTTGAACCACAAATCTCCCTCTGTGTCTTTCTGTACAAGCTACAATGCTATGCGATACATAATCTTTGGCAAAGATGAAATTCACAGATTATGTACCCATATCGATACACGCAGTAGAAGCAATATTATATATTTTCTTGCAAGCAAGTTACTCGACACAAAACAGGAGGCACAATATTAGACATTTTCTTACAAATTCAGCAATATACATTTTCTATGGACACGTTTCAGAGTGAAAGCTGCTAACTCGAGTGAATAAGCTGATATTGTTAACAACAAGCGACATTAAAGAAAATACGTATCGCGACGCCAATGTCAGAATTCCCAGACTACTGAAAAGAGGTCGACTCGGTGTTCGCGACCTTACGCCACATATTGCTCGAACCGCCCGCTTGTGAGCCAAAAATAATTTCATGTATCAGTCGAGTTACTCCAAAAAATAGCGCCGTATGTCATAAGTGAATAACAATAAGCATAGTAGACTACTTTTTGTGTTGAAAAATCACTTATTTCAGATACTGTTCTAATAGTAAGTAAAGCAATCTGTGTTACAGATTTTTAGGAGATTGCTTTTTCTTTGGGTTTTTTGTGTGCAATTAAAAAAATTATTTAAAAACTGAGTAAAACAAAGATAAGAAATAATATTTTATTTATGTTCTTCAGCGTTTGATTTGCACATCCATTTCGAAGTTGTCATTGGTTTCGGTACATTTCGCACATTTTCAGACTTTTTGCCTGTGCTTCAGTCATAACAAAATCAACTGATTTAATTTTGAAATTATAGCTGTATAAAAATATGTTTATTTCACGCAGAAGCATGTAACTAGTGCTTGCATGCAATGGTTTCATGCATGTGCAAAAACAAATGGTTGTTTTTATAAAGCTATAACTTCAAAATTAAATAAATTCCAATCACATTTTCCTCTCTCTTAACTGTGTGGATAACCTTATCTCATCATACATTTCTTTTTAATCTTGTCATCGTCCTCAGACCTTCTTGTTATATAAACTTGCAATATTCCTGAGTTCGTGTTTTCTTATTCAGTATTAGACCTACTCCTGCGTTACCCATAAACGATTTCGTATTTATACTCAACTGACCGAATCCACACTAATCAAGCTAATCACATCTGGAGTGTATTTCACTGAGGCGAACGGGACCAGCATCCGGCATCACGGAATGGGGAACCACATCCCACACTGGGCGTTCTCCTCTGTTGATCGTCGGGGGGACAGTAAACAGTGCACAGTACACTGAAACCGTCATTCAACCCCTCTTCCTACCGTTCATGCACTAACAAGGCGATATGCTTTTTCAACAGGACTAATCACGTTCTCATGTATCCCGTACCATCCGACGCGCTCTTTAAGGTGTACGTCAACTGCCTTGGCCAGCACGATCCAAAGATCTGTCGTCCATTGAGCATGCTTGGGACCGGATGAAACGCCATCTTGCGCGGTCTGTGCGATCAGCATGAAATCTTGTCCAATTGAGGCAGCAGAAGGAAACCGCATGGCAGGCCATTCCACAAAACTGCATTCGGCAACTCCACAATCGTCTCCATTGCAGAATTGCAGCTTGCATGTACGCTGGTAGCGTCGACAATGTGCACGCGCTGGTGATTGTCCTCACGTTCGTACGGCTCTGCCTGTGTGATCGTGTGTTGCATACGTCCTCAAGAATGGGTCAACAAGATTTCCATCTGCAAGGTCGACCAACTCCCGGAGTTCTTTTTACCATGAGTGTACCCCTAGGCGACGGCGGCGTATGAGTCATTAATTCACCGCAGATGCGGTGATACCGTTCCGTGTCGTGGGGGAAATACGGACGGCGAGCACAACAGGACACGGACGGCGGGGACCGCTACAGCCGTAGTGAGCGAGTTGTGGGAATCTGCGGCGGAAGGGAACTGTGTTCGGGTAGCTTAGTAGTTAAGGGAGGTGGGCAGTTCCCCCTCCACCTTTGTGTGCTAACAGTGCTAGCAAGGCGCGAGGCAAAATGGCTTTTCTCGTTCTTGGTCTTAGTGGTTCCGTGTACAGAAGTCTCACTGTCATTCGTGGTAGAACGAACCTAGAAAGAAGAAAACGGAGGAGTGTAACGAAGCATGCTGGCATTTATTCCCACCTGCTTGCATTACTGAACCTTCCGATACCAGTGTTGCATAATAATAGGTACGAATGTATTGGTCTATTATCATTTTCTTTTCGAAAACTTTTATTATTTTTCCTCACGTGAGTAGCTGAAGTTATTTTCTGTTATTTGACGTCACAGAAGTGTGTTTTATTAGCAAATATAAATTAGTTCATGCAAGAGGCATAGTTCAGATGTTACAGAAATTACTGTGTCTGATAAAATTAACTAAATACTTTTCTCATAATATTAAAGTAGGTATTATTATGTTTCACAAGTAATGTTAGGAAAATTGTGCCCTCATCAGTTCCTATGTAATTAGCGTTTATGTTGAAAGCATTGTTGAGAAACATACTTAATTATATTAATAGGTGAAGAAATATTAATAAAACCAAGATTTGTATATTTGTATATCAATTTACTCAGTGTCATTTACGCTACCTTTTATTATAGCCTCTTTCCTCTTCCTGTCCGCACTGTTTATCGTCCATGTTTCACTTCCCATACGAGGCAACACTCCACACAAATGCCTTCAGAAAGGGCTTCCTTAGGCTGAAATAAATATTCGATATTAACAAATTTCTCTTTTTCAAAAACGCTTTTCTACCTATTTTTCGATAATATGATCAGCTCCATCTCCCGTGCAGACAGTTTCTTGAAGGGTTTGAACCAATATTATTGACAAATTTTAACAGTCAACGGTAATCTCTCGGTGTCATTCCTCAAAATTTTATTTCACTTCATTTTAAGCTTCTGTGGGTTTCCTATTTTATATTTTGTTATTAACTTGTACTGACTACTGACGCTGTATCATCGTCGCTAGGCGAATGCGCCACGTGTCATGTGTACCTGGCGCCCACGCCTTGCTCAGACGGTCAGTCGGCCGTTAGCACGCCGCACAATCTGTTACACAGCATATGTTATCATTTTATATGTTTGACGTGCCTTTGTCTAAAAGGCTACATTATGTGTACAAAAATTGACGCGTGTAACTTTTCCACAGTAATAATGTAATGTAAGTACTTATTTCCTGTAGACTAAACTTCGTTGTAATTTTATAGGTAAACAATCTATGGTTTTGACACCGTTGTACTTAGCTTGATTGTTTCTTTCTTATTCACTGTAGGTCCATGTATCTTCTGAAGAAGATTGATTTACATCAATTGAAACCGCGGTAAGGTTTATAAAACTTTAATTTGCAACTGGTTGGCTGTTATTTTAATACATGATTATAAATTATAATATTTCGTTTTTTTATGTTTTTAGTATTTTAGGTTATAAACAATTCCGACCCGCTCGATTAGCCGTGTGGTCTAACGCACCGCTTTCCGAGACGGGGAGGCGTACCGTACCGGCCCCGGTTCGAATCCGCCCGGCAGATTAACGGAGGTGTCGGAGTGCCGGCCAGCCTGGATGTGGTTTTTAGGCGGTTTTCCACATCCCCCTAGGTGAATACCGGGCTGGTCCCAAAGTCCCGCCTCACTTACACAACTCGCAAACATTTCGTAACACTTTCCACTTTCACACACATATAACACTATACGCAGATATTTGGGGTACACGTTCCTCCCGGGGGGCATGGGGTGGCGGCAGGGAGGGCATCCGGCCACTCTGTAAATATTAACACATGCCAAATCCAAAGATAATAAAGCCGACCCTGCCTGTGAGGGACAAGTGCTCGAGAGAGAGAAAGAGAGAGAGAGGTTATAAACAGTTCTGGCTGTTTATAATCTAAGGTAAAAAAAGGTAAAGTAGTGAACAATCCGAAGATTGATTTGAACACCACAGTGCTTTATTAAAATACTAAAAACTTAAGAAAAAGAAATATTGTAATACATAATCGTATATATATTACATGCCACCGATGATGCCTTACAAGTAAGGGGAAATGCACATGGCAATATAAAACTTTTGTTATTCAATTTCTTAGACGTATTATATAAATATCTACATTATAATGAAAAAAAGCAACCGTGGAACTAACAAAGAGCCTGCTTAGTTGCGTACTTCAGTTTCACAAATATTATGGGGCTAAGTACCGACATATTTTGGCGATTACCTACTAGTCTGAAAAAGTGAATGCGTAGATACAAATGAATAATATATCCGTCTATAAACTGTTAATATTAGAACTTCACATTCTTGAAGATACTCAGTTTCATACCTACCCAGTAGCTACAAAAATCATGATAGGTACACGTAAGGCACAGAATGAAAGACAAAATGAAAAGAGTGTTTATAAGGAAGCGTAGAACCTAATCTCCAAGCAGTCTAGTTTTGAAAAATATTACAGTGTCAGAAATCCGCTAAAACAAACTCGTGAAACGTGGAAGTACGCACCGATCATGCGAATACAGTGATAAACAGTTCCTTTTGTACTTGGACACATCAGGTTCCATTTTTTTTCTGCTCTTAAAACGTTTCTGTACGATCCTATTGCGACTCGGCTATTGTGAACCGTTCGAATTACACAGCAATGACATTTTGTTATCATAAACAGATATTAACAGAAGCAGTGATATTACTTCAATGACATTTCCATATTTGTATTAGGAAATTCAAAACAACGTTAAGCGATTATGATATAGGAAAGTAAGAACATAAAAATACAGCCACTACTCATTTTGTATGATGCCAGTCCTCTGCTACTCCCCAGTGGCCGCTCAGAGCGATAACATCGCTTGAGCTGCACTTCGTCTTCTAGAGAGTTCCGCGACAGTGCGTTGGACTGTGTCGAACCGTCGCTGGGTAATGTTCTTTTTGGATGACGCCAATAGAGGTTCAAGGTTTGACGAGCACTAACAAGAGACTTACACTCCTCAAAGCCTTTCTGTCAACGTTTTGCTGAGATCTATAAGCGTACGTGATGCTCAGGTGTGAAGTTGTTTTTGCTTGTATCTAACAGACACATACACAACAGCCGATGACGTCAGACAGCCGCTAAAATTCCGGGTACTTTCACTGACGCGATCGTCGACAGGGCAGGTCGAGGTGTCAAGTTGTTGTAGCAGAACAACGGCAGCCACTCAGGGCGCTGCTGGAAGACCGCCACCACACACACAAAGACAGTGGTCAGACGCGTGCGGTGTCAAGAGTCACCAGGAGGCCTCGTGCGTCACACGACTGCCTCCGTCACCGCCACAAACCACCAAACGAACTTGCGCGCCGTCGCATTTCAATAAATACTTCAAGAATTTGGGAGGAACCAATTCATACATCATCAATGCATCATCCTTAATCCATCCTCTAAGATAAGTCGTGATGTATTGCTACACATGTTCCTACATTTCTCTGAAACTTAAACTGTTCTTCCGCAAAGTCAGATTCCACCAATTTTTCCATTTGTTTGTAAATAATTCATATTAGTGTTTTGCAACCATATAGGTTCGAGCTGCATCTAAAAAACGGCTACAGACCCCTAAAAATCAGATTTTCTGTACTACCTTACCCCCTTATGTTTTCAAACTTGCTACTTCGTACACGTATAGCCAGCGATAAGTCGAAACTGTACTTGTTCGAAAAATTGAAAAATATTATTTTTAGAGATCTACTGAATTTTTGAAACCAAGCCTTTTCAGAAGTTAGCTAGATTTTTCTCAGGAGACAGACCTAAAGTAGCGATTTTATGTTTATTTTCTTCGTAGAGAGCAGTACTTTCATCCTATAAATTTTTAGTTAATTAATTTTTACTTTTTTATTTTTTAATTATTTATTTATTTATTTATTTTTTAACTGTAAGCCTATAAGAAATACTTCGAAGAACTTGCATACTTGTTGGGCGCCGCGGCGGAGCGGCCGAGGGCATTGAGGCGCAATGCTGCGATGCGCGTGGCCGTTCCCCGTTTCGGGGGTTCGAACCCCCCTCGGGTATGGATGTTTGTGCTGTATTTAGTATAAGGTAGTTCATAAGTAGTTTGTAAGATAAGGGACTGAAGAACCCCTAGTTAAGTCCCTTAAGCTCTGCAAATATTTGAACATGTTAAACAGGCTAGTGAAATTTCTGTGTTATGACAATATCGCTTCAGAAAGTAAATTGCTGTCATTTTACATTAATTCAAATAACAATACTGTTTTTACAGACATCTAAAGCCGAGATTTTTTTCTCCTTTTAAGAAGTTCAAATGTTCAAATGTTTGTAATTCTATGGGACCATCCACTTTCGTCATAAAACCCTAACTTACAAATTAATTAACAGGTTGACTGCCGCGTTGACGTCAGAGGCGCGCCAGAGCCGCCTACTGTGGCCGCCGGCAGCCACACGGCAGCCAACGTGTTAAACTAAGTTAAACACACACATCCACGCCCGACGGAGGATTCGAACCACCGGTGCGGGAGGCCCGCGATCTGTTTTTAAGAAGTCTAACGGCTGTAATGAATAATTTACTGCAATGAGTATGAAGGAGGTTAACAATGTATATTTTTATTTTCAAGTGAAAAAGATATTAGTTGTTTTATTGTTTTGGTATTATCAGTTACTAAGTAACTAAATGAAACCTTTGTAGGTACATACAGTAATTGAATTCCGACTTTCAAAATGCTGTAGAAAAAAATGGGGCAGAATGACTGCAGATTTGAACTGAAAATCCTTGTCCAAGTGGGGAACGCAAAGGCACACACAAAAACTACAAAAAAAGTTGTTCCTAACTTCGTCAACAAGCAGCATATTTTGCAAATCACGGGGCATGCGAACGACAAACCAAAATTTTTATAAATATTTTTATTTTTTTAGCGTTTTTTTTCGTATAAACAAAGGGGAAACCTAAATCCTTTGGTTAGAAACTCCATTTCACTATAAAGTAAAACAAATATATTTTCGTTAGTGGAATCAAAAGTTAAAAAGAAACGATGGAATGGAAAGATTACTTTACTAAAGAAAGGTCACTACTGAACACAAGAAGGCACTTCATCTTTGTAATAGTCAGCCAGTGACAAGAAGAAGGAAACACAAAGCGATGTACTCCGATGGGACTTGAGGTAAACGGAAGATCCAATCCCGCATCTTGAAATGAAGAAAATAAAAGAAAACCATTTATGGCAATTTGTATACTTCCCAGTATTCCAATCAATGACATAATCTTTATTCACTGTCGTAGAGCTCTTTGGTGGCCATGGATGAGCGCCACCGTGAGGAAGTTGGCGCAGAGTTGGTCATAAGGGCGGAGCGCTTTTGCCTGGTGGCGGGCATTCCAGATGTTCAGATGTTTGTAGAACTTATGGGACTTAACTACGGGGTCATCAGTCCCTTAGCTTACAAACTACTTATGAACTAGCTAAGACTAAGGACAGCACTAATATCCATACCCGAGGGGGGACTCGAACCCCCGACTGTAATGGCCGTGCAGACCGTGACTGGAGCGCCTCAATCCCCTCGGCCACCGCGGCCGGCGCGGGCATTCCACAAATAAGTCATATAAGTCATGTACTCCACACCGGCTCCGAGGCGGAGGCCGAGCATGACAAAGGCAGAGTGCCCCGGTAGCCACAGGTTGGGATTATGCCTGGTGCGGCGGAGCAGCTATAGCGCTGTCATTAAACCCGAGGTGCTATACGCAGCAGCAACCTTGTCACTCCATAACAAGATGTTACTTCAAAATCTACAAAAATAAAAACGAATCATCATTAGAAAAATACTTGGAACACCAAAACTGAATCTGGATATAGACTGTAAAGCAACAAAACTACAGAGAAATGATCAAATATTGCTGCTGACATCAGAAAAAGACGGCTAAAATTCTTTGCACACTTGCACAAACTCCCTGAGTATAGACTCACATGCCAGATTCTCACAGCCAGTGAAAACTTGAGGGTATGACATGGGCCGAACAAGTACGAAGAGACCTTGAAAGTAGCTTGTTAAATTTTCTATGAATGATCTCGGGCAGTAGAGATCAGGAAATGCAAGTTAAAATACTCACTGCTGCTCTAAATTACTTTGCGAGTGGCCACAGTACTTGCGCAATGGAAAGTTATCTGACTGCTCACTCCTTAAGGGAACAGCCAGCGTTTTAACAAAAACAAATAATGTATATAAATAGGAATAATAATTAAACATGAGGTGGGGAGCATGAAATTATAAAGCAGAGGTTTGATAATTTAAATTATCATTTATTCAATAAAATGAACAAGCAAAATGTGGGGAGACCAAATAAGTACAATGAAGCACACACCTTGTACAACAGTGAATTAAATTATAAAGTTACTGCCCGTAATAAAATGGTTTCTGCTCTTTTTGAATATGGAAGTAACATAGGACGATATTTGCAAATACGCAGGGGATAAAGAAAATGCACACTCATTCATTCACAGACACGCACATAAAGCTCGCGACACTCACCCAGGCAAGAACAATTGATAGCAGATGCAAAGCGAAGCGTCGGCGGCATTTTGACGAGATGGCGGACATCTTTAAGTACAATTGAAATTATACTATGCACAAACGAACTCATGTGCAGGAAGGCAGCTGGATACTATCGTTAAGTACCACGTGGTGTCCGACCAGAATTTACCAGAAGAAATTAACTCAGAATAAGCAAGTAAAACACATGCCAGAATTCAATATAAGAAAGCTATTATCAGTAAAAATCATGGCTGAAGGCTGACGTAATGATCTTTATGAAAGCAAGTTGTGCAGTCGGTCATACCAAGATAGTAAAGACGGAATCAATCGAGAAATTCCGAGAGAGAATTTAGTATGCTTGCGGAAACAGACACCACACGAAAACGTTAGTTAAAAACAGCAAGGAATTGAAACATACTAAGTTCACGCAAAGGCTGAAGGCCAAACACGTGTATTCTAACTTGAGAAACTGGACACAAAAGTCATTACCGGAATGAAAATGCAAATACTAAATTTACACTGAATTACTCGAGTCCACTACACTAAGAACAGGCCACCTCGCCATCCTGCCAAGTAAGGGTGTCTCTGGCTCCCAAATTCTGTTCAGTACCTCCTCATTAGTTACACAATCTATCCATCTAATCTTCAGCATTCTTCTGTAGCACCGCATTTCAAATGCCTCTATCCTCTTCTTGTCTAAATTATTTATCGTCCAAGTTTAACTCTCGTGCCAGACAACAGTCAACACAGATGCCTTCAGAAAAGATTTTCTTACACTTAAATTAATATTCGATGTTAGCAAATTTCTCTTTTTCAGAAACGCTTTTCTTCCCGTTGCCATTCTGCAATTTATATCGTCTGTACTGCAAACATCATATGTTAATGTACTTCCCAAGTAACAAAAATTAACTACCACCTTTATTCTTTCGTTCTTGACCTAATTTCTTCGCCATTCCCTGATTTTCATAGACTGTATTCCATTAACCTTATTTTGCTCTTGTTAATGTGCATCTTATACGCTCATTCCGTTCAGTTACTGTTGCAGGTCCTTTGATGTCTCTGACAGAATTACAATGTCATCAGAATGAACAACCAGTCTTGAAGAAGAAGAAGAAAACGGCATATCTTATACCAGTCAATAACGTACATATGAAAGATGTTGTCATTTTACAGTTTATGGCCCAAAAGGAAAATGTAGGCTTTGTCCACAGGGGTACTTGTAAAACGTGGAACTTTGGTGACAATTTCGGACTTTATACCAGAAAAGGACTTGTTTTGCAACGTTGTAAATATAATTGTGCGAAAATGAGAAATGTTTAGGCCTCAGGAACAACATTGTAATTTCTAGAATGTAGCGCCCATGCTCCTTTCTTGGGCTGTGTTACTTAAGGGTAAGATAGTATAGGTTAAAAAATTATATAAAATTGTTTAGATGGCCATAAACGTCTCATGTAAGTAAGTTAATACTTCGCACGATTTCTGTGGGTGCCAAGTAAAGGGCTAAACTGACGATTCATGGATGTTTCTGAATGTGTCCGACCAGTCTATCCCTTTACTCAAGATATGCCAGAAATTTCTTTTCTCGCAGTTCTGTCTAGTACTTGTTTATTAGTTATGCTATCTTCCCATATAATCTTCAGCATTCACCAATAGCACCACATTTCAGAAGGTCTCATCTTCTTCATGTCTGAATTCCTTATCGTCCACGGTTCAATCCCATGCAATGCTTCATTCCAGAGAAATACTTTCAGAAAGAACTTTCCAATATTTAAATTAATAATGGATGTCAGCAACTTATCAGGTGTCACTATTGAAATAAACGTGATCACAAAAATGAACGATGTTCGCTGTCGAAAATCACCAAAATTCCTGTATCTGTACGTGTACGCTCCAGCACAACCTACGGCATTCTTTCCTTTCCTCTCTTCAATATCTTTTCCTTGTTTCTTTTGTGAAAAAGAAGTAAAACGCGTTTCATTGGTTTGATATTGAGGACAGATTATATCCAGCGGACTTGAGTACATAAAAATGCATAGCCTGAGTAAACGTAATTGACTTCAGATAAGCATCTCACTCGCTTAAGCCAATCAGTATCCTATCGCACGTTCCGCCGTCTTGCTGCGTGTAACGATGTCTCGCTCCGCCTTATAGACCTAATGCCAACTGCAACGTACGACGTACACGCGTGAATAATGAGAAATGGACGTGAATTCTCGGTGTTTGACAATCCGCAAGTAGAGTCGCACCCCACGGCTCTCCATACCACCAGCTTTAGATATCGCCTCACTCTGGTCGCTGTCCAAATCGACAGCTGGTCCGTTGAAGCAGCCATCAGGGGGAAACTTTTAGGCGCTAGAAAACGGGCGTTTCTATGTATGCGGGGCTATGCTCACGTTAAATACCGTGTCTGGTGGTTGCTCTGCTTAAGCGGCTATCGCTCCATATCTTGTTGGACTGTTGCTCACAGTGTTGAATGAACGACTTACAGATTGCTGCCTCACTGTACAGGAGGAACAGTAAATATTATAGCAGGAAGTATAAAAGTCGACCACTGTACGAAACAAGAGTTTTTTTATCGCTGAAATTAGCAAATAAGGTCCCTGTGAACTACCGGTTACTCCCTGCTATAAAAACCTGTTCCCTGGCCCAAACTGAGAACTGACTCGTTTCAGATTACTTCAATAACAGGAAGTTAATTTTGTGTCCCAGCCTCGTCGCTGCTTTTGTGTCTCGTGTCCGTCGTGGGTGTCGGTGGCCGAGTGGAATGAGACCGACACAAGAATAAAGATTACACGCTGGTGCAGGTACGGAGGGGAGCAGCCAGAAACTAGAAACACTAGAGTAAATAAGAACGACATATATATTGCACAGAATTTATACAATACTTAACTTTTACATTGCTCAGTACTGCAGATACATAATTGAGCTAGAGGCCTGCCTAGTACTGCTTCCTAGTGCCTGTACGATAGCCAAGTCTTCACTGGTGCCTATCTGATTACGAAGGTCCTAACTGGTTGCTATCTCAGTCCCAAGTGAACGAAGTCGTTCAGTGGTAGCCACGAGCGGAGTTGTAGCAGAGGGCGCTCGTGGCTGACGTCGTAAGAACGCCGCGCCGTGCGTGCATGGCGGCGCGCGGCGAAAGTAGGTGGCGCGCACTTTGGACTTGTGCGACACCACAGTTAATACTACAGTGGTCAATATACATAGCAGCTTACACGTTATTACACTCAGGCATTAATAAGCAAGCCACCACAATTAAAGTATTCTTAGAAATGTGGCTAAGAAAATATTTATGGCGCAACGGAATTTAGAAATAAGAAAAAGGTTCATCTGAGCTTGTTCTCAGCACTTGTGAAGAACAATATTATATAAAAGAGGGAAAGTGCTCTAAAACTAAAATTTATAGGCAACTTACGGATCATGCTGAACTTATGCTTGTTTATTCAGATAGAAAACAAGCAAAATGGAAACCAATTTTGTTAATATAATAAAAATGCATCTCTTACATGGATTAATGCGGACGGTGCCCAGCCTAAATTATACGTGATTTAACGCTACTGGGGGGAAGGATTCATAAACAACACTTATTCGCTTACACACACGCAATGCCACATCGAAACTCACCAAAATCAGCGTGCTGAGACAAGGCGGAAGAAGGCGCAGCTATCGTAGGCGAAATTTAGCAAGTCGGAGGTAGCACAAAACACAATATACAAAAACACTTTGAAGCTGGCTCTTGTCTGTCGTGTCCGTTTTGAGATGGTGCGTGTGTATAGCCAAGTTAAATTACATCTGAAGTGGACCGCGAGCAAAGACGCTAACGGCGTCACGCGGCTACGTTACATAAACGCACTCCACTTAAAGTGAAGTGATTGAAAATCGGATTCATTATACAAAATCACGGTGCATTCTTAAGTTGCAGTCTGTTAGAAATCTATCTAGGTGCTGGTTTTATATGAGAAGTGGCGTGAATTCAGGCATACCCCGGAAGTCGGATCTCGGACCCACGTGGTTCCGAAAACCGATAAAGTTGAATAAATTCTGTTTCCGAAAAATAAAGAAAATTATCTACAGCATTCAACACATAGAAATGCTTAGAATTATATAAGGAAGCGAATGAAATACAGCTACATGCGATAGGGATGAGGTCCTGTCTCAGAAAAACCACAAAAATGAAATAATTACAAAGTCGAAAAAATAAAATTAACAATTACAGCATGCAACCCATAGAAATGTACAGAATTACATAAGGAAGCTATTGAAGGGGGCTGTACAAGGCTCAGAGAGAATTACTTACAAAGTGGCGTACTACTAGTCGAAGAAGAAACAGCAAAATTAAAATAGGCGGGGAGAGAAGATCGCGAAATATTATTGGAATTCGGAAGGATACCCGCATAGTTACTTGCCTGATGGGCATGGAACAAACAAGAGTGGAAGCTGAAAACTTTGTTCTATGAACGAACCACGTGGAACACATATCACTCACGGAAGGAAAGGATGAGAAGGTTTTTACATGTACTGTACAGAAATGAAAGTATCACCTATTAGAAATCGGGCCCCACAAAGCCAGAAAGTATATACACAGAGTTCATACATTGCCACATGATCACAACTAGTTTTAACATACCAGACCATTATTAAACTGCAGCTAGAATCACACACACCGTGTTTATCTATTGGAAGTCACTGAACTGAAAAACGAGAACACATTTCCGCACACGATCGGAGAAAATATTCCAAAGAATGATTCTAAGTTGATGAGTCTAAGTTAAACGTGCTAGACAATGAAACGCTACCATCTAAAAAACACAAGAGCAGAACGAATCTTACCTCACCAGAAGACCAGCACAGAATGGGCGAGACCGAGCGGCCACAAGACTCGGGAAGCCACCGGAAGATCACCAAGTTCAGCGGTGGTGGATATGGAGAGACTCGCCCTAGAGAAGGCTCGTCGACTGAACTGTAACGAAAGGGTGTGGAAACCTCTGTGGTAGCATGAGCAGCTATCGACTCAGCCAGAGAGAACGACGCAGTGCGGGCTACTCCTATCCAAATTCAGACAGCCATAGATTCTCGCACCCACTTAAAAGTAAAACTACTGCACATTCTCACAGGGACAGTGGCGTAGCGTAGAAGCCGTACTTATGCCACATTAATTAATATAATTATAAATTATCAACAAAATAAAATAAGAAAAACCTAGCAATATTAACTAATATTTTAATAAAATAAAAATGCTATTCCTCGAGCCTTGAAAAGAGTAGGGTTCAAGTTTTAACAACATGATAATCTAGCGACATTAAATAAATTATAACTTCACAGAAATATACAAAAAAATATATGGAAGACGATAGACGGTCGTCTTTCAAGTAGTATAAATGAACTGAAGTAAAAATATCATAAAACGTGTGTCCACTTTTTGCTGACAACAGAAAATCTGCGTCTACACTCCGAAAGCCACTACACGGAGTGTGGTGGAGGGTTCTTTGCCTACCATTGTCCCTTCCTATCCCAGTCGCGTATGGTTCGCGGAAAAGTGATCGCCTGTATGCCTCCGTGAGGCGAGATACACTTAGGAGAATGCAGTTGGTTGGCTCCTCATGAAACTCTTGGTCTTGGATCTTTGACAAAAGTCCGTAACGCGATACAGACCTCCTCTCTTGCAGCGTCTGCCACTGTGGTCTTCTGATTATCTCCGTGACACTTCCTCGCTTACTAAATGAGTCCGAAACGAATCGTGCTGCTCTTCTTCGCATCTTTCCCATGTCTTCTGCTAACCCCACATATTACGGATCCCACACTGGTGGGTAATATTCGAGCGACGGCGAACGAGAATTTTGTGTCTAAGACGTTTCTTGATGTTTGCAGATGGCATGCTGTGAAAACAGATACAAATCCTGCGAATGACATAATGTCTAAGTAGCGTAATAAATTATGCCTAATATCAAAAAAATTGTCAAATCAAACAACTCGTCTAAATAACTGCATAACCAAAAATCTGTAACACGTTATTCTATAAAATAAAAGTAAAAAACCCATGGAAGATAGCACAATAAGTGCCGAAACCTGTTTGGGTAACAGAACAAAACAAGGTGTCTTGCATAAGGCGGATTTAACGACACATCAAATACAGCAAGCACGGAAGGTATAGAAGCGCACAATCACAGGATGATCATAAAGGACCTTTCTTTCTAATAACACTTGTTTACGCCGAGGCTCAACTTCCAATCCCTGCACCATGTGTCAATACGCAGGGGGTCGTCGTGATTTTCACTACCATTTCCCAGTTTTACTTCTCGATAAACTACACCATCGTGCCCGAAAAAGTCATTGACCTTTCCATTTATACACCGGGTGATCAAAAAGTCAGTAAAAATTTGAAAACTTAATAAATCATGGAATAATGTAGATAGAGAGGTAAAAATTGACACACATGTTTGGAATGACATGGGGTTTTATATGAACAAAGAAAAAAAAACAAAGAAAAAACAACGAAGTTCAAAAAAAGATTACTTGCGCACGTCGTTTACTGATGATCGTGTGCTCAGCGGCCACTTTCGTCATGCTTGGCCTCCCAGGTCCTCTGACCTCAGTTCGTGCTATTATTGGCTTTGGGGTTACCTGAAGTCGCAAGTGTATCGTGATCGACCGACATATCTAGGGATGCTGAAAGACAACATCCGACGCCAAAGCCTCACCATAACTCCGGACATGATTAACAGTGCTGTTCACAACATTATTCCTCGACTACAGCTGTTGTTGAGGAATGATGGTGAACATTTTGAGCATTTCTTGAAAAGAACATCATCTTTGCTTTGTCTTAATATGTCATGCTAATTATTGTTTTTCTGACCATATGAAGCGCCATCTGTCGGACATTTTTTTTCTAATTAAACCTCGTGTCATTGCAAGCATGTGTGTCAATTTTTACCTCTCTATCTACATTATTCCGTGATTTATTGAGTTTTCAAATTTATACTGATTTTTTTTTTTTAATCACCCGGTGTAATGTGAATAGCATCGGTCGTATAACACTCCACTAGAGCACGCCAGAGATCACTTTAACGTCGGAAGACTTGTCTCCGTTGACGATGAGATGCTGCGTTCTGCTAGCTAGGAACGCCTCAGTCCAGTCACACTGTTGGTCTGATATTCCATACGCCCACACTTTGTTCATCAGGAGACGGTATGGAACGCCTTGCGGCAGTCCAGAAACACGGCGTCTACCTGTGACCGTGTATCAACTGCGCTCTGGACCTCGTGGATGAACAGCGCGAGCTGTGTTGCACGTGATGGAATATAAAACGTGTTCCAAAATTTTGGAACTGACCCTTATCCGAGGTATAGGCCTAAAGTTTTACGCATCTGATCGACGACCCTTTTGAAAACTGGAATGATCCGCGATTTTTTCAATCCTTAGCAACGCTCCGCTCCTCTTTGCTACACCGCCGCTGATACAAGGGGCGCGAGGTACAACTGAGTTCGCTGCACTTTCGTTTGTCGGTACACTTGTCGCTATGGGTTGCAACGGAGTATTTATCGCATGTCAGCGCTACAGTGTTGATGTCCACGTTGCCCGATTCTAGTGTACAGTAGCGTGTACAGATGCCGCACGTATTTACACGTGTAAATGCTATTTGCGTATGGGTCTCTGCTGCTTGTAGAGAATGTGGCATACCGCCAGATTCAAGAGTGTTTATTCGTGTGTTCAGTAGACTGCGAGGCACTGGGCCGGTAGCCAGCAGTCATGTTGCTTCTAAATGTCTAAATGAAAAAAACTATGGATGGAGTAGAAGACATTTTTAAATCGTCAGAAGGTGGTCTTTCAGCAAGTCCACGTAGAACTATTACACGTATCTGTTTTCCTCATACAAGACTACGGCGGACATTATGTACGCATCAGTTCCATCCGTATCATTTATATCTCATTCATCCCCTTAGAACAGAACATGAAGATAGACGATTGAATACTTGGAAATTGACAAGCAACCTCATTTTAATCTTCTCTGATGAAGCCACTTTCACTATTGATGCCATAAATAAAATCCCTTGGCGCTGAGAAAACACAGACGTCATTATGGAGAGAGATTGAAACAAAGCTATATAAAGTGAGAACCCTTTTTTGATGTGTAATATAAGGTGTTCTACACAATACATTACTCAAATGTATCATTTTGTCCGATATTTCGGTGTAAGATATGAGAAGAGGTGGCCTTTGTAGTATGTGAATATCTGACTAATAATATTTGTGAGCAGCAGCAACGCCAATTG
Organism: Locusta migratoria; assembly: GCA_026315105.1. NCBI lineage: Eukaryota > Metazoa > Arthropoda > Insecta > Orthoptera > Acrididae > Locusta > Locusta migratoria. The sequence continues at coordinate 303,406,884 of CM048751.1, forward strand.
AGTGGGTTCTTTGTTTGTTTGGGACAGGCGACCAAACTGCCAAGGTCAGGGAGGAAATGAGGAAGGGAGACTGCATTAGCTCGGGGCCCCGTGCTCGCCACGGATCTACGGAAGAACCAACAGCCCCATAAAGGGGGAAGGGGAGTTGAACAGTTGAGTAACAGTCGTAGCAGCGGCGAGTTTTTGGCAGACGTAGGAAGGTAAAGACCTGTGAAGGTAGTCTGCTTTTTATGGAGATGGTTGATTAAAAATGTTGTCTTTACTATGTCAGTACTGTGACTTTAGATTTACCGTTTTACCGTAATTTATCACAGCTAATATTAAAGTAGGTGCGACTGTAAGCTGTAAGAACCCACGTATTGTCCTATGTACGATTCTGATTTAGAAGCTTGGCTCGCTGTTATCTTAGGGTCGAACCGTAGATGTCTGCTTTCATGCCCCCGCAACTGCCTTAGTTGCAGACATAATTTTTAACCCGTGATCCTTTAATTAAAAACACTCTACACATAGGGTGTAGTTTGCGAAACAAATAAGAAATATTAAATATTACATGAATAATTGTTTCATTAATAAAAACGGGTTAAGTCTAACGTTTGCAAATCATGTCGGCAAAGTCAGAGACTTAGCTAAATAAGGTTCATTCACTCACATTTGTCTCTTATTGAAAGTCGTCAGATGAATTATTAATCATAAATGGAATAAAATGGTTAAACATTTGATTTGTTTGCGATACGTAATTGGCAGCACTTTTCACCAAGTAATCATAACTTTAAAAAACACAGAAACTCTGTATATTTCACGAACACTAAACATGAAAGTGTCAACAGTTCAAAGTAGTTGAAGTTCTGAACACCATTTCTACACTTGTAAGAGATTTTGTAAAAACTTAAACACATATCAGCGGCACTGGCGTACACTTGTTGTCGCCAAATTCAGAGTCTCGACATGCAACCGGTCGATGCACAACTCTTAATACTCTGCCCGATCGAATCATTCCTATAATCTAGGAGGGTTCTTCTGCCAAGACTAGATGTGGAGTTCTTTATCCTTTCATACGCTTCGCTCTCCTCCCTCTCAAAAACACACTCCCCATCAGTTCTGTCCTTAGGCTGCTTCCTTATTGCTCGATCGCCATCCCTTAGAAAATCATGTACATCTTAACATGAGATACTTCTTTAAGTAAAAACTGACCATCTGAAACCACTTCCTTACTAATATAACATTATTTAAATACAAAAAATGACCGTTAATTTGTATTACCTAAAGTCTGAAGTAAATAAATAGTCGAACTAGCTTTCATGAGCTTGACCGCTCATGTCACACCATATTTACATAAATTACTTGCAAATTATACAATAAATCGACACACTAAATTAAATATAAGAGAGGTAAATTATGACGCTTGTATTTTCGTTACTTCCATTCTAAATGTATAACATTTGAAGTCAGTCATTAAATAGTATATACAAGTGTGGCGCTTTCTTGATGATGCCCTAAGACAATAAGCTATCATCTAAAGCAGAGTTTCTTGTAAATGCATGACGCATTCAAAAGTTGATCTTTATTTTTCTATATTTTGATTTAGCAGTCATAAACATTTCTAATTTTTGACATATTGAATTTATTTTCTGAATCATGAGATGAACGTAAAAATTCCGACATCGTATATGTCTTAAGAGTTGACGGTAAATAATTTTACAGATTATTTTATTTTATTCTCAATTACTGGACTGTGTAACTCACAGAAATCCTCCAGACACCCTTAAGAAACGCTCGGCTAGCAGCCCTCATTAGTTTCGAGTACAAATTACGGTCCTTTTCCCGATTTACACGCAATACCATTATACTAACTGCGCAGAACAGGAACAGTCAAGTCACAGTGATAAGAACTCTCGCCACCCAAAAAGATGAGGTCCTGTGTATCAAAAGATATAGATGACAGCGTACTAGAGAACATTTATGAGGACTATTACAAGCCGGCCGCGGTGGCTGAGGGGACTGAGGCACTCCAGTCACGGTCTGCACGGCCACTACGGTCGGGGGTTCGAATCCCCCCTCGGGCCTGGATATTTGTGCCGTCCTTAGGATTAGCTAGTTCATAAGTAGTTTGTAAGTTTAGAGACTGATGACCCCGTAGTTAAGTCCCATAAGCTATACAAACATTTGAACATTTGAATTTTGACTATTACAATCGTGGCATCAATTCCTATAGCAAACTATTGAAGCGCTATGATGTGCAACAAAAGAAAATTAAATCGCACATTAATTCTAAATTATATGTCCAGGGAACGCGGAGTAGGTGCTCGTTACAAAGGAAACAGGCTGTCGCAATTACAAACTATAAAAGAGTATGTAATATCGCAGTTTGATGGTGCAATGAGGTTATGGATCCACAGTTCACTATTGGCATCTGCAGATGTGGGCACTGGAAGGAGCTGAAATGGTAGGCTTCGTCAATAGCAAAGCGTCGATTTCCTTTATCGACTATCTCAAGGCTGAATATGACATTTCATCCTGGCATATTACTACATATGTCCATAGAAAACGATAACATTATGCGCCAGAAGGCACAACAGTCTGTGGAGGAAGTGAACATGTTTACAACAGAGGAGGGTGTGGAGAAAGATAATGTTTGGAACACTGATCAGAGTCAATTCCAGTATGAAATGTCTTCAGTATCAACACCATTCTACAGAGGACAGAAAACTACAGGTAGTTTGTTGCAGTCTGTACACAGCTCTACCCACAGTAACGCAATGTACGTAGCTTTATCAATGGCAGGCCGACTAGAAAACAAGTTGTACATCTCTTTTCAAGTGGCACAAGTCGCTTTCGGTCCAAATGTTTTAAAGGAACTTGAAACAAATAATTTGATTTTGTCCATCTTAATTATGGACCAGGGGCTGCAGCTGTATACCTTGTAATGAAAATAATACCATCAGCTGTGTTCAATACATTTATTTAGCAACCCGTTTCGACAGGTTTGTTTACAATTTTTTTTCTCTTTTTTTCCTTTTTTCCCTTAACATAATATACAAATATAAAAGTATATGTTGATACTAGATAAGGTATGAGTTATATTAAAACTTCACATGTTCGGCTGAGAATAAACAAAGAAGAGGGGGTCCAAATGACTAGTCACATAGTTTGTAGTACCATAGGAATTGGTAACTTAATTTTATTATTATTATTATTATTTTAAATATACATATAATAGTATGAATGTTGTTGCCCTTATCCAGTACTTTTTTTTAAATAACTCTGGGATTCATATTATATGGTTTCCACAAAAGTACTAATAAAAAATTAATAAATTAAAATTAAAAAAATTAAAGATTAATTTATGCTACCAATTCCTATAGTACTGTTTGTTAAATGGTATTATTTTCATTACTTGAAACAAACTGTCCACGATACATTCATGTCGAGACAAGAAAAAGTGTAAAAATTATTAAAGAACACATGAAATTTTCTATAACTTCGGTTCTTGGCGAACACGTAAGAAATGAAAAGCCAGTATTGTTCTGTGATTCCTGGGCGGGTCATACATGCAGAGTGTACCAATAAAACATGTTACGCGAAGAGCTTGCCACTAAACACAGCAAACTATTGCCAACCGCTTGATGCTTACTTCTTCCGGCAATATGAACTCTATAACACAAGGATTACTGATTTTCTAAGATTACAAGGTGATAAACCACAAGTGAAGGTACATGATCGTTATTGCATCGAGAAACTTCATCCTGCGGCTTACAATCAATTTGTTTCACCTACGTCTATATCGTAAAGTACTTGGCTAAAGCCAGGGTATGACACCAACATACCAACATCATCATTTGAAAATGTAATTAGTGAGACTTCTGATATTGGATGGCGTGAATGCGAAAGTGATTTGGAATGTGATAATGTGCCTGTTATTCCAAACATGGTTTCGTGCGGTTCAGACCGTTCGAGGCCAACGGTGTCCCATGCGGGGACAACACACACACCCATGCCCAAGGGATGACTCGAGCCTCCGACGGGAACAGCCGCCCAGTCCGTAGCATGAGGATTCAGACCACGCAGCCATTCCACGCGACGTCCAACTGCACTTTTACTTCTAGCTTCAAAAAGGAACATGCAAATGATGACAGGCAAAAGTTAGTAGAGATTCGTGAGTCTCTAAAAATATCTATGCGCTAACCATACAATAATTACCACAGCCATACCTTAGCAAAAGATCTTTCTGAGAATCCGAAAAAATTCTGGTCCTATGTAAAATCGATAAGTGAGTCGAAGCCCACTATCCAGTCACTCGTTGATCATTCTGGGGCAGTAATAGAAGAAAGCAAACGGAAAGCTAAAGTTCTAAATTTAACCTTTAAGAAATCTTTCACGCAGGAGGACCGAACAAATGTACCATCATTTGATCAACGTCCTAATTCCGAAATGGAGGACATAGTAATAGGTTTTTCCGGTGTAGAGAAGCAGCTGACAGAGCTAAATACAGAACAGTCTCCTGGTCCGGATGTACAAACAGTATTCTGCGGCATTGGCCCTTACTGAGTTTGCATTTATCGCCAATCTTTAATTCAGCGCAATGTTCCTAGTGATTGGAAAAAAGCTCAGGTGACTCCCGTTTATAGGAAAGGTAAAAGAACTAATCCACATAATCACAGGTATATCGTTGACATCAGTTTCCTCTAGAATTTTGCAGCATATTCTCAGTTCGAATATAGTAAATTTCCTTGAGACAGAAAAGCTTCTTTCTATGAATCAGCACGGGTTTAGGAAACGTCGTTCATGTGAAACTCAGCTTGCCCTTTCGTCACATGAAATCTTGCGAGGAAGGTCAACAGGCGGATAGTGTTTTTCTCGACTTCAAAAAGGCGTTCGACGCGGTGCCACACTGCAGACTGCTAACGAAGATACGAGCTTATGGAATAGATTCTCAGATTTGTGACTGGCTGGAAGACTTTCTAAGTAATAGAACGCTGTACGTTGTTATCGACGGCGAGTGTTCATCAGAGACGAGGGTATTGTCAGACGTGCCCCAGGGGAGTGCGATAGGACCGCTATTATAAATGATCTGATGGACAGAGTAAGTTGTAATTTGCGCCTGTTTGCTGATGATGCTGTGGTGTATGGGTGGTTCTCGTCTTTAAATGACTGTAATAGCATACAGGATGACTTAGAGAAAATTTCTAGTAGGTGCGAAGAATGGCAGCTAGCTCTCCATGTAGAAAAATGTAAGGTGATGCGCATGAGTAGGAAAAGCAATCCCATAATTTTCGAATACAGCAATAGTAGTAAGCTTCTTGATGCAGTCGCGTCTTTCAAATATGTAGACGTAACATTGCAGAGCGATATGAAAAGGAACGAACATGTAAGGACAGTTATGAGTAAGGCGGATTTATTTTATTTCTCGGTTTATTGGGAGAATTTTGGAAAGATGTACTTCATCAGTAAAGGAGACCGCGTATAAAACACTTGACTTGTACGACTACGTCTTGAGTATTGCTCAAGTTTGTGGGACCCAAAGCAGATCAGTTTAAAGGAAGACATAGAAGCGTTTCAGAGGCGAGCAGCTAGGTTTGTTACTGGTAGGTTCGACCAATGCGCGACTGTCACGGAAATGCTCCGGGAACTCAACTGGGGATCACTGAAGGAAAGACGACGTTCATTTCGTGAATTTCTGTTGAGGAAATTTAGAGAACCGGAATTTGAAGCCGAGTGTAGAACGATCTTGCTGTCGCTTATTTACATATCGCGTCGTGATCACAAAGACAAGATAAGAGAAATTAGGGCTCGTACAGAGGCGTATAGATATTCTTTTTTCCCTAATTGTATTTGGGAGTGGAATAGAAAAGGAAATGCCTAGTAGTGGTACAGTGTACCCTCCGCCACTCACCTTACGTTGGATTGCGAAGTATGTATGTAGATGTAGAGGAAAGTAAGGAAAAGCGAACAAGGCTTGAGCGCTGCTTTCTGAACGAAGCCGACGAAACACCAGCCATTTCCTGCTCCTGAGCCAGTAAAAAGAAAGGAACAACAAAAAGTGTTTCTCACCTTGCAGGACTGGTTGGTATTTGTATGCATATCGCTAGCAGAGGAGCTCTTACACGTGCACCAGATTGTACGAGGTTTAACGTCCAGGTGTTGAGAAAACCATTTTTCCCCTCGTTGTGATAGAGTGCAAATTGCTGCCTGGTATAGATTATAATCGTGAGTAATTATTATTTTAGTTTTTTTACCACTTTTAACGCTTCATTCGCGCTTAGTATTATAACGGTGAGTCAAAACCCATTGGCCGTGATTGAGTATTTTATTGCCTCCCATTTACAAGACCGGCCTTCATTTGAAGTGGTTAGCTCCAGTCTAGTGTAAGGTGGTACAAATTCGATATAGGTACAATTCCGATCAACATAATTTGTCATTCTCGTACTGTTGGTAGCATTTGCCTTTGTGTGGCGTTGTATTGTGCAGGTTTCTAAAGGGCCTCCAGTCTTTTCCAAGAATATACCACTTTGTGCTACGGGGACATAAATTTTTCCTGTTAAGAGGTAAGTGAAAGTACTTACTCTGACTCTCTATTATAAATTTATAGTTAAGGATGACTGTATTCGCTGCCAAAAATGCAATGTTTGATACAACGACGTATGCGTTGGTGACCGAGGGGAAAGTGCTTTTTATGTGAAAAATGCCAGTGATTAAACTTTTTACCAGGAGGTGATTACAACTGTACCTAGTGTGGTAAATTTTCGATCGATTTTTCTCTATTCTGTAACCTTTTTTCTTGTTTATACCAACATTTGTAATTATCTAATATTCGTGTTACATATTCATTACACATCCAAGAACAAGTACCATAGTTAAAATTATTTCTTTTCTCAATGTATTTCCAATTACAAGAACATTTGTCAGAAATGATCGCAGTGTTACCACCTTACCCTATTCCTTAGAGTATGTAAACTAACATTAGTTTCAAAGAAACTTTCTGAAAATGAAGTCTGTAGAGTTGACACACCAAGCAGAGGATCAACAATTTATATAAAGCAAACGCACCAGTTACTGGTTTCTAATGCTCAGCATTACGAGTTTCGATAATTTATTGCCATGTTCAGATGCTTTTTGTTACATAATTTGTATTTATTGTGATGTTTCCATCTGTGATGTTCTGTTTCTCCTGCTATGTGGTTTATATATGATAAGGTATTGTGCCTTTTTGATCGTACATAACCTCACACGCACATAGAACATCACTGCTCTGTTGTTCTCAACAAACATGTTACATAGATGTAACAAAAAGCATTTGATTCTGCTGGAACAGCGATGTCGTCTGCATAATCCAGTAAACCTATCCTACCATTTAGCTCGACCCTTTTTTTTTCCTCTTTTCATTTCTCGGATTACTTTCTCTAGGACCAGATTAAAAACCAGTGCTGAAATAACGGCACCCCTGATATTTGACTGTGGCTTTTGTCTCTGATGTGCACCCCTTGACCATATTTATTAACTTCGTTGGTATGCCAAGCTCTCTCAGGGTGTTGTAGATACTTAATCTGTGGATACTGTCATAAGCTGTTGAGAAGTGCACGAAAGTGACCAGAAACCGATGGTTAAATTCCCAGCACTTTTCGCAGCACTTTTTCCCAGATTTGCTTCATAGTGAAAATTTGATCGATGGCAGATGGATCTTCTTGGAAGCCTGCATGGTACTCACCTACAATATCTTTCGCAAATGGCTTCAATTTTTCAAGTATTATTAAAGATAGAACTTTATAAGGTACACCTCATCAATTACTACACCTCTGTTACAATCTGATGTACTGACATGTTCCATGATGATGGAGTCTTGCTTCCCAGTTTGGTCCTGTGGCACATGATGAATGTAAATCAGTATCCGTCAACTCTGACTGCTGTGATCAGTTATGTAGCTGCGAAATCATAGTGAAAGATGTCCAGGTAGGAGATATCTCCTACCTGACTACCAAATCCGAAAAGCCTTCCATATTCCAGAATCAAACTGTGGTGTCACACAAGTCTGAAGTGCGCACCACGTACTTTCGCCACACGCCGCCGTGCAAGCACAGCGCGGCGTTTTTATGACATCATCCACGAGCGCCTTCTGCTGCAAGCCCGCTCGTGGCCACCACTGAACTCCATCAGTTACTTGGTATTAAGGCAGGCACTCGAACAGTCCCTCATCTATAGGCAGGCCTACTACCAAGTTAAACTATGTATCTGAATTCCACTAGTCTTCAGTTAAGTATTGTACTATTTCTGCTAAATATTTATCTTGTACTAATCTAGTTCAGTGTTTCTAGTTTCTGCTGTCCCACTGGCTGGTCGCCTCAGAATCTGTACCCGCACACGCGTGCATCCTATTTTCCTGTGTCAGTCTGTATCTACTTGCCCACCGACACCTAGGACAACAGGCGGCAACGAGACACAAAGTGGCAATGAGAATGGGATACAAAAGTGGCGACGAAGATGGGACACAAAAGTGACGACGAGAAGTGATAGAAGAACCTTGGACCAGCCCGCTTGCAGCAGCCAGACAGCAGCAGTCGGAGCACACAGAAATTGCTCCCGCCCGCCCACCCTTATTATTAGATTTTTGGGGGAAGATATTCTGTTACAATTATTGTGGACGTTTTTGTTGCAGAGAGTCTTCTTTCCCATTGCATTTGTGTTTTGTTATAAGTTACTTGTATGCACGGCAGCTAATCGGTCAGCATGGCCATTACCCCGAACCCAAACTTAATGGAAATTGTTCAGTTACAGAAGGCGCAAATCACGCAACTACTCCAAGCGATGTCCCAGTTGACGGCGCAGGCAGCTCAACAACAGCTGTCGCTTCAGCCGCCCACATCTGCCGCCGCACCGCTCCCTACGTTTCGCCAGTACGAAGAACGTGAGGAAGAATGGAGCGATTATTTGGCGCAATTTCATGAACTCGTCGCAGCTCATCAACTTACAGGTCAGACAGTCAAGCATTTGTTCCTCTCAGTTGTGGGCACCTAGACCTTCGTGTTACTGCAGAAACTTTTACCCCCACGCATATCCTCGTGATCTCGATTTTGCTCAAATAGTAGATGCACTGAATGCTCATTACAAGAGAAAAGTTCTCGTAGCAGCGGCTCGGTACCGATTTTTCAGACTAAAAAAATCGCCGGAGCAGGCGCATCAGCAGTGGATCACTGACTTGAAGGGCTTAACCCGCAAATGTAAATTTACTTGCTCTTGTGGACTTTCTTATAGTGATGTGATGTTGAGAGACGCTATCACACAGAACATTCAACAACCCCAGAATGAGGGCAGTAATTCTAAAACAGTCTGACCCCTTATTAGATAGTGTACTGCAGCTTATTGAAGCGCATGATACCATTGACTTAGCAGATGTAGAAATCCGAAGCCACAGTGTTAATTCAGTGTGCCGCAATGGACGCTTTCCTAGTCACAGTTATCAGTCAAGCCCTAGTGATTCTTACAATTCTACCGGCCGTGCTGCACAGGCAGTGAACAGTAGCCAGTGTAAAAGTGCGACACGAAGGTCACTCCATCGTGTTAGGAACACTACAGTGAATAACGGGCGCCAACGCTCATTTCAGAAAAATGTTCGTAAGTCTTGCCCCCAGTGTGTGTCTCGCCACAAACGCACGCAATGCCGTAGGCGTAACGCTATCTGTTATCAATGTGGCAAATCAGGACATGTACAGACAGTGTGTATGCAGAATACTAACTCAAAGAACGGTGCCGTTAGAAACAGTACTTCACAGAGTGCAAGAACAGTTCATACTATAAATGTCATACACGCTGTGGACGTGAACAGTGCTTTGCTTGATTTGCAAATGCAAGAAGTTCGTCTGCGCCTACTGCAAAAATATGTAGTGAGCCACGTCGCGAGCGCTGTCGAGTGCGTAAATCTGTGCAATAGAAAAGTGTTCGGGACAAGCAAAATGACAATGTACAGTGCAATCATGTAGTGAACCTAGTGCCTTCTGCAACTTCTCATTGTAATAGTGCCCAGTACTGTGTAGCTAGTGACAGTATACTTGATGTAGCTACTCAAAACAAGTTTAGTGCAGTAGTTAGTGAATCTGTGGTAGCTATGCACGCTTGCGTGGAAACCGATCCGGCGGTAGTGCCATCTAGGGACAGTGTTATTAATCTGCTGTGTGCGATTCAGTACACGGCCCCCGAGTGCGCAAGTGCAGACGTTGCCCACATTCGCGCACCTGTCGTGCGCCAGAAGCAAAAACTTTATGTGACTCTTTACATAGAAAATAAGACTGTGCAATTTCAGCTCAACACTGGTTCCGCTGTCACATTAATGAATAAAGACACATATGAACTTCTGCGCTCGCCAAAGTTGTCGCCGTGTGAACAAGTGCTAACGGCATATACAGGACAAAATATTCCAGTGCTAGGAACGTGTAGCCTGCCCGCCTTTTTCAAGGTGTAACGAAAACAGTTGCTTTTGTAGTTCTTCAGGCCAAATCCACACAGAACATTTTTGGACTCGATGCATTTGACTTGTTTGGTTTATCAGTTCAAAGAAATGTGCTTCAAATTTCGTCAGTAGTACTTTAGGACAAAATCGATGCATTGTGTGAAAAATATAGTGACTGGTTTTCGTCGGAACTAGGTTGTGCAAAAGACTTCGTGGCACATGTAACTTTAAAAGAATCAGCAGTACCAAAATTTCTTAAAGCTATACCAGTGCCTATCGCCCTTCATGATACAGTTGCTGAAGAACTTAAACGTTGGCAGGATAGAGGGGTGATTTCTCCTGTTTCTGCGAGTCAGTTGGCCTCGTCTTTAGTGATTTTAGTAAAGCCGACAGGAAAACTTCGTCTCAGTGCGGACTTTAAATCCACAATGAACAGTCAAACATTTGTAGACACTTATCCCCTGCCCCGACCAGAGGAACTGATGGACAAATTAGGACAGTCTCGCTTCTTTTCTAAGATATATTTAGCAGAGTCATACCGTCTTACATTTATTTTACTGTTGGAATTGTTGAGAGGCTGTGTGAGCCACAGAGACGCACTCCAGGCTGAGAAATAGAGACCATTGCAGATAACAGGCTAAAACAGTCACGTATATCTTACGAGATGTAGGCACTAAAGAAATCTCCTAGCGAACTGATGATGCCCTCGGCCACCGTCCAAGGGTGAAGGTTACCTTTCGGAGAAGATAGGCGTAACTTCATATAGCGTCTAGACGCTGTTGTAAGACGTTACCTTAGTACTTGGTGGCCAACAGGCACGTTTTAATGTATGTAGCAAAGTTGATACCAGTCACTTGGGAACAGCAATGTTAGTGGTTTCACGAGGCTAGAGTGAGAGGGTAAAGAAGAAAAACTGCAAGTTAGCAGCTCCCCTAAGGCGTGGCCTAAGGCGGAGCCTAAGGCGTGGCCAACTGACGTAAAACATTGTTGTTGTTGCCCATATTGGGTAGCGTCGTGACGTTTTACTTTCAGCTGAACAATGTTGCTACCAAGTATGGATTTTGTTAGTGCACAAACAAGCCACCTCCCCACCCGGGGAATGGCAGAAAGGACAGGGCTGAAACGTGGTTCGCTAGAGGACTCAGAGAGAGGGCAAACCACAATTTAGATTGGTTGAACCAAGCAGCGGCCAATAGAAAATTGTTAACTGTCGGAAAGTGGGGAAAAGAGGTGCGCCCACACCGGCCGTTAAAACCCCAGTTTTTGGAGAAAGAGGGGAGTTCTCAGTCAGACAATCGGGTGCCAGCCCGTGACTATCGCTGTCGTCCTCAGGGTGCTCCATGACAGTCTGTTTCTCGCGGGGAGTGCGTCTGTTTAGGGGATGCTGCTAGGGAACGTAATTACTGGCTTCTGTTGTGGCAAACGATTTCTACTTCTTGTTTTTTAAAATAACTAACCCCAGTGTAGTAGACTTAGTATGGGATGCAATAAATTCAATGCAAGGTACCTAGGAGTTCCATAAAGTTTCCTAAACAAGTATCCTTTCGAGTCCCGAAATCCGCATCTCTAGTAGATGTCTGTACTGTCTCTCTGCAATCACTCCTTTCCGCTCGGGATATGCAGACTGACCTTGCTACCTTTTCCCTCTTTTCTATGTAGGACACGACAATACTTACAGATTCCGCTCGATGACGAGTCCAAAACGTTTTTCGTCATTAATACTCACATGGGCCTTTTTTCAATTTCAACGCCTCCCCTTTGGCAGTACTTCTGCCCCCGCTATTTTTCAGCGATTTTTGGAACAGCTGACAGTTTCTGTACCATGCTGTTCGAACTATTTAGATGATATTGTGGTCGCGGGGCGCACAGTTGAAGAACATTTATCAAACCTGGAGTGCCTTTTCAAAATGTTGACTGCAGCAGGTCTGCGTGGTAACAAAGCAAAGTATTCGTTTTTCCGAACTGAAATAGAGTACTTAGGCTATGTGATTAATGCCCAAGGAATCCCTCCCTTACAGTGACATCTTCAAGCAATCAAAGACTTGCCTCCTCCTAAGAATGTGCACGAATTGCAAGCAGTAATGGGAAAGCTAATCTATTATTTCCGGTTTATTCTGAATGCCTCTCAGATTGCAGTTCCACAGCATCGCCTACGAAGGAAGAATGTTCCTTTTGTATGGTCTAAAGTTTGTCAGGTTGCCTTTGACAAATTAAAGTCTGCACTCCTCAGTGATGCATGTTTGATTCCCTTTGACCCTCAGAAGCCCGTAGTGCTAGCAGTGGATGCCTCGTCTTACGGTCTGGGCTCAGTGCTGTCACATCATATTGGATCTCACGATGGTCCTATTGCCTTTGCATCCAAGCTACTGACGCCAACGCAACAGAATTACAGTCAGATAGAAAAGGAGGCCTTAGCAATCATTTACGGTGTCACAAAGTTTCATCATTATCTCTATGGTAGAAAATTCTATTTGTTGACAGACCACAAGCCTCTCACGTCGTTGTTCTCACCCACAAAGCCAATTCCGCCACGAACGACACGAAAGCTTCGGAGATGGTCCTTGATACTGTCTAATTATCAGTGCACGTGCCATGTGCCACGTGACGATTAGTCTCCTGCCAAGATGCTACACGGCCGCCGTCACCGCACTCTCCTTCACCTGCTGCAGCCTCCCATGCACTGAGTCGGTACATATGGCGCTTCGCGTTTTCAGGTTTCTACGCCGGTGCTGTACAAGGTGTCACTTGGGATTAGGACAGGCACTAGGACTCATCAGTAGGCAGGCCTCTACCTAGTTAGACCATGCATCTGCATTTCACTAGTCTTCAGTTAACAAAGTTAAGTAGTGTATTAATTCTACGAAATATATATCTTGTTCTAATCTAGCTTAGTGTTTCTAGTTTCTGCTGTCCCACTGGCTGGTCACCTCAGGTTCCATATCTGCATACGTTGTCATCCTATTTCCCTGTATCGGTCTCTCGCTACTCGGCCACCGACACCTAGGACAACCGGCGGCAACGAGACACAAAAGTGGCGACGAGGATGAGATACAAAAGTGGCGACGAAGATGGGACACAAAACAAACTTTCACTCTGCAGAGGAGTGTGCGCTGATATGAAACTTTCTGGTAGATCAAAATTCTGTGCCCGCACCGGGATTCGAACCTGGGACGTTTGCCTTTTTCGGACAAGCGCTCTACCGACTGGAGCTATCCCAGAATGCTTCACGGTCCATTCGTCCTCAAAACTTTACGTCTGTCAGTACCTCGCATTTGCCCGCAAAAGCCAAAGGTCCCAGGTTCGAATCCCGGCTCCGGCACACAATTTTGATCTGCTAGGAAGTTTCAGCCCTCCATATACACCACCACGCTGGTACCACTTTCGTCATCCGTGTTTCCTCAGAACACCCGTCCACCATAGGCCACCTACTTCATAATGGAACCTACACCTGTCACTGTAAAGACAGTCACACCTTTCCAATCTAAAGCGCAAACATGCTGCTGCCACAAATTCCTCACCTACAGACATGACCTCAGCCTACACTGTAAAGCTACAACTTTCCTGAGGTAGCCACCTGCACAAGTACTGTCCCAGCCTACGATCTCCACTCGTCTGTGACGCCTCCAGGTAGTGCTGGTCTGCGGATGCGGTTAACTGGGGGTACATCGAAGGTGCGAGTAGTGCACCACATCCGGTGATCTCCGGTACTACCGTAGGAGGCGCTAGGATAATCGGAGGCTGGCCGGAGCAAACGGAGGCGCGATGGAACATAGCTGGCCAGAAGTTGATTCCGACGACTGGGGTTCCACACGCAAATTTGTGGTACTATCGCAAAGGCAAAACAAAAGAGGCGACTGTTCTCAACCTGCGGGACCGTGCACTTTTCGTATTTTTGTATTCCACATAGAAGCAGGTAGTAATTGACGGTAAGACATCGAGTACAACAGAGGTGATATCTGGTGTTCCACAGGGAACCGTTATAGGTCCCCTACTCTCCCTTAGACTGTTCCCGGATGATACTGCCGTTTATCGGTTAGTGAAGTCAATATAGAATCAAAAGCAACTGCAAAGTGATTTAGACAAAATTTTTACATGGTACGAAAATTGGCAATTAACACTGAATAATTAAAAGTGTGAAGTAATACACATGACCACGAAAAGAAATCCGCTGAACTTTAATTACGCGATAAATCAGTCATACCTTAAGGTCGTAGATTCTACCAAATACCTAGGAGTTACAATTACGAACAACTTTGACTGGAGAGAACACACAGAAAATATTGTGCGGAAGGCGAACCAAAGGTTACGTTTCATTGGCAGAACGCTTCGAAGATAAACCAGCTCCATCAAAGACACTGCCTACATCACACTTGTTCGTCCTCTCCCGGAGTACTGTTGCCCAGTGTGGGACCCTCACCAAGTAGGACTGACGAAAGACATTGAGAAGGTTCAGAGAAGGGCAGCTCGTTTTGTTTTCTCGCCTTACAGGGGGGGGGGGGGGAGAGCGTCACGAAAATGTTGCTCGATCTGAGATGGAAATCATTAAAATAAAGACGTTATTCGTTGCGGCCAGAACTATTTGCAAAATTTCAATCACCGACTTTCACTTCTGAATGTGAAAATATTTTGCTAGCAACCACCTACATAGGTAGACATGACCATCCCAATAAAATAAGATCGAAAACGGAACTATTTAGGTGTTCTTTCTTCGCGCGCGCTATTACATAATGGAACGGTAGAGAAAGATTATGAAAGTGGTCAATGAACCCTCTGCCAGGCACTTAAATGTGATGTGCAGAGTATCTATGTAGATGTAGATGATTAACGTTCGCAAAATTTTCTTGTAAGTCTAACTAGTCTTTATGTGAGTAATAAATTTATTTTTAATCGTAAAATAATTCGTTTTTAGAAATGTCAAAACGTAAATCGGACGTGTGGTAGTTGTTTCGAGACAGGGGATGACCGATGCCAGAAGGCTACATGTGTGTTGTGTGGCCGACTGTACGCCACAGCTGGGGGAACCTGTAATCTCCACGACCATCTAAAGAGATTTCATAATTCTAAAGGGCAAAAGTGTCGAAGAAAAGAAGATAGACGATACCTTTACACATATTATTATTTTCAAAATGTAACCATTCGGAATTGTGGAAGACTCTGAGCTAGCTGCAAAGCTTTCCTTCGAAATTTTACGGTAAAACTAACACAAGCAAAGCGACAAAAAACTTTGATAAAACAGAACACTAACACCACTCCGTTCTTTGCCACTTAAATACAGTTTTTGAATGATTGTTGTGGACAGACTATTTGACAACGTAACAGGTCTACACTAGCTTGTAGTGTGATACCTTCGGTTGTAATATTGTTATGTATAGACGCATGTCTCTAGTTACGCGGCCATCACATGACTCTGTGTTCACTATTTTCAAATTGATACCACAGAAGAAGAGACAATTTTATATAAAGACGGGAGGACACTGTATACATCAACAGATTCGATAGTTTTTGACAGAAAGCTACAAGAACACTTGATAAAAAATATATGGCATGTACATAATAATCAAATTTGTAGTAGAAATGTGAAAGAAAAAGAAATGTTGAACAATTATGGAGAAGTGAATGGAACACAGAATATTCCACTCAACAAACTAAAACGCTATTAACTGAGCTGCACTCCGGTATGCCCGCGAAAGGCAAAGGTCCCAGGTTCGTATCCCTGTCCGGCACACAATTTTAATCGTCCAGGAAATTTAATTTCCTGTAGTTTGTGAGTGTTATAAGGCCATCGTGAAACTTCTGTCAATAATTCTACTTTTACACCACTTTTATCATAACAAACTCGTACTGGAAAACTTCGATCGATGTTTAATTTAATGGAGTTGATGGTAGGAAAAGGTATACACTATAAAATCAAAGAAATATGGCAAGATTCTTCTACAAAATGGCGTCTGCTCGATTCCACACTTCCAACCGGAGGTAGCCGGAGGCTCCGAATGAAATGGCGCGAAATCTCCGCCTTCGGAGCAACCGCTCCGTTTCCAGCACTGCCTCCAACGAATCCCATCCTCGCCATGTTTCAGAAGTCAGCCTGCATGAAAGCCAATCCGTCATACACGACAGCGCCGCGGGTTGCCAAGAGTGCAGGCAACCGTGCGGCCTTGCACAAGGAAGGTAGCAGACGGTGTTAGCACAACCGCTGAAGCCGGGAGCCTTTGTAAGTTTATCATCTTATATGCCCGTGCTTCGCAACGGTTTTTGAAGGAGCACCTGTGTGTATCATGGCTTTTAGGATTCCGGATCTCAGCCAGTAAAAATATAATCCTTGTTGGATCGCTCTGTCAATAAACTCAATTCTCCTAGCCAAGATGTCAAATGTAAGTAAAAGTCATTGTCCGAAACGATGTATCTTCATAAAGATGTCAAATGTAAGTAAAAGTCATTGTCAAGCAAATAAATGTCGTTAAGTATTAAATACACAAAGCGAAATCAGTAGCACTATGTTCATTGTTCGTTGGTATTCGTAGACATAAAATTGCCTTATTCTGTCATGGACGTTCGCTTCCTTGTTGTACTACCCCATACTTATTAGAAAGCAGAGATGTTTATTAGTTCTTTGGTGCACTACAGCGCCTCTATCGCTACGCAATCCCTACTTCAAGCATAAAACAATTTCCTGATTCCACTTTTATGTAACGAAGTTTCTCCATGCAAACCCGTGAAGTAGTTTAGAAGATTATGTATTTCTAATAGATGAGCAGACAGTTACTGGAAACACTTAAGATTGCGATGTATCTTTTTTCAGTGATTTGAATTTAACGTAATCATGCCTATATGTTGCCCCAACATAAGCTCAAATGTGCTGTGAAAACCGCATGAAAATGTGTCAGTTGTTTGTTTTTTAATACGTTTGCGAAACGTTTTAGAAATAGGCATATCTTCATGAATATGATGTATCTAACATAATACATCAGCGATATTCGCTCTTTAAAACATTTATTTCATATCTCTGGACAATGGGCTGAGGCATAGAAATCTGAAATATAATAAGTATTTCCTTAATGAAGTAGAAATATCACTGAAAGCAATTGTTATTCTTACATTTGGCTCTCTTTCCGTTAGATCCGCTATTTTTGCTACAAGCGTGAAACTGCAAACTTCCATATCAGTTGTACATATACGTTAGAATGTGATATCAGTATGTAAATATGTGGATTAAACACGGCAAGGATTGTATCAGTTTTATATTCATTGCGTTGAATCATATTTCGTAGAACACAGTAACCAAGAAAACGATTTTCAAAAATATGGCAAATTAGGAAAGTCAAAGATAAGTGCTATTTTCAAAGGGTAATAATCCGATCGCTGCCCCGAACTTCACACGAACACCCGCAGCGCTATCTATTAGTTCTTTGCTGCAATACACCATTCTTTCCAAGCATGAAACACACATAAAACTTAAAATTACGATGTCCTATACTTTCCTGATCTGATTTTGATTGTAGTTGGTTTTTAGGGGACTAAACAGCTAGGTTATTCTGATTTTTATGAGATGAGGCCTACATGTTGCCCCAGGATATTCTCTATTTATCTGTGATACCCCTATTAATGTTCATTTAGTACTTTTGGAGATTACTCTCTACTAACATACACAAAGACACATAGAAATGTTTAAATTGTGATATCTTACTTTTTCTGGTCCGATTTTGTGAAATGGAGCGTTTCTGTAACCGCAAGATACCCTCACGTTTCCTGTGAAAACCCCCTGAAAATTCGTCTATTAGTTCTGGAGATGAAAAAGAAAGCTAAACATGACGGTTGTCGATGAAAAACGTTAAATCGTGATGTTGCTATTTCCGTGATCCGATTTTTATGAAACCAAGTGTATACGTTGTCCCAAGGTACGCTGAAGTTACCTGTGAAACCCCCATGCGAATTCGTGAAGTAGTTTTTGGAGAAGTGGTTTCTAATAGATGAATAGACAGACGACGGTCTATGAAAACAATTCGTGATTGTATTTTGGTGAAATGATGCCTAGATCCTGAACCAATCTTCGCTCATGTTTCCTGTGAAAACCGCATGAAAATTCGTCCAGTAGGTTTGAAGATTGAAGCGAACAGTGACAGGCTATATTTACAGATTTATTACTAGTATGGAAATGTTAGTACAACTGTAAGATTTTGCAGGAATATATTGATTTGTATAATTGCTGTATTTCGGTAAAATCTGTTGTGAATATGCTTAGTAGTAAAGAAGTAATAGATTAAAACGTGATGCTTGATGGGGCAGTTTTCCATGAACGTTACTTTTTACGTCCTCATATCGCATGAACTACGTGTCGTAATGTAATACAATTTTTAAAGTATATTTATCTGTATTGTGTATACTATCTGTAAAATTTCCTGCGACTTCAATTGGTAATGCAGAAATTATAAATTGTAACGTTATACCGAATGCCATAGTTTTGCTCCATGAACAGCGGAAAAGTAGTAAGAGAGAAATATTTTTTGCTTTCATTATTTTGATGTGGTTGTCTGCGAGAGAAAGTTTAATAAAGGTTTGAAATTATGTTTAAAGTTTGTTGCAAGTCGCCAAGTACTGCCATTCTCATATAGTTTATTTATAAAGTCTCATCGCATTATGTAGCAGTTTTTTGCGATTCCTATTGACGTTATATCTCCTGAACGATGTGTCGTACGTGGTTCGCACTCCTACAGCAGTTGTTAGCTCACGTTCGAAATATGTGTACCAAATTTGGCTGAAATCGGTCGAGTGGTTTAGGAGAAAATATGCAGCATTGTCGTTTGACGCAGCAGTTTTTCGCGCATCTCATTGTTTATAAGTCATATCTCCTTACGTATGTGTCGTTGATGAATCTTACCCCGACAGTGATTGTTGCCTGGTATTAAGGAACATTTGTACCAAGTTTGTTTGAAATCGGTCCAGTAGTTTAGGAGGAGATGTGAAACACACACACACAGCCTATTTTATAAGATGTAAGATAGGGAGAGTGTGGCCAATGGGCACGTCAACCTTAAACCCTACGAAAATCCTTCGTTGGAGTAAACGTTTCTCCTTTTATTACTTCTGTTGCGTTTCTATTGTCTCCAGGAAAGAGTCTTTCAGTTTCAGAACCTTCAATTTTGTTATTTTTGCATATGGTGTGTAATAGCAGCGATTGAAGGAGCTGCAGGACACCTGAAAGAAAAAGATCGCACTGACGTGTTTTACGGCCGACGTTAGATTTGTAGGTTTATATTGCCGCGAGAGACGACGAACACCAACTGCCGGCGTGGCGCAGGGGATAGCGTCACGGACTGCGGAGCAGAAGGTCGCCGGTTCAATCCCACCCACCAGCAAAAATTTATTTCTTTGTAATTTACAATTCCAGAAGGATCTACGTCTTTCTTATGTTCACTTGTAAATTCTACTTGTTTCTTATGTTAACTGTTCTTCTAATTTCTGGTAAATTCTGTCTGTGTATAAATAGCAGAGCACTCTGCCTGAGAGGCAGTCAGTGCTGCGTGTATGTTGAGTTCGTAATAAAGTGCTTTCAGTATAAGTGCTGTGTTTAGTTGCCTTCGAAGTCAAGCCTGCTTCCATTGCAACACGACATTGTTTGGTGGAGGTGCCGGGTACACTGTAACAGCTGCATCACCGTGGCTCCGATTAGACAACGTAAAAGCCGTCGCTTACACGGACTGGAACCGGAATACAAGGGATACACCGAGTACGTCCTTCCAAGAGTCCGTATCATCAGACGAACTATGGAAACGAAACCAGCAGTAAGCCAGCTACACATCAGGCACCCGTCGGTGTTCTCTGGAGACGCTGGACAGGACCCAAACAAATGGCTAAAAGGGTTCGACCGAGTCGCCAAGTACAACAGGTGGGATCATACGATGTGCTTGGCCAACGTTTACTTCTATCTGGACGGAACAGCCCAGCAATGGTTCGAGAACAATGAAGACAAGTTGAATGACTGGGAGACGTTCCAGGAGGAACTGAAGACGTTTGGAGACCGCCAGCGACAAATCCGCTCGGCGGAAGAACAACTGAAGAACCGGGCCCAACGATATGGTGAGCCGACACAATCGTACATACAGAATGTTTTGGCCCTGTGTAACGTAGTCAATCCGAACATGACTGAGGCGGAAAAAATCACGCACCTGATGAAGGGAATTGCAGAAGCTCTTCTGATAAAAGACGTCGCTACGACAGAAGAGTTCATCAAGTGGTGCCAGCGTATTGAAGAGATGCAACAAAGGAGGGTTGGACGCAAGAAATATGACAGACTCCCAAATGTAGTCCCTATGGCCGTTGTGGAAGACCAGCAGGACTTGGCTTCTCTCATACGACAAATCGTGAGAGAAGAATTACAACAGTGCATGGGAGCCGGGACTATTAGACCGAGCGAGCATCAGATTATGGCCATGGATGTGAGCCCTGTAAGTCACGAGGTAGCCGACGCCGCTGAGGAGGAGGTATTCCAAACATTAGCTCCTGTCTGCCCCGTCAATCGCACCCGACTGTCTGCAGCTCCATTCCACCGAGTTGGGATCGATCTTTTAGGGAGGTTCCCGAAGTCGACAACCGGTAACCGTTGGATAATAGTCTGCACTGACTACCTCACACGCTACGCTGTCACCAAACCTGTTCCTACTGCAGAAGCTCCAGAGGTCGCAAAATTCCTTGTAGAAAACATTATTTTGAAGCATGGAGCACCACGTGTTATATCTGACCGTGGAAAAATATTCCAGTCAAAACTAGTATCAGAGGTAATGTCACGGTGCAACATTATTCACAGAATGACAACTGCATACCATCCTCAGACAAATGGTCTTACAGAACGTTTTAACAAAACGTTAGCCGACATGCTGTCGATGTACGTCGATGTTGAGAAGAAGGGTTGGGATACAATTCTGCCAGTCGTGACATTTGCTAACAATACCGCAAGACAAGACACCACAGGATTCACTCCGTTTTTCCTGCTCCATGGCCGTGAAGCTGAGACGACAATGGATACACTGTTCCCGTTCCAACCGGACGACACTCAGGATGACTATGTTAAACAGCTCATCACCAGGGTCGAAGAAGCAAGACAGCTTCCATTGCAACGCGACAATATGTTTTTGCAAACATTTTGGGCCAAAATAATAATCTAAACAATAAAAAATTAATTAATAACAGTGTCTGAAACCCTTGTACGAAAAAAAAGAATTGTAGGTACTGGCGGATTCCGAACCGCTGACCTTCAACATCACAGTCCAACACATTGCCCATTACGCTACAGCTTGTGTTCTTTAATCGCATACTATTGATGGCCGTTATTAACTGATGCTAATATGGTATTTGTAGACACTAGATTATGATTTATCGTACGAAGAACGTCTTTTTGTTAATTCTTCAGTGCGCCATTGCTTTGAAGTGACAAGATGTAACTAAGTTACAATAAGAAAATTATCAAATAGACAACGCAATATGGCGTATGCCAGAGACAGTTCTGGGCGAGGAACGTCAAGTGACATCTGCGAACGGCTGGTTTTCGTTAATTTAATTTTGCAAATATCTCTGAAACGATACGAGATATGAAAAAAAAAAAAAAAAACATAAGAGAGCAAAGTTGTAGAGAATCTTCTCCTCTACAAATTCGGTTATTCAATTTTCGTGTCAAATGCATGGTTAAGCCGTTATTTTCATTTAAATTTCGAGCAAATGTGCAAATGTTTGTAAAGTCTATGGGACTTAACTACGGGGTCATCGGTCCCTAAACTTACAAACTACTTATGAACTACTTACGAACTAGGACGGCACAAATATCCATGCCCGAGGGGGGATTCGAACCCCCGACCGTAGTGGCCGTGCAGACCGTGACTGGAGCGCCTTAGTGACTGGAGCGGCCGGCTCGAGCTGTCAAAAGACGATCGCAAAGGCCCACTTTTAGTGTTACTACCGTAACCTAAAGTGGGCCAATTTAAAAAAAGAGAGGGAAAGGCAGCCGTGGTGGGCAGTTGTCGGCCTACAGGACGGGTGCAGCCGTGCCTTCCCAGAACCGACCACACGGGCCCTGCCTCCTGCTCTGCTGGAACGCCGCGCCGCTTCTCCGTAAAAACGACAGTGGCTGGCGGCGCGTGACGTCACACGAGACAATGGAGGCACGCGGCCACTGCACGGCGCCGGAGGGTCGCCACGCCCGAGTCTGGGAAGCGGCCAGGCGCGGACAAAGGCCAGACCTCGCTCCCGCCCCAGCGAGCCGACTGAGGCTGTGTTCGCAATGGTGGCGACAGACCGTCGTCAGACGCCGTCGACCGAGTTCCACTGAAAACGTCGACCGACTGTGTGGTCACACTGCATCCGTTATAGCTTGTCACTTGGTCCGGTTAAAGGAGAAAGCTATGTTAGGTTTGAATGTATTCTGTGTCTGAAGTACAGGGTGATTCAAAAAGAATACAACTTTAAAAATGTGTATTTAATGAAAGAAACATAAAATAACCTTCTGTTATACATCATTACAAAGAGTATTTAAAAAGGTTTGTTTGTTTGTTTGTTTGTTTTTTTCACTCAAAAACAAGTTCAGAGATGTTCCAGACACTCGAGCAATATCAACCCGATACTCCAACTCGTTCCACACTCTCTGTGGCATATCAGACGTAAGAGTTTGGATAGCTGCTGTTATTTCTCGTTTCAAATCATCAATGGTCGCTGGGAGAGGTGGCCAAAACACCATATCCTTAACATACCCCCATAAGAAAAAATCGCAGGGGGGTAAGATCAGGGCTTCTTGGAGGCCAGTGATGATCAGGGCTTCTTGGAGGCCAGTGATGAAGTGCTCTGTCACGGGCTGCCTGGCGGCCGATCCATCGCCTCAGGTAGTTGACGTTCAGGTAGTTATGGACAGATAAGTGCCAATGTGGTGGCGCTCCATCCTGCTGAAAAATGAATTGTTGTGCTTCTTGTTCGAGCTGAGGGAACAGGCAATTCTCTGACATCTCCAGATACTGTAGTCCAGTTACAGTAGCACCTTCGTAGAAATAGGGACCAAAAACTTTATTGGCTGAAATGGCACAGAAAACGTTCACCTTAGGCGAGTCACGTTCATACTGAGTTGTTTCCCACGGATTCTCAGTGCCCCATATACAGACATTGTGACGGTTGACTTTCCCGTTAGTGTGCAAAGTTGCTTCATCACTAAACACAATCTTTGAAACGAAAGATTCATCTGTTTCCATTTGAGCAAGGATAAAATCACAGAAATCAATTCTTTTAATCTTATCAGCTGCAGACAGTGCTTGAACCAATTTCAGACGATAAGGTTTCATAACTAACCTTTTTCATAGGACTCTCCATACAGTTGATTGTGGAATTTGCAGCTCTCTGCTAGCTCTGAGAGTCCATTTTCTTGGGCTGCGAACAAATGCTTGCTGGATGCGTGCTACATTTTCATCACTCGTTCTCGGCCGTCCAGAACTTTTCCCTTTGCACAAACACCCATTCTCTGTAAACTGTTTATACCAACGTTTAATACACCACCTATCAGAAGGTTTAACACCATACTTCGTTCGAAATGCACGCTGAACAACTATCGTCGATTCACTTCTGCCGTACTCAATAACACAAAAAGCTCTCTGTTGAGCGGTCGCCATCTTAGCATCAACTGACGCTGACGCCTAGTCAACAGCGCCTCAAGCGAACAAATGTACTACTAAATGAAACTTTATAGTTCCCTTAATTCGCCGACAGATAGTGCTTAGCTCTGCCTTTTGTCGTTGCAGAGTTTTAAGTTCCTAAAATTGTGGTATTCTTTTTGAATCACCCTGTATATTAGATTTCAGTTCCCTGGGGTGCAATGGATTCCACCGAAATGTTTATGCTTCGAAATTAGTGCTACAATGTGACTTTTGTTATAAATAAAAATTTCAAATGCATACGGATGAGCTAGACCTGTATGGAACGAAGAAAGTGACGAGGATTGTGTACTGTTCTCAGTAACTGCTACTCCCAGAAAATGTTTACGAATATGTGAGGTACTGGTAAAAGGAGAAATGTCTGTTACATACTTGATATTTCGTGGTGTCACTGACAAGCAATATCACAGTTTTGCTGAATTTATTTTAAGTTGTGCAGACATACATCAGTTAACCTCCATGCTTTAAAAAATGAAAAACTACATCAGTTAGAGAAGTTTATTGCTCATCACAACGAATTTCGAGGATTTATTCGCATCATTGAGTGCATTTTTTTACGTAAGTACGCTAACTTTTCGACGTTTCAACGTGTGATTTCCTGACACACTTGCACTGCAGTTGTCTCTTTTAGGTTAGCTACATAAGTTTGGAAAATCGGACAGAATAAATATTGAGGTGTGTGTTTTATCCTAATGTTAGAAACCATAACTTTTTCTGTCTGCTTAAAGGTATTGTGCCTCTTCCATTACTCAGAATATGCAACCTAATAATCGTGACTTAGATCTACCTGTGTACAAAAACCAGTGTAAGTGACGATTTTTGTGATATCCAGTTTAATGGAACAGACACAATACCTGCAAGTATAGACAGACGTACTATTTATTATGTATAGAAGTTGCCAAGATTTTATTATAAATGCTACGATTTCCCTCAATATAATAACTTCAAAAAAACTACACCTGTGCAAGAGCTGCATAAAAATCACACATGGAAACGTCACGATGTATTTATGTAAACAAATGCAATAATGGGAAGAACAATTCTTGAAATGCATTGTGTTAAGCATAAAAATACATAACGGATGCAGTTTTTCAGTATTTAAATCCATGAAGAACACAGTATAAGGCCACCCAGAAAGATCCGATTATGACGAAATAAATGAAGGTGCGGTACATTGAATTTCAATGAATGTCATCATATTTCTGAAAGACTGGTGTGAAATTAAGTATAATTTTGAACACAGTAACCACTGAAAAGCGGAAGTACACGTAGACCTCCACCACATTTGCAGGTCACTTCATAGAACTCTCATCACCTTGTTAAATAACGCTAGAACCAGTAAGAATAATTTGTGGACAGCTAACACCCCATTATCACTTCTGCCGTACTCAATAACACAAAAAGCTCTCTGTTGAGCGGTCGCCATCTTAGCATCAACTGACGCTGACGCCTAGTCAACAGCGCCTCAAGCGAACAAATGTACAACTAAATGATAACAACAAACCGAATAGAACACATTTTTTTAGGTTATAATTTACGCCTAAAATTTCTGATAAAGGATTTAACCAAGCTGGGGTTTCCAATAAACTATTATTTCAGACCATAGATTCCGAATATATCCCGATTGTGATATTTATCGTCTTCTGGGTGCCACAATCTCTTTCTTTCTTCACTAAGCATATCAGTTTCTCACTGGCCATATCTAGCATGTAAGAACGTCGGTCGATTTGGCCGAAGAAAACAAACTGATTTGAATTTCACCGACTGTCGTCCGAAGTGTCTAGGTTCGGGCGATGAGATCGGCTACACTGTGACCATGCCCATACTGGAGTACTGATTGGAAACGATCGGCCGTTTTCCGCCGATGTCTGTCGTCGGTAAAACCCACCGATATCGGAGTCACTGTGACCACAGCCTAAAGCCGCGTTTATAGTGGCACCGACGAACCAGCGACTCACGTCATCGCCCTTGTTTGAAGACATCGGCCGACGGCGCGATCATACTGCATCCGATATAGTTTGTCATTTGGTTGGGTTAAGGTGAAAGCAGTGGCGGCGTGTTCTATGTTTTCACTGGTTCACTGAACCCCCGAGAAAAAATAAATAAATAAACCAATAAAATAAAAAGTATTTTTATACTATCATTATTCGTTTCTTTCTTCTATCACATCATTTTATATGCACATTCAAAGTATTTTTATCGCATGAGAAACATTTTACGCCACGGAGATAGCACTGATACGAGTCGTAGCGTGACCGCTTAATATGGGCAGCAGTGGCCACAGCGTGGCAATGCACATGCGCGTTTCAGGTTCAAATTCTCCTCTGAACCCCCTTGAGGCAACATTTGGGCGCTCTCGCTTCGGGGAAGTGCGAGGAGAAACGCTGCTTTTAACATTGGCGTTGGAGCTGGTAGAGACCCCAGCTCCTGGCTACTCGAGCTCTGGCGGTTACGCACGAATGGTGCCGAAGCAAAGACAATAGAGCTACTGCATACCCCACCTTGAACATGCGCAAATCCTCCATGAAGGCAACATCCGCTCTTCATATTTGTTTCTTTGGCGCATTGAAGATTCGTCAAAAACTCGTCATATTTGTTAAAATATCTTGTAACTATCAACTGAAGACGCGTCAACTGCTAAAGCCTTCAGAAGATCCAATCATGAAAAATATCTAAGTTAGTACTGTCCACCTAGCAATAATATCTGTGTGATTAGTGGCATCGCATTGCGTGGGTTCGAGATCAACTGCGAGTAATTTTTTAAACTCAATCTTCTTTTTAGCAGATACGAAAACAACAATCACTTTTGTATATTACTTGCCGCATATCGTTGGACATTTTAGCAAATGTGTCGCGGTTTTGAGGGTAAATGACGTTTATACTATTCGTTGTAACAAATATTTAACTATCTGAAAAGATGTGGGGCAGATCAGCGTTAACACATGCGTAAGGTTAAGACGAGGTGCTGCTTACAGTGTCACGTGACCCCAAAGGAGCTTCTCTCTTCATCGTACGAGATTCATTCTGTTACAGTCAGTTAACAGTGTAATCAGTTACTGTGTTTTAGTGTTCGTGTTACTCAAAGTGGTAGATATGGTAGGGAAATGTTTGTATAGTCTATGGGACTTAACTACGGGGTCATCAGTCCCTAAACTTACAAACTACTTATGAACTACTTACGAACTAGGACGGCACAAATATCCATGCCCGACGGGGGATTCGAACCCCCGACCGTAGTGGCCGTGCAGACCGTGACTGGAGCGCCTCAGTCTCCTCGGCCACCTATGGTAGGGATTAGTGAAGTTCGGTGGCAGGGTGAACAGAATTTCTGGTCAGGTGAATACAGGGTTATCAATACAAAATCAGTTGGTGGTAACGCAGAAGTAGGTCTGATAATGAATAAGAAAACAGGAATGGATAAGTTACTATGAACAGCATAGTGAACGAATTATCGTAGCATAGACAGACACCGAGTGAGGTGGCGCATTGGTAACACACTGGACTCGTATTCGGAAAGATGGTGATTCAAATCCACCTCCGGCCATCCGTATTTAGGTTTTCCGTGATTTCCCTAAATCACACCAGGCATATGCCGGGATGTTTCCTTTCAAAGGGCACGGCCGATTTCCTTCCTCATCCTCACCCAAAAGTCCGAGCGTGAGCTCCGTCTCTAATGACCAAGCTGTCCACGGGACGTTAAACCCTAAGATTCCTTCCTTCCTCCATAGATACATACGAAGCCAACACCAACCACAGTAGAACAAGTTTATATGCCAATTAGCTCGAAGAAATATATGAGGAGATAACAGCAATCATTCAGAAAGTTAAGGGAGACAAAAACTTGATTGTGATGGAGGACTGGAACTCGGTTGTAGGAAAGGAAAGATAAGAAAATATAGTAGGTGAATATGACCCGGGGAAAAGGAATGAAAGAGGAGATCGCTTGGTAGAATTTTGTGCAGAGCACAATTTAATGATTACCAACACTTGGTTTAATCATCATGAAAGAAGGCTGTATACGTGGAAGAGACCAGAAGACACTGGAAGGTACCAGATTGACTTTATAATGGGAAGGAATAGATTTAGAAACCAGGTCTTAAATTGTAAGACATATCTAGGGGCAGATATAGACTCTCACTATAACTTTTTAGTTATGAAGTGCACATTAAAGCTTATGAGACTACTACAGAAATGTAGAAAAGTTAAGAGATGGCTCCTGGACAAATTGAAGGAACCAGAGGCGGTTGAAAGTTTTAGAGGGAGCATTAGGCAAGGATTGGCTGAAACGGGGGAAAGCAATACAGTAGAAGAAGAATGGGTAGCTCTGAGAGATAGGGTAGTGAAGGCTGCAAAGGATCATATAGGCAGAAGGACATGGATAACACAGGATATACTGAACTTAATTGATGAGAGGAGCAAATATTAAAATTCAGCAAGTGAAGCAGGCAAAAGGGAGTACAAACGCCTGAAAAAGGAGATTGACAGTTAGTGCAGACTGGCTAAGCAGGAGTGGCTAGAAAACAAATGCAGAATGTATAACTAGGGGAAAATAAAAGAAATATTTGGAGACAAGAAAAGCAGCTGTATGAATATCAAGAACTCTGACGGAAAACCAGTACTAAGCAAAGAGGGGAAAGCTGCACTATGGAAGAAATATATAGAGGGCCTATACAAAGGAAATAAACTTGAAGGCAGTATTCTAGAAATGGAAGACGAAGTGAAGGAAGATAAGATAGGAGATATGATACTGTGCGAAGAATTTGATAGAGCGCTGAAGGACCTGAATAGAAACAAGGCCCTTGGAGTAGATGATATTCCGTCTGAACTGCTGATATCGTTCGGAGAGCCAGTCACGAAGAAATTGTTCCACCTGATATGTAAGAAGTATGAGACAGAAGAAATACCCTCCGACTTCAAGAAGAATATTGTAATTCCAAATCCAAAGAAAGCAAGCACAAACAAATGTAAAAATTACAGAACTATCAGTTTAATAAGTCCTGTGTGCAAAATACTAACACGAATTATTTACAGACGAATGGAAAAACTTGTGAAATCTTACCTAGGGGAAGATCAGTTTGGATTTAGGAGAAATGATGGAACACGGGAGGCAATACTCACATTACGACTTATCTTAGAAGCTAGATTAAGAAAAGGAAAACCTACATTTTAGCGTTTGTAGATTTGGAGAAAGCTTTTGAAAATGTCGACTGGAATACACTTTTTCAAATTCTGAAGGTAGCAGAGATAAAATATAGGGAGCGAAGAGCTATATTCAAGTTGTACAAAACCAGACAGCGCTTATTAGAGTCGAAGGGCAAGAAAGGGACGGAAAACTTGGGAAAGGAATAAAACAAGGTTGTAGCCTTTCCCCAATGTTGTTCAATCTGTACATTGAGCAAGCAGTGAAGAAATACAAGGAGAAAGTTGGAGAGAGAATTAAAGTTCAGGGAGAAGAAATAAAAGCTTTGCGGTTTGCCGATGACATAGTAATTCCGTCTGACACCGCAAAGGATCTGGAAGAGCAATTGAATGGAATGGACAGTGTCTTGAAAAGAGGGATAAGATTAACCTTAACAAGAGTAAGACAAGGATAATGGAATGTAGCGTTAGAAAGTCTGGCGATGCCGACGGAATTATATTAGGTAATGAGACAATATATGTAGTAGATAAGTTCTCTTATTTGAGTAGCAAAATAACTTCTGATGGCCGAAGTAGATAAGATATAAAATGCAGAATGGTTATGCGAAGAAAAGCATTTCTAAAGAAGCGAAACTTGTTATCATCCAATATTATTTTAAATATTAGGAAGTCCTTTCTGAAAGCGTTTGTCTGGAGTGTAGCATTGTGTGGGTGTGAAACGTGGACGATAAGGAGTTCAGACAGAAAGATGACAGTAGCTTTCGAAATGCGGTGCTACAGACGAATGATGAAAATTAGATGGATCGATCAAATAACTAATGAGGAGGTGCTTAACCGATTTGGGGAGATAAGGAGTTTCTGGCTAAGAGTAGGGTGGGACACATTTTGAGACATTAAGGAATAGACAACTTAGCAGTAGAAGAAGTGTATGGTGTAAAAATCGTAGAGGGAGACCGAGGGACGAATACAGTAAGAAGATCCAAAAGGTTGCCGAACGTTTTCTCAGATGAAGAGACTTGCACGGACAGGGTAGCGTGGAGAGCTGCATCAAACCAGGCTTCGGACTGAAGACCACAACAACAACAACAGTGCTCATGTGCATATTCATATGTTCATAATGTTTATTATCAAAGAAAAATGAACAACTTTCAGTATCTTTAGAAACAAATTACTCAGCTTTAAGCTTACGACAGAAGGGTGAAATGAAGGTAGGCCGACGCCTCAGCTCGAGTTGAAAAAAGGGCAAACAGGTCTAAATGGGAGGGGGGGATGCGAGGAGCAAACGGACGCCGAGCGGGGGGGAGGGGGCGGTGCCACTGTCAAGACCCGGCACTCAAAAAAGTGAACCCCCAGCCATCTGAAGCTCCAGACGGCAATGGGTGGAAGTTCCGTTAGAATCCACTCTATCTGTCAAATGTATTAGATTTAAATTTCCTGTGGTGCAATGGACTCCGCCGACGTTTTATGCTTGTGCTACAATGCGCTTTCCGCTATTTACAGACACTTAGAATGCATACGAATGAGCTACATCTGTCCCAAAAGAAGAAAATAGTGAGGTTTGTGTACTGTCCTCATTTACTGTTACTACCACACAAGCTTTACGAATATATGAGATACCGGTAAAAGCATAAACTTCTGTTACATACTCGTGATATTTAGTGGTGTCACTGACAAGCAAAATTACAGTTTTGCTGAGTTTATTTGGAGTTGTGCAGACGTACAGCAATTAACATACATGGTTAAAATAATGAAAAACTCTACCAGGTACGTACGTTTATTGCTTATCACAACGAGTTTTGAGAATGTATTTGCATCTTCTAGTGCTCTTGTTTACACAAATACGGTACTTTTTCGACGTTTCAATGTGTAATTTTCTGTCACTCTTGCACTACAGTTGTCATTTTTAGGAAACTGAAGTACGGAAAATCGGACAGAACAAATCTTGAGGTGTGTATTTTATCCCAATGTGTTGAGTCTGCTTAAAGTCGTTATGCCTCCTCCATTAGACAGAACATCAGACACAATAACCATGACTTACGTCTACCTTTATACGAAAGCAACCAGTATAAGCGACGATTTTTGTGTTGTGATATCTAGTGTATTGGAGCAGTCAGAATACTTACAAGTACAGACAGAAGAACTATTATTTAGTAGGTAAAAAAATACCAAGATTTCTTATGTACGAATTCTCTCATTGTGGTAACCTCAAAGGAACTACAGCTGTGCAAGAGTTGCATAGAATCGCACACGTATTTATGTAAAGAAATGCACTAAAAGCGCGAAAAATTCTAGAAATGCTTTGTGCTAAACAAAAAGCACATTATGGGTTTTGTGTCCCAACTTCGTCGCCGCTTTTGTGTCCCAGCCTCGTCGTAGGTGTCGGTGGCCGAGTGGAATGAGCCCGACACAGGAACAAAAATAGCACGCTGGTGCAGGTACGGAGGGGAGCAGCCAGAAACTATAAACACTAGAGTAAATTAGAAAGAGATATATATTGCACAGAATGTAACAATACTTAACTTTTACATAGTACTTCAGAATGTTGATACATAGTTGTTAGAGGCCTGCCTAGTGCCTGTACGATAGCAAAGTCTTCACTGGTGCCTGTCTGATTACGAAGGTCCTAACTGGTTGCTAACTCAGTCCCAAGTGCGATGTCCTTCAGTGGTGGCCACGAGCGGAGTTGTCGCAGAGGGCGCTCGTGGCTGTCGTCGTGAGAACGCCGCGCCGTGCGTGCATGGCGGCGCGCGGCGAAAGTAGGTGGCGCGCACTTTGTACTTGTGCGACACCACAATGGGCACAGTTTTTCAGTATTTAAATCCATGAATAACACAGTTATAGGCTATCCAGAAACATCCGACTATGAAGTTTCACTGAACTTCAATGACTGTCATTCAGTATATTTTTGAAAGACAAGTGACAAGATAACAATAAGATACTTTTGAAAATGGAAAGCACTGAAAAGCGAAAGCATACGTATACCACACTTGCAGGTATAATAGCATCACCACCTTGTTATAGAACGCCAGAATCACTAAGAATAATAAGCTAGTACTCGTTTATCACAAAGCAAAACAACGTAAGAGAGAAACTATAATAACATTAACATACACCACACTTCTGAAATGAACACTTTTTAAGGTTATAAATTACGTATAAAATTTCTGATAAAGGATTTAACCAACTTGAGGTTTCCAATACACTGCAATATCGCACCATACATTCAGACCTATAACCCGATTGTGATATTTACCGTCTTCTGGATGACACAATATCTCTGTCTCATTCACTAAACGAATCAGTTTCTCACTGTCCACATCTACAGTGTTAAAACATCTGTTGATTTGACCGACGGAAACAAACTAATTCCAATTTAACCGACTGTCGTAGTGGAGCACTGATTTGAAACGTTCGGCCATTTCCCGCCGATGTCGGTCGTCGGAAAAACCCACCGATATCGGAGCCACTGTGAACACCGCCTAAGGCAGTGTCCACAGTATTAACTGATAAACAGTGCTATTAGGACGCTGCGTAAAATTATAGGGCCACAGATAGTGATGTGGTAATGAGTTTATTGACACCTTTCGATTTAATCGAAACGTGTCAATAAACGCATGACCACATCACTATATGTGGCCCTATAATTTTACACAGCGTCCTAATAGCACTGTTTATCAATTAATAATGATATGGGCGCATACCTCATCAACGACTTTGTCACGTCTGGAAAAGTGTCCACAGTGTCCCCGACAAGCTGTCTTCAGACGCCGTCGCCTGAATTAGTCCGAAAACATCGACCGACGGCGTGATCACACTGCATCCGATATGGTTTGTCACTTGGTCGGATTAAGGAGAAGGTTAGGTCGGAATCTACTCTCTGTGTGAAGTATAGTAGATTTCAGTTTCCTGGCGAGCTTTGGATACCACCGACATTTTTATGCTTGGGCATAAGAATGGGCTTACACCCGTCTTCGAAAGAAAAAAGTGGGAAGGATTGTGTACAGCACTCAGTTCTTGCTACTGTCAGAAAAGCTTTACAAATATGTGAGGTACCGGTAAAAGCAGAAATTTCTATTACATATTCGGGATATTTTTGTGGTGTCACAGACAAGCAATATTACAGTTTTGCTGAATTTATTTGAAGTTGTGCAGACATAGACAAGTTAACCTCCATGTTTTAAATGGTGAAAAACTGCACCATTTAGGTAAGTTTATTAAAAGAATTTATTCGCATCTTCTAGAGCTTTTTTTACATAGGTATGATAATGTTTCCACGTTTCAATGTGTTGTTTTCTGCCACTCTTCCCTGCAATTGTCTTTTTTTGGGTTACCTAAGTTCAAAAAATTCGGCAGAACAAATCTTGAGGTGTGTATTTTATCCTAATGTGAGAAATTACACTCCTGGCCACTCCACGAAGATGACGTGCTACACACGCGAAATTTAACCAACAGGAAGAAGATGCTGTGATATGCAAATGATTAGCTTTCAAGAGCATTCACACAAGGTTGGCGCCGGTGGCGACACCTACAACGTGCTGACATGAGGAAAGTTTCCAACCGATTTCTCAAACACAAACAGCAGTTGACCGGCGTTGCCTGGTGAAACGTTCTTGTGATGCCTCGTGTAAGGAGGACAAACGCTTACCATCACGTTTCCTACTTTGATAAAGGTCGGATTGTAGACTATCGCGATTGCGGCTTATCGTATCGCGACATTGCTGCTGGCTTTGATCGCGATCCAATGACTGTTAGCAGAATATGGAATCGGTGGGTTCAGAAGGGCAATACGGAACGCCGTGTTGGATCCCGACGGCCTCGTTTCACTAGCATTCGAGATGACAGGCATCTTACCCGCATGGCTGTAACAGATCGTGCAGCCACGTCTCGATCCCTGAGTCAACAGATGGGGACGTTTACAAGACAACAACCATCTGCACGAACAGTTCGATGACGTTTGCAGCAGCATGGTCTATCAGCTCGGAGACCATGGCTACGGTTACCCTTGACGCTGCATCACAGACAGGAGGGCCTGCAATGGTGTACGCAACGACAAACCTGGGTTCACGAATGGGAAAACGTCATTTTTTCGGATGATTCCAGGTTTTTTTCCAACATCATGATGGTCGCATCCGTGTCTGGCGACATCACGATCAACGCACATTGGAAGCGTGTATTAGTCATCGCCATACTGGCGTATCACCCGGCGTATTGGTATGGGGTGCCATTGGTTACACGTCTCGGTCACCTCTTGTTCGCATCGACAGCAGTTTGAACAGTGACCGTTACATTTCAGATGTGTTACGACCCGTGGCTCTACCCTTCATTCGATCCCTGCGAAACCCTACATTTCAGCAGTATAATGCACGGTTGCATGTTGCAGGTCCTGTACGGGCCTTTCTGGATACGTAAAATGTTCGACAGCTGCCCTGGCCAGCACATTCTCCAGATCTCTCACCAATTTAAAACGTCTGTTCAATGGTTGCCGAGCAGCTGGCTCGTCACAATACGCCAGTCACTACTCTTGATGAACCGTGGTATCTTGTTGAAGCTGCATGGTCATCTGTACCTGTACACGCCATTAAAGCTCTGTTTGACTCAATGCCCAGGGTATCAAGGCCGTTATTACGTCCAGAGGTGGTTGTTCTGGGTACTGATTTCGCGGGATCTATGCACCGAAATTGCGTGAAAATGTAATTACATGTCAATTGTAGGATAATATATTTGTCCAATTAATACCCGCTTATCAACTGCATTTCTTCTTGGTGTAGCAATTTTAATGGCCTGTAGTGTACAGACTACATCTGTGCAAGAGCTGCATAAAATCAGACATGGAAACGTCACGATGTATTTATGTAAACAAATGCACTAAAACCGAGAAAAATTCTAGAAACGCGTCGTGATAAACATATAAATATATTATCGGCGCAGTTTTTCAGTATTGAAATCCATGAATAAGACAGTTATAAGTTATCCAAAAACATCCGATTATGATGAAAGAAATGAAGTTACACTGATGTTCCACGACTGTCGTTCAGTATATTTGTGACAGACAAGTGTGAAGTTAAGAAAAAGACAAGTTTGAACACGGAAACCACTGAAAAGCGGAAGCACACATACACCAGATTTGCAGGTCACTTCATAGAACAGAATCAACATCTTGCCAGAACCAGCAAGAATAATTTATGTACAGTTAATACTCGATTACTACAGTAACATTAAGATACCCCACAATTCTGAATTCAAGAAATTTTTTAAGGATATAATTTACGCCTAAAATTTCTGGTAAAGCATTTAACCAACTTGGGGTTTCCAATAAACTGCAATATCAGACGATACATTCCGACCTATATCCCGATTGTGGTATTTAACGTCTTCTGGGTGACAATATCTATCTTTCACTAAACATATCAGTCTCTCACAGTCCATACCTACTGTGTTAAAACATCGTGACTTATGTATACTAAAATAACATAAATTAACATATCATGATCTACGTTAAAGGCAATTAGGTACCCTAAAATTTGCCCACCAGAAATAAATCACAAAAAATATACGCAATTACGTGGATCTCTTTTCGCAACTTCATAAGAATTAAGTTTTTCTATGATATTGGAAAATAAAACCGAAAGGAGATACTTCTCCATCGTAGCCATTCGTCGCTGTGGGAAAAATTTGTATGTGTTTATACAGTTTTCTGAAAATTTAAAATCACATGAACTTCCGATATCATATCCAGTACTGGTGCCTAGTAATTCGCTTTAGTCTCCTTCAGTATTTGACAGTATAAACTAAACTTGCACTACTTTTGTTGATTTCCAAATGTGACATTAACACCATTCAATAACACGCATTTACTTATGTAAACGCCAGCACAATTTCCAAAACTCTTCTCTAGTTTTAACTACATTTCATTTGAGTAATGTATAACGTAAATCGAGCTCTCAGCAAGCTACAGGCTGTCACACTTTTTTTTTTTTTTTTTTTTTCAGGACTTCACAAACAACGGCACGTGTAATACAGACTGCGTCACTTCACAACCACTAATGTATGTGTCGTGACTGTATGTGTCGCCTATAAGCTGTAACGCGTCAGCTCATTGAGGACAGTTTCATGTAACTAATTATGGCGAGAAATGATAGTTTGTTTTTAGTGTTGGCTTCTGTTTCGAATTCGTTCGTAGATGTTAGTTTTAATCGTCGAGTATTGACATGTTGACAGCATTCTATTAATGAATTTTGTTTATCTCTCGTATATCACATCAACAGTTTAGCAAGTAAATAACACAAAACAACTCTGTTCTTTTACATGCATTCACAGACGTATTTTTTTCATCCATTCTCAGAAGTATTCCGTTTTTTTTTTTTTTTTTTTTTTTTTTTTTTTTTTTTTTTTTTTTTTTTTTTTCGTTGTATAATTGTGGTACACTCTTCCTGTTTGGTGTTCGACATCATAGCCTTGTAAAATCGCATTGTCAACAGGAAACGTTAACAGTATTGTTGATGTGGACAATATTAACAACATGTAACTGTGAAGGGCATCTCAGTACATTGAAAGCTTGACTAATTAGTATCGTCAACAACTACCGGTACTGAACGTGTGCAGATCGCCAACAGTACTGGGCGCAGTGCCGCCTATACGGAGCGCCAGATCTCAGCCTGGAGCTGTCGTGGCAACACTGTAGCCGCAGCTGACAAACGTCAACTAGCAAGTCATTTTAATCCGACAATAACTACGTACAAGTCAGCAGGCTGCCAGCTTCAGCCGACAGGGAATAAAACAAGGAACATTATGAATATGACAGTGACACGGATGTAAAATATGGAGCATTAAAATCTTTGACAAACGGAAGTTATTGGTGGACACAGAGTAGGCAGGTGAAAAAAAAAAAAAACATGTAGCAAGTTAATAAAACCTTCTATCACGGTGCCGTTAAAATCACATTGAGCAACCAAGACAACGGACACGAAGAAAACCATCCGGAGATAATGTTTAAAATAACGGATGCGACTCTTGTTTGTGAGCGTGTAGTGGGACGAGATTTGCGAGCGCTGCTCCCTTTGCTTTGAAGAGGATTCATGAGATAGCTTCTTTTCCTAAGTTGATGTATAAATTATTTATTTTTCATATGTGTGATATTTTATGAGACAAGATTTTTTTTAAATGTTTGTGTTTGGTTTGTATGTTTCATGGTCGACCGATGTGCCGCAATGAACAGGAGCAGCGTCACCGAAGCCCTGACCAGCATCAAACATCAGCCACACCACCATCCGTAGTTATCCGACAGCCACAAGGTGGCGGGCGTCTCTGCGTCTTCTCTATTGCAGGACATCTATTACCCTTTTCAGAAGATTTATGCGTTATTATAAAGAGTTACGTGTATTTGCAAGATCGAGTATGAGCTAATGTGTAAGCTCAGAAGTTATATGAAAATAATAAATATCAAGAAGTGTTTTACTCGGACAGTATGTATAAATCGTATTTATGGGAAAGTATCAAGTTTGAAGTACGATATTTGATCGATAAAAAAAAAATCTCTTTTCATTCTCCACTCCGAGGAGTGGAGCGGGCTGTTTGAGATCTGGCCCATAAAGAGTCGCGGTTCTATTCAGCCAATTATCAGACAAGCTGATAGTGGGGCAAAGGGGGATCCCAATTGGGAATAAGTGGGAGGGGCTTACCAGTTCCGGCATACGCCTTACAACCAAGGAAAACCTCCCGAAAACCTTGGTCGGAGCCGGGGGATTGGGACCAAGTTAATTTATCTCCGGGACTTGCCCCGGACTAAAAATGGATTATCGAGAGAACACGAATGCACTCACGACAATCAAGGATCGGACGCCCGAGTTACTCTCGTAATCTCGTAGAGATCGGCTCG
This sequence comes from Locusta migratoria, assembly GCA_026315105.1. Lineage (NCBI taxonomy): Eukaryota > Metazoa > Arthropoda > Insecta > Orthoptera > Acrididae > Locusta > Locusta migratoria. Next base: position 303,445,012 of record CM048751.1, read on the forward strand.
ATCAACAGTGGACAAGCATCTCCCTACAGGAAAATTTGATCGATTCAGCAAGCTGTGAAATATATCGATTGTGACATATATCGACTGCGAGTTACATTGGTGTACGGAAGATTTAAAAGTATGCTTAGGTGCTGAAAAAAATCTTTCTTTCCCGCGGGGATAAGAACTTGCTTTGTGACTGTGGATTAAATTTGAAAACTAATTTTTTGTGTTATGTGACTGGTGGGGACTTCGGAAAAGAGTTGAACGACACGGTCCACGTTCGTTGATGAAGTTGCCTTAGCAACCCACTAACTACCCCATAGCAACTAACTGTGAAATAATCTTGGATAGACCTTTGAAGGGAATATGAGAGTTGTTATGATTTTTGAAGGACCTAACGGAAATTTTTCCTGTATTACCCCGTTCCATCGCAAGCGGTCGACTGATAAAACATACTGAACCACTCGAGACACGCAGACAGAAAGACACAATTTAAACGATGGTGCTGGACACCCTGCAGGGGAAGGAACGGGGGAAGGGTAGGAAGTGCAGAAGGAGGGAGTAGGAGGGGGTGGGAAGGGAGGATAAAGACTCTGGGTTTGGGAGGGACATAGCCAAGTGGTGGAAGGGAAGAGGAGAGGAGGGTGAGAGGGCGTAGAAACCACTGGGAGAGGATCGGGCTCGGTAGGAGGGATAGATTTCTGGACGGAGAGCGTCATCAGTAAGAGGGGAGTGGCGGAAGTTACCTTGGGAAAGGATGTGGATGCAGTGGTGAAAGCGTAGCAGAGACTTGGTATTGGTGAGGATGGGGTTATTATGGAGATGTGATGTAGAGGATCGGGATGTGTTAAAGAAACTGTAGGAGGTGGAACGGGATGATGTTCATGATCTGTGTGGGAAGGGGAGGCAGAGGCAGAGGATTTGGAGGGTTCTGTAGTAGGTAGGGGTAGCGGAAAGCCAGACTGGATGGAAGCTGCAGAGGATGGGATGCATGTTGGATCTGTATGTGTAGGGTAGTGGAAGGGTTGATGTCCCATGTGCGGCCGAAGAGAGGTTTGAGGAGTTTGAGGCGGGACGTTGCCTTCTCTCAGACTGTGCGGAGGTGGGACGTCAAGGAAAGGGATTGGTCAAGAGTGCGGCCGAGGTATTTGAGGGTTGGGGTGAGGCGGATAGGATGACCATGAAGGGTTAGGTAGGATGCGTAAAAGCGGAAGGAGGGGATTGCCAGGATTGACAGAGAGGAGCCACCGGTTGCACCATACAGCAAACTGGAACAAATGGTGAGAGCGGGCGAGCGGGTGAGGGCCAGGAAGACGGTGTCGTCAGCATATAGTAGGAGGTGGACGGGAGGCTGAGGCTGGGGCATGTCTGCGCGTAGACGAGGTAGAGGAGGGGGCAGAGGACGGAGACTTGTGGCACCCTTTGTCTAAACGCCACTCTTACACCTTAAGTAAAAAGGTTAGACAGTGAAATATCGTATCACACACAAACTACAATTGTAATTAATTTACTATGTATACTAGTTGACCCGTTCGAATAATTCGCTCTTATCATGATCAGTCGCAGATATGTAAGATAGTAATGTAGAAAAGGCAAGTAATTATGTATAAAAGATGATAAACTTTGAATAGTAGTAACAAACATTAGTCTCATTGTAAGAAAATTTATATAATAAAATAAAATATTATTACTTATGAAACATATAAAAAATCAGATATTGACTTTTCATGTTTATTTTATTATATTATATTTATTTACATTTTAAACTTGTTTATTTTAGATAACTTCTTTGATAACAATGTTAGTAGTGCACAACTCTTGCTTGAACAAAGTGAACAATTAAAAGACATGTTGTGCATCGACGTATGAAACAGAAATCTCATGATACACTACGCTTGCATAAAGAATGTAAACAGTGCAACAGCTGTCATTCATGTTAGTTAAACAGACTGTCAGTAGACGCCAACTTCTACTTTGCTTTTAAATCGGCAGCGGAAATTAAGTTGATAATCGGCGCGGTGGCTGATGGGAGCAACCGTAGAATTCATGTTAAACTTACGATCGTTCACCGGGTATGAACTGAGGTTGTACAAATTTCTTCAAAATAAAGTTTTGTTTTGTGAACAAAATAACTTTAAACAGTCTATGCATTTTTCGTCATTATTGGAGAACGAAACCTTGAAAATGATACTTAAATCATTAATTTTGGATAAGGAATAAGGGAAATATTCCGTACCTACAAAAAGACACCAATGAGAAATAATATATGATGATGATGATAATGATTTTGCCGGCCGCGGTAGCCGAGGGGACTGAGGCGCTTCAGTCACGGTCTGCACGGTCACTACGGTCGGGGGTTCGAATCCCCTCTCGGGCATGGATATTTGTGCCGTCCTGGTTCGTAAGTAGTTCATAAGTAGTTTGTAAGTTTAGGGACTGATGACCCCGTAGTTAAGTCCCATAAGATTTACAAACATTTGAACATTTTGATGATGATTTTGCATGTAATCTCACCTGATCCCCGAATTGTTTGGAGAATTGTATGAAAGTAATGGCATAAAAAACAGCAACTACTCGTTTTGTATTGCGCCATTCTTCTGCTTCTCCCTACTGGCCGCTTGGAGCGCTAGCATCGCTTCAGCTGCAGTTTTTTGCCGTAGAGAGTTTGGGGACTGTCTGCGTTACGCTGAGGCCAAACGCCGGACTCCACCTCGCTGTCCTAACGGATACGTCCGCCGTACGTGCTGCTCCGATTTCTGCCGCTGTGTCACGCAGCTGTGGTTGTCTGTCGGCGCTGACACCTCTGTAGACAAACGCCGCTTCTCGCGGTCTGAAATGTGGTATTCTCGACAAATACTCGATACTATGGATCTCGGAATATTGAATTCCGTAACGGTTCCGAAAATTTTAGTGTCCCGTATTTTACAAGAATTTTCGTAAATCTATCGGACCAAACTGCGTGGTCATCAGTCCGTAGCTTACAAACTACTTAAACCTAGGTAAACTAGCCTAAGGACAACACACACACCAATGCCCCAGGGAAGACTCGAACCTCCACGGCGAGCAACAGCGCGCTCCACAGCAAGGCGCCTTAGACCGCTCGGCTACTCCACCGCGGCGTATTTTACAGAAGCGTCCCTTTATTAGACCAAGTGTCCAGTTGTCCCGACAAAGTAAATACGGGACGCACATTGTCCCGTTTTTACTAACCATCCCATACAATTTTGAGTAATGTACAACACAACCAAATGGGCAACACATGTGGTCATAAGCAAACAATAATATGAATAACGCGCGATTTTACAATTTCTCTAGTTAGTACTATGTAATGCTTTCATATGACACGCATAGCTTTTCCAACTGAAAAAATGAAGTCATTAATCTGTTCGTTGTTAGAAAGTAGCATACTGAAAGAGTCTGATTTCTTTGACATTTCGAGTTCATTTCACGATACGTTAATTGATTACATCGCTAAATGGGCTTTGCGACCTTCCATGCCCGAGGGGGGATTCGAACCCCCGACCGTAGTGGCCGTGCAGACCGTGACTGGAGTGCCTCAGTCCCCTCGGCCACCGCGGCCGGCCCATCGGTACTCACCAATAAGAATTTGGCAAAACATAACCCAGGGTATTAAAAAGTATATGGCCAATTGTCTCTGTCCATAGGGGTGAGTTACGTATGTCAGCTTATATGACCTAAACAGCTACCCAATCTGTTTAAAGAAGATCAATAATTAATCTGTAGTTTAACCAGTCTATCAATCTGCACATGATGACATGAAAATATATCTAAACAAACATAAATTAAACCTCTGAATAACCAACAAAATGGATTCTAAGATAAAGATGTGATTCACTCACGAAGTAATTCTTTATAAACAGAGTTTATTTCTCTTTTTGGACATGAAAATGCGGAGGTGGTCCCACTTTGTACATCGATAAATAACTGAATATTTCCCTAATTATTGTTCATGAGAGGCACTATAAGTATCACATGTCCTCGAGCGTAAAAGTTCCAAATTATCACTCGTAAATTAGTGAAGTCCATCGAACATTACAGTTCGAAATTAATCCGCAAGTACAGTATTTGTTATAAAACACTGTTTGTCATCACACGAGTACACGATTGCTGAATTATCACAGTTCCACAGCCCTACTACCGTCCATAGTTTACTACTTTTCACCAGAGACTAAGCACTAAGTCCACACATGCCTATCTCTTCAAATTACTAGTTCGTAACGCGGCTTCAGACCGCCCAGCGTCACAACCTTTCACCACCGCGTCCAAGTTACGAGTCCCTTCCCAAGCATTCGAAAGCGTATTTAACAATACTAAAAACAGTTGAGACTGCAGCCCTTTGCTCATATAGCCATTACGCTTCGCGTCTCAATATTCAAATATACTGCCGCCATCGAAATATAGTTACACAATTAATATTCAATTTATCATGGCTTTTTATACAAATATATTCAGTTATTGTCCACAAATACTTACAATTGTTTATATATAAATTATCTACTGCATATCTACTATTTTTAGTCAGCCATGAAATATTCTACATCTACATAGATACTCTGCAAATCACATTCAAGTGCCTGGCAGATGGTTCATTAACCACTTTCATAACTTTTCTCTACCGTTCCATTCTCTAATAGCGCGCGGGAAGAAAGAACACCTAAATCGTTCCGTTTTCGATCTGATTTTTCTTATTTTATTGGGATGGTCATGTCTCCCTAAGTAGATGGGTGCTAGCAAAATATTTTCACATTCAGAACTAGAAAGTCGGTGATTGAAACTTCGCAAACAGATCACGCCGCAATCAATAACTTCTTTCTTTTAATGATTTCCACCCCAATTCGTACAAAATTTCCGTGACGCTTTCCCCCCTGTAACGAGATAAAACAAAACGAGCTGCCCTTCTTTGAACCTTCTAAATGTCTTCCGTCAGTCCCACCTGGTGAGGGTCCCACAAGGAGCAACAGTACTCCAGGAGAGGACGCACAAGTGTCATGTAGGCAGTCTCTTTGGTGGAGCTGGTGCATCTTCGAAGCGTTCTGCCGATGAAACGTAACCTTTGGTTCGCCTTCCCCACAATATTTTCTATGTGTTCTCTCCAGTCAAAGTTGTTCGTAATTGTAACTCCTAGGTATTTGGTAGAATCTACGACCTTAAGGTTTGACTGATTTATCGCGTAATTGAAGTTCAGCGAATTTCTTTTAGTGGTCACGTGTATTACTTCACACATTTTTTTTAGTGTTAATTGCCAATTTTCGCACCATGCAGAAATTTTGTCTAAATCGCTTTGCAGTTGCTTTTGATCCTCTGTTGACGTCACTAACCGATAAACGACAGCATCATCCGCGAACAGTCTAAGGGAGCTATTCAGATTGTCTCCTCAATCGTTTATAAACACGAGGAAGAGTATGGGACATATAACGCTTCCCTGCGGAACGCCAGATATCACTTCAGTTTTACTCGATGACTTACCGTCAATTACGACGAACTGTATTCTTTCTGATAGTAAATCGTGAATCCAACCACACAACTGGGGAGATATTTCATAAGCACGCAATTCCATAAGAAGCCGCTTGTGGGGTACAGTGTCAAAAGCCTAAAGTTGTTTAAGTGGCGATCTACTACATAAAAAACGAATGTTGGTGAGAATAATATTAAATATAATAACATACATATATAAATGTAATCCGCTTGGCTGGGTTCATGTTTTTTGTTTCTGTGGTGGAATCTATGTTCTGACAAAGAATATTACTATCTCAACTACAAGCAGAACAGGAGAGTAAAATAAAGTTTATTGGAAGAATACAGAAATAACGTGGTACATCTTTTAAGATAAATTGCATGGTGCAATGCTGCCCATTTGCTTCTTAAATTGTTACTGATAAACAGTAACTGAAATTTGTCGGCTTTTTACCTGTAAGGGATATTCAAATTGTAATTAGAGCGTTCGATTCTCTCAAGTCTCCTGAATCCATTCATATAATTATATTCACCATATGATCATTCCCTGATTTTATATGGATTTTTAGAATAATGTTTGTGGCTATATTGTATTTCAGTTGCAATCTGGGTTAGCCGCCCTCGCTCATCCAAGACAGTCGCTTTCTGTTTCCGAGAACATTAGGGAAACCCTGACTACCTATATTCCATTCACTATGTCCGGCTGAGGAACACAACAGCATAGCAAAACCCGCCTTTCACATGGAAATAATCAACTTCCCCCTGTACCTGTAACGTCACAAATTTCATGTGCAGGGTTCATCTCAAATATTTTATTCTATGGAAGTCTGTTCAGAAAACTCTTAAAACATAGTCGTAGTATGATGAAAACATTCGAAAGTAAGATGTGAACCACGTTCAAAATCTATGTAAAAAGAAAATTTATTAATTGAGAACTGTGAAGCAAGTTGGTAAAATCTGGCCTCTCATTTTTAACTTCCTTGCATCTGAAGATATCTGGTACAAAAATTTGCAGCTCATTGCTGGGTTTTTACCATCGCTACCTGTAACTAATGCTGCTGCAGAAAGTGTGTTCTCCATCACGAATAGTTTGTGGACTGACGGAAAGTTGTTGTAGTACTCTTCAATCAGGAGACTGGTTTGATGCACCTCTCCACCCTACTCTATCCTGAGCAAGCCTCTTCATCTCTTCATAAGACCTGCAACATACATACATCTGACTCTGCTTACTGTATTCATCTGTTGATCTCCCTCTGCAATTTTTAACCCGCACACTTCCCTCCAATGCTAAATTTACGATTCCTTGATGTCTAAGAATGTGTTCTATCAACGATCCCTTCTTTTAGTCAATGTATGCCAAAAAACGTTTCTCCCCAATTCTGTTTAGTACTTCCTCAGTTACGCGATCCACCCACCTAATCTTCAGCATTCTTCTGTAGCACCACATTTCAAAAGCCTCTATCCTCTTCCTGTCTGCACTGTTTATCGTCCATGTTTCACTACCATACAAGGCAACACTCCACACAAATGCCTTCAGAAAGGACTTCCTTACACTTAAATTAATTTTCGATGTTAACAAATTTCTCTTTTTCAAAAACGCTTTTCTTCCCATTGCCATACTGCGTTTTATAACCTCTGTACTGCGACCAATGTGTGTTATTTTACTGCCCAAGAAACAAAACTCATCTACTCCCTTATTGTTTCATTACCTAATTTAATTAGCTGACTTTCTTAGACTGCACTACATTACCCTTGTTTTGCTCTTGTTAATGTTCATCTTGTATGCACCTTTCAACACTTTGTCCATCGCGTTCAAGTGCTCTTCCACGACCTTTGCTGTCGCGGACAGAATTATAGTGTTATCGGCAAAACACAATGTTTTTATTTCTTCACCCTGAACTTTAATGCCGTGGTGGAGTAGCCATGCGGTCGAAAGCGTCCCGCTGCGGAGCGCGCGGTTGCACGCCGTGGAGGTTCGAGTCCTCCCTGGGGCATGGGTGTGTGTGTTTGTCCTTAGGTTAGTTTACCTACGTTTAAGTAGTTTGTAAGCTACGGACTGATGACTACGCAGTTTGGTCCGATAGATTTGCAAACATTTCAAACATTTGAACTTTAATTCCTGCTCCAAATTTCTCGTTGCTTTCCTTCACAGCTTGCTCAATGTTCAAATTGAATAACATTGGGGAGAGGCTACAACCCTGTCTTACTACCTTCCCAACCTCTGCATCCCTTTCATGTCCTTCAACTCTGATAAGTGCTGTAAGGGTTTTGTACAAGTTGTAAATAACCTTACTTTCCTTATATTTTACTCTTGATGATTTCAGAATTCGAAAGAGTGTATTCCAATTAACATTGTCAAAAGCTTTCTCCAAATCTACAGAAGCTAGACATGTAGATTTGCCTTTCCTTAATCTATCTTCTAAGATAAGCCTTAAAGTAAGGATTCCCTCCCATGTTACTACAGTTCTCCTGCATCGAAATTGGTCTTCCCCAAGTTTGGCTTCTACCAGCTTTTCCGTCCTTCTCTAAGTAATTCGTGTTAAAATTTTGCAATCATAACTTATTAAACTGATGATTCTGTTATTTTCACATCTGTCTGCACCTGCTTTCTTTGGAATGGGGATTATTACCTTTTTTTAAAGTCTGAGGGTACTTCCCCCGTCTCAAATATCTTACGCACCAGGTGAAATAGTTTCGTCATGGCTGGTTCTCCAAGATACTTTTGTAGTTCTGAGGGAATGTCATCTACTCCAGGGGCGTTTTTCGACTTACGTCTTTCAGGACTCTGTCAAATTCTTCTCTCAGTATAGTATCTCCTATTTCATCTTTATCTATTTCCTCTTCCCTTACCACAATATTGTCTGTAATTTCATTTCCTTTGTAGAGCCCCTCTATATATTCTTTCCACCTTTCAGCTTTCCCTTCTTTGCTGACAATTGGTTTTCCATACAAGTTCTTTATGTTCATACAGCTGTTTTTCTTGTCTCCAAATGTTTTTTTTTTTTATTTTCCTGTGGGCGGTATCTATTTTTCCCCTATTTGTATAATCTTCTACAGACCTGCATTTGCCTACTAGCCACTCCTGCTTAGTTATTTACACTTCCTGTCAATTTCATTTCTTAGTTGTCTGTACTCCATTTTGCCTGTTTCATTTATTGCATTTTTATATTTTTCCTTCCATCATTTAAATTTAGTATTCGCTGTGATTATCCAAGGATTTTTTATAGGTCTTGCCTTTCTACCTATTTTGTCCTCTGCTGCCTATACTATTTCATCTCTCAATGCTACCCAATCTCCTGCTACCAGTTTTATTTCCCCCCATTTCTATCAATTGCTGCATAAAGCTCCCTCTGAAATTCGTATGAACTTAGATTCCCTCAATTTATCCAAGTCTCAGCTCCTTATTTTCCTACCTTTATGCAGTTTTTCAGTTTCAATCTACAGTTCATGAGTAATAAGTTTTGGTCAGAGTCTATATCTGCCCCTGGGTATGTATTACAGTTTAAACCTGGTTCAGAAATCTATGTCTTACCATTATAAAATCTATGTGGTACCTTCAGGTGTCTCCTGATATCTTCCATGTACACAACCTTCTTTCGTGATTCTTAAACCAGGTGTTTGTTATGCTCTTTACAAAATTCTACCAGACAGCTACGTCTTTCATTCCTTTTTCCCAGTCCATATTCACCTACTATTTTTCCGTCACTTCTTTTTTCTACTACCGAATCCAGTCTCACATCACAATTAAGTTTTCCGCTCCCTTAATTGTCTTAATAATTTCCTTTACCTATTCATACAGTTCTTCGATCTCCTCGTCATCAGCAGAGCTAGTTGCCATATAAACCTGGAATATTGTCGTCGGAGTTGGCTTCGTATCTATCTTGACTACGACAATGCGATCACTGTGTTGCTCATAGTAGTTTACCCGCATTCCTATCTTCTTATTCATTATCAGACCTACTCCTGTAATACCCCCAACTGATTTTGTATTTATAATCCTGTACTCACCTGACCAGAAATCCTGTTCCTCTTTCCATCGAACTTTACTAATCTCCACCATAACTAAATTGAACCTATCCATTTCTCTTTTTAAATTTTCTAACTTTCCTACCCAATTAAGGGATCTAACATTCTACGCTCCGATTTGTAGAATGCCAGTGTCGTCTTTCCTGATGATTACATCCTCCTGAGTAGTCCCCGTCTGGAGATCCGAATGGGGGACTATTTTAATTCCGGAATATTTTACCCAAGAGGATGCCATCATCATATATTCATACAGTAAAGCTGTATGTCCTCGGGAAAGGTAACGGCTGTAGTTTCCCCTTGCTTTCAGCCGTTCGCAGTAACTGTGTGGCAAAGCCACTTTAGCTGATGTTACAAGGCCAGCTCAGTCAATCATCCAGACTGTTGCCCCTGTAACTACTGAAAAGGCTGCTGCCCCTCTTCAGGAACAACACGTTTGTCTGGCCTCTCCACAGATACCTCTCCGCTGTGGCTGCAACTACGGTACGGCTATCTGCATCGTTGAGACACGCAAGCCACCCCACCTCGGCAATGTCTGTGGTTCATAGGTGTGGCAGACGAAAAGAACAGCTTGAATATGCAAAGAAAATAAATATAACAACATCTCGTTTTCAGAATAATTCATGTGTTTTCGAAAATCTATGGGAAAATACCGAACTCCTGAATGACATACATTATTTTGCAAAGTACAATTGAGAGAGAAATAAGTAAACTTCTGAAGTAATAATTACATGTGACAGATATAACACAATAAAATATTTCTTTAATTAGTAATACTTTTTTCCTTGTTGTATAGTATGATTGGTAACTTTTTTATTATCCTTAGATAAGGTACATCTTAATTATGCGATTGCAATATACGTAGTTTTTCCCATCTCAAAAAAATCCAAATCCGTATGTTCGTCCCGATGGTTTCATTTTCTTTGAGCAATTAAATACTTTCCGTGTTATGGTAATTATTTTATACTAAAAAACACACTTCTGCACACAACATATAGTACTAAAAAGGAAGTAATTTCGAGAGAAGCAAATGTACAAGGCGTGTTTTTAAGTAAGTACTGTTTTGAAATTAATAAAAGACGTGCTAAGATATCTCAATAATTTTGTTTTTACATGAAAGTCTGTACCTTAATCTACTTTTCTACAAGATTTCCGTCAATACTGAGGCACTTGTCATAACGTTGTACCAGTTTTTGAATACCCTCCTCATAGAAGTCTGCCGCCTGACCTCTTAACCACTGCATCACAACTGTCTTGACTTCGTCATCGTCTTGAAGACGCTGACCGCCCAGGTGTTCCTTGAAGTGCAGGATAGATGGCGGTCACTGGGCGACAGATCAGGGCTGTACGGAGGATGATCTAGACTAGAGCTTCCCATCGAAAAGTTGTGACGAGATCTGTGGTCTGATTAGCAACTTGCGGACGGGCATTGTCTTGCAGCGAAACGATACCCTTGCTCAACTTCCAACGTCTTTTGTTCTGAATTGAACGGCGCAGATAGAGCAAATGTCTTACAGTAAGCTGCTGCGTTTATTGTCTCATTACGAGGCAGAAATTCCACAAGCAGAACTCCTTTTCTGCCCCAAAAAACTGTGCACACGATTTTCCAGTCAGAAATTGTTTGCTTAAACTTCACTTTTATGGGTGAATCTGAATGCCGCCATTCCGTGGACTGTTTCTTTGATTCTGGTGTGACATAGGCCAACCATGTTTCATCGCCCGTAACAATTTGGCTTAAAAAAATCATCACCGTCGTTGCAGTACCGCTAGAGGAAAGTCAATGCACTGCCTAAACGTTTGATTTTGTCAACATCCGTCAACATTTTCGGTACCCAACGTGCGCACAATTTTCGGTAATTCAAGTGCTCGGTCACAATGCCATACAAAACATTATGAGAAGCACTACGAAAGTCATCCTGCAAGGAGGAAATCGTAAAGCGTCTGTTTTCTCTCACCTTATTGTCTACTTCCTGCACCAAACTTTCATTAACGACCGAAGGACGCCCACACCTTTGTACATCGCGCACATTTCTACGGCCATCTTTAAATGCTCTCACCCACTTTCTTACCATTCCATCACTCATAATGTTGTCTCCGTAAACTGCACAGATCTCACGATGAACATCGATCGCTTTTAGGGCCTTTAGCACTAAGAAATCTTATCACAGCCCGTACTTCACAATCGGCGGGACTCACGATTATCGGAGGAATCTTAAACACTCAGTACACATCGTAAACAAGGAAGAATCAGACTGCAATGGCGTCAGTGCGTGGACAACAGATGTATGTACCCAGTGGGCAAGCGCAGAACGCCGACCGCAGCGCTGCGGCCGCAGTGTGGCGAAACGGTACTAACTTAAAAAAACACGCCTCGTAAATACGTGAACCACCAAATACCATACGTTAGCTAAGGGGTGAGAGGATGTGGGGGGGGGGGGGGTGAGAAACAATGTCTTTTGGTTCTTCTGTCTGTTTAAAGTCTGTTTTAACGAATGACACCAAGATTTAAGGCTTAACAGTCATGATGACGCCGCAGGTAAAGGCAATATTTGGTTTCGCAATCTTCGACACCCACAAGTGTCCCGTATATTCATTTTGGAAATCTGGTCACCCCAATCTAGGTCCACGCGCCATTCTGCGTTCGGTGTCTGTTATTTCCTACTCTGTAGCCATTATCACACCGGGAAACTTTTCTCATGAATTACTGTAGCACAACAACTCGCTGACCTTTTAAATTTCATGTACGTAACACTAACGCCATCTTTATCTGTGAACATCGCTACTCCACGAGCTCTTTCACCTCAGATTGTTGCATGAGGGATATGGAGAGTTAAACGTATGTTGGACATATGGAACAACGAGCTCTGACTGAAGATCTTGGGCTGCTCGCTGCGTGAAGTGGTTGACGCGTAAAGCTCTGTATACGGAAAGTATGGCCATCCTTTTCGCGCCGCTTGCCGCCGTCTGCGGCTCGTGATTAGCTGAAATCGAGTCACGTGGTTCTTTCCGCCATCTTGGTCCTATAAGTTGTTTGGCTGCCACGAAAAGTCTTGTGAATTTCATATGTTTGTGTTTGAATAACGCCACAGTGTTGTCCTTTGGGGTGTTCTTAAGAAGCAAAGAAGGGAAGTAAAGATTATAGTACTGCCATTAGATATGCAGGAAGACGAACAGTCTGACTGATGAAAGTCGTCAAAGAAAACTAGGAGCCCAGAAGTAACCTTCGGTTCTTCTACTAATTCATAACATAAATTAATAGATTAAAGATTCACTGACGAATGGATCACACTGCAGATATCTATATAATTTTAACTTGGATAAATTTGTGAAGAAAATTCCTGCATAATGTTGTGAGGTTAAATTATTCCTGCGTCGTTGGTTTTATCTGCGGGTAGTTGTCGAAAACATACAAATTTTGAACATATTACTGAGTGAACTAGATTCTCGTTTGGATACGAAATTAATGTATAGTTCCTGAAGCAAGCTTTTCTCATTCTTTTTCATGTGTATCATCACGGGAAACGTGGAATTGAAACAAGACAAATATTAGACATTAAAATGTAATTGGCGTTGTAAAGGCACCTTTAATTTCTCTTTTTTTGGTAAGAGTCGTGTAGGGGGTATCCCCTTGCAGATTTCGTAGTTCATGTAAGATATAAGTACATAATACGCAAGAAAATACTCATCAAAGACTTATCCATAATCGAAATGGTTTTCTTAATTAACGCTATGCTCCGATGATGACATGTTCGCGGTCTATTCGAATAGTTGGCTACGGTACAGGTCAGTCTCAATTTACTGGTGAAATCTTTAGATCTGGAGCCACAAACCAACAGTTTTCTTAAAATCGGACGATAATTATTTCGTAGAGCCGCCACGTCCGCATGGACAGAACTACGCGAAGTTCCCGGATCTGTCCGTCGGATATAACACCCTGTATCTCGAGAATGAAAACAGTTATCGTTCTGTTCTCAACCTTAAATAAAATTTCGAAATCTTACCTACATTTCGTCCGCTGCATTGTATGTGCTAAAATCAACCACCCGCAAAGTCTACGCAATGCAATTTTTCCTCTGCAAACTCTTCAAAATAATCTTCTAATATATAAAGCAGAGTGTCCGTATATTTGTACGTGTTGCATACAAATCTATAGTTTTGATCCAATCTTTATGAAATTTTGTACACGTAAGCTTCAATCCACGAGGACGGTCGCCGTAAGTGTAAGAATCACATACGATATATAGTTCACTAGATATGACGTCATAAACAATGAAATGTGTCTAAAACTGCTGCATTTAGCGACAATGCTGTTCAATTTCTCCTAAACCACTGGACCGATTTCAACTAAAGTTGGTACACATATTTCTTACGTGAGATAACAATTTCTGTACGATTACGAACCACACATAACACATGGTTCAGGAGATATCACGTTGTAAACAATACGAATCGCAGAAAACTGCCACATAATGCGGCGAGACTATAAATACGCTATATAAGAATAAGAGTACTTAACGACTTGCAACAAACCTTAAACATAATTTCAAACCTTTATTAAACTTTTTCTCGCTGACACCCATAGGAAAATGATGAAAGGAAAAAAGTTTCTCGCTTACTACTTTTCCGCTGTTTATGGAGTAAAACTACGGCTTTCGGTATGACGTTAAAATTTATGATTTCTCCACTACAAATCGGAGCCCAGGAAATTTTACAGACAGTATACACATATATAGTGGATTGTAGCTTCTAAATTGTATCACATTCCGACACGTAGTTCATGAGATATGAGCACATAAACAGTAACGTTCCGCTATTCATGGACTAAAACTACGGCTTTCGGTATGACGTTACAATTTATGATTTCTCCACTACAAATCGGAGCTGCAGTAAATTTTACAGACAGTTTACACGCATATAGTTGAGTGTACCTTCTAAATTGTATCACTGTACGACACATAGTTCATGAGATATGAGCACATAAGCAGTAACGTTCATTGAAAACCGCCCCATCACGCACTAAGTTTTAATCTATTACTTCATTACTACTAATTGTATTCCCAAGAGATTTTACAGACAAAAAGCCCTTATGCAAGTGAATATATACCTGAAAAACGGCAGGAATAAATACATAAATACCCGGGCAATGCCGGGTTTTCAGCTAGTTTGATATAACACGGAAACTATACGTATTAATGAATAGAAAATCAGATAATTATCGAGCGAATATATCACAGTATAACACGTGAAAAAGTTAAATTTTTTCATTGAATAGTTTTCTCAAAATCGGTTGATAAGTATTGTTAAGCGCTGGGAACGTTGCAGCGGTCGGTGCGTAAGGCTGGTATTACACTATCAAATTATTTGTCAAAGAATTGGACAAAGAAAAATTGGGCGTAGTGTAATGGGAACGTCGTCCAATATTTCATCCAATCTAAGGCCTCAGCCTAGATTTGATCAAAGAAATCGCTCGTCTTCTGTTTCCTGCAGTGAGAAATGTGACCGCTTGGAGCGCCAGTAGTATACAGCTTCCTGTATTTTATTTGGAGGTTAAATATCTGACATTACCAATGAGCTATTATTGAGCTCAATGGATATTACTTGGACATAACGTTCGTATTCGTAAACATGGCTAGTAGTGGAATGTTTGTATAGTGTTTTCTAGCAACAACAAAATTAAAAAAAAAATCAGATGGGGCGTTGTATAACAGGTGACAAGGCCAATTCACACTGTCCGTCACGTCAATTCGCGTAACCCAATACCCTGCGGCAAAAGTGAGGTTGAGTTACAATCCGTGATGTAAAAAAGTCATTATATACTATCGGAATTGAAGAAGTAATACCCCTAAATCTTATTTACGGCCGAAACAGAATTTAGAATGTATGATTTTGGTAACTTGGCGTGCTAAGTGCTGGGAAGTGAAACACCTTTCAAAACATCGACATCTGTTTGCAAGCGAATCTATGTACATATAAATACGTCAGCCAATTTTTGTAAGAAAATAAATAGAGCCTATTTACTTTATCAGCAATGTTTCCCCCCTTACATTGTAAATAACGTCATAAACAATTTAGATTATCCTCTTTGTCAGTGCTCACATTTTCCATTTAAAACGTTTACTTAATGAAACTTGCTTTATCAACTTAACAATCTTATTCGTATACACTGTTTGAGTTAGCCTTTTTGTTACTCTATTACAAACTGTGAAGGATGAAGAGCGACAAAATAATTAGCAGTGAACGGCCTGGCTGTTCTGCCGACGGCATAAAAAAGGAAAATCCTCCCGGTCCCGTAACAATTTTTTTTTTCTCGCTTTGACACCCACGGTTTCATCCAGGTGCGTTTCCTTTTCTTTTTTCCCTCCTTCTCTTCTAAATGCAGACACAACGCAACTGTAGTATAAACAATAGCTGAGCATTACACCGCCATTTTGAAGCAAATTTGACAAAATATTGGATGATAGTGCAATACCTCCTTCTGCGATTCATCCTATTTCTTTGTCATAAAATATGACCAATATTTCATCCAATTTTTTTCGTCCAATTCTTTGTCCAATAATTTGACAGTGTAATACCGGCCTAAGCAGCAGCGGAATAGGCCCAGTATGACTGCCGCTGGCAGGCTGGCCGTACTTTCCCTATACAGAGCTTTTAGTTGACGCGCGCAGCAGGAACTAGCTCTGCACTGCGCCGTGCTGCTGCTGCAGCCAGTGGGGGTTAATTACGCAAGAAAAACACGCCCTGTTTCCCACATACTGCCACCTATCGCCAACAGGTTCCCCTCAAACGGCGCTAAAAACAATTTTCCGCTCCAATTGGAGTGGAAAAAAAAAATACTTCAAACAGCAAACGAAGTTAATTCAGTGCACCGGACATATTATTATTTCAATTTATTTCACTGTCAAAATTCGCTGTATTTTTCATGTAATTTTTCCGCCGTACATTTTGGAACTCTTTGTTCGCTCGGGAGATCTTTGAGTGTCGTTTGTGTGCGCTCTTTTTCTTTTTTGGGACTAATCCCGCCACCGTTCTTCACATGCTTAATTTTTCGCGGTCCATTGATTATTTCCAATGGAAATTATTACTAATGTTGGTGTAGATTTCAGAGGCATGCGGATACTGCACCAACTCTACGAAAATCAAAGAGGGGTTATAAATACACACGGTGAATCACAAGAGGCTTAGGGGAGAGTAGTACACAGTGAAACAAAAATTATCCTTTTGATTGCTTTGCATAAAGTATGACTCACAAAACAAATGTTCCTTATTTACTGGAAAGAACAATACTTTGTCAATATTTTGGAACAAAAAAATAGTTATTTTGCTACTAATTAGTAAGTCAAATAACAATTTTAAACAACCTCCGCATTGTATGTGAAACAGTTGCCATTTTTTATATTTATTACTTGCTGGGTGACTTATAAAACATAAATGTCTTTGTTAAATATACGTATAAATATTAACATATACTAAATTTTGTTCTGTGAATATTAAGTCCACCAAAATTAATTGGAAAAGGAATTTACCGGTGGTTGGAGAGTCTCTTAATAACCATAGGCAACGCAAGTGGCAAAATCATTGCAATGTCCTTATGTCTTCTGCAACTGGGATTACAAAACCAGTAACTTTTTTTTCATTTTTGGAAGGTATGAGACTTCATACTCAGTGCCACAAACTACTGACTTCAGCTACAAAATAGATATTGTTTTGGAATTTCACTAAAATGTAGTCACCAATCATAATGTCCCGCTTGAAGTTTAAAAGTTGTAATGATACACTTATCTCTGTTTCACTGGATGGCCTTCATCTTTGTCACTTTCTTCATCACTTTCACTTGAAACTGCTTTACTTACACACCACTTATTTTTTTGATTGTTGACTTTCTTCATACTTCTTTTCTCCTTTTCTTTCAGCTCTGTCCTTTTTCTCAAAGTCTTTTCTTCAATAGCTGCTCGCTCTGGTGTTAGGAGAGTCATAGGTCAATGGTCGTGGTTCACTGTGTACCACATACAAGTGTTCCACTGTGTACCAAAGTCATCATAAACTAAAAAGTTAGTCACAAGTCTTACTCTACGCATCTGCCAAATTTAAAACTGGTCAATATATAGCTAAAGATGTGTATCTTATCACGAAACATAATATTTAAGTGTATATTATATCGGAAATATTAAACTTGCAAAGAGATGGTAACTGTAACTTCTGACCACCGAAAACCAATAATAACGTAACATGAATAATCAACCAAACTCTTCACCATTACAGCCAAAGATGTATCTTATCATAATAAACATACAAGGAAACCAACAAGTAGAAAAAAAATACTAAATACAATTGAGATAGAATGTTTCACTGTGTGCCGTGTTTCACTGTGTACTACTCTCCCCTACACACATAAATGAGCATGACAAGAATGCAGTTTATCAACAGTGCTGTATTGAGGAGGGAATTGAGGAATCTGAAGAGTCTATGGAAGGAATTATGAATAAGGGGTAAAAATTAAAATGATAAGGTTTGCTGATGATATAGCCACCATTGAAGAGAGCGAAGAAAAACTGCAAAAAGCATTATCGCGGATGAATGAGATCCTGCCAGATAAATATAACATGAAAATCAACACAAAGAAGATAGATATCATGGTACGTAGCCGCGAGCAAATTACAACTGCGTGAATATTAGTGAAGTAACGCCGCAGTTCCTCGCTGTCGGAGGTTCGAGTCCTCGCTCGGGCATGGGGATATGTGTTGTCCTTAGTATAAGTTAGTAAATAGTTTGTAAGCATAGTGACCCAGACTGCAGTACTTGAGACAAATTAAAAAATATATTGGAGAGGAATCAAATCAGAAAATGAAGCGGCTATCCGAGAACAGAGAAGTGTGGAGGAGAAGAATTGATGCCAACCAATCTTCCGATTGAGAACGAGACGGAGATTGTTTACTTCCAAAGAAGGTCTCTGTAATACGGTTGTCACATCGATGGTGTTCGACGATTCATATGAACGAGCAGTCGCACGCTTTTATCGCCATGGATAGATCATCGATCCTGTCCAACTTGCAGGTTTTTGACCACAGTTTTGTCATCGTGAAAATAATCCAGAATGGCTGGCAGTATGTATCTGGGAGTACCTTTTACCTGAGCTGGCCATCAGAAACACACGAATTAAATATGATCACATCACAGCGCACCAAAATCTGAATATATGCTCGCCAGAATGCAAGACCTAACAGGGGAGAACAGCTTCTCCAATTATGGGGCAGCTTCAGAAACTTTTGAAAGAAACAAATCGTCGCGTACGAGTATTCGCAAATATATAAAGTAACAACATTGAAATTGTCATGGCGCATAATGTGGCACGCTTTGTATGTGTTATTACTGTAAAACTGTCAATGTTTAAGTTAAACGCTAGTAACTGCAGTCAGTGTAAATTTCAACAAACACATAGGATCAGCCCTGGAATAATTACTGTAGAAATCTAATAAGATCATGGCACTGTTATTATGACCGAGTTTATTCGGGCAGATTGTCAGATACTGGTTTAAGAAATTCTTTTCCAATTGTGGTATGACAAAGCGCACGCTACATAAGGCGGAATGTAAGCCATCTGTCAACATTAACAATTTCACTGCGATGGAGACTGAAATAATTATATCTGATAACATTTCGTTATGCATGGTATTAATAAATTCTCATTTTTATTATTATGTCTGTTTGTTCGTTCTGTGGTAGGCTGTGATTACTTCGTCAATTATGATATCATCGACCATCTTCAACTAATCTGGTAGCATGACAAAAAGAACTTATAAAATTTGTTATTAAAGTGATTTAATAAATTACATAAAAACCATTCAATTCTCAAATGATAACTCTAGGGTAAGTATTTTAACTTCCGCAAAAGTATCTGAATAATACTGTACTATTATCACTCCTGACATTGGCAATCAAAAAGAAAGAATTTGGCTGCCTGCGCACATGTAAACGCCCTTTTGTCATGCAACCAGAACCTCATCAAGATCCGTTAATGAACTACAAATTGAATTCATTAATAAGCCACCACGTGCACTGTACAATCATGATAATCCTTTCGACAATATTTGTAAAAGCATACAAAAGAATTCATAAAAAAATTGTCAAATGTAGGGAATGGATTTTACTCACTCCACAGGGAAAGGCTCTACGATACTTCATTACTAAAGTCTCTATTGTTCCATAATTAACAATGAAAACTAATTATAATAGATTCCTCTACCTTACGCATTTTCAGCAGTTGTGACATTCATAATTGTAACAAATTCTTCTTGTAGTTTTAATACACATCCACAGCTTGGTCAGTCGTGCTCATTAGTCCTGACACCGCCCGACAACCGAGCAGCGAAGAAACCTCTATGGATAGCTGACGACATCTCAGTCCAGTACCAACATGCAAAATATGAATTCCAAATTCAAACACAACAAACTGAGCAGAAACAGTAGACGATGTTCTAACACAGATCTCTTTTAGTGTGTGTTACGCATCATGGAATTTCCCAAGTCATGAATCATGACATTAAAATTCAGGATGTATGCAATCCCACTGAAGGGATATTGCTGTTACATATCCACAACCCCCAAGTTCTCGCTCGCCGCGGTGGAGTAGCCGAGCGGTCTAAAGCACCTTGCTGCGGAGCGTGCGGTTGCTCGTCGTCGGAGGTTCGAGTCCTCCCTGGACCTGTGTTTGTGTGTGTGTGTTGTCCTTAGGTTATTTTAACTTAGTTTAAATAGTTTCAGGGTTGAGTTAACTCTAAGCGACTTAACTACGTTGGTCATCATTCCCTCGGCTTACAAACTACTTAAACTAACATAAAGTAACTTATGCTAAGGACAATAGAAACACCCATTCGAGCTACGTGACCTGTCCATCGCAACCTACGTGATTCAACAACACTGGCTATATTAGGACTTGAATAGAGTTCGTGAACCTCTTCGTTATGCAGTTTTCAACAATCCCCGCTAATGTCATCTCTTTTTGCTCTGAAAATTTTCCTCAAAAATTTGTTTCCAAAGGCTGGAAACGGTTTTTCATTTTGCAAAATCAGCGCAACAGGAAGAATAATAGTTTTAAAACAACCGTGATGACAGTAATCTTTTCTGCATTTACAGCCCTTAATCTCTACCTTTGTAGAATTTTGTTCGCAATACTGAATCATATGCTTTTGTAAAATCTATGAAAAGATTATGAACCGGATTATTATATTCCTATTTCTTCTCCAAAATCTGATGAAGGTGAATGTTTGGTCTTTCCTCTGAAAGACAGCTTGGTAATCCCCCACTATTTCATCTGCAAATGGTGTAAGCTTGCTTAACAGAATATTCTAGAAAATTCTGTAACATAGCAGTAATAGCGATAATCGCTCTATAATTACCACATACCATGTTGTCGCCCTTCTTAAAAATTGTGATCAGAATTAGGTGTCATCGCTGAGGTGTCATCGCTGAGTTCCATACTTTAGTTACAACTTTGTGAACTACTGCCGCCACTTTCTGTCCCCTTTCTGCAGTCTGCTCCCAGTGCTTTATGGTTTTTCAATTTCTTGATTGCATAGCTTACTTCCTTTAGCATTGGCTCAAGTATCTGCGGTACTGCTGTATGTATTACATACGCCTGCTCATTTCCTGACTGAGGCGCTCTAGTCACGGTCTGCACGGCCACTACGGTCGGGGGTTCGAATCCCCCCTCGGGCATGGATATTTGTGCCGTCCTTAGTCTTAGCTAGATCATAAGTAGTTTGTAAGCTTAGGGACTGATGACCCCGTAGTTAAGTCCCATAAGTTCTACAAACACTTGAACTTGAACTTGCTCATTTCCTGCTTCCTAGTGAACATTTATTAGTTTCTCAAAATACACGCTCTGTTTACTTAGTATAGCACTGTGGTCTGTTAGTATGCCCCCGCCATCCTCTCGAAGAGCATTTGTCTTAGCCTGGAACTCTTTCTTATACCAATTTATGTCTAGGTAGAGTTCACTAATATTTTTTGTTTAACTGTTAGTTTTCATTTCTTCAATTTGATTGTTCAAATAATCCCTCTTCTTTGCCCATAACTTGCGACAAATTTCCCTTCTCATGTTCAAGAACTCCTCTCGTTTACTGTCTCTCCTTCTACCCCACCAAACTGATCGTGCTTTTCTCCTTTCCTGTGCCTCAATTCTTGCATTCCTCATCAAACCATGGTTTCCTCCTATTCTTCTTAATTGTACTTATTGCAGCCCTCGCTGCCTCTTTTATATTATTCCTAACAGTGATCCACTGTTTATTTACATCCTCATCCTGATTTTCATGTATGCTGAGAGCCTTCCACTTATTTGAAATTTCTATGATGTACCTCCTTGTAAAGTGTTCATCATTTAGCTTGTCAGTGTCGAATGTAATGAGTTCTACAATGAAATCTAGATGTTTCTGGTGAACTTTCGTAACTACAGGAAAATGATGAGAATCGCAATCTGCTCCCCAGAAAGTCCTAACATTTTCTATACTAGTGTGCCATCTGAGATCCACAAGAACATGATCAATTTGGTTTCGTGTCTGTCCATCCGAGAAGACCAACGTTGCTTTAATCATGTCTTTCCTTTTGAAATATGTGCTCTCAACAATCATGTCTTTGGAAACAGCAAAAGTAACCACCCTTGTGCCGTTATCATTCGAAATGTTATGCAAACTTTCTTTCCCAAATGTAGGCCGGCATACTTCCTCCTTCCCTATCTTTGCATTAAAATCACTTATGACTACTTTCGTATCATACGAGGAAAACTCATCCCACAGTTGATCTAGCTCTTCACAAAAGCAGCCTTTAACCAGGTCTTCAGTGTCCTCAGTCGGTGCGTGTACATTACTTACTACTAATGTATTCCATCTGCCAGACAACACTATAGCTGATAGTCTGTCACTAATAAACATATTTCTGATAGCGGGGAGCACTTTTCTCTATACTGCAGAACCTGTTCCAAAACTTTGAGCATCCGCACCTCCATAAAAAATGTATAGTTACCCCTCTTTATGCTGCCTTCCCCCTGCCACCGAGTTTCTTCAATAGCTGTAATGTCTCCATCGTATCTACCTACTTCGTGTATAATGTTTGGAACGTTGCTGGCCTGTTCAAACTTTTAACGTTCCGTGTTCCCAGTCTGAAAGATCCTTTCGGCCTGAATTTCTTCGATGTAGATTCCTCCAGGAGATCAGAATGGGAACCTAGTTCACCTCCGGAATATTCTACCAGAAAGGGACCAATGACTATTAATGTTGCTGATTCTGGATGGATAGATTTGATGGTAAGAGAAGAAGAAACAACGCTATCGCCTGTTCCCCACCGGATGTCCGCGACTGCTTATTTTTGTATTTGCAGCTACCCTTCATATCTGAAAGTCGTATCCCCTGTCCGCTCCCTGGAGACAGGCTGTGCCAAGGTGGTAGGGGATCATGAAACAGAGTTATTGACTACACATTAAGTTTCCATCATATTTCATATTATTTCAGCATTGGCGAGAGACTTTGCAAATGTACGTTGTTAGATAATTCAAGTAGCTACTCGATTATAGTGTACCACATTTCGTCGATTAGCACCTGAGCTGATATGTTCTCTACATCCATTTAGAGTTTATACGCATTTATCCACTTTCCTCTCTCTTGCTGATTTTGAGCAGTCAAACCTGAACTCCAGTACTATGAACTTAAGGTAAGACCCACCTATCTCCCCCATGTTAAATTTTGTCATTTCTGGTACACTTCAAAGAAAATGTAATAGGGTTAGCTACCTGTAATTATCAAATACTGTTATTTATACCTTAATTAATAACAATGAGATGGATTATTAACACAATCCAAATAGTTTACTTGGTATAAATATTTTAAAGGAGAAAATTGGTACTAAAATACATATAAAATAATTTTATTTTCCTTTCTAAATGATTTACAGGAAAACCCCTTCTTATTATTCTTTGCTGGTGCTATGTTGCTGCACAGAAAAAAAAATCATGTACTTAGCTTTATTAGTTTGCTTACAGTGTGTACCAAATTATGGTAACTGAGAAAAACGACCATAAAGTTTAGAGGAATCTCACCTCACTTCAGTCAATTCTTAGAACATTGCAGCCCCATATCACTTGTGTCGCTTTTGGTGGCTTTCAAGTTTCTCTGACTTCTTCTTGCCCTTTTAGCCATTTCTTCCATCAGCATATTTGCTTTTTTAACACGAATTCCATCCAAATATTCAAGTGTTGAATCCTGGATTTATGTTCAACTTTTGTAGCACTTTATCCCTGCCAACGTTTCCATTATTTAATGATGGAACAGCATCACAATGTTCTATTTGAAGTGTATTAGCACCAACAAACACCGTCTTTCGAATTCTTGGCCACGATATATGGTTGAATTCTTCATTCGCATTCTGCGTTTTTCAGAAGATCAGTATGTGCTAAATCCCTATACATCAACTTTATAACATCAGCTACAGTATGGGGTATCCTATGGTGTTTATAATTTCGATCTTTCTTGTACTTGCACCATGAATCCTCTCCTTTAGGGCGAAGTCCATGTATCGGTTCTTTATCTTTTGAGATGATATGAAAGTAAGTAGCCCATACAGCTGCTTTCATTCTGGACAAATCAGATATGTTATTTCTTATTGATTGGCCATAGTAGTTCTGCAAGCAGTCAATCAAGCTGTCTGTAAGTCTACTTGCACCACCAATACCTTTCTCATCAGACAAGTTCTTCCCAACATAGTCCTTTTTCAGTCCACGGAGCCTTGAACCCATGCGTTTCTGCACATGTCCTATGCACTCCAGTTTCTCTGGTAAAATATTTTCTCCATAAGGTTTACTCTCTACCACCTTCATGAACCCTTTGCTCTGAAGCATATCCCTTTTAATTTCGACATACAGCAGAGACTCGATTATCCGACCTAAACCGGACGCAGCACGGTCGGATGAGCGGGAAGGTCAGATAACATGGAAAATAATGGAAAAAATGTTTGAAATATTTATTTTAACATAGAAAATTTATTAAGTACGCGAACAAGAACTGAATATAACGTTCAAATACATTAGACGGCACTCAAAGAAAACTTATAAGATATTACGTTACACAAAAATGAGTTAAAAATTTGATACAATACAAATCAAATTAGACTGAATAGATGTCTAGCAGTCCACTGTTGCCTTCATTGAACTACAAACACATATTTAAATATGTGTAAAGAAGTTAGTAAGTGTCTTTTGTTAGCCTGCTGTTTGCCTTTTTTTTTTTTTTTTTTTTTTTTTTTTTTTTTTTTTTTTTTTTTTTTTTTGTCTAAATCACGTAGTCTCTTTATGAAATAAAATCTCGGTAGACGATGTTTTCTCCAGCTGCAACACCTATTTTAAAGCAGTGTTTAAGGCTTTGTGTCCCTCGTTGTGAGAAATCTTGGACGCATTTTCCTCCACTACATCTGCTTCGTCATTATCTTGTTCTTCTTTTTCGTTTACCATGTTGAGTATTTCTTCATCTGTCACTTCAAATTCTTCTTTTTGAACAATCCATTCATTTACGCAACTTCTGTCGCGTCATTACATCTCGGAACTTTTCGTAACAATGGAACCAGGATAGAATTTTCGGATTCGGTCCTGCTGTTGGTTTTCATCATCTGGAGAATTATGTTGTATCAAAATTTTCCAGGATTTTGCATTTGTATTTGCTGCAACACTCTTCCAAGATTGGACCACGTCATAAGCTACATCTTCGAAATTAACATGGCATAACTTCTCTGTCACGCCTTCTCCCTCTTCCATAGCATTGAAGAGGAACGCAAGTTTCTGCGGCAGTTTTTCTTGTGTCTCTAAGGTTCTGCGTACAGTCCCGACGCGATGAAAGGGTCGGATAATACGGAAGGTCGGACAACCGAAGATCGGATAATCGAGACTCTACTGTATTACGCAACGATGTAATGTACAGCAAAAAGTGGGCGTAACATTCACTGTTATAAAAAGCTCATTTTTAGTAAGTTTTACATTTTTTCCTGCAGATACACATTCTTTACATCGTAAATCTATCATTTTGCTTTAAAAAAATCTAAATTTTTCACCCATTCGTGGGTCTTACATACCTTAATTGACACGTTTTCATTTACAATCCGGAACTGGTCCTCGCTACCGATAAGTTGATGAAATTGCTGATTTCCGCGTGTGGACAACCATTTGAGAAACTCGATTCGCACTGGTTGGTTTGGTCAGCCCGCAGTGTGCGCGGTGTAAACCGGCGCTGCCTCCCTGTCCTGTGGCCGCCGCTGCCTCCCACGCTAATACACACACACACACACACATGCGCGCGCACGTGAGGCCCTTTATTCCATGTGAGAAGCCGCCTGCCGCCTTTCTCTTCCCTACAGCCGCCCATAGTCGACACCTGCGAGCCTCTACAGCCCTGGAGTGCGTCCCCTCACCGCTTCCGTCGAGGTCGCTGTTGGTGTGTTACACCGTCACCTTACACTTCCGTCGCTGTTCGTTTCGTGTTTAGGAACAGAACACGAGTAAAGCCTTGACCAATTGAAGAATGTACCTACCGGATTACATATATTCAAAGTTAGCCGGCCGCGGTGGCCGAGGGTACTAAGGCGCTCCAGTCACGGTCTGCTCGGCCACTACGGTCGGGGGTTCGAATCCCCCCTCAGGCATGGATATTTGTGCCACAGGTATCAGTTTGTTTCACATTAATATTCATTTAAGGAGTATAGGCACTTGTCAATTAGGATTGATTTCAGTTTTATTTTGAATTATTTCCTTTGTGGCTCCTTATAGGGCTTGACAGTTTGTTGTACCATATCAAGCAATTTATATATTGGCTATGCTCTGTTGTTTTTAGTTTGGTTCGTTGTCTCTAATAGCATTCCTTGTTTCTTGTATTATGAATATGAATATCTGAAAATTTGTTTGCTTTATTTTGCTGTGCCACAAAAATGTAATTAATTTATAAAGACATAATGAGTAGATAGTGAGATATTTACGTTGCACAAATATTTCTCTGCACGAATCTCTATATCCAATTCCATGGATAATTCTTACTGCCCCTTTCTGCAGTTTTAGTATTCTGTCCATGTGTATATCTGTAGCACAGCCCCATATTTCTATTCCATAATGCATGTGAGGAAATATTGTCCCCTAATAAATTGTTTTTAATACCTGATTAGAGACTATTTTTGACAATTCGATAATTAGATATAGTGAACTGCTGATTTTATTACATATATCATTTATGTGGTTAACCCAGTGAAGATTTGTATCTAGGTAGATACGTAGAAATCTACAGTCTTCTGTGTCTACTGCTTCTATTCCACCTATATTACGGTATTACGGACAGAGATTTGGTTTGATTGTGTAAGTTTAAATGGCATTAATTGTGATTTGCTAATGTTGACTTTCAAACCTTGCTCCTGAAAGTAATTTGTTATTTGGTCTAGTCCTTCTGCTGCAACCATTGTTAATTCATCGGTTTGCTTGCCAACAAGTAACAGTGAGGTATCGTCTACATATGTCACTAAGTGGGATTTGTGAGGCGCTTCTATGTCATGTATATACACTAGAAAAAGAAAAGGGCCTAAAACTGAGCCCTGGGGTACACGTTGTCTGACTGTTTCATATCTGGATTGGCTATTTACAACCTGATCATTGATTTTGTAGGTCAACTTTGTACACTGTTTACGATTAATTAGGTATGTTGTCAGCTATTGAATAGATGTCACATTTAGGTTGTATGACTCAAGTTCGCTTAAAAGTAACTCGTGGTTTACAGAATCAAAAGCTTTACTGAGGTCTAGAAATATACCTGCTGTTTGCATTCCTTGATCAAGGTCATTATACACTTCACGATTCTTTCAAATTTCTTTTATTGACCGTTTTCGAAACATCTACGTTGCCATCTTCAAGTCTGTAAGACACATACAGGGTTTTTCTAAATGATACCGACAAACTTCGCCTCGGGCGGCGAACGCGTCCTTCTGTGCACACACAGACCGCACAGTGGGACGGAATCCGCAAAACGTGGCCACAAAACCCAAAAATGAATTTTCTAATCTCGGAATTTTGATGGGTGGGTTGGGTAGGGGAAGGATTGGTGCATCTCATTCCAAAAGGAGAGGTCGCCACCTTAGATACCTGTCGAGTTACGTCAGGTCAATTGTGACCTTCGTCGAGAGCACACACGGCCATGTTAAAGCAAGGCAAATTTAATCTCGGTCTGTCAGTGAATATCTTTATAGTGCAGTGAAGAATTTCAGTTCTACAAGATGGAAACGGTTCCTACAGGTATTTACAAAATGTTCGTACACTAAATCGGTATAAAATTCATGGTTAACCCATTTATACTATATTTCTCCCGATGCCTGCGCAAACCACCATGCTTTGCTGAACTTGCATTTTCAACTAGAGCAAAAGATTTCCATACTAAAGATTTATTAATTATCTGATAGATTTGACAAGAATCAGCTCCCAAACTCTGCCATTTCTCTTGTATAATGAATATTTCCACTCCCATGAACCACAGACATTGTCGAGGTGGGGTCGCTTGCGTGCATCAACGACACAGATAGCCGTACCGTAGGTGCAACCACAGAGGAGGGGTATCTGTGGAGAGGCCAGACAAACGTGTGGTTCCTGAAGAGGGGCACCAGCCTTTTCAGCAGTTACAGGGGCAACAGTCTGGATGATTGACTGAGCTGGCCTTGTAACATCAGCTAATGTGGCTTTGCCACACAGCTACTGCGAACGGCTGCAAGGAAGGGGAAACTACAGCCGTTATTTTTTCCTAGGACATGCAGCTCTACGGTATGAACATATGATGATGGCATCCTCTTGGGTAAAATATTCCGGAGGTAAAAAGGTCCCCCATTCGGATCTCTGGGCGGGGACTACTCAGGAGGATGTTGTCATCAGGAAAGACAATACTGGCATTCTACGGATCGGAGCGTGGAATGTTAGATCCCTCAATCGGGTAGGGAAGTTAGAAAATTTGAAAAGATAAATGGATAGGTTGAAGTTAGATATAGTGGGGATTAGTGAAGTTCGGTGGAAAGAGGAACAGGACTTCTGGTCAGGTGAGTACAGGATTATAAATACAAAATCAGTTGGGGTATTACAGGAGTAGGTCTGATGATGAATAAGAAAATAGGAATGCGGGTAAACTACTATGAGCGACACAGTGATCGCATTATCGTAGTCAAGATAGATACGAAGCCAACAACGACCACAGTAGTACAGGTTTATATGCCAACTATGCACGCACGGCGCGGCGTTCTTACGACGTCAGCCACGAGCGCCCTCTGCCACAACTCCGCTCGTGGCCTCCACTGAACGACATCGTTCACTTGGGGCTGAGATAGGAACCAGTTAGCACTTCGGAATCAGATAGGCACCAGTGAAGACTTGGCTATCGGATAGGCACTAGGCAGGCCTCTAGCTCAACTATGTATCAGCATTCTGCAGTACTGAACTAAGTAAAAGTTAAGTATTGTATAAATTCTGTGCAATATATATCTCGTTCTAATTTACTCTAGTGTTTCTAGTTTCTGCTGTCCCACTGGCTGGTCACCTCGTACTTGCACAAGCGTGCAACCTTTATCCCTGTGCCGGTCTCTTTCTGCTCGGCCACCGACACATACGACGGAAACGAGACGCAGAAGCGGCGACGAGGCTGGGACACAAAACCAACTAGTTCTGCAGATGATGAGGAGATCGAAGAAATATATGAGGAGCTAAAGGAAATTATTCAGACAATTAAGGGAGACTGGAATTCGGTTGTAGGACAAGGAAGGGAAGGGAAGATAGTAGGTGAATATGGTCTGGGCAAAAGGAATGAAAGAGGAAGCCGCCTGTTAGAATTTTGCGCGGAACATAAATTAGTTATAACAAACACCTGGTTCAAGAATCAAAAAAGAAGGTTGTATACGTGGAAGAGACCAGGAGACACTGGGAGATACCAGATAGATTTTATAATGGTAAGACATAGATTTCGGAACCAGGTTTTAAAGTGTAAGACATACCCAGGGGCAGATATAAACTCTGACAATAACTTATTGGTCATGGATTGTAGGCTGAAACTGAAAAAAACTGCAGAAAGGTAGGAAAATAAGGAGATGGGACTTGGATAAATTGAAGGAACCTGAAGTTCTTGAGAATTTCAGAGGGTGCTTTAGGCAACAATTGACAGAAACGGGTGGAAATAAAACAGTAGAGGAGGAATGGGTAGCATTGAGAGATGAAATAGTGAAGGTAGCAGAGGAAAAAATAGGTAGGAAGGCAAGACCTACAAAAAATCCTTGTATATCACAGGACATACTGGATTTGATCGATGAAAGGAGAAAATATAAAAATGCAGTAAATGAAACGGGCAGAATGAGGTACAGAAGACTAAGAAATGAGATTGACAGGAAGTGCAAAATGGCTAAGCAGGAGTGGCTAGAATGCAATGCAAGGATGTAGAAGAGTGTATAAATAGGGGAAAAATAGATACAGCTTAAAGGAAAATAAAAGAGATTTTTGGAGATAAGAAAAACAGCTCTATGAATATCAAGAATACAGATGGAAAACCAGTTCTCAGCAAAGAAGGGAAAGCTGAAAGTTGGAAAGAGTATATAGAGAAGCTCTACGAAGGAAATGAACTTAGAGACAATGTTGTAGGAAGGGAGGAAGAAGTAGATGAGGATGAAATAGGAGATACTATACTGAGAGATGAATTTGACAGAGCACTGAAAGACCTAAGTCGAAACAAGGCCCCTGGAGTAGTTGACATTCCCTCAGAGCTACTGAAGTCTCTGGGAGAACCAGCCATGACAAATCTGTTTCACCTGGTGTGTAAGATGTATCAGACAGGCGAAGTATTCTCAGACTTTAAGAAAAATGTTATAATCCCCATTTCAAAGAAAGCAGGCGCAGACAGGTGTGAAAATTACAAAACCATCAGTTTAATAAGTCATGGTTGCAAAATATTAACACGAATTATTTATAGAAGGATGGAAAAGCTGGTAGAAGCCGACCTCGGGGAGGATCAGTTTGGGTTCAGGAGAAATGTAGGAACACGGGAGGCAATACTCACTTTACGGCTTATCCTAGAAGATAGATTAAGAAAAGGCAAACCTACATATCTAGTTTTTGTAGATTTGCAGAAGGCTTTTGACAATGTTGATTGGAATAAACTCTTTCAAGTTCTGAATCAAGCAGGAGTAAAATATAGGGAGCGTAAGGTTATTTACAACTTGTACAAAAACCAGACAGCAGTTGTTAGAGTTGAAGGGCATGAAAGGGATGCAGTGGTTCGGAAGGGAGTAAGATAGGGTTGTAGCATTTCTCCAATGTTATTCAATTTATACATTGAGCAAGCTATAAAGGAAAGCAAGGACAAATTTGGAGAAGGAATTAAAGTTCAGGGTGAAGAATTAAAAACATCGCGTTTTGCCGACGACGTAGTAATTCTGTCAGAGACAGCAAAGAACCTGGAAGAGCATTTGAACGGAATGGACAGTGTGCTGAAAGGTGCATATAAGATGAACATTAACAAGAGTAAAACAAGGGTAATGGAGTGCAGTCTAAGAAAATCAGGTGATGCTGAAGGAATTAGATTAGGTAACGAAACAATAAAGGAGGTAGATAAGTTTCGTCACTTGGGCAGTAAAATATCAAATGATGGTCGCAGTACAGAGGATATAAAACGCAGAATAGCAATGGGTAGAAAAGCGTTCTTGAAAAAGAGAAATTTGTTAACCTGGAATATTGATTTAAGCCTAAGGAAGTCCTTTCTGAAGGCATTGGTGTGGAGTGTTGCCTTGTATGGGAGTGAAGCATGGGAGTGAACCCCGTTTCGGGGTTTGCAAGAGACTGCAACGCTCGGAGGTGGAGAAGATGAAGCTAGCTAGCAGTGCTCTCTTGCCGTGATGGCTGATGACGACGTACTTCGGCTTCTCCCCATGGTTTATTGTATCTCAAAACGTCCAACACAATCCGGGATGTTGTACGCGACAGCATAACTAAGTATAATGAGTGTATCTGACACAGAATGACAGCGGTACTATGTTGTGTTTTGTAGACTAATGTCGTCTTGTGCAGCAGCCATCACCATCAACGCCGCTGGAATGAACAGCGATGGGCCACATGATACGAATAATGGTAGATATTTCTTGATGTCGATTCCTTTACTGTACTTAAGGGATGGATACCATAAGTGAAAGGAAATGAAGAGGAGCAACACGTGCAGACACCGATAGGCGGAAGCACCTATAATTTTCACGGTCGGTAGCGGCGTTGGGAGACGTTTCCGAACACGAGTTCCCTATCTCATTTTGTTTCTCAAACCACCGTCTATCGCCCCACGAAGTTTGTCGGCATCATTTAGAAACACCCTGTATATAAAACTAATATATGCAAATTGTAAAGCCGCGGTGGAGTAGCCGAGCGGTCTAAGGCGCCTCGCTGCAGAGCATGCGGTTGCTAGCCGTCGGAGGTTCGAGTCCTCCCTGGGGCATATATATATATATATATATATATATATATATATATATATATATATATGTGTGTGTGTGTGTGTGTGTGTGTGTGTGTGTGTGTGTGTGTGTGTGTGTGTGTGTGTGTGTGTCTGTGTGTGTGTTCGTACTTAGGTTTTCTTTCTGTTCTTGGATATGTGTACGTCGTAAAAAAATTTTTTTTTAGTCTATAGAGAAATATGATGGTCTCATATTGCAAGTCCATCAGTCAAAACGTTTGCTTACAAGCAACCCAAAACTTGTAACCGGAGGACTGAGGCGCTACAGTCACGGTCTGCACGGCCACTACGGTCGGGGGCTCGAATCCCCCCTCGGGCTTGGATATTTGTGCCGTCCTAGTCTTAGTTAGTTCATAAGTAGTTTGTAAGTTTCGGGGATTGATGACCCCGTAGTTAAATCCCATAAGCTATAAAAACATTTGAACATTTGAAAAAAACTTGTAATAATGTGTTATCAAAGATCTTCTATAATCGATACAGGCATCATAAAATTGATTTATATTCTGCAGTTACGTCCAGTAAAATCAAAACTTAATCTACGCAAAATTGTTACTTCCTGATGGTGGACTTGTGAAATTACAGATATATACTATTTACATGATCAGGACCAAATTCTCAGTTAAAAATCTATTTGATTTACTAAGTCACGGATAAAATAAATCATAAAACCACTTTATCATTGTCTCGCAAGAGGACCACATGCGTATCGGATTTTACAATTTTTTTTACATTTACAGTACGTGAAGTTCAGAACTCAAATAACAATCAGCCAAAGCCATTCGACGCAATTCTCAAAAATTTTCGAGAAATTCGAGTTTGAAGCTTTGTAAGTACTCGTAAGTATCAATAACTAAATCAATTGCAGAAAACCATAAAGTCGTTGGTTCGAATCCCGCTCTGACAGATGTTTTTCTCGTTGTTTTGGAATTCAGTTATATAAAACATTTTGGGATTTCTAATTCCACGTGCTGTGTCAGTTTTTGTTTATGTGTATGTAGACGAGCTGAATGCCTTGTTGTCACGTAAAACGATGGTTGAGTACTTTAGTTGATCGGGAAGCTATGAACATGACTTTCCAAAAACAGCGTCGCAGCTGTTCACTAACTCAACAATCAAAGACTACCGTCGTCAAATAATGGTGATGTCAATAATGTAAGAAATGGAACTAATGTTTATTTGACTGAAACCATCATTATTAACAATCTTTTATAAAATATAGAGGATTACGAATAAACAACAATTTCCATAAAAGTCATCAATAGATATTAAAACTGTGTAAGTAGTAGAACACAATGAAAAAAAAAATCTCTCACAGCAGGATTCGAACCATTGATCCTACGGTCATAAGGCCAGAACACTACCACCTTTTTACCTTATATATGTACCTGGCCATTAAAATTGCTACCCCAGCAAGGTGACGTGCTACAGACGCGAAAGTTAACCGACAGGAAGAAGATGCTGTGATATGCAAATGATTAGCTTTTCAGAGCAATCACACAAGGTTGGCGCCGGTGGCGACACCTGCAGCGTGCTGACATGAGGAAAATTTCTCATACACAAACAGCAGTTGACCGGCGTTGCCTGGTGAAACGTTGTTGTGAAGCCTCGTGTAACGAGGAGAAATGCGTACCATCACGTTTCCGACTTTGATAAAGGTCGGATTGTAGCCTATCGCGATTGTGGTTTATCGTATCGCGACATTGCTGCTCCCGTTGGTCGCGATCCAGTGACTGTTAGCGAATGTGGAATCTGTGGGTTCAGGAGGGCAATACGGAACGTCGTGCTGGATCCCAACGGCTTCATATCACTAGCAGTCGGAATGACAGTTCGACGACGTTTGTAGCAGCATGGACTATCAGCTCGGAGACCATGGCTGCGGTTACCCTTGTCGCTGCATCACAGAAAGGAGCGCCTGCGATGGTGTACGCAATGACGAACCTGGGTGCACGAATGGCAAAACGTCATTTTTTCGGATGAATCCAGGTTTTGTTTACAGCATCATGATGGTCGCCTCCTTGTTTGGCGACATCGCGGTCAACACACATTGGAAGTGTGTATTCGTCATCGGCATACTGGCGAATCACCTAGTATGATGGTATGGGGTGCCATTGGTTACACGTCTCGGTCACCTCTTGTTCGCATCGACGGCACTCTGAACAGTGGCCGATACATTTCAGGTGTGTTGCGACCCGTGGCTGTACCCTTCATTCCATCCCTGTGAAACCCTACATTTCAGCAGCAAAACGATGCCTTAAGCGGGAGGCGGCAACTGTAAGCCATTGCGCGGCAGTCAGTCATTGTTAAGAGCACACATTCACATTCACATGAACGCACAAGTTCAATCACACGGGTGGCACATTTATAAATATGGGGCAAACATACATAAACATGGGGGATTGATCATTAATAAAAAGAATAAAATAATTAACATGTAGTCAGATAATATTAATGTTGCAGAAACACTTTCGGTTAATGAATAAATGAAAATGGAACACGACCACACAATCAGTGGACGTGTTTCAACCTGAACCAAGAGGAACGCCACAATCTGTCTGCTGTCTCTCTCGCTACCACCGCTATTCGTCTCTTTTACTACTACTGCCAGTGTCCCATCATGATTCACAAAGGCAATGTCTCCTGTCTCTCCAGCCGTCACTAACTGATATTCTCTATCACCAAACAGCGCGTATATCTTCACACGGCAAAAGTTTTGGTTAGGAGGCAGAATGAAGACTCAGGCAGCTGGTTCGCCTGTGAAACAGCAATGCATTCAGGAGGGGCAAATAAAGTCAACTTTGTGTTGTTGTGGTCTTCAGTCCGGAGACTGGTTTGATGCAGCTCTCCACCCTACTCTATCCTAAGCAAATCTCTTCATCTCCTCATAAGACCTGCAACCCGCATACATTGGAATCTGCTTACTATATTAATCTCTTGGTTTCCCTATGCGATTTATACCCCACACACTTCCCTTCATAGCTAAATTCACGATTCCTTTATGTCTAAGGATGTGTCCTGCCAATCGATCCCATCTTTTAGTCAAGATATGGCGGAAATTCCATTCCTCCTCAATTATGTTTACTACCTCATTAGTTACATAATCAACCCATCTAATTTTTAACATTCGTCTGTAGCACCACATTTCAAAAGCATCTATCCTCTTCCTGTCCGCACTGTTTATCGGCCATGTTTCACTCCTATACAAGGCAACACTCTACACAAATGCTTTCAGAAAGGACTTCTTTACGCTTAAATTAATATTCGTTCTTAACAAATTTCTCTTTTTCAAAAACGCTTTTCTTCCCATTGCTATTCTACATTTTACATCCTCTGTACTGCGACCATCATGTGCAATTTTACTGCCCAAGTAAGAAAACTCATCTACCACCTTTATTGTTTCGTTGTTGTGTTGTGGTCTTCAGTCCGCAGACTGGTTTGATACAGTTCTGCACGCTACGCTGTCCTGTGCAAGTCTCTTCATCTGAGAATCTGCTTACTGCATTCGTCCCTCGGTCACCCTCTACGATTTTTACCCCACACGCTTCACTCTGATGCTAAGCTGACGGTACCTTGATGTCTTAAAAAGATCCCACCAACCTATCCCTTCTTTTAGTCAGGATATGCCAGAAACTCCTTTTCTCCCCAATTCTGTTGAGCATCTCCTCATTAGTTACGTGATCTATCCATCTAATCTTCATCATTCGTCTATAGCACCACATTTCAAAAGCTTCTATCATCTTTTGGCCTGAACTCCTTATCGTCCACATTTCACTTCCATACAATGCCTTCAAAAAGAACTTCCTAACATTTAAACTAATATTGGGCGTCAACAAATTTCGCTTTTCCAGAAACGCTTTTCTTCCCATAGCCATACTGTATTTCATATCTTCTATCAGAAAGGACACAGTTCCTAGTAATTGACGGTAAGTCATCGAGTAAAACAGAAGTGATATTCTGCGTTCCCCAGAGAAGCTTTTCCTTGTGCTTATAAACGACTAGCTGTAAACCCGGCGTTGCCCGGGTGTTTGTTTATCCTAGACGCTCGTAGTCCATGTCCCCTTCCCCCTCTCTCTGCATCCACCTCTTTCTCTCCCATCTCTCTGTTCATTATTACCTTTCCCTCTCTCGGCAAAGTTTTCTGCAAGGTAGCCTCTGTCATGTACCATACAAACATTTATGTACCCAGTGATCTTCCTCTTAGTCTGAAGGTCATGTGTGCAAAAATTCATGAATATTGGAGCAAAACTATGCATTTTGTAAAATTCCGTAAGTTAAGTAGCCTCCACCATGCACCGAACAAAATTTTATAGACAGTGACATTCCACTTATTTTTGAGGTAGAGTGTGCAAAATTTCATCGATATCGGAACAACGCTATAGATTTCTATACAATAGAAACGCAGGGTTATATTTAAAAAAGGCCCTTTGTTGTTCTCAAAGATTCCAGTTTTATTTCATACAACCCTTGCTCTGAGAATAACGAACAACAACAAAAAAGGATCTGTGAAATCAGTCGAACCGTTCTCAAGTTATGGTGCGACCATGGTATGTAGGGGTCCATTTTTATGTTGTAATGTACCCTTCCCCATGCACCGTATGAAACTTGAGGTATACGGTGACCTTCCTCTTGTTTTGAAGGTCAAACGTGCTAAATTTAGTGCGTCTGTAGGAGAAGTATGCTCCACCATCCACCTATCACAAAATACTTTTTTACCTGACGTTTTCTGCCTATAAACTACATTCCTGTCAAATTTCAGCTTCATAGGTGAAGTACTTTCGAGATTTCGTGTTTAGTCAGTGAGTGAGTGAGTGAGTGAGTGAGTGTCCTTTCGCTTCTATATAGATAGAGATTAAGAAAACAGATTGCTGAATTTTGGATGCAAAAGAATTAAGGGAGACTTGCAGACAAAAATAAATAGTAACATGAAGATCTGTAATGCTAACTTTATTTGATACAAGGTCATGCCTGATGCGACAGTTATACGGCATCTACAACGAACCTGTTGTGAGCGGTAGATTTCTTTTCGTTTCATCATTTTGTGTGCGTGTGTGTATGGGGGGGGGGTCGGGTCGGTTACAAAACGCTTCATAAACGTCCGAAATTACGTGCAAATTTTGTTGCATATCTCTAACAACTCCCATTGTCCAATAAGTGACGCGTAAATCCGGGTATTCTCACGCGGTGGCATCTCGTTGTTTATGACGTCATATCTCCTGAGCTATGTGTTGTGCATTTTTTTTTTCTTCTTCTTTTTTGGGTCACGAACCTTCGTGGGCGTACGCTGAACAGTTCACCAAAGTTTCATTGCAATCTAATGAATGGTTTATGAACATACAGAGAACATACAGACAAACATTCATATATATTTAGGAGACAATCTGAATAGCTCCCTTCGACCGTTCGACGATGATGCTATCGTTTATCGGTTAGTGAAGTCAACAGAGGATCAAAAGCAACTGCAATGCGATTTAGACAAAAATTCTACATGTTGTGAAAATTAACATTAAATAATGAAAAGTGTGAAGTAACACACATGACCACTAAAACAAATCCGCTGAATTTCAATTACACGATAAATCAGTCAAATTTTAAGGTCGTAAATTCTACCAAATACCTAGGAGTTACAATTACGAACAACATAGACTGGAAAGAACACATAGAAAATATCGTGGGGAAAGCAAAACAAAGGTTACGTTTCATTGGCTGAACGCTTCGAAAATGCACCAGCTCCACCAAAGAGACTTGCTGCATCACACTTGTGCGTCCTCCCTTGTTGCCCAGTATGAGACCCTCACCAGGTGGGACTGACGGAAGACATTGAGAAGGTTCAGAGAAGGACAGCCCGTTTTGTTTTATCGCGTCTTAGGGGGGAAATCATTAAAAGAAAGACGTCATTCTTAGCGGCGAGATCTATTTGCGAAATTGCAATCACGAAATTTTACTTCTGAATGTGAAAATATTTTGCTAGCACCCACCAACATAGGAAGACATGACCATCCCAACAAAATAAGAGAAATCAGATAGAAAACGGAACGATTTAGGTGTTCTTTCTTCCCGCGCGCTATTAGAGAATCGAACGGTAGACAAAGGCTATGAAGGTGGGTAATGAACCCTCTGCCAGGCACTTAAATGTGATTTGCAGAGTATCTATGTAGATGTAGATGTACTTCGGCCATCTGAAGTTATCTTGCTATCAATATAACAAAACTGATCTACTAATTTTATTGCCTCATTACCTAATTTAATTCCTTCAGCATCGACTGATTTTCTGACACTACATTCTATTACCTTTGTTTTACTCTCGTTAATGTTCATCTTATATCTGCCTTTCAAAACACTGTCCATTCCGTTTAATTGTTCTTCCAGGCCTTTTGCTCTCTCTGACAGAATTACTGTTTCATCGGCAAACGGCGAAGTTTTTATTCCCTCTCCCTGAACTTTAATTCCCTCTCCAAATTTCTCCTTGCATTCCTTCAAAGTTCGCTCAATGTATAGATTGAACAACATTGGGGAAAGACTACAGCCCTGTCTTACTCCCTTTCGAACCAGTTCGACGCTTTCATGCCATTATACTCCAATCATTGCTGTCTGGTTTTTGTACAACTTGAATATAATTCTTCGTTCCTTATATTTTACCCCTGCTCCCTCAGAAACCGAAAAAGTGGCTTCCAGTCAACATTGTCAAAAGCTTTCTCCAGATCCACAAATGCTAACCCAGATTTCCCTTTCCTTAACCTATCTTCTAAGATAAGTCGTAATGTGAGTATGGCCTCCCGTGTTCCCACATTTCTCCTAAATCCAAGCTGATTTTGCCTTGTGTCGGAGTCACGTTTTTCCTTTCGTCTGAAAATAATTCGTGTTACTATTTTCCAACCATGACTTATTAAACTAATAGTTCTGTAATTTTCACATTTGTCTGTTCTTGCTTTCTTAATTGGAATCACCATATTCTTCTTGAAGTGTGAGGGTATTTGCCTGTTTCATACAACTTGCATACCAGGTGAAACATTTGTTCACGAGGGCTCTCCTAACGATATCAGCAGTTCAGACGAAACATTATCTAAGGCAGGGCCCTTGTTTCTACTCAAATCTTTTAGTGCTATGTCAAATTCCTCTCGCAGTATCCTCTCTCATCTTCCTCTACTTCATTCTCCATTACTAGAATACTGCCTTAAAGTCTATTTCCTTTGTACTTTCCTCCTATGTATCCCTTCCATCTTTCAGCTTTTCCTTCTCTGCTTAATACTGGCTTTCCATCAGAGTTCTTGATATTCATACCACTGCTTTTATTGTCTCCAAATGTCTCTTTTATTTTCCTTTAGGTAGTATCTATCTTTCCCCTAGTTATACATTCTTATACAGTCTTACATTTCTCCTCCTAACACTACTGCTTTGCCAGTGTGCACTTCCTGTCAACCTCATTCTTCAGACATCTGTACTCCCTTTTGTCTGCTTCACTGGACGCATGTTTATATTTCCTCCTTTCATCAATTAAGTTCAGTATCTCCTGTGTTATCCAAGGATTTTTATTTGTCCTTCTGCTATATGATATTTCGGCCTTTACAACGCTTTCTCTCAGAGCAACCCATTCTTCTTCTACTGTATTACTTTCCCCCATTTCAGAAAGTCCTTGCCTAATGCTCCCACTAAAACTCGCAACCACCTGTGGTTGTTTCAATTTGTCCAGATTCCATCTCCTCAATTTGAATTCATAACCAATAAGTTATAGTAAGAGTCTATATCTGCCCCTGGATATGTCTTACAATTTAAAATCTATGCCTTACCATTATAAAGTCAATCTGGTACCTCCCAATGTCTCCCGGTCTTTTCCACGTATACAGCCACCTTTCGTGATGATTAAATCAAGTGTTTGTGATGATTTAATTGTGCTCTGTACAAAATTCTACCAGGCGATCTCCTGTTTCATTCCTTTTCTCCAGACTATATTCATCTACTACCTTTCCTTCTCTTCCCTTTCCTACTACCGAGTTCCAGTCCCCCATTAAAATGAAGTGGCCGAGGAGACTGAGGCGCTCCAGTCACGATCTGCACGGCCACTACGGTCTGGGGTTCGAATCCCCCCTCGGGCATGGATATTTGTGCCGTCCTAGTTCGTAAGTAGTTCATAAGTAGTTTGTAAGTTTAGGGACTGATGACCCTGTAGTTAAGTCCCATAAGCTTTACAAACATTTGAACATTTGAACTACTGTGGTCGGTGTTGGCTTTGTGTCTATCTTAGCTACAATAATGCGTTCACCATGCTGTTCATAGTAACTTAACCCTCATTCCTATTTTCTTATTCTTTATAAGACCTACTCCTGTGTTACCACCAATTGACTTTGTATTTGTAACCCCGTCCTCACCCGACCAAAAATCCTGTTTATGCTGTCACCGGACTTCACTAATCCCCACCAAATATAACTTTAACCTTTCCATTTCTCTTTTCAAATTTTCTAACTTACCTACCCGACTGAGGTTGAGTACAATCCACGCTCCGATTCGTAGAATTCCTGTTTTGTTTATCTTGATGACGACATCCTCCTGAGTAGTCCCAGCACGGAGATCCGAATGGGGGATTATTTTACCTCCGCAATATTTTACCCAAGAAGACGCCATCATCATATATTCATAAAGAAGAGCTGCAAGTTCTCGGGAGAAGTAACGACTGTAGTTTTCCCTTGCTTTCAGCCGTTCGCAGTAACTGCATGGCAAAGCCATGTTAGCTGATGTTACAAGGCCAGCTCAGTCAGTCACCCAGACTGTTGCCCCTATAACTACTGAAACCGCTGCTGCCCCTCTTCAGGAACCACACGTTTGTCTGGCCTCTCCACGGATACTCCTCTGCTGTGGTTGTACATACGGTACCTATCATTGAGGCACGCAAACCACCCTATCTCAGCAATGTTTGTGGTTATTGAAGGTTTCGTTAACTAATCTAATTTCTTCAGCATCGCCTGATTTTCTAAGACTGAACTCCATTACTCTTGTTTTGCTCTTGTTAATGTTCATCAAATACACACCTTTCAACACATGGTCCATTCCGTTCAACTCTTCTTCCAGATACTTTGTGTTATAATGTGCTACAATACTATAAACCTGCCTCTCTGAGTACGTTATTTATTACAAGAATAGCTTGCAGAAACCTCATAGCAAGCAGCTACTCCAAATATACAAACAAAGTCCGAGCTTGCTCTTTAGAGGTGTTTACTGGTTTCTGGGAACCAACTAGCGGGCCTACACTTCTTAAGCACCATAATCTACAACACAAACTTACAGAGTAAGATAAGCTGTTACGCTGAAGAAGTTCATGTGGTGGTATTATCCAGCTAGGCGGTCACACAACACTGTACCACGCAGAATTCAAGACGTCTTCGTCGACCGTCGTACTGCAATGCATTCCTGCTTGATCGATATCTCGCATGTCGAAAACGTGCCGTCAATAATAGCGGAACACCTGACTACAGCAGACCAACCTTCGTCGTATGTGGAATCAGGGTAGACTGCTATACCTCGTCAAATCAACCACTGGCTCTTTGATTAGACGTCGAAAAGTTTTAAGACAAAAAATAGAGATGGTTACCAAGGAAAGTCGGAAAATTGGAACAAAGTAAAAAAAAATCATTTTCGTGCGCACAATCTATCATAGCTGAGGACAGAAAGTCATATTTGGTTTTATCGATCACCACCATTTTTTTTTTAATTTTTTTTTATGGAGTAGTTTCTTACCCCCTGCAATCTACTGTAATGTGCATGGCGGTGGATACGTTGCACTAGACTTCGACCGCGTTTTACCACTCATCATTAAAGTCGGCAGGTACTTGCAGTTTTTCGTAAAAAGCGAGGAGGAGGAGATGTATAGAAACAGGAACAGGAGGAGATGTGCATGGAAAGAAGATAGAAGCAGGTGAACATAGAGGGAGGAGCGTGGAGGAGAGTCATTAATAGAACATTCGAATAAATACATAATGTAGGAAATGTGTATATTAGAAGGAGGAGACAAGGAGATATACAGCAACAAAGGGAATCAATGGACAGAAGTAGGAGATGAAGGTGGAGATAGATAGGGGGGAGTAGCAGGTGGGCAGAGAGAGGATGTAAGGAGAGACAGAGGGAGACGGGGGCATGAAATGGATATAAAGAAAGGGGAGGTGAATATCTACACCTACAGCTACACAAATACTCTGCAACTCACACTGAAGTTCGTGGCAGAAGGTCCATCGAACCACACTTTTATGATATTTCTCTACAGTGCCATTCTCTGATACCTCGCGGGAAAAAGAAACACCTAAATACTTCTCTATCTGATTTCTCTCGTTTTATTCTAATGATCATGTCTCCCTATGTAGGTGGATGCTAAAATACGTGCGCATTCGGAAGATTTATTTATTTAGCGTATGGCAATACAGATGAACTGCAACTAGCAATCATGAGTCTGTTTGATATTACAAAATTTACAAGAACAACAACAAAAAAGTACATTAGCTGCCTCTGTCACTTCAAATAAATCTTCTAGATTTCCTTGATAAACTCTTCTGTAGCAGCTTGTAACAATGTGGTTGATTGTCTGCTGCTCGTTTCCACAGTCACACTGTGGAGGATGGGGCCTTTCCCCAACGGTGGAGGTTTTCAGCACAGACGCCACGGCCTGTGCGGATCCTATTAGGTGTTTTCCAGGCACGACGTGGTAATACCACTCCAGCTGGTCTTGCGTCAGGTCTTTGGAGGGTGTGATATTTCTCCCAGGCAGCATGATGAAGACACTCGCTTCCGCAGCACGCCTCAGCTGCACGCGACCCCTGGATGGCGCTAAACGACTGTCAAAGCCGGCAGCCATTCCTATCTGTCACGTATCTCCTGGCTTCAACATGAAAGTGCATTCGGAAGAGAGTTGGTAAAAGAAATTTCTCAAACATATCTCGTCGCAACGAATAACGCCTTTCTTTTAACGATTTCCACCCTAGTTCGGCATCACTTCCGTTAACTCTCTCCCCTATATCGCGATAATACAAAACGAGCTGTCCTTCTCTGAACTTTCTCTAAATCTTCTGTCAATCCCATTTGGTGTGGATCCCAAAATTTGCAGCAAAACTCTAAAATAGCACGCACAAGTGCGGTGTCAGCAGTTTCTGTAGCAGAGCTGTTGCATCTTCTAAGTGTTCTGCCAACGAAACGTAGTCTTTGGTTCTTACAATATTTTCTATGTGTTCTTTCCAATGTAAGTTGTTTGTAATTGTTACTCCTCGATATTTAGTAGAATTTAGGGCCTGTAAATTCTGACTGATTTATCGTGTAAATGAAGTTCAACAGGTTTCTTTTAGTGGTCATATGGACGACTTCACGCTTCTCATTATTAAGGATGAATCGCCATTTTTTTGCACCATGTAGATGTCTTAAGTAAATCATTTTGCAGTTACTTTTGATCTTCTGGTGACTTTACTGACCAATAAGTGACAACACCATCCGCGAACAGTCTAAGGGAGCAACTCAGATTGTCTCCTAAATCGTATCCGCCACGCTGACGACGGGGCGTTAACACTAATCTTCGTTCTTTCGTTTCCTAAGTCGTTTATAAAAACAAGTAACAGTGGGGACCCTTTTTTAATATTTCCCTGGGGAACGCCAGATATCACTTCAGTTCTACTTGATGACTTACAGTCAATTACGACGTACTGTGTCCTTGTGGAATGTGGGCACATCCTTTGTGCTCTGGCTGGACACTCAGAACGGGTACCACTGTGATAGTTGCGTAAATATATATATATATATATATATATATATATATATATATATATATATATATATATATATATATATATATATATAACTGGCACTTATGATTTGTAAGACTGATATGGTTTCCTTATCCAAAGTCGAAAGAGAAAAACTTATGTTCTCTATTTTTTATTAATACTTATCCTAAATGTCCTTATAATAGAGCTGTAGTACTATACTCCACTACATTTGCCTAAATATTTAATAAA
This sequence comes from Locusta migratoria, assembly GCA_026315105.1. Lineage (NCBI taxonomy): Eukaryota > Metazoa > Arthropoda > Insecta > Orthoptera > Acrididae > Locusta > Locusta migratoria. The sequence continues at coordinate 303,488,993 of CM048751.1, forward strand.
ACAGGTGTCACTTTTGAAATGTTGTGAGGATTATTAATTTCCATTGTTATTTGTATTGGAACAAATGTGTTCGCCACTGCCCGAATTGGCGGGAAATACCGAACAGTGCAAAGGTTTAGAGATTAAAAATACATAAATTAATCTACATCTACACAGATACTCTGCAAATCACATTTAAGTGCCTGGCAGAGGGTTCATAAACCACTTTCATAAGTTTTCTCTACCGTTCCATTCTCTAATATCTTGCGGGAAGAAAGAACACCTAAATCGTTCCGTTTTCGATCTGATTTCTCTTATTTTGTTGGGATGGTCATGTCTGCGTAAGTAGGTAGGTGCTGGCAAAATGTTTTCACATTCAGAAGTAAAAGTCGGTGATTGAAACTTCGCAAACAGATCACGCCGCAATGAATAACGTCTTTCTTTTAATGATTTCCACCCCAATTCGTGCAACATTTCCGTGACGCTTTCCCCCCGTAACGTGATAAAACAAAACGAGCTGCCTTTCTCTGAACCTTCTCAATATCTGCCGTCAGTCCCACCTGGTGAGGGTCCCACAAGGGGCAACAGTACTCCAGGAGAGGACGCACAAGTGTGATGTAGGCAGTCTCTTTGGTGGATCTGGTGCATCTTCGAAGCGTTCTGCCAATGAAACGTAACCTTTGATTTGCCTTCCCCACAATATTTTCAATGTGTTCTCTCTAGTCAGAGTTGTTCGTAATTGTTACTCCTACGTATTTGGTAGAATTTACGACCTTAAGGTTTGACTGATTTATCGCGTAATTGAAGTTCATCGGATTTCTTTTAGTAGTCATGTGTATTACTTCACACTTTTTTTTATTTAGTGTCAATATTAATGAAACATAGTACGCAGGCACTATATATATTTTTGTAGTACAGTAAACGTACTTTAGCACTAATTTAATTAGGGCAAGCCATTTGAGGGAAAAAAGTTAAATGCCTTAAGTGTTCGACATTCCCCTACTCTCCCCTAACGTTTTCAGAAAAAAATGAGATGAACAGAGAGAGAAGGGATAGGAGAAGTACTAACTGGAGGCTTGAAAAAAATAAATAAGTACCCGGGTAACGCCAGATTTTCAGCTAGTAATACATAAATATGGCTTAATGCAATTTCTCGTAGTTTGTTCACTCTGACCAACACAAATATAGCAGTTACAGTTTTTGCCATTGTTCCATAATAATTCAGGTCATTACAACACACGAAGTGCGCCAGCTCGCTCTTGCGTCCACGTCTGCTGGCGACGTAAACTCCGGGCAGCTTTCCGTGAACCGCGGCGTCTGGCGGTGCAGCAGTGACGTCATCATCGGCGGCAGACAAAGCGTCCATAAATCAAGTGCCGGCCGCCTCTTATGGAACGCGATTCTCATCTCGGCGCTGGCACTTCCCGGTGTGTTACAAGTCTACTCGGAACAGCTCCGAGAGCACTCAGCATTCCAGCATCTTCCACGAGCACCGTGTTGCACTTTTTCATGGCCATGAAGGAGGAATTCTACGTTTATCATTCTCATTCACTTTCCGCGGAAAGGGGAAAATGACTGCTTCTAACTTTGCACTGCAGTGTTAGATCTTTAAATTATCGGAATAGGTTCAGTAATATTACACACTTGAGTGCATTTTTTTCGCCCACGAGTCTACTGTATGCTGAATGCATATTCTTCAAGGATTCCGCAGTTACTGAAGTAACAGTTGCGAAGTCCGAAGTCACTGGCAAAAAGCGCAGTTCGCACCTGTATTCGAGAAGGATAAAACATCAATACCGTCAACCCTTTTGGGACTGTCTGTTGATTCAACGCAACACGCACATCTTAAAAATGTTCGAATGTATACCGGGTGTTACAAAAAGGTGCTGCCAAACTTTCAGGAAACATTCCTCACACACAAAGAAAGAAAATATGTGTCCGGAAACGCTTAATTTCCATGTTAGAGCTCATTTTATTACTTCTCTTCAAATCACATTAATCATGGAATGGAAACACACAACAACAGAACGTACCAGCGTGACTTCAAACACTTTGTTACAGGAAATGTTCAAAATGTCCTCCGTTAGCGAGGATACATGCATCCACCCTCCGTCGCATGGAATCCCTGATGCGCTGATGCAGCCCTGGAGAATGGCGAATTGTATCACAGCCGTCCACAATACGAGCACGAAGAGTCTCTACATTTGGTACCGGGGTTGCGTAGACAAGAGCTTTCAAATGCCCCCATAAATGAAAGTCAAGAGGGTTGAGGTCAGAAGAGCGTGGAGACCATGGAATTGGTCTGCCTCTATCTATCCATCGCTCACCGAATCTGTTGTTGAGAAGCGTACGAACACGTCGACTGAAATGTGCAGGAGCACCATTGTGTCGTACTTGTAAAGGCACATGTTCTAGCAGCAGAGATAGAGTATTCCGTATGAAATCATGATAACATGCTCCAGTGAGCGTAGGTGGAAGAACATGGGGCCCAATCAAGACATCACCAACAATTCCTGCCAAACGTTCACAGAAAATCTGTATTGATGACGTGAATCGAGGAAGTACAGTACATAGTAACGAAACAATTTGGTACTTTGACAATTGTCTGCACGAATTATTTCAATTTACATTTAAAGAGAAATACTAAAATGAGCTCTAACATGTAAATTAAGCGTTTCCGGACACATATCCACATAACATATTTTCTTTCTTTGTGTGTGAGGAATGTTTCCTGAAAGATTGGCCGTAACTTTTTGTAACACCCTGTATAAAACTATGGGACGTAAATTCAGTGGTCATCGGACCCTGAAATTACAAACTACTTACACCAACTTATGCTTATAGCAAAACAGCCATTCTCGGGGGAAGATTCGAACCTCCGACGGGGAACGGCCGCGCTCTCCGCAAGAAGGCCCTTAGAGTTCACGGCTATTCCCACGCGACAATACACACTTCGAGCCCCCATAAAACTGTATATGTCGGCTAGGCAGGGTTCTAACTACATAGGTCCATGCAGGTCAGGTGGCACCATAGATAGTTCCAAACCCAGAGGTAAACTGCTTTTATGCATCGAAGTTTCAACATGGCGAGAATGTTTCATGACGAGTTGGAGAGTTCGCATGTTGTGTTTTAATTATCTCGAAGAAAAAATCATCTTCACTGACTGTTGAGTCGGTTCTTGACAGAATTTTATCCATTATGAATGAAACACACAAGATAAATGCAAATTTATTGGTTTATCTGTTTTATCTGTTTATTGGTTTCATGTGTTACGCCATCATCAGGTAAACATTACAACTTTAAGTTTCGAAGATCCTAAGTTGGTAGATATATAACATTTAAGGGAGACTAGTGCTTTGGTTTATAACTAACCTGAGGGAAATTAGTACAATTCAAGCTGTGGTGTAAATTCTTGACATTGATAAAATATGCCACAATATCATAAATTACGACGTTATCCTAAGAAATAAAAATTGAAACAATATAAACTGGCTGATAATTTCAGAACATCATTTTATGCACACAGTACCATTGGTCACTTTCTACCCAATGGTAAAGACAGCCCTCCAGCCTTACTTGCTACTGTGGCAAATTCTACATTGTCCAGTCAGGCAGAGCAATTTCTGATAGACTAAAGGACTCCCACAGAAGTTGGAAATTTAGGCAAGGAAACTCTACATTTGCAGGCCACCAGCTAAAAGAAGGCCACAGTTATAATGTAACACGTGAAGTCCTACATTATATACAAAAAGGAAGGAAAATGACTTCATTGAAATAATAGAAATTAATTAACATTGCACACTTCCTCAAACCTGGTACTGAATGATCAGACACAATTTCCATAGTCACCACTTCTGTCTGCAGAACCTAACCATAACCCTGTGGACACAATGTAAACTACCATCTCCTACCCACTTGTCATAACTCTACTACTATTTCATAAACATGTTTTAAAATCTTTGTGCAATCACAACTGTTTGGCTGCTTACCTGATATAAATTGTAATGCCTAATTTTACTTGTAACCGTACTTAAAGTTAACCAGTTAAAGTTTTAACAGATATTCACAACGCTTCCATTTTTTCAGACATTGGACCTGTATCAGATAAGATAATTTTGGGTCAATTTTTTCAACCAATTTCTATCGTTTAAAGTTATATTCCTTAGTATAATGTAGTAATCTATTATATTGTCACATATTTTATCAATGTTAGGAATTTACACCACAACTGGAATTGTAATAATTTCCCTGAGATTAGTTATAAAAAAAAGCACTAGTCTCCCTTGAAATTTATACATTTACCAACATAAGATCCTTAAAAGTTAAACTTGTAATGTTTACCTGATGATGCCATAACAGCGAAAACCGGTACGTAAACTAATAAATTTGTAGAATATCTCGGTTATCTTGTGTCTTTCAATCATAATGTATCTCCAGAATAATTAAGTATACATTTCCAGAATGAAACTTCACTCTGCAGCGGAGTGTGCGCTGATATGAAACTTCCTGGCAGATTAAAATTGTGTGCCGGAACCGGGACTCGAACCTGGGACCTTTGCCTAACGCGGGCAAGTGCACTACCGACTGTGCTATCCCGACACGACTCACGATGCCGCCTCACAACTTTACTTCCGCCAGTACCTCGCCTCCTACTTTCCAAACTTCACAGAAGCTCTCCTGCAAACACGCAAGACTAGCACTCCTGGAAGAAAGGATATGGTGGAGACATGGCTTAGCCACAGCCTAAGGGATGTTTCCAGAATGAAACTTCACTCTGCAGTGGAGTGTGCGCTGATATGAAACTTCCTGGCAGATTAAAATTGTGTGCCGGACCGGAACTCGAACCTGGGAGAAGTTTCAAGTATACATTTGTTTTACATATCCCAAAGTTATGTCCTTTCATGTGGAAATCGGTATTATGCATTTACATTGTCATTAGATTTAGTAAAAAAAATTGATAGTTTGTCATGGAATTGAATATACGTGTTGCATGGGTGCAACACTAGGCTCGGTTGGGTGTAAATGGGGAAAATGTTGGTAACAACATTATATCGATTTTTGTAGATTTTCTCATCGTTTTCAGTTGAAATTAATCTTATAAGCAACTATCCTGGCTCCGTGCTGACAACACAGAGATTTTCATACACTCTGTTTCCTCTACTCTCTTATCAACGTACACTGTCCCTCATATCTTTCCTCGACCTTAACACTCTTATCTGATCTACATAACAGAACTACTCGTTCCTGCCAGAGCAAAACTCAGCCGTTCTCAAAATCCTTTTCAGCAGCAGGAACCAGGCTCTGGAACAATCTACCTCAGTATATCAGAGAACTGAATAACACTGCCAGCTTCAAACGACAGTTTAATGGATTATCTACTAAAGCAATAATTACGCCAGTCTTTAATACCCTAGGGTCCAAGTACGTCACACCCATTCCTCCTCCCAGATATTCTCCTACTGCCATTGCTCTCGCCAGGCACAGCTTTCTTAACTTCCTTCTGTCAGAATTCGCCATGCCTTAACCAGTCTCGAGATATTCAGAAGTACAGCTTGTATCTGTTAACATCAATGTTGTTACTTCTATTATTACACCAACAGCAGCAGAAGGTGTCTCAGTGGTACTACTAGTATTAATCCTATTAGAATTAAGTCAATACTGTGGTGTCGCACAAGTACAAAGTGCGCGCCACCTACTTTCGCCGCGCGCCGCCAGGCACGCACGGCGCGGCGTTCTCACGACGACAGCCACGAGCGCCCTCTGCGACAACTCCGCTCGTGGCCACCACTGAAGGACTGGTCACTTCGGACGGAGATAGCAACCAGTTAGGACCTTAGTAATCAGATAGGCACCATTGAAGACTTTGCTATCGTACAGGCACTAGGCAGGCCTCTAACAACTATGTATCAACATTCTGCAGTACCATGTAAAAGTTAAGTATTGTTACATTCTGTGCAATATATATATATATATATATATATATATATATATATATATATATATATATATATATATATATCTTTCTAATTTACTCTAGTGTTTATAGTTTCTGGCTGCTCCCCTCCGTACCTGCACCAGCGTGTCGGTCTCATTCCACTCGGCCACCGACACCTACGACGAGGCTGGGACACAAAAAATACCTTTTATTTACATCCTTTTACATGTAATCAACTTGTATAAACTATGTTATTAATTGTTTATCTGTAAAAATCATTGTTATGTAACTCACGTGTAAAGAAATACTGTAAGTGTAAAACCCTGGTCCGATGTAAGAGAGGGCCTGATGGCCCTAATCTGATCAGGCTAAATAAACAAATAAATAAATATAGTCATCCACGACTGCAATGGAATCGAACCACAAACGTCGATTACTTGGTGGAGTACGGAAAAGTACAGAGGAATAAAAATTCCGTGTCCAAGTATTGTGCATCAGTACAGCAAGACCATGTTTAGGGTTGATAAAAGCAATTACCGAGTACCTTTATACAGGGTGAGGCACTTAAAAATGTTTTTTCTGAATATTTGGAAAAATGCAAATCGGTCTAAAAAGTGGTGATAAATGTTGTTCACTTCCGAGAGGGACATCCACTGACATAAAACTCGACTGCTTGCACCACCCCCGGAGGTGGGAGGGGTGACTTTGAAATCTTAAATATGAAGCCCTATGTTTTATTGCAGATTTCGATTCTCCGTGAGAAAAAGTAACTTTTTTGCTGAACATATTTAGATATCGCTGTAATCGGAAAAGGTAAAAATGAATTTAATATTGTTGAAAAACGGTAATACGTCGAGCAAACAGACATCACATTAGGAAAATGAAACTAGAGTCTTTAATATTTTTGGTAATTCTGTCATGGGACACCTCCCACAATCCAATGAAGCATGGACTGTGAGCATGCTCTCGGTCTATGGTGAGGCTGTTGATTGTACTTCAATGATTCGGACTATACACTCATGTACGCATTTGTTCAGCGATGTTAACGGTTGCCTCGTACTTTGAGGCATATAGAAATGTTGAAGAAGCTCCTCAGATTTCTGCCAATCTGTTCCCTGATAGGAATGTTACTTCTGCAACGACTTTTCGCACGATTGTCCAAATGTTTGCTGAAACTGGACGGGTTAGACCTAGAGAAACAGTCTAGTGTCTATTCGTTCAATACCGTTTCCAACAATTTTCAACTCATTTTTATTTTTGCGGATAACATCGCCATCTATCATGAAAAGAAAAAAAACGTTTCAGACAAAATTTACGTTTTCTTTTTCCCACAGAGATTAGAAACGTGCGATAATAATAGGGGTTCCTATTTGAGATTTAAAAGTTACCCGCCTCCCACCCCTGGGGGTGGTGCAAGAGGGTCGTGGTCTATTTCATTTAATGGCACTCTTCTAGGTGTATTAGATCTTTTTTTTATTCCATTTGCATTTTTTCCAAATATTCAGAAATATAGTTTCAAATGTCTGAACCTGTGTAGGACTAATTATTCTCTACTACAAAATGTTCAAATGTTTTAAACCTATTGCACCAAACTGGTATGGTCATCAGTCCCTAGACTTACAAACTACTTTAAGTAACGTTAACTAAGGACACACACACACACACACACACACACACACACACACACACACACACACACACACACACACACACACACATATGTCCGAGGAAGGACTCAAACCTCCGGCGGCAACAGCGCCCAGTCCGTAGAATGACACCTTAGACCACGCGGCTTTCTGCTACATACTCGAATTGCGCGTGAGAAATGCTTAGCTCTTCTGTAAAAGAAAGACGGTCAGCAGAATGCTCAGTTTGAAAGAACTTCGGCCTCATATCGGATTACGACTCATTCAGTGTGGTAAGGCAAAACGCACTGAATTACTCGTAATCCGAAATTATTTCAGGAAAAACGAGGGGCCACAGACAGTGCCGAGGTGGACTGACTTGCGTCCCTGAACGATAAATAAAGACATACCGTAGGTGCAGCCACAGCAGAGAGGTATCTGTGGAGAGGCCAGACAATCGTATGGTTCCTGAAGAGGGGCAGCAGCCTTTTCAGTAGTTACAGGGGTAACAGTCTGGATGACTGACTGAGCTGGCCTCGTAACATCAGCAAATGTGAGTTTGCCTTGCAGATACTGCGAACGGCAGAAATCAAGTGAAGCTATACCTTTACTTTTCCCGAGGACATGCAGCTCTACTGTGAGATGGGGGACTGATGACCATTGCAGTTTTGTCCCCCTTAAACATCCAACCAACAACACCATTTACTGTGAGATGATAAACAGTGCGGATAGGAAGAGGATAGAGGCTTTTGAAATGTGGTGATACAAAAGAATGCTGCAGATTAGGTGGGTGGATCGCGTAACTAACGAGGAGGTACTGAACAGCATAGGGGACAAAAGGAATTTTTGGCATACCTTGACAAAAAGAAGGCTCCGATTGGTAGGACACATTCTTAGACATCAAAGAATCGTGAATTTAGCGTTGGAGGGAAGTGTGTGTGTGTGTGTGTGTGTGTGTGTGTGTGTGTGTGTGTGTGTGTGTTGGGGGGGGGGTGAGGGGGTGGAAAATTGTAGAAATTGACCAAGAGACGGATACAGCAAACAGAATCAGATGAATGTTGGTTGCCATTCTTATGAGGAGATGAAGAGACTTGCTCAGGACAGAGTGGGATGGAGAGCTGCATCAGACCAGTCACCGAACTGAAGACTACAACAAGGGGAAGGCCCATCAGCAGTGCCTCAAAGAGCCCACATGATCAGCACAGTAGTCCACTCCTCCGATCAACGAAGTCAGATAGGAAGGTGGAGGCCACTGACCATATTTTGGAAACGCGACTTCACGATGCGAATTATGCATGACTGGAATCGCTATGTCCAAATTAAATAAATGTCAAGCTGCTTTGTGCTGCAAGAACAATAAAAATTTTTTCACGACATACCACAAGCGACGATTGTAATTTGCATTTTTCAATGTAATTTCGCTCTTTATAACAAGTTCTGAGTCAATAAATCATGTTTACCGTGCCTTACATTATCAGTTATCCCTTTCTAAATTTTCTCTATTTTACACCGCAAATGCCCCATCTTGTCCGCACGCAACATTCAGAATTCCTATACCCCCACCCAAAAAATAGGTCTCAGTCTGAGACGGTTAACGTCAATGTTCAAAGTGCTTCAGATTTCTTGGACGTATTTGCAATTCGATTATAATAGACTAGTTGCCGTTCCAGAGTAGTTTATTAACTCTCCAACCAAGATTTGTTTTATCTGAAAATAGAATTTCTCTGGTTGCTGTTGAAAGAAGGCTGTCTACCGTCTTCCCTAGTTTTTTAACTTTGTAATTTATCTAAGTTCACTAGACGGGCTTTTTTGCTGAACGAGAACCCTTTTCGTTCAGAGGCATGAGGAATAGCATTTCATTTCATGTTTTTTAGATGTTAGTTTCTGTAAGATTGTTGGGATTTTATTGTGCTAATAATTTATCATTGTGTCTATGATTGTGGCAAGATGAACGGTTTGTCTGTGACGCAACTGCCCCTGTGAGAATGTGTACTTTCTTTATTCTCTATGTGCATGTATGAGAATCTTTTAGCATAGTCTGAGTATGTATGAGAATTTTCGTCGTCGGCAAGTGGCTGCGCACTTTCCATCTCTGGCTTTGCGTCGATAGGTAGTCGTTACCAACCTCTGCTGCTGATGCTACCAAATAGGTTCCTCCACCCTTTGGTTACAAGTTGGGTTGGCAACGCCCACTAGCGAGCATCGACAGGACGCGCGAGTGTAAGCTCTCCCCACCACCTCGATTTTCCTGGGTTTTAACGATTTCCGGTGGTGGCGGGGACTGGCTGGCCGACTTCGACACTCTGTGGCTGTGCTTCGACCTGGTAAGATGTTCTGACTTTCTTTCTTCCCTTGAGGTGGTTTGTTAAAGTTAGACTCATTCATTTTTCGGAATAAGTTTCTCCATCATGTATGGAAGTGTACACAATTTCATTCCAGTGATTTTGCTTAGGTAAACGTAGTGAATATGTAACTAATTCGGATGAGAATTGTTAACCTTTGTGAGACTAGATGGCAGTGTACGAACTTGGTTTAATTTCTTTCTAGCTTTGTGGGATGCAACTAATGTGCACGAATATTTTTATTCTGTGTATTGCATGTGAAATATTCTTTTCCGTTTTCACCTTCCGCCAGTGATATGTATCTTCCTGATTTCTCCTCTCCGTCTATTTTAAGTTGTTGTTTCGTTTCCAAACTTGTATTTTACATTCATACTCCCCAGTAAATTCTCTTCTAGCCTTGTACGATCCTCTTTATTAGCTTGCTCATGAAATACTGCGTATTTCTAGGGGCTGCATGCCGTATTTCTTAGTTGATTTACTCCAACTTTGAATTTATTCCACTTTAAAACTTTTATCCATTGTGTTGGAACCTGCGACTGTTTCTTGAAAGAGGTTTCAGAAATTACTGCAACCAGTCACCTTTTGTTTCTTCTTAATGAAGATTTATTTAAACCATTACCAGTTTCAAGCTGCCTAGCAGCTCATCATCAGATGGTATACATTTATTGCAAATTACATTTGTAGCACATAACTATACAAATGTAATTTGCAATAAATGTATACCATCTGATGATGAGCTGCTAGGCAGCTTGAAACCGGTAATGGTTTAAATAAATCTTCATTAAGAAGAAACAAAAGGCGACTGGTTGCAGTAATTTCTGAAACCTATTTACTCCACTTTTCTAATTTTTGAAGACTGGACTTGGTCCATCCGTGTAAAACCTTCCCAATCGCGTCTAACTGTATTTCTTTGGCTTCCTTATGATATCCACATGGTTCCGAACTCCGACTTCAAGGGTTTATAGCTACTCATTTGAGTTCTCGCCACTGCTCACATGCCAGTGCTTTACTATTGTGTATTCTTATATTGTGTATTCTTACTTCGTAATCTATGATTCCGTTGATTTTTGTTGAAATGAATACGACATTTAGGCACTTCGCTTTCAGACACGTGCCGTGTGTCTCAGCAATTCTGCATGCTCGCGGTTTGATTTAAATGGAAATTAATGTCACTATTATCGCGTACCATCTCAAGTAAAGAAGGACAGACCAGAGGCACCTACGAAGTTTATTTTCCTTGTGTTGTGTGGTACATCCTGGTTCGCCGCGGTGGAGTAGCCGAGCGGTCTAAAGCGTCTCTCTGCGGAGCGCGCGGTTGCTCGCCGTGGAGGTTCGAGTCCTCCCTGGGGCATGGTTGTGTGTGTTGTCCTTAGGTTAGTTTACCTACGTTTAAGTAGTTTGTAAGCTAGGGACTGTAGACCACGTAGTTTTGTCCGATAGATTTACAAACATTTGAACATCCTGGTTCTCTGAATTTTGCCTACGATTGCGGCGCCTGCTTCTGCTTCGTATCAGCACGCTGAGTTAGATGAGTTTCGCTTAGTTTCACACGTGTGAGTGGCTGAATGCTTGTCGATTGTAAATCCTTCCACAGACGATGTTCAGTTCAGATTACCTTAAGTTAGTAGTTCAATGAGATGCATTTTTATTGTTTAAGAAAATTGGTTCCCCCATTTGCTCATATTTGAACTGAATAAATAATTGATTGTCAGTAAAACTTTATCCTACTTATGAATATTAGTTAAAGAATACCTTCCCTTTTTTATTTAATGTTGTTTTTCACCAGTGTTGAGAACAAATTCAGATGCATATTATCATATTTTTAATTCTGTTGCGCCATGTTAAATGTTTTTGTTCGGGGTGGCTTGTATATTAATGATTGTGTGTAATTTCGTGATCTATGACGTATGTTGTCCACCGTCTCTTTGTCTTCCTGCTGCTAAAGTAAAGTTTGAGTCAGTTCTAAATTCTGGACCAGGGAACAAGATTCTGTTGCAGGAAGTAGTCAGTAGTTCACGTGAATCCCTTAGCTGGTTTTACGTCCAGAGTTATATGTCTAAAGTAAGCTTTTTAACTGACTCCTTTCAGCTGGAGTTAATTTCACGATTAACGGTGGTCTTTCACTGTGCGCACCGCACCATTGGTGGGAAGACGTTTTTATAGTCCAGTCAAAGTAGGTCCAATTTTGACGTTTAGAGGAAAAAAATACGAATAAGCTGGATTTTTACACAGATTTTTCTTGTATCTTTGTAAACAACATACTAAAAATCCCCACTGATCGGGCTGGAGCTTCGTCCGTTATATTGGAAAATGGCGGCAAAGAATCACATTTTCGCATTTTTAAGGAAAACGGTTGGATTTATGAGAAAATTACTTAAGTGGAAAATTAAAGGGGACAAAATTATCTACAAAAACGGTCCAATACACTTTCTTCATAGGATTAACGGTTTTCTCACAATTGACCTGTATTCACACGTAATTAAGAAACAGCGCTGCGCTACATCTTGCAAATCTAGTCGGACAGACGCTGATGAAGAGTATTTTTGGGAAAAGGGTGAAAGATGTGAAACTGAAACGTTCTAATCGTGTTCTGCCATCTGCTGCTATGAACTGTGCAGTAAATGTTCAGACACATCCATACCAGTTAATCCTCTGTTTTTGTTCCAGAGAATATCCATCGACAAAAGAAGTGGTGATGAAATGAAACTATACTTCGAATATGAACTAGCATCATATCCACTTTCTTCGTTTACTGAACGTAGAATGCGCAGGACACAAAAGTGTTCGCTTTACACTATTTTTGAATCTGTAAAGAATGAAAACCTTAATATGGAAAATTGTGTTTATGTGACTGAGGGTGGTTTCTAACTGCACCGTGTAATTTGGTTGCAAGGGGAAACACTCAGTGATATTTGTGGAAAACATCTCTCTTTCATTCATAATCACTACGGACCTAACACTATTGTTAAAGACAACAGAACGGCGAAGGACAGCTATTCTGAGCCACGGCGAGGTGGCCGAGCGCATTGAGGCGCCAAGCTCCGATGAGCGAAGCCGTCCCCCGTCGGGAGACCGAATCCCCCTGGGCATGGATGTTTCTGCCGTCTTTAGTATAAGTTAGTTCATAAGTAGTTTGTAAGTTTATGGACTGATGACCCGGCAGTTAAGTCCCTTAAATTTCGCAAACATTTGAACATTTGAGTGCTTTTATGAAGCATTCAGTGGAACTGGTTGTCAGCGAAACGATGATCATTCCATGCAAACAAAATGCAACTCATATCCCTTCTATCTAAAAAAAATCCTTGAACAGGATGATATCAAAGTGAGACAAACTAAGGACGATGGCGATACTTTAATAGTTCAGACAGCAATTTATATAACAAGTTGCAACCAAACTAATCAAGTTGTAGTTGTAGTAGAGGAAGTTGGCTCATTGGTTTTAACTGTGGCATTAACTCCGCCTCAGAAAGATATTATCTTCCTTAAACCAGGAAAAGAAAACAAGGCACAAACATTATACTCATCACAGGAACTGCAAGGAAATGAGGAACTCCAAGTACATATATTGTTCCTTGATGCCTTCAGCGGATCTGACACCACATCGTCAGTATCATGAAAGGAAAAAAGAAAACCATGGAAGTACTGAAGAAATGCAAATATTTGATACGTGCTGCGTTAGTGTTGAAGTTTCCCAGTGCATATTTGAGGTCGGCTGTCAGTGGTTTATGGCTCTGTATGGGGCTTGCGTCAACCAAATGTCTCTTAACACGTCGCGTTACCACTGTTTCATAGCCTCAGCGACCAGAAATAAAGTGAACCTTTCATCATTTCTGCCAATAGAGGAGGCCGTCAGGTAACAGTGTCCCATCAGGTTGTAATGTATATGGCCTGTAATGTCTCGCTTGTTTGGATTAATGAAGGATACGATACCATATTTGGTCGTAGTATTATACCCTAATATTTCATGTTTATATTATATAAGCATTTTATGGCGCTTCTGGCAAGTCACATTGATTATCACTTTCATTGCTTGGATCTTTTAATGAACTACATAACTTAATTATTGAAAGTCGTAAGCATAGTGTTGGACAATCATGTATTGTTAATGAAATCATTAACTGACAATATCTGAGGTCCACTATAATGAATTGAGCGTACTGTAATACTTTGCTGACTGTAGAATTGATTAGTTGCTTTAACAATTTTAAATAATGTAAACATATATTAATACTACACTAATTGTTGTTTACTTACGAACTTTTGTATTTTTTTGTTTTGATATGAAAAACTTATTACATTTGTCATGATTTTGTGTATCCTTACGTAGAGCAAGATTTATTTATGTTTCAGGAACAAATTGTTTTATATTAAATATTTTATCTTCCGTGTTCTAGAATGTTCTAGAATACTATGGCAGTATTAATACGCGCAAATTGGCGCGTTTGCAATCAGTCTTAGATGAGTAATAACTTAATCTTGAGACAGTATGGAGGGGAGTTGTCAGTCAAAGTGTAGTCATTACGTTGTTAACATGCAGTCTTATTTTTGTTATTATGTAACAAGCAGTCTTAAAGTTGTACTTTTATTTGTGCTTCATCAAGAATGAAAAATAAATATATTTTAAATGAAAAGTGTCACGTGTGTAGTTTCCTGGACGCATAAGAATCCGTCGTCTTAATGTTGGCATATTTATTTAAAGGCAGGCGAGCAATTAAAACATCCACCACTGAACAACCGACAGATGAAGGTGAAGTATTCATAATGTGGCTTCAGTGTAAGTCCATAAAATACGTTACAAGGTGTAGTTGTGGATGAGTGTTGCAAAGTCCGCTGAGGTGTGAGGGTGGAGAAAATCTGTTAACGTTATACTTCCAGTCACTGCTCTACTTCCTCCCGTCCTAGATTGCCTGCTGAAGCTAAAAAACCTGCAAACGTTTAAAAGGTTGTGGATCTACCTATAGTTGTAGGAAGGCTGCCCTGAAGTGCTCCAAAATATGCAACTTCTGTCGAGATGTCTCTTGCCTCAACAAATGTTTCAAACCTTCATTTCAAGAAGACGACAGTGAAACACCTACATCTGAAGGTAGCGGCGTAACACCAGATCAGGATCCAGACGATCAGGGAGGTTGCAACAGTGAGTCAGAGGACGATGACTGCTAAGAGTTCTGTGACTATACGCATGTAATATTGTGTAATATGTGTTTACTTCATCAAAAAACGTTGAATAAACTTCTGTGTGTCATGTCATACTTTTTCTAAAGCAATTACAGAAATGGAATTCGCATTATTATAGGTCAGTATAGACAAATATCATCGTTTTGAACGTGAACCGTTAATCCTCTAAGAAAAGTACATAGGATCTTTTTTGTAGAAAATTTTGTCCTCTTTAATTTTGTACTCAAGTAATTTTCTCATAAAACCAACCATTTTCCTTAAAAATGTGAAAATGTAATTCTCTGCCGCCATTTTACAATATGGCGGACGAAGCTCCAGCCCAATCGGTGGGGACGTTTAGTATGTTGTTTACAAAGACATAAGCGTCATCTGTCCAAATATCCAACTTATTCGTAATTTTTTCCTCTCAAAATCCTAATTTGACTATCAGCTGCAGTGCCCGGCATGGCCCGCGCGGTATTCAACGTTTTCCACACACAGTTACTGACCTGGTTCTGTATTCACTCCAGTCTTCCATTCTTCGTCTCCTCACGCCACTCTCTTTCTCCTCTCCACTCTCCCTGTCCATCTGATCATCACCTCCTTTCCTTTCTGTGTCTGCTCCTCCTACATCTACATCGACATACATACTCTGCAAATCACATTTAAGTGCCTGGCAGAGGGTTCATTAACCACTTACGTAACCTTTCTCTACCGTTCAATTCTCTAACAGCACGCGGGAAGAAGGAACACCTAAATCGTTCCGTTTTCGATCTGATTTCTCATATTTTATTGGGATGGCCTTGTCTTCCTATTTAGGTGGGTGCTAGCAAAATATTTTGACATTCAGAAATAAACATCGGAGATTTAAATTTCGAAAATAGATCTCACCGCAACTAATAACGTCGTTCTTTTAATGATTTCCAGCTCAAATCGTGCAAAATTTCCGTGACAGTTTCCCCCCGTAACATAACAAAACAAAACGAGCTGCCCTTCTCTGAACTTTCTCAATGTCTTCCGTCAGTTCCACCTGGTAAGGGTCCCACAAGGGGCAACAGTACTTCAGGAGAGAACGCGCAAGTGTGATGTAGGCAGTCTCTTTGGTGGAGCTGGTGCATCTTCGAAGCGTTCTGACAATGAAACGTGACTTTTGTGTATCTTTCCCCACAATATTTTCTGTGTGTTCTCTCCAGTCTAAGTTGTTCGTAATTCAAACTCCTAGGTATTTAATTGAATTTACAACCTTAAGGTTTGACTGACTTAATATTTCTTTTAGTGGTCATGTGTATTACTTCACACTTTTCTTTATTTAGTGTCAATTGCCAATTTTCGCACCATCCAGAAATTTTGTCTAAATCGCTTTGCAGTTGCTTTTGATCCTCTGTTGACTTCACTAACCGATAAACGACAGCATCATCCGCGAACAATCTAAGGGAGCTATTCATATTATCTCCTAAATCGTTTATAAACAGGAGGAAGAGTAGGGGACCTATAACGCTTCCCTGTGGAACGCCAGATATCACTTCTGTTTTACTCGATGACTTACCGTCAATTACAACGAACTGTGTTCTTTCTGATAGGAAATCGTGAATCCAACCGCACAATTGTGGAGATATTCCATAAGCACGCAAGTTCATAAGAAGCCGCTTGTGGGGTACACTGTCAAAAGCCTTCCTGAAATCCAGAAATGTGGAATCGATTTGAGATCCCTTGTCGATGGCACTTAACACTTCATGTGAATAACGGGCAAGCTGTGTTTCGCAAGAGCGATACTTTCTGAATCCGTGTTGTCTACTGGTTAATAGGTCGTTCTCTTCGAGGTAGTTCATAATATTCGAACAAAGTATATGTTCCAAAATCCTACTGGAAATCGACGTCAATGAGATGGGCCTGTAATTTTGGGGATCACTCCTATTGCCCTTCTTGAATATTGGAGTAACTTGGGCAACTTTCCAATCTTTGGGTACGGATCTTTCGCTGAGTGATAGCTAAGTACGGAGCTATTGCATCAGCATACTCTGAGAGGAATCTAGTTGGTATACAATCAGGCCCGGAAGATTTATTTTTGTTTAGTGACTTAAGTTGTTTTACTACTCCAGGAACATCTACTTCTAAGTTTCGCATGCTGGCAGCTGTTCTTGGATTGAATACTGGAGTGTTCACTTCGTCTTCTTTGGTGAACGAATTTCGGAAAGCGTAGTGTTTCGTATTGTTGATTTACTGATTTGACTAGTAACTCGATAACACTCCAAATTGAATGTTATAAATTCTATGAGATAGGAAGTATAAAACGATTTCCCTTATGTGCACTGCTTTTAAAGAAGACGTAACTGTATAATATGGTCGCCGTGTTAAGTCTTCTTTAGAAATCTTGTAACCGTGCAATATTTAGGCATCGTAGACTTCGATATAATCCAAGCTTCTGCAGGTCAAGGGAATTCCTTGTATTAATTAATTTGATTTATTATTTTGAATGCGTTTAAAATAAAATACGTAAACAGCATGTTGCCTTTCACAACATATTCTATTTGAACACCGTAAAATACAAATAATCACAAAAAATATTCAAATGTTTGTAGATCTATGGGACGTAACTACGCTAGTCAACAGTCGCTAGGCTTACAAACTATTTAAACTAATTTACACTGCTGTTGTTGCGGTCTCAAGCCCAGAAACTGGTTTGATGCAGCTCTCCACCCTGCGCTATCCTGAGCAAGCCTCTTCATCTCCTCGTAAGAACGGCACCCTACATCCATCTCTTAGACTCACTCAGAGATTTTTACCCCATACACTTCCATCCAACGCTAAATTCACGATTTCCTGATGTTTAAGAATGTGTCCTATTCGTCGATCCCTTCTTTTTGTCAAGGTATGCCAAAAATTCCTTTTCTACTCAATTGTGTTCAGCACATCTTCATTAGTTACGCGATCCACCCACCTAATCTTCAGCGTTCTTCTGTGGCACCACATTTCAAAAGCCTCTATCCTCTTCCTGTCCACACTGTTTATCATCCATGTTTCACTCCCATACACGGAAACACTCCACACAAATGCCTTCAGAAAGGACTTTCTTACACTTAAATACAATTCGATGTTTAAAAAAAATCTCTTTTTCAAAAACGCTTTTCTTCCCATTGGCATTCTGCATTTTGTATCCTCTGTTCAGCGGCCATCGCAGATTATTTTACTGCCCAAGTAACAAAACTCTTCTACCACCTTTATTGTTTCGTTACCTAATATAATACCTTCAGCTTCGCCCGATTTTCTTAGACTGCACTCCACTACCCTTGTTTTTCCCCTGTTAATGCTTATTTTATATGTAACTTTCAATACACTGTCCATTCCGTTCAACTGCTCTTCCAGGTCTTTTGTTGTCTCTGACAGAATTAAAATGTCATCGGAAAAACCCTATGTTTTTATTTCTTCAGTTTTATTCTTTCTTTCCTTTATAGTTTGCTCCATGTAAAAATTGAATAGCATTGGAGAAAGGCTACAACCCTGTCTTAATCCCTGCCCAGCCTCTGCATCTCTTTCATGCACTTCAGCTCTGGTAATTGTCGTCTGGGTTTATTACAAGTTGTAAATAACCTTCCGTTTCCTATATTTTACTCCTGCTGATTTCTGAATTTGAATGAGTGTATTCAATTAACATTGTGAAAATCTTTCTCCAAATCTATAAAAACTAGATATGTAGGTTTGCCTTTCCTTAATCTATGTTCTAAGATAAGCCGTAAAGTGAGTATTGCCTCCCATGTTCCTACATTTTTCCTCAATCCAAAGTGATCTTCCCTGAGGTCAGATTCTACCAGATTTTCCATCCTTCTGTAAATAATTCTTGTTAAAATTTTGCAACTATGACTTATTAAATTAATGTTTATGTAATTTTCACATCTGTCGGCGCCGGCTCTCTTTGAAAGTGGGATTATTACATTTTTCTTAAAGTCTGAGGGTATTTCCCCTGTGTCATACATCTTACGAACTAGGCGAAATAGTTTTGTCGTGGTTGGCTCTCCCAGAGATTTCAGTAGTTTTGAGGGAATGTTATCTACTCCAGGGGCGTTGTTTTGACTTAGGGCTTTCAGTGCTGTGTCAAATTCTTCTCTCAGTATAGTATCTCTTATTTCATCTTCATCTGTTTCCTCTTCCCTGACCACAATATTGTCTCGAAGTTCATTTCCTTTATAGAGCTGATCTATATATTCTTTCCACCATTCAGCTTTCCCGTCTTTGCTGAGGACTGGTTTTCCATCTAATTCTTTATATTTGTAAAGCTGCTTTTCTTGTCACCAAATATCTCATTTATTTTCCTGTAGGCTGTATCTATTTTTCTCCTATTTAAACATTCATCTACATTCCTGCATTTGCCTTCTAGCCACTCCTCGTTAGCCATTTTGCACTTCCTGTCAATCTCATTTCTTAGTCGTCTGTACTCCATTTTGCCTGTTTCATTTACTGCATTTTTATATGTTCTCTTTTCTTCAATTAAATTTAGTATTTCCTGTGATATCAAAAGATTTTCTGTAGGTCTTGCGTTTCTACCTATTTTGTCCTCTGCTGGCTTCACTATTTCATCTCTGTGTTACCCATTCCTCCTCTACTGTTTTATTCTCCCCCGTTTTTGTCAATTGTTGCCTAAAGTTCCCTCTTAAATTCTTAAGAACTTCAGCTTCCCTTAATTTATCGAAGTTCCTACCTTTCTGCAGTTTTTTTCAGTTTCAGTCTACAGTTCAAGACTAACAAGATATGGTCGGAGTCTATTTCTGCCACTGGGTAAGTCTTGCTGTTTAAAACTTGGTTCTGGAATCTACGCCTTACCATTTATAAGTTAGTATTTCATCTTTTTAGAACTGAAAGCGTTGTAGAAGACATCATAAGGCATACCATCAGATGGATTGGTAAACGACATAGTGAAGCCAACTATTCGTGAGATCGTGACTGTAAAGGCACTATAGTAAAAGAAATTGGGACCTTTGTGAGGCAATATTTCTAAGCCTGTAACATGTTACATGTGGACGACATAAAAATATCAGGACGTCGAAATTTTGCAACAGTTCTGGGTAAATGGCTGCAATAATCATTCTCGTTAGGTGTTTGTGTGTTTCTCCGGCGTTTCTAATGACAAGCAGATAAGAATTCGATCAGAGTGAAGATCTTTTATAAATAATATTTATTAAACTAAATATAAACTAAGCTCCGTCGGACAGGCCGCGAGAGGCCCACTGGGTACTGACCGGCCGCCGTGTCATCCTCAGCCTGAAGGCGTCACCGGATGCGGTATGGAGGGGGACGTGGCAGCGCCCCGCACTCCCGGCCGCTAAGTCAGTCTTCGTGACCGCAGCCGCTACTTCTCCATCAAGCAGCTCCTCAGTTGGCCTCACAAGGGCTGAGTGCGGCCCACTTGCCAACAGCGCTCGGCAGACTTGGACGGTAACCCATACAAGTGCTAGCCAAGCCCGTCAGTGCTTAACTTCGGTGATCTATCGGGAGCCGGTGCATCCACTGTGGCACCGCAGTTGGAAAATAGTATTGACAACTTTTTAAAATTATTATCACCTCAAATTAATAATTAACACAATGGGAAGTCGTTTTATTACAGTTTTTACCCTCTTGGTTTCTTAAAAACGGCACTTACGTGACGACGAAATTGCGGTGTGAATGCGCCCTCTGACGCGAAATAAGGAGTCTCGCCCACTGGAGGGTTGAACAACATTAAATAAGGCGACTAATCTTAGCAGGCACAGCTCAACAGTCCTCGCAGAGGTACAGCGCCATCTACAAGAAAAGGTTCCCGGTTACTATCGATAGGCGCTGTACCTCTCTGGTTACATGTAACGTCTTTGGACTCTTTTTGCTCTCGTAGTTTGCCGAAGCTAGAGTTGTGCGCCTTACGGGGCGGCAACCTTGTCGGCCCCAATGTTGTTGCGGTTGCGGATACGGCAGGCGCTGGTCTCGCGTCGGAACTGTTGGGCTGCTGCCGCAACACTAATGAATATCACCATTTCTCCTAGAAGCTACAGTAAAGATACCTATATCCTTAAATTACTGTCTGCGGGGTGATCTTGCATGGACACCAGCAATTATTCTGATTCCACGAAAACACGCTTTTGTCCAATGAATACCTTTTTACTCAATGTTTAATTGCCCCAGAATATGATGCGATACAAAAGCAATGAATGAGAAGAGGCAAAGTAAACTAATTTACCGAGATGTATATCACCAAACTTTGTGACCTTCAGATCTTCAATGTTTTTCTTCGATTTCAATTCCTCATCAGAGGAAAAAACGCCTAAAAATTATAGCCGCGGTGGAGTAGCCGAGCGGTCTAAGGCGTCTCGCTGCGGAGCGCGCGATTGCTCGCCGTCGGAGGTTCGAGTCCTCCCTGGGGCGTGTGTGTGTGTGTGTGTGTGTGTGTGTGTGTGTGTGTGTGTGTGTGTGTGTGTTGTCCTTAGGTTTCTTTACCATAGTTTAAGCAGTTTGTAAGCTACGTACTGATGACCACGCAGTTTGGTCCGATAGATTTATACAAACATTTCATTTCATAAAAATTATAAATATTTTATACTAGCTACAGATTTCTGTTCAAAGTCCATATTTATTAAAGGTGTCATACAGTTTACTGCATGAAACTATACATACTGGGTTTTATCAAACTTTAATGAGAGTTCGTTTGCAGAGAACCGCTTCATAATTTTCTGAAAGACATCATTTACAATTTCATCAGTTAATTCCTGTTCGACAGGCGTGATAACTATACTTGTAACGTCAGCTAAAGGAACTACCTAAGCATCTTCGTGAATATAGAATGGCAAATCATTAATTTACCGGGTGATCAAAAAGTCAGTATAAATTTTAAAACTTAATAAATCACGGAATAATGTAGATAGAGAGGTAAAAATTGACACACATACTTGTAATGTCATGGGGTTCTATTAGAACCTAAAACAAAAGTTCAAAAAATGTCCGACAGATGGCGCTTCATCTGATCAGAAAAGCAATAATTAGCATAACAAATTAAGACAAACCGGAGATGATGTTCTTTACAGGAAATGATCAATATGTTCACCATCATTCCTCAGTAATATAGGTGTAGTCGAGGAATAAACAGCACTGTAAAGCATGTCGGGAGTTATGGTGAGGCATTGGCGTCAGATGTTGCGTTTCAGCATCCCTAGAGATGTCGGTCGATCACGATACACTTCCGCCGCGGTGGAGTAATCGATCGGTCTAAGGCGCCTCGCTGCGGAGCACGTGGTTGCTCGCCGTCGGAGGTTCGAGTCCTTCCTAGGGCACAGGTGTGTGTGTTGTCCTTATGTTAGTTTGCCTTAGTTTAAGTAGTTTGTTAGCTACGGACTGATGACCACGCTGTTTGGTCCGATAGATTTACAAACATTTGAACATTTTGATACACTTGCGACTTGAGTTAACCCACAAAGCCAATAATCGCACGGACTGAGGTCTGGGGCCTGATGACCACGCTGTTTGGTCCGATAGATTTACAAACATTTGAACATTTTGATACACTTGCGACTTGAGTTAACCCACAAAGCCAATAATCGCACGGACTGAGGTCTGGGGACCTGGGAGGCCAAGCATGACTACAGTGGCGGCTGAGCACACGATCATCACCAAACGACGCAAGCAAGAGAAGAGATCTTTCACACGTCTAGCAATTTTTTTTTTGTTCTAATAAAAACCCATATCATTCCAAGCATGTTTGTCAATTTTTACCTCTCTATCTCCATTATTCAGTGATTTATTAAGTTTTCAAATTTATAATTACTTTTTGATCATTCGGTATATTAAGAACAGCAAAGGATCCAAAAGCGAACCTTGTGGGAGCACATTTTGATAGTTCCCCAGTTACACGAATTAGCTGTTTCTTGCATATTACGTGAACTGCTTGTTTCAACTTTCGGCACTCTTCCAGGTAGGAGAAAGTCGGGTAAGATAGCGACATTAATGTATATCACATTTTTTCTGGCCCTTACGTCGAAATCAGATTCTTCATTTCTGGAAAAACAATTGCTTCATTTATTTCCTTTGTAATAAAAAAGCTCTTAAACGTTTTCTTAGGCTGAAGATTTTTAGCTAGACCAGTTTTTGTTAATGACAGTACCATTCGTCGGCTTGCCCTACAGGTAGGGTAAGATGACGAAATGAGCATTGTATTCAGATAATAAAATCTTCTATTGCTGCTTATCTACTTATCAAAAGAGATACAAACACAACATTTCTCCTTTGCAACCCTGCAACTTAAGCCCGTACACTGAGCAGATCCTACTTCATCAACATGTTTTTTACCTAGTGACATAAGGCAGCTTCCGGGAAGTTGATCTACCTGCATAATTCGTCATCTTAACCGCAGACGACATTTTGGATGCAGAAAATCTTACAAAATAAAGTCATTAAACCGTTATGAAAACATCACTAAAGCCACAAGGCTTAAGAGGAATCAACTCATATTCATTAATACGAAAGTATTACTTGCATGAAACTTATTTAAACCGCAGGAAAAATTGTTACAGAGACAGCATCCACTTCCGAGCCTCTTTTGTCAACAAAACAAAATGACGAAGCGGTTCTGTTTCAACAGACATGCCTACAGAGTGCGCTAAGGAAGCAATTCCATAGTGCACGTTGCAATCTGTAGAGCTATCGCAGAAATTCACAATTCGTCATCTTAGACTCATTGTCAACTTACCCGAACTTCCCCTAAGTATGATTTAAGCCATCTGTGTACTACCCCCAAACATACCACAACACTTAATCTTATCAAGAAGAATTTCATGATTTACACAGTTAAAAGTCTTTGAGAGATCGCAAAAGATCCCAACGGGTGATGTCCGGTTATTCAGAGCATTTAATATTTCAGCAAGGCGAACTGGCCTCAGAGACGACTGTGGGGTCAGATACAGCCAGCTGCTTCCAGTCTACGATGTGCGTATCGATACACAGAGGCCAAGCTCTCCACTGCAGTGGGCTGCCCCTGCAACAAGTAATTCTTGTTTGTGTTGCTATTTACTGCCAGAATAACGGGACACGTTTGTGGGTTGCTGGGATACGAAGCAGGGCGTTCGCCTATTGAGTATGTTTCCCGGTACACCGTCATGCCATGGAGGTTGCGTTTCAACAGGAGCCGCTCCAAGGCCGCTATAGCAACGACATATCTACTACATAACAGTGTGTGTAGTGGGACGGATTATTGTCTCCACTACTATCTTATGTCAGCTCAGTTTCGCAGAAGATTATGTTTATATTTTATGTTTTTAAATGATTTTTATGTAAATGTTGTATGTTATGCAATTCTTAAAAGAGTTTTGTATGTTTCTTGTGTTTCATGTGCTGTGACGGCGATTAAACCAAAGAGAGCAACATCTTCGACGCCGAGCTCAAGGAATAAACATCTGGCCACTTCAAGTCGCGGGTCGACGGCCACGAGGCAAGAAGATGCTGGTCTCTGCGGTTGTCGTCGCGGATATTGATATTATTATAGACACTTTCGTGGAAAATCAAAAAGACCATAAAATCCGTCTCTATGTAACTGTCGTTGAGTCATGATCTGTATTGTGAGAGCAATAAATGTCATTGTGTCTCGAAAGTTAACCAAGTGTCAACAATAATTATTTTGATATTTATAAAAATTTTACAAGATATATATTCATTTATAGGAACTGAAGAATTATTTACTGTCAAACTATTTTACAATTTGAAAGAAGACATTTACGGAAAGTTATTTTGTTTGACAGATAAAGCAAGAAGACTTTTATCAATTTTTAGTATTTTAATAAATAGATCTTATATAGCAATCGATCACCAGTGAACAGGACTTGTAATATCTGTCTATAGCAACCAGAACAACTACGAACTTCTGTTTGATAGTTCTATCTTTAAGGGAACTTTAAAACATTTATTTCAAAGTGACAGTTTAAAGAAGTGCAAACCTAGAATCATATGCTTCTTCTATCTGCGCAAGTATCTGTCATTGAAATTTCACAATACAGGAAGAGTATATTAATTGGAATTCTTTTTTCTTGTTTACGAGCGGACGACTTTCGGATCCTGAAGTCTAACACGGCACATAAAAAATTTGGTATTTAGTCCCATGCAAGAGGTCGCACAGTGATGTAATTTTGAGGGTCCTTTGTTTGATGGTACGTAAGAAGGGGAAACCAGTATTGAACTACTCGGTGCCATCTTTAAAATCCGTTATATACATAAAGTCCTCTTCATTAACAAATGTTTGCAACAGTAAATAAATTGCACCACTTATCAAAACGATTGTCAAAATAGGAAATTCATAAATAGCCAGTCAAAATGTTTAAATGTTTCTATAGTCTATGGCACTTAACTACGGGGTCATCAGTCCCTAAGCTTACAAATTACTTATGAACTAGCTAACACTAAGGACGGCACAAATATCCATGCCGGAGGGGGGATTCGAACCCCCGACCGTAGTGTTCGTGCAGACCACAGTACCCTCGGCCACCGCGGCCGCCAAACAGCCAGTCAGTTGCAACAATAGTAGTAAAATAACGATGACTTAGATTTCGACGGATATTAACCTGTTTTTCTTTTTCTTTTTTTTTTCAGAAGCACATGTGATACCCAGAGACGATGAGACAGTATAAATTAAAAATTCATAATCATCATGTCTGATATATGCATCATACCAAGCTTGTTGTCCAAGACATTTTGAAATACAGTTATTAGAATGAAACTGGTCGTTACTATAGTTGCATATCACAGTAGTTGAAGTATCCCTACTATCTATCAGCGCATTTGGAGGCGTTCACGCGCACTGGTGGGAAGCGGAGAGCGTGGATACCAGGACTGGTGGCGCACGCGCCGTGGAACGTAAACGTTTAGTGCCTGAAGTATCCGAGGGGAGGACTTACACTGAAATCTGTAAAATAGACATTTTGTACTGGTGATGATTCTCAATCTTGTAGTGTCTCTTTATAAACCACATTTACGGGAATTTATAAAGTACTAGTTGAAAACCCGACGTTGCCTGGGTATTTATTCATTCCAGACTTGAGTTAGTCTCTTCTCTCTCTCTGTTCGTCTCCTCCTTCACTTATGTTTATCATCCTCCCCCTCTATTGCAGACCATTTCTTCCCAACTCTCTGCCTACCAATCTCCCCTTCTCTCTCTGTTCACCACCCCCACCTCCCCCGTCTTCTCCTGTACCTTTGTCTGTCCGTTTCCTCCTTCCCCTTCCACTGTTCATCTCCTTTCACCTGTCAGTCACCATCTCGCCTCTCTCATTCTCCTCTCCCCCTCTCTCTGTCTGTGTCCTCCTGTCCCCTCTCTTTGTCAGTCTCCTCCCTCTCCTTTATGTCCGTCTCCTCCTCCACCTATACTTCTCCCTCCTAGATGTGAAAACATACATAAATGCGAAAAGTTTCATGTTGACTGGCCAAACTGTGTCAAAGCCCCAAGGTGTCCTCCGCCATGCTAAACTCACTGGCTTGCAGATTAAATCTCCTTCATGAAAACGTACATTTATGTGCTGCCTTTCATGTTGGCCTGTCAAACAATTTGGATGTTTGTTGTAACGTACTCTTCGCCATACACTTACGGAAGCTTAACAAAGAGTATTCCATTTATTAATTCGGGGTATAAGTTATCTTCATTGCACATTTCATTCAATTCCGTCCAGATCAGAGGCGCCGACTTTTGAAAATCAGTGTGGGTGCTCTATATCACGGTTCACAAATGTTCGAAACCAATCCTCCTGAAAATCATGTTCATGCATTTTTGAATGAGCACTACTTAATAAACGTAAATAGGCAGTTGTCTGGCCTTTTAAAGATAGAAGTAAGATGGAGGAGGACGAAAAGGAAAGCATGGCTGTATTAGGACACTACAATAAAGCGATCTAATTGGCCGAAGTGGATATTTCGGTATAAGTAACACCCCAAAACCTCTACACGACCAATGAAATAATTTTTCACTGTACACTAATCTAATACTTTCTGTACGAAGCTATTCTTTCTGACAAAAGCGTTTGGTAGAACAACGACAGCAACGTTTAATGAAATCTTTGAAATATTTTGAGATTTTGAAGTCCGATATCAAATTTTTTTGGTCAATTCCAAGCAAGAGCTGTATACTTCTTCGAAACTTTCATCACTTCGAGATACCTTCATGACATTTCTGACACTATTAATGTTGTCCAAGGTTTTTTTAAGCCTGAGAGAAAAGCATTACAAATTTCAACTGAATATATAATTTTAACAACAAGAGAAGTGACAAAGATAAATGAAAATTGGTTAACTTTAGCATCACCGTCAGATTCTTCAAGCTAAATTCCTAAAAGAACACAATTAAATGTTCATAAACACGTACACCTCAAAGGTCAAAAGGACCGACGTGCTTCAGGATGAATGAAGTTAGCATAGCGGTTAAAACACGGACACTCATTAATACTCACTTGGGAACCCGCGTACAACTGATCATTTCTTTCACGTATCTCTCGCTATGGTCACGTTTTGCATTGCCTCTTGAACATAAGGTAGGTTTTGAGTTTTCCCGATTTTTTTTTAATTTACCCCAAAAAATTCTTGGGGGTGCACGAGCCCCGGAGCACCAACGAAGTCGACGTCCCTGGTCCAGCCGTTTCAGCGTGAAGGCGTAAGAAACGAATTAACTAATTGTAAACCACGCTCCGCCAGTCACCATAGGAAGTTAATTTCAGTATGCCTATAACCTTAGCAAGAGTGCCAGCAATGAGGTTTACTAAGTTTTATTGCAATCGGATATACGGTATGGCCGTGCATAAAATAGGAACAGAAAGACACACAACCATTAGTTTTTATATGTTATATTTATTTTCGAATTCGCATTAACACCATACGTTGTTAACAACAAATTCCTTCTGCTGGTGATTCGGTACGCTCAGTGTGCATCAAAGTTGACAGACAAAAAACCGTCATTTAAAAATGTGATTGAATTATGCTTTCCGCAGAAGCATATTTTTTTTTAAATTAGTTACTTTAAATTGCTTGCATAAAATTCACATGGTGTGAACAATATTTATGTCGTAAATGTTTCATTGATGATTATCATCCTGAAAAATGTAACGTAACTTCCAGAGAGAACTGTTAGAATTTTCAGAAATTTTATTTCATTCGAAACTTCGCCGAAATCTGAAAATTAGCTAGTCATGTTAATCAACTGAAATGATTGTAGGTAATCTGAATATATTAATACTACACTGATAAACTGAATTGTTTAATAATATTTAAAAATTTCATCAGGATCGGAATACAACTGTAGAATCTGACGAAGTGCATATGTAAAGTATCCTCCTCCATGTACCTTCCAAAACTTTGCGTGTCAGTGACCTTACTCTTGTTCTCGAGGTCAAGTGTCCAAAACGTCATGAAGATTTTAGGACGAATAAAGTGTCCTTATTCGCATGTCGCATGATACCACAGGTTTTCAACCATATAACTGTTTCTGACGTCATATCTCCTGAACTATATGTCTTAAGCAGTTCTTACCTCTACGTCAATTGTTACCTCACGGAAGGAATATGAGTAGCAAATTTGGTTAAAATCGGTACAGTGGTTTAGAAGCAGATGTCGCATGATGCAGCACTTTACCGAGCATTTCATTGTTTATCGTGTCATATCTTGCAAGCAATATGTTGACAAAGTTTAATCACGATCGGTCGAACGGTATGGCCGCGCATAAAATACGAACACACAAACATTCATTTTTATATATTAGATGATATCATTTACATCGAAATAATAGCTATTTTGTGAATCAGTGCCTCGAAATTTACCTAGTGAATAATAAGATTTTTATGTGAGTTTACCAAATACGGATTTGATGGTATGTAACTATTGACGAATTTGACATATTGAATTTCGTGTAGCTTTTGATCTAACATAAGTACCTTTGTGAAGTTATTACTACTGTTCGTTTGAGCACTTATATTTTAACAGTTGTTAGTTAGCATATTTTTACAACTGATGATGTAATATTTGTTTTCACCTTCCCTCAACCCTCCCCCCCCTTTTTATCCAGACATTGCATTTATTTATCATCGTTCTAAGAAAAATATTTATCTTGGTTCCAGAAGATCGTAGAGTAAATGAATTGTTTTTTAAATCTTTGACAAAATGTCGGCAATATATTTCTTTAACAGTTCCTTTCATAACATTAAAATAGAAATAGTCCTTTGAGGAAAACAGGTCGAAAAAACATGCAAGTTTACAAAGTCATTCTTTGATGCTTATAATTAACAAAATCTAAAAAAATATTTAATGACATGATATTACAATTCTTGACCATGAGAAACGATCCAAAATCGTTATTATAGGTCGATCCTCTGAGCAACTCTAACCAGTTTTGGAGAAAACCATTTTTTCAACAACAACAAAAAATAGTAATCTATATATTTCGAAAAATACTTAGTATTTTTAAATTTTTTGTACAATTGATTTTTTGACTTACCTCCTGCCATACTCAAGGTAAATAATAAGTTTAGAAGTATTTCTTAGCTATATGTCTAATAGTAACAAAGCAGTCGAGACTTATAAAATAGCACTCGATGATAATGTTACTACCTACAACTTGCTAATTTCATATTTTCCTATCGGAATTAACCGTATTTATTTATTGGAACTTTGTGATTTTTTTGGCAAATTTCGCCATCTTGCCTCGATTTTCACGAAATGGAAAATCTGCTTGAAATTTAACTTTCTTACAGCTCATGCTTTTTGTATTCAGGTAATAATTTTTGCAAATTTGACATTAAGCCATCACAGAATGCTTGGAGTAATGAGGCATGGAGTGTTGCCAGTGAGTCACGGACGAATGCTCCCTACGAGATAGCGCTCGCCGGGTCTGCGTCGTACGAGGAAGCGACCATCAGTTGTGTGCAGGCAGAAGCTGCTTTCGTCGCTGATGATCACGGCCTAGGGTGACCAACTCTCCCGTATTTGACCACTGATTCAATATTGATATTACGTCTATCAATTATTTTAGAAATGCTCGACCGAGGCTTGGCGGTTAGAAACTTGGATGTGACTTTGTTTCTGTGCCGGTCGTTACTGTGAATCATTGTTCAAGATTTTATGATGGGCAGCGAGGACGAAGCTAAAACGCCACCAAACCAGAAAAATATATACGTGTAGGTATCTTACGAAGTGGAAAGCTTTACATTCCTGGATTGGACCAGCACGGTCAAATGCTTATAAAGCAAATTACTCAAGCAAATAATGTCAATTTTGAGAAATTCGGTAAACTGGAATCTTAGGTTGTGAGTGTCCCAGGAAGTCATGTTTATACGGAGAGGGTCTTTTCTCTTTTGAATAATAAGTGGACAAAAGTAAGGAATAAAAGTAGTAGAAACCTAATCAAATTTGAACTTCAAGTTGCCATGAATTATCCTTACTCATGCAGTCAATTTTTTGCATTTGCCAAAATGTGCAGCGCTGTGGCCGCTGTACGATCCGCCACTGCAATCCTTACAATGCGACCGTCTTGGCTGATGTATGTCCTCGGTGGACGTCCAGACCCTCGCCTACGTGTGTGAGGATGTTCCCGTCGCCACTGCAACCGGGTCCGTTGTACAACTGACGCAGCACTTCAAACGTATGTGGCAACTCCTAAAGGGCCACCCTGCCTCTCGGAAGGCCACAGTTACATCTGCTTCAAACTCGCTCAGTTGACTGTAGAAGCAAGAGTGCGTCTCTGTCTCATGACGCCTGTTGGCTTCACACGTTCATATCACTTTGAGCCTGGCACCCTGGCAGCTGTGTCACTGCGCTACCTCCTGTCGGCCGACGTTGCAATCATTACCAGTACGTCTACTATCCCCCAGGTGGTATCTGCCGTCAGCGGAACCAAATCGACGTCGTCTTTCAAGGTGTAATTACTTTTTCCGGAAGTCTAGCGAGCTAAGGGCTGGTTCGTCCTTCTCTCGTTAACCTCTTCATTCCTGAGATGAAAAAAAAAATCACAGAAAATTTTTCTTTTCATACTTTCCAACAGTTTCGCACCCAAGAATGAAACATATGCAAAAGAAAAAACAAACTGGTGATTCACTAAGGCATAAATGGACGTCCACATGTGTGGACCCCGGATCACACTTATCATGATAAGGTCTTGTCTTTAATTGAATTTTTCATCTCTTTTCCTCAATAAAAACACTCATTTCAACAGAATAATTATTTTATTCTAAACTTAACTACACAAAAAATAAGTATATTTTTTTAACATTTTAAATACATTGTTTCCAATACAGGTTTCTGTTAATACTCATTGACAGTCCTACAATTGAAATTTTTTTAAAGCAATAATTTCTATCAAATAATAATTTGGTATTGCCAGTAAATGAATCTTTAGTTTTTGTGATATGCTTCAAAACAACTATTTTTCATGTCACACACATACATTTCACATTTGATGCAGATGATCCTTGTCTTGAAATTGCAGCCAGGTTTCCTGCATTTTGATTCATTCTTTGCCTCAACAAATTTTGGAAAATGGCCAACATTGTCAAACCTGATTTCAGCAATTAGTTATGACAGAGCTATTCTTGGTTTTTTATCCATACTTTGTACGTTATCTGAATCTACACTATCAGATCAGTTCACAACACAAAATCTCCAGTCAAAAACGAAAATTCGTCATCTTCCCCATCAGATATTTCCGCATTACTGTCATTAACAAACGCTTCCAATTGCTCATCAGTTAATATTTTATTCATATCGCGTAAAGTATAAAAAGCAGAGTTATTTCAGTACTCTACTTACGAAGACGAAATTGAAGTCATCGTATTCATATTATGACCTGAGGTCCACATATCAGAATCTTTAGAAAATGAGTTATTTCTTAGCAATAAACAAAATCGGAACTTACTCTCAACATGTAGAAGAGTTAACACACTATAGAAAAAAAATCACAGGAATTTAGTGCAATATTTCAGCCTAATAATTATTTACATACCTTTCCGATTTCTAGAAGCAGTCATTTTGAGCGCACGACCAGCTGTAAACAAATGCATCAGCCGTTACGAGGTGCTGCGTTGTAGTGTTGAAACTGAGAAATAGAAGGTCCACACTTGTGGACGAACGGTCTTTAAGCGGAAAAATAGCCGTATTTGGAAAAAAAACAACGAACGTAGTTCCACATGTGTGGACTACCGGAACGAAGAGGTTACTCTCCTCGTTTGTAATCGAGGTGATGCCTTTAACGTCCAGTTACATGTGTTCGTTAAGTGCATTGCGTTTTTCATTGCCAGATACACCTCTCGTTTGCTAACCTGGAGAAAACGAGAAGGTTCCATATATTTCGACTATGTTGGCAATAGAAACAAATGAAAGTGCCGTCTGAAAAAACATCTGTTCGCCACATTTGACTAGCAGGGAAGAGGTCAGCAGACAGTTGTTATTTAGCGCTATGGAAAACAAACGTGAAAGAAACTCGATTTTTAAAGAAGTGAGTTCGAGAGTCTTGTGTAATTAATAGAGAAATATGAGGACACACTGGACTGAGAGAGGTCAGTGTCACCTCCCGAACAGTTTTCCAAGCAGACGTTTAGCAAATAAATGTTCAAATGTTTGTGTAGCTTATGGGACTTAACTACGGGGTCATCAGTCCCTAAACTTACAAACTACTTATGAACTAGCTAACATTAGGGACGGCACAAATATCCATGCCCGAGGGGGGATTCGAACCCCCGACCGTATTGGCCGTGCAGACCGTGACTGGAGCGCCGCAGTCTCCTCGGCCACCGCGGCCGGCAGACGTTCAGCAGACGCCAGCGAAGTCCTCTGTAGCAATGAACATACTGCCAAGTGCATAGTCCCTTAGTGCAAGCAATAACTTGCACATAGACGAAAGTGCACTCTTCCTGTAGATCGGAGGACGAAATTACATTTTATGCTTTACACTAGGAGCAAGAATCATAAGTAAATACTGAATTAATAAGGCTGCAGACATAAGTATTTTATTCCCTTTTCTATTACAACAGAACTCTTACAAAATACATATCTGTCTGTTGGACTCTTCAGATGGTCATGGAGTTTTTCATGCAGCGTTTCCACAGTCGTCTTTCGAAGCCTAAATCGGGTAACAAATTCTGCATCAGCCCAACATTCAATATGATTTGGACGAACACAAATATGTCTATGACGCCTTATTAGGTCAATGATCTCTAGATCGTCCAAAATATTGACATCCTCTTCATTGTCAACTAAATATCTTATTCTAGCCATTTTCAGCATACACATTCTCACTTAACTAGTCTTCACCCGTAAGTTTGTAATCTGATATCGCAACAATAATGTCCCGTTGAAATGGAAACAGGCTTGACTACGAAAGCAGGTCCTCAACTGAACACAGCACTTACACTGAAAGCAGGTTTATTGCGACAACACAAAAGATTCTAGAAAAGCTGATTGGCTGCGGTAATGAAGGAGTTGTAGATGTTGTAAAAGCCTTTATTTTTCTCTTTACGCTGACGCGTTTTTGGCCCAGGCCATCATCGGAGCGCCTGGTGACAAAGTACAGGATACAGTATATATAGGTAAAAATAGTTACAAATACCAAATTTATATACAAAAAAACAATATCTGGCATTTATAATTATAAAGTACATGCCTCTCCTGAATGGAGAACGGAAAAACTCATAATACATTAACGATCCAAATCAGCTGTACTTGTAGCATAAGTTGCTAGCTCGATGGATCACATGCAAATACCACTGAATGGAAAGAATACTATTGAGCAACTTAGGCGTAGCATAGGCGCTCTCTATGTGTGGCCACAGAAGTTACCATAATTTACAAGGATAAAAAGAACACAACAGCGAATTAGTTAAAAACATTTTCAATAATGGAAAATAGTTGCGAAAGAATAAAACAACATATTTAGAATCTATACTTCTAATAATGGAAACCTCCGCACAGGAAGAGAGAACAAAAATAGGTCATTCAAGAAAATCTAGGTTGTGAAACAGATCGAATTACGACTCTCTGGAACCAAAAATTTGGTCATATATTATTATGATATTATCATATTATTATGATATTATCTTTATTATTATGATAACTAGTCCAAATTTCTAACTATTCGAGGATATCTAAGGTAATACCCTTCGTACCACTATGCAAAATAGATAATATTTCGTAGCTTATGGTTTCTTTCCCTTAGGTGATCTCCCAAAGCACTGTTGTTAGTAGCATAACCATGTTCCCGGTATAAAACTCCCTTCCCGTTTCTCCAATATAAAATTTACTTCTAAGCCGACATACAATTTTGTATACACCTGATTTACAGAATTTAGCAGGCGTTGGTTCTACGCTATGCCGTAAAATTCTCCACAATTTATGGTTAGTTCGAAATCCTACCTTGACATTAATTTTGTGAAAAGCGTAAGCTATTCTGTCAGAGAGAAAACCGTAGTATGATAAGGAAATGTATTGTTATGTACATGACTTGCCCTAGGGCGCTGTTGCATTAGTCACTTTTTTGAAGACAGATTCCCCAAACTTTCTTATCTCCCCTTCAGAAAATCCGTTTGCCATGCGAACTTGAATAATAATATCAGTCTCTTTCTTTATTATCTCATTCTTGACATACTTTACCCGATAAAACATAGAATTGAAAAATGCACGTTTCTGCATCATAGGATGACACGAATCTTTAGGTATAATAAGGTCAGTAGCAGTAGGCTTATGAATGACGTCAATCTGTAATTTCTGCTCACACCTACTGATCTTCAAATCCAAAAAATTAATACTACCTGCCTGTTCCATTTCCATAGTAAACGTCATATTATGGTGGAGCCCATTGAAAGCATTTAAAATATGAATGACATCATCCACACTACCAGTAATTATCAGAAAAATACGGTACAAAGATTTTTTTTCAGCGTTAGTGGCGAAGAATTTACTTTCTAAACTGTTCACAAAAATTTTGGACGAAATTCCGGATAGGCTAGAGCCCATAGCCAAGCCCTCATCTTGACGATAAATCTTCCCGTTGAAAAGAAACAATTGAAAGAAAGTGAGATTTTAACCATTTCCATCAACTCTTTTGCATATGAATTATTTACTTTCCCGTAGTTCATGAAATTTTTATAAACTATTTGCAAAGTTTCATCAACAGGTATATTAGTATAAACGTTTTTTATGTCAAATGATACCAATAAAGCATCGTGGGGGACTTCAAAATCGTGTAACATAGTTACTATTTGGAAGCTATTTTTTACATTGTAAGTCTTCTGAAAAGTGAAGAATTCTTTAATTTTAGTCTGGCAGAAACTATTTCCGTAATAACATCCGTTGAACACAGGACGGATCGGCAAGTTTTTCTTATGTATCTTTACTTGCAAACGTAAAATAGGCTTTTTAGGATTCATCATTATTAACCTATTTTTCTTCCATTTGGAAGAATCGTTAATAACTTCCCTTATTTCTTTTGCGAATTTGATCAGAGGGTTCTTATCTTCTTGTTGAATACCATTCTCGATTAAATAATCTTCAGTTTTTTTTAATATAACAGCATCATTAATCAGCACTAAAGAGGAACTCTTATCAGCCTTTGTAACTAAAATATCTTTGTCGGATAACTTTTTATTACGATTTTTTACTTGGCGCGACAAACACTGTAAAGGTTGGCCCTTCTTGCCGGCTTGCTTAAATTATTGCATTAGAAGTTTTCACCGTGATTTTAACTTGATCAGGTTTAGGTAGTTTTAAAACCTCGCGTCCGCTTTTTACTTCGGCTATTATGTCTTTGAAGGTTTTACAGTCAAGTTTAGGAGGAACATCGAAATTCGGCCCCTTATTTAACAGTTTTAATTCCTCACTAGAAAAGGTTATACCGGTAAGGTTTACAACTCTCGGTGCTAAAACATGTTTACTTTGTTTGTAGAGGAAGTACGCCGGCCAGCGACATCGGGTAGCAACCACTGCAGTTTCCGCCTATGCCGTCGATAAATAATGCCACGTTCCCAACTTATATAACTATGAACCATATTTATCAATCTTCGAAACTGTTTAGAACACAGAAAATGACGAAGACGATGATATAAACAATTTGAATGCATAGTTGCTAAATCTTTTACACGGTATGTCATTCTGATTTCACTTTTCACTAAAGCCACTTCACATTTAGATTTAATCCGAAGAGCATTAAAAGAACCACACTGTATCCTAACTCTGGCATATGCAGGTGTAACTTTGTTCTCCACACACGTTTTATTGAACAGAATCTTCATTTGATTATGCATGTTTATTGCGAACTGAAACATACGCGCAGCACTGACTGCCTCTCGGGCAGAGTGCTCTGCTATTTATACACAGGCAGAATGTACCAGAAATTAGAAGAATAGTTAACGTAAGAAACATGTAGAAATTACAAGTGGACATTAGAAACATGTAGAATATTCTGGAAATGATAATTACAAAGAAATAAATTTCTGAACCGCCGACCTTCAGCACCGCATTCGGTGACGCTATCCATTGCGCCCCGCCGGCAATCGGATAACCTGTGGTCTTGCGGCAATAATTTCAAGATCATATTACATATCTTCAACATATCAAACGCATCTAATCGCTACTGACATGGATGGGGCGAGAAATATGACGATACAATATTTCAATAAAATTACTTTCCATACTAGTTTCCCATACATGTAGTCCTATTATATTGAACAATAAATCGGTCTACATCACGTGAATATATTGCTGTATTTTAGCTCTTTGGAATCCTGCCATTTTCATACAGATTCTGACTTAACTGGTCGTTAGGCGAGTAACAAGCAGAATTTTACTCGTTAACTCAACAACCAGTTTGAAGTCTTCTAACGTCAGGTGAAATCATAACGAAACATTGACGAATGCAGTTCTCCACTAACGACAAGTTAAAATCGTAAGTGGAACATAACGAGAGATTTTGAAACCGGCCCTAAGTGTGACAAATGATTAGCAATTGCGCGACAACACACTGTGACATTACAGATAAAGGGGGAAGCTGATTGTTTCCATGTGAAAAGCAAGTTTTGGCAAGCTGTTGGATTCCCCAGACGGCCGGCTAACAGTTTGGACCTACTAATGAATGGAATGCAGGTCGTTATGAAAACATTAATCTGCTCGGAAACAGGAAACGGCGATCTTGGATTAGCAAGGGGGGCTATCCGAGATTGCAATTGAAATACAATATAGCCACACACATTATTCCAAAAATCCATATAAAATCAAGGAATGATCATACGGCAAATATAAATATATGAATGTATGAATATATGTATGTATAGTATAGAAGACGAATCATTCGCATGTATCTGTTATCGTACAGAAATATGAGCATAAGTTAGATACTGTTCTTACAAACTCATAATAATGATAATAGGGATGATAATGACGAACAACTCATTGCAAGCGGTAGTGGTACGGTAAGTGCGGGAAGAGGCGATGGAAGCCGTGGCAGTGAATACCAACAGTCTTTCGGGAAGAAGGTTAAAGTTGCAACTATCATCACGGCTTTTGATGACAGTACGTTAGAGAACATGTACGATGATTATTGCATAAGTTATAGTTAAGATATCTGCATTACGTATGGCGTCTACAATTACATCTACAGTGCTATCTAGAGCATGAATGCAAAGTTTTGCATAAAACGACACTCACCAGCACATTGAGATATGTTTGTTCGAGCCCAAGTACTTACCTTGTAAGTTGAAATTATGTTGTTCTTATAGAATTACACAGCCCTGCAACATCTAAGTCGAAATAAGGCCCCTGAAGTGGACAACATTCCCTCAGAACTACTATAGTCTCTGCGGGAGCCAGCCATGACAAAACTATGTTACCTGGTGGGACTTTAAAGAAAAATGTAATAATCCCCATTCTAAAAATAAATAAATCAATGTGCAAACAGATCTGAAAACTACAGAACCACCAGTTGCATGGTTGCAAAATTTTAACACTAATTATTTACAGAAGGATGGAAAAGCTGGTACAAGCCGTTCTCTGGGAAGATCAGTTTGGATTCAGGAGAAATGTAGGAACACGGGACGCAATACTCAGTTTACCGCTTATCTTAGAAGATAGATTAAGGAAAGGGAAACTTACATTTCTAGCTTTTCTAGATTTTCAGAAATCTTTTGACAATGTTGATTAGAACACACTCTTTCAAATTCTGACGGTAGCAGAGGTGTAGCGCGGGAGTAGCCGAGTGGTCTGGAGCGCCACGTACGGATCGCGCGGCCTCCCGCGTAGGTAGTTCGAATCCTCTCTCGGGCATGGATGTCTGTGTTGTTCTTAGATTAGTTTAACTTAGTTTAAGTAGTTTGTAAGACTAGGGATTGATGACCAACGTACTTTGATCCCATAGGATTACGATCATTTGAACATTTCCAGTAGGGGTAAAATATAGGGAGCGGAGAGTTCTATATAGATTATACAAAAAAGACACAGCGGTTATTACAGTCTAAGAGCAAGAAAGGGACGCAGAGGTTGGGTGTGGTGTCGCACAAGTACAAAGTGCGCGCCACCTACTTTCGCCGCGCAGCGTTCTCACGACGACAGCCACGAGCGCCCTCTGCGACAACTCCGCTCGTGGCCACCACTGAAGGACATCGTCACTTGGGACTGAGTTAGCAACCAGTTAGGACCTTCGTAATCAGATAGGCACCAGTGAAGACTTTGCTATCGTACAGGCACTAGGCAGGCCTCTAACAACTATGTATCAACATGCTGCAGTACTATGTAAAAGTTAAGTATTGTTACATTCTGTGCAATATATATCTCTTTCTAATTTACTCTAGTGTTTATAGTTTCTGGCTGCTCCCCTGCGTACCTGCACCAGCGTGCTATCTATATTCCTGTGTCGGTCTCATCCACACGGCCACCGACACCTACGACGAGGCTGGGACACAAAAGCGGCGACGAAGTCGGGACACAAAAGTGGCGACGAGGAGTGATACACGAACCGTGGACCAGCACGCTAGCAGCAGCCAGACAGCAGCAGTCGGAGCACGCAGAAATTGCTCCCGCCCACCCACCCTTATTATAAGATTTTTGGGGGAACATTTTCAGTTACGTGTTTTGTGGACTTTTTTGTTGCAGAGCGTCCTCTTTCGTATTGCATTTGTGTTTTGTTATAATTTACTTGTATGCGCGGCGCCTAATCGGTCAGCATGGCCACTACCCTGAACCCAAACTTAATGGAAATTATTCAGTTACATACGGCGCAAATCACTCAACTACTGCAGGCCGTGTCGCAGTTGACGGCACAGGCTGCTCACCAACAACAATAGCCGTCACATCAGCAGCCCACACCTGCCGCTGCGCCGCTTCCTACATTTTGCCAGTACAACGAACGTGAGGAAGAATGGAGCGACTATTTCGCACAGTTTCAAGAACTCGTCGCGGCTCATCAAGTTACAGGTCAGAGAGTGAAGAACCTTTTCTTATCGATTGTGGGCCCCCAGACCTTCGTACTATTGCAAAAACTTTTCCCTCTCGCATCTCCTCGTGATGTAGACTTTGAACAAATTGTAGATGCACTGAATGCTCATTACGAGAGAAAAGTTCTTGTAGCCGCTGCACGATACCGATTTTTCAGACTTAAAAAATTACCGCAGCAGTCACACCAAGAGTGGATTACGGAATTGAAGGGCTTAACCCGCCAATGTAAATTTACTTGCTCTTGTGGACTTTCGTATAGTGACGTGATGTTGAGGGATGCGATTACGCAGAATATTCAGGACCCCAGAATTAGAGCAGCAATTCTGAAACAGTCTGATCCCTCATTAGACAGTGTACTGCAGCTTATAGAAGCGCATGATACTTTTGACTTAGCAGATGTAGAAATGCAAAGCCACAGTGTCAATTCAGTGCGCCGTAACGGACGCTTTCCTAGCCGTAGTTCTCAGTGTAGCACTAGTGATTCTTACAATAGTACAGGCCGTGCTGAACAGACAGTGAACAGTAGCCAGTGTAAAAGTGCGACGCAAAGGTCGCCCCGTAGTGTTAGACACAGTAATTTGAATAACGGGCGCCAACGCTCATTTCAGAAAAATGTACGTAAATCTTGCCCCCAGTGTGTTTCTCGCCACAAGCGTGCTCATTGCCCTACTCGCAACGCAACCTGTTATCAATGTGGCAAATTGGGACATGTACAGTCTGTGTGTATGCAAATTAAGAACTCAAAGAACGGTGCCGTTAAGTACAGTGCTTCGCAAAATGCAAAAATAGTTCATACAGTAAATGTTATAGACGCTGTGGAAGTGAACAGTGCTTTGCTTGATTCTAATATGCAAGAAAATTCTTCTGTGCCTATGGCAAAACTATATAGTGCACCACGTAGCAAGCGCCAACGAGCGCGTAAAACAGTGCAACGGAAAAGGGTTCGGGACAAGCAAAATGACTATGTACAGTGCAATCCTGTAGTGAACCGAGTGCCTTCTACAACTTCTCCTTGTGATAGTGCCCAGTACTGTGTAGATAGAGACAGTAGACTTGTTGTAGCTACTCAAAAGTTTAGTGCAGTAGTTAGTAAATCTGTAGTAGCTTCGCAAGCTTGCGAGGACGCCGATCCGGCGGTAGTGCCATCTAGTGGCAGTGTTGTTAATCCGCCGCGTGCCGAGTCTGCGCCGCTTCCTTCACTACGCGGCCCGCGCAAGCTCAGCAAACAAACCGTAGCAGACGTTGCCCACATTCGCGCACCTGTCGTGCGCCAGAAGCACAAACTTTTTGTAAATCTCTCCATAGAAAATAAGACTGTGCAATTTCAGCTTGATACTGGTTCCGCTGTTACATTAATAAATAAAGATACTTATGAACTTCTGGGTTCGCCAAAATTGTCGCCGTCACAGCAAGTGTTAACAGCTTATACAGGTCAAAATATTCCCGTGCTAGGAACGTGTAGCCTGCCCGCCTCTTTTCAAGGTGTAACAAAGACAGTTGGTTTTGTAGTTCTTCAGGCCAAATCGACACAGAACATTTTTGGACTAGATGCTTTTGACTTGTTTGGTTTATCAATTCAAAGAGATGTGCTTCCAATTTCGTCAATAGTGCCTCAGGATAAAATCAATGCATTGTGTGACAAATACAGTGACTTGTTTTCGCCGGAACTAGGTTGTGCAAAAGACTTCGTGGCACATGTAACTTTAAAAGAATCTGCAGTTCCAAAATTTCGTAAAGCTAGACCAGTGCCTATCGCCTTGCGTGATACAGTTGCCGAAGAACTTAAACGTTGGCAAGATAGTGGGGTGATTTCTCCTGTTTCTGCGAGTCAGTGGGCCTCGCCTATAGTAATTATACCCAAGCCGTCAGGAAAACTTCGTCTCTGTGCGGACTTCAAATCAACAGTGAACAGTCAAACAATTGTGGACACTTACCCCTGCCCAGACCTGAGGAACTAATGGACAAATTAGGACAGTCTCGCTTCTTTTCCAAGATTGATTTAGCAGAGGCATACTTACAAATTCCACTTGATGACGAGTCCAAAAAGTTTTTCGTCATTAATACTCACATGGGCCTTTTTCAATTTCAACGCCTACCATTTGGCAGTTCTTCCGCCCCCGCTATTTTTCAGCGTTTATTGGAACAGCTGACAGTTTCTGTACCGTGTTGCTCGAACTACTTAGATGATATTGTGGTATCCGGACGTACAGTTGAAGAACATTTAGCAAACCTGGAGTGCCTTTTCAAAGTTTTGACTGCAGCAGGTCTACGTTGCAATAAAGCAAAGTGTTCGTTTTTTCAAACTGAAATAGAGTACCTAGGCCATGTGATTAATGCCCAAGGAATCCATCCCTTACAGTCACATCTTCGAGCAATGAAAGACTTGCCTCCTCCTAAGAATGTGCATGAATTGCAAGCAGTGATGGGAAAGCTTAACTATTATTTCAGATTTATTCCCAATGCCTCTCAGATTGCAGCTCCACTGCATCACTTACGTAGGAAGAATGTTCCTTTTGTATGGTCTAAAGATTGTCAGGTTGCCTTTGACAAACTAAAGTCTGCACTACTCAGTGATGCATGTTTGATTCCCTTTGACCCACAGAAGCCTGTAGTGTTAGCAGTTGACGCCTCGTCGTACGGTCTGGGTGCAGTTCTATCGCATCGTATTGGATGTCACGATCGACCTATTGCCTTTGCGTCCAAGCTTCTGACGCCAACGCAACAGAATTACAGTCAGATAGAAAAGGAGGCCTTAGCAATAATTTACGGCGTCACAAAGTTTCATCATTATATCTATGGCGGAAAATTCTATTTGTTGACTGACCACAAGCCTCTCACGTCGTTGTTCTCACCCACAAAGCCAATTCCGCCACGAACGGCACAAAAGCTTCAGAGATGGTCCTTGATATTGTCAAATTATCAGTATGAGATTTTGTACCGACCTACCACTAAACATGCCA
The DNA here is from genome assembly GCA_026315105.1 of Locusta migratoria. NCBI lineage: Eukaryota > Metazoa > Arthropoda > Insecta > Orthoptera > Acrididae > Locusta > Locusta migratoria. The sequence goes on from CM048751.1 coordinate 303,531,429, forward strand.
ACGCGGACACACTTTCCCGACTTCCGGTTGGCCAGGATGTGTCATTTGATTCTTCAGAAATGGCATGTTGTCAGATAGACTCCAAAGATGCTTCCGCTGTCGCAGATTTCCCTTTGAACTCTCGTCGGGTTGCACAGGAAACAACTGCGGATGCAGACCTAAGTGTGGTAGCACGTTTTGTTCGCTCAGGGTGGCCTGCCAGAGCCAAAGACATTGATCGGCCTCTGGTTCGACGTTATTTTGCACAACGTCATGCATTGTCTTTAAGTCAGGGTGTTCTGTTGTTACATACGGACAACGACCAAACAAGAGTGATTGTTCCTCGTTCCCTGCAACGAGAAGTGTTACGCCTCCTGCATCAAGGACATTGGGGTATTGTTAGGACAAAGCAACTGGCCAGACGTCATTGTACCTGGGTTGGTAGGGACGCTCAGATAGAGAGCATGACATCACAGTGTACAGTTTGTGCGGAGCATCAGGCGGCTCCTCCACAGCGTTTCTCAGACTGGCCACGCCCCAAGGGACCATGGCAACGTTTACATATTGACTTTGCCGGACCTTTCTGGAATACGCGCTGGTTAATCGTTGTAGACGCTTTCAGCAAGTTTCCTTTTGTGATTGCCATGAACTCAACGACGGCGTCTAGTACGATCAGTGCCTTAACATCAGTGTTTTGCATCGAAGGTTTGCCTGAAACTATCGTCAGTGACAATGGACCTCAGTTTGTTAGTGCGGAATTTCAACAGTTTTGTCGTGTGAATGGCATTCAGCATATAACCACCGCACCTTTTCACCCTCAGTCCAATGGTGAAGCAGAACGTTTCGTTCGAACATTCAAGTCACACATGGAAAAGATGAAAGGTCAGCACTCCAGGCAGCAAGCTCTTCAAATTTTCCTGTCTACGTATCGGTGCATGCCACGTGACGGCCCGTCTCCTGCCGAGCTGCTACACGGCCGCCGTCACCGCACTCTCCTTCACCTGCTGCAGCCTCCCACGGACCGAGTCGGTTCGTATGGCGCTACGCGTTTTCAGGTTTCTACGCCGGTGTTGTACAGGGTGTTTGCTGGCAACAAGAAGACATGGATGCCGGGCACCATTCAGCGCGTGCTCGGTCGCAATATGTATGTTGTACGTTCTTCCACAGGGTCGGAGCTGCGGCGTCACGCAAACCAATTGCGCTTGCACAGGCCGCGCGATCCTGTCTCCGGTTTCTTGATTCCAGACCCAGTTCACCGCCAGGGAGCACAAACACATCGTTCGTCAACGGGTCCAGCGTCCCCGGACTACGAGATCGTCCCGATGGAGATCGACGCGACGCCGCCGCTGTCGCCGCCGCAGATGACAGCATCACCGAGAGGGACTCCGGGACCGTCCGGGCCCCCCCAGCTTGGGCCACGCACCTCAGAAGAAGATGACCTGCTCAATCTGGGCGGCAGGGTGCGCCCTTCCCCAGGTTTTGGTGGGTTCCCTGGAGGATCGCAAGGCGGATGCCGGGGCGCGGACGGCGTCTCGATCCCAGCCTCAGCTACGACGCCGGTCCCACCAGTAACGCCCCCGCCCAGGCCCTCCTCCCAGTGCCGTCGCCGTGGCCCGCAGCCCTACGCCACGACGGCGCGGCGGTTTGGGGGGGAGGGGTGTGGTGTCGCACAAGTACAAAGTGCGCGCCACCTACTTTCGCCGCGCGCCGCCATGCACGCACGGCGCGGCGTTCTCACGACGACAGCCACGAGCGCCCTCTGCGACAACTCCGCTCGTGGCCACCACTGAAGGGCATCGTCACTTGGGACTGAGTTAGCAACCAGTTAGGACCTTCGTAATCAGATAGGCACCAGTGAAGACTTTGCTATCGTACAGGCACTAGGCAGGCCTCTAACAACTATGTATCAACATGCTGCAGTACTATGTAAAAGTTAAGTATTGTTACATTCTGTGCAATATATATCTCTTTCTAATTTACTCTAGTGTTTATAGTTTCTGGCTGCTCCCCTCCGTACCTGCACCAGCGTGCTATCTATATTCCTGTGTCGGTCTCATCCACCCGGCCACCGACACCTACGACGAGGCTGGGACACAAAAGCGGCGACGAAGTCGGGACACAAAATTGGATAGGTAGTAAGACAGAGTTGTAGTCATTCCCCAATGTTCTTCAATCTGAACAATGAGCAAGCAGTGAAGGAATGCAAGAAGAAATTTGGAGAGCGAATAAAGTCCAGGGAAAAGAAATAAAAATGTTGCGGTTTGCTGATGACAAAGTAATTCTGTCAAAGACTGCAAAGGATCTGGAACAGCAATTGATCGGAATGGACAATGTCTTGGGGTATAAGATGAACATCAACAAGAGCAAAACAAGCTTAATGGAACGTAGCTTTTGAAAATCAGGCGATGCTGAAGAAGTTATATTAGGTAATGAGACAATAAAAGTAGTAGATGAGTTTTGTTACTTGGATAGCAAGATAACTTATGATATCCGAAGTAAAGAAGATATAAAGTGCAGAATGGCTATGGAAAGAAAAGCGTTTCTGAAGAAGTGAAATTTTTTGACGTCCAATATCAGTTTAAATGTCAGGAAGGCCTTTCCGAATGCATTTTCTGGAGTGTAGCATTGTTTGAAAAAAATGTTCAAATGTTTGTCAAGCTTATGGGACTTAACTACGGGGTCATCAGTCCCTAAACTTACAAACTACTTATGAACTACTTACGAACTAGGACGGCACAAATATACATGCCCGTGGGGGGGGTTCGAACCCCCGACCGTAGTGGCCGTGCTGACCTTGACTGGAGCGCCTCAGTCACCTCGGCCACTGCGGCCGGCGCATTGTTTGAGAGTGAAACGTAAATGATAAGGACTTCAGACCAAAAGATGATAGAAGCTTTCGAAATGTGGTGCTACAGACGAATGATGAAAAGTAGATGGGTAGATCACGTAACTAATTAGGAAGTGCTTAACCGAATTGGGGAGAAAAGGAGTTCTGACATATCCTGACTACGAGAAGGGATAGATTGGTGGGACACATTCTGAGACATCAAGGAATCGTCAACTTAGCATTAGAGGGAAGTGTGTGGGGTAAAAATCGTAGAGGGAGACCGAGGGACGAATATAGTAAGCAGATTCAAAAGTATGTAGTTTGCCGAACCACAACGGCAACACGGCATAAGGTGGTGGTTTCGGTGTGAAACCACTGTAGCAATACCAACTGAAACATACTTGCACATAAAAACATCTATATTGCCGCGAGAGACCACGATCACGAAGTGCCGGCGTGGCGCAGGGGATAGCGTCACGGACTGCGGAGCAGAAGGTCGCCGGTTCAATCCCGCCCACCGGCAAAAAATTTATTTCTTTGTAATTTACAATTCCAGAAGGTTCTACATCTTTCATATGTTCACTTGTAAATTCTACTTGTTTCTTATGTTAACTGTTCTTCTAATTTCTGGTAAATTCTGTCTGTGTATAAATAGCAGAGCACTCTGCCTGAGAGGCAGTCAGTCCTGCGTGTATGTTGAGTCGTAATAAACGTGCTTTCAGTATAAGTGCTGTGTTCAGTTGCCTTCGAAGTCAAGCCTACTTCCATTGCAACGTGACATTGTTTGGTGGAGGCGCCGGGTACACTGTGCAACAGTTGCATCACCGTGGCTCCGATTAGGCAACGTAAAAGCCGTCGCTTACACGGACTGGAACCGGAATACAAGGGATACACCGAGTACATCCTTCCAAAAGTCCGTATTATCAGAAGAACGATGGAGATGAAACCAGCAATAAGCCAGCTGCACATTAGACACCCGTCGGTGCTCTCTGGAGATGCTGGACAGGACCCAAACAAATGGCTAAAAGGGTTCGACCGAGTCGCCAAGTACAACAGGTGGGATCATACGATGTGCTTGGCCAACGTTTACTTCTATCTGGACGGAACAGCCCAGCAATGGTTCGAGAACAACGAAGACAAGTTGAATGACTGGGAGACGTTCCAGGAGGAACTGAAGACGTTTGGAGACCGCCAGCGACAAATCCGCTCGGCGGAAGAACAACTGAAGAACCGGGCCCAACGATATGGTGAGCCGACACAATCGTACATACAGAATGTTTTGGCCCTGTGTAACGTAGTCAGTCCGAACATGACTGAGGCGGAAAAAATCACGCACCTGATGAAGGGAATTGCAGAAGCTCTTCTGATAAAAGACGTCGCTACGACAGAAGAGTTCATCAAGTGGTGCCAGCGTATTGAAGAGATGCAACAAAGGAGGGTTGGACGCAAGAAGTATGACAGACTCCCAAATGTAGTCCCTATGGCCGTTGTGGAAGACCAGCAGCACTTGGCTTCTCTCATACGACAAATCGTGAGAGAAGAATTACAACAGTGCATGGCAGCCGGGACTCTTAGACCGAGCGAGCATCAGATTATGACCATGGATGTGAGCCCTGTAAGTCACGAGGGAGCCGACGCCGCTGAGGACGAGGTATTTCAAACATTAGCTCCTGTCTGCCCCGTCAATCGCACCCGACGTGAAGAATGGCGTCGCCCTGCTATGACTTACGCTGCAGCCGCCAAACGGCAGCCCATGAACCGACCGACGCGACCACAGCCAACTTCCCCGGTAACTATGACGCCCCGCAGAAGAACAGACGTCTGGAGGACAGAAGACAACACACCACTGTGTTTCCACTGTGGACGCCCTGGACATGTCGTACGCTACTGCAGAGAGAGGAGGCGAATATTCGATGATTATTTTGCCGCAAGACCTCAGCCGTCGGAGCAGTTCTATTCAAGGCAGTCACCTGCTGATGAGTTCAGTCGACCTATGGGAAGAAGCCCATCGCCGTACCCTAGACGAGGTCGCTCCCCGACGCGCCGCAGCCGTTCACCGTCGCCGTACAGAGATACCAGCTGCTCCCCTAGCCGCCGCGCCCAGGAAAACTAAGCGAGGCGACCATCTACGGAGGTGAGGCCGCCGCAGATGAAAATCCTCCATGGACGACAGTCGCCAAGATGTCGGGAAATCTCATCGACGTCATAATCGACGGCCAACCTGTCCGGGCACTTGTTGATTCAGGAGCCTCTTTTTCTGTATTATCGGATAATTACCGCCGCACACTAAAGAAGACAATGTTCTGTGATACGGGAGCAACTGTGCTGAAGGTCGCGAATGGAAAGTACGTCCATCCAGCAGGAACTTGTGTCGCGAGAATAACCATCAACAACTGGACGCAGCCGTTTGAATTTGTCGTGTTAACAGAATGTAGTCACAATGTCATCCTCGGATGGGACTTCCTTCAGGCATCCCAAGCTATCATTGACTGTGGAAGATCTGAGCTGCAAACTGAAGAAGTTGTCCCGCCAGATACACGTAATACAGAATTTTCTGGGAAGTTATTCGTCGTTGACAATGTGACGATACCGCCGTTGACAATGAGAAGAGTTGCAGTCACAAACACAGATGACTGGTTAAACTGTGAAGTTCTTGTTGATAGTAAAAAGTTTATCAGGCTCACAAAAGAAATTTACATACCAGCGGCTATCATAAGCATTACCGGTGGTCAAGGAGAGATTTGGATCACAAATTGTCACGAGCAGTCACAACTTATCCCCAAGGGAATGTGTATCGGGACAGCTGAACCAATCCAGGACGGTGAGCTCAACGTCATCAATGAAGACCCATGCCCTGCTATTAGTACAGACAACACTCTGGAGGAAACAAACGTGGAACTGCCAATAGGGCCTGGACTGACCAAGGAACAACGCCTGCGGGTGTTAGGTATACTACACCAATTTTCGGGTGCATTCACACCTCAGCAGGGGAAAAGTCAGACGAAACGACCCACGATAAAGCACCGTATCAATACTGGGGACCATCCGCCAATTAGCCAGCGTTCGTATAGAGTGTTGCCAGCTGAAAGACGGATAATTCGGGAGGAAGTGGAGAAGATGTTGCGAGATGACATTATTCAACCTTCGGAGAGTCCTTGGTCGTCTCCGGTGGTCCTCGTAAAGAAGAAGGATGGCACGTGGCGATTCTGTGTCGACTATCGGCGGCTGATCAGAATCACAAAGAAAGATGTCTACCCATTGCCGCGTATTGATGGCACCTTAGACTGCTTGAAAGGAGCTACATACTTCTCAACTATGGACATGCAGACAGGTTACTGGCAAATCGAGGTTGACGAAGCTGACAGGGAGAAGACGGCTTTTATTACACCCGACGGTCTCTATGAATTTAAAGTGATGCCATTTGGATTATGTAATGCTCCAGCCACATTCGAACGCATGATGGACAACTTGCTTCGACACCTTAAGTGGACGACGTGCCTCTGCTATTTAGATGACATTGTCGTTTTCTCGAAAACATTTGAAGAACATCTGAGTCGCCTGTCAAGTGTGTTGAAGTGTGTTCAGGCTGCAGGTCTCCGCCTCAATCCAAAGAAGTGCCTCTTCGTCGCCAAAGAGAGAAAAATACTGGGGCACCTAGTCAACGGAGATGGTGTCCGTCCTGATCCAGATAAAGTAAGGGCAGTCACAGAATTTCCAACTCCTCAGCACATTCGTGATGTGAGAAGTTTTCTCGGGCTGTGCTCATACTACCGACGTTTCATAAAAGGATTTTGTAACAAGGCACGTCCATTACAAGAACTTCTGCAGGGAGACGCCAAATTTTACTGGGATGAGACAAAAGAAAGAGCTTTCCGAGCACTTAAGGAGGCTCTAACTTCCGCACCAGTGCTAGCCTTGTACGACGAGAATGCAGAAACGGAACTTCACACAGACGCCAGTGGCTATGGGATTGATGCAGTGCTTGTACAAGCTCAGGAAGGTGCCGAAAAAGTGATAGCCTATGGGTCAAGAGTACTCTCAAAGTCCGAAATAAACTACTCTACCACTGAAAAAGAATGTCTCGCGGTTATCTGGGCTATCAACAAGTTCCGGCCGTATTTATTCGGCAAACCATTCACCGTCGTGACAGACCATCATTCTTTGTGTTGGCTGACTAGCTTGAAGGATCCATCAGGTCGACTAGCAAGATGGGCACTAAGACTCCAAGAGTACGTTGTCACAGTGGTATTCAAGAACGGGCGCAAACACAAGGATGCAGACTGCCTTTCGAGGAATCCATTAGTGGAACACAACAGCATTAATGAAATTTCAGCTCTCACGGAATTAGATGACGTTACAGCTGAACAGAGGGAAGATCCAACACTATTAAAAATGATAGAGGCCTTGGAGAAAGGAGAACCGACCAATGGAGAGTTCCAACTTATAAACGGAACATTGTACAAGAGCAACTACGATCCACTGGGCCCCAAATGTTCCAGCTCATCTCCAGCCAGCTATTCTCAAATATTTCCATGATGCTCCAATATCCGGTCATCTGGGATTCGTGAAGACCCTAGACAGAATCAGACGCAGGTATTACTGGAAAGGTCTCTACCGATCTGTGAAGCACTATGTGAGTCACTGTAAAGAGTGCCAGCGACGGAAGCATGTGCCGCAATTACCTCCAGGACATCTCGTACCGATTCCGCCGGCAGCAGCTCCATTCCACCGAGTTGGGATCGATCTTTTAGGGAGATTCCCGAAGTCGACAACCGGTAACCGTTGGATAATAGTCTGCACTGACTACCTCACACGCTACGCTGTCACCAAACCTGTGCCGACTGCAGAAGCTCCAGAGATCGCAAAATTCCTTGTAGAAGACATTATTTTGAAGAATGGAGCACCACGTGTCATGATATCTGATCGTGGAAAAGTATTCCAGTCAAAACTAGTATCAGAGGTAATGTCACGGTGCAACATTGTCCACAGAATGACAACTGCATACCATCCTCAGACAAATGGTCTTACGGAACGTTTTAACAAAACGTTAGCCGACATGCTGTCGATGTACGTCGATGTTGAGCAGAAGGATTGGGATACAATTCTGCCAGTCCTGACATTTGCTTACAATACAGCAAGACAAGACACCACAGGCTTCACTCCGTTTTTTCTGCTCCATGGCCGTGAAGCTGAGACGACAATGGATACACTGTTCCCGTTCCAACCGGACGACACTCAGGATGACTATGTTAAACAGCTCATCACCAGGGTCGAAGAAGCAAGACAGCTGGCTCACATACGGACACTGGACGCCCAGGAGAAGGACCGTCAGCGGTATAACGACAAGCACCGACCTTTTGTGTACAGCCCGGGAGATCTGGTATGCATTTTTACCCCTGTACAGAAGGTTGGACTGTCAGAAAAGTTACTGAAGCGATACTTTGGTCCGTATCGTGTCATACGCCGCCTGTCAGACGTCACATACGAAGTTGAGGATTATGAGCCGTCGTCGAAACGTCAAAAACGAAGAGACATTGTTCACGTCCTACGCATGAAGCCTTACTACGATCCTGAAGAGCAGGTAGACGACAATGGCTTCTTGTTCAAGGACTCTAAGGACGGTAATGTTCCTGATGAAGCCACGACAGGAACGTCTGTCGTCGATAATCGCGGAGAAGGGAAGGATTCTCTTGAACTGTCATACAGAGGACCCATGACACGGTCAAGATCCAGGATATTGCAGCTGGATCCACAGGGATCATAACAGCGAGTCGCTGTTTCTCCAGGAGAGGGAGCAATGCCGCGAGAGACCAAGATCACGAACTGCCGGCGTGGAGCGGGGTATAGCGTCACGGACTGCGGAGCAGAAGATCGCCGGTTCAATCCCGCCCACCGGCAAAAAATTATTTCTTTGTAATTTACAATTCCAGAAGGTTTTACATCTTTCTTATGTTCACTTGTAAATTCTAATTTCTGGTAATTTCTGTCTGTGTATAAATAGCAGAGCACTCTGCCTGAGAGGCAGTCAGTGCTGCGTGTATGTTGAGTTCGTAATAAACGTGCTTTCAGTATAAGTGCTGTGTTCAGTTGCCTTCGAAGTCAAGCCTACTTCCATTGCAACGTGACAATATTATTATTTATCGCAATTGATCATTTTAATTAAATCAGTAATGTGTTGGACAGAAATATAATCACAAAATAAGCATTTCATTCATCTGCTGTAGGTGGCATGTATTCCTGACTAAATGAGTAGCATAAAGATCGGTTTGAAATAACAGTCCATAAATCAAATCCATTGGAAATAAAAGTAGAAGAAACTGCACAGAAATGTCTGTACTATCTGGAATATTTCGTGGGCCTGATATTTGAGAAAACTGACACATCAGAATAGAAGTAAATAGGATTGTTGGACTAGTTGTAAATTCGGGCAGCTCGCTGCTGACCAGGAGCGAAATTACTTAGTGGTAGGTCATCTTCAGATTGCCAGTCTTATGTCGCATCGATAGGCTCTGTACGGCCATTCACGGATGTCATCGATTCTCCCTCTGAGTGAGAACTGAAATCTTTTAGAGAAACTTGAAACTCCAAACTGATAGCCACTGCAAAATTTGTCTTATATCATGGTCTCAAGGGCAGATATAGGATCTTTGTCTGCTCTCTACATCTGGCAAAACAAGAAATATATTGTTTTCAAGTAAATAGTGTATACTGGCAGCAAACATCGTCACTTTTATTTGTTAGCGTCATGGAATAAATATCACACCACTTTGCCGCGGTGGAGTAGCCGAGCGGTCTAAAGCACCTCGCTGCGGAGGGCGCGGTTGCTCGCCGTGGAGGTTCGAGTCCTCCCTGGGGCATGAGTGTGTGTGTTTGTCCGTAGGTTAGTTTACCTAGGTTTAAGTAGTTTATAAGCTACGGACTGATGACCACGCAGTTTGGTTGGTCCGATAGATTTACAGACATTTGAATTTCAGACCACTTTAGAAAAAATTAAATGCCAGAACACAGAAAAGGCGAATACGTTCTCTGACACAAAAGTGTGGTACCAGCTGCCTCAATCCTCATTCCGACGTCCCCACCAAAAAATGTTGGCATGCGAACATATTCGCGCACTTTTAGCGCATAACTTTGTAAATACTTTTGTCCAGGTAAGCCGTCATAGTCAGCAATGTCGTCTTACTGTCAATGTCTATATATGTCTCTGTCCGTTTGTTTGCTGTCTCTCCCACTGCCGCTTTCTGTCTGTGTCAAACTTTCAGTGTCTTCATCCCTTTCCCTCGCGATTCCTCACCGCTTTCTGCTTCTTTCACTTTCATCGTCTCTCTGTCCCAATGACGTTGTCCCATTCACTTCCTGTCCCTTTCTTTCTCACGTAGAGTCGGCTTTCATTGTCTGCAATCACGATTCTCTCCTTTACACATGTGTCCACGGGGATGGTTTGCTTGGGGTTTGACCTGTAGACCGGAAAACTTTAGCACGCGGGTACTGGGGTTGGGAAAAATTGGACAAATTGTTTCGTGCTATAGTATTGGAGAGCCGTACGCTCATTATTCACATATGGTCTCCATTCGTCTCAGTTTCCCACTGTTTTCTCTTTTGCTCCAATTACTACTATCTGCATCTGCCTTAGTTCGTTGTTGTCACTGTTCCTGACTTCCGACATCTCGTTTCGCTTCCCACTACTGTTTTCATGCATATGCCTTTTTCCTGAACTGACACATTCTCTGTTCCATCATATATGGCTCCCTCTGCCCGTTACACTGTCTCTGTCCTACTCACATTCAGCCGAAAAAAGCGCGAATATGTTCACATGCCAAAATATTTGGTGAGGAAGTCGGAATGAGGATTGAGGCAGCTGGTTCCACACTTATGTGTCAGAAAACATATTCGCCTTTTCTGTGCTCCGGCAGGAGCATTTTTCAGCTGGTTTCCGTCTTTTTCCTGTTACATCAGAGTGTACTGCTTATATAACATGAAATCAATGGTGACTAAAATATTTTCTAGTCCAGTTGAAAATTTAGTTTTATATGATGTTGCTACTGTACGATAACTCAAGTCGTTCACGTTGATCCAACCATTACGATGACGAATTTTGCGCGCCCAGTGCCCTGAAATATTTACGACGATTTGTAACTTTTATAAATGTTATCGGTGAATAAACGGCGACTAGAAACACAGGTTCGTGACCTCCAAACCAAGAACCCTTGTTGTACGATCGCTATGTTAGTTAAAACCATAATTACACGTCAGACCGGATATTGCATGCATATTTGTCATGAATATGTGCGGTGATTTCTATCTACAGATCTCGGTAATGGATAGTATTATCGGAAAAACTTTCAAAGCTTTCCGGCATCATAATATTAGAACGCATCGTAAAAATTTTGACAATTTGCCATAAATAAAACTGTAGATTTGCCAATGCACGCAGTTGGATTTTTTGATACCAAAAATTATGATTTTTGTAGCGTATCGCGATAACGAATACACATTTCCAAAAATGGGAAACGTATTTTCCAGATAAACACCTAAACAACACCCACAAAACATTTTAGTCATTTCTTATTCCTCAAGATACGTTACCTCACAATCAGAAATAGCGTTTTCGAACCTATTACTGTCGTGTGCTATCATTCACGGACCTATATCTCAAGAATCACATAAGATATTCTGCTCTAAACTTTAAATTTAAATTTCGATATGTTACCTACATTTCATACGCAGCTATGTGTAACCTAAAATCAACCATACGAGGAGTCTACGCAATATGTTTTTACACCTGCAAACTCTTTAAAATAAGTTGCAATAGTTCACTAAACCGGATGCTGCATATTAACTGCAAAGTAAACGGAAACAAAAATCACCCCTTCATCGACCGAAGATTTCAATCTTTAAGATATACAAAAATCAATTTTTTTCGCCGAGTACCTTTTTACAAATCGCATGGTAAGTTTCAGAGGTGTCCGAACGCTGTCTTTCAGCACAATACGCACTTTTTCTAGCAAAATATCGCGGTTTTTTGGCCGTATCTTGCTAACGGACTAAGATTTACGAAAATTGAAAAATGCCTTTTATAGATAAATGTCTACAGGATGTATTGTAAATATTTTAACAATTTTCTATGGTTAGTTATTTAGATATTTGCGATTCACGGTGCTAAAACGGCTAAAAATCGGGTTTTGTGATTTTGTGCAAAACTATAATATGTTTCGACCGTTGGATCTCGGTAACGGATAACGATATCGAAAATTTAAAAACGGCCTCGAGAATATCATCATAAGAACATATGGTAAAAATTTCGAAGATTGGCAATGAATAGAAAGTATCAAAGTGACCATCCCCACAATTCCTCTTTTATTTTTATTTTTTTTATTTTTTCATTTATTTTATTTATTTATTTATTTTCTTTATTTTTTTTTTGTACCCAAAAATCATGTTTTTTTAATATTTTCTCAGGAACCGCCCATGAATGAATGGTTCTTTTGTAAGCCGTTTAAAGCCCACCATAGACTACACGTTATGTGCAAAATCCAACTGATTTGCTCAATTTGGATGGGCTCCAGAAAGTGTGTAGCTTTGAAAATGTTGACGCTGTACTGTATGATAGCTATAGTATACCCATTCTTCTAATATGTACACAAATGACCACTAGGCCAAGATCTATCCAGAACACTTCACATAAGATATCGCAAATTTCCACTCGCCGTTTACGAACCTATAACACTATCACCGAATTGTAATGTTATTCGGTAATGTGTTCTGTCTTCAAGGATTCACTGTATAGCCTAACAATCGAAACTGTTGTGCGCCACGATGGTTTCGATTGAAACCACCAACATAGAACTAAGTATACTTTAGTAAAATGTTATGTATGCTTCATATTATCCAAGTTTTGGGAAATCACATTATTGCTGATTATATAAAAAACGAAATATCTTACCTCACGAACGAATACAAGTGATTATTGCAAAAAACAACAGCAATGGAACACCATACGATTTTTTATTTGAATTTGTTTCAAGTAACGCTGGCTCTATACAGAGCTCATAGTTACCGTTTTGTCGCAAAATGGCTGCACTTATTAACGACAAAAAGGTCTACTAGGCGGGAAACCACGCTTCCAGTAGGCAAAAATCGGAAATATTATAGTGGTTCCGCTACGAAACCACATAGGCTGAAAGGGTTAAAACTGCGCTAGGAATAGTCATCACTGCTAGCTCTATCGTTTTCTTAATGTCTACACTTCCTCTTATCTATCGTCAACTCTAATTCTGCTATCTGAGCATCACAACAGAACTCCCCTTTCCCGTCAAAGTAAAATCCTCTGTGTACCATCGCACAATACCGCCATGTTTTCTAAATCTTTTTCTACATCAGGAAACCGACTTCGGAACAATCGTCCTCAAAACATCAGAAATATCAGATCGCTCCCAAACTTCATAATATAACTAATTGCCCACCTGCTACAACAACAGCCATTTCTCTGCAGCTTTCGCTGGCCATTTCCCGCTACACCTCAAACTATTCCTTCCCCTATCCAGGTAAAGTGTCTCTACTTATTTTCCACTCTTTCCTAAGAGCCTCTATCACTTTTCTCTCTTCTTCTCTGTCTTTATCCCTCTCCCTCTTTACAACACTAACTATAACTTCAAGTGTGTTAATATACAGGGTGTTCCAATCAACTGTTTCACCCCAGGTATCTCTGAAACTACAAGAGATATTCAAAAACCACTTTCACGTTCATCTCTTGTAGTTTCAGAGATATCTGGGGTAAAACAGATGAGTGGGACTTCCTGTATATATATTAAATACCTTGTAATATTGTGTTAACTACCAATATTCTCATTATTATTGTCGACTACTATTATTATAATATTAAAAAAGTAAAGCAGTCAACAATCCAAAGATTTATTTAAAGATCACAGTGCTTTACTAGGTATTTCAGATGTTGCCGTTGACCTCCTTCGAACTGACTTACCCAGCCAGTTATAGCGGGACACACACGTCGATTCCGAATCACGGCGCTACTCGACATTTTTTACTTTAGCAACTTTGCCAGAGGGGAAAGAAGTGGAAAATGGGAGATAAGAATCCTAGGACTTGGCGGGCATCGAACCCACCACCATCGGATTCATAGTTTGGCAGTATACCACTGAACTATGTTTGTAATACCTTTTCTATGAGTCGTTTATTGATCAGATCTCCATCTACATAGATACTCTGCAAATCACATTTAAATGCCTGACATAGGTTTCATCAACCACTTCTATAACCTTTCTCTACCGTTCCATTCTCTAAAGCGCGCGGGAAGAAAGAACACCTACAGCGTTCCGTTTTCGATATGATTTCTCTCATTTTGTTGGGATGGTGGGTGCTAGCAAAATATTTTCACATTCAGAAGTAAAAGTAGGTGACTGAAATTTGGCAAATACATCTCGCCGCAACGAATAACGTCGTTCTTTTAATGATTTCCACCTCAAATCGTGCAATATTTCCGTGACGCCTTCCCTCCTCTAACGAGAAAAAACAAAAAGAGCTGCCCTTCTCAATATCTTCCGTCAGTCCCACCTGGTGAGGGTCCCACACTGGGCAACAGTACTCCAGGAGAGGACGCACAAGTGTGATGAAACGTCACTTTTGGTTCGCCTTCCGCACAATATTTTATGTGTGTTCTCTCCAGTCTAAGTTGTTCATAATTGTAATTCCTAGGTATCTGATAGAATTCACGACCTTAAGGTTTGACTGATTTATCGTGTAATTGAAATACAGCCGATTTATGTTAGTGGACATGTGTATTACTTCACACTTTTCATTATTTAGTGTTAATTTCCAATTTTCGCACCATGTAGAAATTTTAACTAAATTCCTTTGTAGTTGCTTTTGATCCTCTGTTGACTTCACTAAGCGATAAACGACATCATCAGCCGCGAACAGTCTAAGAGAGCTATTCAGATTGTCTCCTAAATCGTTTATAAACACAAAGAAGAAAGGGGGACCTATAACGCTTCCCTAGGGAACACCATCACTTCTGTTTTACACGATGACTTACCGTCAGTTACTACGAACTGTGTCCTATCTGATAGGAATCCAGTCGCACGCAATTTGATTAGAGGACGCTTGTGAGGTACAGTGTCAAAGGCCTTCTGTAAATCCAGAAATATAGAATCTAATTGAGATCCCTTGTCGATGGAACTCATCACTTCATATGTTTCGCGACAGCGATACTTTCTGAATCCGTGCTGACTATTGGTTAATAGGTCGTTCTCTTCGAAGTAGTTCATAATGTTCGAACAATGTATATGTTCCAAAATCCTACTGCAAATCGACGTCAATGAGATTGTCCTGTAATTTTGGGGATCACTCCTATTGCCTTTCTTGAATATTGGCGTAACTTGGGCAACTTTCCAGTCTTTGGGTACGGATCTTTCGCTGAGTGATCGGTTGTAAATGATAACTAAGTAAGGAGCTATTGTATCAGCATACTCTGAGAGGAATCTAGTTGATGTACATTCTGGACCGGAAGATTTGATTTTTTAATGAGTTAAGTTGTTTTACTACTCCAGGAATATCTACTTCTAAATTTCGCATGCTAGAAGCTGTTCTTCGTTCGAATTCTGGAGTGTTCACTTCGCCTTCTTTGGTGAAAGAATTTCGGAAAGCTGTGTTTAGCAATTCTACTTTAGCAGTACTGTCATCGGTAGTATTATCATTGCTATCGCGTAATGAAGGTATTGTTCGTGTTTTGCCGCTAGTGTAAGATATAAGAGAGAGCCTTAAAACCCTAATCCCATCAGGCTAAATAAGTAATAAGTGAAGAAATAAATAAATCATGCTGCTGGTTACAGCAGGTAATTAAAAATGGAGGTAAGCATATCAGGATGATGAAATCTGCTTAAGAACTTCTCAGTCAAACATTGAAACAAGGAGGTATTACCGGGAAAGGTGGGTTAATTTACAACTAACTCGGTTAAATGTTTGTTCAAATGTTTGTATAGTCTATGGGACTTAACTACGGGGTCATTAGTCCCTAAACTTACAAACTACTTATGAGCGACTTACGAACTAGGACGGCACAAATATCCATTCCGAGGGGGCATTCGAACCCCCGACCGTAGTGGCCGTGCAGACCGTGACTGGAGCGCCTCAGTCCCCTCGGCCGCCGCGGCCGGCTAACTTGGTTATCTAAGTAGGCCTACAGTCTGGTAGCAATTAAAGTGATACGTTAACCAGTCCACTGCGTTTTCGGTCACTTCCGAACCAGCATTAATGAAAAATTAACATAATAATACAAAACATCTGCGGCGAACCGAAAATTAAAATTAATAGCTATGTGATTTTTGTTGTCGCATTCGACGATTCCACGTTGAAGTTTGTTTGCTGCCTGGAGTAATAAGCATGTGTACACCGACACCACGAGACACTTCCCTGAATGCAGAACACTTTTCTTAACAATCAGTGTCACAGATCTTATAAGAAAACTTGATTAGAATCTGGAACTACCGACGGATGCAGCAGTTGTCTTTTTATTTCAAGAACGATACTATTACATTACATTGTTTTCAACTGTTACCCAACCAAATATTCAAATATTTGTAAACTCCTATGGTCAGCAGTCCCTACACTTAGAAACTACTTAATCTAACTTACACTAATGACAAAACACACCCATGCACGATGGAGGACTTCTAACATCCGGAGGGAGCGGCCGTCCAGTCCGTAGCATGATTCCTTAGACCACGCGGCAACTCTAGCGCGGCCCTCGCATACATCGTACTAACTTCATAATTACAGTTTATGGAGTTTCGAAACAACAAACATATTCCAATACAGTAAAATGAGGTGGTAAAACTTACATGACAATCACACTTCCTTAAAGCATTTAGATGCTACAGTTATCAAATCATCTATTACAACAAATTAATCGTAGGAATTTTTATTTACACAGAAATTAAGTAATGCTTTTCATTATTAACACTTGCGCGGCTATAAGACAACAATAAAAATGTTGAAAATCTCCGTCTCTCGAAAAATGTGCCGGCCGCGGTGGCCGAGGTGACTGAGGCGCTCCAGTCACGGTCAGCACGGCCACTACGGTCGGGGGTTCGAATCCCCCCTCGGGCATGGATATTTGTGCCGTCCTAGTTCGTAAGTAGTTCATAAGTAGTTTGTAAGTTTAGGGACTGATGACCCCGTAGTTAAGTCCCATAAGCTTAACAGACATTTGAACAGACATCGAAAAATGTTCAAATGTTTGTATAGCTTATGGAACTTAACTACGGGGTCATCAGTCCCTAAACTTACAAACTACTTATGAACTACCTACAACTAAGGACGGCACAAATATCCAAGCCCGAGGGGGGATTCGAACCCCCGACCGTAGTGGCCGTGCAGACCGTGACTGAAGCGCCTCAGTCCCTCGGCCACCGAGGCCGGCTCCGTCTCTCGTAACATAGAAACTTGTACAAGATCAACTTTCGTATTAAAATATTGCTCTACTTTATAATTATTGGTCAATTTAGCATTACAGGCGGAAATATAATACTGTGGGACATGTCTATTTCCATGCAGCTGTAAGTTTAATTATGGACATAAATTTTAATCTACACTTTACAGTGGTAACAATTGTTATCGGATATTAAATAAATCTATAAATATTAATAACGCTTCTGCTACCATTCTTGATTTTTTTATTTTGTTTAGCGTTCCGGGGAATAATTCCCATTTTCAAGTGCGTTTTTGTGCTGTCCCATTTTAATTGCGGTTTTTCCGATGTCTGAGGTTCTGCTCATGTAGTTGTCTTTACTGCAATGATTAAATACGCGAATTTTAGTTATTGGTCCGTATTTGCCGCGACCGAGCGCACTGAGGCGCTATGCTAGAATGCGCGAGGTCGTTCTCCGTTGTCTTTACTGCAATGATTAAATACGCGAATTTTAGTTATTGGTCCGTATTTGCCGCGGCCGAGCGCACTGAGGCGCTATGCTAGAATGCGCGAGGTCGTTCTCCGTCAGGGGTTCGAATACCCCCTCGGGCATGGATGTTTGTGTCGTCTTTACTATAAGATAGTTCATAAGTAGTTTGTAAGTTTAGGGACTGATGACCTCGCAGTTAAGTCTCTTAAGTTTGACAAACATTTGAACAAATGTTCAAATGTTTGTTAAGCTTATGGGACTTAACTACGGGGTCATCAGTCCCTAAACTTACAAACTACTTATGAACTACTTACGAACTAGGACGGCACAAATATCCATGCCCGAGAGGGGATTCGAACCCCCGACCGTAGTGGCCGTTCTGACCGTGACTGCCGCGCCTCAGTCACCTCGGCCACCGCGGCCGGCAAACATTTGAACATTTTTGGTCCGTCTTTATATAAGATAATGGCGAAATGTTTCGAAACCTTCTACTTACAGTTTCCTGATGGTCCACTGCAAGTACCCATAAGCAAATCATAGCCAAGGTTATTTAGAAAAATATCTTGTTTAAAGATTATCATACTGTACGAAAAACGTATTAATTTATCTTTGTTACCGCCATGTAAGAACATCTTTGTAACCCAGGGCCGGCGCAAGGCATGTGCGAAACGCCCCCCCTCCCTTTTTTTCTGTAGTACAAACTCAACATTCATTCCCGAGAGGGGATTCGAAACCAAACCTCGGAGGGGGCGACTTCGGGAACTGTGGCCTGGAGTCTCGACTACCTGCCGGCCGCCCCTGTTGAACAAGGGGAGGGAGGAGGACTAATTTCTTCCTCGCCACTGTGGCAGCGCCGTCGTGTTTACGCCGGAAGGGAAGCAGTCTGGCGCACACGCCCGGCCAGTATTCTTATAGGTGGAGCGCTGCCAGCGTGTTACGCGTCGTGCGTTTACTCACAACTAATTTTGCAGGAGACGAAATGTAATTAGGAAATTCGAATGCAATGTTTGATACTGCGGTTACATGTTAAGGCTGCAGCAATTTTGCTAAGCCCTTCAATGGCAGTTTTCGAATGTTTCATTCTTCCCACATTATGGGAAAAAAATGGTTGAACATTACTACAGTCAAACAGGTCCAACACCTACAAAGGCTAGAAGTATTCCGAATGGGCACATACGCTGTGAGTAATTACAAGGGATAAAGACTTCGATAGTAAGCCTGGCATAAGTTGGGTTTCGGCGTATTTTTGAAAATGTTTGCTATCCGTTTCTGAGTGATAGTCGGACGTTTGGTTTTTGAGCCCTGAAACACCTGTCTCCGCCTGCATGAACACAAACTCTGACCAACACTTTTGTGTGACAATACTACTCGCACACTATCACTCTGCCAACATTTATTTACTGTATAATGCTTGTGAATCCATGTTTCGTCTAAGTAAACTACTGGTCGCTTTGATTCCGATGAATACCTGAGAAAGTATGGTCTTTTAGCAACAATGCCTTCTCGTCCAAGCGAAACAAAACGTTAATTTTGACACCCTGCAAAACGAAAATACATAGACAGAACATTGCTTCTAAGGGTTTCCTTGCTAGCTTTGAAGCTCATTTCTGTTTGATAAAAGTTGTGCAGTTTTCGCAGAGTTAGTATTGTTTTCTGTTGTTCGTAATACTATAAAATTACTGCCTGATAATACATTTATCCATATCATCGGTAACATACTTATTGTGAGCTTATTGCGCCTTCTTCTGGGGCGCTAGTTTAACCGTAGCCTCGCTGTACCTCGTCACGTGACCTAGTTCCTGGCACTGCCGCGTCACCACTTCGCCTTTCCAGACAATAGGTATTGTTGCGTTCTCTACAACGAAAACTACAGAAATCGTTTAGATAGTTGGCCGAGAGAGTGAAGATTGGTCAGAAGCACTTTCGTTGCGTTTCACAAGATCAGAAGAATTGGTGAGTCCGAATTTCTTGCAACTTGGGATGTAATAGGTAAGTGCTTTTCATATAACCTATAATTAGTATTGCGCATGCACGTTACTCATAAGTTAGAATTTTTCTCCTTCAAGAATGCAGAATAGGAAATTTTATTTTTCTTATGATCTGCTACTTTAAAAATTGGCAACTCGGCAAATAAGCACGCGTCACACCAATATCTAGAATGAAAATGAAGCGCAGAAAAGTGACGTGATACGGCGATGACTAATTTGTTATCCCTTATTCCATAATCAGACACGACAGAACCGACACATGCAAATTACGACAGATGGCGAGTGTCAGTTCTTTGAAATGAATAACCGCAGTGCAGTAAGTTAATATATTTCGACTAGCATCAGTACCCGTCGGTTCCCGAGTATGTATTTTTTGCATTATTATGTTACTCTATCTCATTCTTCCTCTCTCCATGTCTTCTGCTCCACTCTTTGGCCGTTTCAACTGTTTTATTTTCCATATCTTCATAGATTTCTGGCACAGAGAGACTATTCTCAATGGTTTGAGTTATGTTTACATCTATACCGTCATGCTGAACGTAACTGCCGGCCACGGCGGCCGAGGGGACTGCGTCGCTTCAGTCACGGTCTGCACGGCCACTACGGTCGGGGGTTCGAATCCCCCCTCGGGCTTGGATATTTGTGCCGTCCTTAGTTGTAGCTAGTTCATAAGTAGTTTGTAAGCTTAGAGACTGATGACCCCGTAGTTAAGTCCCATAAACTCTACAAACATTTGAACATTTGAACTCAACGTAACTGTCAACATGACGGTTTAGATGTAAGCGCATAATAAAGGCTTTCAAACTGGCCACTCAGTGGCCGGAACCTAGTAGACGTCTGCCTAGTAAGCATGGAGGTTCGGGTTCGATACCTGGCCGCATCACAAATTTTAATTTTAAATTTTAATTCATTGCTTCACCTTCATCTTCAATGTCTTGGACATATTCGAGACGAAAAACCGTCTCAGGGTTTCTTAATTTATACGTAAGCAGAAAGTTTTCAAAACACTTCGCCCTTTACTATGTTTGAATACGAACCAATAAATAAAATTTGCGCATTTAATAATTGCAGTGAATACAACAAAATAATGCAGAATGTTAAACTTCGGAAATAGTACATCAACTAAAATGGGATAGCACAAAAACGCAAAAAATGGGACTAATTTCCCGAAACTCGTCGTGCTAAACAAAATAAAAAATCGTTACTGGTAACAGAACTGATCTCCCAGTCGCAGGATTTCAAATGGATGAAACCATGGAATAAATCTATAATCTATACTTTTTTTTATACAGTACTAACCATCAGCAGTGCACTAACAAGAAAGATTGGAGTATCACGGCCACATTTATTGGGGACTTAACATGATGTATAAACATCGCACGATTGAAAGTATAGTTCCACGTGAAGTGAGGAAGTTCAAGAAGTGAGTACCGAGTTTTTCAACCAATGCTACCTGTAGCCGCTTGTACACGTCTCGCTATAGAAACAAAGTGAAGTTTTGTGGGCCAGTCACCGACCACGCGTTTCCGATAGGCGAGAGACCGAGGCTGACGGAAGGAGGAGGCAGCAGTGTAGCCCAAAAAAATGTTCAAATGTTTGTAGAGTCTATGGGACTAAACTACGGGGTCATCAGTCCCTAAACTTACAAACTACTTATGAACTACCTAATACTAAGGACGGCACAAATATCCATGCCCTAGGGGGCATTTGAACCCCCGACCGTAGTGGCCGTACAGACTGTGACTGGCGCGCCGCAGAACGCTCGCCCACCACGACCGGCCCAGTGTAGCCCGGAAGGAAGGAAGCTTGGAGTTTAACGTCCCGTCGACAGCGTGGTCATTAGAGACGGCAGTGTAGCCCGATGGGCGAGGAGTGACCACCAGGCGGTCGCGCCTTGTCCTGTTGGAATGCAGCCGTTGGCAAGCTCAGGAGGATGGGAGGCCAGTACGAAATGTTCAAATGTTTGTTAAGCTTATGGGTAGAGATCTGCGCGGATGCGGATATCCGCAGTATTTCTTACTTTGCGGATAAAATTGTGAGCGACCCGGATATCCGCGTGCTATATGCGGATAAAGAGCGAGGTATCTGCCCAGTATGTCTGTTGAAATAGCTGAAAACGTTAAGCCTGTGGACACTGTTGGAATCCTAGCAGGGCCGACGTAGAATGGAAGTCTGTTGTCCTCATCCCCTGGCCGCAGTAGACATAGCTGTACCCAAGGGACCTGCGCCTACTCCGTTTACCCGACCGTGTCTTACCTGCGGTCTGTCAGTGCTTTCTGGGTGGCCCACTGCCCACCAGAGGTGCCATGCCAAATTTCCTCTGCCTTCACTTAGCGCTTTGTAGTGACGGAGTGACAACGTATATCGTAGTGAATACAGTGACAGTTCTTTCTTAAAATGAATACATCAGTGGATACTATATTGTGTAAAGTGGAAAGAGGAGGCTTGCCATTAGTGAAGGAAAACAAATTGAAATCGTCAATTTGAATATTTGATGGCAAGGAAAAGATCGACGATAGTGTCCTGTGAACAGTACAGCCGAAGTACGAACAAACATACAAACAAACAGTCATGTTTATGTTGTGGCGTAAAGTCAGCGGCACACGCCAGATGCTCGAGAACGATCGTGCAGAAGGCAGCGGACGACCGGCAGCCAATCGCACGCCAGCGCCACGCCTCTTGGAGGGAGAAACCTAGAAGCGCGCCCTCTACAAGCGGCTATATCTACGCCGACATGCGTCTGGACGAGCGGATCTGATCTCGGCTCCTAAATAAGCAGTCACTAGGACTCAACGAAGCTATCAGTATAGGGAAGGACGAAACACATGGCGACGAGGACGACTTAACAGTTTATGTATTAGACAAATGGTGAAGGAATTAATAAAGATTGACAATGGAATTTTATAGCAACTTTTATAATCAGATACGGTGTACAGTGAAAGTAACGTATTTAGGAAGGTACATAATGTTAGATTGTGTAGGCTGGCTGTAGCTGCAGCCGTCATTGCCTCTTTATGGTGACAGTTACCAATTAGAAGTAGATGGCAGTTTTAACACTTGAAATGACATACTTTTCTCTGTGTCACATAACCTTTTGTGCGTTAATATGGGGAAAATAAAGTGTCCCTTTTGTAAAACTCAGAAAGAACTTTTTCTAAAGTAAACACAGTAAAATCTCCTCTATGCCGATCAGTATTAACCACTCAAGTTTAAGAAGACGCCTGTATTAAACAGCTGACGTAGTGCTCCGACCACACTGGCTCCGAAGCGCTACTGTGTGTGTCCGGAGCGCCAATGTTTTCCTGTTTGGAATGGCCTCTTTTGCAGTACGAATAGAACAGTTGCCGTGATTAGAGAAGTCAAAAGTAGTTAAGTTGTCGCAGAAATTACACTCTGACAATAATTGTATCATTACATACCATGGTTTGAAATACTGCTATCTGTTACTATTACCCATTCAAAACATTAATATCTGCAGATGCTGATAAAGAACTTGCGGATGCGGAAAAAATGCCGTGGATGTTGTTGCGGATATGGACCTTGTGGAGGTGGTGCAGGTGCACATAACACTTTCATCTGCGCAGACTTCTACTTACGGGACTTAATTGCGGGGTCATCAGTCCCTAAACTTAGAATCTACTTATGAACTAACTTATACTAAAGACAACACAAAGTTTCGACGTGGGAGGCCGCGCGAGCACAGTATAACAGAGAGGCCTTACAGTAACAGTGAAATCAAGCCGGCTGAGAGTGCGACACCCAACCAACATGGCGGCCACAGCTGCGAGCACAGGACAGTTCACTGAGTTCGCCGTCTGATAATTCCTTTTTCATATTTTAAGGCGTTCCTTTTTGACAATCTATTTCTGCCATAAATAATTACAAATTTTAGCTAGGGATAGCAAATCATACTATAATATAAAATAGAAGCACATCTGTCTCTTTAACTTTTTATAACACGAGGAGTACAGAACGCATCGTCATGCGGTTTCTTTTAATTTCTTCTTTAAAATCCTGGGATAATCTTAGGCTACATTTAATGTCAATACGAATATTACGAATGTCTGAAAAAAACTAAAATAAGAATCATAATGTAGAATCGTTTACCGCTTATGTACTTCAGTAAGCTGTGGAGCCTACACTATAAGAGCTAGTGTACAAAGTGTAAACTTGCAGAACTCGCAAACATCTACAAAAGAAAAGAAATAAAAGTTAATCATTTATCTTTTCTAAAGCGCTGGTGCCTTAGGGCTTCAGACTACAGATATAGCGATTGTGGGAGATCTGTAAAAGTTAAACATCAGATCTCGCGGCAATTTTTTTTTCTTTTAAATCGTCCTGAGTTCTATAATTCTACAATATGTACTTAGGCACAGGTCTCGTAGTTCACGCTACAAGGGTCACGAAAGTGCGGAAGTGGTAAACCATTCTACGTTATTATTCTTATTTCAATTATTTCTCATTTTCGTATTGGCATTTAATATAGCCTGCGTTGAACACAGGATTCGAGTTAAAGAAGTTTAAAGATTACCCGTGCAAAGCCGGAGCGACTCAGCTGGTTAGTAATAGAATAAATAAAAAGTGTTAACTCACAATTATTGGATACCGAAAATTGTATCCCAGATTACAAATACTTATCAATACTGGTCACAAAGTACAAGGTGAGTGGGCAAAAGAATCTGTGCTCACTGGGGACAAGCTCGCTGAAAGTAACGAGAATTTGAAAGGTTCCACCGCTGTATTCTATCAAATTTCTGAGAAAGCCAGGGGAGCTAAAAGAGTTGATTGAATAAAACGAAAAGTTTAATTCCTTAGCTACAACTTTCTTGCTGACGAAAATTTCCTGACCACAAAACAAAAAAGTTGACAGGAGTCTAACTTTTTCATGTCACTACTTTTATTTCTGCCACTTATGCATACCATAAACCCCTGCAAGACAGACTTCACTCATTACATCCGTGTGCGCCGTATTACACATTCAGAACACTCGCAGGCGCAGGCTGGTAAATAACGCCTCACCAAAAAACAAACAGAACCCACTAGATGCTACAAAGAACCTTTTCCTCCAGAGGTCGCGCCGCGACACGCGGATGACGACACCACATCGCCGGCTTTATAAGCCGTCCGCGCCCGACGTCTCACCAGTTCTCCGCCGAGCGAAGGACCAGCTCAACCCGACTTCGACTACCAGCAGAAGCCAACGAGGAAGAATACCATCAAGAAGACACGATTCCAGGACCGGCAGTTCTTCGAGGTTTTTGTCCAACTCCACATAGCCTTATGCATAATTGATTGTTAATCGAGTATAAATAGTTTGTGTAATAAACTTTACCAAGTGAAATCCACTGAGTATACTTCAATTTCATATAAAGGTAATAGTTTCAATTATTATTTTTATTCAAACAAAATACGTATTAGGCTTGCTAAGAACACTGTTTCATTCCTTCAGTATTCACCAGTCTACGTGAAAAATTTGGTAAGTTTTTCTCCTATCCTGAGGGGTTCAAATAACAATAAAATTATGGCGAGCGCCACATGAAGAACTACGTATTTATCCGTCCAACTCTGTTTCTACAGCCACCCAAGATGGCTGCCGGGCTTCACTGCCTGTACGCTGATGAAGGCGGTATTTCCTCTCTGTTATTCTGTGCTCGCTGTCCGCAACATGGCGCTCCATACCGCTCGGCTATTCCCACGCCAGCACGTTCCAGCTCTTCTGAGCAGTGACGCTGGGAGCGTGGACGGGGTGGGGGGGGGGGTGGAATTCAGTTCCACCCGAAACCGTAATAACTGGAGCAGAACCAGCACTGTCGCCGCAGTGTCTTCACACTCCGATCCGACCATGGAGGCTCGAGTTGTACACACAGATGCTCGCTCGTACTCAGCGGAGTGCGCCGCGCTCCGCCTTGTCCACTTCGATCGTATTTCAGAAACGTACCCGAAGCATACAATTTTAATTGGTGGCGACTTTAACTTACTCTCGATAAGTTTGCAAAATTACATGTTCAAAAGCGGAGGCAAGCATAAAACATCGCCCGAATTTGTACTGAACGCATTCTCCGGAAACTTATCTCGAGCAATTACTTCACGAACCCACTAAAATAGTAAATATTTATGATAACATACTTGACCTCCTAGCAAAAAATAATCAGGAGCTAATAAAGAGCAACAAAACAGACACAAAAATTAGTGAACACACAGATCTCGTAGCGAGAATGAATGTCGGACTTTCCAAATCCACCAAAATTAAAAGAAAAGTATATTTATTCAGAAAAGCAGATAAAAAATTGATTAAAGCTTTCCTGAGTGAGAATTTCCACTCTTTCGAAACTAACAATATGAGTGTAGATAAGATGTGGCTTACATTCAAAGAAATATCGACAACCATTGACAGATTTATACCAAACAAATTGACAATAGAAGGGGCTCACCCGCCGTGGTACACAAAACATGTTAGATCACTGTTACAAAAGCAAAGACAAAAGCGTGCCAAATTTAAACGCACAAAAAATCCCCAAGACTGGCAATCCTTTAAAGGAACTAGAAATTTAGCTCCAACTTCAATGCGAGAAGCTTACAACAGTTAACACAATGAAACCCTGTCACGTAATTTGGTACAAAAGCCTAAGAAATTCTGGTCGTATGTAAGGTATACTAGCGGCAAAACACAATCAATGCCTTCATTACACGATAGAAATGGTGATGCTACTGATGACAGTTCCACTATAGCAGAATTGCTTATCACAGTCTTCCGAAATTCCTTCACTACAGATGACGAACAAAATACTCCAGAATTCGTATCATGAACAGCTGCCAGCATGCGTAATTTAGAAGTTGATATCCCTGGTATATTAAAGCAACGTAAATCACTTAACAAAAGTAAATTCCCGGTCCCGATTGTACACCAATTAGGTTACGTGTATATAATAATAATAATAATAAAAATAAGCCGTCTTCAGTCACAATAATTTTATCGTTTCTAATGTCCGACGAGTTTCGGAGCTATAACTCCATTTTCGAGGACTTTATTACTGTATTTTTTGTGTTACATCTCCTTTAGTTTTTCAACTAACGGTAGAAGAACGACACAGTTGTTAGTTTTTGGCAAGAAAAGGTTGGCACTGGATATAATTAAAGGATATTATAATGAACATACAGTGAAGTATCGTGAAGTGTTACCTGCATTTAAGAGATGAAATTATTTCCTGCATTGGTGAAATAACTTACGCATTTGCACACATTTTCGCAACTGGCATGTTTACGCCGGTACTGTGTACATCAAATTCATTACGTTAAATTTATGGAGTATTGAAGCTATAGTTACAATCATTTGTTTTATTAAGAAAGTAGTTTAACAAAATACCTATCATATACAAACGCTCGCTCAGCGAACGTTCCATACCCAAAGACTGCAAAGCTGCACATGTTACGTCAATATTCAAGAGAGGCAATAGCAGTGATCCGCAAAATTACAGACCTATATCACTGACGTCAGGATCTTAGAACATATACTTTCCCCAAATAGAATGAACTATCTCGAAGAGAACGACCTATTCATCCATAGTCAACACGGATTCAGAAAATATCGTTCTTGAGAAACACAGCTAACTCTTTACTAATATGATGTGATGAGTGCTATCGACAAAGGATCTCAAATAGATTCCTTCTTTTTAGATTTCCGGAAGGCTTTTGACACTATACCTCACAAGCGTCATCTAATCGAATTGCGTTCTTATGGAATGCCGCCGCAGTTTTGCGATTGCTTTGGTGATTTCCTGTCAGAAAGGACACAGTACGTTATAATTGAGGGTAAGACATAGAGTAGAACAGAAATGATATCTGGCGTTCCCCAGGGAACTGTTATAGGCCCCTACTGTTGCTTATTTTTATAAACGATTTAGGAGACAATCTGAGTAGCTCTCTTAGGTTGTTCGCGGATGATGGTGTCACTCATCGGTTAGTAAAGTCTTCAGAAGATCTAAAGCAACTGCAAAATTATTTAGATAAGTTGTCTACATTATGCAAAAAATAACAATTGACCCTTAATAATGATAAGTGTGAGGTCATGCATATGACCACTAAAAGGAATCTGTTAATCCGTAAATCAGTCAAACCTAAAGGCCGTCAATTCTACCAAATACCTAGGAGTAACTTAAAATGAAAGGAACAAATAGAAGCCGCGGTGGCCGAGGAGACTGAGGCGCTTCAGTCACGGTCTGCACGGCCACTACGGTCGGGGGTTCGAATCCCCCCTCGGGCATGGATATTTGTGCCGTCCTTAGGATAAGCTAGTTGATAAGTAGTTTGTAAGTTTAGGGACTGATGACCCCGCAGTTAAGTCCCTTAAGCTTAACAAACATTTGAACATTTGAACAAATAGAAAACATTGTAGAGAAGTCCAACCAAAGACTTCGTTTCATTGACAGAATATGCAACAGCCCTACTACAGAAACTGCCTACGCTATACTTGTGCGACCTATTTTGGAGTATTGCTGCGCATTGCGGGATCCATACCAGGTGGGACTGACGGACGATTTAGAGACAGTTCAGAGAAGGGCAGCTCGTTTTGTATTATCGCGGTATAGGGGAGAGAGTGTCACGGGATTGATCCACGAGTTGCGGTCGAAATCATTAAAACAAAGGCGTTACACGTTGCGACGAGGTCTGTTTGGAATATTTCTTTCACCAACTTCCTATTCCGAATGCGAACATATTTTGTTAGCATCCACCTACATATGAAGAAATGATCATCAAAATAAAATACGAGAATTCAGATCTAAAACGGAAATATTTAGGTGTTCCTTTTTCCCGCGAAGTATTAGAGATTGTAACTGTGGAGAAACATCATAACAGCTGTTCGATGAACACTCTGTTATGCACTTCAATGTGATTTGGAGAGTATCCATGTAGATAAAATGGCAACCTACTGCATATGGTTAACCCAAGGTCCATAAAGATGGGACACCTTTCAGACTCATTGTGTCTACCATCACGACATACCTCAGCGAAGTTCTTGGCCAATCTCCTCGCTCCACACGTGGGACGCTCTGAATACCACATAAAAAATTCAGTCAATTTTATCGACCGGGTCAACCATTTTCGTCTCAGTGAAAGTAACATAATGTCAGCTTCGATGTGGTGTCACTTTTTACCAATGTGCCTATCTCTTTGGACCTTGTATCCCAGCTGTTTGTCAGTGATGTGGTCGAGCTGTTTAGGTACACTCTGACATCTTCCTATTTTGTATAAAACACGGCCAGTATTATGATCAGACTGACGGTGTTGCGATGGGAAGTCCGTTGGCTCCAGCTATTGCAAATCTCTTCACGCAGAATTTCGCGGATGTAGCGCTAGAAAGGGCACCATTAAAACCTAAGTGTTTCTTGCGGTACGTAGACGACACGTTCGTCAGAGAAAGAAGCTTGGAGAGTTTTTGGGAAATCTAAACAGTATTAACAAGAACATCCAATTCACAATGGAGGTAGAAAAAAACAACTCCTTGTCCGTCGGAAAGGAAATGGATGCCTTGGTCACAGCGTCTACAGAAAAACCTACTCACAGACCTGTACTTGCACGCCAACAACCATCATCCGCCGGTATTACAAACATTAGTGCAACGTGCAAGAACAATATCAGATGCCAACAAGCTGCCCCGCGAACTGAACCACCTACACAAAGTATTCAGGCCAAATGGATACAGTCGCCATGAAATAAATGACGTGATTTCAAATAAAAATCACAGGAAGAACATGGACGAGGAACAGGTAAAGAAGCTTGCTTGCCATTCTGTGGCTCTGTGTCAGGCAAGATAAGCCACCTACTGAAAAGACATAAAGTCAACTCAGTTTTCAGACATCCGGCAAAAATTCGTCAGTTAGTGAGGGCAGTTAAAGATGCAGCAGGTCTTAGAACACCGGGAGTCTAGGATACCGAGTGAGTGTGGTCAGTGTCACATCGGACATACTGTGCGAACCGTAGAACAACGCAGGAAAGAACATGAGAGGTGTTCTCGTCTACGCTACACAGAGAAGTCAGCTTTAGCAGAACATGCGTTAGGAAACGAACCACAGAATCAAGTTTGATGATACCTCGGTCCTGGCTCACACCAGAGGTTTCTGGTATTGCGTAATTCAGGAAGCGATTGAAATTAATATCAGTGATAACCAGTGGCGGCTGGTGGGCTGTTTATTAGGAGGGGCGGCATGTCTCTTCAGTTGTACATGACATTTTGTCCCTTCAGAACATTTCTTGAACGGGGAGAATACAGCATTAATTTTATTAGCTAGTTACGTAATTTAACCTTTCATCTAACACGACTTTTTCCTCCTATACCAAAATACGAACAAATTTACGCACAAATATGTCGTTTTTAATATTTTCTGCAGGCAATGAAAACCTTGTAACTCCATTTTATTAGATTTCACAAGAGACCCAAAACTGTACCTTAAAATAATATAAAGTAAGAAGTAAATTCGTTGTGTGTGTAACTATATAAGTAAGTGTTCAGGCCGGCAGCGATGGCCGAGGGGACTGAGGCGCTCCAGTCACGGTCTGCACGGCCACTACGGTCGGGGGTTGGAATCCCCTCTCGGGCATGGATATTTGTGCCGTCCTTAGTCTTAGCTCGTTCATAAGTAGTTTGTCAGTTTAGGGACTGATGACCCTGTAGTTAAGTCCCATAAGCAATACAAACATTTGAACATTTTTAAGTGTTCAGAGAACACAAATGCTTCGTCAGCGACAAACATATGTTACTGAAATTAGAAGACTGTCACCAACAAATGTAGAATACCATTGGTATGCTTATATATTAGTGTGTTTATATAAAGCAGGATTAAATTTCCTAGTGAAACTACTTTTGCTTTTGCACGCATTTTGTGTCTGTACAATGTTCAAGTCAAGTCTCGGTGGTCCTAACCTTTTTAGTTCCAACTTTCCTTCAAATGTCAATTTTTCACTACCAAATGTCAAAATGTAGTTAACGCTATTTATATTATTCATTCTAAATAGGGAACTAGGAAAACAGGGAACAACACGCACCTTCACAACAACGACACTAGTATCACACGCACTGCATCTGTTAAGTTCCGCGAAGAAACTTGCTGACCGGTGCCGGTGCGTCTTTGTATATTTCGCGCCCCTGGCGCGGACGCCGTCCTAAGCGGCCCAGTTCAGCACACTACCCCCACCCAACCCCCAGTACCCCCACTCACCCCAAGCGCCCGTAGCCAGCCTTTACACGGCGCGGACGGATCGCGTAGAGTCCGACAGTCAGTCCATTCTGAAAACATTGGGTGAGCCTGGCTGGCAGACTACCTAGACTAAAAACATTGGTCATTCACTTACACGGGCTGCTGCTACACGAAAATTATTCAAGTAGATTTGTGATTAACGATTGGTACGTATTCCGTGTTGGATATTTTTGGGAGGGCGCCGCCCCAGAGTCCTCAAGGAGTAGCCGCCACTGGTGATAACGCTCTCAATAGAAATGGCGACCTGCAGCTCAGCGCGGCATGGAAGCCTGCGATCACGAAGCTGAAGCGGGCAGACTGCCCACCGTATACGGAGACTAGCTTAACGCCCGCTGCTTGGTCAGCACCAGTTGTTTCTGCCTCTTAATATAAATTTTCATAGCTGTAGCTTAAGTACTATCATAATGAAATGTTGTGATACTACTTGCAGCCGCGGCAGAATGACCGTCCATATTGAGGCGCCATGCTGCGGTGCGCGCTGCTGTTCGCCGTCGGGGGTTCGATTCGCCCCTCGGGCATGGGTGTTTGTATTGTCCTTAGCATAAGTTAGTCTAAGTTAGTTGAATTAGTTTGTAAGCCTTATGGGCTGATGACCCCGTAGTTAAGTCTCATAAAATTTACAAACATTAGAACATTTATAAATGACGTTTATATCTTTCACACTGCTGTTATAATTCTTTCTTTATTTACTATGAGCTCATTTTGGCTTTCTATTGCCATCATAAGGTTTTCTGTAATATAAACGAGATAATTTATAACAACAGTTACATAAGCTGGCATATATAAATTTTTTATGGCTAATACATTTAATTTACTTACATTTAATGTCATTTTTATTGCTGTCCTTTTTGTTTAAGATGATATTGATTTTTATTTAAATTATGACTGGCTTATATGCCTGTAACGGATTTTTTTATTTTCTGCCTGATTAAGAGGATAGCTATTTTCAAAGTGTATTAACGACATTATATGTTTATATAGTTACTCAGAGATCACTGTAGTTATCAGCTAATTTATTTTCCTTGATGTTATAACTATGGTGGTTGATGTTTATGTTGTTACTATGGAGTGAATATCTGTAACATGTTTTTGGCTATCTACATCTACATCTAAATGGGATACTCTGCAAATCACATTTAAGTGCCTGGTAGAGGGTTCATCGAACCACCTTTATACTAGAATGAAACTTCACTCTGCAGCGGAGTGTGCGCTGATATGAAACTTCCTGGCAGATTAAAATTGTGTGCCGGAACCGGGACTCGAACCTGGGACCTTTGCCTTTCGCGGGCAAGCGCACTACCAACTGTGCTATCCCGACACGACTCACGATGCCGCCTTACAACTTTACTTCTGCCAGTACCTCGCCTCCGACTTTCCAAACTTCACAGAAGCTCTCCTGCAAACACGCAAGACCAGCACTCCTGGAAGAAAGGATATGGTGGAGACATGGCTTAGCCACAGCCTAAGGGATGTTTCCAGAATTAAACTTCACTCTGCAGCGAAGTGTGCGCTGATATGAAACTTCCTGGCATACTTTCCAACTTTCCATTTTGTGAGGCGGCATCGTGAGTCGTGTCGGGATAGCACAGTTGGTAGTGCGCTTGCCCGCGAAAGGCAAAGGTCCCAGGTTCGAGTCCCGGTTCCGGCACACAATTTTAATCTGCCAGGAAGTTTCACCTTTATACTATTTACCTCCCATTCCATTCTCGAATAGCGTGCGGGAAGAATAACACCTTAATCTCTCCGTTCGAGCTCTGATTTCTTCTATTTTATTCTGATGATCCTTTCTAAAAGTCCATAAATAAGTATCCATTTTCTTGGCTGAAGATATGAATAAAATTTTTAACGTTTATGGCCCTTATTTCGTGTTTTTCGGTTTGTAGCTGATAATAAAAAATAGATGGATTGTTTTCGGTGTTTCTGGCGTGTTCTTTACATCTAATTTCAAAATTTCTGCCTGTCTGCCATAGATAAAATCAATATCATCTTAAACAAAAAAGGACAGCAATAAGAACGAGATTAAATGTAAGTAAATTAAATGTATTACCCATAAAAAATTCATATATGTTAGCTTATGTAACTGTTGTTATAAATTATCTCGCTTATATTACAGAAAACCTTATGACAGCAATATAAAGCCGAAATGAGCTCATAGTTAATAAATAAAGCATTATAACAGCCATGTGAAAGGTATAAACGTCATTTATAATTATGTCACTCAACGACGTATTCCAAAGTAAAGAAATTTGAATATTTGATTTTACTACTTGAAACCCCCTAAGGCCCTCCTTAATAGTTGAATTTCGAAAAATACCCCAACATGCGTCTTTTAAATCAAGTATGCAAATATCATTTTTTGTTCAAAATTGGCTGAGTAGCAACGTATTTTCAAAAAAAAAAAAATCCCCTATTTCACCCCCTGAATGATTAATTTCTGAAAATACCGAAACACGTGTCTTTACATATACCAGTTTATGTGGTTGTAGCTTCAAAATTGCCTTAACCGCGAGAAATTTTCGTAAAACATCCCTCATTTAACCCCCTTGATGGTTGAATTTCCAAAAATACCAAATCATGTATTTTTTTAAATCTAGCGAACAATGCAAATACCAATTTTTGCAGCTCTAGCTTCAAAATTGTCTTGAGAACAATGTGTTTCGAAAAGAATTTTTGATCCCCTATTTTACACTCAATAGTCCATGACCCAAGTTTCGTAGTTATAACTTGAAATTTGAGTTAAGAGTAACATATTTTTGAAAATCAATTTTTGCATCACGTATTTCACCCCCTTACTTGTCGAATTTCAAAAAATTCAAAATTGCCTAAATTTTCGAAAAACATCCCCTCTCCAATTTAACTCTGTTTATGGTTGAATTTGCAAAAATACCGAAACACGTATTTTTTTTAATTTCTGACCAACAATACAAATATCAATTTTTGCAGCTCTAGGTTCATAATTCAAAAAATGCCGAAACACGTGTCTTTTAAATTCGAACTCTGAATTAAAATCCGAAATTTTGTAGTTCTAGCTTCGAAATTGCCTAAATAGCAACGTATTTTCAAAATATGTTTCATCCCCTATTTCACCCCCTTAGTGACGGAATATCGAAAAATCGCTTCTTAAATGACGCCTACAGTGTAAGATCAACACCCTCTACAAATATCTTCATTGGTTTGGGCTGGGCGATGCTGTCAATCAGTCAGTCAGTCAATCGGGACACTGCCCTTAATATATGGAGATGGCGCGGACACCAGTGACGCTAGGCCGGCAGCACTTGACAAAGGCCAAGGAGTGTTTGACCGAAAGCTCGAAGAATTTTAACCACTTGACGCGGTCGAAACCCGAGAAATTTTCATTCAATGTTATCGCTGTGAGACTCTGGATTTCTACATAAACACATACCACTTGCACTGGCGGCCCCATGTTGTCGCCGATTTTAGAGTCCCGAAAAGCCACCGTTCAGTGCGCAAATCTTAACACTCTGCCTGATCGAATCACTGCCATCACCCAGGAGGGTCCTTCTGACAAGACCAGACATGGAGTCCCTTTTTCCCCGCGCCCTTCGCTCCTCTCCTCCCTGCCAAACACACTCTCCCCACAAGTTCTTCTTCTTGGCCGCTTCCTCATTGGCCGATCATTGTACCTCACAAAATCATATACATCTTAACATGAGATATTTCTTTAAGTAAAAACTGACCATCTGAAACCACTTCCTTACTAATATAACATTATTTTAATACAGAAAAGACTGTTTATTAGTATTACATATAGTCTTAAATAAATAAATAGACAAACTAGCTTTTATGAGATTGACCGCTCATGTCACAGAATATTTACATAAATTACTAGCAAAATTGTACAATAAAATGACACACTAAATTAAATATACAACACGTAAATCATGCTGGTGCATTTTCAGTGTTAATGTGGAGAATACCTTGACCTGTTTATATTTCTATGATAAAGTGACATCAGTTTAAATCAGTCATTAAATATATATACAAGTGTGATAGCTAGAGAGAATATGCTATCATCTAAAGCAGAATTTGTTGAAATTGCATTCAAAAATTGGTTATTTTAATCTTGATTTTTCTATATTTTGATTTAGTAGTCATAAACGTTTGTAATTTGTACATATTGAAATTAATTTTAGAATCATGAGATGTGCATAATTATTCCGACATCATAGACATACTAAATGTTGACGGTATATATATTTATATATTATTTTATTTTATTGTGAACTAGCTTAATTCCCGCTGCTTCTCACGCGTAGACTGGATGGTTTGCATCGGCTGTTTTTACTTCTAAATAAACATTTTCATAGATTTACCTTTTAAAAATGCTTTCCTAACAAAGTATTTTGATACAACTTGCCACCCCCTATTGCACAATTGATGATAGAATTCAAAACATCCCGAAACACATTCTTTAAACTTCTAACCAAGGTTCCAAATCCAAATTTTCGTATTTCTAGTATGGAAATAGTAGCACCCGTCGAATATTTTGCCTTATTTCACCTGCTTAGTGGTTGAATTTCCACAAGCGTTTTTAAAATTCCAATCAAAAATGTAAATCAGAAGTTTTGTATTTCATGCTTTAAAACTGCCTGAATAGTAACGTATTTTCAAGAAACCATTTATTCCCTATTTCACCCCCTTAGGGATGGGAATATTAAAAAATCGCTGATGCATACAGTGTAAGATGAACAACGTCTACAAATTTCAAGTGTCTATCGTATGTAGATTCACTTTTCACCACCGTTGTCTGTCTTGTAGAAACGGATCCAGAACGCGAAATTTCGTTCTTACACTTTGACATCCATCTTGGTAGTTTTACTTTTCAAACTGCGATAAGCACGTATTTTTCTTTATTCGTACGCTTGTTGTAGAAAAACAACTGAACAATGCGCATCACGTTTCGCTGTAAATAACCTCTTTGTGAAGTAGTGTCGAAAACGATACCTGGCCTTCAATCCGTGTTTTATATAAGCTGACGACTTTCAGTCACTATTTCTTTCACACTCTTATAGCTATCGACACGGAACTGCTATGGTGTACAACGGGAGACTTCAACAACAGAGAGAGATCATTAGTCTCCCCTGTATGGTTTTTGCTGAAGGGCAAATTATTGACAGTCAGACGTACAAATTTATATAAGTCGGTTACTTCCAACTTCCATATTGTATCTTCCACCCCCTTATCGTCATCAATCCTGTCCCACCATAGTGCACAATGGGAGACTGATGCCTACCACCACATACAAACACCATTGGTTTGCGATGTGTAGTTTTGGCTGCAGATTGAAATATAAGCACAAACACCTCAGTTTTTATATATATTAAGATTATTCACCTAACTGAACGGTATTAATCTGTTAGTAACGCGAAACTGTCCGCTAAACCAAAGTAACCTATTACTTACGAACTTTCTGTCATAGACATACATTAACGTATGTCTACAGACTGTGTATTGCAGTGAGCTCAATATAATATGGAGATGGTACTATGTATTATGAAACCGTGACTCTCGACGTATATTTGTCTCTCTAATCCAGTTGTCATTATTTTGATCCTAAGCACTACAGTTGTCTTTCTAGGGTTTATATTGAGATAATTGGTGTATTGCCAGTGTAGTTAATGCATGTCTGTGTTTCCCAGTGTTTTATCTTTCAGTCTTTTTGTATTTGAGCATCTGTTGATCGTCGTATTGCTCCACGTTTTATGGATTTTTGTTCGCCACACTCACCCACCGCCACACACCGCGACCAAAACACCATAGTGCACACCGCGAAGCTAGAGGCTACTCTCATGCATAACCGCCATTGGTCTGCAGTGAATAATTTTGGCTAAAAAGTGAAATATACGGACACAAGTCCCACGTTCCATTTTTATATATGTATGTTGTTGTTGTTGTTGTGGTCTTCAGTTCGGAGACTGGTTTGATGCAGCTCTCCACAATACCCTATCTTGAGCAAGCCTCTTCATCTCCACATAAGAACGGCAAACTACATCTGTCTGAATCTGCTTACTGTATCCATCTCTTGGTCTTCCTCTGCGGTTTTTACCCCACACACTTCCCTCCAACGCTAAATTCACAATTCCGTGATGTCTAAGAATGTGTCCTACCAATCTATTCCTTCTTTTAGTCAAGGTATGCCGGAAATTTCTTTTCTCCCCAATTGTGTTCAGTACCTCCTCATTAGTTACGCGATCCACCCACCTAATGTTCAGCATTCTTCTGTAGCACCACATTTCAAAAGCCTCAATCCTCTTCCTGTCCGCACTGTTTATCGTCCATGTCTCACTCCCATACAAGGCAACACTCCATACAAATGCTTTCAGAAAGGACTTCCTTCGTCGTAAATCAATATTCGATGTTAACAAATTTCTCTTTTTCACGAACGCTTTTCTACCCATTGCCATTCTGCATTTTATATCCTCTGTACTTGTTATTTTACTGCCCAAGTAACAAAACTCATCTACCTCCTTTATTGCTTCGTTACCCAATCTAATGCCTTCAGTCTCACCTGATTTTCTTACACTGCACTCCATTACCCTAGTTTTGCTCTTGTTAATGTTCATCTTATATGCTCCTTTCAGCACACTGTCCATTCCGTCCAATTGCTCTTCCAGGTCCTTTGCTGTATCTGACAGAATTACTACGTCGTCGGCAAAACGCAATGTTTTTAATTCTTCACCCTGAACTTTATTTCCTTCTCCAAATTTCTCCTTGTTTTCCTTTATAGCTTTCTCAATGTACAAATTGAATAACAATGGAGAAAGACTACTACCCTGTCTTACTCCCTTCCCAACCACTGCATCCCTTTCATGCCTTTCAACTCTGACAACCGCTGTCTGGTTTTTGTACAAGTTGTAACTAACCTTACGCTCCCTATATTTTACTTCTGCTTGTTTCAGAACTTGAAAGAGTTTATTCCAATCAACATTGTCAAAAGCCTTCTCCAAATCTACAAAAGCTAGAAATGTAAGTTTGCCTTTCCTTAATCTATCTTCTAGGATAAGCCGTAAAGTGAGTATTGGCTCCCATGTTCCTACATTTCTCCTGAACCCAAACTAATCTTCCCCGAGGTCGGCTTCTAATAGCTTTTCCATCCTTCTGTATATAATTCGTGTTAATATTTTGCAACCATGACTTATTAAAGTGATAGTTGGTTCTGTAGTTTTTACACCTGTCTGCACCTGCTTTCTTTGGAATGGGGATTATAACATTTTTCATAACGTCTGAGGGTACTTCACCTGTCTCGTACATCTTACACACCAGGTGAAACAGGTTTGTCATGGCTGGTTTTCCCAGAGACTTCAGTAGCTCTGAGGGAATATCATCTACTCCAGGGGCCTTGTTTCGACTTAGGTCTTTCAGGGTTCTGTCAAATTCTTCTCTCAGTATAGTATCTCCTATTTCATCTTCATCTACATCCTCTTCCCTTCCTACAATATTGTCTCGAAGTTCATTTCCTTGGTAGAGCCCCTCTGTATACTCTTTCCAACTTTCAGCTTTCCCTTCTTTGCTGAGAACTGGTTTTCCATCAGTGTCCTTGATATTCACAGAGCTCTTTTTCTTATCTCCAAATGTTTCTTTTATTTTCATGTAGGCTGTATCTATTTTTCCCCTAATTATACATTCTTCTACATCCTTGCATTTGCTCTCTAGCCACTCCTGCTAAGCCATTTTGCACTTCCTGTCAATCTCATTTCTTAGTCGTCTGTGGTCCATTTTGCCTGTTTCATTTACTGAATTTTTATATTTTCTTCTTTCATCGATTAAATTTAGTATCTCCTGTGATATCCAAGGATTTTTTGTAGGTCTTGCCTTCCTACCTATTTTGTCCTCTGCTGCCTTCACTATTTCATCTCTCAATTTTACCCATTCCTCCTCTACTGTTTTATTTTCCCCTGTTTGTGTCAATTGTTGCCTAAAGCTCCCTCTGAAATTCTGAAGAACTTTAGGTTCCTTCAATTTATCCAGGTTCCATCTCCTTATTTTCCTACCTTTCTGCAGTTTTTTCAGTTTCAGCCTACAGTTCATGACTAACAAGTTATGGTCAGAGTCTATATCTGCCCCTGGGTATGTCATACACTTTAAAACCTGGTACCGAAATCTATGTCTTACCATTATAAGATCTATCTGGTATCTCCCGGTGTCTCCTGGTCTCTTCCACGTATACAACCTTCTTTTGTGATTCTTAAACCAGGTGTTTGTTATAACTAAATTATGTTCCGTGCAAAAATCTACCAGGCGGCTGACTCTTTCATTCCTTTTGCCCAGACCATATTCGCCTACTATCTTCCCTTCCCTTCCTTGTCCTACTACCGAATTCCAGTCTCCCATAACAATTAAGTTTTCCTCTCCCTTAATTGTCTGTATAATTTCCCTTAGCTACTCATATATTTCTTCGATTTTCTCATCATCGGCAGAGCTAGTTGGCATATAAACCTGTACTACTGTTGTCGGTGTTGGCTTCGTATCTATCTTGACAATGATAATGCGATCACTGTGCTGGTCATAGTAGTTTACCCGCATTCCTATTTCCTTATTCATTATCAATCCTACTCCTGTGATACCCCCAATTAATTTTTTATTTATAATCCTGTACTCACCTGATCCGAAATCCGGTTCATCCTGCCACCGAACTTCACTAATCCCCACTATATCTAACTTCAGCCTATCCATTTCCCTTTTTAAATTTTCTAATTTCCCTACTCTATTAAGGGATCTAACATTCCACGCTCCGACCCGTAGAATGCCAGTATTGTCTTTCCTGATGATCACACCCTCCTGAGTAGTCCCCGCCCGGAGATCAGAATGGGGGATTATTTTACCTCCGGAATATTTTACCCGAGAGGATGCCATCATCATATGTTCATACAGTAGAGCTGCATGTCCTCGGGAAAAATAACGACTGTAGTTTCCCTTTGCTTTCAGCCGTTCGCAGTAACTGTGTGTGAAAGCCACATTAGCTGATGTTACAAGGCCAGCTCAGTCAATCATCCAGACTGTTGCCCCTGTAACTACTGAAAAGGCTGCTGCCCCTCTTCAGGAACCACACGTTTGTCTGACCTCTCCACAGATACCCCTCCGCTGTGGTTGCACCTACGGTACGGCTATCTGTATCGTTGAGGCACGCAAGCCACCCCACCTCGGCAATGTCTGTGGTTCACAGGAGTGGATATATGTATATTGATTGATTAATGGTGTGTGCCGCTCACAGATGTCCTCCAGACACCCTCACAAGACGCTCAGCTAACAGACCTCGTTATTATCGAGTCCAAGGCGTGTGCCTTTCCCAGATTTCCCCTGGCCGGCTACTACATGTGACGTGACATCTGGCCCTTCTGGCAGC
Organism: Locusta migratoria; assembly: GCA_026315105.1. Lineage (NCBI taxonomy): Eukaryota > Metazoa > Arthropoda > Insecta > Orthoptera > Acrididae > Locusta > Locusta migratoria. The sequence continues at coordinate 303,571,751 of CM048751.1, forward strand.
TGCCCCAAACGCTTGCCGCGGTCCACTCTCGGCCCTCTATCTTTCCACACAATACCATTACTTATACTAACTGCGCAACATTACGGCTATTACCTCCGTAAAATCACAGGGTGCAGTGTACATTTATCTGATACCTGTTTTCTCTGACACGTGCGAAATAACGCACTCGACGTACAGGGTGGTCGGAAATTTCCGTTACAACCTTCTAGGACTTGTAGAAGGTAGTGAGTACATAACATTTTGAGTAGGAACCCATGCCTGGAAACGTATCGTTTCCGTTCCATTACAGTTTCAATTCAGATGTGTAACTCGTTAACGTCTGCTTAGTGACAGAGAAACGTCTGAGTTCCCCGTTCTTGTATGCAACAGGGTAGACACGTTGAGTGTACTATGTCAAATGATCACCAGATGTCACTTATCGTCTGCTTTGCTTCCCGTCAATACCTGTACATCACCTTTAGAGTAAAAATGGTGCAGTACAATACAGAGACATCCTCCTTGTGTACGGCGAAGCTGGAGGCAACGAACGAGCTGATAGTCGGCTGCATCACGAACGTTTTCCACAACATCAAACTCCATTGCACAAACTGTTTGCCAAAGTTACACAACGGCTACGAGAAACGGGTGCCTTCACTGTGTGGAGGCAGGACTGCGGTGCTCCACGGCGACGCCGCACTTCCGAATTTGAAGAAGGTGTACTGAAGATAGCATTGAAGATAGCCCGTCAACGAGTTCTCGAACAATTGCGCGTGAAATGGCTTTTAGTCACAGTACCGTCTTTCACGTTCTGCATGAGCAACATTTACATCCGTACACGTTATGGCTCCAACAGATTTCCCACAACGCGTCGCTTTCTGCACATGGTTCCTGCACCGTTGCATCGACGCGCTCCTGTTTCCACGTCGCGTTTTCTTCACAGATGAATGTAAATTCACAAAGGAGGTGTTCGGAATGCTCGAAATAGCCACGTCTGGGCGGACGAAAACCCCCATGCCACGCATGTTCAGAGATTTCAATACAGGTTTGGAATTGACGTGTGGGCAGGTATTCTGGACGGTCATGTGATTGGACCATACCTCCTTCCATCCAACCTCACACATCCCACATACTTAGTCTTCGTATTGGACCCGTTCTTGGAAGATGTGCCATTGAATGTCCTCCAGGAAATGCGGTTTCATCATGATGGTGCACCACCTAACTTTTCACGCTGTCCAGAGACATCTCAGCAGACGATTTGGTGAAAGATGGATAGGCCGTGGTGGTCCAACCGCGTGGCCGCCACGATCGCCGGATTTCACCACCATGGACTACTTCTTGTGGGGTCGTATGAGGAGCCTAATTTATGAGATACCTATAGCGACAGAGAAAGATCTGCTAGCATGAGTTCTGGCCGCTGCACAAGACACTGAAGACACACCAGGTGGGATGGAGAGAGTGTACCAGAATATGCTTCGGAGGTACAATGTCTGTAACGACGTTGGTGGCCGCCACATCGAGCCGCTGTTGTAATGCAACAGTACGTTGCGGCTGGTGTCGTAGATGCTGGGTTCTTGTTGTTGTCCACTAATGTAAACCATAAGGTGTAAATTGTAATGAAAATGCGTAAGAAATAACGGAACGATTCAGTATTCTTTTCAATTTGATTGCAACGATTTTACTGGGTCACGCCTAATTACATTCCTCAAGTAGGAATGGATGACATAATCATGCGAATTGAAACCGTCGTGGGACGGAAACGGTACGTTTCCAGACATGGGTTCACATTCAAAATGTTTTGTACTCACTAGACTCTCTCTACACGACCTATAAGGTTTTTATTCTTTTTCTTTTTTGTTCTTCGTTATTATGGGTTTTGGTTGCAGTGACCATACAGCCAGCAGATATTACAGAGACAACATTAGAATATAATTGAAATTCTTACAATGTATATCAGAATATTAAGAGTTATCTAACATCTTAGTGCCTTACATTAAAATTAGAAAAATGACATTTATAAGATAAGGTATAAAACAATACAGTACTATTGAGAGATGTAATACAACGGAAGTGTAAACAGCGTAAAAGAAAATCACAGTTACAAGGACATAATTAAGGTCAAAATATAAAATAAAATTACTTCTCAGTTTCAAGCTGTGCCTGTTCAAGGTGAACATGGGAGCTACACCAGCTCTTAGATTACAGCTGGATGCCGGTGACTTTTAGGTAGTCTTTGAGTAAACTATACTTAAACTTGTCGAATCGATGAAGTAAGACAGTGGCAGTAACCCCTCGCAACCAGCTTTCTGTAGAATACGCTTTGTGCAATCGTGTACTTGGTGTATGCCAGTATAATGTGGTTGAGATCCGCCACTGCCGTTGGATCTTTGTTGCATTATCGAGAAGCGATTATTTGCAAACGGTTTAGGTGGGCGGGGTAACATCCGTGTCCCAGTCTCATCTAAATGAAAGATGTTGCATGACGTCTACAAACCATCATCGAAGAAAACCACGGTCGAGAGGAGACATTTGGTTGTGTAGCCGCCAGTTGTCCTCCCTCAAACACCCGAGAGACGTGTCATTCGGGGTCCCTAGTGCAATAGGCAGCTTTCTGAATCGTCGATCTGAAGTCTTTATGTGGAATCGGCATAGGGCAGAGTTGTCTTTCGTAATACTTTTCTTGGCGAGACGGTCAACTGTTTCATTTTAGAGTATGCCTTAATGTCCTTTAATCCAAAGTAAGTGGATGTCGATGCCCACTGCCTTTGCATTAGTTATGGCCGTAAACTCCACAAAATACCTAGGAATTACTGTTACTTCAGACTTAAATTGGAAAGAACACGTAGATAATATCGTGGGAAAGGCGAACCAGAGACTGAGTTTTATTGGCAGAACCCTTAAAAGATGCAACAGGACTACAAAAGAAACTGCATACACTACGCTTGTCCGTCAATTTTTTGGAGTATTGCTGCCCAATGTGGGATCCTTATCAGGTGGGTTTGACGTAGGACATGGAAAGAGTCCAGAGAAGGGCAGCTTGTATCGTATTGTCACGATACAGGGGAGACAGCGCTACGGAAATGATACAGGATCTGGGATGGGAATCATTACAACAACGGCGTTTATCGCTGCGGCGTGGGCTACTTACGAAACTCCAATCGCCAACATTCTCCTCCGAATGCGAAAATATATTGTTGACTCCCACCTACATAGGTGGAAATGATCATCAGAATAAAATACGAGAAATCAGAGCTCGAACAGAGAGATTCAGGTGTTCTTTCTTCCCGCGCGCTATTCGAGAATGGAGTAGGAGATAAATAGTAGCCGGCCGCGGTGGCCGAGGAGACTGAGGCGCTCCAGTCACGGTCTGCACGGCCACTACGGTCGGGGGTTCGAATCCCCCCTCGGGCATGGATATTTGTGCCGTCCTAGTTCGTAAGTAGTTTATAAGTAGTTTGTACGTTTAGGGACTGATGACCCCGTAGTTACGTCCCATAAACTATATAAACATTTGATTTTTTTTTTTTTTTTTTTTTTTTTTTTTTGATAAATAGTATAATTGTGGTTCGATGAACCCTCTGCCAGGCACTTAAATGTGATTTGCAGAGTATCCCATGTAGATGTAGATGTAGATGTATGGCCTCCAAGATGTCCAATATGTATCTGTTCGTTTGTTTGTCAAACGTCGGATGTTGTAATTTTTGTAGCACGCTTTGAGAGTTCGTGAGGATCAATATAGTCTGAAATGTTTGTGTGCCGTAATAAATGGCCTCCTTGATGAACAGTAACTCTGCCGTGTAAATAGATGACGCAGGAGGAAGCGCAAACATTCGGTAGACGCCGTTGGAGGGGCAAAAGAAGGCGTATCCCACACCTGCTTCACCTTTAGAGGTCCTAGAAGGTTGTAACGAGAATTACCGACCACCCTGTACAAATTTAAAGGATTCATTATAACGACTTCGGTCAGAAGCAGTTCGACGGCCAACACGGTAGGGATGGCGGTTATTGCTGAAACAACCGGTTTTCGGTTATACCGGTTCTTTTCATCTTCAGGTTAACCGCTCTGTAAAAATTGCTCAAGATAACCGATTTTTAAATAACCGGTTTTCGGTTTTTTATTGCTATTATTTCCAGTAGAATTCGACCGAAACATATTTTACTGCCGAAACTAAAACCAAAATCGAAGTTTCGGTTCTTCAAGTTTCGGCCGAAACTGAAACTTACGAAATTTAGTTAACATTCAGGTAAATTTACGTTATTCGACAAATCGCTAGTATTTCCAAATTTTGCAAGATCCCCTCCCAATACTACGCCTTCATGAGTGTGTGTAAGCCTAGCCAGGAGTCCATAGAAGACGATATACGAAGCATATAGATTTACTGGCCTAGTATTTCCATCCGGCAATTGCGAATATTGAGCGAACCACTCCGTAAGTTGGACTTGTGAGCCAGTGCATACGAATATCTCGTTATATACACAATATATAAAACTTACAGTCAGTAAATGAACTTCAATCAGTGCTGCAGAAGTATTTCGAAAAAGTAAAGTCACAGTTCCGACTAAAAGTATGATTGTTGTCGGTGTAAATTTACGCAAATTGATCTGGGAAAGCTGTGTTCCACATCATCAAAGAATGTTCGAATGAGTGTGAGTTCTTATGAACGTAACTGCTTAGGTCATCGGTCCCTAGCCGTAAAAACTAGTTAATCTAACTTTAACTTACGCTAAGGACAACATACACACCCATGACCGAGGGAGGAGGGAGGACTCGAACCTCCGAACTTGAGCAGCCGCGCAGTCCGTAACATGGAGCCTCAGACCGCACGGCTACCTCGCGAGGCACCACGTAATCAATGTTACCTAAACCCATTTTAGTTATTAAAAAAGCCCCTCGTTTTCAAGGAATCACATTAACAGAACTTGTTAGCATAACAATATGATAATACATTAAAAGTTATTATTCCAAGCTTACATAATAGGTATATGAATGGAATTTACCTACTCTTCCAAGAAACATTTTGGATGCTTTCTCCTTAAATGACACAGCATGTTTGTAGTACGTCCACCCGTTTTCAGCTTTTTAAAGCAAATGGAGCATTGTACCTCACTGCTATCGTACTTCGTGAAGTACTTCCACACTCGGGATGGTGCCATTTAAGACACAACCGATGTCTGGCGACGACAGCAAGGAACTGCCGCATGACCAGATGGAGGCAAGTCTTGTACACGCGCGTCGTCTAATAGGCCACGCCACACGGCAACAGGTGCTTCGATGCCTCAATAGCTGCCATGCGTTTGTTGCGCATTTCTGACTGCCGGGATTGTTCTTAAATTGAGCGCATTTCTTAATTACTGCGATGACCTAATATTTCACAGCAGTGAAAATTTTAGCAATAGCCCAAAATACTAGGGTCTACTAGTTTTAATTTTTTTTAATATTTACAAAAAACGCCTTTTGAACCACTACTACAGGAAGTAGTCATACCGCCTTTTTTACCCGGTTCTTGGCAATAACTAAAAGAAAAAAAAAACGATTATAACCGACACCAAATAAATACCGAAAAAAACGGATATTCAAAAGTAAAATACCGATATCGGTTTTAACCGGTCGGTTTTTCCCATCCCTACAACACGGCCGCAAGCCAGGGTTCACCGCCGGTGTCATCTGAGAGAAGAGATGGGAGTGCGGGTGTATGCGGGTCGCGTAAGTGGAGCCCGGGGACTCGCTCCGCGGTTCCTTTGAGCGCGCTGCCTTGTTTATTCGTCGAGACTCCCGACTGATTACCATAGGCCACCGCGCCGCCGCGGCCCCCTTTGAACTGCAGCGCGATCGGTCTGCGAGCGCAGCGGCCGCGTGTTGACATTGGCGGCGGCAGAATATTGCTCCGAGGGCGCGCTCGAAGACTTCCGATAGCGAGCGACAGCGGCAGGTAGCGGCGAGTGGCACACCCACACACGACCGCGCCCACGCAGGCCCTTCCTGGAATCGCTCACATCCTTTTCTAGCCTCCCTTAAGATGGGATTCCTTTCGTGTCTCGTTGCCGCCGGTTGTCCTGGGTCTCGGTGGCCGAGTAGAGAGAGACCGACACAGGGAAATAGGATGCATGCGTGTGCGGGAACGCAACCTGAGGTGACCAGCCAGTGGGACAGCAGAAACTAGAAACACTAAGCTAGATTAGAACAAGATGTGTATTTAGCAGAAAGAGTACAATACTTAACTTGGAGGGCAGCAGACTAGTGGAATGCTGACACATAGTTTAACTAGGTAGAGGCCTGCCTACTGATGAGGGTCTGTTCGAGTCATATCGCCAAGTGACTGATGCAGTTCAGTGGTGGCCACGAACGGGGTTGCAACAGAGGGCGTTCGTGGCCGACGTCGTAAGAACGCCGCGCCGTGCTTGCATGGCGCCGCGAAAGTACGTGGCGCGCACTTTGTACTTGTGCGACACCACACCCCTCCCCCCCCCCCAAACCGCCGCGCCGTCGAGGCGTAGGGCTGAGGGCCACGTCGGCGGCACTGGGAGGAGGGCCTGGGCGGGGGCGTTACTGGAGGGACGGGCGTCGTAGCTGAGGCTGGGATCGAGACGCCGTCCACGCCCCGGTAGCCAGCTTGCGATCCCCCGGAAAACCCACCAAAACGAGGGGAAGGACGCACACCTCCACCCAGAGGGAGCAGGTCATCTTCTTCTGAGGTGCGTGGCCCAGGCAGGGGGGGGGGGGGGGGGGTACGCACGGTCCCGGAGACCCTTTCGATGACGCAGTCAGCTGCGGCGGTGACGGGGACGACAGCGTCGGAGGCGCGTCGACCTCCATGGGGACGATCTCGTAGTCCGGGGACGCTGGGCCCGTCGGCGAGCGATGTGGCTGTGCTCCCTGGCGGTGAACTGGGTCTGGAATCAAGAAACGAGAGACAGGACTGTGCGGCCTTTGCAGGCGCAATTGGTTTGCGTGGCGCCGTAGCTCCGGCCCTGTGGAAGAACCTACGACATACATATTGCGACCGAGCACGCGCTGAATGCTGGTACATAGTTTAACTAGGTAGAGGCCTGTCTACTGATCTGAGTCTCTACGAGTCCTATCGCCAAGTGACCGATGCAGTTCAGTGGTGGCCACGAGCGGGGTTGCAGCAGAGGGCGCTCGTGACCGTCGTCGTAAGAACGCCGCGCCGTGCTTACATGGCGGCGCGCGGCGAAAGTACGTGGCGCGCACTTCAGACTTGTGCGACTCCACAATGCCTATGCAGCGTCTGTCACATGCGGCTGCATGCAGCTGACGCTAGGGCCGCTTGCGGCTGTGGCCCAGCCGGTCGGAGAGCAGTCTAGAGGAGAACACGACAGCAGGTCCGAGGGAAAAGTACTGTTCACGATGGTGGAAGATGAGAAACTGGTGGAAATGGTTTGTAAACTTCCTTTTATCTACAGTGTATCGTTACCAGTATACAAGGATAAAGCTTGGAGAGAGATAGAGGATTTCTAGGAAAGAACAAGTAACAAAAGAACTATACTTCCTGTTTATTCATAACTAGCTGAAAACCCGGCGTTGCCCGGGTATTTATTTATTTATTCCTGTCATTTTTCAGGTATATATTCATTTGTATAAGGGCTGTATGTCTGTATAATCTCTTGGGAATACAGTTAGTAGTAAAGAAGTAACAGATTAAAACTTGGTGCGGAAAGGGGCGGTTTTCCACGAAGGTAACTGTTTATGTGCTCATATATCATGAACTACGTGTCGTACTGTGATGCAGTTTCGAAGTAAACTCAACTACATGCGTGTATACTGCCTGTAAAATTTACTGTGGCTACAATTTGTAGAGAAGAAATTATAAATTATAACGTCATACAGAAAGCCGTAGTTTTAGTGCATGAACAGCGGAACGTTACTGTTTATGTGCTCATATCTCATGAACTATGCGCCAGAACGTGATACAATTTAGAAGGTACATTCAACGATAAGTGTGTATACTGTATGTAAAATTTCCTGCGACTACAATTTGTAGTGTTCAAATTATAAATTGTAACGTCATACCGAGAGCCGTAGTTTTACTCCATAATCAGCGGAAAAGTAGTAAGCGAAAAACTTTTTTCCTTTAATCATTTCACCATGGTTGCCAGCGAGAAAAAGTTTAATAAAGGTTTGAAATTATGTTTAAAGTTTGTTGCAAGTCGTTAAGTACTGTCATTCTAATACAGTGCATTTCGAAAGTCTCGCCGCATTATACGGCATTTTTGCAATTTCTATTGCTTATGACGTAATATCTTTTGAACCATGTGCCGTGTGTGACTCTTAACCATGCAGCAATTGTTACCTCACGGTAAGGAATGTGTGTACCAAATTTGGTTGAAATCGGTCCAATGGATTAGGAGAAAATGACCAGCATTGTCGCAAAATGCAGCAGTTTTTCGCGCATCTCATTGTTTATGATGTCATATCTTGTGAACTATATATCGTATGTGATTCTTACACTTACGGCGACCGTCCTCATGGGTTGAAGCTTACGTGTACAAAATTTCATAAAGATTGGAACAAAACTGTAGATTTGTATGCAACACGTACAAATATGCTTTATATATTAAATGTGTATTGTTTAGTTATCAAGCAAATACGAAGGCCAAAGTTTGCTCCAGAAATAACATCATCCGCAGGCTGACAAACTATGAATGGGGAGCTCAACCATCAGTACTGAGAACATCAGCACTTGCTCTATGTGTCCCAGTAGCAGAATATGCAGCAACATTATGGGATGCATCCGCCCACACTAAACAGGTTGATGTAAGTGTCAACGAGACTATGCGCATTGTTACAGGCTGTCTCAGACCCACACCAACAGGTAATATGTATCTCCTTGTTGGAATTGCCCCACCCAGGATAAGAAGGCAGGTGGCAGCAGACGCTGAGAGAACAAAGAAAGAGAATGATTACCGACACCCATGGAATGGGCACGTCACTCAGGCTCGGAGGCTCAAATCTAGAAACAGCTTCATCGCAAGAACTAAGATCCTTGACGGTTCGCAGGAAGATAACAGTCTGTAAATGGAAGAATGAACAATCCGGACTGCCAATAACACCAAAAGAGGAAATGGCACCTGCTAACAAGCTTCCCTATACAGTTTGGAGAACACTAAACGGGATGAGGGCTGGTGTACCCAGATGTAAAACTAATCTGCGCAGGTGGGGCCTGCTGACTAACGATGACGATGCTCTTTGTGAATGCGGAGAGGTTCAGGACGAGGCACATCTGCTTACGTGCCGACTATTGCCGGAGCCCTGCAGTTTCAGTGACCTGCTGCAAGCCAATGACAAAGCCGTGGCGGTGGCTAACTATTGGGAAAACAAAACTTGATCTGGACACGGAAATGGATGAATGAATCAATCAAGCAAATATTGCAATTGTAATAAACAAGAATAAGTAGCATCTTCCCGCATAATATTCAGTTATTATTATAATAATGAAGTGTCTCAAAGTGAATCCCAAAAGCTAATGTGTGTTATAAAAGTTGAAATTATTACAATGTGCATACAAATTTTTATTCAGTAACGCTAAGGGGTTCGAAGCCTATTGAGTTGTGTTAACGTGATCACTTTGCTACGGTGCTATCCCTGCCCCTGCACGTCTGTTAGGTATTCTGTGAATGAATCTCGCCAAGAAATTCCATCAGCATGTGCGTGACCCCACACCTTGCTAATGGCCCAAAATTTTCAGTGATTCATTTCTGTTTAATTCAACATGAGTCTCGTTATTTTTATCTAAGAACGCATCTCTAAGTAAATTATCAGTCGTTTCTGGCTTCAGACTGATCAGCGAATAAAACAACGAAATACTTAACAGAGCGAAGGCATTTTCAGAAACTCTACGAGCTCGTGAAAGACAGTAATTAAAAATAGTTTTTTGGTCAATACTAGCAACTCGAAGCGAGAAAGGTTTCATCATGTTTGGATGTAATCGAAATGCCTCGTCGCCTACAGAAGTATGTGTCACTACTATGTCCGAATCCGGCAGCTTAGTAGGCGGACGACACATCTTACCACTTGAAAACAGTTTCCCCATATTACTTTTATCAAACATTCCACTGTCACCTTCTTCTCAATGTGACCCGACATCAATAAAAATGAATTTGTAGTTGGAGACAACCATAGCAAGACGGACGGTAGAGAAAAAATGTTTCTATTTGCAATACAGTAAGCCTGTCAGTGCAGGGGAGAAAATTCTACAGGAATTGCCAGCTATGCGTCAGCCACGCTGCGTCAGGCGCACAACGGCAGCCGCATGCATGAAACACTCCATAGGAATCCCACCTTCAATGTGCTTCGTCTGCGCCAAACACAGATACGCAACACGCTCGACGGTGGCTGATACTCTTGTGTAGTTCACGAACGAACTAGTTCGGGAGAGCGTTCACACAGGCGGACTACGCGAACTAGTTCCCAGATCCCTCGCCTCTTAGTTCGTCCGCTCCTTTACCGAAGACTGACGGGGAACAGCGATAGGACGCGAGAGCGCGCAGAATCGCGTGATTCCCTTCTGCCAGTTACCGTCATTTCGAGCTGAGATGCAGCTCAGTTGTAGTTTCATAGTTCACGCTTAGTCAACACTGATCATTATATAAAAAAGGCGTCATAAAAAAAGAAAGAGCTCTTTTAGTAGAGGTAGCAAAAGCCAAAAAGAGCGGACGAACTAAAAAGAGCGACCTACTTCGCGGGCGAGCTGTGACCTAAAAGGAGAGCTACCGGTCGCGAACTAAAATATGCGCTATCGGTCGCTAACTAAAACATGGCCGAGGGGACTGAGGCGCTCCAGTCACGGTCTGCAGGGCCACTACGGTCGGGGGTTCGAATCCGCCCACGGGCATGGATATTTTTGCCGTCATAGTTCGTAAGTAGTTCATAAGTAGTTTGTAAGTTTAGGGACTGATAACCCCGTAGTTAAGTCCCATAAGCTTAACAAACATTTGAACATTTGAACTAAAACATGCGTTACCGGTCGCGAACTATTATGCCAAATGTATCTCACTTCTTATTTCGTTGGATTCTTTTCGAAGACTGACGGCCAATAGCGAGAGGGCGCGCAGCAGAATTAAAAATCACGTGTTTGCCTTCTGCTGATGAGAGCCATTTCGAGGTGAGCGTCTGCCTGCTAGATTACACAGTTGTCTGGAGACGCTGGACAGGATCCCAATAAATGGCTAAAAGGATTCGACCGAGTCGCTAAGTACAACAGGTGGGATCATACGATGTGCTTGGCCAACGTTTATTTCTACCTGGACGGAACAGCCTAGCAATGGTTTGAAAACAACGAAGACAAGTTGAATGACTGGGAGACCTTCCAGGAGGAACTTAAGAAGACGTTTGGAGACCGCCAGCGACAAATCCGCTCGGCGGAAGAACAACTGAAGAACCGGGCCTAACGACATGGCGAACCGACACAATCGTACATACAGAATGTTTTGGCTCTGTGCAACATAGTCAATCCGAACATGACTGAGGCGGACAAAATCACGCACCTGATGAAGGGAATTGCAGAAGATATGTACCAAGCTCTTCTAATAAAAGACGTCGCAACGACAGAAGAGTTCATCAAGTGGTGCCAACGTATTGAAGAGATGCAACAAAGGAGGGTTGGACGCAAAAAGTATAACAGACTCCCAAATGTAGTCCCTAAGGCCGTTGTGGAAGACCAGAATCACTTCGCTTCTCTCATACGACAAATCGTGAGAGAAGAATTACAACAGTGCATGGCAGCCGGGACTATTAGACCGAGCGAGCATCAGATTATGGCCATGGATGTGAGCCCGTAAGCCGACGCCACTGAGGACGAGGTATTTCAAACATTAGCTCCTGTCTGCCCCGTCAATCGCACCCGACGTGAAGAATGGCGTCGTCCTGCTATGACTTACGCTGCAGCCGCCAAACGGCAGCCCATGAACCGACCGACGCGACCACAACCAACTCCCCCGGTAACTATGACGCCCCGCAGAAGAACAGACGTCTGGTGGACAGAAGACAACACACCACTGTGTTTCCACTGTGGACGCCCTGGACATGTCGTACGCTACTGTAGAAAGATGGATAATTCGGGAGGAAGTGGAGAAGATGTTGCGAGATGACATTATTCAACCTTCGGAGAGTCCTTGGTCGTCTCCGGTGGTCCTCGTAAAGAAGAAGGATGGCACGTGGCGATTCTGTGTCGACTATCGGCGGCTGAACAGAATCACAAAGAAAGATGTCTACCCATTGCCGCGTATTGACGACACCTTAGACTGCTTGAAAGGAGCTACTACTTCTCAACTATGGACATGCAGACAGGTTACTGGCAAATCGAGGTTGACGAAGCTGACAGGGAGAAGACGGCTTTTATTACACCTGACGGCCTCTATGAATTTAAAGTAATGCCATTTGGATTATGTAATGCTGCAGCCACATTCGAACGCATGATGGACAACTTGCTTCGACACCTTAAGTGGACGACGTGCCTCTGCTATTTAGATGACATTGTCGTTTTCTCGAAAACATTTGAAGAACATCTGAGTCGCCTGTCAACTGTGTTGAAGTGTGTTCAGGCTGCAGGTCTCCGCCTCAATCCAAAGAAGTGCCTCCTCGTCGCCAAAGAGATAAAAATCCTGGGGCACCTAGTCAACGGAGATGGTGTCCGTCCTGATCCAGATAAAGTAAGGGCAGTCACAGAATTTCCAACTCCTCAGCACATTCGTGATGTGAGAAGTTTTCTCGGGCTGTGCTCATACTACCGACGTTTCATAAAAGGATTTTGTAACAAGGCACGTCCATTACAAGAACTTCTGCAGGGAGACGCCAAATTTTACTGGGATAAGACAAAAGAAAGAGCTTTCAGAGCACTTAAGGAGGCTCTAACTTCCGCACCAGTGCTAGCCTTGTACGACGAGAATGCAGAAACGGAACTTCACACAGACGCCAGTGGTCATGGGATTGGTGCAGTGCTTGCACAAGTTCAGGAAGGTGTTGAAAAAGTGATAGCCTATGCGTCAAGAGTACTCTCAAAGTCCGAGATAAACTACTCTACAACTGAAAAAGAATGTCTCGCAGTTATCTGGGTTATCAACAAGTTCCGGCCGTATTTATTCGGCAAACCATTCACCGTCGTGACAGACCATCATTCTTTGTGTTGGCTGACTAGTTTGAAGGATCCATCAGGTCGACTAGCAAGATGGACACTAAGACTGCAAGAGTACGATGTCACAGTGGTATTCAAGAACGGCCGCTAACACAAGGATGCCGACTGCCTTTCGAGGAATCCATTAGTGGAACACAACAGCATTAATGAAATTTTAGCTCTCACTGAAGTAGATGACGTTACAGCTGAACAGAGGAAAGATCCAGCACTATTAAAAACGATAGAGGCCTTGGAGAAAGGAGAACCGACCAATGGAGAGTTCCAACTTATAAACGGAACATTGTATAAGAGCAACTACGATCCACTGGGCCCCAAATGGCTACTTGTTGTTCCAGCTCATCTCCAGCCAGCTATTCTCAAATATTTCCACGATGCTCCAATATCCGGTCATCTGGGATTCGTGAAGACCCTAGACAGAATCAGACGCAGGTATTACTGGAAAGGTCTATACAGATCTGTCAAGCACTATGTGAGTCACTGTAAAGAGTGCTAGCGACGGAAGCATGTGCCGCAATTACCTCCAGGACATCTCGTACCGATTCCGCCTGAAGCAGCTCCATTCCACCGAGTTGGGATCGATATTTTAGGGAGGTTCCCGAAGTCGACAACCGGTAACCGTTGGATAATAGTCTGCACTGACTACCTCACACGCTACGCTGTCACCAAACCTGTACCGACTGCAGAAGCTCCAGAGATCGCAAAATTCCTTTATAGACATTATTTTGAAGCATGGAGCACCACGTGTCATGATATCTGATCGTGGAAAAGTATTCCAGTCAAAACTAGTATCATAGGTAATGTCACGGTGCAACATTGTCCACAGAATGACAACTGCATACCATCCTCAGACAAATGGTCTTACGGAACGTTTTAACAAGACGTTAGCCGACATGCTGTCGATGTACGTCGATGTTGAGCAGAAGGATTGGGATACAGTTCTGCCAGTCGTGACATTTGCTTACAATACCGCAAGACAAGACACCACAGGCTTCATTCCGTTTTTCCTCTCCATGACCGTGAAGCTGAGACGACAATGGATACGCTGTTCCCGTTCCAACCGGACGACACTCAGGATGACTATGTTAAACAGCTCATCACCAGGGTTGAAGAAGCAAGACAGCTGGCTCGCATACGGACACTGGACGCCCAGGAAAAGGACCGTCAGTGGTATAACGACAAGCACCGACCTTTTGTGTACAGCCCAGGAGATCTGGTATGGATTTTTATCCCTGTACGGAAGGTTGGACTGTCAGAAAATTTATTGAAGCGATACTTTGGTCCGTATCGTGTCATACGAAGTTGAGGATTATGAGCCGTCATCGAAACGTCAAAAGCGAAGAGACATTGTTCACGTCCTGCGCATGAAGCCTTACTACGATCCTGAAGAGCAGGTAAATGACAATGGCTTCTTGTTCAAGGACTTTAAGGACGGTAATGTTCCTGATGAAGCCACGACAGGAACGTCTGTCGTCGATAATCGCGGAGAAGGGATGGATTCTCTTGAACTGTCATTCAGAGGACCCATGACACGGTCAAGATCCAGGACATTGCAGCTGGGTCCACAGGGATCATAACAGCGGGACGCTGTTTCTCCATGAGAGGGAGCAATGCCGCGAGAGACCACGCCCACCGACTGCCGGCGTGGCGCAGGGGATAGCGTCACGCACTGCGGGGCTGAAGGTCGCCGGTTCAATCCCTCCCACTGGCAAAAATTTATTTCTTTGTAATTAACCATTCCAGAAGGTTCTACATCTTTCTTATGTTCACTTGTAAATTCTACTTGTTTCTTATGTTAACTGTTTTTCTAATTTCTAGTAAATTCAGTCTGTGTATAAATAGCAGAGCGCTCTGCCTGAGAGGCAGTCAGTGCTGCGTGTATGTTGAGTTCGTAATAAAAGTGCTTTCAGTATAAGTGCTGTGTTTAGTTGCCTTCGAAGTCAAGCCTGTTTCCATTTCAACGCGACAATATATTCCATAATGCCAAGATATAGTGATAACTCTAAACTTAAAAGCGAGAAATTATGCACAAACTGTTTCTTTTGGACTGCGTGATATCGTTAGCGGCTGACACAGCAAGCACATGAAGCAGCTAGGTTGGGGAACTTCTCCCTCCATCTGCATGCGCAGGCCACGCCGCTCAGCCGTCACTGGAAGCAGGCGAACTACCGTGAAAGAACGAACTAGTTCGCGGCAGAGCCGCGAACAAAACTGAGCGCTCCCGATCGCGAACTATTATGCGCAAATCTAGTTGCTGATCCTGGAGTATTGCTTCATTCAGCTGAAATTCAACTAGATGTATTACCCGTTCAGTTTACAATTGCCGACAGCAGAACGTGGAACTAAACTTCCGTTTACGGCCATTTGGCGTTGAACGCTTCCTACAATACTCGACAGTACACGATCAACGTACGTGGCTCCGCATTGCACAGTCGCGTTATTGTCATAGTGCGGCTGCGTATTCTTACTGCCTACCATAATGGATACGGCTCGCGGAAATACAAGGTGCGTCTGAAACTATACATCTCATAAAACAGGATGTATGTGTGTGAATGTGGGTATGTCTGTATGTATGTTCGTTCCACGTCTCCTCGTAAACTACTTGACCTGCCGGCCGCGGTGCCCGAGCGGTCTGTGGCGCGCCAGTTACGGTCTGCACGGCCACTACGGTCCGAGGTTCGAATCCCTCCTCGGGCATGGATATTTGTGCCGTCCTTAGTATTAGCTAGTTCATTGGTAGTTTGTAAGTTTACGGACTGATGCTCCTGTATTTAATTTGCTGGTATAACTTCCGGGTTATAAGGCCGTGGTCCATAAAACTTTTCAGTTTTTCCTAACGTTTCGTCCATAGCTGAGCCGGACATCTTCGGACTCATCAGCCAGCAAGACTCAACGGAAGTAAAAAGACCTACGAAGATGTCCGGCGCAGCTCTAGACGAAACGTTAGGAAAAACTGAAAAGTTTCATGGACAACGGCCTTAGAACCCGGAGGTTCTACCAGCAACTATGACATCCGGTCGTGAAAGCCTTCATTGCATGACCCGCAGTTAAGTCCCATAATCTCTACAAACATTTGAACTACTGGACATATTTCAACCAAACTTGTTACACATGTTTCCTACTGTCAGACAACAATCGCTGTCCGAGTAAAAATCACCTACAACACATAAGTAAGGAGATATGACGTCATAAACAATGACAACGTGAAAAACGACCGCATCAATGCGATAATATTCTACATCTGCTCCTAAACTAATGCACCAATTTCAACCAGTCTTCAAGGTCAGGAATCATTTGCTATGCTTGCAAAAACGATCTATGATACATAGCTCATACAACATCACGTCTCAGACAATGAAAACTGCCCCAGTCTTGCGGCGTGTGATAGTGTGATTTTATTCGTCAACTATTTGACAATGAGAGCACTTAGCAACTTGCAATAAACGTTGAACATAATTTGAAATCTTTAAGAAACTTTTTGACGACGACAACCCCAACAAAATGATGAAAGAAAAAAGTTTATCGCTTACTACTTTTTCGATGTTCATGATTTTTATCTACGGCATTTGGCATGGCGTTACAAGTTATTACTTCTACACTGTCGATTGTATTCGCGAGACGATTCACAGACACTACACATACATACCACTGAATGTTCCTTCGATACTACATTACAGTTGGACATTTAGTTCATAAGATATGAAGTCATAAACAATTTGGTTCATGAAAAACCCGCTTCATCACGCACAACGGCGTTCAATTTATTACGTCTTTACTGCTAACACCATTCACGACATATTTTATAGACAGTTACATATACTTTCGAATTTACATCATAGTACGACACATATTTCAGGAGATATTACGTCATAAACAATGAAATTTCCCAATAAATGCTACATCATGTAGTTCATGAGATATGACGACACAAACAATGAGATCTATGCAAATCCACCACATGACACATAAGGTTTCGATTTCTTGCGCCTTTACTACTAATTCTATTAGCGAAACATTTTGCAGGCAATATGCAGATATACTTCTGAATATGCATTCGAAATTACATCATAATATACACATTCCGGAGATATGACGCAAAAGGATTAACTGCGTGCAAATCCGCCCCATAGCGCATGAGGTTGTAACTTACTACGTCTATGTACTACCAACTCCAATGAAATATATTTTGGAGACAGTTTCCTAATAAGTCAAAGAATAACGTTCATGAAAAACAGCCCCATCACGCATCAGGTTGTGCTCTATCACTTCTCTATTACTAAGAGAATTGGCAACAGATTTCACAAAGGAGCCTACATAAGCATTGACACCAACGAATATACAGGGTGTTACAAAAAGGTACGGCCAAACTTTCAGGAAACATTCCTCACACACCAAGAAAGAAAATATTTTATGTGGACATGTGTCCAGAAACGCTTAATTGCCATGTTAGAGCTCATTTTATTACGTCTTTTCAAATCAATGCCTACCCAAACGTTCACAGAAAATCTGTGTTGATGACGTGATTGCACAATTGCGTACGGATTCTCGTCAGCCCACACATGTTGATTGTGAAAATTTACAATTTGATCACATTGGAATGAAGCCTCATCCGTAAATAGAACATTTGCACTGAAATGAGGAGTGACACATTGTTGGATAACCCATTCACAGAAGTGTACCCGTTGAGGCCAATCAGCTGCTGATAGTGCCTGCACACGCTGTATATGGTACGGAAACAACTGGTTCTCCCGTAGCACTCTCCATACAGTGACGTGTCAACGTTACCTTGTACAGCAGCAATTTCTCTGACGCTGACATTAGGGTTATCGTCAACTGCACGAAGAATTGCCTCGTCCATGTGTCATTTCAGTGCAAATGTTCTATTTACGGATGAGGCTTCATTCCAACGTGATCAAATTGTAAATTTTCACAATCAACATGTGTGGGCTGACGAGAATCCACACGCAATTGTGCAATCACGTCATCAACACAGATTTTCTGTGAACGTTTGGGCAGGTATTGATTTGAAAAGAAGTAATAAAATGAGATCTAACATGGAAATTAAGCGTTTCTGGACACATGTCCACATAACATATTTTCTTTCTTTGTGTGTGATGAAGGTTTCCTGAAAGTTGGCCGTACCTTTTTGTAACACCCTGTATACCTGCAAAATTATATCATTGTGCAACACATAGATCAATAGGTATAACATAGTAAATTAATATTGAGATAGGTAAAAACATGTCCATCATGCACCACGTTTTAAGACATTTCTTATTTACTACTAAGACACTAGTGCATTACAGTCAGCTTAACGATATTCCTGATAGCTGACATCTTTGGACTGTGAAGCGCAACAGCTGCAGGCGAACACAGTAGCTTTCCATATAACTATGATGAAGGGTTGCCATAGACACATTTACAAAATCGCGTTGTAGAAACGTAAGGCAGAGGCGCATAGCCAAACACAGCAGCACGGGATAGTTTCATACCGATGGCAATAAGGTAAGAAAAACTAAATGAAGATGTTCGTGACAATTTCAGACAAGGAGGTTAGACTACAGGGAGACGCCATTAAGCTGAAAAAGTGAAGCGCGCCTCCGCCATATTAACAAGTAATCACAGTAATATACATAAAAATTACATCTTGGAAACATGAGTGTTTGTTTCATCATGATAGCTTAAATGAAAAAGGAGGAAAACATAAGAAAAATCATACATTAAACGTGTGGCTGTTTGCATAAGAGCCAAATACATTCAGAAAAACAGATAACATTGCACATGAAAACATAAGTGCATCAAGGCAGTTCGATTTTGTTCAATATACATGAGTGAGGAAGTCAGTTACATGAAAACATAATAACTGCACCAAGCCAGACCCATATTTGTTATAGAATAAATCACACAAGATGAGGCAGCCTAACTACCTCATTGCAAGAGCCACATGCACACAAACTGGTAGATTCTATTACATTTTGGTTCACTCGGAACACTAACTCTTTATAATGAAGTCGAAGCCTTGGATAAAGGTATTGTTTGTACTGTGGTGTCGGTATTGGTGGTCTTGGGGTACAGAGCTCAACTAGAAACTGAAGGGTTGCGAGTTCGAAACCCAGTCGGACCGCGGATTTTTACAGTCTGCAATTTAACCCAACCTTCACCTTGCAACGATGTGAGGAGTCCCCAGAAACGACACGTTGTTGGATAACTGGGGTAGGCTAGGGACACGCAAGTCGCCGAAGTGGCGTCCAATTGAAAGACTTGCACCAGGCCAATGAGCCACACGAAATTATTATTATTATTATTCTACTGAGGTCGAGATTGAGGGTAAATGTGAAGTTATCTGGGCACGTATAACAGGTCTAAGTGAAAAACGGTTAATAGCTGGGTGTTTCTACCGGCCCCCAGTGCTGCTGTAGCAGTTTTAGAGTCATTCAAAGAAAGTTCACGCCAGGTAGTGCGTAGGTATCCGGGCCATACAGTATTAGTCGTGAGAGACATCAACCTTAAGAGTATAGATTAGATCTTCCTAGATACATTTCAGGCGGTATTGACAAGCAGTCTTGGGAGCTACTTTTGGACACATTCTCTGAAAACTGTCTTGAGCAGTTAAACCGGCAACCCACATGCAATGGAAATATTTTAGACTTATAGCTACGAACGGGCCTGACCTTATTAACGATGTCTGTGTAGACACAGGCGTTAGTGATAATGATGTCGTCATAACGTCAATGTGACCAAAGTTAATAAACCAATCAAGAAGAGTAGGTGCGTGTTTTTGTTAGAAAGAGCCGATAATCAATTAGAAAATGAATGAACATTGTTTAGTTCCGGTGCAATGGATGAGAGGAATTGTGGACTAAATTTAAACACATTGTAAATAAATGGTTAGAGAAATATGGGTCTGTAAAGTCGATGAAGGATGGAAAAAATCCACCATGGTAGAATAATAATCTTAGAATCCTACTGAGAAAGCAAAGGCTGTTGCACTCTCGGTTCAAAAAAGAATACGCAAATGATGACAGGCAAATGTTAGTAGAGATTCGTGCGTCTATAAAAAGATCGATGCGTGAAACATACAATAATTACCACACCCATACCTTAGCAAAAGATCTTTCCGAGAACCCGAAAAAATTCTGGTCCTATGTAAAATCGATAAGCGGGTCAGTCGGCCGCGGTGGCCGAGGGGACTGAGGCACTCCAGTCACGGTCTGCACGGCCACTACGGTCGGGGGTTCGAATCCCCCCTCGGGCATGGATATTTCTGCCGTTTTTAGGATTAGCTAGTTTCATAAGTAGTTTGTAAGTTTAGGGACTGATGACCCCGTAGTTAAGTCCCATAAGCTATACAAACATTTGAACATTTTTTTGATAAGCGGGTCAAAGCCTACTATGCATCCACTCGTTGATCATTCCGAGGCAGTAATAGAAGAAAGCAAACAGAAAGCTGTTTGCTAAATTTAACTTTTAAGAAATCTTTCACGCAGGAGGACCGCACAAATGTACCATCATTTGATCAACGTACTAACTCCTAAATGGAGGACATAGTAATAGCTATTTCCGGTGTAGAGAAGCAGTTGAGAGAACTATGTACAAAAATGTCTCCTGGTCCGGATGGAATACCACATCGGTTTTACAAAGAGTATTCTGCGGCATTGGCCCCCTACATAGCTTGCATCTATCGCGAGTCTTTAATTCAGCGCAAAGTTCCTAGTGATTTGAAAAAACCGCAGGTGACTCCCGTTTATAAGAAAGGAAACAGAACTGACCCGCACAATTACGGGCCAATACCGTTAACATCAGTTGCCTGCAGAATTTTGGAGCATATTCTCAGTTCGAATATAGTAAATTTCCTTGAAACGGAAAAGCTTCTTTCTATGAATCAGCCCGGGTTTAGGAAACATCATTAGTGTGAAACTCAGCTTGCCCTTTTCTCACATGACATCTTCCGAGCCATGAATGAAGGGCAACAGGCGTATTGTGTTTTTATTGATTTCAAAATGGCGTTTGACGCGGTACCAAACTGCAGACTGCTAGCGAAGATACGAGCTTATGGAATAGATTCACAGATTTGTGACTGGCTGGAAGACTTCTAAAAAATGTTCAAATGTTTGTAAATCTTATGGGACTTAACAACGGGGTCATCAGTCCCTAAACTTACAAACTACTTAGGAACTACTTACGAACTAGGACGGCACAAATATCCATGCCCGAGGGGGGATTCGAACCACCGACCGTAGTGGCCGTGCAGACCGTGACTGAAGTGCCTCAGTCCCCTCGGCCACCGCGGCCGGCGAAGATGCAGTACGTTATTCTAGACTGGAGTGTTCATCAGAGACGAGTGTATCGTCAGGCGTGCCCAAGGAGAATAGAACCGCTGTCATTTTCCATCTATATAAATGATCTGATGGACAGAGTAACTTGTAATTTGCGGCTCTATGCTGATGATGCTGTGGTGTATGGGAGGGTGACGTTTTTAATTGAGTGCAATAGCATACAGGATGACGTGGACAAAATTTCTAGTTGGTGCGAAGAATGGCAGCTAGCAAAATGTAAGGTGATGCGCATGAGTAGGAAAAACAATCCCATAGTGTTCGAATACAGCAATAGTACTGAGCTTCTTGATGCTGTCGCATCGTTCAAATATCTAGGCGTAACATTGCAAAGCGATATGAAATGAAACGAACATGTAAGGACAGTTGTGAGTAAGGCGGACTGCCTACTTCGATTTATTAGTAGAATTTTGGGAAGATGTACCTCACCTGTAAAAGAGAGATTGCGTATAAAACGCTTGTACGACCACGTCTTGAGTATTGCTCAAGTGTTTGGGACCCGCAGCAGATCAGTTTAAAGGAAGACATAGAAGCAGTTCAGAGGCGAGCAGCTAGGTTTGTTACTGGTAGGTTCGACAAATGCGCGAGTGTCACGGAAATGCTCCGAGAACCCGAATGGGGATCGCTGGAGGAAAGACGACTTTCTTTTCGAGAAATTCTTTCAGGACATTTAGAGGACTGGAATTTTAAGCTGAATGTCGTACGATCTTGCTGCCGCCTACTTACATTTCGCGTAGTGATCACAAAGACAAGAGAAATTAGGGTTAGTACGGAGGCATAGGCATTTTTTCCTCGTTCTATATGGTAGTGAAATAGGAAAGAAAATGCCTAGTAGTGATACAGTGTACCCTTACGGTGGATTGCGGAGTATGTATGTAGATGTAGATTTTAGAAAACCAGAAGTATGCTGAAGACACACCATTATGCTAGCCCTATCTTGAAGTGAAAGTCATGTGGTTGTGTCACCATGAGGGTTAGATGTCAAGCAGATCCATTACTCAACTGTGCTCCAGACTGAGTTCAACGGCAATAGGACCAACAATAGCTGCACTGCCTCCACGTTGCTCACAGCTGTCCATTTCTGTGAGCAGGCAGGAGCAGTACATCATGAGTTGTGCTTTTAGCTGAGTTCAGCAAAAGTAGAACCGATGACAGATCCCCAGACAACTCCACTGCCTCCAGGGTAACTCACAGCAGTCCCTGTTTGTGAGCAAGCAGGTGCAGTACATGTATGAATCAGCTCATGGCTGAGTTCAAAAGCAGGAAAATCAACATTGTCCACTGACAGCTCCAAAGGTACCCACAACAGTTCAGTTATATGACTGTGGACAGGGAGCAGACTCAGCAGAAAAAATAGCATCAGACCTATTATAATGTGGCATGAGCTATGCTTCAACCAGTTTCAGTGTGTGGCTGCCAAATAGTGTGAATTAAATTATGCCTCTCTTATCTAACGAACAAAAAAATTACGAAATATAAGCAATATATAAAACAAATATGTTACAAGAGACAATGTATATGATTAATACAACAGATGAAATGGAGTTATAAATACTACGACGTATGATGTGTTACAATGGCATACCACAGAGACAAAGCAAATTAAAATCATGATTACATTATATGACATTATGTGAACAGTGAATTATGAAGAAGAAAATACACATTGCATAAATGGCGAGTAGCCAGTTATGACACACACACACACACATATATATATATAACTTATATTACATATCAAACACATTAATGTATTAATACCACAAAAACTAGCTACAGGTATACAACTACCAATTCCCAGGTTCGGCAAGAAGAAGAAATCTGCTGGAAAAAGGTTAATGGGATTAGCTGTAGCAAAATGTTATAGGATTGGGATACAGTCAGTCATGATATAGATATTTTTTCAGTATCCTGAAACTAAAATGTTTGTAATTGCATGTGAAATAATAGTATATACTAGCACTTAGGCTTCCATAGAGACAGTTATCGAAGCACATCAAAATAATAAAACAATATTGGTGACAAACAAATATAACAATGTCACAAAATACCAATATACAAGCAGTAACAACATTAATGGTATTGCAGAAGGGCAAACGCAAAACATCACACCCAATGTATAGAAGCAGTAACAACATCAATGGCATCACAGCAGGGCAAAAGCAACACATCATAAACAGTAAGCACATCAGTTTATAAGAGCAGTAAGCACATAGCCGATACTTGCAGTAAGTGAAAAGCTTTTATTGAAAGTATTTCTCTTGATGCTGAGCAATGAGCAATAAAGGTATAGCAATATCCATATTAGGAAAATTGTAATCCTGTTCAGTGCCATTTCCGTGACAGGTAAATAAATTATTCCACAAAATTACCCATAATTCTTTTCTGAAACATGAACTGTTATTAGCCATACAGTCAAGATAAGCAGACTACTGAAATCAATA